>JAXGFM010000011.1:0-1359209 GCA_039880935.1 Streptanthus diversifolius
ATTATTTTGGGCCGCTCATTTTCTGACCCAAAAGTAACATCATCTAAGAAACCCTCGTCCCTTCTATTTTACCCTAAATTAAAATTCCAAACTTATAAGAAGATACTACATTTTTTCACATCTCTTCTGAATCTGCTGCTGCATCTATCATCTATCGAGAGATATCATCACTTGGTGAGTTTTGTTTTTCTCTTTTTCGCTCCTCCTTGTTGTGTTCAATCTTTGTCAACACAAAGCAAGCCGAGATCAATTAGGATTTCGATTCGATGATGAACTCCGATGTCAACGAAGATTTGTTCGATTGTATACTGCGCCTAGAGGATACACACATACAACAAGGCTTCGACGAGGGTTACGAAGCCGGTCTTGTGTCGGGTCGGGAAGACGCTCGTCATCTGGGTTTGAAACTTGGGTTCGAAACAGGCGAGCTGCTCGGCTTCTACAAGGGCTGCTCTTCTCTCTGGAATTCTCCTGCTCTCTGTCTTGACTTGTCTCCTCAGCTCCAAAAGCATCTCCATGATTTCCAAACCTTGCTCGATAAGTTCCCTCTCTTGGATCCCGAGGACGAAACCAAAGACGAGATAAAGGATGATCTCAGGGTCAAATTCAACATCATATGCGCATCTCTCGGCATATCCAAGAAACAATTGGTGTACAAGGGATACCCCATCCCCTCCTCCAATCTCGACTTCTAATAACACTTTTGTTGTATGTTTTGTATCCTATCCTCCTCTCAAAGTATCTCGCTTTTCTTTAGCCACAAAAGAATATTAGCTTGCTTTGTCCTTTTTCTGGACCTGTGTGAATGCTGGCCACAGATCTAAATGTGGTGGATAATAATAATAATAATAATAATGCCACAGCTTCTTTCTTTTAGCCACCATAGACATGTACTAGTAACAAACGCACGTTTATGTATAAGAGGTTGTCGGAGGAGATGTTCAGGAGAGAAATGCTTGGTTGTTGCAAGGTTTACATATCTGAAGCGCGGAATAAGACAGCCCTTGATGCCATTGAGAGAGCTGCAAAGCCTTTTCCACCAGCCGCAATCGTCAACAAGTTTGAAGACGATGCTTATGGTAGGGTTGGGTACACTGTTGTATCCACGCTGGCTCACGGGGGTTCATCATCTTCTCCCCTGAAGAATGCGGTACTTGCAATGGTTAAGACTGCTCTCGACACAATCAGCCTCGAGTTGCATTGTGGATCCCATCCCCGGCTTGGAGTGGTCGACCACATATGCTTTCATCCTTTGTCTCAAACCTCTATTGAGCAAGTTTCTGCCGTTGCCACTTCCTTAGCAATGGATATCGGCTCCATTCTCAGAGGTTAGTACTTGATAGAAGACCTCATTCATAGACTTTTGGAATCCTGAGTTTAAAAAGAATTGCTTGTATGCTGCAGTTGATGTGTGATTTGTGATAGGGAGAGCGATCATTGCTGATACGTGGAATAATGTTTATATGACCCTCGACCATTGTGCAGTTCCTACATTTCTATATGGAGCAGCACAAGAGGAGCAGTGCACGCTGGACTCGATAAGGAGGAAGCTGGGGTACTTCAAGGCCAACAGGGAGGGCCATGAATGGGCAGGTGGGTTGGAGTTGGAGGTGGTGCCGGTGAAGCCAGACGCAGGGCCACAAGAGGTGAGCAAAGCCAAAGGGGTTGTAGCGGTTGGGGCGTGCGGTTGGGTCAGTAACTATAACGTGCCAGTCATGTCAACCGATCTCAAGGCGGTGAGGAAAATGGCGAGGAAGGTGAGCGAGAGAGGGGGTGGGTTGGCTTCGGTGCAGACAATGGCTCTGGTGCACGGGGAAGAAGTCATAGAGGTCGCCTGTAACTTGTTAAATCCAAGCCAAGTCGGAGGAGATGAAGTTCAGGGATTGATTGAGAAGCTTGTCAGAGAGGAAGGTCTGCTTGTGGGAAAAGGGTATTATACGGACTACACAGCTGACCAGATCGCTCAAAGATATAAGGACTTGCTCATCAATTCATAATAATACATTAAGTTCTTTGTGTTCAAAAAAATAATTCATAAAGTTAAAAACAATATCATGTTGTCATTTCCGACATCTATCATGGTTTTGATTGGTATCACTTGTGTAATCGCGGAATTGCGGAAAAATTTAAAAAGCTGCGAAATAATTTAAAACCTGCGGAATTAAAATTGCAGAATAAAATTTTTATGTGATTGGATAGATTTTGCGTAATGACAAAATTTATTAAATATTATTAGAAATTATAATTGAGTTAATTATTATAAAAATAAATTTATTAAATATTATTATAACAACTTAATTTTCTTATTGTAATTATTTTAATTTATTTTTAGTATATTTATAATAAATATATTTATATCTTAAGAGTTAAAAAATCAAATATCATAGTTTTATTTATTAATATTTTATTATATTATATAAAATGTTTAAAAGTTCTTTTGTTCTATTTTATAATTGAGCTAATTAAATATTAAATATTATTAAAAATTATAATTGATCTAATAATTATAAAAATAAATCTATTATTATTAGATTTTTTTATAAGATGTTTAAAAGTTTGTTTGTTCTACTTTATTTGATTTTTTTAATTTTTATGCAAATTTTTATCTATTTAATATAGTGTGACTATTAATATTTTAGTAATTAAATTTTAATTAGTATTTATTTAGAAGTTTAAAATATTATTATTATTATGTAATTAAATAATTATATTTATAAAATATTATTATGTATTGTAAATAATTATATTTATAATTAAAAAATTTATTAGTATTTATTTAGAAGTATAAAATGTTATTATTATGTAATTAAATAACTATAAAAACTTTGATTCTGCAAAAAAATCTATTTCATACTCACTTTTCTATTTTATGAACATTTATTTGTATTTTTTTTAGCCAAAACGTAAACTTGCGTTTTCGCCTATTCTGCATGTTATCAATCATAGCCCATATCTTGTGCTTGTGTTTTTTTTAATTATTATTATGATGAGTAATAAATTGAAATTAGGAGAGGAAATTAAAAATGAAATCTGGTAAAATATGATAGTTCATTATGTGAGACTTGAGAGACCAAATAATCAAATCCCATCATTAGTTTTTTGTCCTAACGATAATTGTGCCAGAGATGCCTTCTTGTATTTTCCTTTAGTTCTTAATGCTCATCTCTACCTTTATGTGTGATCCACTTGAATATCTTTAGTATTGTTATGGGTATGGCAAATTAGCAATGCATGCAAGTCATCCCAACTAATGGATTATTGATAGTTGGAGTTACCGATAGCGTTGTAACAATGTCGTAGTAATTATAGTAGTAGTAGTAGTTGAGATCTATGTCCTTGAGTTCAAATCCATATCTACAAGTGGTGGTCAAAGGTCTATAAAAGAAAAAAACGTGGATGAGGTGGAGTTTGGTGCGGCTCGTTATTGACTTGAGTTCTTTTTTTTTGTTTGTTTTTAATAATAAAAACGTCACATTACATAAGATGGAGGAGGTAAAGCCAACTTATGTTGTAGCATAACATGCCTACATGCATGATACATTGACAATAAAGACAACTAAAGTTGGGCCAGCTGTAAAATTCAAAAGTACAACAACTTTGATTCACATTGGAAACTATCAAATGTGGATGCCAATATTAAGCCTAACCCAGATTCATCAAAGAAGAAACAAGTCTAAAAGCATTGGATGAGATATTTTTAGTCCAGAAACTCTGTTTCTTAATTTGGAATTGCCAAGTTAAATGAAGTAAATGAAATTCCCAAATAAGGTGTATGTATATGCCCACTTGTTCCTCTTATTTAGAGAGCTCAAAAGTGAGAGAGAAGAGAAGAGAAGAGGTAATCAATACTGCTTCTATTTCTATGGGTGAAATAATAATTAGGAAGCGTTTTATTATATAAAATCTGTGGGTTTAGAAAACAGCCTGTATACTCCGATCCTCCTCTCTTCTTCTGTCAACAACGCTGCTGCATACATGGACAATCACACCATTACAAAGTACAACACATCTAAGTATGTACGTTACGTATGTATATATGTTATTTAAATCCGAAAATTATAAATAAATATCATTTACATATTAACAATAATAATACAAGAAAGATTCACAATTTTCATGCCCCACGACTCTCTTGTTTTACTTTGGCCACCTAATTCGCATCCGCCAACACAATCCCATCATCTATCTGTGTCTGTCTGTAACAGAGAGTTTCTTTGGAACCCCTCTAAAACCTAGAAAGACCTTAAAGTCTCTCTTTTTTTTTTTACTCCAAAAAGCAAAACCTTGTATGTATGGAACCTTTGGAGATCCCTGCAAGCTCTCTCCTTTAGTGCTTTTTAGTCTCTTCTACTCATGTCGAATTACCTTGTTGTCCCTTGGGCTTTAGGGCTCTAATATCCTATATAAATGTGCTATCTATATTCTTCTCTAACTCACACAATACGATACTTAGATCGGAGATGGAAAGAGAATGCGGGTCCAAGGGGACGTTGTTCAGCGAAGAGGAGCTGCAAGAGATAAGTGGGGTCATTGTTGAAGATGATTACGTGGAGGTGATGTGTGGCTGCACCAGCCACCGTTACGGAGACGCCATTGCGAGGCTTAGGGTTTTCTCCGATGGAGACCTCCAAATCACCTGCCAATGCACTCCAGCTTGTCACGAACGTCTCTCTCTCTCTCTCTCTCTCTCTCTCTCTCTCTCTCTCTCTCTCTCTCTCGATGTTTTTAGCTAAGTCGGTTTTCACATCAATGCATGTTACATGTGAATGCGTGAGATCACCTGTCGTTTTCTCTAGCGTCATTTTTTTTTTTTTGCTTCACGTATATAAATATTTCATGATAGTGGCAGGATTGATGCGTTGAACTTTGTTTCTCTTTTTGTGAATTGCTTCTTGATGATGCAAAGTTCTTCATATGTGTCTTAAAGCCAGGGATAATCTGCCATATATTCCCATTAGTTTCTGTTATACCGAATTTGCATGTTCAACCTTCTTTCCAAAAAAGTGATCATCTTAACAGATTTGATTCTATGATCGTAGACAAGTTATCGCCTGCTGCATTCGAGAAGCATTCTGAGCGAGAAACCTCTAGAAATTGGAGGAACAACGTGTGGGTGTTCATTGAGGGAGACAAAGTTCCGCTATCAAAGACAGTGCTCCTCAGATACTACAACCAGGCATTGAAGAACTCATCCAACGGATCCAAAGTCATTCATCGGGATGAGTTTGTTGGGTGCAGCAGATGCGGGAAGGAGAGGAGGTTCAGGTTGAGGAGCAGAGGGGAATGCCGGAAGCACCATGATGCATTGGCTGAGCCCAATTGGAAGTGTTGCGATTATCCATACGACAAGTGAGTCATGATGAGTCAAGTTTCTTTGCTGTTTCGAGTACTTCATATGATGATGTATATTAGCGAGAATGATCACATTGAATCCATTTGGAGTGGTGGTTTTGCAGGATAACATGTGAGGAGGAGGAAGAGAGAGGGAGCAGGAAGGTTTACAGAGGATGCACTCGTTCTCCTTCTTGCAAAGGCTGCACTTCCTGCGTCTGCTTCGGCTGCAACCTCTGCCGTTTCTCTGATTGTAACTGCCAGACTTGCCTCGACTTCACCACCAACGCCCAACCCATTTGACTTCATTTCTTTTAACTTTTGCTTAAATTCTTCTCCAAAACCTTTGTAATTGTATGGCGGATGCTGGATTCTCCTTCAATTAATATCTTGTTATGTGACCGAAGAAACCGTGTAGGAATCACAAACAACTGAAAAGGGTTGGGCTTGGAAAGCAAGTTTAGCAACATTACGAGAACATGCCTCTAATCTAATTTCAACCTTTTAACCTTACCAAATACACAAGGCCAGAGTTCGACAACAGAAAACTAAACAAGACAGGAAGCTGTGACGTTAAGACTTAAGAGTATGCTTCGTCCTCTCAAGATCTATCTAATTACGCATTGTGGCAGTGCCGAAACTAGCTGTAGACGAGAGCAACTAGAAACATTTGGATCAGTCAAACATGGTGGAAGGAGAAGTAGCAGCTAATGCTGAACAAGGAACTAATCTGTAATCTATACTTGGAGGAAGGCGGAAGACACATGCGGACAAGAATTGGTATCCAAACCAGACAAGTAGAGTGACAACGAAGCCAATGCATATCTCAGTGCAAAATTTTGATCTGTTTCAAAGCATAGGTGAATTACGAAACACAAAACTGCCAGGAATCATCCATTGCAGACATGATGGGATCTCAAAAGTGATTGATGCATATTATTTTCAAAGAAAATAAACAAAGATTTTCAGAACTAATTGCTGGCTTTAATACAAGACCAGTCATAATGTGCTGAAACGGAAAGCAAATGCACGAAACTGAGAGCTCTCTTGTCTTTTCCCGGTGATAATAATCGAGATTCATTGTGAAGCCTCCACAGGCTTCTGCAAAGATAAAACGCACAAACATACGTAAGGGGTAGAGGAACAGAGAGCCGCTTTTTTGAGGAAGAAGAGCAAGCACTTACCTCTCCTTTCCCGCCGGTGAAGAGCTTGTATCCACCGTAGAAAACCAAGCCCCAGCCAGAGAGCGAAATAAGCACAAACTGGAGATTGGTTGGTCAGAGAAGAAAGAAACCATCAACTCACAGCTTCGAAAAAAATTCTACAGAATACACAGAAGAGATATGATACGTACATGCTCCTCTTTCCAGTTTCCTGGGTTTGTGGGCTGTTTCCAGAAGTCAACCTTGGTAGATCCATGGTGATCTGCAAAGCACGCAGCATTCTCACTTTAGATACAATGATTCAACTTACGACCCGGAAATTCCCAGGAAAACAAACTATCAATGGAATTCAAAATATTCGCAAACATTTCTTCATCGATTGCTTTTCCTTGTTCAACAGGAATTCGTGAGATGACGATCTGAGGGAGTCATTAGACGGTGAAATATGGCCAAGAAATTACGAGCCCAAAAAACAATCATAGATCTAACCAAATGTCGAGAGAGAGAAGAAAGTACCAGCGGCGCCGGCGAGACCACGACGCTGACTAACAGAGGCTGATACACGTGCAGATGAAATCTGAGCTAGGCTCATGGCTCGGCGAGCGAAGGACGCCATCGATCTCGACTTGTGATTTAGGGTTTTCGAGGATCTGAGAGGCTTCGCGAGTTTCAGGAAATTGGTGAAGAAGAAAAAGGGATCAAGCGCATTCCCCGAAGAGGCCATATTATAAGATTTGTCGTTTCCAGCATCAAAACGGCTCCGTATCGCGCGCTTGGTCAAGCAACACTTGGAAACCTCCTTCGGCGCCAGAGGCTTCAACCATAAACAGAGAAGAACGTCCTAGTTTTTTGGGCTTTTTGCCTCTTTGTGTTGCTACATCTTGGTAGAGTCACTCACTTGATTTTATTTGGTTCAGTGAAAAACTCATCGTACTATGTATATAAGAAGTTAGACACGAATTACACAAATGTACATGGCATCAAACTAAAGTAATCTGGAAGAAGTAAAACTCTTGCTCTTATTTGTCAAAAGGCATTTTCTGCTAATCTGTTTGGACCTTTATTATGCTCTCAAAATACTAACTTTTGATACAAAAGAGCCCAAGAAACCTAGATGCGGAGCTTTGACTCAGCGGTGACAGAGGAAACCAAAGCCCTAGTCTTGAACAAGTTTTGTATCCAAAGTCTGTTTGTGTTGAATGAGAAGGCAGCACTTCGAGCTCCTCTCCTGTATCTGCTTACATCCAAAACTATTATCAAAAAAATAGAAACGGATAATATCAGGTCTGAGATGTTCATGTACACACAAATCTTTGTACCTCTAGCTCAGATATCATCCTCAAAAGATCATGGCACTGCTCTAGCATCAGCTTCTCTTGTGCCGCCACTTCAGCAAGTTGAGAGGCAAGTGGAACAATACCCTCTATCTGCTAATGGAAGATCTTAAGTTACTAAACCACTTACTTATTTTCAATTACCATGTCACTTTTGTCCTCAGAGTCGAAATAACCTACCCTGGGAGCAAAACTATTCACGGTTGAAGTGATAGCATCACAGACTGCTTCTACTTTCTGAAATGTAGTGACAGCCGATTCTATGTTCACCTGAAACCTCAGGAATTATTGTAAAAACAAAAGAAACACAAAAAACTTAACAGATGAGCATGATCTGATTTACCTTTGCACCTTCGCTTATGGTAAGCCTGGAAAGAACAGAATGCAGAGCTTGTCTGGTCATCGACATTGATGAAAAGTGTTGTCTTTCCATGTCCTCCCAAGCTTCAAGATGCTTAACCTGTTTCAGATATATTTCGTGTCAATCCGATTTAGACTTTCTTCAATGAGAACAGCAGGACATTCTCTGCGGTTTGGGACTCCTGAATTAATAAATGGGTTTAGACCTGACACGTACTTGAGAAAGAAGCACATGAGCCAGCTTCATCTCCAAGTTTTTCTTCTGCAGTTTTATTCTCTCTTGGAGAACCAAATTTTTTAACTTGGTAAGAGCATCCCACGCACAGAGTACTTGTTTCTGCAAAAGGTTTCATTAAGCATTCATAATCGAGATCTGCTCTTTCTTCATCCAGAAAAAAAAATGAGTAGAGGTAATGATGACTGTAAATGCAGAGAGTAGAAAGTCAGTACCTTTTCTCGGGAGGCTACATTATTATTTACAGCAGAGGCTCTAGCATTGACAAACCTCCACTGAACCAACCTATTGTTCATAAGCTTCAGCTGATGAGCAGCCTTTGCGTCACATTTTAAAGGTGAAGAGAAGGGAGAAGACTTCTTCTTGCTCCTGAAAAAATCGAACCCAAGGTTGAATAGTTTACCAACGCCTTTGCCTCTTGGAGGCTTCAGGTTTGAACTTGGAAATGTCACGGCGTGATGAGTTTCCAATGATCTTCCTGGTGACAGCGCCCATTGAGACATCGAACTGCCATACCTGGCCACTGAACTAGTCCTCTTCATTATACTCTCAATGCCCCTAAAGCTGTTAACTTTCCCGGAACCTTCTTGTGACCTTAGTTTTGTCATATTGTTGGTACCTTGCGATGACCCTTTTCTCGGTCTTTCTCTTGCATCATGCAGGTATTTTGAAGAGACCTTGATACCAGGTTTATGGCTCCGGGATGAACGATTTGTGCTAAGAGTTGAAGCAAAGGACACATCGCTCAACTCTGAATCTGATTCATCGTTATAGGACTCATATAGGAGAGAGCATGAGTTTCTCCTTGCTGATGCTCTGTACAATGCACATTCGTTGACGGAATATCTGTCAGGAAGTATGACATTATCCTCATCATCGATCCATGATGAAGGCCTGCGATTTTCTTTTGTGTCAACTTCAGGGCCATTGGATTCACTAGACGTACTTTGATTTGGGAACCCGAAACAAACACGTGTGCTATCTGACATCTGATCATGCCTTTTCAGGCCAAGATGAACTTTTAGCCCATTGTTGTTCTGATCAGCTCTCTTGGTAGATGAATTTGAAGTGGAGTTTCTGCGGTTAGGAGAAAAAGATGAAGACGGAGAGAGAAAACGTGATGTAACCTCGCGGGACTTCCCTCTTCTTGTTTTGAGTTCTTGAAGGGAAACCTGTTCATGCTCACACCTGTTCATTGTTACTCAGAGCTTCCAGACTAAGAGAGAGAGAGAAGGATGCTTGTAAATCTTATTAGAAGATACAGAGAATCCTTTTAACCTTAAAGAAAAGAAACAAACTTTTGAAAGTGGCGGCTCAATAGATGAGTCAAGAGTTGGTTCCCCCTCTGGTCGCCAATATTATAGGGTTTATTGTTTTCCGTTAAACTTCTGATACCCTTTGTAGCAAAGATCTTTTTTTTTTTTGTCTTTTCGTAAGGATTATATAAATACAAGCAGAGAATAGCTGATGCTTCATTGAATTTGAATATCACATTCACAACATACAGTAAGTGATTGGTGTTTGAGCATACAAAACTCTTGCAAGTGTGTCTGTAATTAAATGTGGAAGATATGGCTGTCTAGAAGAGGAAGTAAACCTAGATGAAATCTACGTATCAATGAAAATTGCATTGTTGCATGAAAGGGTTACTGTAATCAACGTATTTCTCCCACAAAGGTTTGTACTTCTCTAGCCCGATCTTCAACCACGGCTTTAAGTTCCCATTGAAGTGAAGAACAGCTCCCTTGTCTATCACACGGGCATCCACATTGGTGTATCCCAATCCCAGGATATGCCACGATGCCTCTAGTGCCTCTGTTAACCCGTAAAATGTCAGAAGCCCTGGAGGCAGTGTGCCAAGTTTCCACAAGGTCCGGTCCACGTTCTTTTCTTGCCAGTAGTGGTATATGCCGGTCACATTTCTCTTCCTCCACTCAACTAAATCAAAGACGTTCATCCCAAAGGCCCACCCACACGCATCTGGATCAAAATGGGAGCGAATCAGAGGATGGGAATAGTTTAAGTACTTGTGGTACCGGTGAAACGTCTCCATGCATGTCTCAACGGCCCCGTTCACATTTCTGTTCAAATCGATTGAAAAGAGAGCGGAAAGGTCCTTCTGAACGACAACGTCATCATCAAGAAAGACCACCTTCTTCAGCGCAGGAAACACTTCAGGGATGTAAAACCTGAGATGGTTGAGCATGGAGAGATATTTGGGGTTTCTGAATTTGATTGGTGTGCGCCCATCGTCGTTGTGTCCAGAGAAATAGTAGCTTTGCGTATCAGAGTCTTGTAGCTGCTTGAGGACCGGAACATAAGAAGCATTAAGCCATTTGAAATCCTCAAATTTCTGAACCTCCACAGTGACTCCTCTGAGGTTGTCCATGTTCATGGCGAACCAGGACTTCATTGCAGCATAGTTGATCTCATTAGTGACAAGATGAAAGACGACTTTCTCAGGGGCCTTGGAGTTGAGAGCAGTGGAATTGACCACAACTGAAGTAGCAATGATGTTATCAGAGAAGACACAGAAATGGTAGAGATTGTTATCTGTGAGTTTAGAGCCCACAACATAGCTTCTTTCCGTAAGCTTTGCCTGTAAATCTGAGTTCTGAAACCATTCGGCAGTGAGACGGACACCAAGACAGTAGAGACTTTTGGGCACTTCCTCGGCAGCAATCTGTCCAAACTTGGCGCTCTTGTCAGTGAGAGAACTCATCTGTTCTTCGAGGGACTGAATTGTGGCCTTGAGCCTCATGATCATGGTGGCGCTGTCGTAGTGAAGCTGCTGAGCTTGGTAAAGCAAGACAGCCATGTCACGGATAGTAGGTTCTGAGTCTAGCACCGTCAAAGGATGTCTGGTAGTGGCAGCAGTGGAGAGAAGCAGCTGAGAGTAACGGATCTGGGCACTTAAGTCCCAAGCAAACTGAAGGTTTTTACTTTCTTTGGCAATGACAACAAAGGCTTTGGCAAGAGCAATCTGGTCGTTCACCTGGCGAGCAACGGAGGTTGGGCTCAACATTTCCTCAGTCATGTTCATGCCCTCTGCAAACCTGTCATGACGGTAACGGCGCTGCAAGAAAAGAGCGATCAAAGGTTATAATTTTAGGAAGGAATAAGCAAAAGAGAAGGAGATGCAAAATCCAGAATTCCACCACAGTTTTGTAGCAAACTAAGGAAGAAAGTAGTAGTAAGTGAAGATGAAGAGGGAAGAGATGAGCAACGAAGCAAGCGAGAGAGAAGATTGAAAAAGATGACCTTGGGAATGGAGGGCATTGGTTCAATCTGACCGGCCTTGGTGAGAATGAGGATGAAGAGCATCACAACAATCCCAGAGAGCACCCACCACACCACATTCGAGATCTTCCTCCGCCCTGCTCTCCGGAAATCCGACCCTCTCCTCCTCATACTGCTTCTTACTAGGAAGCGCGAGAGCTCAGGATTGATAAATCCACCCCAGATCTGACTGATTTGATGCTGCGCTCACTCGAGACTCGACAGTATTCGGATCTGGGAAAACAATAACCTAAACCCACCATCTTCGCTCGCAAATATCAAACAAAATGTTTTATTTATTTATATTTTATTAATAGAAATAAAAAGACAGATCTACCCCTCATTATTATTTCTCTTTTTTTTATATCTCCTCATGCTTTTATTCTAGTATGTATTGTGTGACTTTTGAGAGAGCAAACCTTTGCGAGCGACACTCGAGTTGATCAGTATATTGTAACTCTTAACATGGGTTGTTTTGTCTATATGTCTGTCCTCTCTTCTTGCTGTCTGATTTCTCACATTTGATAAAGAAGCCAAATGAGTTGTTAGGTACCTGTGAAAGGATTTCAGAATGTGTATGCAATTGGAGATGGATTGTGCGTCCATAACGCAACGTATAATTATTATGATTTGTGGAATCATCAAACACCTGTCGGATATAACTGCATTATCTTGCTCTATGTTGCTTGTTAACTAGTTTAGTTTAGTCCATGTTGTTCCAACGTTGTTTGAAGCATTTTGAGGAATGTTACAGAGCTGTTGGCGGATCCCAAAAGGAGCCTCTAGACATTCAAATTGGCTCTTTCAGATGAAGAGTCTTCCTGCATCTTCTCCTATGAGCTTCAGAGATGGAGGACATTAATAAAAACTCTTAGATGAGGAAAAACATTTAGATGACCGGTTATTTATGGAGATTATATATTGTAGAACACTTTGAAGAATGCTTTTGAGATTAGAAAAAATATTTGTTTATCGAAATTATTCATTTATCGATAATATTTTTTATATTTTTATATTCTCGTATAAATTAATTACTTTACATATTGTAATGTATAAATATATATACTAAATAATAATTTTATTTCAATAGATTTTATAGTTATATAAATAATATATATATATATATTTCAAGAAATTATAGTTATATATATGTATATATATATTTGAAATTGAAGAGATTATATTAGTAATACATTAATTTTATGTATATGGACTAAAATACATTGTATTATATTAGTAAGATACAATATATATGTTTGTGGACTAAAATACATTGCATTACCTAAACTGTATTATATGGACAATAAAATTATTGAGTTTGTATTGAATGATGAAAATGATCCACAACAAGATAATAGTAGCATAACATTAAATGTGTCATAAAAAGGTATATCAAACATCAATCACTTTACAAACTATTTTATATAGCACAAACATAATATTCCTAAAATTTTGTTTGCTATAAGAAAAATTAAATATAAGATAAATTTTGGTGCAAAAAAAACATAAAACTATAGACTGATTTTCTATAAAAAATGATTTAGCATGGTTGATTGAAAAAAAATTAAATATATATATAAAATGTTATGATAATTCATTTATATTTATATAGAGTTTTTAAGAATTTCAAAAAAATTATGGACAGAATTTTGCTATACGCCAAAATTAGAAGAAAAATGTGAATGAGGTTATAATGAACGACCGGGCATTGTGAAGAGAGATTTTTGTAGGTGCTATGTCTTTGGACTCTGTTCCAATGAGCTAGGAAGAACCACCGACAGATCTCATTCATAGGTAGGTAGCTAGCTGCTAGCGAAGTTGGTAAAAATAAAACATTAATGGATTAATTTTGAGTGTTTTTACGAGTGTGGTAAGCATTATAAGCAAGAAGGTGAGCTCTTGGTACCTTGAAAGCTCCACTCTATCTTTAATAATTTTATTCTTTTTTTTTTTCTTTTTCTTAGAAGGATTTATTGAATTGATGATTTGGTAAAAATTAGAGGTTTTAAAATTTGGTGAAATCTAAATGAATTTTGAAGATTTTGTGGATTTTGGTAAGGATTTAGATATGTGGTTTTGGTAGGATTTTGAAAGTTTTGAAGATTTTGGTGAGACTTTAAATTGGTGATTTTGGTAAAATTTAAAAATTAAAATAAAATTTTATGATTTGGTAAGAGTTTTTTTTTTAAAAAAAAATAGAAACTTTCTACTATATTTTTTGTTAAGATTGAAACTAAAAAAAAACAGATTAACAACCTTTTAAATACCATCATAAGAGATGATATTTCTATTAGTCAAATTTTAATTAAAAATTATCTTTCAAATTCCATCAAATTCTATTTTATAAATTTTATTGATGAAATTATTATTTTTAATAAAGATATATTTTTTAAAAATGTATAAATGATCAATGCAATAAACCAAGATTTAATTTTTTTTTATAAATGTTAGATCCAATAAAATTGAATTTAGAAATATTTTTATAAATGTTTGATCCAAGAAACTTAAATTTAGAAAATAATTTACAAATATTATATACAATAAACAGGAATTTGGAAGAAAAATGAAATCATACCAAATTATCAATCTAATAAACTCTAAAATATATTGTATTAAATTTAATTGGTGGACTTAAACAAATTAATGACTTTGTCTTGACCTTTGGCTTTGGGTCAAATTGTGTATTTGAAAATTCACTAATACGGTCAAACAAAGGAGATGCATTTTTAAGTCTCCGTTTCCCTCCGGTTCAGATCTAGTGCCCTTCCGAGATCGACGGCTTTCTTCCCAAGTCGTTGTCTGAATTCTCCTTCCGAACTTCCAGGCCACCACCTGGGTCTGCTGTATTTCTCCGTCTGAAGCCTCGGCGGAGGGAAATGAATCTGCCGGAGGTTGAACATGGCGGTCGTTCGGGGTTTCCGGCGGTCTCCGTCGGAAATAAGATGAATAAGTATCAGAGAATGGAATCTGACGGTGAGACCAGAAACAGCAGAACCCGAAAATACGTTATGGCCTGCGCCTTTTTTGCATCGTTGAACAATGTTCTTCTCGGCTACGGTTAGTTTACAAAAATTATACGATAAGAATGATCTCAATCGAATCCTTCTTCTTCTCCTTTTTAACTTGATCGCTTACAAAAGAATGTGTCCTCTTCTTTGGTATCGTGATTCATGTCCAGATGTTGGGGTAATGAGCGGTGCGGTGTTGTTCATTCAGCAGGATCTCAAAATCACGGAAGTGCAGACGGAAGTCCTCATCGGCAGCCTCAGCATCATCTCTCTCTTCGGTAGCTTAGCCGGCGGCAGAACCTCCGACTCCATCGGCAGGAAATGGACCATGGCCTTGGCTGCTCTCGTCTTCCAGACCGGCGCTGCCGTCATGGCCGTTGCTCCTTCCTTCGAGGTTCTCATGATGGGAAGAACTTTGGCTGGAATCGGGATCGGACTCGGGGTCATGATTGCTCCGGTCTACATTGCCGAGATATCCCCCACCGTGGCCAGAGGCTTCCTCACTTCGTTCCCTGAGATCTTCATAAACCTAGGGATCTTGCTAGGCTATGTCTCCAACTATGCTTTCTCGGGGTTCTCTGTGCATATCAGCTGGAGGATCATGCTTGCAGTCGGGATTCTTCCTTCGGTCTTCATAGGATTTGCGCTGTGCGTGATCCCTGAGTCGCCTAGGTGGCTGGTGATGAAAGGCCAAGTGGACAAAGCACGAGAGGTGCTCATGAAAACGAACGAGCGAGATGACGAAGTGGAAGAGAGGCTCGCTGAGATACAACTGGCGGCTGCAAAGACAGAAGGCAGCGAGGAGAGACCGGTTTGGCGTGAGCTTCTAAGCCCATCTCCTGCTGTACGGAAAATGCTGATTGTTGGATTTGGGATCCAATGTTTCCAGCAGATCACAGGGATCGACGCCACCGTCTACTATAGCCCGGAGATCTTGAAAGAGGCCGGGATACAAGACGAGACCAAGCTGCTCGCTGCCACTGTCGCTGTTGGGATCACAAAAACGGTGTTCATACTCTTCGCCACCTTCCTGATCGATAGTGTTGGACGGAAACCGCTGCTTTACGTGAGCACAATTGGAATGACTCTGTGTCTCTTTAGTCTAAGCTTCACCCTCACATTTCTCGGCCAAGGAACGCTTGGCATAACCTTCGCGCTTCTCTTTGTTTGTGGGAATGTTGCTTTCTTCTCTATTGGGATGGGACCAGTCTGTTGGGTCTTGACGTCAGAGATCTTCCCGTTACGGCTAAGAGCACAGGCATCAGCGCTTGGAGCGGTTGGGAACAGGGTCTGCAGCGGTCTGGTCGCCATGTCTTTCCTTTCTGTGTCACGCGCCATCACTGTCGGAGGAACTTTCTTTGTCTTCTCCCTTGTGTCTGCGCTCTCGGTTATCTTCGTATACATGCTAGTCCCGGAGACAAGCGGGAAGTCGCTGGAGCAAATAGAGTTGATGTTTCAGGGTGGTCTGGAAAGGAAAGGCGGTGAAGTCGAGCTTGGAGATGCTGAGCGTCTTGTGCACAAGGACCAAGAGTTTTGACTTTTGAGCGCAGAATTGGACATGTTGAAGCAGACGAGGCAGAAGAGTAAAAGGTACTCTATTGTATTCTGTTCTTGTTTTAGATCCAATGAAAGAGACAGATTTTGTAAGTGCGTTTGATGGTGTACAGACCCATGCATATTCCAGAAGACAAATGCTCTGTTTTGTTCTTTTAACTTGTTTCATCAAGAAACCATGTAATACTCAGAGGACAATACAGAAGAAAGGTCGAACCTTTGTGTTCACTTCATGTTTCACGCTCTCATTCTAACATTCATATAGTAGCTTAAAAGAGTTTCCAGACACAGTTTCATTTCATTACACATCAACTCTTAACTGATTCAACAACAACAACAACATTTTTCTTTTACTAAAAAACCACACTCTCTCTACCCTTTGTGTCTAAGGATTCGATGAGATGTTACCGATCTAAAAGTTCAAAGCTCGTAACCTGGGAACCTGGCCTGAGATGGGTCGACCAAGTCAAGGAACAGATAGGCCATGCCTCCGACACCTTCAAACAAGGAATAAGGACTATCGCCTCCGTGCATTTCTCCTTTTGATAGTAGCTTGTGGCCTCTATCAAGTAGGAAGCTGGCAAAGGCTTTTGCACGGTGCAGATACTCGCTCCTTCCCGTAGCTCTGTAAAGGGAGAGAAAAACATATGCATTGCCACTTATTCCATGACAGATCCCCACCCGCTTGAGCAAACCACGGTTCCAAACCACCTCTGCTGCAGCTGCAGCCGCTTCCAGAAACTCTCGCTCCCCGAAAACCTGTATTTTGTTTTCATTTCCCAGAGATCAATGATGTGTATAAAGAATATTTAAAAATTATGACTAAAAAGGCATCATCACCTCAGCCGCCTTCACAAGCGTGAGGGCAATTCCAGGAGCTCCATGACACCAGTGCACAAGAAGATCTCTTCTCCTATCCTCTTCACTAGCAGGGTAATTTCCACTTGGAAACCGATTCTTGATCATATACTTAATGGTTCCCTTCACATCCTCTGCCTCGTCTGGCTTCAGCTGAACATCCATCAATACATGCATAATACCAGCAAGCCCATGTGCTGCACCCCAGTACCTTTTGCCATGCCATTCAAACATAAGCGGCGAGGTTCCATTCTTAGCCATTGATCTACCTTCCTTGATAATCTCCTGAGCAACTTCGCGCTGCACACTGAGTCTTTGTCATTAAGAACCTATACGATCAAAGGCAGGCGAATCATAGATAGCTCTATCATCCCAAGAATTGCACTTACAATGGTAGTTGAAGACAAAGTGTCTGCACCAACATATTTGTTCACGAACAGACACGCCCACAGATAACCAACTCTTCCGTATAACAACTCGTTAGGAAGATCGCTAGATAGTCTAATCTGTTATATTATATTAAAAAGTTCGATTCAATCACATAATTAGAGAAGAAAAGATGGATCAAGAACAAAGCGGAGAAGCAAACCTGACGGAACTGTGCCAAATAGTAATTGAGCAACTCTTGTTCACCAGAACGCTTGGCTGCAGCAGCGCCGAGACCACAAACGCCGGCTCGGCCGCAAATAAAAGTGGCATCCCTACCAATCAATCTCATACTCTCAACAACAATTCAAAGAAACTGATCTTATAGGACTAAGATACTGGACGAGAAACAGAGATAGGAGAAGAAGAGGGAGGGTACCTTGAGGAGGCAGAAGCAGAAGCAGCGTCACAAGCTTTGAGGATTTGCAGGCAGAGGGAAAGGTCGTTGGCGTTGCCAGTGACCTGATAAGCTCTAAAGAGTAGAAACGCAGTTCCAAGAGTTCCTGAGTAAAGAGTGAAGTCCTGAACAAGCTGCCCACTGAAACCCCAAGTTTCCATCACTACCTGAGAGACCGACAACAAACACTAATCAGAAGAAAGAAGACATCCTCTCGCGAGTGTCTCCGAGGAAGAAGAGAATATCGAAAAGGAGACTTGCGCTCGTACGGTTTCTTTAAGATCCAAGGCGGACCGTTTGAGCTGCTGCGAGAGAGTCGAATAGGGCATCGCAAGAAGATTCATGAGCGTATCTCCTCCCGCTTCACTTTCCGTCTCCCTCAAAAGATCGGGCATCACATTGTCGAAGAACCGATCCGCCATCTTTGCCGAAAATGATTGGACGTAGATAACGGCATCGTTTTAAGACGATCCGTTCGGTGAGTTGGTTACACGTTTTGGTCAACGTGCCCTTTTCTAATGCAAAAAGAAGAAAGTAAATCAGATCTACGCCAAACTCCCAAACGACGACGTTTAAAGGCCTCTTCTCTTTCTTCCTTTTCTTCTGAATCAAACCAGCGATCATAAGTCAAGACGAGAATCTGTGATCTCGAAGAAGCAAAATCTCCTTTTGCCATGGCTACTTTCGATGACGGAGACTTTCCAGCTCAGACCCATTCTCCGTCCGAACACGACGATTCATTCATGAGCTACGACAATTTCTCCGAAGCCCCGCCACCCCCGACTCAACCTCCATCCGGTGGCTTCTCCTCCTTCAATGGAGATGGAGGTTATGGATCTGAAAATCCTACCTCCCCAAACGGCTACGGATTTGCTGCTTCCTCCCCAAACCATGACTTCTCCTCGCCTTTCGAGTCTTCCGTGAACGATGCCAACGGAAACGGCGACGCCATCTTCTCCTCCGACGGGCCGATTCTTCCAGATCCAAACGAGATGCGGGAGGAGGGTTTCCAACGCCGTGAGTGGCGCCGGTCAGTCTTCTATTATCCACCTTCATTCATTTCCCTGTTATGGAATTAGGGCTACTAGATCTCTCTGCTTCTGACTATGGTAGATTACTAGATCCTAGTTTCTTATTAGATAGGAAAGTTCTGGACTTCAATCACTCAAGCATCGATTTGATTTTGCGCTCTTTTATAATTCGATAAATCTGTTAGGATGTGGTCGTATCGTCATTGTTTCTTCATTTGGGAGAGACTTAGTGAAAGTATTTAATGTGTATTTGAGGAAAAATTGAAATGGATCCCAGTTTGCTCGATCAGAGTTCAATTGCAAGCATCTGTGATCTGATATGGATTAAGAAAGAACCCGAGTAGTACATGTGTTATAGCTATGGTCTTCTTTTGTCATGTGTCAATTCTAGATCAGATAGAGTGGAACCACCACACTTTTCTTGTTCAACATATCTGAAAGAATCTCTGAGTGTGTCAACTGATAATTTGGCATCCTTTTGTCCAGTCAAAACGCCATTCACCTCGAGGAGAAGGAAAAGAAAGAGAAGGAGATGCGGAATCAGATAATAGCTGAAGCTGAAGAATACAAGAAGGCCTTCTATGAGAAAAGGGAGAAGACCATCGAGACCAATAAGGCTGATAACCGCGAAAGGGAGAAGGTAAGCAGTGATAAAATTCACAAAACCTTCAAAATTGCAGCCAATTGCTTGGATTATTGGAAAATTTGAGTGAGTTTTGCCTCTCTTGCAGCTATATTGGGCTAACCAAGAGAAGTTCCACAAAGAAGTTGACAAGCATTACTGGAAAGCAATTGCAGAGCTAATCCCGCGTGAGGTTCCCAACATTGAGAAGAAGAGAGGGAAAAAGGATCCAGATAAGAAACCATCAGTGATGGTTATCCAGGGTCCTAAACCTGGGAAGCCGACTGATCTAGGGAGAATGAGGCAGATATTCTTGAAGCTCAAGACAAATCCACCACCCCACATGATGCCGCCTCCGCCGCCAGCCAAAGATGGGAAAGATGCCAAAGATGGGAAGGATGCTAAAGGTGCTAAAGAAGGCAAAGATGCAAAAGGTGGGAAAGATGCCAAGGACATCAAAGATGGAAAACCTGCGGGGGAGACAAAGGCGGCAGAGGAAAAACCTGCTCCGCCTGGAAAAGACGCAAGCGCTGAAACAGCAAAACTTGAGGCTGCTGCTGCTGCTGCCTCGGGAGAGGGAGAAAAACCTGTGGCTGAGGCTGAGGGAGCCAAGGCAGAGTGACGGAGAAAGGTGTCTTAGCATTACTGTTGGGGGGGGGGGATAAATTGATATTCAAGTTACAGTAGCTGCGGGCAAAATAAGAAGAGGTAAATGCGTGCACAGAGAAGCTCTATTGGGGACTTTCTATGGCACACCATTTCCTCTTCTGGAGAGAGAGAATCTTATGTTTTGATTTTCTTTTTTTATTATTATTATTTTTTGTTCTGCAAATTTGGTGATGAGCATATTTTCTGGGTTGATTTTCACGTTATTCATTTTGTTTCCACGTATTACATTTATTAAGACTTACAGAATTACAGTTACAGGATGTTGGATGAATCATATATGATTGTATTGTAAAATGTGGGCATATGTTGTCTGTCAATAGTTTGGTGGTGAGCGTGTCGTGATTGTGTGCCATGTGAACCATCTTTACATTATTTCCGTAGTTGACCTGAGGTAGAGGAACATAATGGGACAAGTGGATGCATAATGAGGTCCAGTTGTTTCGTATATTTCCAGACAAGCTAAGGTATGTGACACAGAGCATGTTAGAGAATCAATGAACCCCTCTCTTCGTATGAGAAACCAATTCATTTGAGATGTCTATTGCTTTGGAAGAGTCGCAAAGTTGTTCTCTCATTAGAGAGGGAGTGGGACAGGCAAAAGAGTCGGAAGAGAAAAGGAATGAGATTTCGTATTACATTTGTAGATCCTCTTATTATATAATAATGAAGTCTCACAAACGACACACACCGTACTCCTATCGCCTTTTATAAGGTTGTTTACAAGAAAACAAGAAAGAGGAGTACATAGAGAGAAGTGAGAATGAACCCCCAACACTAGTAAGTAGTAAGTAAAGTAGTCAAACAATCAAAGATGAGAGCCGTTCGCTCTCTCACTTATGTTTCTCTCTCCCAACAGACAAAAAAAGTGAGGACAGAGAAATGGGGGGGGGGGAAGCTTTAGTTTAGTTAGAGGACAGGGGAGAAGTTGAGGCGGGAGGTGTAAGTAGCTTTGGGAACCCATTTTTTAGGGATGACATCGGTGGCGGAGAGCGTTTTATTGTTGGACAAAGTGGTGAGCTTGACGGAGAGTGGTCCCTTGAGTGGTCCTCCGATGATGCACCAGTTTGCTCCCCATATGTGCTTCATCGCTATCCACTCCTTGGACCCCGCCTTCACTCAACAATGATGTTAAAGTAAAATTGTGTGGGTAAATAAGGAAGAAGAAGAATTTTTTAGAAAGAAAGAGAGATAGTAGTTAAGTGAAAGGAATATACTTGACGAATGTGCATCGAGCCAATGTCTCCTTCTCCGTCTTCATACTCAATGAGAAGAGATAACCAATAATCAGTTGATCCTGCGTTCACATGGAACGCTATGTTCTTCCCTCTGTATTTGCACGCCGTCCTGTTTTTTTTTCCAGTTTAGCTCAGAGTAACTTTTATTTATAAAAATAGACAAAGACAAGCAGTGTAGTGTGTGTGTGTCAGAGCATCCACAGTTGTGGTGTATGTGTAGTCATATTTAGTCAACGGTCAAACTATGGGACCATCGAAAACCAGAACGCCGTTAATGTAAAAAAGAAAAAAAAAATCAGAATATTTACTCATTTGTTCGTTAGCATTTACTGTAGCAGTAATGATTATTAGTTAGTTACTTATTTTAGCGCCAACCAAAAAAAAAAAAAAGAGGGGTACCGGCGGTAGAGGAGGGAGATGAGGCCGCGGTTGCGGATGATGCGGGAATGGCCGGGGATAGCCAAATGGCCAAATGCGGCGCCGCTAAGGTCAAAGTGAGTGTGGTTTGCTTGAGCAGATGGTCCTGACGGTGACTGGTCGGTGACGATGATTGTGACTGCTCTCTTTGAGCAGATGCTCTTGTCGAGACATCTCACCTTGTAGCAAGCGCCGCAGCCTTCGCCGCTCTTGAACAGCGCCGGACTCACCGCTCCGACACGAGCCTTGAACGGCTTCACGTCCACCAACGACCCGTACCCGCATGCTCCTCCTGCATTTCATTTCTTATTTTTAGTTTCGAAATCAATTTTTGGCCAAGAAAGAAGAGTGGGTGGTCGGGTAGGTACCGCTGCTGCCGTCGCCCTCGGGACTTCCGTACCAGGTGGCAGTGGCAGGGAGCCAATGAGGGGCTGCCGCGTGGCGACTGGAGTGAGCCAACGATGCAGCAGAGGCGCCGCCTCCTCTTAGCAGTAGCAGCTGCAAGAAGAAGACGCAGAGTGTTGGTAGGGTGGGCGGAAGGAGCTGCATTTCCACCGGCGATACCACACTTTGTATATAGATAGCAAAACAACAAAAATCCAAATTGAGAAAATGGTGAAGTGAGAGAGAGAGAGAGAGAGAGAGAGAGAGAGAGAGAGAGAGAGAGAGTGTTTTGTGTAAGAAAGATGTTAGTTTGGTGGTTAAATAGAGAATGTGATGCTTTGGTTATGTCTGCAAGAAAGAAATAAAAGTGCATTGAGTGTGTGGCACTGGTGGGACCCACTGACAGTTAGGGGCTTGATTGATTCCGCACGATCCCGTCGGGTTTATGCAATTATAAAGATTCGGCCGTTGAAGTCTCTTCTTACCAAGAAGATCATTTGCTTTCATATAGTCATCATGACATGATTACTGGATATATAAATGTATGCGTGTGTGCATTAGCAAAGACTGATGAAAGATATTATTGACAACTTGTATCATAAATAAAATAAAATAGAATTGGTAGTGCTTTTGATCATAGTGGAAAAGTCATTATTGTATTATTGAGAATGACAACAAAGATAAAGATGTTCTGTATTTTATGAGCCTACAAAGCCACATGAGATGATGAGGGAGTATCAATAAAAACAGTTCATATACGAATCTTACAGTTCACAATCACATTCTCAATAAATTCCTTTATTCACATTTTTACACAAACTACACTTTATTCACTCACTCCCATGTGCCCACAAGGCAATATATAAAAGATTACTCATCAAATACCCATATTGGTTAGATTATTTAAAAGGGAAAACGGTCAAAAAAACTATGAACTTACCAAAATAAGCCAAAAAACATCTAACTTTCAATTGAGCCATTTAAACCTTTAATTTTTTGAAAATGGTCAATTTAAACATGAATTTAAGTTGACCACACCATTTTAGCCATCAAAAAAGTCAACCGTTAAAAATGGTTAACGGCCGTTAAAATTGAAACGACGTCGTTTTATTAATTTAGTTTTTTTGGTGTAATCAAGATAAATATATGTTTAAATTGGACATTTATAAAAAAATATGATTTAAATGGCGTAAACTGAAACTTGGTGATTTTTTTGGCTTATTTTGGAAAGTTCGTGGTTTTTTTGGCCAAAAAATTATGATTCAAAAATCCATGGTTTGAGGTCGTTTGGGGTCCCGTTCGGATTTGGGGTTCCGTTCGGAGTTCCGTTCGGGTTTTTTGTACTTTCAGTTCGGGTCTTAGAAAAAAACAACGGTATGAGGCGATTCTAAACCAAACTTAAATGTATGTTTATAAACAACGGTATGAGACCTCATACACATGAATTTGTTTTTAAGATCTATTCTGACCTAATCGACGATATTATAAATTTGCATTTATTTGGACAAAACCAATATATTGAACCCGATTTATTTGGTTAAAACAATTTTATTAACCCCAGTAATAAACTTAACGACACCAAATAAATGCAAATATATAATATCGTCGATTGGTTCAGAATAGATCTCAAAACAAATTCATGTGTATGAGATCTCAAACAAAAAAAACCACGGCCTAAGTGTTCATAGTTTTTTTTTCCTAAAAAATTCATGATAAATATCAATTTCGTTTATTTAGTATGAGGTCTTTTGGTATGGGTGGGCGTTCGGGGTCCCGTTCGGATTCGGTTTGGGTTTTTCGAATTTTCGGGCATGATTTTGGTAACACAATTTAAGTCTGATTTTGGATCGAAATACTATTTGGATTCGGTTCGGATTCGATTTCGAACCAAAGTACTTAAATTTGGTAATTTAAACATACATTTAAGTTTGATTTAGAATCGACCTTAGATTGTTGTTTTTTGGTCTGAGATCCAAACCGAATCCGAACAGGACTCCGAACAGAACCCCAAATCCGAACGGGACCCCAAACGACCTCAAACCATGGATTTTTGAATCATAATTTTTTTGGCCAAAAAAACCACAAACTTTCCAAAAGAAGTCAAAAAAATCACCAAGTTTCAGTTTACGCCATTTAAATCATAATTTTTTTTTATAAATGTCCAATTTAAACATATATTTATCTTGATTACACCAAAAAAACTAAATTAATAAAACGACGTCGTTTCAATTTTAACGGCCGTTAACCATTTTAACGGTTGACTTTTTTGATGACTAAAATTGTGTGGTCAACTTAAATTCATGTTTAAGTTGGCCATTTTCAAAAAATTAAAGGTATAAATGGCTCAATTTAAAGTTAGAGGTTTTTTTGGCTTATTTTAGTAAGTTCATGGTTTTTTTGGCTGTTTCCCTTATTTAAAGCTTTTCTTTCATCCAATATGTGAACACCTAAACAAGGCTCGCTCCATAAGAATCTTTAACAGCGATGTGATAATAGTTAGTATACGGGTCATTGCTGTGTTCGGAGACTTCGACATGAGAGAGAGAGAGAGAGAGGGTCCGCATTCATCACATATTATACTTGCTGAAATGCAAAAAGTACATCCCCCATATGTATGTATATCTTTTACAAGAGATGATGCTTTGGAGTGAGATAGATAGAGAGATAGAAAGTACAGTAGGTGATATATTGAAAGAGCGACTCTTTGCAATATTCTTTTTAGAGATTCTTGTTCTGCTAACTCTTACCGATTCGCTCTTTCATTAGTCCTAACTGTCCAAGCATCCGGTTTGGCTCCATATATGGGTTCTCGAACAACGTAAGGAGGCGGCTGGCGTGCATCCCGCAGGAGTGCAACCCTGCTTACATCGTAATCATCGTCACTGTCATAATGCCGGTGAGGTCCAAGAGCTTTGAGCAACATCGCCAACAGAACTGATACACCCTGCCAAATAAACAAAGCAGAAAGCTGTTAAACATTGCAATTTAAAAGCACCGTAAAAGTAGAAACTTGTTGCTATCCCGATACCTGGACACAGACAATGGAGAGACCTATCCATCTGCAGATCTTGAAGTTTGACTCGATGAACTTAGAGAACTGGTGGAAAGCACCACTTGGATCCTCGGGAAAGTCCTGAATGAAAGCTTCCAATGGACTAAGATCAACAGAGAGCCTCTGAAGATTTTGCAAAAGAAAAGAGATGAGAGAATAAACCTCCTTCCAGTCACGGTTTAGAAAGATATCAGCAACCACACCGCCTTCAACCATAATTAGCAAGACGATGAATCCTATATACTGAACCCAGTCGATGGACCAGCCATTATTCACATAAAAAAAAAAAAAAAGCACGAGAATGGATTCAGGAAGATAAACAGCTAAAACGTAGATGCAGGAAAAGCTTTGATGAAAGAAAATAAAGGTTACCAAGTAAAGACAACATCCATTAACGGTTTCAGCAGCTATGTGCCCGGCGCAAGTGACAACACAGAGAATAGCCCCGAGACCAAGAAAAGAATAAATGAACCTGCAGCTCATAAGTAGTGATTGGTTTTCATTAAGCAATGGCTGATTTCATTACAATTGACAACTTCCCTCTCAAGCTTACAAAATCTATGAATCTTGTTTCTTAAAGAGTCTAATAAAAAGGATAGAAACGCCCGAATATGCCTGAAACTGATGGGAAACATTAAAAAGAAAAAATTTGGGAATTTGGACAAGGAGAAAGAGAAGATACCAAGGAACGGGGTGATCAGTATCAGAGAAGGGGAGATTTCCCATTTGTTCTTGCCATTGCCTAATCAGCCAAACAGCGTAGAGGATCATGGCGATCCCAACCATCCCAAGTAGGGAATTCACCAGCTTCAACATGGACTGTAAGCAGCTTCTCACCATCCTCACCATCTTCTTTCCAACCCAAGATCCCCTAAACGAAGAGACCAGAGACGACGACAAATTATTTTCTCTTCGTAGGGAACTGTCAATCGAAAAGAAGAGAAATCTAATCAACCACGAAAGTTCTTTTTTTTTTTCTAACAAAAGAAAATTTTTTTTCTTCTTTTTTTAGAAAACAACTCACGCTTTATATTCGTGACATCACTTGTAGATGATCAACTCTTTGGTTCTAAAGGTCTTCCCAGTGTCCTGATATCTAATAATTCTCTGCTAAAGATCATATCCATTAGCATCATTAGCGTTCTAGGGGGATGTTACAGCTGGTCAGGGAACTTAGCCTCGTCGGTGGTCGTCCACACCTTGTACGATGCATTGACACTCCTCCTTATCTTAGCCCTTGTCAGTTACGTCATCGAACCTCAAAACTCTCCGTCTTTGTTAAGAAGACAGCGTATAAACGGTGTGTGTGTGAGAGAGAATCTTTTTTTTCTTTTCAATTTAATAAAATGCAATGAGTAGAGGTTAATTAATTAAGAAGCAAAAAAAAGGCGAATGTGATGGACCATTAGGTTATTACAAAAATCAGAACAGCAAGCAAACGGGTGGTCGGATTGCAAAGCTGGCCGTTTCCCAACGGTCATCATTATGCCACGTGTACCAATTCCTTTTCCTTATGAGTCGACGCTTAAAACCAATTTTCTGCTATACTTAGAAGCATAAATACAGCAGAGATAGCTGCTTAGGTGTAATTTATCTATAAATAAACATCTCTCTCTCTCTCTCAATAATAATAAAAATGATCATAGCTGTCCTATCCCTTGTAAATATTTATAAATAAGGAGACAAAACTTTATTACACAACATCTCTGGTGCGAAAGAAGAAGAAGAAGAAGATGGGAGCATTCGAGGATCAGGTGAAGATGAGGGCGATTGAGCTGAAGCATCTCTTCAAGAAAGGTATCAAAGTCGTCAGCAAATCTTGTAAGAAGGGATGGTCCAAAGTCAAGAACCTCCGTCGCTGATTTCTCCTCCATCTTTTCTTTGTCTTTCTTTCTTCCCCGTCTTCTTCTTACTTTTGTGGGTTTCATATTTTTATCTAAGTCTTCTCTTCATTCCTAATTTGTCTTTTATTCTTCCCCTTAATTACAAATTTTCGATTTGGTTCAAAAATAAAAAATAAAACCATCTCCTTGAACTGAAAGATAAGCCTATATGAAACCATACTTTTTCATAATTAAAAAAAAAAAATTGAACAGTATAGTAAAAAGGGCAAAAAAGATGAGAAAAGGCCCATAAGAAGATATCTATAAAATGAACCAATCTCCAATTCCAATTTTGAGCTTTACTGGGCTGACTAATAGGTGGGCCTGTACCCAATTTGGTCCAGCGCTAGTTGCAAGCATATAACTAAGGATCCTAGGGTTTCTGAGGAGGAAGAAGAAGAAGAACAAACTCTGGTGGCGGAGAGAAAAAAACAACAAGTGAGAGCTTTCCTGAGCGCCTTTTTAGTTTCACTTCCCATCAAAGATTTGTTACTTTGAAGATGTTGCTATGAATATTGTCTTGTTCCTCGTTATCATTGTGCCTTGATAACCTTTCTTATATGTATTTTACCAAAATCTCTTGTGAACTTGGTTTTTAGATCATTGGGCCGGTGATGATTGAAAAAGTTTGCCTACATTGTTTGATTTACCACTGAAATAGAAACTTGAATAATAATCTCTCTGAGGCTCATTGATCATTGTATTTGTTTATGGTCATAATAAACTAAAGGATATTTCTCTCATAAGCCCGGCCTGTGACGATTCAAAATTTGCCTACATTGTCTGAGAAACCAATGATATCTTTTACAACAACAAAATTATTCTGAGGCCTGGCTAGTTTTGTTTTCTTAGAAGAGAGAATCATGTTTGTATTTTGTTTTGGAAGAGGCTGGTGATGATGTTTCATATCTTTGCCTACATTGCCTGATCAAAGCTTTTTCGGTTTTGAGCAAGTGAGTGATTGATTATCTATTCTGAAGCCTCATGAGTCTTTTTTTTTTTTTGTTTCTTTGTTTTGATTGACTCCTTGTATTTGCAAACATCAACCACTTTGATATTTTGCAGCGACTCATTATGGTTAATCTCAAATTTGTGCGCTTATTAGATCACTTGAACTTTCATAGGTATGTTGCGCTGTGACGGTTGTGATTTTCATCCAATTCTACTTTTGTTTTTGTCCCATGACCTACTTTCTCTAATATGTACACATAAAAGTACATACATAAAAATACATCTTGTAGCTCTCTCAAGTATTATCAACATGTTGTTTTTCTTCTTAAGATGGTAGTATAAGACAACTCCACACCAATTCTTCCTTGTAAGTTGTAGTGCTAAATCTACTTGGATAGTTTTCATGCATCATAAAAACTACTAGTCGTTGTGTGCTTTCTGACTACTACTATCGCTTGTACTTGCAACAGCCTAAAAACATATATGCAATTTTCTGTGTACTTTGATAGTGCAAAAGGATGATGACTTAGTTTTCGCAATTCTTAAATACCATTTACAACCTACTGAAGCTTGTCATAATTCATTTGGTATTCGACTTAAAACAGTTTCAACCCCATAATTAACAGTTTGTATTTGTAGCTTTGTAAACCAAATCTTGCACTGCCACTTTAAAACTAAATTTGTGATTTATTTCAAAATTTGTACCATCATTTAATTCTTGAACATACTGATTTTCCTCTACATAACTTAAAATTTCAATATATTCGTCCATACCATCAAAAAACGTGTTATTCATTATCAGACAATTCATGGTTGTAAATTCTTTATGCTGTACATTCTCTTAATTTTTATTAACAACATTTTCATTATCATTGGACACTAAACAACGTGAGAAGTTCTGAGTCGTATGAAAACTAATGGTTTTGAATGAAATATAGATTTATCAATAACACAGAAAACAAACTTGTTTGACAGTCTAGAAGATAAAGGCAAGCAACAACACAACCTTCTTGCTTGCAGATTTTATCTATTAATACCGAATTAAGTTATTTTTCTCTAAAAATGAGGTCTTAAGAGATATAACGTATACTTAATTTTTAGAAATCTATTTATGCTCTGCTGAATAATACTTTTCATAGTCAAAATGTACGTTTGTGAGGTTGTTCTTCATCTCTTCTTGTAAATATAATAAAATAAAATATACTTTCAATTACACAAGTTATCAGTATAATCATTTGTACCAAGTTGTCTTTACTTATGTAGATTTGAAATAAGATCCAATCAATTTGGGGATTCTAATTTACCTAAGAATCTACACGATGCAACAACTACATTCAAAACATATCTAATGTAAATTTCTAATCGTCATATTAAATATGATTACCAACCAAAATGCATATCTGATCAATCTATTTTCATTTTAAATTCCCAAATTTATAAATTCTTCAATTTTTTTATAAAAACAAAAAAACTCACTATCAGACGCCATAAGCAATGGCTGATGATATGCTCTAGTAAAGTTTGGCGTCGGGAAGAGCTAGATGGAGGGATGGGCCTGTTTTTTTTTACATTTTTATTTTTTAGTTAAATATCAACAATTTTATTAAGTTTTTTTGTCAACTTAGTCTAGTGATTTTAATATCTCATTTAAAATTGTAGGGTACTTGATTCGAATCCTACCATCTGTCATGAATTTAAAACACATATTCTGATATTTTATTAAATTTATAACAAAAAAATTTTACAATTACGGTGGTATAAAAATCAATGAGTGGTATGTGAAATAATTTTTTTGGCCAAAAAGTGGTAAATAAGACGCGCTCTCGTTTAATTTTTCTGTGGAGACGGCGTCGATTTGGCTCTAATATGGGTTTGGTTTAATGAGGTTTTTATTTTAGTTTTGGAATGAGATGGTGCAAAGAAGCTTTCTTCTTTTTGATTTCCTAAAATTTCTCTCCTCCTTTAACTTTGTAACACTAAAAAAGAAACAAGTCTACACTAAAAATTATGAGAAAAACCAAAAAACAGAAAGAAGGAAACAGAGAAACAATGGAGATTTCTCCTTACTGTCTGCTTTCTCTTCTTCCCATTTTCTTCCTCTCTGGTTTCTCCCTCTCATGTAAAATCTCCTCATATTTTCTTCTTTTCTCCCTCAATTTCATGCATTATTTATAGGATTTTTAGAATGATTTGGTCTTTTATTGAAGAACTCTTTGTATTTAAATGTGCAGATGATGAATTTGATCCTCATGCAGCCACAAGCCGAGCTCTTCTTCAAGCAAAGACAAGTAAAGACCATCCCTTCTAATTAATGATTGGCGAATTAAGTTAATTCTAATGTCTAAAACATATTCAATCTTCTCTTTTCTTAATTATGTGTGTGTTTTGTTGAAACAGCGTGCAAAGAAGATTTTGCGACCAAGAACTACACAATCATAACAAGCAAATGCAAAGGGCCAAATTATCCGGCGAAGGTTTGTTGCTCGGCCTTCAAGGACTTTGCTTGCCCTTTCGCTGAAGCTCTCAACGACGACAAGAACGATTGTGCCTCCACAATGTTCAGCTACATCAACCTCTACGGTCGTTATCCTCCGGGAATCTTTGCCAACATGTGCAAAGAGGGCAAAGAAGGTCTCGACTGCACTAATGTCACCGAGTCCGCATCCTCAACTTCTGATTCTATCCCCCGAGCCTCCACAACTGCTGCATCTCTCGCGCTTCTTTCCATTCTCTGTTTTTTTCTCTTGTCATCGTGAAATCTTGGTAACACATCTCAAGAACATGCTCCATCATAAAATACACGTTATGTATGTATTTAAAAAAAACACATTCTCTTGCTCTTCCATTTGATTATCGACATACTCAAGAAGCAAGAGTAGAATCTAAGTTAAGAAAAAAAGGTTATGCCACAAGCTTATTCTCCAATTGATTATTGGATTTATTACACACAAATGAATTGATCATCATTACGCGATGAGGTTCATCTACTTTTCTCACAACACCTAAGTTTGTGTAGTAGCTACGTGATTGTTCACTACCATCATTACAAAGAGACAAGAGTCCATCTTACGTAGGCCAACAACCCCCAGATAAGCTTCGTTCGCTCACCATATTCTCCCATGTATGCATCATCCCTTCTTTTCGTGTAACCCAGACAAGAGAAGTTTCTTAGCCCAACAACTAGAAGATACTCGAACAATACCAAATGCAATCCATAGAAAATGCTCGATCAAGGAACACACATATCCCCTACAACAAGAACAAAATCACGAAGTTTCTCAGACAAAAGTAGTCGAGTCAAATAAAGGACTAGAGAGAGATGGTACAGATAACTAAAGGAAGAATGCAGTCAATGAGAACTCTGGATCGAAACACTCTTAAGAATACTACCGTAAACCAAAGTTGTAATCAAGTTTCACCATAGAAAGAGCATACACCACTCTCCTCCAGAATCAAAAGATCAAAGCTTTGAGTTTTCTAGTTACCTATGCCGTGTTCATGGTGAAGCCGCCACTGGTGAGAAGCCTCTCAACGTATTTGCCCATAATATCAACCTCCAGGTTCACTTTCTGTCCAATTTTCTTGGTCGGAATCACCACATTCTGCTGCGTATAAGCAACGAGCATGAAATTAAAGCAGCTATCCTCGTCAAACACATCCACCACCGTCAAGCTCGTCCCATCCACCGCTACAAACCCCTTGGGCACAATGTATTTCAGCAAACTCTTGTCCGCTTTCACCTTTACCCACAACGAGTCTCCCTCAACCTCCATCGAAACTATCACACCCGTACCGTCCACGTGTCCCTGCACCACGTGCCCCCCCCATACGGCTCACCGGCTGCAGCGCACGCTCCAGATTCACCGGAGATCCTCTCTCCAGCTCCTCCAGCGACGTTTTTCGCAGCGTCTCCGGTGATAACCCGACCGTGAACTTCTCCGCGTCGAACTCCGTCACCGTTAGGCAAGTACCGTTGACGGCGATGCTGTCACCGAGCTTCACGTCCTCCAGCACCACTCTCGCGCCGATTTTAAGGTCGAATCCAACGTGGTGAGCCATTCCCAGATTCTTTACTTCCCCCATTTCTTCCACGATTCCTGTGAACACGGATCGGATGCTCAGATTTTGCATTCTCCGGTGGCTTCTGGATCTTCGTCCACATGAGTTAGACAAGGAGACCAAACTGAGATTTGTTCTGAATGAAGTGAAGGATCTCAACTGTGGAGAACATGGCTTGGGAAGCAGATGGAGAGAGTGAGTGGCCATCATCATTGTCGTGCGGTGAGTTATCGCCGTGTCTCTAGATTTAAGGGTTGCTAATTACTACCCCAAAACGATCGGAGCCAAAGTTGGAATAAATAAAAAGTTGGAGGATCAATATACAAGTTTGAAAAATAGAGGAAACGCTCGTCCTGCAATGTACAGAAGTAATATTATTGTTGTTGGTCTAAAACAATATCTACAATTTGTAAAGTTAAGAACATTAAAAAAAAAATGAGATGCTTATTCATCTCCTTTGGCGTTGGACTCCTATAAATGTCTAAAATTCGAAAAGTAATACATTGATGAATAGCCATACTACCGGATAGTGTCTTCAAGTCTGAATTTTCTATACTTACGTTTTGAATACATTGCATCGCTGGTAGCACTGAAGAACCAGCATAGGAACCCTCCGAGATTGGCCAAAATATCACAGATTGAGCTACTTTTTAAGTTAAATGAATGATCCATCTTATGATCCTTAAGGCGCTTTACGTTTGTGTTGTTGATATGTAAACTAGGTTTCCATAGCTTAAAATAGAAAGGTCCCTTGAATTTACTTGTACTACTTTTCATATTATTTTGATTTGAGTTTGGACATATGGCCGACCACAAGACAACAAGAGCGCGGTAAGAAAAGAAAAACAAAAACTGTAATTCTCATCATGGTCTGTGCGAACACATTTCTGTTGACTTCTTGTCCTCAAGATGGCGTCCTGTGACCCGACTCAATCTGCAAGATTGCTCCATCATAAGTCTCTGGATCGAATCTTGTTCCCAAGGCACAATCCCAAAGTCATCGTTGAACCCTTCCATGCCTTGTATCAAAAACTGCCACACCAGTGTTCCTGCACCAGACCTCTTCCGCTTGGCTGATTTGTATACAACATCAAAGATTGTTCTGTAGAACCGATCACGCTGCGATGGCTCATAGTCCTTGTTCAGATTCGATAGACCAAACTCGGTGAAGAGAACAGGCTTCTTCAGTTCCTTGTCCCCGTCTTCAATGTGAGATAGCATCCATTTCACCACAAACTTTATTTTTTCTTCAAACCCCTGATCGTGAAACCTGCCAATGGTTTGAAGGGCACTTTTTTATTGTTGAAGAATTCCACGCAGCAGCAATCATATCACAGTTTTGTGTTCTCAACAGAGGCTTACCAGTGATCAGGGTAGATATGAACCGATGCAAAATCAATGTTTGGCGACTCAGAGTTTCGAACAAAATCTGACCCAAGCTCAGAGGCCCACCTTTCTGGGTTAACTGTCAGCCGTTTTGGGCTCTTGGGGCCGTAGAAACCTTCTAAGCCTACGGTTAGAAGATGCTTGTTGTCTATCGATTTAATGAATGCTGTCATTTCGTTAATCCAATCCTTTGAATCCACCAAAAGAAAAGAAGAAGCCACATTACTTAACTTATTAACAAACCACTATTTAACTAATTTTGGAGAAGAAACCATTAAACTCACTTGGAGAGTATCCCCAGAGATATCAGACATGCAGCGAGGCTCGTTTATCAACTCCCACGCAAATATTGTAGGGTCGTTTCTGTACTCAATCCCTGTTATAGAGTTCTTTCGGGTGAGAAGCACCTGGCAATTGGGAAATGAGAGTCATTCCATCAACTCGAAAATATATTAGCAAGATTACAAGTCTATGAGTGACGAAAAGCTATTGCATGGAGCTTAGTTCCAAGTCTATGGGTCAAGAACCAAGGTTTCTCACAATTTTGGACTTTGCTCGAACGTAGCCATCACTTGTATTTCTAAATTTCAACAGTCGATGATCTAGGCTAAGACATCCACGTACACATCAAGAAGACGCAGGGATTAAAAACATACCGTGAGATAATTCTTGAAGTATCTGCGGATAGAGGGGTCAAAGAAGAAGGAATCATTGGATGAGCTGAGACCAACACCTTCTTTCCATGCCCAGTTGACGTACTGAGTCTTCCCTCCATACGCTTGCAGGTTATTCACTAAGCTAAGAAGCAACCTAACACCATGTGTTTTTGCCTCTGCGATTACATGATCCAAGGCCTAACCACATTATATAAACTTCATCAAGAGAGAAAGAAGGGGATGTAAATCCGGCAAAAGATGACAAATGCAGACACAACTAAGTAACTGCATATTCTTTCCAATTTCAGGATATAATGAGTTAATCCTCAATCGCAGAGAGAAATAAATGGATGCTGCATTGCCCTTTTTCTATTCTAATCATCTTCGCTGGCATTGTGATTAAAATTAGCTCAACAAATTGTGGAACTATCTAAAACATATAGTTAAGAAGCTTCCAAGTAATGTTTGAATTGATTAGAGCCAATAGGAAAAAAAAGATAAGTGTAGATGGAAGGCAAGGAATGGTTGGAGGTACCTTGAAGACACGTTCATCGAATCTGCCAGGAGAGATCTGGAGAGCGTTGTAGCCTCCATCATTGAAAGCCCAGGTTCTACAAACAGTGAGACCCATTTTGGATCCAGCTTCAAGCATAGCACCGACACGGTGCCTGCTATGATCATTGACGGCATGGTCCATGAACCAGTACGAGTTCCACCCATTCACATACAGAGCCTTACCGTCCAACACGAACTGTGTCCCGTTCCGTTTCACGAACCCTAGCTGGGCCTCCCCTTTGTAACCGAACCACAAATCTCCGAACGAGAGATAGATAAACGCCACACATGTGAGAAAGCCTAGGATTGGTATCAATGGCCCGTTCCCTTTCGGAGCCATGCCTCTTCTCGCTGCTATTCGCTTCAGATATTTCACGATCGATTGTAATCTCGCCAGTTTTCTTCGGATTCCTCGCCGATTTATCCAAATCTCGCCCAGACGAGAAATGAAAGCCGGCCCTTTGGAAAATTTCAACTTTTATCAACACCCAAAAGATAAATGTGTCCACGTTTCGGAGAAAGTCTCGGCTTTTATTGAAACCCAGATCAAAGATGATTTCTTTGAAAAAATAAGAAAGCTAGCAAACAAGCGTTCAGAATGAAGAAGAAGAAGCAAAAAGGTAGCAAGTAAGAATCAAACTTCACGCACTTTGATGTATTGTCTGTCTGTGTGGACAATCAGGCGTGAATTCTGGAGGGACTTTTGAGGTAAAATGTTGATTTCATTAGACTTACTACTTACGATTAAGTATTAACCAGATCTACCGAAAAGGAACAAATCTTAACCACACAATGGACTTATATTTCTCATATTCATTTTTTTTCTAATAACAAAACCATAGGATTACAGAAAAATATAATAAGGTAGAATGAAAACAAACTCGCCGACTGTATCTTCTTAGAAAAAACATACAATATTTTGCGTACTTTGAAGTTCAAACCGAAGTAATATAAGATGAAAACTTCTTCTGACCAATACATAGTTAAGATAACAAAAGATTATGGATATAAGACTGCTTGTTAATCTCAGTGTAAGTATTAAAACTGAAGCAACGGAAAAAAAAACAAATTTTTGTCGCGTATTCGTTTTAAAACAAATAGACCACACATGTTTAAGTGTCATTAGATTCAGAATCTCAGAAATCATGTGCGGTTTCTTTTCTCCTCTGTACTCTATGATAAACGTTCAACCATCACATAAAAAAATACTTTTCTAGTATAAAATCTATCTTATTCTATCTTTGGTTCAATTAATTAAGACAGAGCGTTTACCTTTGTTTTCCTTTATTTCGTTTCAGAAAAAAAAAAATATATATATCACCATTTGGTTCTTTTTGTTACTAGGACATGCTTAAAAAACAGTTCAGTAAAAACCAATTTTCGGGGTATTATCTAATATTTTGCCAATGCCAATTGTATATATCTTTTTGTTTAAAGGTCTAAGTTAGTCGATGTATAGTTATATAAAACCTATATACTGTAATCAAGTCTTTTGGTGGTGATAGGAAATGGTAATTACTTGTTATAGACCAAAAGAGAATGTCTAGTCGAATACAAGTAAAACATGACAAATCATTTTCCGAAGATCTATTTGTTCTTTAAAAGAGCATGTATAATAAATCTTGTTGGTGTGTAGAGCTGTATGCGCAGATCTTTCGTTACTTAAAACAAGAAATCGAAATTTAAAAAGAAGAGATATTAAGTTTAACAATCAGAGAGATCTAACAATAAGAAACGCACAGTAGACAAAAGCAAACACTGTCGGTGACTTTTTTCCCCCATTATAAAAGAAATCATTGTACGGTTCGGTTTATTTGTTTAATCGGCTTTCCCGGAGAATAAGGTTTCCAACTTTCAACGTGTAAAAAAGTTTGTCATCAGCATTCTAATACTGGTTCCTCTAATTAATGGCTTTTTCCCCTTTTCTTCAATCAACAGGAAACTCAGACAATCCTCATTTTCTAACCAAAGAGATATATATGGTCACGACTCAGGAGACTATACTGTGTGAATCCCCAAAAAAATCTCTGTTTAGTTGTTGACATGTTATAAATAGAGTCACTGAAACTGTTGCTTTGACAAAGAGATCATGAGCCATTGTTTTGAGTTCGATCCAAGACTTGTATTCTCTTTTGTCATTCGTAAAAACCGGCATGCAAATGGATCGCGTGATCTGCATATTGTTTGTAAAGTACTAACTAAACTTAAGGACTAAACTTAAGCTTTAGAATAGATGAGGCACCAAAGAAATTGGAGTTGGGTTTGTGAACCTAATAGGCCCACAAAGCCCATTTTTATCGTAGCATCAGCTTAGTTGTCAGGCTGCAAATGGTTGACTAAAGAGAGACATCACTGGAATACATCAAACACATAGTGAAGGAGTCTTACTAATTGTTTATCCCGGCTGGACGGACATATCATCACTATTTCTAGAAATTTCGTTGAAACACAAAAAGAGAGTTTATACACTATTCAGCCACAAAATGTATGAATACAAGTAAAATTATTGTACCAAGCAACAATAAGTGGATTCTTACCCAAAAACAACAATATTAAAAGTTAAAAGGAAAGCTCTAACCTCATTCTTCGCGCCTACATCCATCATCATCAGAGCCAATCTCTCTATGTGTATTACGTTATTACAAATTTTTTTAAAGGACATATTTTTATCATGTTCTCGCTCCCTCTTTTATCCCGATTACATATCTCCCATTGACGCAACATTTTTAGAATGAGATATATGTATAATTTTGTTTTAAATAAAAATAATATTTCATTTATTTTCTAATTTTTTAGGGTTTTTTTTTTAAATGATTATCTTTTCATTGTATTTGCAGTAAAGTAAACTCTAAAAATGGTGGTTTGCTTAGATATCGTTCTTTTCTTGTATGCTTCATCAAAACTACAAACATTGATTTTCTATAATATTTTACTTAGTTAAACATACTTTATTTCTTTTTCGTGCAATATATATTTTCTTAATTCCAATATATTATTTGCTGATATGGTAAGAAAATATTTTAAGCGAAAACAATGTGAACGAAGCTTCTTCTTCTTTGGTTAAACAATGTGAAATAAGCTTATTCAACCAAGTTAAGAGCTTTCGTGAAACTTGGGAAAATTAATTAATTTAGTGTACCTTAATGTAAGAATTTCAGCGCTTACAATTTCAATTTATTTGTCTAACGTAGAACTGATCAATAAATAAATTAAAAAATGCTAAGGTATTGCTGATGCCAAGTGTTCATATTTACATTGCAAATAACTATCAACTGATTCATGTTCGATCGGACTAAGGACTTGTTCATAAATATATATATATATATATATATATATATATATTTTAACAAAATTTAAATATATGACATACATAGATGCAGAAAATCTTAAACAAGTAATACAAAAAATTATTAACACTCTCTATAAAATATCTAAAGGGATACTAAATTTACCAACATTATACTTACAAGTACGACACATAATTCTGTTATTACTTGTGTAATATATAACGAAGTGTGTATGTTTTTTGAAATAGAAATAGAAAAGTCTGCTTTTGGAAGAAAAAAAAAACATGATGATTTAAATGTTTTATTTAAAAGAGAAACTAATAATTAAGAAGTTATAAGAGTCACGTTCTTGATACTTGCGAATTTCAAATGAAGTTGGCCGCCTCATTTCGTTTGCACCAATAATTCTAAATACAAATGATGAAACTAGCTATTGGTACAGAGGTTTCGGTTTCAAACTGATGATGTAATTGCAGAGAGACACGAAGAATGAGATCAAACAGAAAATATACAACAAATCTTGACCCTTTAAGAGAGAGCAAGATCGTTCTTATTTGGTCCACACTCTATTTAGATGGCTAGGCGGTTGTCAATTTCTGAATACGACGAGAAAACATATTTTATCAACATTAATTAACTTTTAAATAATTTAAATTAGAACTAACTATAAATGTTGATAAAGTCATTTTAGATTATTCCTTATTTTGGTTGAAAGAGAATCTATTTATATTATTAGAATATGATCCGGAGAAGCTCATGAGATTAGTCATGCTGACATGGAAACTAGCTGTCTCGAGCAATCATTTATCCCCCAGATCTGACATGTCCTCCAATCATACTTCGACACGTCACAACCAATCCTCTCTTTCGCGGCGCCTTGTCTCTGTTTCGCTGATTTCAGATGGGTCCCATCTCCGTCCTCCCCTCGCTATATATAAAGTTCTCCTCTCTCTTTTTTTTTCTTCAAACCCCAAAACATTAATTCCGATGGATCGGCAAAATTCCGATGACATCATGAGGTTTCTCGATGGAATGGCTAGCTCCGACGACGTTCTCTTCGGTTTCCTCGACGAAGGAAACCACTCACCCGAGGATTTCCCGGACTCCGGCAACCTCAACGGCGGCGGTGATGATGACGACGACAACGAGGTCCATACCGATTGCAATTTCGAAGAACAGAGAGCTTTCTGGCAAGAACAAGAACAACTTCTTCAGGTAATTTCCTTTTTTTTCTTTGGAAAAAACTTATAAATTGTTCGTCATTTTTAATTTGTTTTTTTTATGTTTGAAATTGTGTAGGGGACACTGTATAGGACAAGTTCGATTGAGACAAAGATTAGACAAGCGACAAAGGAAGCACTGAAAGAAGTTAAATCAAAGGGTCTTCATTGTGTCTGCCCGCGACCCGTGGCCGGCGGTTGCCGGAGTTGCTTACGTGGCGAAATCTCTCGACACCTCCGAGATGTGGCCGGCTACGACTGCGTCATCTCCAAATCCAAGTGGAGAAGCTCTCAAGACATCCCTGCAGGTTAGGACACATCTTTTATTCATTACTAAATTAGCTAGTAGTGGCTCTGAAATGTTCAGCCATCTTTATCATCACCATTCCTCAACATCACGTCAATGCAAATATATATCTTAAGTAATAATTATATTTCTTTAAAAAAAGAAGAAGAAAATTGGAAAAATTATTATGTCGACACGATCACCAAAGATTCTTTAAAAACCAGGTTTTTTCGATCAACAATTTATAATTGAGTACTATACTGACTAATATTTTATTTTATTTAAAAATCAGGGGAACACGAATACATAGAGATTGTGGACCGATCTGGTTCGAAGAAAGGCGAGATGCGAGTGGTAATCGAGTTATCATTTAGGGCAGAGTTCGAGATTGCAAAAGGCGGTGAAGAGTACAAAAGACTTATCGCCCGATTGCCGGAGGTTTACGTCGGAAAAACCGATAGGCTCCGATCATTGATCAAGATATTGTGCATCGCCGGGAAGAAATGCTTGAGAGACAAGAAAATGCATATGGGTCCTTGGAGAAAACACAAGTACATGCAAGCCAAGTGGCTTGGCACGTGCGATAGATCGAGCTCCTTGGAAGCGGCCGTCTCCGAGACGACTGAGCCGGAGAATTGGGTGCCGCAGGCGAAGCCTAGGGTTTCTATGTTGAACTATGATGGTCTGCTTGGTAGTTTGTCCACCGCGATAGGCCGTCCTGCTGCTGTAACGGTCCTGTGAATGTGTGTGGCGCAAGTAATTAATGACCTGTAATTATTAATTTATTTGATTAGGGGAAGTGAGAGTTAAATTAGTTACGAGTTTTCCGATTTGTAGTTAACCGGTTAGGTCATTGGTGCAGCATGAAGAAAATAAATAAATTTGTGACTATTTTGCGATGGAATTTTGTTACATAGATTGTATATACGGGAATATTAAAAAAAATTGAATCCCGAATCGTAAGAAAAATTCAACAATTCATATCTAAAAGATGTAGAATATGCAACCAAGGGATTAGTTAAGTTTGTCAATCTCTTGATTACAGTTAAACATAGTCATACATCCGGCTTATTCATCTACTTTTTATTCGTTTAATGTTGAAATGGATTTGACCGCAAAACTAATTAAAATATTTATTCGTCAATATATAAATATATATTAATGGTGAAAAGGGTGACAATTTATTAATGAGGTTTACTCTTTAACTCTCTGGGATATGTTACCTGTTTAACACAATAATGAAAATTGTAATGTGACGGAAGATACCAACTAAAAGTAGAATAGTAAAATAAAAACAAAAAAAAAAAAGACAGAAAGAGAGGGTTTAGATGTATTTAATTGGTAAAGCGGTAACAAGTTGAAGCAACATGACAACTTCGTCGATATGGGTTTATTGAATATTTGACTCAGTAATTTCAAAAATTAACTTATCCTTGAGAGTAAAAATCTGATATTCTTTATTACACACTAACTATGGCAGATATAAATGGACTTAATTTGCATCATATACGGTGGTGAAAGGCAGTCAAATCGCTTAATTAACCGGTCTAATACTCAAATAATGACAGCATCAGTTTTGAAGCAAAACTGAGGGATGCATTGTTGGGTCATGAATTTGTAATTATTTTGAGGCCTCGCAGGGATGGTGGTCTTGGAGAAAGAGTGAATCTTTACAAAGTAACTCCTTTCCAAGTTTCCTGAGAAGGAGAGGAATCAGAGAGTCGATAGGAGACCTTCCTGGGTTTTGCATTATTCAAAGTCAATTGCAGTTCTATGATTGATTCAAATTCGTTGGAACCCAGATACGTATGTCTAAGTTTGTTTATCTGTCCAGTTGCTGTTTGGTGCAGACGATAAATACTAATCTTTGTGTTTTTTCTTTTTGGATAGAAAGCAACTATCTTTCAATCACTTCGTCTCTAGGGGCAGTTTGTTGGGCTCTCACTTTCTCTTGAGCTAATCCGTTCCGATTTGATCTTCCGTTTGTTTGGTTTGACTTCACTTGAAGCAACCTCCTTTCTTATGCCCTGATGATGGATTTTTATCCTCTTCGCTGTCGTCGATTCCTCAGAAGACGCGAATTGGCATTGTAAGATCAATCTTTCTAATGGGATTTTGGGGTTGTGATATGAGGAATTTGGAGTTACGACCACTTCTCTTGTGCTTATCGATTTGGTTTGCGCTTTCGCCACAAGCGAGTGCACTGAGACCCATAAGGGAGAGCGCTCGTTCCTGGGGCGACGAGGTTTGTGTTTATTTGATGTTTGCTTCAATTTGCTTGTATCAGCTTTGTCTTTTGAGTTGGTTGACTGGCTAGAGCTGGGGGTACGCATCAGTGTTTGTTGTGATTCTCAGTAATGGAGTCCCTTGTGGGGATACAAGTAGATTCGTCGGACAGGGATGAGAATTATAAACTGCATATTTTGAGATTGTCTTGTGATGATGTTGCAGTGGCTCTTTGGGAAAAAAGAAAAAAGCGGATCAGTACCACTTTCCGCTTGGAATATAACAGGAACTTATAGAGGTTTTGTTTCTGCTTCGACGTCATATCTTACGCTGAGGTATTTGAATCACCAAACTCATGGCCGTGTCTTGTGTTACAGGCACCTGGAAGTTTCTAGATACCGTAAATAGCTCTTCTTCTTCCAAGTTCCCAGACTTCAGAAATGAAAATGGCAACTCTGTCATCGAGTTAGTCACAAGTCCAACAAAGATAACTGGTGTGCATTATGTTCAGGTGATTATTTTTTTTGATATTCTGCATCTGTGGGATCGTGCCTTTTCATCAGAAATGGTTTTATTAACTTTGAATGGGAACAGGGTGCAATTGTTTTCCATGGCGTATTTGACAATGAACACAATGTGGGTGGTGCCCAAATTAAAGTGGAAGGTGTATATATTTGGCCCTTTCGACAGCTCCGTCTTGTTGCTAACAGGTATATTTTCTGCATTGATTACTCTAACTGCGATTTTAAGATTCTATATTCATATTGCTTTGACTCTCTAAGGTTTTGTACATTTCAGCGGAAAGAAGGCTGATTCAGGACTAGAAGACGATTATCTTCTCTCCAACCCCTATCATCTGGTAATGCCTGATATGATCCACATGATAATGCATTATTCTGTTGATTCCGTGTTATCTTTATTGTATGCCTTAAATTGTTTGGAGAGCTTACTAGTGTCAACTTTTGTGCTGTCTGACAGCTCGGAATTTTTTCCTCTCAAGTATTTCAAGAATCTCCAAGAGACAGAATATTGAAACAAAAGAATTGTGAGTAGGAGATGAATGCGTTTCCATATGATTTACTTTGCTGCTACATCTTACCTTCGATTGTGTTATGTTTCAGCTCCAGTATATGAAATGGAGAAGCACTGCAATATCGAAATAGCAGCACAAATATCCCGAGCAGCTTCTAATGAGAAAAGTATGGATGCCTTCGAACCTTAGACGTTGAAATGACGATGCTGTCTGAGATCTTACCTTCTTAATTAATTTAGACGGATTTTGAGAGAAGTTTTACTTATTTGGTAGATGGGGACAAAGATTATTATCACATTGAAGGATTGATGGAAAGTCCTGCAGTAGATGATGACGGAGATTGTTTCTCCCCCTTGTTGATTAATGCAACCTCCATAAACGTTGAAGTCTACTATAACAAAGCTGTCAACTATACATTGATGGTCACTTTTGTATCCTTTGGTCCAACCTCTTTTCCATTCCATCACAGAATGACAAACACAATTGCAGTTTTAGTGGGTTCCTTAACCTGTTATTGTACGTAGGTCTCGTTCCTCCAGGTTTTTTTGTTGATCCGGCAAATGGAGCACAGTAACACACAATCCGTAAGATTATCATGTTTGTTAATCTGAATCTTTTTAAAGGAATATAATAACATTGGGGTAAATCTTCTTGTATACAAGGGCGCTGCAAAGGTTTCTATTGTAATGATCGGGCAGCAAGCCATCATGGATTCTTATTTATGCCTTTTACATCTCACAGCCGGGATTTTAGTTGGTATGTATATATATATCAATGAAACCTTGCACCTCGTCGCATTTTGATGAAATTTATCGTACGGTTTCATTGAAGTATCTGTTTCTTGACCTTGTCATGGTTTTCTCAGTCATTCTGTAAACTGAGATTTCACTATCTTTTTCTTATGCAGAATCATTATTTAACGCGTTTGCAACAGCTGCGTTCTTCAAGTTTGTAGTGTTCTCGATATTTGAGATGAGATATCTTCTGGCCATATGGAAAGCAACCCGGCCTTCGAACAGCGGTGAGGGCTGGGAGACAATGAGGCGTGAGCTATGCTTTCTGTACAGCCGTTTCTGTAAGTATTTTAATGTCTTTGGTGTTTGTTCAGTACGTAAATGTATCGGATGCTCACAGATGGTTGATGTTTCTCTCAATGTAATGATTTTATTCAGATGGGATCCTTCTTGGAGGCATATTGATAATGTATGAGCTCCACAACTACATGCGGTGGATCCACCTCCTCTTGTATTCATTTTGGATTCCGCAAATAGTTGCAAACGTTGTTCGTGATTCCAGAAAGCCTCTGCACCCTTATTATATCTTGGGGATGACGGTTACACGACTTGCTATACCGCTGTATGTTTTTGGATGCCCCAAGAACTTCATGCGTGTAGAGCCCAGCAATTCCTGGTGCATAGGCCTGTGCACATTCACCGGGTTTCAAGCTGCAGTTCTTTTTCTTCAGCATTATTTTGGGTCGCGTTGCTTTGTCCCTCGGAAGGTTTGTTGGTGGTTCTGATACCGTTTTGGATCAATACTAAATTGCTTTATCAAGAGCTCATGTGTTTGTTTGCTTTATATGCGGCAGATGCTACCTGAGAAATACAGCTACTACAGAAAATTTGATCATGATGTAAACCGAAGCAGGGACTGCGTAATCTGCATGACGACCATTGATCTCAGACACCGTACCAATGATTGCATGGTAACGCCGTGTGAGCATTTATTCCACTCGGGATGCTTACAGAGATGGATGGACATAAAGATGGAGTGCCCAACATGTCGTCGTGCACTTCCTCCAGCTTAAGAGGATCATCTTTGCTTCTGTTTCCATAGGAGTCATTTATTAACTTCACCCACATTAATTGCAGGTAACAGCTGAAATCCCGCAGCTATGGTTCTGTGGATTGATTCCAAAACCAAGCAAACTAATCTGGTTTTGTTTGTTTGGATGTCCCTGGAAACTGTGGGGGTGCTTCTTTGGTTTCAGGTCTTGGGAAGAGATTAGACGAAAACAGAGCAGAAATAGAATCTGTAGAGACATATTTGTATGAGTTGTGTAATAATCCAATCTCTTAAGTGCATATTCATTGGCTCTTTTGGTCATTCTTTCAGTAAAATCCATTTTGAAGGCAATATTATTCTTGACTCAAACAACAACACCAAATCTAATCCAGTTTTGTTCCCCGTTTATGCGGTACCTTGTCGATTAGTTGGAATCAATTTATTTTAGTTCGTCTAGCTGAAGATTCCTCACAAGTTGAAATCTGTCTGACGTTTCAACGATGATCCTTATGTCCATGGAATCCTTGTTCATTTTCTTCTACCATCGGTATCTCTCTCTACCCTTTTGATCGATCGTTTTCATAACTAGAAAGTATATGTGCTAAGCATATAGATTAGCAGAAACATATTGAAAGCGGTTACTATAGACAAAGACGTTGACGGATTTCACCCACAAAATATTGGAAGAGAAGCCTTATTCGTACGGCGTTCTCCAAAATGATACATAGCGCTGTTACACCGCTACAACGTTGAGATCAAACGAAAAAGAGCACTTGTTATCGGAAGGAGTAACATGTTTTGGTCAGATAAAACCAATCAATGTTACTAGTTTAGTTATGGTAAGCGACGAAGAATTATAATTAATAAATTGAAGTCACCAATATGTGACATTCTTATACTATTGCAGGATCCAAATGCTCCGCATGGCTTTCGAGCGGGCGGATAATCAAAGAGACAGGATACTGAAACATAAGACTTGTGAGTTTGGATCTGAATGTGTTTCCGTATGATCTTCTTTGCTGCTACATCTGAACTTCGATTGTGTTGTATTTCAGCTCCAATATATGAGATGGAGAAGCACTGCAGTATCGAAATAGCAGCACAAGGATAAAGATGAGAGACTTTGAAAGACCAGTTTTGATAAACCAAATATTCTCTTCGCCATAATCCTTTGACCTCGAGAAAAGTGGCATACCATTCGTAGAGCACAAACGTTATTAAGTTATGATGATTCAATAAGATTTCTGTTTTACTATCAATAAATAATGTTTAGGGCCATGATGTGTTACGAAATAACATTTTGTATGTTCGAAATATTATTTTTATGTGTGTCGGCAATGTCAGAATCTTAGCAATTATATTAGACTCAGCATCTGTTTTATGGATTATTATTATTACTTTTGGGAGGGAAAAAGAAGAAAAGTCGTCGGCAGAGAGCAGCCGATAATGATAGTGTCACCGGGCTGTTCACGTGTCCTTACCTCACTGTCATTTATTACATAAACCCATCATATCTCTCTTTTGAATCGTTCACATTTCACACAGAGAAACTAAGTCCTAATTTACACAATGACAGGCAGAGAAATTCTCCATAAGATGAAGGTATGCTCACCAATCGCGTTTATAGTGTTTTTAAGGATCTGATCCTTTCTTTTATGTCTTTGTTCAGCTTCAGAACCGATACTTGCTTCTTTGTTCTCTAACTTCTAAGTTTCCAAGCATTTTTCCATGTTTGAGTGTGATTGTATTGGCAGGCTTGTTTAAATATGTTACCCTTAACGAAAACAAGGATGCAACTTAAAGATTGATTCTTCTAGAGCTTGTCTTAATCTCTTAAGTTTTGTTTTGACTCTCTTCCGGATAGAATATGCTGCTCTTACTGAAATTTGTTCAACTTAGAGATGTGATTTCGTTTGAAAAATGTGCAAAGAGACAGTGTGTCTATTCATGGATCTCTCTTTAAAGTCTTGTGTGATTTCTGTATAAAACTCTTTTCTGTTTTGCTGTGGATATATAGTTGAAGGCTGGATTCTGCGGATCTGAAACGGGTAGAGGTAAAAGCAAGATGTGGAAGAACATCTCCCACGGTTTTCACTTTGTCAAAGGCAAAGCGAGCCATCCCATGGAGGACTACGTTGTGTCTGAGTTCAAGAAAGTTGACAACCACGAGTTGGGTTTGTTTGCTATCTTTGATGGTCACTTGGGGCATGATGTGGCCAACTACTTGCAGACCAATCTCTTTGACAACATACTCAAAGAGGTAAATCCTTGTTTTAACCCAAAAACAATCTTGTCTTTGGGATAAAAAAAAGGTTCATCCTTTTGTGAATTTATAATTTAAGTGTGTTTTGTTTCTCTTTCTCAGAAGAATTTTTGGACTGATACGGAAAACGCTGTAAGGAATGCATACATATCAACAGATGCTGCCATATTAGAGCAGTCACTTAAACTTGGCAAAGGCGGATCAACCGCTGTGACTGGAATTCTGATAGATGGGCAAAAGCTAGTGGTTGCTAACGTTGGAGACTCACGGGCGGTGATGTCAAAGAATGGTGTTGCTTCTCAGCTCTCGGTTGATCATGAACCAAGCAAGGAGCAAAAGGAAATAGAGAGCCGTGGTGGCTTTGTATCAAACATTCCAGGCAAAACCTTTACATAGTTTTAGGGTTTTCAGGGTCCTTAATTAGATGGATAGTTACTTAGCCTGCTCACATATAAAAAGATGTGAAACTGATAGACGATCCCTGAATGTTGCAGGGGACGTTCCAAGAGTTGATGGACAACTAGCGGTTGCGAGGGCGTTCGGAGATAAGAGCTTAAAGATACATCTGAGCTCAGAACCGGACATAACACACCAGACAATCGATGATGAGACCGAGTTCATTGTTTTCGCGAGTGATGGAATCTGGAAGGTATGTGATGATCTCTTTGCATATAGTATCACCATATCTGAGTGATGGAATCTGAATTTGATATGGAAAGTGTGTTGACGAGTATTTTATTAACAGGTGATGTCGAACCAAGAAGCTGTGGACGCGATCAGAAGCATAAAAGATCCACATGCGGCAGCCAAGGAGTTGACAGAAGAAGCAATCTCTAAGAAAAGCAAAGACGACATCTCCTGTATCGTTGTAAGATTCCAGTGATAAAGTTTGTTTGTCTATAAATTTTTTACCAATCATGTGTGGGAGAGAGAAACAAAGGCATGTACACGCTCAAATTAAAGTCTAATCTCTTGTAAAACCATTGATAATAGAATCTCGCCAAAGAGTTGCATATGGTTCTTGATCCAATAGTCTAATTGACATAGCCAGGGTGGGGTCTCATTTCTGCTGCAAAGACCCATTTTGGAATAGACATAAAGGGTGAAAAATAAATAATATAATTAAAAAAAAAGAAAGAAAAGGGTACAATTCTCACAAGGTCACTCTCTATTTCTCCTCTTTTTCTTTGGTTTGATTTTACATCTCCACGGTTCATTCCAATTCCTTTCCTTGGTCAACTTTACAATTCATGACTGTAACCAAATTATGGGTAAGAAAAGTTGCATATACCGATAATGATATATGATAGTGGATGCGATGTAGAAGTTGGAGCATACTCAAAGTGGAAATCTCACATGGTGAGGAAAAAGAGGGTAGAGAAGTTAGTATACGATGATTTGTTTGGGGTCATGCACTCTTCTCTCAACCAAACCTTTTTTTTTTTGTTTTACAGGTAGATCATCTCCCATTGGAGATTGAGAAAGAAAGGAAGACGTAGAGTCGAGTTTGAAGCTGAAGTCGAGCAATGCAATATTCTACATATGTTTCAAGACTCGTGCAAATGCATTATAAGGCAAACCACAACACATGTCCCTTCAAGTTGAAAATGTTGACAAGTAGACTAGCGATAAGCGCATTGGCTATTAATTTAGTAAATTTATTAGGCTGTCAAATTCATTGTTTGTAAAATCATTTAACAACAAAGGTAATAAAAGATGGCAACATAAGATGTTGTTTTAACTAGCATATACATTTGATTATTTTTATTTTTTTTTCTTTTCAAGTGGAATGCTATCTGGATGGTCGATATATACAAGGTTAGCATGCTTGTACTGTGAAGATAACATCGATGCATTCTAACTCAAGCACATACAAAAGACTTCTTGGTTTTATTGCCATCGACAATTTCTACTGCATGATCATCCAAGCTAAAAATAAGTTCTTCAACTACATTGCATCTCGTGTGAAGAGCCGTCCAATCCATCTCTTGCATTTCCAGCTCCCTTCTCATCTTGTCTCTAATAGAATTTTTTGAGTGTCAAACTAAAATAAAAAAAAGGGAGACTGAAGTTGTTAGATCACGTGAAAATGCAAACAGGATGAAGATGTCTATGATCAATGAAGATTTTAGATCATGTATAATCGAAGTCTGATGATATTTGATTGAGGAGGAGTTTGAAGATCATCTATGTAACTAGCAGAAGACGTTTGTGGTTGTTACATGTGTAACTTTTGTATGTGGAACACATTTCAATCTTAGGATTGTTATATTTTTCAATTTTAAATTAGTTTATCAGATTCATTGTTAACCCCTAAAGTTGGTGTGTACATTTAAACTTCGATAAATAAATATTCGATAAATGAATAACTTCGAAAAATGAATAATTTTTTTCGGTCACGACTTGGGCTAATGGGCTAAATGAATAATTTCGTTAAATGTATTAATGAATATTTTTTTGAAATCCTTAAAAGCCCTATGTAAATATAAATGAATAATCATCACATTTCATTATATATATATATATATATATATATATTAAAAAGTTTTTTTTGTTTAGTTAACAATGTTCGTACAACAAGTAATTGTTTTACAAAAAAGGAGTCTATAGTTTGTTTTTTTTCACCAAAATTCATCTCATCCAAATTTTTTTATATCACAAACAAAACTTTGTGAGTATATTACTCATGTTATAAAAAATATTCCCATAAAGTGATAACTGCTTGATATAGTTCTTTTGATGACATATTTGGTGTGATACTACTATCATCTGGTTTTGAATCATTCTCATAATTTAGTAAAGACTCAATAACTTTATCGTCACAATTCCATAACGACATCATTCTCGTTACTTATTTCTTAGGTGATATAATTTATCACCAATATAAATATATGTTACATTGAATTTTAGGAACTACAAGACTTCTTTTTTCTAATTCTACATCAATCTAGAAAACTTTATTTTCAGAGTTTAGAAAACTTCATTTTTTTAATTTTAGAAAACTTTCCTTTTTTTAATTTTTTTTTTTGATATGCAAAAATACTATTTAAATGAATAAAAATTTATTTATCAATTAATAAATAATATATTATTTATTTATCGATAAATGAATAATATATTATTTATTCATCGGTAAATAAATAATCTCGTTAAATGAATATTTTTTTGCTAGTCCCAAAAGTATTCAGAATAGAAGTTTAACTGTATAATGTTATAAGTTTAATAGTTGTACACATAATATATATATATATATATATATATATATATATAAATAGCAAAATCCATAATTATTATTAAAAACCAAATTGAAGTAATAATGCACTCTAAACGTGGCGTACAGTACAATACGTCATGGAAAGTAGGTGATAATGTCACCAAACCAAATGGGTATCAAACTGAACTGAACCGAACCCGTGTAACTAGTCACATCCCGGTTTATTAATCGGTTCGTTTTAACGTGTCAACAATTACCGCGATATGTTTATTATATGTCGCACGTGCTTTTTGTTTCGGTTAGGTCTCACCAAGATTTATAATCACGTTCCATAATTCAAACTTTGATTATATTCAACAATCGTAGTAGCCCTTTGAAAATTTCAATTGTTACAGTTTTTTTCACTTCATTTTCTTTTAGAGCAACGAGCAAAGAAACAGAGAAAGAAGAAGATGAGCGAAGAACAAGCACACGCCAACCTTGTGGTTCCCGCGTTTCGAACTGAGAAAGAGCCCAAAACGCAAACGCAGATTCTGAATGGCCACCGTACCGTTTGGCGGTTCGGTGGAACCGATAAGGCTACGAAGGCCTCGACCGTAACGCTGAGAGGCGTTATCTACATGCTCTTCGACAACTGCAGCAAGGACGTCAAAAAGACTGTTTTGCCCCTCGGCCATGGAGATCCTTCCGTCTACCCTTGCTTCCGCACCTGTATCGAGGCTGAAGACGCCGTCGTCAACGTCCTCCGCTCCGGCAAAAGCAACTCTTACGGTCCCGGAGCTGGGATTCTCCCGGCCAGAAGGTAAATAAATATTATCTTTTTTTTTTTTTTTTTGAATCATTTTGACCCGATTCCAGCTTCAGCTTATCTACTGGCTTTACCCACTCAAAAGAACACAACAAAACAGTCGAGTATAATCTTGCAGTTGACTTTAAAAACACTATAGTTTAGTGTTCTTATAAATAGACCCCGTAACTCTTTTAATGTAGTCAATCGGTCCACATTTGGTTGAATTTTGCTGTTGTTGTGAACAGAGCCGTCGCCGATTATCTGAACCGAGATCTTCCGAACAAGCTTACGCCGGACGACATCTTCCTGACCGCTGGATGCAACCAAGGGATAGAGATCGTGTTCGAATCGCTGGCTCGACCAAACGCAAACATTTTGCTCCCACGTCCCGGTTTCCCTCACTACGACGCTCGTGCTGCATACAGTGGTCTCGAGACTCGAGATCCGAAAGTTCGATCTTCTTCCCGACAAAGAATGGGAGATTGATCTCCAAGGCATCGAAGCCGTTGCAGACGAGAACACTGTGGCCATTGTTGTAATCAACCCCAACAACCCATGTGGAAATGTCTACTCTCACGACCATCTCCAAAAGGTCTGATTCAGCTTCTGATTCGTAACTCAGCTAAAAAGCTTGACACTTTGAGTCCGTTTGTGATTGGTAACTTGCTGAAGCATGAAACTTTTGATTCAATTGATGAACATTTTAGGTCGCAGAGACGGCTCGGAAGCTGGGGATAATGGTGATCACAGACGAAGTGTACGACCAGACTATATTCGGAGACAATCCTTTCGTTCCAATGGCGAAGTTCGCATCGATTGTCCCTGTGTTGACGCTGGGGGGCATATCTAAAGGATGGGTTGTTCCTGGATGGAAAATTGGCTGGATCGCCTTAAATGATCCCGAGGGCGTTTTCGAGTCCACCAAGGTCTCTTTACTGCTAATATTTCAACGATCCTCTCTTTGCTGTTTTGTAACAAATAATCTCAACTTGTGTATTTACTCTGTTTCTGACAGGTGATTCAATCCATCAAACAGAATCTTGACATAACTCCTGACCCTTCCACAATAATTCAGGTTTGTGAATTAGTATTGCTATAGAATGGTTTGGTTTTTTAGTTTTATCTAGTCGTTTGGATTCATGACACTACATTCTTTTCCTTTCGGTAGGCTGCACTTCCCGAGATCCTGGAGAAAGCGGATAAAAATTTCTTTGCAAAGAAGAACAAGATACTCAAACATAATGTCGATTTGGTGTGTGATAGGCTCAAGGACATCCCCTGTGTCGTCTGTCCCAAGAAACCCGAGTCTTGCACTTATCTATTGGTAAAATATTCTATAACCAGACACATCCAAAGCTGTACTTAGTTAGACTGGTGACTCTTGATCAACTTCAGACCGTTACTAGTCTTTTAAACTGATGAAAACGAAAACATTCTGACGTTAGACTCGAATGAATCTCTGATTTCTGTAAATCCAGAGATAGCCACTTTAACAGTTTTCACTTACTGTAGACAAAACTGGAGCTGTCATTGTTGGAGAATATCAAAGATGACACTGATTTCTGCGTGAAGTTGGCCAGAGAGGAAAACCTCGTGTTTCTGCCAGGTAAAGAAAAATGAAATCAAGAAACATGAATCTTGATTTTGGGATTTTACACTAAGATGGATTCATTGGTGGGGGATGTTTTGTTTTGCAGGAGAGGCTCTGGGATTGAAGAACTGGATGAGGATAACTATCGGAGTGGAAGCTCATATGCTTGAGGATGCACTTGAGAGACTCAAGGGTTTCTGTACACGTCATCTCAAGAAGACAGATAGAGAAATTGGGTGATAATAATGTCGGAATATAAAAGCAGTTACATGTACTTTACGCACCCCCCCCCCAAAGGCATGTGATGTATGTACGAAATATTCTTGTGATATCTCATGCTTTTCCATTTTGATTTCCCTTCTATTTGGCATTAAATTTTTAACCAATTAATTAATAATATGATTAATTTGTCAAATAGCACTAATGACCCAAAAAAAAAAAAACTTGTCAATAGCACCATTGGCACATAAATTAAGGATATAGCGTTCCCGAGAAAAAATTGTATACTTGTTCTACCCTTTTTTTTAACGTCATTTGATTATTTCCATGAACTCTCAACAACGAGGTCTTCGTTATACAATGATACTAAGAAAGGCGGACACATATTCTATATATTTTTGATATTATTATAGATGATATTCGTTTGTGCTTACAGAATTAAGTACAAGTTAAGATGTTGAATTTGGTATTTTGATACAAAAACCTTAGTTTGCATAAACCTTTTCAGAAGAGAACTTCGGATTCTGCTATATAACGGTGAATTTGGATGGAGAAATTGCATTCAAACTCTTTAAGAAGTGTAAAAAATATTTTACGATGGTATGTATTATAATACTTAGTTTTCCTCTTTTATTTATTTTATGTAATTTGATAGTATTCTTCTTAGAAATATTTGGGACTTATATTATAACCTGTAAGAATAGAGATTACAAATATTTGTTTAATTTATTTATAATTGTTTCCTAGAACGAAGCTCCACAGATGCCATCCCATGTGAAGTTCTATAAAGAGCAAAGAAAGCATAAGAGAAGATTATTAAGAATGAACATAAAAGTTAAAATTGGAGAAGAAGAAGAAGAAGAAGAAAGGAGGAGTACCGATGAGGAGGGGGTCCCCCTGGACCATGTGGAGGGTTTGGGCCACCGCATTTGACTTTACAACGTTCAAAACAATTACCGTCGTGAGGGTTACAATGTTCAGAACATTTGCGAAAGCATTGAATCCAATCTTTTTTTTGCTTTGCTTCTACTGTCACCGCCGCCATCATCACCACCACCATCATTATCACTACCATCGCACTCCATTTTCCCATTCTTACTTTAATCCTCCAAAATCCAACTTTCTCTTACTCTTTTTTTTTGTTATATCTTATGATTTTTATATATTTTTTCAACAAATCAACCTCTATTTATAATACTTTCGTATGCCCTTTTTTAAGTTTGAGTAGATTTTCTTACTACACTTTGTGTTTTTTCTTAAATGGTTTTCTCTTTTCTATGCTCAAATTTTGATATGTTTCTATCTAGAAAATTGAATACATGTCATTACAGATACATATTTCAACAAATATGATTTCTTACTGATTCTGATATTTTAAATTATTTTTTTATTTAATTATATAAAAAGGTGTTTATTTATTTATTAAATCTACCTTTTCTCTCTTTATGTTTTTATTCAGAATGAAATATTTCATATTTATCATTTGTTTTTTATTTTTTTTTCTTAATAATTTTTATTTAACACTTATTTAATAATATATTTTATTTTTTGGTGAAAGAAGCTAATAAATTTGAGAAGAGAATATTAAAGTTTTATTTAATAAAAGCAAAGAAAATTGGGTTTTTTTCAAGAATAAGAGAGAAAACTTTTGTTAAACTTTTTTTTTTTTTTTAAGTTTACTCTTTAATTTGTAGGTAGAATAAATTGTAGAACGATAGATAGATAGATCGAAGAGCAAGTAAAGTGATGAGTGATGACAGTATATATGGGCTGGATCATCAGCCTGGTTTGGGCTTTAATTGTTGTAATTGGGTTTCAACAATCTAAAAAAAAAAAAAAAAAAGATAGATAGGAGAGCACGTTTTTATCAGTCATAGAGATGAGTGTGTAAGTAGATGGTACAAAGATATATATATATATATTGTGTGACATATAACACTCTCACTCTCGCTCTCGGAGTGACAGACGCCACTCACTCTCTAGTCCACCATTACGTTTTCAATCCTCAAATGGGAGAAACCGTAGCCAAGAAATGGAACTTTGGGGCCAATGAGGCCGTCGAGCTCTCTTGCTCGCAGAACGTCCGCTATTTTCTGAACCTCCTCGCTGATAATCTCAACCGCAATGACGTCAGACCTGTCATCCCTCTCGGCCACGGCGATCCTTCTCCTTTCCCTTCCTTCCGTACCGATCCGGCCGCAGTGGAAGCCGTCTGCGACGCTCTCCGTTCCGCACAATTTAACCACTATTCTACTACTTCTGGTCTTCCTCTCGCCAGGAAGTAAGATACTTCTTTCTTTTCTCTTTTCAGAATATTAAATTAGTAAGTTTTTTTTTTTTTTTTTGAGGGCTTATCTCTATTAAATGTGTGATTAGAGAACTTATCTGATTTAGATTTACGAGTGCATTGTAAGATCTTAAGCTTTGAGGAAAGTACTTTGATGACCTTTATTCTCTTCCTTAACAGGGCTGTTGCAGAGTACCTCTCCCGCGATCTCTCTTACCAGATCTGTCCAAATGATGTTCATCTGACAGCTGGTTGTCATCACGCCATTGATGTCTTAATCTCCACACTCGCCGTTCCCGGCGCCAACATTCTGCTGCCCAGACCAACTTACCCCATGTACGATTCCCGAGCAGCTTTCAGCCAGCTTGAGATCCGTCGCTATGACCTCCTTCCAGAAAAGGGTTGGGAGGTTGACCTCGATGCAGTTGAAGCTCTTGCAGATGACAAAACCGTTGCTCTACTTGTTATCAACCCTTGCAATCCCTGCGGAAACGTTTTCTCGCGTCAACATCTTCAAAAGGTGTGCTTCTTGATGATAAATTAGCGGAAGGATATGTATCTCTAGTTTTTCCTCTCACCAATTATTTTACTTTCGAATGGATTATGTTCATTGGATGGATGAAGATTGCTGAAACTGCTAGCAAACTTGGAGTACTTGTAATCGCAGACGAAGTCTACAAGAATATGACCTTTGGGGAGACGCCATTTGTGTCCATGGCTGAGTTTGCAGAGATTGTGCCAGTGATGATGTTAGGAGCAATATCCAAGAGATGGTTTGTTCCTGGCTGGAGATTTGGCTGGATGGTGACCCTTGACCCTCATAGCATCATGAAAGATTCTGGGGTTTGTTGCTTCAATTTTATTCAGCAAGTCATCTTTTTCAACTACTTATATCTGATATTCATTTGTTTTTTTCTTTTTCTTTCTATAAAGCTTGTTCACAGTCTTGCCAACGTCCTCAACATGTCGACAGATCCCACAACTTTTATTCAGGTATGGTGTGGTGATGCATTGCTGCGACTGAATCTACTTGGACCTTTTTGTCAATATTGTTTTACCTCCATGGCAGGGGGCAATTCCTGATATCCTTGGGAAGACAAAAGAGGAATTCTTCTCATCGAAACTCGAAATCCTAAGAGAATGTTCAGAGACTTGTTACGAGGAGATCAAGAAGATCCCTTGCATCACTTGCCCTTACAAACCTGAGGCGTCAATGTTCACTATGGTAATGAATGATCATGAATCCGACATTGCCATTGATGAAGTTCGTCAACATCAGTGCTATAGTAATATGGGTTTGTTTGTTGGAGCAGGTGAAGTTAGACTGTTCGGTTCTTGAAGATATCAATGATGATTTGGAGTTCTGCTGTAAGTTGGCTGAAGAGGAATCTTTGATCATCCTGCCAGGTCGATCTTTAGGGCTTAAGAATTGGCTACGCATCACCTTTGCGGTCGAGCTCGAGCTCCTAAAGGATGGGCTTTCCAGGCTAAACAACTTTGCCCAGAGGCACTCCAAGAAGCAGCAGCCATGAGAATTTAAGAAGAAGAAGAAGCAAATTAGGCTTACATCATTGTTGGCTTGTAATAAAAAGTTTGATTAAACCTTTTTATTCTACCGCCGTTAGAATAGACGGAGCCAAGTTGTTGGTTACCGTTAAGATTCAAATAAATATATTTATTCCAACGGCTATCTGATCCACTCGAAAGCTCAAAAATTATCTCAGATTTGTAATGAAGGACTCTACGCCTCCTTATCGCCGATCCACCACCAAATCAGCCTCGCGTCTCGCTCGTGTCGAGGATACGAAACAAGAACCTCCCAATCTATCTCTTGATTTGGTTCTTCTGTCTCCCAAGAGCAACGATACTCCGTGCCCATCACCCGTCTCCCTCAGATCATCTTCTTCTCCTGCCCCTCTTCGCGATATCCTCCCCTTATCTCCTTCCCTACTCCCAAAATCCAAGACCCGGTTAGCCGATAGACTCCAGATGGCCTCTGAGGATGCGGCGGATCCGACTACTGCGGTGGTTCGCAAGCGGAGCAAGGCGAAAGGAGGGCAAAAGGGTCTTTTGGCCTCTCCTGGAAATCCCCGGAGGTCGAGGCGAAGATCGGAGGCTCTGGAAGAGAAAGAAGCTAATGTAGTAGTGGTGGCCGACGAAATCGCCAAGCCCAGAAAACGGAAGACGAATGTTCGCCCTAAGAAGGAAAAGCAAAGTTCGGCTCCACCTTGCTCGTCTTCACATCTTCCAAGTAACACTTTCTTATCCCCTCTTTCTCTGGCCTTTATTATCTGCGCGATTCTGACTTACTTGTGCTGTGAAGTTGCATGTCAAAGCGATTTGAATCGAATTGGAGAGATTATCAGTGACTTGGTAATGTGGAGAGATGTTGCCAAATCGACCCTCTGGTTCGGTTTTGGGTGTCTATGTTTTCTATCTTCTTGCTTTACCAAAGGACTCAACTTCAGGTACACACCTAGTAATCCTAGTTCACCCTCTCTAGCCTCAATCAAATCTGATTATTCTTTTGTGTTTCGAAGCGTTTTCTCGGCGCTTTCCAACCTTGGACTTGTGTTACTTTGCGGCTCCTTCTTGTCAAACACTCTTTGTCAAAGGTACACTGTTTTTTCTGCCCCGTTCTTAGTTTCCTTTGGCTTTCTCTATAAGCTAACAGTAAGTTTGATCCACCAATGTGTTATCTTTAGAAAAAACGAAGACACAAAGAGAGAGTTCCATCTGAGTGAAGATGATGTCTTGCGCTTAGCCAGACGATTCCTTCCCGCTACCAACTTTGCGATTTCAAAGACCAGTGAGCTTTTTTCAGGAGAACCAACAGTGACACTCAAAGTAAAAATCGACAAAGTCTTTGTCTCTCTCTTTCTTTAGCAAATGTGTCTTGGTGGTTTCATCTGCTGTTTTCTTTTGCCCCAGGTGACACCATTTCTGCTTATCGGCGCTGAATATGGCCACCTCATAACATTGTGGAGACTATCCGCATTTGGTATGCCATTTGGAACACAAACTGACAACTATGTTTTGCATGATGGTAACTGAAGCTCACATGTATCTGTTACTGAAACAGGTTTCTTCCTCAGCTTCACCGTCCCGAAGCTGTATTCGTGTTACACCCATCAGATTAGCCAGAAAGGTGAAAAAAATGGCATTTCACCCTCACATATTGTCAATTGGGTTAAACAAGCAAGGCAAATTACAAATCTTAAATAGTACTAAATCTAGCTTTTCAAGTCACTGATCGTAGAGGTCTTTAACATGTGCAATGTTTTAAAATCTTGACTTGGTTTGAGTTTGATTTGGGCAGTTGAAAGAGTGAAAACGAGAATAGATGAAGCATGGGAAGTGTGCTCACACAAGAAGATCTTGGCAGGCTCTGCGATGACAGCGTTTTGGAACTTGACAAGCATTAGAACCAGGATTTTTGCAGGTAATTTACCCAAGTAATGCTTGACAGGGTATTAATTGTTTTGCTTGATACCAAACTATAACCTGTAAATCTTTCATGTTTTGCAGTTTTTATCATCCTGGTGATATTTCGATATAGGAGACAGAACCTACAACTAAATCCCGAGGAAGTTGAGCCTGTTGAGAATGAGAAGCAAGAAGAAGAACCACCTCTACAGGAAGAACAGACGCAGCCACAAGAAGAGCAAGCGTTAGTTATGGTGGTTGCAGAAACTGGAGGATCAAAGGGATGAAGGGTTTGTCACATTTTACGGTGTCTAATCCCATTTAACAGATATGCATTTAAATCTCGAGTTGATGTTATAGAGATACGGAGGATATCTGTTTTTTATATGAGAAATTAAGACAAACAGAGATCAGAGAACATTGATTAAAAAAGATGGAGAATTCTGTTTTTATATAAAAAATTAAGACACGAACATCTTCGAACAAAGATGCAATTTTGAGTTTATTAAGATGGAGTATATCTGTCTTTAATCTGGAAAAATTGAAGACAGATCATTTGTGTTGCTTTAATATGAAGAATCGAAGACGGGGGAGACCCTTTAATAACAAAAAGATGCAATTTAGAGTTTGTGTTGATGTAACAGAGATGATAGGGAGTTGATTTGAAAGATGGAGGATCTGTCTTTTACATGGAAAATTCAAGACAAAGAGATGATTTGTGTTTGCGCAGTACAACAATTATTCTTTGCCTAAACTCTCTTAAAATCTTCTCTCGGACTCGCAATGGGTACTTGTAGACATCATCAAAAGTCCTCTTTGCAAGCTGATAAATTATACCAAACATAAGTTACTCGTCTAATCATATACAACGGGTCTTATTAGGCTAAAAACAAACACAATCTCTCCAAGAAACTGAGCAAAGAAAAAAAAGGCAAAATCAAGAGGGTTTTCTTTCCTAAGTTTTCTGGGGAAAAAGGCTTTAAAAGGTAGAATTTTGTACATAAACTGTAGCTTCAGTGATCTTCAGGCTAACTCATCACACATCATCATTGCAAGCTGAGAGTATAAGACCAATCAGTAATGATTCTTTCATTAAAATCTCGATAAAATCAACTCAAATGCAATAACCAACAAGAAAAGAATACACTCTCCATTGAAGTTGTTGGTACATGTTTTCTTTCAAGAAGATATGCAAGAACACCCGTTTTGAAACACAATGCAGCATCAAACATTGATCGGTTTATCTAAAGTCTATTGCCATTTGATTAAATTAGTTCATAAACTGATATTTCAAGGAAAACCACAGCTTTGGCTTTTTAGTCTTAGTATATTCTTCTGTCAGCCTACAACATCGAAAAACTAGACCAACTGAGCTGCCATCTCTTTAGAATGTCAAGCAGAAAGACAACAACAATTGATCCAGTTTTTCGCACATAGCAACCACCAAAAATTTCTAAACTGGTCGAAGCTTCTTGAATTTCACATCTAACCAAGTTCCGATACAGCGATCTAAACAGCATGGCTTGTACTATGCTCACACAAAGGCTAAGCTACGAGACCAATAGAAAAGGAAAAACCTAGACAGCCAATACGGAAACGATTCTCAGAACAGATCATTGATCAAACAAAGAATATCTCCCCTCATTTAGTAAATTAGTAGAGATTTCAACCAGAATTAGGATACAAAAACGGAAAGGATGAGAGGAAGTACCGTCAGAGAGCCAGCCAAAGCTATGTCCAGAGATAGAAAGCATTGAAGTCATTAGCGCCGAAGCTGTGGCAGTGTGGTATGGTAACATTGACTCCACAAAGAAGCTCATTTCCACAGGATTTCTATCATCAAATAAAAATAAACAAATGAAATTGTTATGTAATGATAGATTTTTCTCACTAAAAATCACATCAGGGTGCAAATTTTAATCTGTCTACAGCTAAATAATCGATCTAGAAACATGATTAGGGTAGAGATGTACTCACAAAGAACAAACCGGAACATAGAAAAGTTCCTTCTTTTCATAAATTGCTGTCCTAAAATTCGATCGAAATGTATCGTTTTCAAGGTTCCATTAAGAGAAATATCATAAAAAACAAGTTATTCTTCATTCAAAGATATAACTTTGGATCAGCTATCTTCTGATACCGTGACAAGCTTCAAGTAAGTAGGAAAGTCTAATACAAAGAAGTATGAAAAGAAATCAAATCGGCCAGAGGGTCAAACAGAGAGGCTTATCAGACTAACCGGTGAGGTGAAAGCAGTGAGCTTCTTCTAGCGGTGGCTCTAAACATCGGCGGAACGGATTTCGCTTGAGAGGTGAAGCGGCCAGTGGAAGAAGCGACTCCCCGAGACGAAGCAGCTCGAAGGATCGATCTGGCACCGGAGGCGACGGCGGAGGCCATCGGGAGAGAAGCTAAAGAGAACGTCAAAAACTACGGCTGAGAGAAGAAGAGAATGGTGGAGGTGAACGTTAATCGATATGCCGTGTGAGCTGAAGGCCCAATTATTATTATTGGCTTGGGTCAAAGGCCCAATTTCACTTCTAGCCCATTTTAGTATTGAATCAAGTTTTTTTATTTAAATTTGGATTACATAATTTGGATCATAAAAGAACGTAACCAAAATATATATAAATCTAACTTAAATCAAATTCAATACTATTACGATTATATAGAATTGTTGTCTTACTTAACTTTGATTTAGATATTTTTACACGTGCATTTATAATATAGTATATGTAGTTTTTTTTCTTTTTGGATTTTATTTGGTTTTTAAATTTGATATATATTAACATGTATCTAAACTAATTGGATTGGATAGATGTCAATATCCCCCTTTAAAAAACTCTATAAACGTTTGGAATCATGTGGCAACTAAGCTAAGTTACAAAAGAAAAAGCCCTACAAACCTAAAATTTTAAAGAATTTAAAATAGGTTTCGTTTAGCTGACTATTTTTACCCAAAGGTCATCTACTTGATTCAGGCAGTATCTGTGGACTTGCAATTACAACAACAACAAAAACACTAGGAAGACGTAAATCTAACGTGTTATACAAAGATACCAAGATAATGAAATAAGATCGAACGGATATAGAAAGTTTTTATAAGAAAAAAAATGGCATTAAAACCATGAGATCATAGGAACATAGACGAAATACTAAACACCTCAAAATCTAGTGAGAAGTGATTGTTCCTATGGTAGTGTCGCGAAATCATGAGCTTTTCAAGTCCACATAACCATATTTCTCTTCAGTCCTCTCTGTAGTCTGGATTCTCCTTTAGAATGATGAACCCTTCTAGTATCGGCGACAGAGGAATGTATCTGTTTGCCATTTTACAAAATCCGAGTTTATATAATCAGACACCAAAGCTTTTCATACGAAACAGAAAAGCTACAATATAAGAAAAAGAAGAAGAACATACTTGTCGGTGGCTAGCTCGGCTCTCTCACCAGCAGCCAGGAGAACAGGTGTCGAGTGTGTCTGGAAACCGGTTATGGTCTTTGGCCGACCCGCTTGTCCAACCACATCAACTGCTTGTCCTACTCGCACCGGCACTGACAGTGGCTTCAGGTCTTTGTCTAATGTCAACATCATCCTTGGCTACAATTTTTTTGATCAAAACTTGGATCAAAATCAATCATAGCAACATCATCAGACCTAAATGAAAACCAGACTGGAATCAAGCTAACCTGCATCGCCAAAACGAGGAAGTACAGCACGTAATGGTATTTCCCGAGTATGATTGGTTTCATGTCCAGGCATGCATGCAAGAGTGTTACTATACCAGCAAGTGCAGTTCTGCGTGAGTAAGGTTAACATGAGCAGCGTAAGGATTCAGATGACAACATTCTGAACATCCAACTATTAAAAGCTCTAGTTATGGCGGTAATAAAGAGAATGATCAACTTACGGTGATAGCAAGAATCGTTCAGAGTGGAAGGGGCTGAGTGTTAAGAGACCCTTTCCCATGTGGACTAGACCTTGAGCAATACGCACCTGCATAATGACATACCACGTGAGTACGATAATTTCAACAAGAAGAAGAGTTTTATTGCGGGGGGGCAAAAACAAAAATGAATTGTTCGAGTAACACATTACACAGAAGAGAAGACTGGCGTCCTTGTAATAATAGCTGGAAAGGTTCCGAAGCATCCCGGCTAGCCTTGCGTTATTAGTTCCGGCGCCAATCAGTCCCAATGATATAATTGCTGCCTGTAGGAGTCAATTAGTCCTCTCTCAGATGTTATTCAATTGATTTACTGGACAGGCTGTAAAACCAAATGATTACTAACCATAGCAACTTCTGAATCTGTGTCATGGCTAAGCCGGCTCAAGGTGTCCATCACAGTCACCTGGAATTGTGAAAAAAAAAAAAAATTTAGAAACCAGCATTACTCTATACAACCACCAGCAATATTATGTACGCTGATGGAGTAAAACTAGATTTACAAAAGTTATCACCTTTGGATTTGATATACATAGGAGGCCAAGAGCCAAAGGCACAGCACGCCTAATGTTTTGTTCTCCGTATTGTAGCATCCGCTCCAAAGAACGGATCTCCATATCAATGCCCAGTTCTTCAGACATTGCAACCATCGCTAATCCAAGCACAGCTGGACCCTGGTGGATGTCACCTTTCTCAAGATGCTCTCCACACTGAGCAAGAAGGTCTTGGACCTGGACATATAAGAAGTCAACAACTAAAATAGCAAGTAATGAATTATGTCATCCAACCACCACACAATTAGATACCTTAAGGACATTCCCAGTTCCAGCATAAGCACAGGAAAGAAGTGTCATATCACAGTACTTTCTAATCTTCTCATTGAATGTCTTTGAAACTTCAGCTGTAGCCTCCACACTTTCCTGGTAGATATTGAACAAGTTGATGTTAACACAAATGACGATTTACGTACAAAGAACGAGATTAAGTACAACACATTGCCGACCTGTTTGCCCAGGTATAGAAGTCCAAGACCAAGGGGCAAGAAACGAGTGAGGGCATCTCCCAGTTCTGCCTCACTTCGATCCATCAAAGCAAATATAATAGACTGTGCTACTTCTTCATTACAGGAACCAACATAGATCAGTCCCAAAGAAAGTGAAGCAAATGCAATCACATCCAGAGGCGCATTCGCATCATTCAGTATTGGCGACAACTTGCTTCTTATCTGTTGGAACAGTGAGCATGTTAATGTTCCGTGAACACCCAAAACATTCAACTAGCAATACAAGAAATAAAATAAAATGTCAGCGACCTGGTCATTCTGGGAACCAGCGTATGCAATTCCAAGACCCATGATAGCACCAATTCTGACAGACGAATCCTCTTTGTCAACATAGTCTCCAAGAAGTGCCAATGCCTGAAAAAATAAACCTGAGTAAGATGAAAGAATGGCTGCCATTATTAGCACTAGTGGTTTCCACAAAATCAAACAGGACATCAACTCACAGGATCACAATCGTTCTTAATGCCACAATTTACAATCCCAACTCCCAGCAGTGCTCCAGCAAGGATAGGACTGTCGTTATTATGGAAATATTTGTCGAGCTGGGAAAGTCCCGCTTCCACATCCCACAGTTGAATCATACCCTATGATATGGAAACAGCAAGACCTGGTTACAGTTTTTACTTCCATGATCTGAACATAGTAAAGTAATTCATCAAGTAAGAAAAGGCATACCAGACTAGCAGCTGCGCTAGTCTTGCCATGTTCTTTATTTTTGAAGAGCCAATTTCCAGAAGATCCGGTTGAGTCTGAAGGTACTGTCATTAGTTTGTCCTACGATAAAGCAAATATATCAAGGAGGACGCGTCTGCCACTAGATATATTTTTTTACAATCTGCAACCATACCTGACCAAAACCAGCATTTACAAATGCATTGACAAAGGTAGCAGCTAAGTTCTGTCTAGCAGAATCCACGCTTGCACCAGAGCTGGCCCTGCCGTCGAGCAAGTGAGCCTACAAAATTCAAACGGCCAGGTCAAATACCGAGGAAAACATAATTTGTAACTAAATATACGAGTAGCAGGCTAGACATCCATAAAATTGATATACCTTGTAGATATCTTCAGGCGTTTTGGCCTCCATGACCTCAATATCCCTTGCAAGAGTCAGATATCCTTCACTTAACTTCGTGTTGTTAACAATATCCTGTAGGACTTCTCGGTCATCTTCATCTGCAACCATCTCATCGTCAAGGTCAAAGGTTATGCCCTGTAGGGGGGCATACGAAGAGAAAAGAAGTATAAGAAAGTGTGTAATCGGGCATTGTATCTCTATCTGGATGGAAATTTTAAGCAGTTGATCGGTGTCTGCCTTAGAAGAAAATAGGAGGCAATTTGGCGAAAAAATGAGGACTTCCCAGACAAAAAAAAAAGAAAGTTGTACCAAAACAAGAGAAACAACTAGTAACAGGCCAACATCCATGGCTGATCAAAAAACATATTCAAACTCCTTCTAGTTCATGCTCGATAACAACTACAAACAATGTTCTCATTGTTTATCTAGTACTGTAACAGCTAGAAAAAAATATATATGTATATATATATATATAATTAAATAAACGCACAACTAACTCTTAAAGATATATTACAGATCCAAAACCAAAACATATAAAAAAAGAAGGAATGAGATGGAAATGTTAAGTATAGTAAAGTAGGATAGTTAAGGACTTACATGTCGAGAAATCATGTAGCAGAACTGTTTCTTCCTTAGCAGATCAACACATGAGGTAAATACTTGTTTAACATACTGCATTACATAAAATTTATCAAAGAGAACACTAAACATCGAAAAGTTCGACACAAAAACTTGAAATACTTAACACAGAGGTCCACAGGAAGATAGCAATCCTACCTGCGTGTTATCAAGAAATAATGCAATTTGCAGAGCGTTTGGGTATTCTTCAAACTTCATGTAAATCATGTATGAACTATCTAGAACCAACATGTCATCTGGTCCAGGAAGGTACCTGAAAATTCAAATATATTCGAAGAGACTTTTGTGAGCAATATAATCAAGCAAAGCTCGATACTTGTTTCCACATGACTCATCTAAATCAAGATCAGTAAAATGACAATATGACTGGTCTAAAACCACAAATAAAAGTGAAGAAAAATAAAATGAATAGGATTGACTATGTTTAAAGTACTTTGCTGCACTTGTGAGATAGTTGCATGTCCTCTTGAAATTTGTTTTGTCTACATGCTCGAGTAAGAGATCCAGATCCTCAACATCCATTAGAAGGTCGACAGCTTCAGTTTCTGCATTATGCTGCAAGGAATAAAATGAGATTTATTAGACTAGTCTCAAGACTATAAATTAAATCCATTCCTACATATGCACGACAAGGGCCAAAGACACAAGAAAAATAATCATCGTTAGGAATTCACCTTCATGTGAAAAGCAACAATTTGCTTCACAAGCGCCATTAAATCGCCAATAGGGGCCTCCTCACTCTGAGATAACAAAAATAAACAGGTCGATAATCATATATATATATATATATGCTTTCTCATTGGATAAGAAACCTTAGTTATTCATTAAAATACCAACCATCAGAAGGATAAACCCAAAGACAACTTTCAATTAACCTTAGAATATGTGCAAAAGTCCTAACAGGAGAGACTGAATAGCCAAAGACAAAACGAAAAAATAATTTCTGACCTGACGCTTTGAATACTCTTGCGCAATCTCTCCAGCTAAATTCCTGACATATTCGTGACCCCACGATCCAATGTCACCCTCTGTTCCAATCAACCTATAACTTAAACTTTCCTGGAAAGATATTGTAAAAACAAAGTGAATAACAGTTCATGCCTAAAGATTAAAATTGAAAAGGAATCCAGAGGTATATAAAGATAGGAGAATCAGGTAGGAAAACATGTTATATTTATCCCATTCAGTAGCTGGAAACATACCCTTTCACCCTCCGCAGACATGGTAAGGGCCAAGACAGACAGGATATCGGACAAGTATTTCTGAAACACACAGAGAAAGTGATCTTTAAGCCATACCCAGGAATAGGACCAAAGGAGGTGTTAACGAGGGACGCCTTAAAATGTATGATGACATACCTTGAGATCAGAATCAGCCATTGTTACATGAAATGCTTTAAGAGTTCCATAATGGGGACGGAGAAACTTGAGTGGTTTGGGAACTGAAGTCATGGAGCTTGTTGAAGCTCGGATTTCCTGCCTAGGGAACGAAAAAAAATCCGTCGAGGTTAGAGTAATTAAGAAAAAGATAATTATAAGTTCTACATGCTTCAGTGGAAATAATCTGAAAGTTCCCCAGCTGATCAAATCAAATTTTTTGGATTACCTCATACTTTCAAGAGCAGCCCTCTGCAACTCCGGATTGGGATCCTGAACCCTCTCGACATAGAGCTCAAGGTTTTGCTTTAGTTCCAGGTCCGCTTCAGACTAGAATGACACCCAATGAAAGTCGAGTCATTATATACTTAGGTACAAAAACTGGATATGACTAGAATGCAAAACGCTCCTACTTGTTCAAAAGCCATGGAAGTAGCCGGTACAGGAAAACTCTCCTTCCATCAAAATTTAACATAATATTTTTTTTAAAAAACCAACAATTATCTAGTCCCGCTAGGCGGATGACAACATAAGTTAACATTCACTTTGCTGAAGCTTCCTCCTCCACAAATGACTAGCTTGGCCGCAAAACCCTAATTATGTAAAATCCTACTTCAATTCGAGAGGTTTCCAAATAAGAACTGACTGCAGATCCTACAGATTTGAAATTAAATCCCCTTGTGATGTACCCAGATACCAAATAGTCACCAACTAGCTCTCCTACCAAATACAACGTCGAAAAAGAAAGCCAAATGAAAACCGATAGAAAAAAAAAAAAAAAAACACACCAGGTCCTCTTCCTTTTTATCGTCCTTCTTCTTGGGATCCTTAGCCGGGACCTTCACGGAAGCTTCATCCTGCTTTGCACCGCCTCCGACACTGTTGGGATCGGGAGTTGGAGCCATCTCTCAGTTGCAAACTAGCACCCAGATCAATCTGAATCGAGCAGCTTAGACTTGTGCTATCGAAAACCCTAATTGCAAAGAAGAAAAGTAGGGAGGAAGAGTAACTAAAAATCTTCTGCAAACTCTCTAAAGCAAATTGTGCTAACTATACCAACTCGTCAAGTCAGTGGAGATTTCTATGGTTGGTTACTTTATAGCCCATTGTTTCTTTGTCAACCCAGCCCATAAAACTTATTTGGGCTCATTTATATTCGAATTATTATGTAAGAAACAAAACTATTTATATGCTTTTTAAAATAAATAAATAATTTGTGTTAAAAAAAATAAAAATAAATAAATAATTATTAGACAGTAAGAACCCTATCATCACATAACCCTTGTAAATTCAAAATTTTACTCCTTCAGTATGATACCTATCAGGATTGCATAATGTTTTGAGATTGGTTATGAGAATAAATTTAACATTAGTCAATCCGCAACAACACGTTATTATGGATCCTATCTAAAAGATCATCTAATCAATAGAAAAGAAAAACAAACGTTAAAGATTAATACCACAATGCAAAATTACTGACTTAGCGAATCTTTTAAGGGAGATCTTTAACCATACTTCCTCATGATACGACTCGTATTATTACGGCACACACATATGGCAGATAGGAGCCTCGATCTTTGGATGTGGCTCCTCGCATACCCACTTCATATTTTTTGGATATAACATTCTCGGTAGATGATGCCTCATTTAGATGTCAGAGATTTTTTTTAGAGGAATTTTTTTTTAATCTTTTTCTAAAGCTCTTTGATGCAGTTTCACATGTGTAGATGATCCATCTCAAAAAAAGAAAGATCAAACACTTATCTTCAGCTCAGCCGCTAGCTATTTCATCTAACCAAGACACCCTTAACCAATGCTGAGATCATTAGTACAAAACACCTGAAATTTTCTTTTTCCAAGAAAACATTTTTTATATTAATATTTAGTATATATAATAATATTTTATATTTAGCTTTCGTATATGTTAATTTTTTTTTTTTGTAACTAAAATAAATACAACAAAAATGAATGAAGTTATTATCAAACATGTAATTAATCAAATATTTAATTAATTAAACTTAAACTTATGTGAAATAAATATTGTTTTTTATTACGTGGATGCATGGTTTATATCTCACCAATGTGTCGTCTACGTATTTTTTTTGGCAAGAACTATACTCTTAGGTCACGGACCTTAAAATCCAAAATTAAAATCATTTAACTCTACGCTATCATTCTCTGGTAACATAGCCCACGTTAATTATCGAGAGTTGCACTTCCCTCCCTTTCCACCACAATAATAATTAAGCCTGGCCTTTTTTTTTATAGACTTATCCAAAAAATAATGTTTTAGTACATATTTTGTCTTCGATTCAACATTTGTGTCTATTTATTTATTTATAAATCAACAGTGCAAATTTACATAAAGAAAGCGAAATCTACCGGTAACTGGTTATAACACAAATCATAAGTATTACTTCGTTAATCGCACTCTAAACGAACTACGTTATATACAGATCGTACATATGGTAACTGTATATGTTCCTCTCCTACCTTTGTCTTTATTTTTCCATGACTGACAACCTCCGACTCAGCTACACTATCAAATCTGACCCCCCCCAACGTAGAATCACACTCTTCTTTCCAAATAACCATCTTTTAGTTTCATCCTATTTACGTTTTAAAGCGTAATTATGGATAGTGCAAAGGAGACGTACAAATGAAGAAGAACAAACATTTTGTAGAACGATTGCATTTAGATTGTTTTACACCTGAGTAGTAAAATCATAGAGGATGCAGAATAGTTCTTTGATTTGTTCTCTTCTACTAATGGCTCGGATCAGGTCCTGAGCGTCTGACTTCACATGTTGATTATTCCAGCCTTTGTTTAGTGAATGAGATAATAAAGGCTGAGCGGATTGCTAGAGCTTCCGCCATTAAAAGGATCGGAGATTGGACAAAGTTCTCCGCTGCTCTTCCTTGTGAATATGGCTCATTAACAACTGCTGAAAATCAATTTTCAAGCTCTACCCATTAAACTATAACTCTTAATTGGATTCAACTATTATCGTAAATATATTGAATTTGTTTCATGAACTTGATTTTTATATTTTTTTATATAAAGTTGAATGCATAGAGATCTATCTAAATATATACATATATATATATGGTTCTTGGCAAAAAATAAAGATAGAAATATATATATATATATATATATGTTTTACATGTGTGAGTGTAAAATGAGATGCTAGTAATAGTATCCGCATGTATATGAATGATAAAGAGGGAAAGGGACCATTCAAAATTTGAAGGAGACGAGAGAGAGTGGTCACAATTGGAGAAAGAAGAGGTCGTTACGTTGGATTTTACGTTGCCTCCTTGCACTCTCTTCTCCTCTTGTCTCGTGGTCCTCTCTCTCTCTCCTCCTCATTATTATTTTATGTCATTGTTTTCTAGCTTAGCTCTATCCCAAACATATATTAATGTTTTATATGGTGAATCCCAAAAATGCAAGACTCCTTTTTCGCCCCAGTCGGATGAAATTATAACAAAGTTATGTTTAGTATATATAGTCAGATTATTCTTCTTTTTTATATAATTGCGGTCAAGGGCATGAAGTTTGTATTTTGTGTCACTTCATTTGTATTGTTATACTTTAAAACTATTTTAAAAGCAATCAACTTCTAAATCTCCAGCGGTTACAAAGGATATATATGTCATTTATTTGCGTTATAGAGAGCGTACATAGCACCCTATATATGAAAAGGTCTCCTTATTAGTTACATGGGACGATCAAGAAAAGAGACCCGAAGCTCTCAACACTCAACAAGGGCCATAACAAAAACAACCCTTGGACAAAAAAAATATACAAGAATTGAAAGACATGTCGTCGAATTTTTTTTGGGTTCGGTTTGCCTCCGGTGCTTGTCCGTTTCAGGCACAAGATGCGGTCGGAGGAACCTCGGAGACACCTTGACGGTGAAGCTCCGTCATAACGCCTTCAACAGCCGGTGGCTTCAATCCCAACGGTAGTGGCAGCCATGGCCTCGTCAATACATCTCCTATGGCTGCATCTACACTCTCTTTTGACTATATATACACATAAACATGATTACAGAATTATCAAATACGAAAAGCCAATCTCGACCATATTACAATCAATTTCCATTATATATTAGATTCTTACCGGATGTAAGTCCATCAGAGAACGAGAACCACCGAAGCCATGATCTGGTTTGTACACCGTGTGATGCGGCGGCAGAGCCTGTGGGATTCCGGCAACCGGCGGTGCTCTAAACCTCTACATAATCAGCATTAAAATAAAATCCAATTATAACATATATAGGAGCAAAACGGTATATATACGAAAATAATATTTGATATGTTGGTTCATTACCGTAGCTACGGTCGGCAAATATGGAGTCGTCCCGTTATGAATCTACATGCGATAACACAATACTCGGTGTCAGTAGTTAACCGGGTTATTCGTAAAGTTTTTGGTCCGACTTAATCATGAGTTTAAATTACGTTAATTCTGGCATAAAAATAAATAAAGTTTAGTTGAGCTTAAATAACAGAAAACATATGGTGAAAATAAATATCTCTATAGAAATGTAATAAAGATAAGTGTATATGAGAATTTTTATTAAAAAAAAATGAGAACTCACTCTAGGCCAGTAGGGAGTATCCGAGACCCAAAACGGTGGAGTAGCCATGGCAGTAGACGGCGGAGGCAAGTGTTTGGGCCATACGTGCGGCATGATGGACCGGTCAACCGTGGGATGTCCCCACACATGCAACGGTCTAAAATGATGGTGGTGGACAGGCGGCGGCGCGACAGCTACGGACGGCGGAGGCGGAAACCCGATAGTGGGTGCCGGTGCGAGCCAACCATTTTTATTGCGACCATTAATATTAGGTCCGGTACAGTCTAACCCGTAAATATGGCGTTTGCGTGTCCAATTAGCAGCTTCGGCCTCACGAGCTAGCAAATGTTTCCGATGAGACCTATATTTCTGGTACACCAAATAATGATAAAGACTTCAGATATGATTAGCTATAAAATGGAATAAATTAATAGAAGATGAAAGTGTATATATACTATACTTGGAGGTGACTAGCGATGTTGTGACGAGTGAGGCAATTGACTCCCATAAGCTCCAGAATACGAGAAGGAACAGCTTTCTCCACTCCCAACTGTTCCACTGCCTCCACGAATCTCCTGTGTAGCTCTGGTGTCCAATCCACCTTCACACACATCCCAACAATCCATATTATATAACCAATATTTTTTATTATTATTATAAGTTCGGATAATACTATTTAATTTAACATATACTTATGAATTTTATTGGTAAATGGCGTTATGAACATAGTTATTATTTTCAATATGTTTCTTCCACCAGAAATAATATAGCATAACCTTAAAGAGATTCACGTGACGTCCTAACACAATTTTTCAAACACATATAGTAAATTTTGGAAGATTTGGCATGATATTATATATCTGAACGAATAATCCACTTAATATATATATATATATATGAATCCATTTAGATAGGTCCATATTTGATCGAGTATAACTAGCTAGGGTTTATTTAATATAATCATAAATGGTTAATAAATATTAGTACCTTCACCTTCCGCTTCCCGTCGTTGATATTGTTTCGATTGTTCTTGGAAGAACCAGATGAGGAATGTTTCCTTTTACGGTCACTGTCACCGTCATAATTCACCACCGTCTCCGCCACAGCAGTCTCGTCATCTTCTCTTTTGCTGACGACTTCTTCACCTTTTCTCAAAATACCCTTGTCATTAGTCTCCCCTTGAGTATCAGTCTTCTCCGAAGACGATGACGTAATCGTCGACGAGGCGTTCATGTGATCGGAGAAATCTCCGGCTAAGATCTCAGGGTTAATCTCCAAGTCAGGAAGCATATCTCCGGCGACGCCGAACAGATCGTCGAAGTCAATGATGTCAAGAAGATCGCCGTGGTCAGCGAACTCCGGAAAGTCCTCTTCCGGATCGATCGTAAATCCACACGATGTCTCAAGAAACTCTGACTCTCCATCGTAGCAATCATCTCTTGTCGAGTTCGTCGCCGGAGAGAGAGCTAACATCGATCAATCTTTCTTTCAAATCCAACTTAAAGGAAGCCAATTATAGAGAGATATATACTGTATGTATATTTATGTAGATATATATTATTACATTAGAGAGCGAGACATGTTCGATAAAAAGCCTCTTTGCTCTCACAAAGCCAAATATAAGTTTGATTATCAAACAATCCCAAATGATAAAAGACTGCAATCATTTATCTATATGCTATATTTATAGAGAGAAAGAAATCAATTAAATATTTATGCCTAATTTTGGAATTGTAAGGAAATCATAATCAATATTGTATGCATGCATATATATATATCCATTTTATTTAATAGAAAATGATTATGTTTCTTTATATATATATATATTTGTATTTTTGTATGTATACAATATACATATACACATATAAATAACAATTAAAGACCAAATCATATTGTTTCTCTAGTAAAACGTAGAGTCCCAACTTGAAAAGAGACACTGCACTTTGTATTTTGTAACTTTTATATGTTGATCGATGATAAACTACTGTGTAATTTTATTACTAAACCACATATATTGCATGTGAAATAAATTAATCCATAAAATTGAAGAAATGCAAACACAAACTCAATAACCATGTGATTTTAATTTAGGTATAAAAAATTACGAAGAGTTAAAAAAGATTTGTACGTTTATATGTAATCGAATATATATATATATATATATATATATTAATGTCATATAAATAGATTTATATAATATTGCACATTATATCATATAGTTAGTGAAGCTATAATTGGGTTGCCCGTTTTGTTGGCAAGGCAACCAAGAAAATTGGGTTGCCTGTTTTCAAAGTGGAGAGGGGAGTGGCCAGATTGGATCAGAACCACAACTTTTAAGGTTATATATCTAAATGTCGCATTTGTCTCTTTACCGTTTTTGGTCTGTCGCAACACTATTTATCCACTGTTTAACTTTCTAAAATATTTCTACAAAAGCTCAGATATTGTTTCCTTGTAATTTTTCTACTCACAATTAATATGGTATCAACAAAATTAAATGGATCCCTTATTTAGGTTAATGTACAGAATATAACAATTTTGATAAATAACGTTTTCAAATAACAGTCACGAAAATACCTTTAGAATATATGGTTATAGGGGGGCATATATTGATTGATAATTTTATATCAATCCAAATGATGTTATATATATATATATTAAAAAGGCTTTCATACTATATGTTATATATATAGTATTAGATTTCGTGGATGTAACAGTTAACCGGCTTATATACGTGTATATAACCCAAACAAGTTAGTGTTAATAATTTATATCACGGTTAAGTTGCTACTGTGTATATAACACTTAACGCCATATTTAAAATCACACATTATAGTTTGATTATTACACACACCCAGACAAAAAAAAAAAAAAAAAAAACTGGTTAATATGTATATATCACGTGCAACTCATATCGGTAGAATGATTTACCTTTTTTTTTTTGCTCTCTTTACAAAGATCAAACAAAAATTTAGCCATAAAACTCAATTGATATTTCTTTAGACTCACTAATTTTTTTTAAAAAAAAAAAAAAAAAAATATATATATATATATATACGTGGCTGGATATCATTTGGAATGCCACAATATATCCATGGGGCGTCATAGATAGATGGAAGAGATGGAAAAGCCTAAATAACCATTTACCGCACCCTTTCTGAAGTTCGCAGATGATGATGTTGTGGAAGATGCTCTTACAAAAAGGACAGAATTGTCTCGTTTACGTTTAAGTGGACATGCACGACCTTATATGGGTCCTCACGAGTCTCAATAATTGATGTTGCTCGTTATCATGTCACATGTATGAATCTAATTCATACATATCTTTTGACATATTGGAATCGTAAGTTCCAAATATTTTCATCATCAGGCCCTTACTACGCACGTTCGCCTCTTCCGAGTAATTGATTTGGTTTATCACGAAGAGATATGAATAAACGGTTCATATATATATATATATTATTGGATTGGTATGATTTAGAAAGCGGTAACAAGTAATTATTGGACTATGTAAGACCTCATGGTCAACTAGTTCAGTCTACGATTCTACACTCGTTGCTGAGGAGTTCAATCCCTCCACTCCGTATTGGGTATAAATATGGATTCCAAAGAAAACATTTTTGTGATATACGAATTTTAGTGCTTACATAGATAGCTTTCATTAGGTGTATTAGCTTATGACCTATATAAGATATAACTCGAGTATTATTAGATAATAATATATATTGAACTAACACAGCTCGAATATATATATAGAAATTGGAAAAGGAAATCTATATTTTGAAATTGGTATAAGAGAATTGACAATCAGTGGATGTAAAGGGCCACCACACCCACATGTGACCTGATAACGACAACAATTAATGGAAATTATATCATGTGTACTTGTAATTAATTAAAAGAAAAAAATGAAGTGTGACTTTCGTAAAAGGACTGGCCTCTTCTGTCATTTATTATGATGCCATCAATCATCATCTTTGTCTCTGTAAAAAATACGTAAAAAATACGTATATTTACGTATACGTTTCCATGGCATGAATAAAAGATTATGTAATATAGAAATACAAACGTTTTAATTTGATTCGTTGCAATTCGGGAAGAAATGAGTTATAGGGAAAAATATTTGAAGATCAGAAAAGTGATGCGGCACGGCGGACGTGCCCACCTCGGCGGTCGGTGGCAAGAGACAACAAGTGCAACCGCGTGAGTAAACTTTAATGATACTTTCTTTGCATAGTTTTCCATGAAATTTTTGTCACTTTTTTATATTCAATAATTAAAATAATATTATTGTATTTTAACTGGTTGTTTTTTTCTGGGTTAAAATTGGAAAAATCTATTTTTTTTTTGTGGATGTGCTTGTGGTGAGAAAACTTTTGTCTTTGTGTGTTCAACTAGTTGGGACCATGATGAACTTAAAAGCTACTTACAGGTTTCAATTTTTGTTTTCTTTTTCTTTTTTTTTCCCCTAAAAACATCTCTTCATTTGATTTCTTAACGGTAATGTCCGATCGAGTTTCTCGTGTGATTGATACGTTCATAGTCCAAAACTCAAAGTGCTTGCCATTCCAGCCACTTAAAAACGAGCTACTGTTTAGTGCTTGCACCTAAAAATGTAAGATGATTTGGGCCATACCAAAATTATAAGAGTATCCGATCCTTTGTGCTATATATGTGCTAAAACGCGGTCCCGAACATCGTTTCCTCTGAATCATAAGTGCTTAAGTAACGGCCCATTTAGTACGAATGATAGAAATGTGCAAGAATCATTACAAGTGTGCCTCTGAATCATGACTTGACTGCTTAGCTAACTGCCTCAAAAAGTTGTGGTTCGACTATGCTCCAACAAACTTAATCATAATGATTATTAGATGATGTCTTTTCGAAGCACAACAAAAAAGTAAAATTTGTCTTTTGGAAGATGGGAGAATGTAGGCCTCTGGGTTTCTTATTGGGATTACCATTTGGACTTGTTGCGCTCCTTCTCTCTCTCTCTCTTTCTCTCGTTGGTGCTGTCATCTGGATCATTGGGTATTTAACTTTCTTATGTTTCTAAAGATCCCTCTTGGTTTTGGTTATATGTTCTTCATCTCTAACTGAGTTGTTTGCGCCCATGTTGCTTCTGTGTTTGCTGCGCTGCCTAACTTCTCTATGGATCTCATCAAACTTCCTGTCAAAGTCCTCCGTTGGTTTACCCACTCCACTCCATTCCTTGTTAATCGTTTCATCTACTTTTCTTCTGTAATAAAGTATTCAAAATTCTTAAATAATCCATAACTATATCACATGCTCTGCGTAGATTATGAAGCCCATTTTGAGCCCAAGGTTGTAAATGGGCTTAAGCATTTGAAAACGGTAACTAATAAAAACAAACAAACAGAGTATCCGGAACATTCCACGGACTTCTCCACACTCTGAGAAGAAACACGAGTCAGGCGGTTTTTTAAAGACCTAACTTCTCTCTTTCTTCTAAAACAATCCAAGATTGAAGAACAAGAACCACAACAGCCTTCGTTAACGATTCATCATCGGATTCTGGAAAAGCGAAGAAGCGAAAGAGAGAAGATTCTCGGATGGGAGTTGATTACTACAATGTCCTCCAAGTCGATCGCAGCGCCAGCGACGATGATCTTAAGAAAGCTTACAGAAAACTCGCCATGAAATGGCATCCCGACAAAAACCCCAATAACAAAAAGGACGCCGAGGCTAAGTTTAAGCAGATCTCCGAAGCCTACGAGGTATGTCCTTTCTGTTCCATCAGCTGCTTCATCCTTATGCTTTTGTGTTTTGTTGTCGCAATTCAGGTCTTGCCTTACTCAAAAGGGGATAGATACCTTTGTAAATAAACTAGATTTCTATGCGAATCTTTCGATTCCTAGCTATTTCGTAGCTTTTTCCTATGCTCTTTCACAATCACATCAAATGTTTTTGTGATGTTTGTTATGAGTTCTTGTCTCTGCCTGTGTGAGCTCTCTTCAGGCGGTTTCGTTTGATGTGATTTGTTAGTATTGTTTGTTGCTTATGATGTTTAACTATTTTTTTTTTGTAGGTTCTTAGTGATCCTCAGAAGAGAGCGGTATACGATCAGTATGGCGAGGAAGGGTTGAAAGGGAACGTCCCTCCTCCAGATGCTGGTGGAGCCACTTACTTCTCTACTGGAGACGGTCCAACGTCCTTCCGGTTCAACCCGAGAAGTGCAGACGATATATTTGCCGAGTTCTTTGGGTTCTCCAGCCCGTTTGGTGGCGCTGGTAGCGGCGGAAGAGGTACAAGATTCTCTAGCAGCATGTTTGGTGATAATATATTTGCCTCTTTCGGTGAAGGAGGAGCCGCTGCTATGCCTCATGGTGGAGCCAGGAAGGCGTCTCCTATCGAAAACAAGTTGCCTTGTAGCCTTGAAGATCTTTATAAAGGAACCACCAAGAAGATGAGGATCTCTAGGGAGATTGCTGATGTCAGCGGGTAAGTGACTGATGATTCAAAATTCGGAAACGAGCCTGTAGGTGGCTTAAATCGAATGCGCCTGACCGGTTTATGTGTTTTCGTTTGAAAAAAATTGCAGCAAGACAATGCAGGTGGAAGAGATTTTGACCATTGATGTCAAACCGGGGTGGAAGAAAGGCACAAAAATCACATTCCCGGAGAAAGGAAACGAGCAACCCGGTGTGACTCCAGCGGATTTGGTCTTCATCATTGACGAGAAGCCTCACCCGGTTTTCACTCGAGAAGGCAATGATCTCATTGTCACACAGAAGGTCGCACTTGTTGAGGCCTTGACCGGCTTCACCGTGAACCTGACAACGCTTGACGGTCGGAGACTGACAATCCCAGTCATCAACGTGATACACCCCGAGTACGAGGAAGTGGTTCCAAAGGAGGGAATGCCGTTACAGAAGGATCAGACTAAGAGAGGAAACTTGAGGATCAAGTTCAACATCAAGTTCCCCACGAGATTAACCGCAGAGCAGAAGACTGGAGTGAAGAAGCTTCTTGGATAGACTTACACTTTTAATCAGTACATTCCAGACAAAACAATGTGGAACAGATGAGGAGGAAGAAGATTGGTGTTTCAATCTTGTTGTAAATCAGAGAGATATGTAATATTGTTGTATCCTTTTTGGTCGATTTGTAACATACGTACGATCAAATACTCCTAATAAATTCGTTGCTTTTTGTGTCGTAATCAATCCAGAACGCCTATTACACCATTCCTACAAATGAAAGAGTGGTGTTGTTTTTAACACCATCCTGTTCCTGACGTGAAGAAAACAGTCGCAGCACTGAAGAGATCTCAGTTCAAAAAGGTTTACGATAATCTCCTGCAGCAAACTCTTGAACAACATTGTCCACCTCTATCAAGCTACAACCTGGTGTTCTCTTCATATTACCGTTCCTTCTCAGCTTCTTCAATCTCGAAACATCTTCCCATTTCCCTAAATCTGCATAAATATTGGAAAGCAGAACACAATAACGCATATCCTCTGGCTCTAGCTCAACAAGATGATCCATTGCAACCAGAGAAACATCAAGATTGCCTCGTGTTCTACAGGAGCTCAACATCCATCCCCAAATCTTTGAGTCAGGTTTCACCGGTATCGTCTTTGAAATGTCAACAGCATGTTCCAGTATTCAAGCTCTTGCCAAAACATTGATCAAACAACCATAGTGTTCAATCTTGAGTTCTATATGATCATTTTGTCTCATCATATCAAAAAGTTCAACCCTTTTGCCACAAGCCAACATGTGAACAAGCTGATAAAAGACCAAGGAATGTGATCCCATTAGATATCACCTTCGCTCTCTGCATTTCATTGAATGTCTCCGTCAGCGTTTCCATGATGTGCATACCCTGAGATCATTGTACTCCACGAGATAACATATTTTCCGTTCATATGATCGAACAAATGGATAGTTTGACTAATAAGAGCATTGCAAACACCAGGTTGTTTCAGGAAGCCCTTTCTCTCTGCGTATATATGGATCCATTTCCCAAGCTCTAGAGATCCGAGATGAGCACAGGAAGGTAAAAAGAGAAATGAGACTGATCGCAGTCCAAGATACAATTGTTCTATCCTGCATCAAATGAAACAATGTTTTTGCTTTCTTCATCTGACCAAAGTAAGATGATCCAAGACTTGCACAAGATTTAAACATAAAAGGAAAAGTGAACGGATCTGGAAAGTCAAGGCTCTTCCTGAGAAGCTGCTTGTAGATACAAGGTATTGTGGGTACAAGGGCGAATGATGGAATTGTACAAGAAGACATTAGAATTCGAAACTTGATTGAAAAGAGGAGTTACATACTCCATGGCTCCAGTCTTATCGCACACAACAACCATTTTGGTAACCATAAAGCTGCTCTGCGACAGGCCATGAACGACGATGGAGGCATGGATTTGCTTCCATTCTCCTCGGCTTTTGAATCGCTGTAGAAAAGGCAATAAAATTCCATGGAAGCTGAAACTCATGCTGTTTCCTTGCGTCTACTTACACACATCATATGTGTATGTCGTCGTGGTCGAAAACAAAATGATGTGGGATGTGGTATTTGGTTCCTTACCCAATTTCGATATGACCAATGGGTTGACTTTCCTTTTATTCTCTCAGTCCTGAGCTATTTTTTTTTACTTTTGTCTCAAAATGTTTTCTAAACCATCTCGAACCCTCTCACTCTTGACAAACTTAGGCTGTGCTCCAAAAGTCTGGCAAATCTTCTCTTGCTCGTTTTCAGCCTCACATACTATTGCGTATTGTTGTGCCCTTACAGTACATATTTATGGTTAAAACCTGAGTACACCACTTTACTTTGTTCAAATCCTACATCTCTGAGCAACCCACATTGCTCATTACCTGCTTCAGAAAAAAAGATGTATTCATCTTCTGTGGTAATATTGCAACAACATGTTGCAAAATAAAACTTTCAACTCACAGTATTATCACCTACACTGAATACATAACAAGTGATAAATCTTCTTCTATCTATATCCACAACATATATAATTCGAGTCACATACATAACCCATATACCTCTACTTTCTTCTTTTATATATGTAAGCACCAGATTCATATCTAAGGCCTAGCTCTTTGATATATCGCATTATTCATTTAACTGCTTCCCAAGGCATACATACCACCATGCTTACTCGTATACCGGCTGACATTTACTTTTGCAAATGCTAAACTGGCATGGGAGTCCCTAACATAGCATACATAAAGATCCTGCATCAATTTGAGTAAGGAAATTTCTCATTATCAACACATTCATTTTCACTTATCGTAGCCAGCTGGAAATAAGTACCAATGGAAGTGTTAATGGCCTTAGCTTCAGCCTGAAGTTTTATAGTATCAAGTAAACATAGTTGTTTATGAAATTGAAAGAAGACAGAGCAATAACAGAAGATTAAAACAAAGATTCAAAGTTCTCTTTGTATTAGAAACTTACTCAAAACTAATACACCTCTCTCAATCAATCTCTCACAAGCTTAATCTCATAAACACTTGTTGAAACTCTCTCTCTCGAACTCACACCAAAACACCCTCACCAAGACCCTGTTTATATACAAGTTTAACTTATCCTAATCTATGAGATTCTATCTTCTTAAATTATACCCAAATCTCATAACAAACTCTCGGATAAGACTAATCTCTAACTTGTAGTTATCTTGTCAGCTTCTTAAACATCTAGAAGCTTTTATTTTTGGCGTGAGCTCCACTCTTGAGCTTCAACTCGAGATGGCTTGATCACTTGATCTCGAACTTCTTCTTCTTTAAGCTTACTTCAACACAGCCATAATTTTGAATCACTTTCCTTCTATTTCTATTATTCTCGTCGATTTTTTTTTGTTTTCGTTTAGTTTCTCTGTTTTTTTTGCGTTACTCGTTTGAATTTCAGAATTTTGCCTAAGCTCCCTTTCGAAAGCGTATATATATACTTGTCCAAAAATACAACGAACAGATTCTTTGTATTTTTGACGCATAAAATTTCTTTAGCCACTAATGAATTTGGCTTGGTTGAATGGACGACCACATACTTTGATGTGGTCTTTCAAACCTTGTGTGTGTGTCGAGATTAAAGATAAATATATTTCAAGATTTATAAAACTGTATTCGTCGAGATACTATTAAGAAATTATTAGAATTGAAAAGATCAATCACTATGATGATGGAAATTATGGTTGTCTTACATTAATGATGATGATGATAATAATTTTCTCTTGGATTAGTGAGAATAATGGGTTTCTTACATTATTGGTGATGATAATTATGGTGATGATATATTTCTCTTACATTAACAATCAATATATCAGAAACATTCAGTAAAACAATAACCCTAACTAGTCGAATTAGCGAACCCAATTTTCACAGCTGGATAATTCTGGTAGTCAAAAACAGTGTGAAATGCTCGCATGAATGGCATGCCAAGTGTCCTACAAGTAATCAACAGAGATGTTATTTATTTATTTTTATTTTTGTAAATATATTAAAATGAAAAACTTACCAGTAATTATTATCTTTCTCCGCAAAAAGAATTACGCAATTTTCTCGTAGCTGGAGTGTATACTACAAACAGAGAAAATAAGTAGAAAAAAAAAAAACAAAAATGGAGGAAAGAAAAGTGTCCGTTCCACACTTACAACATCTTGTGTGATCACGAAAGCCTTTCCAGCGATTGTGAAGGTAACAGGAGGCAGTGTCCTATTATCCGTGCAGTCTCCAATTTCACGTTTGATCTCAGCTATCGGAGCCTACAATATTTATAAATGAAAGTTTTACACAATAAAAAAATCTTTAACTTAAAAAAAAAATGATTACCGATGGACCACGAATCATTGTACTCCCCGAGTCAACAAAAACGTAGCAGCTATCAGAGCAAATACGGGTGTCTTTTGAACCGACCAAAATGGTTGACATTTTGAAGAAGTTGTGTGACCCTATCGCGGGTACATAGGTATGCTCCCCTGAGAAGTGCTCTGCGGTTTTACCTCCAAATACAATCTCCCCACCCAGGCGACCTTCAGGTCCAGAGTAGCTCATCCGTCGCAGCCATATTGAGAATACTTTCGATCTAACCCTGCGTTGCTTTAACATATTGAACCAAACAGGAACTATTAATGGCCCAGCTGGCGGTTTCCCGAGTCCTAGTACTCCATCAAATCTCACTTTTCGAAATACATCGCCTACAGGAGTCTGAAAAGCCTCCGTGAAGCATTGATGCGTTATACGAATCCCACCAATCTCTACGGTGTCAACGCTTAGGAAACCCGACACGGAACCTGTCCCATACGCGATGGCTACATATGTTCCTGTGTATAACATTACATACTACATGTGTTAAACCTAATTATGTCAATTAACGATTTCTCTTCTCCACACAACTATTGGCTTTTTAGCCATTATAAGGATTTTTTTTTTTTTTTTTTTACATTTTCTTATTGCTTAATCGGTTATCAAAGAAAGCAAGACCATCATACGGGTGCCCAAAAACTCCATAACCAAACCGGAATCGATACTTATTTTTATCGACTGTGAAAATGGATGAAATATATATAAAAAAGAAAACACCATAAAATTTTAGAATATATTTATAAAAAAAAAAATCAAAATAGCAGACTCGAAAACTTACCATTGGGTTCATAGGTACTTGATGCACTAGAATTGTAAAGATTGTGAGGGAATAAACCCATGGGCCAGTCTAGAGACGGGACCCAAAGCCTGAAACTTCCGGTATCAAAGACAACATTGAAAGTTTGGCCTGGAGTGCCGATTTTGATCTCGCCATAGTAAATCTGGTCCCCTTGATTCTTTAACTCAACTCCATTTGACAAATAACCCATCTTCAAGGGGACTCTCACGAGTTCTTGAGCTGACATGGAAAAAAAAACCCATAAGTACAATACACGAGTGTATGTTCATATAAAATATACTGTAAGGATCTAAATAACCTGCAAGAGATTGGAGGAAGGAGAGAAAGAAAACTGCATTAAGAACTCTTTTCATGCTATTCATTTTTCTCGTTTTTTTTCTTCTTCTTCTTCTTAATTTCTTTTAATTTGCTCTCTGTGCAAGACACGGTATTTATAGCAGTTTACAGATACTTTGTTGAAAGGGTTTAAGATACAAATTGATTATAAAAGTAGAAACAAAAAAAAAAAAAATTGAAAGATAGTAAATGTTTGCAGATACTCTTGTTAATCTTTAACTCGCAAGCCTTTTGTAGTTACGTCCTTTATTATTACTTTTTGAATTGGAGTTACGTTGTTTAATGTTTCACATATGACATACAACAACGATAGAATAGATACATATGAAATTATACATTATGAAAATACAGTTCAAAAGGCTTTTTTTCTGAGCAGAACATCTGATTTCTATAGATCTCAGTTGGAGAAACAGCCAATAATATGTAGATACTGCATTTATAGAATATGAATTCTAGAAAAGTTATGTATTATATAATTTATAAATATACAAAATTAAATATAAAAAATAATTTTTCTAAAACTATACAGACAGACATAAAAAATTGTCTTTAACAAAAAAAAAAGAAAAATACAACACAAACTGTCATTCAAACACACATATTTTATATAACCAGACCAAGCCGGTAAATGGGATACGATCTTAATTCTTATATATATGGGATCATGCAATAGAGTCTTTAAAACAAAAAAAAAACATAATAATAGTGCCATGCTGGTAATGGAAATATTGTCATAAGTAGACCCGTAGTGTGTAGATTTTGTTTAGAAACAAGTAAAACAATATATTCTGTTTAATACAAAGTTTAGTGCCACGAAATAAAAGTTTGTTGTATATAAAATAATAGTAAATTTGAATGATAATATTAGATTTTATTTTGAAGGTACAATTGATTATAAAAAAAAAAAAATATATTTGAAATGGGTTTTTAATTGTCTCCCGCCAATAATACGCTAGGAACGGCTCTGGATATATATTAATAAATTCAAGAAAAGAAAATAATGTCAACGAAATTATAGCCGAAACGGATTTTGCTAAAGAGAAAATTACTTGCATCTTCATATTGAGGTTTGTACCGCAAGCCAAAGAATGAAAGAATCATCTAAAATTTTATCATCTAAAATTATTTAACATGAATAGCTACTTAGTATTCAATCAATAGGACAATATGTGTGTGTGTGGGGGGGGGGGGGGGTAATTATCATTATCTTCAAACGTGTACGTACTGAGCTTACAAGAGCTTGGTTTTAATTATGTCCATGAAATGATCCACACGGAACCTTAAAAATTAAGTTAGGGGTTTCGATTTGGTTCCAGTCAAAAACTAATTATCGAATACTAGAAAGATAACTAGATCATGGTTAGGGTTTAGGGTTAAGTTTGTGGATCATTTTTAACATAAAAGAAAAAACTAAGAAGGTGAAAGAATTACATCAGATTCCCCGACTCTTTTCCCACAACTCCAGCAGCTGCTCCTTTGACGTCAGGATCCAAATACATCGTGAGAGTTCTCAACTTTGCACTTCCCCAATCTCCCCAGCTGATTCTTTATTTAGTCTATTAGGTTTCTGATTCATTTTTATGGGCCTCCACAGCCCATATCTTCTTAGAAATATTTTTGTATTGGTCTGTATACCTTCTTGGGTCACTAACAAAATTCTCCACCCGGCTTTGGTGGAACAATGAGTGTGTTAGTGAATGTCGAGATGAATCCTGAACAATGGAACAATGGCTACCACCACATGTTTTCTACGGTCTTGGACAATTCTTATTGCTAGTTCCAATCACTATTCACAACCGAGACACATGATTCCGTTTGAGGATCAAAATTATGCTACAAATTGGATATCATAAATGAGGGAACCATTAAATTAAATTATAGACCAAATTTAAGATAATACACAATACTTACTGTCATCTTCGCTCTCAGCCTCTGTATCGATTTCGTTTTCACTGAAATTGTAAACTTTCGGCTTTATGTTTAACCATTTATTCATCACAATAGAAGGTCAAAACTGTTGGACCAAAATGTTATTAAACACATTGGACTTGAAACATATTGATAATGTGAATATGAAATGGGCTTAAAAATTAGACCCATTAGGGAATAAGTGGAACTTAAGAAAGTCTCACATTGCTTAGAAGGAACTTTTTCCACTTGCATATATATGGAACAAAGTCACTAAGTGTCAAAGTGGTTTATGGGGAGAACCAAAGGATCCACATGCGCGTACCACCACTGCCGCTCGCTTGCGCTCGCGCTTGCGCTCGCGCTCGCGCTCTGTGCTTTGGGCTTTGGGCTTTGGGCTTTGGGCTTTGGGCTTTGGGCTTTGGGAATGTCTCGTCGTCGAGGAGTCCTATTTTTGGCGACTGAAAATGAGATCGACCGATCGATTCATCCTCGCGAACATTTCCAGGATCGATCTTTCCTCTTCTGGATCGATCGATCGCGTGCTACGGATGGTTTCTTGCGTGAGTTTCTGGGATCGACCGATCTAAACCAGATCGATCGATCTCGTTTTACGTGAAATTCCAGGATCGACCGATACATTCCGGATCGACCGATCGCCTACAGGATCGATCGATCGGATTTTTGGATCGATCGATCGGGTTCAAAATCTCATCGTTATCTGCGAATATTCCAGTCAAAACGGTTATAACCGCTTGCGGAATTTTTGGGATTTCGCTGAAAGTCGAGTTTTTATCTCGAAAACTCCCTAATCACTTCTTCCCTATAAATAGAGAGCTAAAGCAATCATTCTGGGATCCCGAGTATCCTGAGAATTCTTGAAATCTCTAAAACCCTAAAACTCTTCGCTTTCTCTAAATTCACAGAAAAAGGTCCTGCTCTCTCTCATATTCGTTTCTATCTTTCAGAAACGATTTTTACTCTTGAGTATATCGTACATACTGTGTTCGCAGATTCCGAATTCGAGTGTTGCGAATCGGTCTATAAAAGGTTGTATTCTGGGATTCAAAAGGCGTATTAAAACCGTCACACTACGGGCGCTTTATTGAGTTAAGGAAAGAGACATCTCGCCTCCTTTCTGGATTTCATAAAAATCGTTTATAAATCGTGTTTTTACAAATTGATTTCTTCTTATATCACAAATTATCAAATCGTATTTTCTTATCCGGTTTTATAGCTCCTACAAAAACCTCTTTTTTTTTTTTACCCAAAAAAAAAAAGAAAAACATCAATATCTTTGTAATGAGTGGAATTAAAGAAATAATAGAACCGATAATAGAATCTTGATCTTGTACCTCAGGACGTTTCCCACTTCTTGTTTTCATCTTGTCAGATCTCAGACAATGATTTGAGATTTTTGTTCTTTGGGAGAATTTTGAACCAAGGAGTTTTGATATTTATAACAGTGACAGAGTCGCAGAGAGTTGAGAGAAGAGACACGAACAAGAGAACAAGAAGAAAGACACACACACACAAGTACAGGACAAGAAGACGTGTAAGGCAAAAACTTGTAGAAAAAAGGTATAATGATGAAAGTTCTTATTTGATTTCTTGGAAGAAAAGCTATAAAGCTATGGCTGTTTCGTTACCCCTAAAGAACCAAACTCCAACTTGCGATACACTATTTTTATAATAAGTCAAGTAATTGAACCGGATGCTTTGTCTTACCGAATCTGTCATTCATCTTTATGATAGTGGTGAGCCAATTTTTAATTCATCTAAACGTATTTATTTGTTTATAAATCAACTTCAAATATATAAATAAAATATGCGACTGGTAGAAATTTTATAATTTTAAAAGAACCAGTATTGAAATTTTGCTGAATGTAATCAGTTTGGCTGGATTACTTTCATCTGACAGAGTAAATGGTTTCTGAAACCAAACGTATATAACAACTAAAACTAACAAAAATCTTATTCAACGCAGCTTTCTGGATAATATTTAACAAACGGTCTTTTTGGTATATAAAAATGGTTCAATATAAGGATTAGTTTTCTTCAATACGAGTCTAGCTCCAACTAATATTCTCACCCATACAGTCGGCGAAAATATTTATTATTTATTTTACTAATGATTCAATAAATAATATTATACGATAATTATTAATTGGAGCCATAAGAAAAACAAGAACATAACTTATCTCAAGTTTTAAAAGTTTCATGATTAATTGTCTATATATTTTGAATATTATGTTTAAATTTCAAATATTCAGAAGCCAAAATTATACTTCCAATTTTCAAACATGTGAATTTGATGGACATCTACTCTACAGATAAGATCGGAAATATGAAGTCGTGTCATTTGTGGATTCCAAAACTATGTATAAATGGTTAATTCCGACAGCAGATGTTTAGGATTTAATTAGTGATGATTTGTACATATGCCAATCACATGTTCTCCCTTTGTAGGCTGAATTATGGTTATTATTATTATTATTTCAAACAGAACTTTCAATAATCTAATTAAAGACTCAAAATATGGAAGGTCATAAAAAAAAGGAAATTAAAACATTACAAGAAAGGTTAAGATAGAGGATCAATGAGTTCTCCAATATGGTCAACAAAATGAATTATGGTGATTCTATTATATATATATATTCATAGGCAAACAACAGAAGATGTTCAAAGAAAGGTCACTTTTGGAAGCTGTGAAAACTCATCATACGAAACGGTGATAAAACCCATTAGTCAATTATCTAAGGGACTATTCAAGCCCATTAGTCAATTCACTATTTTCGAAACTAAATAAACAGAATTATTTGAGAAAATTATTCTAAAATGTAACAAATAATTAATGGTATAATAATTAAGGATATAGATGAGGTAAACATAAGATTACCGCTACAATTATTAAAGAATAAAAACGAAGATACAAAGCAGATACTCCAACACACATATGAGTCAATCATGCAAATAACAAAATATTTATCAAAATAAAATAGCAATTATTGGAAACGTTTCCCCGCTTTTACTTTAGCTTCAAGAAAGATATATAACTGAACAACAAAACCATGCAAAACCCTAGACTTGTCCCCTTGACGCTTGATCCAGCAGACTTGTGCTCCTCATCAACAGACGGAGAATCTGCACCAGACGAAGGTAAGGTTTTTGGCGCCGGAGCTCCGGTGGGAGTAGTCTTTGTTCCGAACAACTCTTCCGGCAACAATACCTTGTCCACCACATAAACTGCTAATGGATTTTTTTGTCTTAATATATTATTGATGATTGTCTCAACAACACCGGTAGAAACATTCACTTGGTTGACTTGACCTTGTCCTGTGAAATTCAACCCAAAAACTCCTCCTTCATGTCCCGTAGCCTGAGTTCTAACGGGATTACTGGCTAAGAGAAGATCGCTTAGAGAGTAATATTTTGGAATGATGTGGCAGAGAATGAGCTGGATTTGTTGTTGGTATGTGAGACTGTTTAGGGTCCCAGGTTTGAGGTTGTTAAATGCGTTATCCGTTGGAGCAAATATAGTCATCCCTTGATCAGAGCTATTGAGTTGAACACTTACCTGAAATCCGACTTGAGTTGTGTTGAGGAGTCGTATGAATGTGGTAAACTGGTGACCAGTTTCAAGAACCGCCGTGAGATTGACAGGACTTGCCTCATTGGTCGGAGCTGGAGCAATGGGTTGGCTTTGAATGGATGGGGTAATAATGAAAAAGAAGAAGAATAGACTAATAGAAGAGAAAATTGATGAAGACATGGTTCCTTCTTTGTTTTTCTCTGTCTTTGTGTGTGTCTCTCTCGGGGTTAAGACTTGGGATACATATATAGAGTTTTTGGGGGATTTAAGAGGATGCATGTGAACTGCGAAGGGAATCTTCTTATCCTATTTTTTTTTTAATACCTTAAACCATATGAAAATGTTTACTATTAATAAACTGCACAAAACAGTACTCATGGGGTTTCATTACATTACACAATAAATAAATAAAAAACACTTTTTAAGTAAAAAAAAAAGCTAGTTGGTCGTGGTTCATGAATATCGTTTCATTATAGTATTATATTAATGAAGAATAAAGTAATCTCAGTGATATAATATGATAGAGATCTCTTCGTTTAAATCCATGTATGAATCTGAAATTGAGTGGAAACGTGTATGAAGCGTCGAATATAGTCTGGCATTGACGGGCAACGTGGGGACCATATTATAACTCGCAAACTGCTCTGCATTACATAGGTAATGTGGGTAATATTGCAATTTACGACTACTATAACTTTTTTTTTATAAACTTTAGATATATACGAATACTATATATATATATATCTTGCACCCAACAATAAAACGTGAGTAGATATGATAATAAACAATCGAACAATATGGGCTGGTATTTTAATAAATCCCATTAAAAGAAATTACGATAGAAAGGTTCGGCTGTTAGAATTGGGTTCAACGAACGACGAACGTAAGACATAGATATTTTACAAACTTTGAACTAGCAAGCTGTTCACCAACAAACACATCTCTTTCGAGATTTCTTTGTATTTACATATCATTAAAGATATAGTTTGGTTTAGATACAACTTTTCCTATATCCTTGTTCGACTCTCCTTTACGGAACTCTGGCGATGCACCCCGGCCCGTACGAGTTAGCTGAGGTAAGTTCTCTATGTTCTTTTTTCTTGAACTTTTTACTGTCAACGTATTTGTATTTTCCAACATGACGAAGCACGAAAGTAACAAATGTAAGAAGGTGACGAATCAAGATGATGTAGCAAGAATAAGGTGAAGAAAGAAGAGATGACGAAGAAAGAAGAACTTCAAACTTTCACTTGGTTGTTTTAAATGAAAACCCATTATAGAACATCACCATTTCTGATACAAGAAGAATATCATAACCTTATGAAATAGTCTCTAAAATCTTGAGAAAAGTCTCATTCAAAAAGATGATTTTTTTTTAACTTTTTGGATTAATTGATACTTTAAAAATACGAGGGTCTAAAAATAATAGCCCAAAAAATATAGACTAGCGATATAGTTTGTTTGGATACAACTCTTCCTATATCTTTTCTCAACTCTCATTTATCTCCTTCTTATTATCCCCAAACGGAATACACTTATTCGTGTTGCCGAACAAGTCTCTAAAATGGTATCGGCCTGAATGATAAACCCCAGAAGGTTTACCGAATGCATCTCTAGGGCTTAACTCGAAATCTCTCATCTTTTCTTCTCATTTGTTTCTCAAGAAAAATTTTCATCTTTCCTTTTCTTCCAAGCAATAACCAGAGATATGCTGTTGTATATTGCTCTCAATATAAATCAATCTTTTTAATTCTTCTCGCACCGGCTTATCTAGGCTGCTTGTAGGGTTTTTGCCGGTTTATCGTATAATCACTACGAGGATTGTCATAATGGCGAGTAGAAAGCAGCCTCTGTTCCTGCAACTGGCGCAACAACGGGTCCGTGTGATTATCGATTTGTTTGTAGTGTTTGTGATTACGAGCTGCGAAATGGGCTTACTCGATTTGGTAATTTTGTGCTTTCTTTAGAGAGCGGGCGCAAGGCTAGGGTTTCTGCCCGCCCATGGGTATTCGATTCATCGCCGGTTCAGCGTTTTCAGCGAGTTCTCGAAGAAAATTAGAGGGGAAGCTGAAAGGTATTTTCTTTTGATGCAAATGTTTTTGTAACTTCGTAATTCTATCTTAGTGGATGATGTTTTTAGTTCAAACTTTGTTTACATTGTCGATGTTGTTGTTGTTGCAGCAATCCTGAATTTCAACGAACAGTGAAGGAGCTGAAGGAAAAGGCAGAAGAGTTTAAAGGTGTAAAAGAGGACCTGAGAGTTAGGTAATTTAACATTTCAGTTGCACTAACTTAGAGAGACATTCATTGTATTTAAACGGAAGCTTATGAATGAAATGGAAAACTCAGAACAAAAGAAAAGACTGAGCAGCTGTACAAGCAAGTTGATGGTGTCTGGACTGAGGCTGAATCTGTGGCCAAAAAGGTATGGTTCTTGTACAAATTAGCACCATATTTGTTTCTTCTTCGTGACTTTTTCAAAGGCACTATCGGTAAATATAAATAAAAATTGCAAAGAGTTTCTCAGCTGGGTTGTGTCTTCTTTGCCATATTTGCATATTTGGTTTGTCTATGTTAAGAATTTATTTGCTGTACCTGTATGTATAAGTATCGCTTGTAGTTTGGTAACTGAATGGAATTATTTTAACTCGCTATTTATGTGTATGAGGACCCGACACATTGTTAAAGTCAATATAATTGTTTCTTACCAAACAGCTTTGGCGTTGCAGGTCTCTTCAAGTGTGAAAGACAAGCTCTCAGCGGCCACAGAAGAGGTTGTGCTGGAAGCCCGCTCTTTTTAGTCCTTTCAGTGGTCAATTGTGGCAATTTTTGGGGTGAAATTCGGTTATGTATTGTTCTGTGGTCAGGTCAAGGAGTCATTCAAGCTTGGTAAGGAGGAGAATGCAGAGTCAGCGAGTTCATCAGGCACAGGAACCTCTAAAGGGGAAAACCACCACCACCACCAGCAATCAGGCACTACTGAGGGTCAACATACATTATTTGAAAAGTTCAAGTCAAGCATTTTTTCTCCCCTTGACTTAGCGAGGAAGGGAGTTGACATTGTGAAGGATGAATTGCAAGGAAGCGCGTCAAAAAAGAAGCACCTGGAGTACACGCCTCCCCCACCATTTACAGGTGTGAGAAGTACAAGAACTGATCTGGTGCTTTCTCCAACAAAACAGTCGAAGTGGCAAAAAAAATGGGAATCTTTAAGAGAAAAGGTAAGCGATCCTCTTTGTCTTGTCCGCTTGTGCCATGTTTTTCAGGCTCTTGTTGACTTGTTTACTTTGAATTTGGTTTAGATGAAAGCTTATCCTGCATTTAAACGTCTAAGCGGGATGAGTGAGCCTGTTGTCAACAAGAGCCAAGAGGTAAGGAACGAGTTTTCTCTTTACTCATTTCGTTCAAAGATCTTATCTTGCAATAATCTCTTTGTTAATACTGCCTTGTACTTGTTAATTGGCAAATGCATTTGGACCATGTAGATTGCAGAAGATTTTGTGGAAAGATGGGAAACCAGTGACAACCCGATTGTTCACAAAATTCAGGAGTATGCTCTAATTGCTCCCTTATTATCTTCCTTAAAAATGAACATACTCACAACAACTTATATTGTTTGGCAGCATAAATGAGGCAATGTTTAACGAAACAGATTCTGGATCAACTTACAAAGAGATACGCCGCCGAGATCCGTAAGTTGTAGAGGCTGATTGGTTGGTTTAAAAATGTGTCCCTGGGTAATGATATTCTTCTCTCTTTCATGGTCAGATCGTTCTCCTTGCCTGACTTTTCTGCAGAAGTTCATGAAGCCATCAGACCAGTCTTGAATGCATATAGCAAGGTGAATCTCAGGTTTTGAATTGGATCATCTACTCCCATCCTATATTTTGTTGCCTCAAACTAATTTCATTTCTGAGCCAGGGAGATGCTGAGACCTTGAAGAAGTATTGCGCCCCGGAAGTGATTGAACGGTGCACGGCAGAGCGCGCAGCTTTACAAAGTCATGGTTTGTTTTACGATCACAAGGTAAGGTTTTTTGTTCTTGGTTCACCGACGGGATCATGTAAAGCCCTGAGTCAATGGCTTTGCTTCGTTTGTGTTGTTCAGATTCTGCATATATCGGAAGTCGAAGTTGAAGAGACAAAGATGATGGGAACTACCCCCACAATCATCGTCAGGGTAATGATCTTCCATTTTTCTTATGAGGTCATCCTGTAGCTAAGATGATGGATTTATCATCTTTGATGTCAGTTCCAAACGCAACAAATCTTCTGTGTTCGTGACAAGAATGGCGAAATCAAAGAAGGAAGCCAGGTAAGCCAATAATGTATTATGCAAATCAATACCCAAAACATATATAATCCACAGTGCTCTAAGAATTTGTTGTGTATTGGATGGATGTAGGACACGATACACTCGGTGTATTACAAGTGGGCAATGCAACAAGTGGAGGCAGCAGAGTTAGGGGAAGAAGCTCTTTATCCCATTTGGAGGCTCAGAGATATATATAAAGTTGGTGCTGCTCAAGCTCTCATTTAAATCTTTGGTTTATCTTTGTAAACCTTAAAGCTAAGCCTTTTTATATCGCTCCCTCTCGGGAAGAACTGGGTTCCCATGTTTCCGGGGGATAAGTTTTGACAAATAATTGGTTAGTTCCCATGTCTTTTTTTAAAAAAAAAAGGTTTACGAGGTCCAAATACTCTTTAGAAAAAAAGAATTATTTACATTTGTTAATGAATTGTATAGATTAAGCAGCACAAAAATTGGTCTTAACACATAAAAACAACGACGGTTCAAGTCAATCTTACATTAAGAGAGCAATAGAAGAACAACATCAAAAGCTAAATGTTTTTTTTTTAGCCTTCAGTACTTGACAGGTGCGCCTTGGGTCGGTAAGAGACCAAACCGCTTCTTCAACAAAACTCTCTCCTTTGAATATTTATCGTCAGGGGAGAATCGGGCTGGCAATTGCATAAACATTTGGTTTCAACTTAAAAAGTTTCTTTTTTTCAAACTACAAAAAAACACAAAAGGTTTATGGATCTGTAAATTCAGACTCACCAGGATGAGCAGATTCAGTGGCTAACCCGAGTGGTGATTCCTTCTGCACAATGAATTTGATTGATGTTTAAGCAACAAAGTAACAACACATTTTGTAAGCAGAGAAAAAAAAAAAACAAATGCTAAGGTTATTTGAACTTATGTACAAACAAAAAAGATCTTAATCCCAAAGCCAAGCTCAATGTGTAGGAGAGAACTTCTATCTGCTAAAGGTTAAAATTTGATCAATCAAAACCAAGCTCAATAGGTCTGAGACAACTTCTATCTGCTAATTATAGATTATGCCAAAAACCTAAGCTTAATGTGAGATAACTTTTATTTAAGATATATTTTAACCATTCCTACCGTGAAATGTCCATAAAATTACTAACAAAATATCACTATTAACAAACAAACAAACAAAAAAGAAAAGAAAAGAACAAAATTCTATAGAGCAAAGTCAAAGCACCTTAGTGGTGTAAACCTTCTCGCCCTTCTCGTTGATATAGCACTGAAGATACATCGTCGTTTGATTTCAATGAATCTCTGTGAAAATAGAAAAATAACATCAGAGAAGACGAAAACGAAAACAAAGTAAGAAAGCCTATTAAGATTCACAAAACAAGTTGGTACCTCAGAGACGTTTCCTGGGACTGATTTTTTTTTTTTAAGCCGAGAACTCGATTAGGGTTTTTGAACAGAGGTTTTCCGTCCATTGTAATATAAAGTTAACCAAATGGGCTTTAGATATATACTTATAAGCCCAATAAGGTGTAACTACGAAAAGCCCAGTTATTGCACGTTCTCCTCAATCTCGAAAGGTGTTCATTCCGAAGTGAAATGCCCAAAAGGTTTTGGATCTTTGATAAGCTTAACTTATCGGGTTTTTATTTGGATTTCTCAACAATATTTTAATTAAAAAATGAAAAAAGAGAGAGAAAAAAAAAGAGATATTGTATCTCTAGCAAGATATTTAGAAATTTTGTTTAGAACTTTGTCTATTTGTTATTGACTCAATCTTTTTTATTTAATTTAATTATATTAAAATAATAATATTAAATTAGTAAAATACTTCATTTTGAATATCAAATAGCTTTAAGAGAAGAAAAGTGATTCGGTATTTTAGCCAGCAGCAGCAGACCAGAGTGTATGTTCATTACACAACCGTATTGTACATTACTATCACATGTAAGGATGCAAAACTTAATGAAAAAATTAAAGTTTGGCTTGTTGAGAGGTTTTAATGCATCACGTGGAGTGACTCAAATGATTTTCCTGTAACTTGAGAGAGACAATTGTGCCATCCAATCCAATCCTTCTGCCGCTGAAACATAGTTACCCAAATTTGGCATTCAACTTGTAACCACCTTTCCTTATTTTTCTTAACTTATGATCTTAAAACTAGTCAAAGTTTGTTTGTTCATTTATTATTAAAATGAAACAGAGACAAAAACAAAAAATTTATTAATTATATTAATTGATAGAAAGAAAGAGAACAAGTCTGCATGAAAGAATGAGAGAAAATGACGCTGATCGAGAATAAAGGCAGACATTGATTGGATCTAAATGCATGATAAGTTTTATAATGGTGAATCGTGATATACCATCAAACTTCTTGGGCTCTAGAGAAATTCACGCTAGCTCGTTCGTTTCCTCTTTTCCTCTCTTTCTCCTTTCCGATTGGACTTCTTCCTTCTTTGGTTTGAATCTGTTTGGCGTATCAGGATTCTTAGTGATGTTTGTGTTTTGATTTTTTTTTTATAATTCTTAAGGACATCATTTTGTCTATAATTTGTGTGGTGGGTGTGGTAAACAGAGTATAAATATGGATTCTGCAAAGGGTTGGTTTCAGAAGCGGCAGATGCGTGGAGGATCAAGATATAAGGGTGGTTCAGGTGGTGGTGGAGGTAGTAATGGCTCTGCAGATGAGCAGCCACACGTGGAAACTGATGAAGATGCTGTCTCAAACACTACCAAACAGAAAGTTGCAGCAGCTAAACAGTACATTGAGAATCATTACAAAGAACAGATGAAGATTCTTCAAGAGAGGAAAGAAAGGTATTTGATCTCGTGTTCGAAACCAAAACGTTGAAATCTTCTTTTGCGTGATTATTTAGTTTTTTGTTTGGTCTTGATATTAAACAGGCGAAGCATGCTAGAGCAGAAGCTGGCAGATGCTGATGTGTCTGAAGAAGATCAAAACAATCTTCTCAAGTTTCTGGAGAAGAAGGAGACAGAGTACATGCGCCTTCAACGCCATAAGCTAGGCGTTGCTGATTTTGATTTGCTTACAATGATTGGAAAAGGTGCATTTGGGGAGGTATGTATGTTTTCTTGGGGAATACAATCTTTTTTGGTTCTTGTTAAAGGATATGTTCTTCTTGTTGTTGCTGCTTCTCTAGGTTAGAGTTTGTAGAGAAAAGACGACAGGTCAAGTTTATGCAATGAAAAAGCTCAAGAAGGCCGAAATGCTTCGCAGAGGCCAGGTGATGAGACTTCCCTATCTAATGCTACTTTGATGTGGTGTCTCCTATATGAACCAATCATTTCTGATTCAACTTATTTTTCAAAGGTTGAGCATGTGAGAGCAGAGAGGAACTTACTTGCGGAAGTGGACAGTAACTACATAGTTCAGCTTTACTGTTCATTTCAAGATGATGACCATCTTTACCTTGTGATGGAGTATCTTCCTGGTGGTGATATGATGACTCTCCTGATGCGCAAAGATACTTTGACAGAAGAAGAGGCCAAGTTCTATGTCGCTGAGACTGTTCTTGCTATCGAGTCCATCCACAGGCACAATTACATCCACAGGTTCTGTGAAGTGTAAAATCATAAACCATTCATTTTCTCTTCCATCTTGAATGAGCTTATCTTATCTTTTACTTTTGCTTTTGGCAGGGATATCAAGCCAGACAACTTGCTGCTTGACAAATATGGACATCTGAGACTGTCGGATTTTGGATTGTGTAAACCTTTGGACTGCAGTGCCATTGGAGAAAACGAGTTTTCAAACAATTTGAATGGATCTACGGAAAAAGAGGCCGGATCAGCTGCTCCAAGACGCACTCAGCAGGAACAACTCGAACATTGGCAGAGGAACAGGAGAACGCTAGTAAGACTTCAAACTCACCTTTAAGATTTTGGCTTAAACATTGCTGCTTGGTTTCTCTCTCTCTCTCTCTCCCTCTCCCTCTCCCTCTCTCTCTCTCTATATATGGTTGATTAACATATGAAACGACAGGCTTATTCCACAGTTGGTACACCAGATTACATAGCTCCAGAAGTTTTATTGAAGAAAGGCTATGGAATGGAGTGTGACTGGTACGCATTTGAGGCTATACCTTTTTTGTCAGTGCATTATCACAGATTATGAACTTACATACTCGATCAGATTTTGATCTGTTATGGTCTGTCAATTTAAAAAAGGAAGAAAGTTAGTACATTGGCTTGGGGATTTTGCACGCTTATTAGACTAAAACGCTAATCAGTCATGGTTCATTTACCTCTAGCGGTTAACATTGCCATCAAGTTCATGCATGCTCACATTTGAATGGAGTATACATCTCGAAATTTGTTAAAGGGGCCAATCTTGAAATAGTTATGGTGACTGCAGGGTCTACATATTTGCACCTTCCACAGGACGCTAATGCAGTTTGCTGTGTAGGTGGTCTCTTGGAGCTATCATGTACGAAATGCTAGTAGGATATCCGCCGTTTTATTCAGATGATCCTATGTCAACCTGTAGAAAGGTGATATGCTCTTAGAATCTATAGAAAAACTGAAAACAAAAACCAAAATAAATCAAGACAAGAATGGGAATTTGACCTTACTTACATTGACATGAAACTCTTGTTTCCGTTTTTGGTTGCAGATAGTAAACTGGAAAAGTCATTTGAAATTTCCAGAGGAAGCAGTATTGTCGCGGGAAGCAAAAGATCTTATCAACAGTCTTTTGTGCAGTGTCAGACGTAGGCTTGGTTCCAAAGGTGCTGATGAAATAAAGGTGTCCTTAATACTGTTTTAAGTTTTTCCATTTTAGAAGCGACTATGAAGAGTTTTATTAGCTTCTCGAATTCATGAGTTGTTTCGTCCATTTACAGGCTCATCCATGGTTTGAAACTGTTGATTGGGATACAATATTCGATATGGATGCAGCGTTTGTTCCAGAGGTCAATGACGATTTAGACACTCAGAATTTTGAGAAGTTTGACGAGGTAACATTATCTTTTATCTTTCTGATTTGATGGAACCAATAAGATCTTTATTTACTCATTAATTGTGTATTTGATCATTAATCTTTGTTTTATTTGGTAATGCAGTCCGAATCACAAACTCAGACATCATCCAAGTCTGGCCCATGGAGGAAGGCAAAACAATTCTTACTCCTGCAAAGATTCAAGATTACTTTCTTATTACACTCATTTATTTAAAGTTAATTCAGGTTTTATTTTAGCAGATGCTGTCGTCAAAAGACATAAACTTTGTAGGGTACACTTACAAGAACTTCGAGATCGTTAATGATTACCAAGTTCCTGGAATGGGTACACACTTGATCACTGGTTCTTGTCTCTTAATTGATTTGCAATTAATTTGAATGTTACAAATGGATGCTTTAATGACGTTTGTAGCGGAGTTAAAGAAGAAGAACAAGTTGAAGCGGCCAACGGTCAAATCACTATTCGGTACAAACCTCTCTTCTTCTTTTTTTTGCCTATTTCCATGTGAAGATCTTGAAAGATCAACTTTGATGATCATGTTGTTACTAATTTTATGTAATTAAACCGTTCCATAGATAGTGGATCATCAGAGACATCGGATTCGCCCGAAACAACAGTGATATCGGCTTGTGGTCGACCACCTCCTACTCCTCCAGTGGTTCAGGGAAGCTTTCTGAAACTTCTGCCACCAGAACTTGAAGTGAGACCAAAGCAGGAAGAATACGAAACTTGCTAAAAAAAAGAAGGTTTAATTTGTCTTGTTTGGAGTTGAGTTGTGTCCTCAATGTTTTAGGCGATAGCAAGATTACGAACTGACCACTCCTGCTATCTTCAACACGAACCAAGTCTCATCCTTATTGACATGCAAAATACATTTTTTTCTTCTTTTTTCATTTTACATGATTGTAGTTTTCTTTCTTAAAAAAAAAAACTATGGATGCTTATATTTTGTCTATATATACTGAATATTATTCTCAATAGGGTTCGACTAGGACGGTGGAATCATGACTTGAGGATAAATTTAGATTTAATAAAATAAGTGACATACTTCTATAAATTTGAATTGTCATTTTTTTTGTTAATAAATGGATGAAAAAAGCAAGCAAGAAGAATGATTTTTTTTCTGCATACAAATGCGTTCTTAACAAATCTTTTTATGGTCCGATAGGTGATCCCAATCAAAGGGTAAGTTGGTTTAATTGGTGAGTTTCGGTTCACGTTATGTGAAAATAGCTATAAAGATGATGGATATAACAAGACTACGACTTCATATGAATTAAACAAAAATGTAGCTATAATTTGTTACTCTGGTCTTGCATGTTGTTAAAAAACAAATTAGGAGAAAAAAGTAAAAAAAAAAACTGTTTTCGAATTTCAAAAACATGTTTCTTCTATTTGCTGTTATTTAAATTTATGAATTAAGTGTATAATCAATAAAACTCATTAGATATTGCTTCTCATGGAAAAAAATATAATAGAAATGGATCGCATAATTATTTAATTTGGGTTAGTTTTTACACGTGTATGACACTATCTCTTTCTTTAAGTTTTATTGCCTGTTTGTTAGTATTAAGTAAGATTGCATGGATTATGCAGCTTGTCAAAAAGATCTCTTATCAACGGATCTTTCTAAATGTCTAAGTGGGTCAAACCAAAAAATAAATAATGGTATAGTAAGGATCAGCTACTAGCTGCTATGCAAAGACCTTATGGTAAGATAGTAAAAAAATTCTTCTTAACTCTATGGGAATAAGTTAATGTAATGTCGTGTTTTCAGTTCTCCAAAAGAACAAATCATCATTACTAACCTAATTTAACAACATTTAACCATTATGTTTCAATTCAATAATAAAACTGATTCGGCTAAGTTAATACAAGTATGAAATTTAGAGAAAAGCATTTATACGTTTTTTCTAAAAAATGTACATGTTTTTGCTAAAATTTGAAAATTAATAATTATTTTATTTTTAATCTAATTTTAATAACAAAGTTTTAACACTGTTAAAATGTTCTGTCAAATAATTTAACAACAAAACTAAATTAGTTGAATTTATAAAAAAATATGAGATTAATAGTAAAAATTAATATAAATTGGGATTTAATAGGTTTTCGAATTGAGACTTTATGTGGTCGAAATTGGTAACTTTTAAGTTTGTTCAATAAATTGTGTGTTGGTGATAAACGTGTGCCGTTTTTGAGTTATATGAGTGAACTTCATGATACTTTTCTTTCCATTTCTTTTGTAATTCATTTGGCGGTGAGTTTGCATTCTCACGACTCACGTCTCACCAACCTCTTTCCATAATTATCAACTTCTTCTTCTTTTTGGTGATAATCTTTTTCGCAATTTCGGGCAGATCAGAACTGTTTAAAACTTGTGGTCTAATGTTTTGTATTATTTATTTGTTATTTAACCCAAAAAGTATGTTTTCTCTTGCATATATATAAAAAAAAATTCTTATCGGGTATATTCAGATTTCGGGCAACAAATTGTAGACTTATATCAAAAGAAAAAAGGACAGAACAAGGCTTACAAGACTCTCTTTTCTGAATCATTTTGGTCCGTATATTGATTTGTAACACACTTTTTTAAAATAAATTAACTTGTAACACACATAAGGTATACAAAAATATAAACATTACATTCTACATGATGTGTTATAAAAAATAATCATAGAAACTTATAAGATGATATTAAATTGAATGTTTGTGATTATCCATTTGATGGAACAAAACGTATTTGTACATACGAATTCTAAATTTGATTAGTTCTGAAAGTAATAAGTAAAAATAAAAATAAAAAAAAATCTTAACCATCAGATTAACGAAAATTTTGGTGTAAAACAAACATTTTCCACTCGTTTTTGCCGTATCACCTTTATACTCTCTCCACCATTCTTCAAACAATCATTTTCTTTAGTTTCCTTTGATTTTTTTTCTTCTTCATTTCTTCGTTTGATGAACTTTTGTTCCTTGTTTTTTTTTCCTCCTGAAATTCGAGGATTTTTAGGTGAATTTAAGTATATATTATTTTTTCAAACCTTTTTTGTTTTGTTTTGTTTAAATTATTTCGTTCTTTTTGATAGGAGAATTCGCTAATAAAGATAAACCTACAACTTTCTGAGATGCATTGTTATTTTTCTGCAATATTTTTTCTTCAATTTGTTTATCTTTCATAACATTGTTTTCCTTATTTTTGATTGCCGCCAACTTGGCATTTCTGGAAAAAAAAAATGAGTTTTTCAAAAAGCAGCATTTTGCGATAGTAAATCTTCGTTCGTGCATGCAACAATTTTTGTTTCTTAAATTTTTATTTTTGTCTTCGCATTACTAGCATTTGTTTTTTTTATATTTTCATTTACTAATTGAAGTAAACAAAAGAAAACACCAGAATTAGAGATCTATGCAACTTAGAATGTCAAGCTCCAAGATGAAAAGCCTCTTGAAAGGCCTCCGATACATTTCTCAAGTATTTGGTAATATAAGTTCCTCCTCCTCTCTTTTAAGTTTATATGTTTTTATTTTTATTTTTATTGGGATTAGAAACTATTTGTGTTGAAATAATACTAAAAATTTGGCCCGGAATGTTTTGGTTATAAAATATTATGGTAGAAAGTGGAAAAGAAGAAGAGATAGAGATCGGGAATCCAACGGACGTAAAGCATGTTGCCCATATTGGTTGGGATGGACCAGCCACTAATACTTCCACCGCACCAAGCTGGGTACGATCTTTTACTATTTTACTACTCTTTTGCTATTAAACCTAGCGACTAGTACGTAATTTATTTGGTTGGTTTTCATCATGTGGGTGTGTGTATATATTTATATATTTTAAAGATGAACGAGTTCAAATCTGGTCAAGGAGGTGGAGAAGATGATTCCTCCGTGAGATGTAAGTCGGAATGTGGTGGTCGGTCTAAAGATTTACCAAAACTACCAAAATCTACAAGGAAATCTGCGTCTGAGAAAGGTTCTCCGACAAAGGAAAGATCATCGGACAAAACTAAACGTCGGTCTTCGAACAAAGGAACAACATCATCGTCGTCAAGGAGACCAAAGGAAGTGTCTGAACTAAAAGAGTTTACTTCGTGGCCTAATCACAGTACAGTAACATTACCGGAAATTCCAAAGAAATCGAGGAGGAAGAAGAAGACGAAAGAAACGACCTCTAATGCAGAAGGATCATCTAGATCGACAAGAAGATCTGACGTGGATAACATGTCGGATTTTATGTCTGAGACTGGTTCTGTGAGATCTATGCCTCAATTCGACAACAGAGATTATTTTTGAAAAGGAGAGACAGAGACGGGCTTTGCTGCTACACTTGGCTAATTTTCATTGAGCACACCAAATATTAGAGTTTAGTCTTGTACAATGAGATTTTTTTTTTTTTTTCTTTTTTTAAACCGGCCGGAGAATTTGAACCGAGTTCAGACTAATTGTAACGCTTTCTCAATGGCATCATCCAAATCATCACTTGTTTTACAGCATTCACTATTCCACTACTAGCTCTCACATCACATTTACTGAGTTCTTGTTATATTGCAAACAGCTGATAATGTTCACAGTTCACACAATCTTGAATAGGAACACCTAGACTTCATATGACCTAATCATAGAAAATCTAAGGTTGTTCCAAAAAATAGTTTTGCAGCAGGAAATGTTTATTACATTCTCAATATATCTCGTTCATCATGTCAAGTCTCCTGATCCGAGATAAGAAGCTTAAGCAACAAGCAACTGTGATGGTGTGAAGAAACAGAAGATAAAACAGAGAGTAACGAAAGAGAAGAAGAAGATTTGGAGAGAATAAGGAAGTGGAGCAGACACACGAATTTGTAAGAACCCAATCTCTGACATGTAGTTGTCAAATTTCTCATTTCACTGCCTTGGTGCCTGCTTAACTCCCTATAGCAAGTTGTTCAGAAGACATACCTTGTTTTCTTTCAACATAGTTTCATATCCTTCCGGTGACATCATGTAAATCTTCTTAGTGAATTTCCATAGAGAAATGCTGTTTTAACGTCTAGTTGCTACAGCTCTAAGTCTTCTTGAGCTACTATAGAAAGCAGACTTAGGAAAATGGTGGATCTTGAGATGGAGTATTATCACATGATGATGAAAAACGAAGAAAGCTTCCATGAGTTCATTGACAGGTTTATGGAGCTTGTGAACTGCTCAAAGTTGTATGGACACAACATTACTGATCAAGAGCTAATCCGCAGGATTCTTTCCTCATCGCCTCCAAGGTATAAATCAGTCTGTAATCAATATTCGTTGTGAAAATTTTATACTCATTGAAGTTCTGTACTTCTTGCGAGAAGCCGAATGTTGCAATGGGTTTAAGAAGCTTGAAGAAGCCTTGCACAGCCATTGATATTAAACAAAATGATATATTTAGGTAGTTTCTTTGGCTCCTAAATCTTGATATTAAACATTGAGATGTTGTCTTCTTGTGTTAAAAAATGTTGAAATCAAAACCAAGATTGAGAGACTCGGCATTGGGTGATTCGGTCCCTGTTATTGCTGCGCGTGTAATAGAAATCAGAAACAGAGAGTCGGTAAGAGAAGAGAACACCATTGATATGGTTCAAAGTCATATCTTGTGCTCTGATTTTAAACTGAAAAAAGCAGATCATCGCCGAAACAGGGGAAGACTCTGTTTTGTGATTTGTAATGAGAAAATTATGCTTTGTGGATTCGAAAGGAATCAAGGAGGAAGATACTTTGATGTCGCAGACTGATTCGGTTAGTGCCCATTCTTGTAACGTTAAAAACTGGCAATTCCGATTTAAATTTTTCTTTGAATCACGCACAGCAAAAAGAGACCAGTTCATTATTGATCTGTTTCAGTAAATTATATCCGCAACAATATGCAATTGCGTCGACCATAAATATGGTTAAGTACCATAAAAAAAAAACCCTCAAGAACACGCTTTTTGTATAACGAGAGACAGAGAGAGATAGTAATCAATTAGCTAATGCTTTTACAGCTTTTTCTGCTGCATCATCCAAATCATCAGCTGTTATGAGCTTCATTCCACTTTCCTTGAGGATTCTCTTTCCCTGTTCAACATTTGTACCTTCTAGACGAACCACCACTGGTACTTTCAGTGACACCTATCATGGTTTCACACAAACTCAGTCAAAGTAACGAAAGAGTTTCAAATTAACATGTGTAAAAATATGGCCTCACCTCTTTTGCAGCATTTACTATTCCACTAGCAATCACATCACATTTCATTATCCCACCGAATATGTTCACCAATATTGCTTTCACTTTATCGTCCGATGTCAGTATCTTAAACGCCTCCACCACCTTTTTTTTATGTCACAACCTTCGGTTAAACGGGTTTCAATCCACAATTTTGATAGGCAGAAACTATGAAGAAAACAGTTCTATTACCTGGTGTTCAGAAGCGTTTCCACCAACGTCAAGGAAATTGGCGGGCGTCCCACCATGCAATTTAATGATGTCCATGGTTGCCATTGCCAATCCAGCACCATTTACCATGCAACCAATCTCTCCATCTAATCCGATATAGTTCAGGTCGACTTTTGCAGCAGCCACCTACGAGAAGCAAACACACTTTCCTTCATCAAGCTTGATACTAGAATCAAAAGTGTAACAAAAAACTCGATGTTGAAGAAGAAGAAAAAAAACAGTAACCTTTCTGCTTTGATTAAGCTACATTGTTATGTACACATCACCTTATGTACAGAAGAGTATTACTAATTAACCAACAAACCATCTAACTGACAAACAATGACGAAAAAGACCAGTTGAACCAACAAAAACTAGTTATTCTATCCAACATTCATCATATCCTTTGATAATTTCTAGAGTTAAACATCCGTAAGTACAATGCAAGAGACAGAATAATACCTCTCGTGGATCCTCCTGCGTTGGATCACGAAGGGCAAAAATCTCCTTCTGACGGAAAGCAGCGTTATCATCAAAGTTCAACTTGGCATCAGCAGCTACCAATTGATTGGTGGATGTCTCAGCGAGGGGGTTGATCTAACAGAGGAATTGAAGGGTTCAACAAAAGACATTCGAACAAAAAAAGAGCGTGTATATACAAGACATTGAGAGAGCACTCACTTCCAACATTGTGCAGTCAGACTTGCGGAAGAGTTCGTAGAGCTTCTTCACTTGTTCAATCGAATCTTTTCTGTCAGCAGCTTTGGGAGCTAGACCATCCACAACCTTAGCAGCATCTTCATCAGTAATTCCTGCAAATACATCAATCGGTACCTACAGAAAACCATGAAATGAGGTTCAGAACGGATCACCTACGTAAAGCTATACAACATCAGCATGATGCAAGGATCTCAGAAGGATACATCTAATGATCAAATATGAATCAAAACAGTCACAACCTTAATAATCATGTCAGGGAACTTCTCAGCAAGATCTTCAATGCTGGTACCACCCTTTTTACAGGCAATTATCAACTGAAATAGGCAAGGAAAACATTATAAGATTTGCTGAAAAGTGTGAGCAAGATTTACGGTCCAGTAGATTAACGCCTAAAAAGTAGAGAAATTAATAGAAATTTCTTATTCGGGTAGCATACCGGTCCAGCAGATTTACGGTCCAGGATGATGGAAAAGTACATCTCATTGACGAGTGACAATTTCTCACACAAGTAGACCTGCTCAAGATTAGAATACAAATAAAAAGTTAAAAGCTGAGCAAAACTATGAATTAAAATTCAAATGCAAAAGCAGTCACAAGAATTATGAGCTTCAAGAAGAACCGATTACAAACCTTGCTAACTACTTTGCCTTGAGGACCAGTTTGTTTGGTGACGAGTACTTGTCCTAGCATCTTTCCTACGAATGAAAAAAATCTGAATCGGATCAAGAATCTTGAGACAAAAGAAGAAGACTTCAACACTTGAAAAAGGACATAAACAAGAAACCCTGAAAAATACCAGCAATATCTTGAGCCTGATCACGGTTGACAATGTGAACACCACCCTTAAGACCACTCTTGAATGTTCCAAGACCTCTTCCACCAGCCAAGATCTGGCTCTTAACGACCAACTGTAACACGAAAAAGAGTACTCTTTCATGAGGCAAACAACTAATAGAGTAATATTTGCAATAAAGTTGAGCTCTTCCCTCAGAAAACACTGTAGAGATTACCTCGCTTTCATTAGGGAAAACTTGTTCGATAGCCTTTTTCACTTCGTCCAAGGAAGAAACAGCGACTCCCTTTGGCACATTAACTCCGTATTTTCCCATCAGCTCAGCTCCCTGGCAGAATCAGAAAAGAGAATTCAGAAGAAAAAACAAAGAATTACATTTTCCGAAACCGAGGCGATTCGATGAAGACTAGGCCGTCAACTAGTGCTTACGTTCAAAATATGGCTCCTAGAGACTTAATCAATAAACTCAATACACCGAGATTCTAGCTTCCATCGGTTATCGCTTAATACCGTATATCAATCATTGAATCAACCCAAAAACAACAGACCCAGATCGTTCTCCAAAAACCGCACTTGCACACGCTTGAAAAGCGAATCAACGCAACTGTGCAGAATAGAAATATCGAAATGGAGAGAGGAACCTGATACTCGTGGATGTTGAGACGGCGAAGCTGTTGCTGCTGCCATTTTCCGGCGACGGAGAGAGATCTGGACACGAGCTTGTTCACCAATCCCCTCATCCTTGGATTTGTGTAAGGAAAACCAGCGACGGAAAATCGATCCCTCAACAGAAGAGAAGGAGAGAAAAGAAGAATAGAAAGAGAGAGAATAGTCGCAGCGTTGATCGAGTCTAGGGTTTTAATATTTTTAACAGACCCTCGAGGCTACTTTCCCAAACAATCTCAAAATGATATTTTCTTTATAATTTTTTTTCCTAATTCTTTTTCCAAACAATCTTCAAAAAATTCTTTTTCCTTTTAATTTAACAATATTAGAAATACACTCAATAAAAACATCATTATTGTGAAATCATAATATTGGTCATCTTTGAAATTCATGACATATGTTTGAATTCGATAAAATTATATATTTTTGTGCTGTTTATTTTTGGAACAAATAAAATCATGAAGTAGGGAAGAACATTTTGTATCTTTGAATTTTTTTCATGTGTGCTGCAAAAATTGATTATTCATATTTTTCTTTTAAGTTTAAGAGAATTTATTGTGGGTTTTATTTATATTTTTGAAGAGTTTATCATTCTGGCTGTTTCATAAATACCAAAAAATATGAAATTATTATTTCAGGTTATCATTAGAAAGCTTCTAAAACAGATAATCATGTATTTGAAAACATTGATGTTGGGAACATGTACAAGTGAGATGGAATTTAGATAATGGTTGGAAGATTTTAAAAAAAACATAATTTCTTTTTTTTTCTTTTGTTCTACATCTATCCCACTGAATATAACAATTTATATTCTTGACCCCAGATTCTTTATTACTGATACACATTCGAAAAAAAATTGCCAAATAAAATATTTTATTTTTGGAAGACATTCAATCTTTAATGAAAAGTCTTAAGTGAGATAACCTCTAGTCCATAAAAAATGTATTAGGTGCTCTCATCTGGATAAAAATTCTCAATTATATAATCCGATTTTACTATATATTTTCTATTTTTTTGTAAAATATCACATATATATCTAGATTACCACAACGATTCACAACTAGTAACTGAATAACGAACACACCTTTCAAGAATACTAATTGCTTCCAGGAATGATATATTTTAAGTAGAATCAATTAAATCATTGATAGGCTAATGTATATATTCCATAAGAAAAACTAATCCAACAAATAAATTATTTTAAAATATTTTTAAATTGGTCAAGATTAGCATTTTTCTTTATTACTTATAAATTTTAAATTTGTATATATTAGTTTTCTATTTTTTATTCATTTTAAGGTAAAACAACATATTTATTATCTTCTTTATGGTAACTATTGCAACAAATTTTGGTCCCGATTATTTTTATTATAATTTTTGTTTTGTAATGGACAAAAACTTGATAGATTAGTGTATAATTGGTTGGATTATAGCTGTAGGATAATTGCTGTGGAAATTTTGATGTGAAAAATCTTACAGCTTTCTAAATAGTTGCTTTAGAAAAGAAAATAAAACATGTACAAAAAAAAGACTATAGTAGCTGTAGCTTTTATGTGAGACCCGCTAAAAACACTTAAAAATGTTTTAGTGTCTGTAGATAAATTTACAGTCTAACCAATCATACACTTAGTTATATTTTGTTATAAACAAAAACAAAATGAAGAAAATCGTAAAGGAGTGAAGAGAAGGGACGGCCATGGTCTGCATAAATTATGTTGCATAGGAAAAAAAACAAGAGTAGACTCATAATTTTACAAAATAGAATCACACCCTGAGAAAAGTTTATTCTTGTTCGATGTTAGAAATTTTCTATAAAATTATTTCTGTTAATTAGTAAAAATCATATTTTCTGAAAACTATACTTTTTGTGTGTATAAATAGCAGTTAACCTTTAGTCAACTACTAGATTAAAAGATTTCAGATCTTATTTAAATATTGATTAAAACAATCACAATAATCACAACTGCATATTTGTTTTTCTTATATCAAATTCAATCATGATATTTACAAAAATAAATTTGATGCATTTTTTTTTAAACCAGCAACAAACTAAAGACACAAAATACAATGGAAACATAAAGAAAAATTAAACATGCATTATCAAAGATAAAGAAAAAAGTAACACTAATATATGGAATTTGTGTTATAGAAAAAGATAAAAACTCAAAAATGGAAAAGGAGGGGAGAAGATTTTTGAGAAACCAGGTAATTTGAATGATCTCGATCTGTGAGCATGGCTTCAAATGTAGAATTTGAAGATGCTGAAATGTAGAATCGTTTTGTATCTCAAGACACCTCCTAAAAAGTTTGCATCTCTTGGTTTATCTTCTGCAGTGCCATCTCGTCTTTTGATCTCTGTTTGCATGCTTTTGATCTCTTCCTCCAGTTTCATAGACTTGTTGTTCATATATCATTCTTAGGAAGAGTTTGAAGTTGCAGTCTCACATGAGTTTAAATAGAGAGCTTAGGTATTTTCTGGTTCATGCTTCAATCATTGTTGACAGTCGTGATGAGACTGAGTGATCGCAATGGGATTGCTATGACTCTCTGATAAGCTCCCCAAGATGGTTAACACCACTTTTATTGCTTATCGATGAACCGTAACAATACCAAACGATAAGGCTAACAACCCAAATGCTTGATCCCTCAAATCTAGAGAATAAACCTCTACCTTCAAATGCAGAGAACACACTCTTTGTATTTGCCCACACAACTATGATCTCATCGTGAAACTTATAAGAAAGAGGTAATGTGGTGTATACGATTGGGTGTATCACCAGAATGGGCAGCTCAAAACTAGAAAGAAGAACCATAAGTGGTCAAAGTCTTGGCGATTCAAGTTCACAATCATATCAGAAAAAAGCAAATGGATAGATGGATCAGGTGAAGAAGCTGTTACAGCATGTGAAGTAAACCTGCAACTTATGAACACATCCTTGTGCAGTCATAAGGACCACAAGGTGATAAGTTGGTCTGGCAGGGTCAGATTGGCAACTGCACATACAAAAAAACCACACATGAGAGAGAGAAAGAGAGAGATAAGACAGATACAAAGAAGAATGTTGATGAGGACATCGTACCAACTACTGCACCACGAGTCTCACCAGGACCACTGACACGTTCCAAAGCTCGAGCCTTTGAAGACAAGTTCAACCAACTAATGGAGAGAGCAGATACCCAGGAGCCCACGGATGAAGGTCCACCCGGCCCACCAGTTGGCTCAGAAGCCCATCAAGATATGTTTGATTAAGCTAAGGAACATTGGAGGTTCCTACTCGAAGACTCTTCTACCTCCGGTATCTTTACCATCACCATTTGGTAAAAACACCAAAAGACGTGCTAAGAAATTGTACTATTTTTCCTATCTTCGGTTTTGTCCCACTGGGTTTTCCGAAGAAGGTTTTAATGAAGCAACACTCTTAGTGCGCAAGACGATAAATACTTGTTCAAAGAATTCGCCATCCTTCACAAGTCTTAGTCAAATTCGACCTGCTTTCATCATTAAGGCTTATCTATCTCATTTCTTCATTATTTAGACTAAGTATAAGTTTAAGGCTTTAAGCCCATTTTTATTATGTCTAAGTTATTTGGCCTTAAGCCCATTTATATTCTACAGCAAAAAGAACTTCATGTTGTTTTTTTATTTATACTACTTGTTGTTTGGGGTAAACATCATGTTGTTTACCCTAAGTTGTAACTAAGAGGCCTATATAAGCTTCATCACTTGCAAGTAATAAGGCAACTCGAATTTTAACAAAACAAAACCCTAGACTACTTCTAAATTGACGGCTGCCTCTCTCCTTGGAGAAGCTTGTCTCGTTCTTCTTGTGCCAAGAAGAACAACTCGGTGTATCACAAATCTTCCGCAGCTTGTGTGATCCTTTCGATCCATCTCATTCATCTAAACTCGCTTCTGGAGGTCTCAAGCTTCTCGACCAATAGTTGCACCACCACTACGCTTACATCAAATGTTCAGCCAAGTTATGAGTGTGAGTAAAGGGATCTTGTAATGGTCATTCACCAAGGGAAACAACCCTTCGGCATGAGATGGATGGAGATAACAGACCAAACGCACCTCTCCTGCTTACTGCAACATAGGGAAATAATTATGGCAGATGGAAGAAGGTTGCACAGGGAAAAGAGATATGGGTGTGAGGTTGTGTCCACGTATGAAAAATTGCAGAAAATGTCAAAACATATGGTGTTTTAGCTGGTATAGTTTCAGTTAGTGCAAGATATCAAATCTGCAGCTTGTACAGTGTGGAAAAGAGTTGTTGCGGTTAGAGGAGTTTATCACAGATTCCACAACGATCGACTTTAGCATGGTGTTGCGGTCCAAGGATCCTCTGCTCGAAAATGGGAAAGTCTTATTTTCAAACTTAGAACAGTAGAACAACAAGGGACAAAATGCTAAATCAATGGTCGTTCATGCAAAACTTAACGTTTTACTTTGCATCGCGTTGAATTGTATCATGTATGGGAGTGTGAAATAAATTAAAGAAAAAAAGATTGTAGCTGGACAGTAAGATCTCTTCTGCTTAGCCCATTAAGGACCACGTGAACAACTGTCGTTACATTTTATAGCCGAATGTTTATGGCCGTCGCTATACTATGTTCCTGATGTGGGACAAAATAAACTACATGAAATCTTTTCGCTACATTTAGAGAATTGGTTTTGTAATTATCATTTTGTATCATAATGCTTTTGATTTAACTCATTTTACATAAGCTGATGTATATATATATATATATATATATATCTAAACAGAAAAACTTTAAAACGAAAAAAAAAGAAGTTTAATTAACCTAAATACTAAATCTAGAATCTGCATTCAGATTACATCCCAGAGATGGAAAAACTCTTACCAAACCCATTGCTCTTTATTTTGTTTCTTCTTAGAGAGCTGAGAATCAGAAAAATAGTTTTACCAAAGAGAAGAAAAAAAAAAAAGGCAAAGAGAGAGAGAACTGAAGAAGCTCATACTGTGTCAAATAAGTCAAACTCTACAACTTCAACAGTTTTCAGTTTTGTGATCTATCATATTACCAAAGAGAAGAAAAAAAAAAAAAAGCAAAGAAAGAGAGAACTGAAGAAGCTCCTACTGTGTCAAATAGGTCAAACTCTACAACTTCAACAAAACACCGTTTTCAGTTTTGTGATCTATCACCCCGAGATCCTTTCCTTCATTTCATAGTTTCTGGGACGCTTTGATCGCGGATAATCTGCCTCCTCTGAACAGCTTTCAGGCATTTTCGCACTTGCTTTGTCTTCGTTTTCTTGTTCCGGTTTGCAAAAATCCACATTTAGCTTTTCAAACATCATGAGCAGGGCCTTTCCCTGTTCTTCTATCTGAAATTGCAGCTTTTTTTGAATCTGAAAGTACATCAAAACAACCCGTTTTTAATACAAACAGATCACACCGTGAAGCTAAAGAAGGCATATATGCTCATCGTTGTACCTCGAGCTGCTCATGCAGTTGCTTCTGAACTCCCATCTGAATTCGCAGCGCCTCAGCTATATATATCCCACTGCAAAATCAATAATGACACTTTGTTACAGAATCTGGTTAGAAGTGGGGTAGCACCTGTTAATTGTGATGATATCAAACCCCACCGTTTCGTATCAAGAGATGTAACATGCTCAAGCGGTGTCAACTTCGTCTCTGGCGAACCTGCTAAAACCATCAGAGAAAATAATCTTAAAGTCGAAATTTGTGGAGCCTTTAAAAGACATAAAGATAAAAGTAGAGTACGATAGATAAAAAAAAAAGAAGCTGAGTAGAATGTATCCATCCACAGTATCGGATTTGTAGATCTAAGTTAACACCATACAATAGTTTCCTCATCATAAGAAAGATAGAAGCATGTGAATACTCATCATAAAGGGGGGGGGGGAGTCAGTATCTACCTTCTGATGGTTCTGGTTTATATATAGCTGTCTTATATTTCTGCAATTTTAGAATAAGAAAAATGTTGGCTTTATCGACAGACTATTCTGTGGAATTAGCATGAAACAAACGCTAGGAAGAAAGAAAAAGTAAACCTGCATATGACTTTTGACATGATATATAGTCAAGCCTTCGACTTTCATATGCTTCAGCACGGCCTTAGGTTTTGCTTCTGCGTAAAAGAAGACATCGAATCAGCACAAACAGAGCTTCATCATTGTTAATTCTATTCAAATTAGAAGAAAGATCTCAAAAACGAGAAGCTGAGAGAAGATGTTCACTGTTCATGCCACCAAGCTGGTCAACAGCCTCAACAAAAGCTTCATGAAGTTGTGGCGTCCAACGCATACGTCTCTTAGCTGCTGCTGTATTATTACTGGTACAACTGTTGTTGTTGTTGTTGTTGCTGTTTGAGGATACTGTCCTAATAAGAGGTCGCAATTCAACACTAGGAGAAGGCTGCTGCAGAACAACTTGGGGTTGTTGAATCTGCGATTGCATAGTTGGTTCCTGGACCTGAAACAATATCTTTATAAAACATCGGTCTCTTCATGTTCTTACAGTTAGCTATAAAAGATGTAAAAACTGATATTTGGTGACAAGAGAAACACAATAAATCGCAAGAAATTAATTTAGAGAGCGCAAAAAGTAGAAAACGGAACAACAGTAACAACCTTGGAAGCTGAGGTGGAACTTGTGTCAAGGAAAAGATCGTTCAAGAAAGTAGACATTAGAGGATTCTCATCCGTAAACAATTCGTCATCCAATTCTGCCAAGTCAATTCGTTTGTGAATGTCATCAGATGCCACGATGCCACCATCCTCCATCTGATTGCTTTGAATGGGCGAATCCAAAGGCAAATCAAAAAGGTCGGAGATTAAAGCAGGATCCCAATCTAATATCTCAGAGATGAAAGATGTGTCACTGCTTCCAGTGTGTTTCTCATGAGGCACCATGGAAGTGTTATGGAGATCATTTGAATATATGTGACCAACGGCTCCGCCATTGGCAGAGAGCAAATGAAAGGGCCTTTCGATGAGTTGATTGTGTGCTGAATTGAAGGAAATGTCTGCTTCGACTGAAGGGTTTGGTAAAGATGGTATTGAAGAAGTGTGTGCAAGGTTACTCAACGCCCTCGGAATTGACCTCCACGGGCGAGTCTCCATTGTTGTTGTTCTGTAAAACAAAGAAAATATCTGTGAAAGCAGAGTTTTGAAGAAGATGCCAAATAGATGCACTACATGACCAAATAGCGTTTACATCTGCAACAACTAAACTGATGGTAATAAATGAAGCTGTTCATCATGCAAACCCAATCATGATGCAATCGGTTTTGAAACACAAAAGACAGTGAATTGTGGAGAGTATCCAAAATTACAGACAAAACACAACAGCATCAGTTCAACGTCTTCACTTCCACAAAATTTAAAATACGTAAAGAAGATAGGAAAAGCAGAATCTAGGGGAGAAGCTAAAAACGTTAAAAGGGTGGCGAAGCATCATCGCCAAAAAGCAAAACATACTATCAGACCAAAAAATATCGGAAACCTACACTAAACACAATCGAATCTGAATCCACCAATCACCAAATACATCGCTAGTTATGCTCGGAACCTAGAGATGATCAAATTACAGAATCAAAATTCTCACCTAAAAATTCATGATAAACCCAAAACCCAGGAGAATAGTCGAACCGAGAAGAAAGCTCGAGAAGCGAAAAATGTTCCAAGGTATCTTCTTCTACCGGTATTGGCGGTTAAATCGGGATCCTTGATCCGGAGTTATCGCTCTTTCTTGTTCCTTCTTTTTCGCGTTTTTTGTTTTCGCTGAAGAGATGGTCACTGATCCTTATCACGCGCGGAGAATGGCGCGTGCAACGTATTCCATACTCGTTTTCCTGCGTGGAATGTTTCGAGTCTTGTCTGGTGGGCTGCACATGGGCTTACTCGTATTTTGTATTGCAGGCCGAAGTACTTATTACAATATTGTTTTTTTTTCTGTTTATTAAGAAACAATTTAGAAGGATTAATACAAACTTGCAAATGATGATTTTGCCTACAATTATCAAATTTTGAATATATCAACATTTTAATTTTAGATGGAATTTTTTTTTTTAATAATCATTTGAAGTAGTGTACAAAGATCATTGCAAATTCAACTAGATATGGGATTTTGTGTTAACAAAGATAATTAATCACATGATTAAACAAATTTTAGGCTTTAGCTGATGAAGATTGAAATTATGTTCGCTTACGTGTAGATAATTATCTAATAATAGAAATATCTAACAACTACTAAATCAATTAGAAATAAATATTTTGTTGTTGGTTTTTTTTTTTTTTAATGGTGGCTGCAAAACCCAAAACCCTACAGATCTTCCCCTACGGAGCTGCTCCGGATCGAATCAGCGAGTCGGGTAAAAATCCTCGAATATCCACCTGAGAAAAATGTTTACGAGGCGTCTCACTTCTGTCTTCAAACGATCTTCGACCTCAAGGTACCCGAGATGTCGATCCAGACTCCAATTTCAGTTCTGAGTTTGCTGCTTGAATTTGCGTTTCTTCTTTTGACCATGGAATTCGATTTTTCGTCTTTGAATCAAACGTCGTGTCGGGTCCCGATCTTGCAATTAGAATCCGATCGTCGAGCATCGTCAACTCTGTAGGCTTTCTCGGCTTCGTTTAGGTTCTACGAATCAAAAATTTCTTTTCTATCGCGATTTTTCAGAATCTTCTTAGTTTTCTAGTCGCGAAAAGACCCATATCCCTATTGGTAGAAAGATCCATAGCTCATTTAGATCTATTGAGTTGAGTTTCTAGAGAATAAACGCGATTCAAATCGAAATTTGGATACGCAGCATAATATCTGTAATCTATGACTCTTACTAGTTATATGTGCTGAAGAATGTTTTTGGAACAGCTCGGACAAAGCCGCGAAAGATGGGACATTGGTCTCTTTTGGTCGGAAAGCAGTGTCTTTCGTTTTGATTACTGTCACTGGTGGTGTTGCTTTGAGTGCTCTCGATGACCTTTCTATCTATCGCGGATGTAGCAGGTAATCACATCTTCGTTTCATCAGAGGAAAAGAAAATTCATTGTCTTTCCATTAAATTTCAGGTATTGCAATGCACACATTCTATGTGTAACTTCACTGATAGTCGTGTATCGGTTTTGTGTAATAGTTTCGTCCTGATTCTGATTTTATTGTGAGAAGGCTTTATATTTGAGTGACCGAGTTGAAAGCATGTGAATGATTTTAGTTGGACAATAGGTTTGTTTAGTCCTTTAAATGAATATACGAATCAACATCAGACGACAACAAAAATAACTCTTGGTGCTTGTAATTAATGTAGTTCAATCATTGCTGTGTACTTATTTCCATTTTGGCTTTGCTTTCGTGGATCTGGTTAATAGAATAAACCTTATGCTTGACAACACCTTATGCCATTGCTTCATTGTGAAGTTCAGTGGTCCCTTTAGTTGAGAACATTGAAAGAACAACAAACGGAATTCACCTCTTAGAATAATTGAATCAAATGCTGTGTCCTTATTTCCATTTTGGCTTGTTTTTGTGGATCTGGTTAGCAGAGAAAAATTGTGCTTGAGATCACCGTTTTGGCATTGCTTCACTGCAAAGTTCAATGAGCTCATTAACAAGGGTATAGTCTGGTTTTTCGTGTGTATTTCCGTTTACCTTGTGTTTGTATCGCCAATTTACGAGTAATAATACTTCTTCTTTCTGTCCTCACTAGGAATCAATAGGGAAGCCGTTGTTATATCCAGAACAGTCATCTTTAGGAGTTCTATATGCACCAGTTTGTTATTTTGTTGGGCATTCTATCAAGGACCCTCTAAATATCTCTCCGTGCAAAAATTTTATCCTTTTATCACCAAATCAATAATATGATTTTCAAGAATCTGGTAGTTACTTCGGTGATTTCTCAAAATAGGTCTTTGTATGCTTAACTGTCAGGAAGGCCATGGAGAAGGTGATGAAGAATAAGGCTATGATCGAAGCCATAGGGGAACCAATTGAGAAAGGGCCATGGTACAATGCATCACTAGCTGTTTCTCAGCAAAGGCACTCGGTGTCTTGTTCGTTTCCTGTGATTGGGCCACAAGGCACTGGAATATTGCATCTCAAAGCTGTTCGCAATGGAGGTAAAAATTCTCAAACGCACCAGTCTCCCAAACTTGCATGCGATGATGATGGTACAAATGCGTGTTAGATATCTGCAATTGCCAAATTTCTCACTCAATGAATCTCGTTTTTGCTTTTCTATTGGTTTCTTGGAACAGAAGATAGCTTGTTTGGGTTTCTCCAGCAAAGGGACTGGGACATCCTGATAATGGACGCACTTGTCCACGTCCCTTCAAACGATGGACCCCAACAAACCTTGAGAATCGACATCTCTGACTTTGTTCCTCCTACGGCTGGTACAGAATATAAACCTTCCGAGCCAGAAGAGGCGGACAAGAGCTAAGAAGAGGAAGAACGCTGCGTACAGTACGCAAGCTTCGTGGAGCTCGTGGCTAGGGTTTGATTCCATTCCATGAATTCATGTGCCACAAGCATTCCAACAATTACTTTCAGTTATTTACTTACAATAAAACTCATCGTTTTAGGACTACACAAAAGTTCAATACATGATTGGTAAAATAGACTAGTGAATAACAACGTTTGAATTTTGGACGCAGACAGACGCATTTTTTGCTCGGCCAAAAGTTTTTTATATTTGTTTCGTATACATTTGGGTTCCGAGGAGGAAAATGAATAAACTTTTAGTTACTATTGGATAAAAAGAATGATTTCAGTTACAAATATCTGATTCTTTGAAAGTTCCTCAAGGCCGTTCACCTACTAATATTTGTTCATTTTCCAATGTTTTAAAATCTCCAGTTGGTAAGATCTTGCAAACTAAACATAGCACTGATTTCAGCCAAACTTGAAAAGGGCCACTTCTTATTAATCTCTGTGGGTTACTGATACTTGTACAACAAGAATCTCAAACAAACTGATCTCTATGAACCTGGAGAAACTACATTTGACACCATTAAAACAAAAATAAATCATTTTTTGTCCGTATATAATAAGCGAAAACTATATCTGAAACCTAAACAAAATGTGGGTTCTGTCTCTTTTTTTTATTTATTGTGTCTTATCTCTCTGTTCGCTCTTCCATGAATTTTTAGCTGCATCTACCGAAATGGTTGTCCCACCATTGCCGTTGCCGCTACTATCTTCTCCAGGCTTCGGTTTCGAGAAGAACGGGTCCCACACGTGACCCCCCGCTTCCCGTTGGCCTTCCTCTAGCAAGGCATACTTCCAGCTGTTCTCCTCCACGAAGTTGACATACTCGGTTCGACCCTCAATCATGTTCTTCCTTAACCGAGTCACCTTGTCTATTACGGCCTGTACAGAGACATCAAATGCATCCTTGAGTGTCTCGAGTTCTGATCTTGGGTCTGCGTAGATCAGCCCCGGGATGAGGTTTATGACGTTTTCTCTCATGATCTTGACCTGCTCGGGTGGAATCTGTAGGAGTCGTTCCTCGATGCTCATGTTTCTCTTCCGAATATCATCCTCGGGGATGAAAACGGAGTAGGCTGTGTAGTTCTTGGGTAGATGCCACGTGTACTGAGTGTAGGCTGATCCCGGGTGGAAGAAGACGGGTATGCAACCGGCAAGCATCGAGTCAAAAGCCGATCTTCGAGTGTAAGAGTCTCCCTGTGGCTGCAGACAGAAGAGAGAGCCTTGAAACATTTGCATAATGCTGCTCGGTGCATGACATTTGCTCTCCCCAAAATCGCATTCCAATAGTTTTCCAACATTTGAGTTTCGGCATTGATCGATGATCTGCCCTCTGATGGATTTCGGATTGTCGGGTCGAGGAGCTCCTGCAAATGAGAAAAGCCACTTCCTTTCGAGGTTTCTCATCCGCTCTTGCCACTCAAACACCTCTGCGTCCTTTGCTGGATGAAAGTAGGTTGGGTACGGGATCCCGAAATCGTTTGCGTTCCATGGGCTCGACTCAACCACAAGCATAGACATGTTCTTGGCAGCTGGTAAGAAGAGAAGCTTGTTCCCCCAATCAGTTTCTTCTTCAGACAATCTCCTGAAATCCCACGTAATACGACCCGCCACAAGGAAATGATCTTTACCTCTCATAATTTCCCACTCAGGCCGCTTCATGAGCCAATCGACCAACTCAAGCGAAGCAGCATCCCTGGTTGAGATATTGTATCCCCACAGGTACCTAGCAATGTCGAAACCAGCATAGAAGGGCACAAAAATGGCAGCAGCGAGGGAAGAATCATTCGTTAAGCATCTATACTGTTTCATCCGGTTGCTGAATATCACGTCAACAGCAAACTGATTAGTAGCGTACCAGCCTTCATCCGAGAAGACACCTTCAACATTCTCGAGAGGTGGGCCAAGGCCAGCATTGGTGGTGAACTTGCACATGTTAGTCCAGAGACTAAGCTTCTTACAGTCTCGAAGCATATCCTCATTGAACCTCGAGGGTAGATCGTGAACATAAATGTACTTCCCTCCACACGAATCGCTTTTGTTGTCTGCTGTCTTCAACGCTCTGATAAATGAAAACTCCTGTTTCTCGACGATTCTAGGAGGCTTAAAGGTGGAAGAAGAATCGGCTATTGGAGCAGGAGGGAGTACAGGTTTATGGAGAGTAAGTAGAGGCTCTTTGAGAGGTTTCGAAGGAGCTGTGTGAGGCTGGAGAGGGAATTGATGTACCCGAAGAGAGATTAATGAGGGTTGAGGTTGGGCATAGCTAGGTTGCAACTGGATCTGTTTCTCAATGTTACTGCTCCCTATGACAACAAAATGGAAGTACAAGAACAATGTCCAAAAAAAGAGTGACAAAGCCACCAACAAACATATTCGATTAGTCTGATTCTTCCCATTTCCCTTTTCCGTCGGCTCTGTAGGAACAACTTCTGCAGAGCGACGCCTCATAGCAACCCTCGGAATCATGTAGAGTGTTACGAGATCACAACATTGATACCATACTAAATAGGAAACCCAGTGTCCTATCAAAGCTATAGAAGCGATTTGAAGCAAACCGAAGCTCAGAAGCAGAGAAAACAAAAAAACTCCCAAGCTTCGATCGGAAAGTTACAGTAGAAAAGAAGCAGATTTGAGAATGTACCTACAAGGATCAGCGAGACACGGAGTAACAAGGAAGAAGGAGATTATAAAGAGCTTTTGATCCTTGAGGCAAGGTATTATTAAGATCTAGAGATGTGTGAAAAGTGAAGAAGATTGATAAATGTTGACCTGGTTTTGAGTTGGTTTCATCACCGTCATGTATATGTAATTGAGAGCGCACGTTAAGTCGGACAGCTAAACTAAATCTGCGCCGTCAGTTCTTCTTTTACTTGTCGGTGCCACGTATGTCATTTGTCTGCTGACATGTCGGCTACAAGGGTCGATGACGTCAGCTTTGTAACTCCCTCTAGTCCTTTTGACTCAACTTCGCTTACTTCAAGTTTAACCCCATCATTCACTGACACTAACATGACCACTCTGTTTAAATCGTATGTTCGTATAAAAACTGAAAATGATAGAAGATAGATTGTTTGTGTACATGTCAAAAAGTACTTTGGAGATTTACAATTGAACTTCTAATATGTTTTTTGCCGTCTGGAGTCGGGACTGAGTTATATATAAGTTTTGAAAGGGTCAAGGAGAGGATTTCATTTTGATTTCACTCAGTCATAAATAACAATATGAGCACTAAATGAAAAAAAAAAGAAAAAAAAGAAAGAAACTTTAAAGTTTGTGCTCCCCAATGTACAGGGCACACCAAGCACTTGCAAGAAACATTGTTATTTCGTTTATAATATATTGATGAGAGTAGTAATGGCCTACCATTAAGTTTCTTCCAACAATAAAAAGAAAATAAATTTTAACTTTTGATACTTCCAACTATTAGTTACATTTGGTGGACATGTTAGGCTGATTTGCAAAAGTGGGGATTAGAATCCGTTAGCTTCGTGACTTTCGTCACGTTTGCCCCACTAGAGACTTCTACGGAAGTTACATGATCGGAATGTAACGTTAACTTTCGATTCAAATCTAGAAAAATGTAAATATAATACTACAACTGTACAACATAATGTGTTCCATTTACCCTTGTAGATAGATATCAACGTTTCAGAATAATCTAAAAAAATTTACATCTTAGATAAGTGACCATTCGAAAGAACACAGTTACGGACGAGATCGGTTAATGGGGAGATCTATATGGAACCGGTTTTCGTCCGGAGCCAAGAGGAGAGCAAGAGAATGAGTCCTAGAAAGACGTTAAAGAGACAGACCAAACATAACCCAACCTTGATCAACCTCATCTCTTTCTGTCTAGATCCGTCGTCACGGGTCATTTTAACGTCTTCGATATGGAGATGAACACCAGGATCTCTTAGCTTAACCTTGCTACCGAGCAGAGCCGAACCACAAGTCGCTTGAACGTTGCTGTTCACGTAGATGTTGATCCTGCAACCACTCTGACTTGCTACATCTACATCCCTAGGCGCCACCATCACGGCGCCAACATTTCTCCCGTTCAAGTTGATTCCGTCAATGCCGGGTTCAGGCCCGGGATAATCGTCTTCTTCGCCTTCCATTTTTTTTTGGATAACACAAAAAATGAGTCTACCCTATTCCTTCGGTGGCATGATATTAGCTCTATATGCGTTGCTTGGTTCTTGAGGTTTCCTAAAGTTCTTTACTTTTTTCTACAACTAGAAGCAAAGTACTATATTCTACGAATTGCATAATTAAGATTCATTACCCACCCTCAAAATTAAGGGTACCGAAGGCCTTAAGACCGGTATTAATGTTTCATAATCCGCAGATAACCAAGTAGAAATACCCTCTTCACCATGTAAAGTTGTATTTCAAATTTCTCAGGGCTTAACTTATATTGCACACAGATACAAGTTGAAAACGTTTTTGCGCAAGTAAAACATACAACTCTGAGACGAAAGACGAAAGCACATGGCTTTTGTTATACTCAAGTCTCAAGAGCAAAGTAGCACATGAAGTTTGAAACGAACCAGAAACTGCTAAATTCCTAGGGGACCAAATCGCCCCTTCAAGACAGATAACGTCCCCTCTCTAATTTATGATCAATGGGTTATACTTTTTTTTTCCGGAACACAACAAAGAGGAGGACCATTTTATTATTGACAGAAGTAAATGAAAGGCATCAAAATACCAAATCTAGTTTCCAGGGTTTCATTGTGACACTTGCATGAAAAATTAGTCCAGGAAAACGACCTTTGAGCAGAAGCAGCATCAATTGTAGAAGTCTGTTGGTATCTTTTCACTAACAGTAGAACCGAAATTAGGACCACCCTTGCGATATTGGATAAGAAACTCGACCGGATATCCCTTCAATTTATGAGGGACAAGGTCCAAATCCTGAAACGTCAAGGCTAAAAATAGCCATTGTCGAATAGTAAAGGAGTGAGATTCAAACAGCTCATGAAAGAGAACTCATTTCACTTCTGTGAAAAAATGACTAACCCTTGTCAGATACAAGTGTATCGGTTGTAAGCGCATTGATTTGATCCAGATTGAAGATTTGGGGAGAGGGTAGAGGGAACGGGACTTTGTTCACCATGAAATCCCGAGGACCCGCCATCGCCTATAACAAATTGTGACATAAATGAAATTAGTATCATTTGGAAAACAAAACAAAGAATCCTTAACAATCTAGGCTTCTGTAGTTCCAAGTAGCTTCAGATACTCTTTCTCTGACACAGGAGCAAAACATAAAGTTCATTGGAATTTCTATCTAAACGGTGAACGATTTGATATGTTACCTTAGCAATTGGAAATGGAAGCTTCACATATCGAGGCCATTCACGAATCATATCAAACATGATCTCTGCCTGCAAGGAAAAACTTGAACATTAAGCCCATTGAACTGCCACAGGGGCAGAGAGAACGAAGGACCATATGAATTTACCAAATCATGAGGGGTAAAGACATCTGGACCACCCAATTCATAGGTTTTCCCCATGCTGGAGCCATCATCCTTAAGAGCTGCAACGATTGCAGCAGCAACATCAACCACATATACAGGCTGGAATCTGCAATGAAGTTATGGTTAGGGAAAGAAATGGATCATGGCACTGTAAGTTGGTATGAACCGGTGAAAAGAATTAGACAAAGGTTTAGGACATACTTGTTGGTCCCACCACCTATGAGCGGGAGAAAACCATATTTTTTAACGAACATTGCCCAGGGGTTCAAGATTCTGTCCTCTGTACCAATCATGGTCGCAGGTCTCATGACTGTCGCCTAGGAAACAAATATACATCAGGAACAGACTAGAAGCAGCAGGCTGATGAAAATATGCATATGCAAGCCATCCCAGGTAGATTGTTGCTTTAAAAATTTATGAGATTTTAGAGTTTAATAATAACTTTACATACTGTTTTCCTAGTTCTACACAAGAAAAAACTATAGGATTTACCTTATATCTGACAATAAGTAGAATCATAGCAATAGTGAATCAAAAATTAGGATGATAGTTACAAAAGAGAGTGTTTTGTGTGCCAAAAGCTGGGATAAGTTACCTCAGGCAGCGTGCTCAAGACAGCTTCCTCAGCAGAAGCCTTTGCCCTCTGCATTCTTGAAGGAGATGACACAGAAGCTCCCAGACAAGAAACTTGAATAAATCTCATTATCCCACCATGTTCCTTGGCCACCTGAAACAACAAATCCACCAATCCCCAAACTAGTCAGACATAACCAAACGAGCATGCCATAGCAGACCGTATCATCCTGAAGGTTAACTGTGTAGCACATTTCAGAAGTATACAACAATCTGAGGAGTAAAAAAAATGGAAACCTCTTCACCAGAGTTTCCGGGGACAACTTATCAGGATTCAAACACATACCAATGCAAGTTTCTCGGCCATGTGATGATTCACCTCTTCAAAACTGAAATTTCTGGTCTCATACTCTCTTCCTGAGGATTAGAATAAATATCATCCAAAAAGTAAAAGAACAGTGTTGCTTTCTAAAAGATCTAATAATATAGACAAAATAACTACCAATTAGATTGATAACGACATTAGCCTTTGCCATGACAGCCTTAATCGAGTCTTCATCTCTTGGATCAAATTTCATCGGTACTACCTGGTATATACAGTAAACAAACAAACACACATAAAATATGTGTTGATCCAAAGCATAATATTCCAAACAATGTATGTTGTGGCATACCCTTAAAAGCATTGAGTTAACAAAAGAAAATATTACCTGTCCTAAATCTCCCATCAACTTGAGATGTCGAGGATTGTCCTCTGAGCCTCGGAAAGGAACTAGCACTTGTGATCCCATTTTAGCTGGACGAAGTAATTCATTTGCAAGTAATTAAAAAACCAAAAAATGTAAAGGAAGAGCAAGATTGATTTACCCAGCTGGGTAATAGGAATGTTACACCCAACTCACCTAGCTGCTGCACAAGATAACGACCAAGAAATCCAGTGGCTCCAAATACCGTAGCTACAATGCCACTGGCAAAACAAAGGAGAAATTAAGATTTTCATTATACTGAAGCTACTGCAAACCCCCTAAAAGATGATACATTTCTCCATAAAGCCAACTAATTTCATCAAAAGCTATCTTTTAGGCTCAAAACTACACGAATATGTACAGAATAAGCCTGCGTAATCATAATAGACCAGAAACATTTCTTCTTCCCACGAGAACTGCCCAGCATTTCTTCAGGAACCAAAACCCCTATAAGAGATAACGTAGAGAGAACTGACATACCTCACGGAAGATCTCCCACCAGTACCCTTGCGAGCGAGATGTCCCACGCCCTTAGTAGCAAGGGAAGACGAGTAGCGACAATTATCAGTTCCGTTAACTGAAGGATAACCAGCAGAAAACCATATATATCTCATTAGCAAGGGACTCATAAGCAACCTAGAAATGCGAATCGAATTAAATCAATCGCAGAAACTTAACGATGATCTGAGACTCCATAGAGCGATCTGAGAGAAGAAGATGAATGGATCGAAGCTCCTCCGGCGAGAGGCCGTTGGCTTAATCTCCTGGAAACTGCCTGCATCCTCGTCCTCAGTTACACAATCGATCGAGAGACAACAAACACAGATGAGAGAGAGAGAGAGAGAGAAGAGTGGGATTTGCTGCCGCGAGGAAACAGGTAGATGGGCTGGGCCCAAAGACAAGATTTTGGTCTACTAAAACCCATGTGCTTCAAATGGTGATAACACGTTTGGTATGAAACGACGTCGTTTTGGGTTGGATCGTATTTTGAATGCCTTATGTGACGAAGGGATAGTCTGAATGAAACGGAATCGTCTGATTTGAAACCGTAAACTAAAGATGATTAGCAAATTTGGCTCAGCTTATCTTTGCTTCTATGACAAGAAAGAAGCAGCTTCTAAACAACTGACTCATCTTTAAATCTGATGCTCGGTCCCGAAAACACTGGTCTTGACAGGATTTTGAGCCCTCTGTTTTCTCCAGACAGCTTTTCTGATATGTCTGAGATCTGCAGCAAGAACAACATTGTCTCCAGACAGCTTTTCTTATATGACAGGATTTTATTTTTTTTTCTAATCAAAATCATTCATTCTTACCTTGTTTTTGAGAAACTCTGGATTTGTTGAAAGAGCTTCAGTGAGAGCATACTGATCCTGTTTCAATACGAGAAGAGAAAGAAAGGAGAAAGTGAGACTTAAAAAAAAAAGGCATATGTATGTATGTACCTTCTTCACCCAAAGTAGGGAACAATCGAACAATTTGTGAGCATTCATGTTAAAAGAGTCTGCAGTTTCTACTCCCTCAATGTACTGTCGATACTACGGACATATACAAGCACTTCCTGCGTCCACGTGAAAACCACATCTCATTGCTCAGTGGTAGCTGGAGAAGTTACCCAACTAAATTGATGGTGAAAAAAACTTACATGTCAGATTTTTTTGACTATCATAAACCATTGTACTATATGATTTGGTCCAATAAAATCTAAAATTTTAGATGTAAACCAAAAAAAATATATATAAAAGAGTAACATATAACGAATAATGTGAACTTTATCAGGTTCTTCTATTCATTAAAATAAGCTTTCGGAGTCCCTAAAAACAAACCATTATGATTTTTGAATTTCACCTAAATTCTGGCCATTTCTCGATCATCTCATTTTTCATTATTAAAAAATATCTCATCTCTCCATATAGGGATGGCTCAAATCAAACCGATCAAGCCTACTTAAATTATCAATTAGGACCAATTTTTATATCTGCTACGAGAAAAGTAACCACCATCAAAATGGGTCATATCAGTACTAATGAATATAAAGTTTATTTCCCGTATAAACGAAAAGGAAAGAAAATGATGCAAGCGCCCATCATTTGAACCTGAACAGTCCAATGGGCTGAAGTGGGTCTTAATAGGCCCTTTATTCAGGCCCGCTATGTATATTAAGATGAATCCCAAATCAAATTTTCTGAAAAGATTTCAGTTTGAAGAAGAAGAAGAAGAAGAAGAAAGGAGAGATTAGCAATGGAGGATGAATTGGAAGGTATGCGAGCTCATTTTCCTCTTTCTTTTGGTAAGACTTCGAATGTTTCCGCGCCAATCGAATCCATCCACAGCGCAACCCGCCGAACAGTTTCGTCGGATTTCGCCACGAAGAAACCTAATTCCGGTAAATCTGATTCCGAGTTTCCGTCTCTGTCTTCCTCTTCTAAATCCTGGCTCCGAACTGTTCGCGGTCCGAATCGTAACCCTAATTGCAGCGATGCTGCTAAATCTAGCCCATCTCCTTACGAAGATGATGTAGCCGTAGGGCCACCACCGCCTCCTTCTAAACCGACGCAAGAGGAGCAGGAGGATGACGGTGTTATGGTGGGACCACCACCTCCGCCACCAAAGGGATCCGGTAACGTTAATGATTCTGATGATGAGGATATGATCGGTCCTCCGCCACCGCCTCCGCCTGCTACCTCTGATGTAGATTCCGATGAAGATGAGGACGACGACGACGATGTTGATGACAACGAAGAGAATCGGTACAAGATCCCATTGAGCAACGAGATTCAGCTCAAGGGACATACGAAGGTATTCTAAACAATCTAAATGCATACTACTTGGTTTTTCGATGCTTCTCTACTTTCATGGAGGATTATTTGAATTTCGAAAATTGAATGTTTCTTGGAACAGATTGTTACATCTCTCGCTGTTGATAGTGCCGGAGCTAGGGTTCTTTCTGGTAGCTATGACTACACTGTTCGTATGTACGATTTCCAAGGGATGAATTCCAGACTTCAGTCTTTTAGGCAGATCGAACCATCTGAAGGTCACCAAGTTCGCAGCTTGAGCTGGAGTCCCACTTCTGGTCAATTTCTATGCGTTACTGGCTCTGCACAAGCTAAGGTGTGTTTCATTAAAACGTGCCTCTTCGACATGTCTTGTCATCTATGAATTGCTCACATTCGTTTGTTTTTTTCTCTATCTTAGATTTATGATCGTGATGGTCTTACACTTGGTGAGTTCATGAAAGGGGATATGTACATCCGTGATCTTAAGAACACTAAGGGCCACATTTGCGGGTTGACTTGCGGAGAATGGCATCCGAGGACTAAGGAAACGATTCTGACTTCTTCAGAAGACGGGTCTTTGCGTATATGGGATGTTAATAACTTCCTCAGCCAGACGCAGGTACATTTTCCTGTCACGTATAACGATGAATATCTTGTTTTAATTATAGCATGCAAGTGATATCAGTTTAACTGTTACTTGGATAGGTTATTAAGCCCAAGCTTGCTAGACCGGGGAGGATTCCAGTTACAACCTGTGCTTGGGATCGTGAAGGAAAGCGTATCGCTGGTGGCATAGGAGATGGATCTATACAGGTAATGGTTATCCTCTATCTCCTTTTTTTTTCATTTTCTTTTGTAGCCGAAGGCTTTCTCTGATCTCCTGATTACATTCTGTCAGAGAAAGTATGTGTTTTATCTAGTTTAACAAACTTAGAATAAGATGATATTAATTTGCGTAGATGAATGGTCTTGTTTTTTCTTCTAGATGAATGGTCTAATATCTTTGTTGTTCATCGATCCAGATTTGGAGTCTCAAGCCAGGATGGGGAAGCCGACCCGATATATATGTTGGGAAAGCCCACAGTGATGATATAACCTCTGTTAAGTTCTCTAGCGATGGGAGAATTCTGTTGTCAAGAAGTTTAGATGCTTCTCTAAAGGTAAACCTTAAATCATATCCTGTTTTTGACCAGTTTGCTCAGAGCAATATCAACTGAACTCTTTCTTGATCAGGTCTGGGACTTGCGGCAGATGAAAAAAGCCTTAAAGGCTTTTGACGGTCTCCCTAATAATTATGCTCAAACCAACGTTGCCTTTAGTCCAGATGAACAAATCATCCTGACTGGAACATCCGTTGAGAAAGACAGTACAACAGGAGGCTTGCTCTGCTTTTACGACCGCACCAAACTCGAGATTGTTCAAAAAGTCGGAATATCTCCAACTTGCAGCGTGGTGCAATGCGCTTGGCACCCGAGGTTGAATCAGGTAAACAACAAACAACAACAATGTTACGTTCCTCTAATATCTGATTTTCGACGTCACATTAAGAGAGGTTTCTACTGTCTATAGATATTTGCAACATCTGGAGACAAAAGCCAAGGAGGAACTCACATTCTTTACGACCCAACACAGAGTGTGAGAGGCGCATGTGTTTGCGTTGCACGTGCACCAAGGAAGAAATCTGTAGACGATTACCAACCAGAACCAGTTATACACAATCCTCATGCATTACCATTGTTCAGAGACGCACCAAGCCGTAAACGACAAAGAGAGAAAACATTGAAGGATCCTGCTAAAGCCCATAAGCCTGAGCTTCCCATGAGTGGTCCTGGTCATGGTGGAAGAGTTGGGACCACTGGTAGCAGCTTATTAACGCAGTATCTTCTCAAGGTAAGGCGCTTTGGTATCTTCTTTGAGTTTTTCGACTCGGGTTATTAATGATTGTAACATACTGAAATTCTTTTGTGTTTGCAGCAAGGTGGGATGATAAAAGAGACGTGGATGGAGGAAGATCCAAGAGAAGCGATTTTGAAATATGCAGAGGTTGCTGTGAAAGATCCTAAGTTTATTGCACCTGCTTACTCTCAGACCCAGCCTGAGGCCATCTTCGCGAAATCGGATGATGAAGAAGAAGAAGGTGACGTCAAAAAATAACTTAAATGTTTCCTCAACGACCATTTCCTTGTATTCTGTATAATGACCATGTTGTCAAAAAGAAAAAGAAAGGAAGATCATATCATGGCACTACATAGTCTAGGAATTGCATTTTCGGCGCGTTTTGATCTCAAAATCAGTTGTTTCCCGGAACTGCAGAATCGGGTTTGAAAGTTTTAATTAATTTTATTTGACAACACAATTGTATCCAAATGTAACATCTAGATGCAAAAACCAGATTTAGAAACATAAAACGTAGCATGTTTATATTAATATAAACACAGTAAGAGAGTATTATATGTTGGTCTTGTGAGAATTATTGTAAAACATCAAATCAAACACTTGAATTAAGCAAAACGGTTTTCAAGTGTTCTGTACAACTTTTGACAAACAAAAGCTCCTATTGAGCGGTGACTAATTTACAAGAGCAAGAAACAAGTTTGGTTGGTTTGTTGATGATAAAAGGATCACAGATCCAGACACGATAAGCATGTCTGTTTTTTTTTTTTTTTTTTGGTTTATTTCTAGTGCAGTAAAATCTGAATTAAAACAAGTTGTATTCATCACCTGTAAAGTCTTCTAAGTGTAAAGGGTAATTAAAACAATCCTCTTTTGCTTCTTCTTTTGTTTTCATATGATTTGAATTTGGTTGGTTTCTTCAGTTTGTGTTGTATAAGTTGATGACAAAATGAGCTTTAGAGACGCCCGTTCTCAAAGCTCGATAGCCGTGAGTCTGATAGAACGCTAAACAGTTGTGTGTCTACAAATAACTACAAAACCCAAAAACAGCAACAACAAAACTTGTAAGCCTCTGGGTTCCACTGAGAATATCGGAAACTAAAGCCAAGATAAGGATTAGGATTTTGTACCTTAATGAAGGGTCGGTCTCTACCAGGAAATGAATCGATAAAACTGTCCTTTAGAAGTAGAGAAACCTGAGAAAGATATATTTAGATATATTTATGGAGAGACAAGAGTGGAAGTAGTTCTTGTTACGCTTTGAGGAGAGACGCTATATAATTACCCTGTCGCTATTGGATTGAACACTTGTTATGGTGTGAGAGTGTAAATCTGAGCAAAGTGACTCCATGTAATCTCTCATGACTCTCAAGAATTTAGTCGCAGCTTCTGCCTGAGAACATTCGGTCGTATGAAAGCGGGTTCAAGTAATACAGCTTTAGGCCATGCATTGATAACTACTTACTTGTACTTCATTGCATTTATAAACCGGGTGTCTTTTAGCAGTCGAGTAATGATTAGCCAGTGTGGCATGGAATGGAGTCAACTGTGCCATGAGTTCTCTACGCTGAGGCAATGCTGGCATGTTACATATTTTCACCTTGAAGAAACACAGTTAACGTTACATGCCTTGAGAACTGTCGATTTTATGGGTTTTGGATATTTGACACAAAGAAAGAAATAAGAGACTCTCATGATAATAAGGCCACCAAACCTGATTGTTGATGATGTTAACTAGAATAAGATTAGACGTCTTGACCTTCCAATCAGTAGGTTTACTGTGTATACCGACCTGCCAGGTAGCGTAAACGCAGACTGAGTGAGCAACAAGAAACATATATAGTTCATGATTTACGATCCAAACATCCACTACACTGATGAACATTCAACTCCTCCGTATAAGTAATCATCTAGCCAGTAAAGACACGGCATGAGTTACTTCATATGAAAAACAAACTTACAAGGAAAGGAACGGGTGCCTCGAGAAAATCAAACATCCTTCCGGGCAGAACCTGAAGACAACAGAGAGAAGTTACGATTTAGACTGGTAGACTGTTTTTCTAGTGATGTCATACTTACCGGAAGCAATAAACTCTGCCACTGAAACGGCCGAATCATTGGGACAAGAGACAGTACTATTGCTGACAAAACACCCTGCATTAGTCGTCATTTAGTTCAAGTGGCAATTTCCATTTAAATCTCCCCAAGGGACTGAAGTTGAATAAAAGATAAGAGGACATATTTAACTAACCAGATTCGGGCAGATTACCACAATTTGCTTCTCTAATAACAATCCAGCAAGGAGTGACATAATCTGGAAAGAATAAAATACTTCGTAACTTCAGATATTGTTCCTTATGAAAAACACTAACTCAAGGCAAAAAGAAGAGATGGACATTGCATCCAACGGAATATGAGTAGGATTTTAACGACATGTTGGTTCCAGAATCGACACTAAACTATCAAAAGAAAAAAAGGAAGTTGAGAAGAGGCCGTACAGTTTCAAGAGAGAGAATACGACAAACTGTTGCCGTTGTCCACATTGAGAGACCCATGGCTTCCTCAGCAGCTGCCAACCTCGCATATATCTTTGGCAAAAAAAAAATATAACTGAGATGAGATTACAAATTAGAGGCAAGTAGAAAAGGATAATTTCCGATGTTAAGTATACCCCGGAAGAATCAGAGGAGCAGATATATTCTTCTGACAGTCCTAGAGCTGAAAGAGGGGGACGTGTATACTCGATGGATTGTAAATGTTCCAGCGGCTGGAAAACTACTTCACTTCCACGGGGAGGAATTGCCAACGAATGGTACCCGCAAATTAGTTGTAACGAATCATTGTTGTGTTCCTATCAAGGTGAGATACCATAAAAGTATATGAGAACAATGAAACATGAGAAGATATAGCCACTAAGTGGTGGACCTACTAGTTATCTCCTTACCTTAGCCCATTCCAGAATTAAATCATCTCCGAAATCATTTTCGCTGTTCGATAACTCATCAGCCTCATCTGACAACACACTTCTAGATGAACTGCCATATATAAAAAGGGTAAATCAGAGATTATACTGATAAGTACTGAGTCATAACATTACTTGGAAAACATATCCGGGAGATAAGAAGTGGTTAGATCAATTTTTGCTGGATAACAATTGTGTTAACTTACCTGAACACAGACTCACAGCTTTCAATACCCTCTATCGGTTCTGTCCTAGGATCGGTACATGTAACCTCAGGAGAAGCGTGGCCGTTCTCAAAGCTTTGAGATGTTCTTTCGGGGGTATCCAAGTGGTTCTCAAATACTTCAGAAGAATTATCATCGTAGCAATGAAAAACTTTTCTCCCATCTCTTTCGATTTCCTTGATCTGACTTACATCTGAAGTATCACTGGTGACGACACGATCTGGAGATTGCGGTTCTGCAAAGTTCGCAATGTCACCATCAGATATAAATCCAGCAGCAGCGGCCGTGAGTGCCATGACTCCATCAACAGGTATTGCAGAAGCCATCCAATCATCAGGGTTGCTACGAGGTGAAGAAACACAGCCATTCATTCTGGAAACTGATGGACTATGGCATGCAGCAGCAAGAGACATCTCACTAACAAATTCGGTTATCCGTTTTAGGCGCTCCTGTGCAATCATACTGCATCAACAAGTAAAACACCATCAGTTTTCAAGTTCTTCGATCTCTAATCAATGCAAGGAAACGCCACTACTAAGAGTAAGGGCATCTTTTGTACCTGTTTAACATCTCAAAGTGTAGCTCAAAAAAAGGAACTCTGGTCAGCAAGCAATAGCATCGAGGTGCAGAAACCAAAAAACGACTGCCTCCTCCAGATGAATGCAAGGGTGACGCAGTGCTTAAAACACCAGGGGGTCTCTGAACAATCTCTGAGACATGTAAACAAACACCATACAATGTCGCATCATCTGCTACCTGACAAAGAGAATTTTGAGAGCCTCATCTAAGTTTTTACATGGCTAGCGGATGTCTGACACTAAAGCAGTCAAGGGGCATGAAGAAAAGATAGATTACCTTGAACGAAAATATGAACGATGAATCATCTGTGCCTAAATGTTCCTGCATTAAACTCAAAAGTATCATGATATATTCTAACCTACATAGATGAATTACAGAAGCTCAGATAGATATTCTATTTAGAATTATTTTCAGACCTGTCCATACACAAGCTCATTTAGATCACTGAGAGATGGGGTCCTCTCCAAAAGTCGTGCCTGTTACGAAAAATCACGATTTAACAGTCTTAGTTGCTGCATAAATCACAGAATAATGATGCCAACTAACACGACGTATCTTGTTACCAGCAGTATGAATCGATTCTGGGTAAATTTTTTAAATGACTAATGTGGCTCATAACTAATAATATACCAGTGCACACTGACGGTCATTAAATAAATATAAAGAGACACAGACCATATATTGTACCTTGACACCACCAGGAAAGCAGAAAGTTGCTAGATCTTTTGGACGCATTGCCACCTTCTTCCCAGGAGGGTATTTAAAAAGTATCTGCGCATAAAATAAAAGTTGATAAAGAAAAGAAATAAACCAACTAAATCTGCCATGAAAGAACAGACGCATCCAAATAATGGAAGCGGCAAGCGAGAATGTATTAAACAAGAAATAAAAGAGTGGCAAACAAAGTAGACAATGAGACAAAAAAAAAAAAGAATAAAAAAACAGAATACGTCTCTCATGTTACATGTATAAGCATGCCCAAAACTATGAGAACACAAAGAGTAAAAATCAACGTAGCACAAACCTGTGGTTCCAATATTGGAAACTGAGGCCCACGGTGACGGAGTATTCTGTAGTCTGCCACTTCATACCTTGACATCTCCATCTCCCATTTCTTCCTTCTACGGAAGGCCTCCTCAACTGGTTTCAAATCAGTTTCCGGATGAAGTCCCACAATGAGAAAATGTTCAAATAGTGATGTTGGCTCCTTATATTTTGATTGGTCCTAGAGTGTTTATCAAATAAAAACAATAGTCAACTAATGTGCTATACCAAACCAGATGTGTTTGGACGATTAAGGGGAAGAGGAACCACGTAGCCAAAACTTTGTTTCAAACGTACACCCTAGAGAGATTAAATACCAGAGCTTTTGAAGAGTGGAGCTGGTACCACTGTCTTTTTTGGTTTGCTAAGACCTCAGGATTGAAAGTGGGACGATTATCTTCACGTAGATTGCTGACCCCACGCCAAGCCTTCTGCATCTGAGTTTTCAATTTCTGGAAACTGTTTGTGCGCCTGTGTCCTGGAGTCCCTATCTCACTTTGGGCGCGCCTATGTCCTAGTGATGGTGACTGTGGTAAGACTGGTCCATTAAAATATACGTTTTGAAATGTCTCTCCAGCTGCTTTAACTGCATCCGGAACACTTGACGGAGAGTCTTGCTCTCCTGTAACTTCGCTCATTTCCATCTTTCTAACAATTGTGTCATCAATTTGTGTCTCACCTCTTAGACTATGCGGTTCATCATCTTTTTCCCTCAGCATCAAACTCGAATTATCTTCACCGTCCTTTCCCAACACCCTGTTCCCATCACTAATTTCACATCTATTACATGTTCCTGTATCTTTTTCAGTTCCACCCACCTTCAGATGACCATTTGCCACTTCTGTATCAAGTTCTTTAATCTCTCTACTAAGAGTATTTGGGCCGTCTTTCATGCCATCCCTCTCCGGTGAACCTGAACCAGATTCTTCTGTATCTCTCTCCAACACCGCTTGTTCTTCATCCCTATTTACCCTTACCAAAGGCTCATAACGCTTAAGAGAATCATGTCCATCTTCTCTCTTAACGCTCTCAGATGAACACCACCCAACTTCTTTTTCACTACTAACTTTTAAACCGTCACGTTTATCTTCCAACGCGTCTACTTTGGGAGAACAGCTATCATTTTGCTTAGATGTAGGTTGTCCATCCCCTTCTTCACACCCGTGTCTCTCCCGTAACTTCCATTCATCATTTTGTTCATCATTCAACGATGCACTCGTTTCAAGACCATCTCTTTCCACCACAACCTGTCCTCCAGCTTTTTCATTCCTCCTCAGGGAACCCACTTCTTCTCTACTTATCGATGCCCTCTCATCGCAAGATGTGTTCACTTCCTCTTCTTCTTCTTCTTCTTCTTCTTCAACTCTCTTCAAAGACCTACCTTCCTGAATCGTGTCCAAAGTATACTGCTCAGGTTCTAATTCATCTCTACACGATGCTCTCCATCCATCTTCATATCCATCCCTAAAGGCCTCACTTCGACATTCATCTTCCACATCCGTCTTCTTCGGGTATCTTAAAATATCATCTCTATTCCCATCTCCCCGATGAATTGCCAACACGTCTCCCTGCATATCCGTATTTAAAACCTGGCTTTATGCAACACTTGTCCCTCAAACAACATCAGCAAAATCAATAACTCCCAAATTTCTGCTACAAAAAAAAAGAAGAAGAAAAACATCAACAAACTAGGAAGAAGAAGAAGAAAAGCTTCCATCGGAGAACAATATTGTCAACAACAAGAAGATGATCATGACAAAAGATGAATCGCAATTTCCTCGATTTATGAAAACCTAATTTTCCAATGAGTTGAATCGTAAGGAATAAAAAAAAAAAAAACGTGTAGTATGCACGAATTCAAAGTTTAAGCTATGGAAATATAAAAGCTATTAAACCTCGAATCAAAAGAAGATGATCACAACAATAGATTAAGGAATTTAAGAACGAGATACCTCCAATGCTCCTGGGGAATTTAAAAGAAAAAACTTGTAACGGAAGCTTGGATTATGATTTATGGAGGGAGAGAGAAAGAGAAGATTATTTGACAAACAAAAATGGAATTGAATCTTCCTTTTTTTTTTTCGTTTTCTTCCTTTTGTCTGTGTGCGGGGGTCCAAAAAGAAAGGTAAATAAAAGTTTGGACTAAAAATAGAATTTTACGTAAAATGGGAGGTTATACTTGAGACCAGGATAAGAACAGCTCAGGTGCAATCATCTTTTTTCTTATAATTTTAATTTTCTTTTACCCTTTCTTTCACTTCTACTAATCAAACGTGCTCTTCATGTTCTGAGCCAAACTGAACTGAACGGATAAAAATAAAAAAAACCAAACTGAACTGAACGGATAAAAATTAAAAAAAACCATAATGTTGTTATTTAGAAAATTTGGAAAATTGTGAGAACGTGCACTTAACGCATATTATACGGTGCATGCGGAAGGGTGGTGAGTCATTTATAGCGTGAATGGTCCGAGGTCGCACATGCTCTTTGCCTTTGGGAATTGTGTTTCTTACAATATTATTTCACCCCTTTCATGTTATACTACTATAAGCTCCTTTTACGGCATTGAGCAAAACAAAAAAAAATTTATTTTTTAAAAAAAAAATTAAAGAAGAAAATTCTACAAAAAAACGAATTGGGCCTGGCCCAATTGATGATACATGAAAACGACACGTTTGACACTTAATGCTCACCTCTCGTCTGTCGAGAGAGATTGACGAGCGTTACCTCACTCAATATCGGCTTTGCTCCAAGTTGGAATTGGGTCTCGCGTTTATTTGAAGACGATGGGTTCGGGAAATCATGTTGTTGTCGATGTTAGTTCAGACGACGAGTTCGATACGCGTGTACACAGAGACTACTTCGATTGGCTAAACCAGTTTATGGAAGCCGTCCATGACAAATCGGAGGTCAGAGGCGGCGTAGATTCTCACTATCGGAAGCTAAATTCTTCGATTCAAGCTTTAGTGGATGAAGATGACGATTGTGTGATTCTAGACGGTGATCCCGACAAGCCAACGGAGACTGCTGTAGTTGACGATGATGATAAATTAGCCAATGATGATGATTTGCTTGTAGTCGGGCAAAAGGGTGAGGTATCGAATTCGAATTCACCTCACTTTCTTTAATCTCTCTCTCTCTCTTTTTTTTTTTGTATTTCGAAATTCGCGTGAAAGCCAGAGCTCTTGTTAACGTATATGCCTTCGTTCAGATTCTGTATGCGCTAGTTTTGTGAGATTTAATGTCTCAATGTTCTTCTTTAGCTTATCAGGATTGGTTGTTTCACAATTAGAATAATTTGAAGCCACTCATACTGGAACCTGTTTTTTTTTTGGAGTGGAAACTTTTTTTAAGAATCGATGATTATTGAACTGTTTGGCGTAATTGTATATATTAACCAGTGTATCATTGAACTACTTGTGTTGTGTTCCATCTTTATGCAGGTGTGTTGTATTCTAGGTTCCCCTAATATCAAAAGCCAAAAACTTTGTTTTGTAGATAGCATGTAGAGATTTTCCTCATCCCCGACATTCGTGTGCTAAGTACTCATTTAACTCAACATCACATGAGAAATACTGCGACATGGTGAGTAATCTAAAGTTTCCATAATCCTCCACATAGCTTTAATGGATTCTTTTCCCGGGTAATTCTTTTTATTTATTTTCCTTTCTTCTTCACTTTGAAGTGTCACTGTTATGTGTGTGACATCCGTGCTCCATGTCCATACTGGTGTATCGGTGTCTCCAGCATAGATCATTGTCATGCTAATGACAAAGAGAAGATATGGAAGAACCAACGCGAATACTTCAGGACAGGAAATATGCCCACCCAACCATCTTCAAAACCTACTACGCCCCTACCAGCTTCTGCGACAGTGACTCGCCAGTTCTCACGATCTCCTACTCAAAATATCATTCGGTTATCCCAAAACCCTTTGCCACGGAACCAGGCTGGGATACGGCCTTGCTCATCATCTAGCCGTGTTGCTAATCTCTCAAACGTCAGAGCTAGGTATAGAATCAAGCAATCGATTTCACACAATCATGGTTTGCAGTCGTTTAACAGTGTTCGCAATAACGTCATCCAGAAGGATAGAAGTTCTTATATGGGTAACCTAAGGTCCCGAGTGGTCTCTTCAGGAACTCGGTATGGTGCAGCAAATGGTAACAGCATAAAGGTGGGTCTATATGCCAATGCTAAAGTTTCACAATCCACCCATCATAGCTCTTCCGTAGTGGCACCAACATTAGACCCAGAAATTTACACTCAACAACAAAGCAATTGTCAGCTCAATGTTACTGATTATTGCCTAGCGGTGACAGGGTCTCAGAGCAATGTGTACACGAGGCATTCAGGCCAGAGCAAAAGTGTCGGTGGAAATTGTCAGTTTCAGGCAAATGCAGATCTGTTTGCTCTATCTGAAATTCCTGTTACCACCGGGGATACGCAAGCACATACGGTTCAACAGCAACCGGGAACTAATGAAAACGTCTTGCAGACCAAACTGTCGGAATTTGAGAGCTGGCTTATGGACAGCTCTAGCCAAGCCGGCCTGGTTAGCCCGTTGCCTGAACCGGTAGCTCAAGAAAACGTCAGTCCGTTGACATTCGATTTCGAAACTTTCCTGAATGATTGAAACATTACTGTAGTTTGTATCTTCGTTCGGAAGCCAGCTTTCCTCACTGATTGTATGAATTGTAGAATGAGTTTAGATACTTGAATCACGATTGTTTATATGATTTATTAGCTATTATTAGTTATTACTATTTAACTGTTTCACAAATAAGAAGTTATTATTATCTAACCAATTACAAATGTTATTAGATAACCAATTTTTCTGTTTCTTTGATTCGTATCGTTTTCAAAGTTCGCACAATCGAGCAGTGAGAGTTTCGACTTTCCGTGTAAACATTTCATTTTGTTCAAAACCAAACTGAATCTAAACGCAATTTCTTATTAATCAAACCGAACCGAAAAATATAGTTTAGTTAGGTTTGATTGGGTCGGTTAAATGTATAGAACCAATCGGTTGTAGTAAGGCCCATGATCAGCCCAATAAATGTCGGAGTAGGGACTAACACCCAAAAAAGAAACGGTTTTGTCGACGTGACGGTAGCAAACGGCCACCAGTTTTGTCGTTTCGAGGAGCATAGAAGGCACGCGCGTGAAGAGAGCGCGTTTGTGTGTGGGTGATGCATCATCATCGTTTTCATTTTTATTTTCCTTTCTCCGAAAGCAGTCTCACTACGGGAACACACTACCCTACGCCCCCCTCCCCACCATCAGCATTAAAGTCTCTCTCTCTCTCTCTCTTCGCTTCTTCTGGTTCGAAATTACTTTACTCTCTTCTTCTTCTCTCTCTCTCTATCACTCTGTTACCTTCGCCGGAGGAGCTCTCGTTCGTTCTCTCTATCTCATACCTACCTCGCAACGTTCGACTCTGCTTCCCTCTGTGTGCAGATCTCGAGCCGCATTTCGTGGATCTGTGAAAATCGCGTTAAACCCACTCGCTCTGTGTTTAACCCTAGGGTTTTATTTTTCTTTCTTTTTTTCTGTTGGGGGAAGAAATCAATGTCTGCGAAGCTTTGAGGAAGTTATGATTAGACGTCTGATTCTGGATAGCCTTCGTTTTGATTCTTTGAATTTTCGGAGAGTGTCTGGCGAGGACGCGGAGGTTCGGTGTCTGCGTTGCTGACGAATGGTGGTTTTAGAGTATCGTCCGGTGAGATAAGATGCCGAACTTTGCGATGCTTCTGCTGCTATTTCTCCTTCTTCATTCTCTCGGCTCGTTTCCCTTATGCTTTGGTATGAACTAGTAAACAGAATTTTCCCCTTTCGATGTATTTTCTTGGTGAAAAACATAAATTAGGAAGCGACTGAGAATGGAAAAAAATTAACATAGCTAAGTTTTTGTCTTGCTCTTACTTGCTTGACAGCTCAAGATGAGCTATATTTAGAATTGTTTATTGGATATAATTAGAAGCTAACTTTATTATTATGTATAAAGTAAGCAAAAGGGTTTTAGTTGTACGATTTGGATTCATTAAGTTTGGAATCTTGATTGTGAAGCGTGAGAGTGACGATAATTTTCACACCTTTTGTGCCTTATTTGGCACCCTACTTTAATTAGTAAGATATTGTCACATAGAGCTTACTTTCTCTCTTCTGAGTATCTTGAGCAAATATCGATTTCGCGAGGCATTCTCTTGGCGACCAATGTAATCTTCAACGTAGGCTTGGTACTTTCATTTAAATTATGTATACTTCTGTTGTTTCGACAAGTATCCGCTGCTATGAACATTCTGACATTTATGGAAAGAAATTGTCTGTGGATGACTTATGTTCTTGCTCTATCATTTGCAGCTAGGCTATTTCCTATGAGCTTGCCATTTACCCGATCAAAATCGCATCAAATGCATTTGTTTAATCCTCATCTTAATCCATCTGTGGCTCCTGCACCTTCACCAGGTCAGCAAGGGAATCCTTTTAGTCACATAGTCTGGACAAGTGTTTTAGTGCAGTTATGTTTCTGCCAAGGAGTACTCAGTGGTCTTTTTCTTTCCATTCTCAGCTTTTTTCCCCAACCCAAGCCGCATTCCACCGCCAAAACACAGGGGTCACCACCGTCATCGTCGTTGGCATTTAAGACGCAATGTGACTGCAGTTTCACCTTCCTCAGATGGTAATCCTTTTGCTAGCTGTCGATTATCCTGCGTCCTATGCTAGTGGCAAGGATAATCTTCTGTATGCGTACTTTTTTTCTTTTTTAACCAATATCTAGTGTTATTGCTTCGGACTTCATCGATAGATAAAAAATAGTAATTACTCCTTTTTGTGTGTTTCTGCTTTGTCCTTTTCGATAGACTGTCAGCAGACATGCGTGGAGCCTCTTACTTCAACTCCCTTTGGTTCACCTTGTGGTTGTGTTTTCCCCATGAAAGTTCAGCTTCTGCTAAGTGTCGCGCCTTTTTCTATTTTTCCCGTAACCAACGAGTTAGAAATTGAGGTTGCTGCTGGAACATACTTGGAACAAAGCCAAGTGAATATAATGGGTGCCAGTGCCGACAGTGAAAATCAAGGGAAAACAGTGGTGAATATTAACCTTGTTCCACTTGGGGAAAAATTCGACAATACTACGGCGACCCTTATTTATCAAAGGTTCCGGCACAAGAAAGTGCCTCTAAATGAGTCTGTTTTCGGTGATTATGAGGTTACACACATAAGTTATCCAGGTAAACTGATTTCTTTGTAACACAAGTTTCTACACTTTCTTTTGTTTTTCATTATGTTTGAACTTGTTAACTTCGCTTCAGGAATTCCTTCTTCTTCACCTTATGGAGACATTGTGGAGGGTGTTCCAAGTGCAAGTACTGGGCTTCCAGTCACTGCAAAAGTTGCCAACAAAAGCCAGGGAATAGGTTTTAGAACCATTGCAATCATTGTCTTGTCAGGTTTCGTGCTCGCTCTGGTTTTGGCTGGAGCTATATTTATAGTCAGGAAATGGAATAAAGTTGGGAAGTCATCGACTGCTGTTGGCCCTGCATTGGCTCCATCGATGAACAAAAGGCTTGGTAAATTTCTCCCTCTGACTTTGTAACAGCTACTTGCTCTTTTAGTGTTAAACGACAGGGTGAATTCCCTGCATTAATCTGTTTCTAAATCTTTACACATCTTGCAGGTGCTGGATCTATGTTTTCCAGTAGCGCCAGAAGCTCGGGATCAGATTCATTGATGTCGTCGATGGCTACATGTGCCTTATCCGTTAAGACTTTCACACTTTCCGAGCTCGAGAAGGCAACGGATAAATTCAGTGCCAAGAGGGTTTTGGGCGAGGGAGGATTTGGTCGTGTTTATCAGGGCAGCATGGAAGATGGAACCGAGATTGCAGTTAAACTGCTAACTAAGGACAATCAGAATCGAGACCGTGAATTTATTGCAGAAGTCGAGATGCTAAGCCGTTTGCACCACCGCAATCTTGTGAAACTGATTGGAATATGCATTGAAGGCCGTACACGCTGTTTGATTTACGAGCTCGTCCACAATGGGAGTGTCGAGTCCCACTTGCACGGTGACATACTCTATCCTCTGGACTTTTTAGTAACCATATTAATATCTATCACTTCTCGCTGTATCACATTCTAAGGCCTGGTTTTCCTGGTGTTAACAAAACAGAAGGAACGCTTGACTGGGATGCACGGTTAAAGATTGCACTCGGAGCAGCGAGAGGACTGGCCTATCTCCATGAAGATTCAAATCCCCGAGTAATCCACCGGGATTTCAAGGCCAGCAATGTTCTGTTAGAAGATGACTTTACCCCAAAGGTCTCAGACTTTGGACTGGCGAGAGAAGCTACCGAAGGAAGTCAACATATTAGCACTCGAGTCATGGGGACCTTCGGGTAAACTTTCTTTCTACTTGTCTTGCTGTGAATACCCAGCCTCATGCTTAAATGATGAAAACAGATACTCTGTGGTTAAACGTTGGGCTTACAATGGAAATAATTGTAGGTATGTGGCCCCTGAGTATGCAATGACGGGGCATCTCCTTGTGAAAAGCGATGTCTATAGTTACGGTGTGGTTCTACTCGAGCTTCTCACCGGTAGAAAACCGGTAGACATGTCCCAACCATCGGGAGAAGAAAACCTTGTGACGTGGGCGAGACCTTTACTAGCCAACAGAGAGGGGCTGGAGCAACTGGTTGACCCCACATTGGCTGGAACCTACGAGTTTGATGACATGGCGAAAGTGGCTGCGATTGCCTCCATGTGCGTCCACCAAGAGGTCTCGCACAGACCTTTCATGGGTGAAGTGGTGCAGGCACTGAAACTTATATACAACGATGCGGATGAGACCTGTGGGGACTACTGCAGCCAGAAGGAGTCATCAGTGCCGGACTCTACAGACTTCAAAGGCGATCTGGCTCCCTCGGATAGCAGCTGGTGGAATTTGACACCTCGGTTAAGGTATGGTCAAGCGTCTTCGTTCATAACCATGGATTATAGCTCAGGACCGCTTGAGAACATGGAGAACCGGCCTCACTCATTCTCTAGCATTCCTAGAGAAGGAGGCCTGTTTCTACCAAACAGATCGGGTCCGTTACGGCCAATTCGAAGTAGAAGAAACTTCTTTAGATTGAGAGGAAGCATGAGCGAACACGGTGGACCATCATCATCTAGACATCTCTGGTCCGGGAATGGCGACTGGTTCTGAGAAACCAGAAAAATGTACAGTGAAGAAAAGGGTTAAAAAGAAAGAAAGGGCTCACAACTCTTGAGCTGCATGGTTAGGCTTGGTTTAATCCAGTTTGGTTCGGTCCATATGGCTGGGTAAAGACATTCCGGTTAGGAGTATCTTTTTGTTTTTGTTTTTCACTTTTCACATTTTCAGCAAATAGATTTAATTGTTTGTTTTTGCGAGGATGCAAAAGCAACAGCACAGGGAGGGAGGGTTGTACGTTGAAGGACGTCTGTATCTATTTCTCTATTTTCTTCTTCCCCACCAAAAAAAAAAAAAACTTATTAATTTTTTTTTTAAAAGTGAAGTTAGTGTTGCCTAATTTTTTAGTTTTTGTTGAAAAAGTATAATATTCGGTTCTATGAATTTTGTTGTTTATTTTCCGGTTCTCTGAGTCTGAATTTATTAGATAAATCTGAAATGTTTTTGGGTCGAATAAATTGTTGGGCTGGGAGATGAATTTGATCTTGAATGATATAAAATCAGAACTAACCCTTAAATATTTTGCATTCAGGCGTTTCGGATTAGATTATTTTTGAGAGTTTTGGGGCCTTCGAGAGAAATGTGGATTGTTCCCTTGTTTGTAATCCAAGACCAAACCGTTAAATAAGTAGAATATATAATTCTTACATGTTCGAGAGAAGCACGTTGGGATGATTGGAGCACGGTTTGGCTTCAATCCGTTTGAATTGAGGTTTGGTTTGAAGTGAAGTGTTACTTAATTGGCTGACGATGTGATCTGGAGTATAACTAATGATATTGAAGGTAAGAAATGATTGATCCTAAGAATGTTTGTTTCTCTTCCTGTAAAAAAGTTTTGTCATTAATTAGGATGTAGCTTACGCAGTTTCTAGTGGCGCTTGCATTTGCTATATAAGGCCATTAATAAATAAAAAAAAAAAAAAACAGTGTCGGCAAGTTATCTCTCATGGACAACTACATATGTTGATGTGTCTAGCATTAAGTCAAGAAATGAGTTAAAAGTTCTAATTACCGGCCCAAATATACAAAATTTAGATAGCTCATTTACTACTGCATTACTTCTTTTTATTTTGGTCATACACTTGCATTCATAAATTTAAGAGGTTTCAACTCCACAAAGGGATGATACAGCCAATAAGTTTGCTGATCTAGGAATGAAAGTAAATAGAATAGAGTAGAGAAAGAAGAGACAAGAGATCGAATGTCAAACAACAGACCCACTAGCTCATTTACTACTGCATTAGTTCGGAGGAGATCAGTGAGGACTTTGCAGTCTGATTTTATAATGATCGAGGAGAAGCACTGCGCAAAGGCAGAGTTAAATTGCTGCTCTAACGGCCAGAGCATCCCCGGAAAGAGCTTGGGCTAGAAGCGTGGGTGTTTGTTGATATCTGTCCTTGTTAAAGTGACTTGAGCTTTTGTAGTTCTGAGCAAGTGTGGGATTTGTGCTTTCATCTTAATGCTTTAGCTGAATCAGAAACGGAAAGTAAAGATGGAACTTCACCGGTTCTTAACCAAGTGCCTTTATCCTTAAGAGAAGGATGAAGAAGAAGAGGCATAGTTCAAAGCACATAGAAAAGGAGCTAGTGAACACAACTCAAAACTTGCCTCCTCAGCTTCTCTTCGTTCACCAAGTAACATTTTTACTTTAGCATCATTAGCTTGGTAATCTATGGTTTTTTCTGTCTGATAACCTTGTTTATTTAACATTCAGAACACACTTCCGTCTGATCTCCCTGCCTGAAAGATCGAATGTTTGTTTGAAAAGTGTTACTCATATGTCTCTTGGGTTTTGTATTGTCTTCTCTCTCTTTTCTCCCGTTAAATCTTTTGTATGAGTGATAGCAAGTTTCAAGAAGTATAGTCCTTTCACATGGTTATGATAATAGTAATTCATGTGATCTCGTTTGAATAAAACATAAGACAAAAGATTAAAACATTACAAATTAAAGAAGATCATATGAAATTTGAAATATTTAGATTACAATCACAATTTCCTTTTCATATTATTTCGGCTGTAGAAATTGATTTTTTTTTTATATTGTTTTTGGCCATATTAATCAAAAGGTATTCCCTTAATTGGCGATACACAAGTCTCAAGTCATATCCAACTAAAGTTTATGGTAGTCTTTTAAGATGTTTAACAAGTTAGTTAATTCATTTTTTTTTTTGTGCACAAGAGGATAATTGTTTTTATTTGGTAAGAATATAAATTATCATTTCAATAGATACTCATAAGTATCTATTGCTCATGAATATTTTCACATATTTCAATTCAAGAACTAGTACAACCTCTATAAATTAATAATTTTATCTGATTTTGAATTGGATTAGTGTTAAAATTCACACAATTCGATAAATTGATAAAATAATAATTTTAATTGGTTTCTTCATGTTCAATTTTTTTTTTGTTTCCGGAGAGAAAACACACTGTTTATTTATATGCTAAAACCCTAAGTTGAAAACAGGAAGAGGAAAAAGGAGGGATATATATAGAGAGAGCAAATGAATTTGATGTTTTACGAATGAATTTGCAATATATTTTAAAGATTTGGGAAGAAAGAGGGAAAAGAAGGCAAATGAAGTTACCCAAATGTCACATTTTGTTTGCTTAGTTTTGGCGTAGCTATTTTGAGCTGAGATGATATATGTCTTGAGTTTTGAAATGAAAAGATATATAAAAATCAGAAAAACAAAAGGATAGACCTCAAATACAAACACATTGTAAAACATAATTAACTCTCCTTTTGTTGCAAATATGTATATATAGCTTTGTTGCTTTTGAGCTAAAATTGAGATGATCCTGAAAGACACTCTATCTCTACTTCCATGGACTTGTATGATCAAGCACAGATGCCAAGCCGTATCGTTACTCAGTATCTTCACTCCTTATCTTCTTCCCTGTCCGAGCTAGCATTATTCTCCCTGTCAGAAATGGAAGTTTCTCGCATTCTTCATTCACTTCTCCAGAATATGCGTATCTGTCCAATGTCCATCATTAGTTTCACGTTACCATTTTGAATATATAATTTGAACCACTATCATGTAAGGCAAGATTATTCAGAAGACAGACTAGCACGAGTTGTTCAGCTTGAATGCTTTCTATACAAGTAACTCTCAGCCCGCAAAACCAAGCTTCTTTAGACATGTATCAAAACTTTTTAAGTTGGTGTAACATACCTTTGAGAGTTCTTCGACGGGTCCGAAACAAATGGCGAGCCATCTGCAGAAGCTAAGTCATTTGGTTAAAGAGCTTGCTGCAAAAATGCCTTAGAAGCAAGCAAGGCGAGCTCAAAGAAAGTTTTCTTTTTGTTTGCATGTATCCAAAATGAATCACTAATTTATGTTTTATTCACTACTATATAATTGTCTCTCTTTTAAATTTCTTTATATTAGAGTCTTATTCGATCGTAAACGCTTCTCATGTCTACGTTTTTATTTCTCTCTTTCATCTCCTCTCTACCATCTTCTCTCTCTTGTAATGTCATAGACAATAATACAATTTCTAATACTAAGTTTTTCTTTACACTTTGTATTATTAATTATTATGGATGGTTTAACAGCTTTTATAAATATATATATATATATATATATAAAGTTAAGTTTTTGCGAGGCTGCAAAAGCAAAGAGATGGTGCAAAAGCTCTTCAGATTTATTTTAGTGAAGTTAGTAGTTACTACCTAATTCTGTAGTCTTTAATTTAGAGAGATTATAAAGTGTCAAGTTAGGTTCTTTGAATTTTGGCATTTGGTATGGTTGTTAAGTTTCTGGTTTCTTTCAATTTATCTAAAATATTTGTTTGTTAACTTAATTTCAGGCTTGGGAGAGTCACTCGCTCTTGAATGAAAGAAAATACAACAAATAAGAATTATATACATCTTTTTTTTTTTTCACATTTGGACATCTGAAATTGTGTTTTGAGTGTTTTAAGAGATTGATAGTTGAGATCAAGGTTCGAGTTCATTCGTGATGAATGACTAAAATTAAATCCAACGCGATGCGTCTAATTGGCTGATTTTGTGGACCCCATGCTTAATAATAGTGAGTTCGTGTTCGGACGGGTGAACATTTAACACAACAGTCCAACTGTAAACGGACAATACTCCAAACGGTGTGACACGTGACGTCATTTTAATAGGTCAATCCCTTTAACTTGCAACATGTTTGCGACTGTATCACAACGTTTTGTTTTGCAGTACTTATAAAACTGTGGAAGGTAATGTAGGCTAAGTGGTCTAAGTTAAACCACCTTGACCAGACACTTTGGCACCTGATGTTCAGTCTTCATCTGTTCTATAATGAAAAAACAAAAAAAAACAAAAAAAAATAAAAGAAAGAAGATATGACACTTTTTTTTTAATTGAATATTGGAAATGAATAGAGATGTATGTATTTTTTCCCCTGTAAGTTATAATTCAGTCAACAAATATCAAAAATCTTTCTAAATAAATTATTAAGCAATAAATCTTATTCACATAAGTACAAAATAAAATAACTGCATATAGTGATTTTTAGAAAAATAAATATAAATTAATCCAGTTTAATGTTACTAACGTGGAAAATCAATTAAAATGCTTGTTAGCTTTATCTTAAAACTAATTAATTTTCACTATAATTGGAATATAATTAACACATATGTATAAATTACTTGAGTGGTCATGGTTTTATGTAGAAAATTAGCAGATTATAATCAATTATTTTTAAAATTGTTAGATTTAAAGAGAATTTTCCATTCATATATATTACAAAACATTGTCTACCATTTTAAGGAAACAAGTAACATTTTACTCTTATTAGATGGTTTAAAACCAAGTCACATGTAATCATATAATTGGTTCACTAATAGTTTTTACTAAATATGTATATATATATATATATTAAGTCACATATGGTATTCATAAAATTCACATCTAATTAATATGTATTTAGAAATTTGTTTCATCAAAAATGATATTAGAATAATGTAATAATTTGATAAGCGAGACTGTAAAAGGAAAAGTTAGCAACTTTAAGTAAACGAAGCAATAGAGGGGAACAAAAATCTTGCTATTTTCCGCTTTGGTAAATTTGAATTTTCCTATTTTATTTATAGAAAAAAAAGAGATAGTAATTTGTTAGAAGAAAAATGGGTTTTTTCGGAATATACTATATGTTAATTAACGTTTGTTTCACAAAAAAAAAAGTAGAAAGAGAGAAGAAATTAAAAGAAAAACGAAAATATAGGAAAAAAACAGAGGACAGATAAAAGAGGAAGATTTATGATTTCTTCAAGAGCAATTTTTCCCAAATTTGTTTTAATGGCTGTAAGCTTTCTCACATATCCACTCTATAAGATACAGTCCCTTCTCTGAGATTTTTTTTTTTTTTAGTTGCTGGGGAATCTATTCTTTGCATTCGCTCTCAGTCACAGAACTCGTCTCCAGCTTGAGCAAGTGAATGATTCTTTGTTGCTGGAGGAATCTCTTTCGCTTAAGGGAAAAGGGTTTCTGATTAGAGAAATCTCCGGTGAAAATGGTACTCTAATCTTTGGGTTTTACCACCGTTTCAATTCCATTTGGGCGTTTCTTTCGTTTGTTTTACACATTTCATTTCAAAGTTTTGATTTTTTTTGTTTTCCTTTTTCATTTCGAACGGCAAATGTCTAAACTTTCGTTGGTGCAAGTTGAATGATCTTCTTTTGATGTTTTTATCCGATCTTATCTTATATTGGTTTCAATGTATTTTGCTTCTTCTGGGCTTCGTTTAACTGTGATCTCTTGTTACCTGGAAAAATGATTGTGCAGTGATGAACATCATCGTGAAAAGGGTTCCTGATGTTTAAGGTTTAATCATTTTGTTGCTTTCAGGATGATTATTAAATTCTTTTGGTCAGATTTTTTTTTCCTGTGGGGTCTAGAATCTAGTTCTTGGACATTAAGCCTCTAAACTAGACTATTGAATGCGTTTTTTTGTCCTCACCTTTCGTAAAATATATGTTTTTGTAACGATTACGAGTTCTTTTTTATTCTTTTCAATCTTGTGTTATTGTAGATATGTTAAGTAACATAGTTTGAAGGTTTTAATATTCTCAAATTATTTGTTGACAGTTTTATTTTTTCAATTGTTGGTTCTTCAGGCTTCTTCTGTGGTTAGAGTTGGCTCGTTTGTATGGGTGGAAGATCCGGAGGAGGCATGGATGGATGGTGAAGTTATTGAGGTTAATGGAGAAGAAATAAAGGTCCAATGTACCTCAGGGAAGACGGTATGTATAACCGACTTTAGATACACTTCGACTATGCTTAAGGATGGAATCTGTATATGTTGATGGGATTGTTTCTCACACTTCTGTTGAACTTTTTCAGGTCGTTGTCAAAGTTTCAAACACACATCCGACAGATATGGAAGTTCCACCTTCTGGAGTGGCCGACATGACAACGCTAGCATATTTACATGAACCAGGGGTCCTACAAAATTTGAAATCAAGATATCATGTAGACGAAATATATGTGAGCTTCCTTTTGTTTGCCCTTGCTGTTTTGTTGGCTCTGTAAGACATTTGTACTAAAATTTGTTTTTTTTTCTCCTCTTTCTAGACTTACACAGGAGATATTTTGATTGCGGTTAACCCTTTTAAACAACTAGAGAACCTTTACAATGACCATATGATTGCACTCTATAAAGGAGTCCCCTTTGGAGCATTGAGGCCCCATCCGTTTGCAGTTGCGGATGCAGCTTACAGGTAACTGCCATTCAACTTTGAAGTTTTTTTCTTTCTCTTGTTCCATTCATCATTGGTTGTTCCCTGCTTCACATTTTTTTCTTCTTGCTTGGGTATAGACAAATGATTAATGAGGGAATTAGTCAATCAATCTTGGTAAGTGGTGAAAGTGGAGCAGGGAAGACTGAGACTGCTAAAACGCTTATGAAATATCTGGCAAAAATGGGAGGTCGAGCTGTTTCTGACAGAAGGACTGTCCAAGATCAAGTTTTGGAGGTATCTAATTGCAAATATTTTATTATAGACCTTGTGGATTGTCAAAGACAGGATTTGTGAAAGATTATTATTTGACATGAACGGTTTATGTTCTTTATGCAGTCCAATCCTGTTTTAGAAGCATTTGGGAATGCAAAAACCGTCAGAAACAACAATTCGAGGTGAGTGGAACACACACGTTTCATAACTTTTTTATACTGACTATCCGTTGGCTAATTTTTCATCTATATAATCATTATCTTGTTGCAGTCGATTTGGTAAATTCGTGGAGATTCAGTTCGATCAAAGGGGAAGGATATCAGGAGCTGCTATCAAGACTTATTTATTAGAGAGATCAAGGGTGTGCCAAGTGTCAGATTCCGAGAGAAACTATCACTGTTTTTACATGCTTTGTGCTGCACCACCAGAGGTACATATAGCTTTTCTTTCTTGTCTAATATGCTAGCGTTCTTAGACATTCTTCAAGCTCGAGTAAAAATAATTCCCTTTATCTTCAGTCCTTGTTCCCATTTACTGAAAGTTTAAAATTCCACTGAATTTCGCAGTGTTTTCTAAGCCCATATCTCTGAAATATTGTCTTGTTGTTTCTCAGTTTACCTTTTATTATTTGACAGGACATTAGAAAACTAAAACTAGAGGATCCAACAACATATCGTTATCTGAATCAATCTCGTTGTATTAAGTTAGAGGGAATGGATGATTCGAAAGAGTATACTAAAACCCGAGAAGCAATGGGCATTGTCGGGATAAGCTTAGAGGAGCAGGTAGTTATTTAAACTTCTCCTCGTAAAATTGGTGATATATCGGTATATAAGTGTATTTGATATCACTTTCTTTTCAGGAAGCAATATTTCGAGTTGTGGCAGCTATTCTTCATCTAGGTAACATAGAATTTACGAGCGGAGAAGAAGCAGACTCGTCAGTTCCAAAAGACAAGAAGTCACTGAAGATTGCGGCTGAGCTTTTCATGTACGTTGCTTATTGAGTTGAGGACTTTGAATGTGGAAATCACCGTTTTCAGAAATATGGTTTATTGAATACTTGATGATGTGAAAAGAAACTGTTCCTGACTCCTTGAATTCCGGCAGGTGTGATGAGCAGGCACTAGAAGATTCTCTTTGCAAACGTGTAATGGTGACACCTGAAGAAACAATTTTTAGAAGTCTGGATCCTGAATCTGCAGCATTCAGCAGAGATGCTTTGGCAAAATTTGTGTACGCAAGATTGTTTGATTGGTATGTATAGCATTTCCGAGCATATAATTCTCTTTCTTGTTGCCAAAAAGTAACTTTCCTAACTCTTTGCCAACCTTGCTTATTGCTATTGTAGGATCGTAAACAAGATCAATAACTCAATTGGGCAAGATCCTGACTCAAAAAACATGATCGGAGTGCTGGATATTTATGGATTCGAGAGTTTCAGGACAAACAGGTGCAAACACAGTATGCCTTATGTTTGATTAAGGCAAGGAAAACGATTGAGTAAAATGCTTTGGAGCAAAGGCTCACATGAAACATCAGACACATGACATGAAGTTAGTTCTAAGAAGCAATGGATATATGATAATTCACTATACTCCTTTAATTTTTTGGAACGTCGAGTAGATAGAAAATGGGGGATTTTCGACATTTGGATTAGACATCGTTTAGCTCTTATTTAGAATATACATATATTCTGTTATGGAAGAGAGGTGAAAAGTCTCAATTCCATGTTGCCTCTGATGCTTACTAATGCATGGTTTTTGCAGTTTTGAGCAATTCTGCATCAATTTGACCAATGAGAAACTTCAGCATCACTTTAATGAGGTTTGTCTGAATTATGCTCTCTCTTCTGATAGTTGCCTTTTATTCTGCTGTACTCCCTGATCCATGATTCTCTTCCTTGGGCAGCACGTCTTAAAAATGGAACAAGACGAGTACAGGAAAGAAGAAATTGAGTGGAATCACATCGAATTCCCAGATAATCAAAAAGTTTTGGAACTTATTGAGAAGGTAACTAGTTTTACAATGTTTTACTCCGAGCTCTTTGTAAAATAGTTTCCTCTTTAACTCAAAGTCGCATGTTCATCATTCTTTTCTCACGCTTCAGAAACCTGGTGGTATTATTGCTCTTCTGGACGAGGCTTGGTAAGCCTAAGAGCTTTCAGTTGCTATTATTCCGCATGTGTTATCTCTGCTTTGATATTGACGTTGTATACCTCTATCCTGCAGCATGTTTCCAAGATCAACACATGTAACTTTCTCTCAAAAGCTGTACGAAACATTAAAAAAGAACAAGTACTTTAGCAAGCCAAAATTAGCTCGTACTGACTTCACAGTTTGCCACTATGCTGGTGATGTGAGTAGAAAACCTGCGTTAGCATTCTGAATTTTTAAATAATGCAACTATGTCCTAAAATACTAAAAGTACTGAGTTTTCTTTTTAGGTCACTTATCAGACCGAGCAGTTTCTGGAAAAGAACAAAGATTATGTTGTCGCTGAGCATCAGGCTCTGCTAAGTGCTTCTAGGTGCACCTTTATTGCAGGTTTATTTCCTATTCTAGAGGAAGATGCTAGCAAACAGTCAAAGTTCTCTTCTGTAGCTTCACAATTTAAGGTGCAGTAAATGAGGTATTTTTTATGTAGACCATCGTTATCACAGGATTACTGAAGTCATTGTCTTACTTTATGCAGCAACAATTGGCATTATTGATGGAGCGTCTTAGCACTACTGAGCCTCGCTATATTCGTTGCGTGAAGCCCAATAATCTTCTGAAGCCTTCTCTCTTTGAGAACCAAAATGTTCTGCAACAGCTACGTTGTGGGGTGAGATTCACTTTCATTTTTGGTTTGTCTGAACACCTGTGTTTGTTATTTGTCCGTTAAAGTTTTAAAATTCTGTATAAGCATTTGTTCAGGGTATGATGGAGGCAATCGAGATTTGTCGTGCTGGATATCCTACACGAAAACAATTTGGTGAATTCCTGGACAGATTTAGTATCCTAGCTTCTTGTACTTTGGATAAGAGGTTTGACCCTCTCAATTTAGAGGTTGAAAGTTTAGGTGGATATTGAAGATGTTCTAACTTTTGGCTTGTTCTATTAGTTCTGAGAAAGCAGCCTGCAAGAAACTTCTTGAGGCAGTTGGACTCAAAGGATACCAGGTACTCGTTATGTGCACGTCAAGCATGAGAACTTTGATGAATGCTTGTTTGATTCATTCTGCTTTAACAAGCTTAACATTCTTTTTTTGCAGATTGGAAAGACTAAGGTTCTCCTCATGGCTGGGCAGATGGCTGAATTAGATGCTCGGAGGACCGAGGTCTTGGGAAAAGCAGCCAGAATTATACAGAGGAAATTCCGCTCCTACCTGCTCCTCAAAGCTGCAATAAATATGCAGGCTGTCTGCAGAGGTATCTAAAGTTGTAGAGAATATTAGCTAATTTAACTATTCAGTTAGTTAGAGGACAAATGCGACTGTTGCATTTATTACTTGCTTTGTTATCCATCATTTACAGGTCAACTTGCTCGACATAGATTTGAGGGTTTGCGCAGAAAGGAAGCAGCTGCTTTGAAGATCCAGAGAGCTTTGCGGATCTACCTTGATAGGCGGTCTTACATAGAAGCTGTGGTTACAGTTCAGTCAGGTTTGCGCGGTATGGCTGCTCGCAATGTACTACGACAGAAGACCAAGGCCACACTTGTTATTCAGGTGGCGAAATCTCTTTTCTTTTTCTTTTCATCTTTGAGCTTTGCAGGCTTTTCTCATCCCTCGAAATTTCTCTTAGACTCTCAGTTTAATGTTTCATTGAATATACCAGATCCATTGCCGTAGATTCCTGGCCGAGTCGAACTACAAGAAGCTGAAGAAAGCAGCGATTACTACACAATGTGCATGGAGAGCAAGGCTGGCCCGTAAAGAACTGCGAAAGCTTAAGATGGTGAGCCTAATTCTTTACATTTCAGTTCTAAGCATTTCACATGGAAGATGAGCGTAAACAATGTGGTTAGATGAGTTTAGATAATGGAGCTAGCAGCTGGAAACTGCCCTTTCCATTGATTATCTTGAAAACTGTAGCAATGATGCCTTCATATTTTCTGCAGGCTGCAAAGGAAACTGGAGCCCTACAAGCTGTCAAGAGTAAGCTTGAGAAGCAAGTGGAAGATCTCACGTTGAGACTGCAGATAGAGAAACGCAAGAGGGTCAGATAAAACACTGCCCTTTATATTATTTATTTTTTTCTTTTTCTTTCGGTTTTCTACCATCCTCGAAAATTGTGCTTTCCAAAAAATTTTCTCTGGATACTGATTTAACAAATTCTTCACCTGTTATTGTGGCTTTGACGTTGTAGGTGGCCGTGGAAGAAAGTAAAACACAAGAAAATGCGAAACTGCAATTAGCATTGAAGGAAATACAACTCCAGTTCAAGGAAACCAAAGTTTCTCTCTTAAAGGAAGTGGAAGCTGCGAAAAAGACTGCAGAAATTGTTCCGGTAGTAAAGGAGGTTCGTATTGTTGAGACCGAGCTAGTGGAGAAACTCAAGAGTGAAAATGAAAACCTCAAGGTAGGGAATTTCCTCTGTTCTTATCTATTCTTTTTTAGTAAGGATTTCAAAGCTGTATAAACCAAAGCAATCTTTGGAATTTCATTTCTCTTTCATATGCAGTCCATGATAAGTTCGCTGGAGCAGAAGATTGATGAAACAGAGAAAAAATTCAAGGAGACAAGCAAAATTAGCGAGGAGAGGCTGAAGCAGGCTTTAGAAGCTGAGAACAAAATTGTTAATTTGAACACCGCCATGCACAAGTATTCACATTGGTCTCTTAGCTATTGATTTTCCACAGAGATTTTAAGGTTTTCATAACTCACTGACAGTCAACATATGCCCCTTTTCTTCATTTGCAGACTCCAAGAGACATTACAGGATGTGAAATATGAAAATCAACTTTTGAAGGAATCTGTCTTAAGCACACCTGTTAAGACAGCATCAGGACATTTCCCTTCTACTCCAGTAAAGATAGACATATTTAGAGAAATATTTGAAAAGACTACATCTGAGACTCTCTCTCGATCATCCTAATTACAATACTGCTCTTTTTCGCGCAGAACTTGCAAAATGGCCACCATCCTAGCGAAGAAAACCAACTCAATGTAAATTATGTCTTTTGCTTATCCGTCTACTTTTATCTGATAGTCTGCTCCATTTCTTTGTAAATCTTTAAATTCCGTCTCTGCAGGGAACTATGTTTACAACACCAGCAAGGATACAAGAATCGAGGGGTTCCCATTTTGATCCTCAACATGTATGTTGTTTAGTACATTTACTCGATTATGTGACTCCAGTCTTTAATATGTCCCCGTCTTTGGTTGAAGAGAGATTCTCCGTTTTTGGTACAGGAGGATGTGGATGCCCTAATCAATTGCGTCACAAAAAATGTTGGATTTAGTCAGGGTAAGCCTGTAGCAGCATTTACCATCTACAAATGTCTTCTTCATTGGAAATCCTTTGAAGCAGAAAGAACCAATTTATTTGATCGTCTTGTTCAAATGATTGGTTCTGCTATTAAGGTACTAAATTAATAGGCTGCCTTGTTCACTTCCGTAAGAATATGTTTTTGTTTATCAGAATGAAAATCACTAATGGTTCTTATTATCAGAATGAAGACGACAACGCTAATTTGGCATATTGGTTATCCAATAGTTCGACTTTATTGTTCATGCTTCAACAAAGTCTGAAATCTGGTGGAACCGGGGCCACTCCACTTCGAAAGTCACCTTCCTTGGTCCGATGGATGACTAAGGTAAATATACCCTCGTTTTGTTTCTTATTTAATTTGTCTTGATGAGTGTCTGCTCTAAAAACTAAACAATCCTTACCTTTTGTTTACCAGGGTTTCCGTTCTCCGGCAGCTGAAGCCATTCGACCAGTTGATGCCAAGGATCCAGCTTTGCATTTCAAGCAGCAGCTTGCAGCATATGTTGAAAAGATTATTGGGATTATCTGGGATAACCTGAAAAAGGAGTTGGACACTTTCCTTACTCTCTGCATCCAGGTGCTATGATCCACAATGCTTCTATATTTCCATCTTGCCTTTTGTATGTATGTGTTGTGATGACATGAGATAATCTCTCTAGGCACCAAAAACGTTTAAGGGGAATGCGCTAATGTCTGATAGCACTGCTAAATACTGGCAAGGGATTACTGAAGGCCTAGATGCACTGCTAATCACACTTAAAGAGAACTTTGTGTGTGAAACTCGTTTCCACTCACTTCTCTTATCTCTCTAAATATCAAGAGATTCTTATTACCTTATTCTTGTTACAGGTTCCTCCGGTTCTTATCCAGAAGATATTTTCTCAGGCTTTCTCATTTATCAATGTCCAACTATGTAACAGGTGAGAGATCGTTTATTTGTCTATTTTGGAATATTAATCTCTATGATAAGCAGACTTTAATCTACTTCTTCTTTCTGATCTGCAGCCTTGTCACGCGACCGGATAACTGTTCTTTTATCAATGGCGAATATGTAAAATCTGGTCTAGAAAAGTTAGAGAAATGGTGCTCCGAAACAAATGAAGAGGTATTCCCAAAAGCACAGTTTCTATTTTCTTCTTTGTTGTCGTCAATTGGTTTATACATAAACACAATATCTCACCATTGCTACTCGTCTTTGATAGTATGCTGGCTCATACTGGGATGAACTCAAACATACCAGACAGGCTGTTGGATTCTTGGTATGTTCTAAACTTGTTTTGCATTTGAGAAATATCGTCTAAGCTAATCAAACTTAACTGTACTTGAATCTAAGTAAGAGTTTTTGCATTTCTCACATCTTCCCCCCCCCCCCTTGAATTCGCATTTACAACAGCTCATCCACAAGAAATACAAAATCTCATACGATGAGATTGCAAATGATCTGTGTCCAGTAAGTCTCTTTATCAACTAATCCTTTTGATGAACTTTGACTTTGTGGTTATGCTGACACCATTTTTCCTTCACTCAGATCCTTAGAATACAGCAGCATTTCAAATTATGTACTCTGTACAAGGATGAAATCTACAACACAAAAAGTGTTTCGCAAGATGTAAGCTTTCTGAGGAAATACTTCTCTAATTTTTATCCTTTGTTCCAGTAGTTTGATCCTCTGATGATCGATCAAACAGGTAATTTCAGAAATGACAGGAGTTATGACAGACAGCAGCGACTTCTTGTTAAAAGATGATTCTAAGTAAGTATGACTTTGCATCTATCATCTTACCGTAAAAGCCAATATAGGAAAAAGAAACTTTGAACCTCTTTTGCTTCGATGAGCATCAAAGTCATGATGACCTTTTTGTTTATTTCTTGAAACTAAACAATATCGTTCCTTTTGGCCTGGCGCAGCAACAGCATTTCCTTCTTGATCGATGACTTGTCCAGTTCAATGCAAGATAAGGACTTTGCCCAAGTGAAACCTGCTGAGGAACTTGTGGAAAATCCAGCTTTCATTTTCTTGCAATAATGTAACTCAGAGAAACCAAAACTGCCCCCCTTCAAGATCACCATTCAAACAACAAGAGAAAGAGTCTCAGATAAAATCGCCGCGGAGAATATTTTTTTAGATTCGCCGATTTGTTTATTCGTTTCTCATTGTATCTCTCTGATTACCCCAGAGATATTATATATCTTGTTTGCTGGGAGAAAACAGAAGACATGGTTTATTTATGGTCAGTTCTTTGTTGGTGGTGTTGGGCAGTTTTTCTTTCTCTTTTCCTTGTTTTTCTAATCTAATAACTCTGATTTTTATTATATTGTGGTTAAATGATTCTGAAGTGAAATGCATCAGTAGTTACAGTTATGTTGGGTCTGAGAAGATGTTCCACACATATGGTATAGTTTGTACAAAAGAAAATATGTTTTTAGTCAAAGAAAAAAAAATCGATGATAATCTTTGTTATCAATTGACATGCATTTAGCTGTGTTTATTATAATTTTCTCTTACACGCTGTTGAATTATTTGAAATCATGGATATAAAAAGAATGTTTTTCAGTCACTTCATGTGCTGGAGCTGAGTTGGATTCATGGATGGAGGCACATATGGTCTGAAGGTGATAATACAGAGTTGAGTAGGACAATCAACAATTGGCTAAGAAAGCTCATGCTTCTTCTACTGTATTTTCATTATTCAATGCCCCACGACTATTTGTGTTTCCCGTTTACTGTTTTTAATAAAATGAGAAGTTAGAGAAGGAACTTGCGCGCCGAAGAAGACCGTTAATAAACTTAAATAGGCCTTGATAAGCGAGCCATAATATAGGCAGGCCCACTAATATATAAGCGAGCCTTTAAAAGGCCCAAATATCGTCCAAGCTCTAGTGTTTGTGGAGTAGACAATGGCTATATCAGACAAATGTTGTTCCTTTGTTTCATCTCGATCGGTAATTAGTCATTAGGGTCTGTTTCTGGGGAAATTTCTGAATCTCCGCCGTTTTGGTTCGATACAGATTCTGGGGTCTTTCTTTTCTGTCTTTTTTTTTTTTTATTTTTTTTTTTCACTCAGAATCTTAAAAACCCTAATTTTGATACATTAGCTTTGGAACATTCTCGAAAGGTTCCTCCATCGATTCGTGTACATTAAGGAAGTCTGTGTTTTTGGATTGGTTTGAAGATGCCTCCAAAGCAACAACCAAAGGCTGATTTGGCGAAAAAGCAGAAGCAAGTGGAAGACAAAACTTTCGGGCTGAAAAATAAGAACAAGAGCAAGAATGTTCAGAAGTATGTTCAGAGTCTCAAGCAATCTGTTCAGCCTAAGCCCGATGCGTCTAAAGCTGCAGCCAAGGTAACGTATCATTCCTTTAATTTGTTTGATATGCTGAAATGGGTTTTGAGTTTCTTGAGGATTGGTAGTTAGTTCGATAGTGGAGTTGATATTTTATATATTTTTCCCAAGAGTGACAGAGAGAGAGATAGTTTGTTGCTGAAACAATGAATTCTTTCTTCGGTTAGATTCTTAAGAAAAGAAAATGTATTTTTCTTTTTTTGAGGACAGAAAAAGAAAGAGGAAGAAAAAGCGAGAGAACAGGAATTGAATGAGTTGTTCAAGGTAGCTATTAGTCAGCCGAAAGTTCCTGTAGGTATGTTTGATTTTCATGAAAAAGTGCTCAATCTTCCCTGTGTTGGTTTGATGTTACTTCTCCTGTTCTGTTTCGATGTATTTACGATGTTTCTTGGCAGGTGTGGATCCGAAGTCCATCCTGTGTGAGTTTTTCAAGGCGGGGCAATGTCAAAAGGGATTCAAGTGCAAATTCTCTCATGATTTGAACATTCAAAGGAAGGGTGAGAAGATCGATATTTACAGCGATAAGCGTGATGAAGGTAAAAGCGCAAGTGTAGTACAAAGTGTTTTATATATCCATCATTTTGGTCTTTTGAACCATGGATTTATGCTCTGCTCATACTATTTATTATTTTAGATGGAACGATGGAGGAGTGGGATCAAGAGACCCTTGAAAAGGTTGTGGAATCAAAGAAAAATGAATATAACCAGAATAAGCCAACAGATATTGTAAGTGGTTTCTTTATCTCTGTGTATCTAAAACTTGTTATTGGCTGCTTTTTGGGAAATGGTGTTTGAGGGCAATGCCTATCAGTAGATTTTAATGCAGTACGCAAATTCTGAACTGGTTGTGTACGAATATACAGCGTTTAGCATGAGATGGCTACTTAGGGATTAAGTGAAGTGATGCACTAGTTTCGGTTGTGTTTCCTTGTTTTACTGTGATTAAGCTTTAGCTGATATGGGGTCTTATGACCATTTGGGTCTGGTTTGTGTACGAATATACAGACGGTTCATCGTAGAAGCCATTTGGGTCTTACATGTCCTTTTGCCTCCTGTGTTCCTTGTTGCTTTCTGTTTGGATCATACCAGACAAGAACTCGTGACGCTAGTGCTTATACATTTTTTCCTCATGTGATTGTTTCTTAACAATATACTTGGCTATTCGATAAATGACTAAGATATGTAATGACCCTGTCTGCTCATACAACATCTTCATAAAAATTATCGTAGACGATATTTTCTCGCAGAGTTCATTGAGCTTATTAATGAGTGACTTGAGCTACCCTAAATTTGCTAAATATTTTTTTTTACCGATGTACACAGGTTTGCAAGTATTTTCTGGACGCGGTGGAAAAGAAACAGTACGGGTGGTTCTGGGCTTGCCCCAATGGTGGCAAAGAGTGTCATTACAGACACGCTCTTCCTCCTGGATATCTCCTTAAATCTCAAATGAAGGCTCTCTTGGAAGAGGAGTCACAAAAGATGCCAGTTGAAGAAGAAATCGAAAATGAGGTTTAATACTCTTCCAGCTTTTCCCAATCTGCTCATAGCTGCTAGGTCCCTGAAGTTGATTTGTGAGACCCAACTTGGAAAAAAAAATCGTTTTGTTCCTCTATGTTTCAGCGTGCAAAACTGAAAACGGCAACACAAATGACTCCTGCGCTATTTATGGAATGGAAGAGGAAGAAAATAGCTGACAGAGATGCAGGTTTGGCTGCTTCTCAAGCGGAGAGAGCTAAGAACGACCGTATGAGGTTTGCCCATTCATTATTTTGTTGCCTGTCCTACCTATAATGTGACTCATTGTGTTTTCCTCGTAAGCTGATTAATTGTGTGGATATGTAATCTCAGTGGTCGGGAGCTGTTTCTGTCGAATGCGAGCTTGTTTGTGGATGATGCTGAGGCTTTTGAAGAATACCAGAGGGAAAAGGAAGAGGAAGAGAGTGAACAGAAGGTGAAGTCTCTCTCTCTCTCTCTCTCTCTCATCATATAAACCAACCAAGTCATGTTAATGTAATCTTGAGTTTTTGCTTCTCAGGCAAAGAACAAAGAAACAGAGGCAGGGACAAGCAAGAGCAGTGGTGATGCTGAACAGAGTTCGAAAGAAGTGGATGAAGATGAAGATGATGAGGATGATTTGGACATGGATGAGCTTGATGAATTGGAAGCAAGCTTGTCGAAAATCGATCAAGATTCGTGAGCCAAACAATGAAGGATCATCTTGAGATGAAAATTTTGTGAGGTGGAGGTGAGGAAAGCACATGTTTTGCTTTGTGTACTTTCGATAGACTGGATTTTGCAGACACAAAACCAATTTCAGTTGGTTGAATAATCGGTTACTGTCTTAAGATCTTAATCTCTCATCAAGGACTAGTAGTGTTCTTTCTCTTTTTTTTTTTGTTTTCTTTCTTAATGTTGTTTATGTATATCATCGTCATACGCTACATTATATGCGAAAAAGTCCTAAAGATGAAAAACTATTAGAGAGAAAATCAGTAAAAAATGAAATGTGTTGAGAAGAAAAGAAAAGGTGGTTTTATCAATATATATATATATATATATATATATATATATAAAGCGGAGAAGAGAAATGGGAATTATTATTTGGTGAGATAGAAAAGAAAAAAAAAAAAAGAAGAAGAAGAGCCATGGCAGCTAGTCCTGGGCACGGGTCGGGTACCCGGCTTTTAAGGCATACTTGATACTCGACCCGTTTTTGAACGGGTATTTCATTTTGGACTTGTACTTGTTACCCGGCGTTTCAAGTACCCGGTTTTTCAAGTACCCGTATAAAAATGGGTTACCCGCGGGTTACTTGCCCCGTTACTTGTACCCGTTTTTCAGGTACCCGTTTGTACGGGTACTTGAAATTGCAAGTACCCACTTCAAGTACCCGCAAATATACCCGCATGTAATACCCGCAAATGACATTAACATGTTTTCAAATGTAAATACAAAGTAAACCTAAAGCAATAAACATGCATGATTGCATGCAAAGTGAAGAGGTTAATCTGTTCATCAATAGAACTTGTTCTCAAATCTTACAAACTTACACATCTAAGTTTCTAACAAGTAACAACACACAATTGCATAATTGTTACACACACAAAGGGCCACAACCGTTAACGTGAAGACTGGAACCTACAAAGTACAAACATGTGAAAGTGAAACAAACAATCAAGTAATGTCACAGACTCATACTCACAGACACAAACAAATGAACAATCATTCAAATAACTAAAAAAGTTAGAATGATTACCTATCAGGCTAATGGCTATCACTCTTCTTCCTCCATACTTAAGCTGACTCCTTTTCCCAAAGCTCCATACTCATTTGAAGTGGCAAGCTCTAGCAAAATAGATGAAACCGTTAGTGTGTAAAGTGTAAACAATCAAAATATAAATCACAAAGACAAAAACAAACTTACCGTCTTCTAAAATCTCTAACTGGCGGAATTGATCCTCCAAAGACACTTGTTCATAGTCACTTCTAATCCAATCTTGAGTACATATTAAAGCCTCAACCATTCTTGGGGTAAGCGAGCTACGGTATGGATCAATAACCCGTCCACCCGTGGAGAAAGCAGACTCAGAAGCAACAGATGACACGGGTATAGCGAGTAAATCTCTAGCAATTAGAGAAAGAATCCTATACTTTGATTCCATCCTCTTCCACCATGACAAAACATCAAAGCTAGGATCTACTCTAGAAACACAACTGTCAGCTAAGTAACTCTCTAACTCTGATTGATACACCGAGTGTTCTTCACTTGTTTCATGTTGTTCAATCAATGAATCCAAGTCATAAATTTCAACATCCCCTTCCCCTCTACAGCCTTGAGTAGTCATTGGAGTAGGCGAGCGTTCGTTTGAACTACTAAACTTGTCGTTATAGTAGTTAAACATCCTATCTAGAGCCGAAGTTACTTTGGCAATCAAACTTTCAGCTATGCTATCGGGTCCTGAACCATAACTCTCACGGATTAACCAGCTCACATACTTCAGCTTATAACGAGGATCCATAGCACAAGCAATAAAGATAACTAAGTTCATAGCATCCACATCTCCCCAATACTTATCAAACTTAGCTTTCATCTTAACAGCCATCTCCTTCTGGTTTGGATCAGTCCTATTCAAACTCATCTTCCTAATCATAAGACCCACTCCAAAAACCTCTTTCAAATATGAATTCCCAGTGACATGTTTTGTTGATGAAACTTTAAGAGTCGCATCATAGAAAAACTTCAAAATGGGTAAATAAGTTTTCGCATACTCCCAATCTGATTCAGTCGGTAAGCCATCTATTCTACCAAGCTCTACCATGTAATTTTCATCCTCTAACTCAAGCATTTGAAAAGCTTTTCTCTGTTTCAAAGCAGATTCTAACATCAAGTAGGTGGAATTCCATCTAGTCTCAACATCTAGACATAAACCGACTGTGTCTCCTAGCTTTAGATGACTAAGACACTCTTTTAGCTTATTTAACCTAGCTGGAGATGACCTAACATACCTAACAGCACTGCGAATGCGGCTAATTGAGGCTTTGTTTTCTGCCAACCCATCTTTTACAACCAAATTCAAGATGTGTGCACCACATCTCATATGGAGAAATTCCCCATTGACTACACTAGTTCCCCATGATTGAAGTCTTCTTCTTAAGAACCGAATTCCAACATCATTTGAACTTGCATTGTCTACTGTTACCGTAAAAACCCTACTAATTCCCCAAGCCACCAAACACCTCTCAATCATTTTCCCAATCACCTCACCCTTATGACTAAGAATCTGACAGAAATTGATAATTTTTTTTTGGAGATTCCAATTTTCATCTATGAAATGTGCTGTTAGACACATATAGTTAATATTCTGAACAGATGTCCAAGTATCTGTTGTAAGAGAAACACTCCCTTTGTGTTTCTCAAAGAACAATTTAAGCTTTTTCTTTTCCTCTAGAAATAAACTGAAACAATCTCTAGTGATTGTCCTGCGTGAAGGTATTTCAAATCGTGGCTGAACCGTGTACATAAACTCTCTAAACCCTTCCTTCTCAACAATCCTAAACGGCAACTCATCTTTAATTATGAACTTTACTAGAGATTTTCGGCATTCTTCTTTATCAAACTTCAAATATGATGCAACATTATCAGATTTCGAATGTTGATTCATCAAAGTAGCTTGCTTAAATCTTTTACCAGCAACAACATCTTCTTCATGTTCAGGATGAAGTTTTTTACACCTACTGATATGTTTAAGCATGGTACTAGTGTTCACTCCTGTTCGTGTCCTAATCGATACTAACGAACCACAATGGTTACATTTTGCTCTGTTATTATCCTCAATTCTCTTAAAATGTTCCCATGCAGAGGATCGTTGTCGAGAATTTACCTTAGACTCAACCGATTCGATGGTTGGATCCTGAGATTGAGCTTGACCATCACAATGTGACTGTGATGGTCTCTCGGTGGTCTGTGGTTCGTCTTCCATCTACATATGTTACACAAAACAAAGAATTTGTTAGTATATGAAGCATAACCGACTAACCGTGAGATAGAAAAAACACAAACGATCATATAAAATCAAAAACCCCAAATTGAAAATCCGAAAATTGAAATTAGGGTTTCAAAAAAAAAATGCAGAAATCAAATATTCCAAGCAAAATCGAACACAAATCGATCATATATTCATGTACAATCAAAACGCCCAAATTGAAAATCCGAAATCGAAATTAGGGTTTCAAAAAAATTTATGCAGAAATCGAACATTTTAAAAAAAATCGAACATCAAATCCTACTTATATTCAACCATAAACAACTTCTACGCTTAAAAAATCAAAAACCCCCAAAACAAAAAAAAATGAAAGTAAAAATTAGGGTTTCGAAACTTACGATTTCGAAAGATATGAGATATCGAGCGTTGAAGAAGAGGAAAAGTGAGAAGAAACAGACAGATTTAAGAAGGAGAGGAAGGAGAGCGAACGATTACAGAGAAAACTTCGAATCGGCGATAAAATCGCCCGAGAGAAAGAGAGAGAACGATGAAAAAAAAAATGAAGAAATGAGGGATCGCGATGAACCAAGACCGAGAGATTAGGTTATTCACCTATTATCCGGTCTAAATTCGAAAACCAAAAGGAATAACCGATTTATGTATCGGTTTAATGTTGGTTAATTTTAAAAAAACAGGTAACGGGTATTTACGGGCCGGGTAGCATTTTTTTTTGTTATACCTGATACTTGACCCGGACTTGCGGGTCTTTCTAAAATCATACCTGCTACTTGCCCCGTCAATACCAAGTACCCGCTTATACGGGCCGGGTACGGGCCGGGTCACGGGTACGGGCCGGGTAACGGGTACCCGTGCCCAGGCTTAATGGCAGCCGCATCAGCCAACCTCGTGACCCTGACATCGGCGTCGCTGTTTTCAAATCGGCCACTCTCTTTGTCCATGTTAGGCGGAATCAGAAACTCCCTCGTATTATTACCCTTCAGGACATGTCTAAAGCCCACACCTCTCCGACTCGCGTCTCTTAGGACCATGTCATCGTCTTCTTCTTCTCCATCTTCCTTCGGATCGACACTGGAGGAGACCGTTAAAAAGACGGTGGCAGAAAACCCTGTCGTTGTTTACTCCAAATCCTGGTGCTCGTAGGTTCACTCTTCTCATACTTTTTCTTCTCTATTCGTTTGTTCAATTGAAGACTGGGTTTTTTTTGTGGTGAAGATATTCGTCTGAAGTGAAGACGTTGTTCAAGAGGCTTCAAGTTAAGCCACTGGTTATTGAATTGGATGAACTTGGTATGCTTACTTTACACTATTTTCTATATAATGGGTCTGATTATTTTGCTAAATTGGTTTTGATTTTGTGTGTGTGTGTTTTCATCAAAGCTTGTTACAAGTACTTATTGTTTCATCAAGCATTTTACTCTGGATCTGTACTTAATACTTGTTTCCAAGTAGATATGATTCTTGTTCGTCTTCCCATTAATTTTTTTGGTTGCGTTATTGAATTGGCTTGTATGTTTATGGAATATACTCTTTAGGACTCTTTGAGTTTCAAACTTAGTTCAGAACTTTAGGATTTTCATGTAGTATTTATGCTTAGAGATAGCTTCTACACTTTGGAGAATCTGTGTTTTGTTTCTTTAGGAAGTTACTTAGACAATATATTGATTGGCTTGTTGATGAAGAAGAATCACAGTTAAAGGATTTCTAATGGTTTAAACCTTCCTTGCCTGCCTTTGGATCGTAGACAGTATGCTTCTGTTTCCTGCAAAACTATTATCCCATTGCAATCTTCTTAGTCATTTTATGCCTTTCAAAATATTGTCAAGAAAACATTTGTTCTATGTTGTCTTGCTTAGTTTTATGGCCAAACCATTTTCTGACTCAAGATATCCGTCTGAATCATTATACGAATGTTTTGGTGTTTTTCGACATTTTCCAGGTGCAGAGGGGTCGCAGCTGCAGAATGTATTGGAGAGACTTACTGGACAATACACTGTTCCTAATGTTTTCATCGGTTAGTTGTTTCATCATTTGGCAACAATTACTTGCTTTGATCAATTTTCCTTGATTCTTTGCCTGAAAGCAGAACGTTCTCAAACACGAACCTGCTATTTGAGATCTTAGTCACTGCACTTACGTTGTCCATCACTTGACAAATCTATTTTTATATTTTATGACCAGGAGGCAAGCACATTGGTGGCTGCTCAGGTACACTCTCTCAAGATCTTGCTCGATATTTTTTTTTTTTTGATAACTTGATCTACATATATATTTTGTTGCACAGATACTTTGCTGTTGTACAATAAAGGAGAGCTAGAGCCAATGTTAGCTGAGGCCAATGGAAAAACCGGCCAGACCTAGAGAGATTTAGAGATGAAACTGGTTGGAGATTTGTTCATGTTTCCTTCTCTTTAATCAAAACCTCTGAGTTAAAATTCTTGATGTCCTGATGATTTGGTGTTTTAACATCACTGTCTATCTGATGACTTCACAAGAATCTATTGTGCATCTTTCCATGGAAGTAAAATAAATAAACAGGCAGGCCGGTTTCTGTTACTAAACCGAGAGTTTGATCGAGTCACTAGCTACTTAGAATTTGCATCAATTTTAGGTCGGTACAATGCACATGGTCTGACTGCATAAATGGGGAAGATAAAAAAAGATGAATTGTTGGTAAACTTTTTGGTACATACGGTTTGGTTCAAGATTACAAATAGACTAACCGGGTTATAGACAAACCAAGTATCTCATTTGACTTCTTCAATCTCGTCCAATGCGTAGTTGTTGGTCGATATATTCGCGTAATTCACCTTTGAGAACCGGACCACAACCGGATATCGCGTCTTCGGGTCCTGTCAATTTAAACTGGAAATATTAGACAATACGAAATCTAACCGTTAGATCGGTAACTCGGAAAGTAGATGCATTACCTGATCAACGGCCACAACTGATCCAACGTTCTTGTACCAGTACGATTCTTTCCTTAGAATCTTAACCTATAAGTCCCCAAAATTTCATACAATTGTCACATTAGCCCCATAACTCTTAAAACGCCATAACTAAGCCAAAAACTTATTGCAGATACATAATTTGCTCAAGTATTAGTTCAAATTCCTCTAATGACACATGTTACTAAAGTCAAATTTTCTTGTACCAGTAGGATTCTTTCCTTTTAAGTCTCACAATTTCAAATTAATCCAATAACTCTTAAAAATGGTATATAGACCAAGTACTTATTGAAGTTACGTAATTCAGCTCAAACATTAGTTCCACTTTATCTAATCACATCTGTATAAACTCGAATTTTCTTGAGTACATTGCATAAACGATTGACATGTGTCGTATATCTATGCACCGATTGACATGTGTCATATATCTATGCACCGATATGAGCTGAAGAAGAACTGACCTTAGATCCTCTCTTGGGCCCAATCGGAGGAGGTTTAGCCTTTGCGGCAGGAGCTACCACCGGAGCAGCATCGGCGGGGGTTGAAGAAGCCTCCGAGGAAGCGGTTTCCGGAGATGTTTCATCCGCCGCTCTCACTACTAGTCTCGAACCGAAGCTTCTCATCGGCAAGAAAGACACGGCGGCGATCTTTGTAGACGCCGAAGAACCGCCGTTTAGAGTCGCCGTGACGTTGGCCGTCAGAATAAATCCCGTAGCTGCTGACGTCATCGCCATCTGTGTGGTTCTGGGGGAGTACGGAGATTTTGTTAGGTGTGTGTGTGATCCAAAAGGCTAAAGAAAAGAGGAAATGAGGACAAAGATTTAGATGTTTTGGGGTTAAAACGAATCGTTTTCACCCACTTGTGATATGACACGTGTGATCACATCTCGGTTCTTTAAGATAATGTGATGACATGGCAACCTTAAAATTGAAAAATTAATTATTTTTTACGAAAATTTTGTTCGAGAGAACATCTGTGAATTAGGGTTGACTTGCCGCCAAATTTCATTTCTCTTCCCCAATTTCAAATGCTTATGAATCGCCATGGACGCGTGAGATCTCTCCTTCATCCTTCATCGCCTTCGTCAGTTAGTTCGAGTGACCAACGATTTAGCTGAATGATTTCAGTTAATCCGTGATGAGAAGAAGGAATCACCGAACGGAAACCGCCGAATCCCTAAAGAAGAATCCGCAATTTGGGTTCACGAATCCTGATCCTTCGAGCTCTCGATCACATTCAGGTATTTATAATCTCAATTTCGTTTTAGTGGGTGTGTATGTTCATTTTTTATTGATTTTCGTTCCTATTGGTTTAGATTTGAAACGCAGGAGAAGTGTGACTTTCGCCGCTGTTGATCATCAGCAGAGTATCGATTCCCCAGAAGCCCAAACCAGAAGATGTGAGTTCATGTATCGCCTGGATTCCTCTGTAATTCCGAATAATCTCTAATGTTGAATCTGATTCTCATTTGAAGCGATTGACGCCAAGACCTCGGAGTTTGAGTTCTTTAAGAAGTTGAAGTCTGATTTTGGTCTCTGCTCTGGATCTTCTGACTCTAAATGTTCAAAAAAAGTGAAGCAAAATCCGAAAACCTTCGAATCCAGAAGCAAACCAGGAGGTAAACTCCACAATTGTTTAGGGTTTATCATCTCTTCTTGTGATGATAATAGACTGATAGTGCCTGCTTGGCTTTCCCCTGAATTTTCAATTTGCAGGAACGGACCGTGAAGCTAAAGATATATGCAATAGTTATAGCTTCTCCACACCCATTTATAATGCAAGACGTGGTTCATGTGGCTTGTCTATGTCACCTGTCAACTTGACTCGAAAGGATAAAGGTTCGTTACTTTGTTTTTTCGTGGTGACAGATGATATGCTCTCTTGCCTATCATCATCATTTTTGTTTCAGTTACATTCTTATACTTCTCTTCAATCTATTTTTTCTATTATTCTTAGAGAAAGATCCTGGGAAATCTTCTTCAGGATTCAGTAGAGATAAGGACACAGTTCGAGGTGGTAACAACAACCTGAGATGTGGAGGTGGATTTTGGATATCCTAGTTCTTAGATTGATCTACTTTACAAAGAAGCCAAACATACTAATCAATAGTTAAGCAACATGGTAATGTAGTTTGAATTATCAGGAACCAGTGATGAGAAAGGAGACTTATTCTGCGTGAAGAGGAAGAGACTGAATCAGTGGGTCAAAGATACATGGTTTCCTGAAATCCTCGAGCTTACCTCAAACGGGTACACTAGTATTTTTTAATTTCTATCTCAACACTTGTGTATAATCTATAATGTACTCAGAAAAAAATCATTTTTCAGGGGGGCTTTAGTTTCTGTTCTCCTAACTCGGCTGTTCCCTGGAACCGAGGCCAGACATGTAAGCTTGATTGAATCCTGGACTACATGTTAATTGCTTATCTTGATGAATTCTAAGCACTTTTTGATTGCCTCTCAGCCTTCTTGGTTTTCCAAGGAGAGGACAGACAGAGTCAACACAAGGAATTTTCTTGATTCTCCTGGATCGAAGTTTCTCAAGAGGTCCCATGAAAGCTATACAGAAGTTGACCATAGTCTGCAAATGGAAAGGGACAGATCGAGCTCTTGGCGGGGATGGCTCCAAAATAGCATCACACCAAGTCTGCAGTTTTCAACAAATAATGTTCACAGCAATTTCATGACAATAGATCCGGAAGACTTTACCTTTTCCATCTCATATCCTGAGGAACCGGGTTGTAGACCTCCACTGTTGACAGAGAAGGCGTCCCTGTCGTTTCCTGTTGAGGAAACTCTGGACTGTTCTCCCATGTCTAGCCTCCATTTCAGAAACTACAAGCCTCTTTCACTGGGTTATCACAGAAAACAAAGTTATTACAGCCCAGAGGACTTATCACATGATCATAGAGAGCCTTCGTCTGCATTACTTCTCGAGTGGAACACTGAAAACGCAAGCACCAGAAAGACAGATGATTTGCCACTAAGTTATCACACAAAACTCATCATGTATCCAAATGCATCATCCTTATCTTTGAATGATGACCCATGGAGCTCTGCCTATCCTTCATCCCATGATTTTATTACAAGGGAGCTGTACCCTTTATCTCTGCTCTCTCATTACACTTCAGGCAGTTTCCTCTTACCAACAACAAATCAAACCAGCCATTTTGAGCATGAATTCGAGAGGCATATTATTGATAACGAAGATGTGGTTGCTGCAAACCGGAATCTCCAGACATTTTATCACGCAAATAGCTCATCAGATTGTTTAACCAGAGACTACACATACTATCATAATCCTTCCGACTCTACAGTGGATCTTTGCCCTTTCAAAGCCCCTGGATGTGAAATAGAATCCTTTCCATTTTCCAGCATCAGCAATTCGAATCTGTTGGAAGTGTCAAGTCCAACACAGAGCGATCGTTTTAAGTCTTATGTTTGGATACCCTTTAAGTTTCAGTCACCTCAAGCTTGGATTGATTTATAGAAGTAAAATCCCAGGTGGTGGATATGAGCTTAAAGCAGCTGGTGAAGAACTACTTGAAACGAGTCTGGTTGCCACAGGTCAGTAACTCTCTTACTCGCACTCTTCTGATAATTTGGTGTCGTGTCGTTGTTTCTGCATTCGATTTACATATTACATTTAAGTTTAGAAGACATAAGAATCGATGATTTTAGATCTTGTCCTAACAGCATTACTGATGAATTAATTGAAGGAGATGTCGACGATGATCGATATAACTCGATCCGACATTAACTTAAATATGGTTGAGATGGTAAACGATCTTCAATCCTGAGTTATTCATGGGGACATTAGTCATCCCTCACCATTCTTTGATAATTTCGTTGTTCTTTGATGAATGAGCCTCTTAGATTCTTTGTCAACTAACAAAGTAGTTGGAACTCATTCGCTGAATTAAATAACTAACCAGATTGAGAAAGTTGGAATTAATAAAAATTAATAATAGAAGGAATGAATATGTAATTGCAAATATATATGGTTGGTTCTTTGATGATTGCTTGCTTCTTCCCCGTTCATTTTGATGGTACTTCATTTCCCATCAATCATCATTACTCTCCCCAATAAATTTTCTAATTATGAATCTTTGTGTGAATGGTCAGCTGAAAAATTGTAAGTTCTAAGTTTGTGTCTAGTGGATATAGAATTTTGCACTGGATTAATTATAGTTAAATCTCGATAAATAAATAATTTTTTCCACTCTCGACTTGAGTTAATGGGTTAAATGAATAATTTTGCTAAATGCAAATATTTTTTTGTAATCTTTAAAGACCCTATATAAATATAAATGAATAATCATCTCATTTAATTATATATATATATATGTTAAAAAAATTTCAATCAACAATGTTCGTACAATAATTCATTCTTTTATAAAAAAAAACTATAGTATTTTGTTTTTTTCAGCAAAATTAATCTTATCATTGATTTTTCCAAGTGCAAACAAAACTTTATAAGTATCTTGTTCGTGTTATAAAAAATAGTTACGTATTAGAAGCCATCAAATTGAATGTCAAAAAAAATTATAAAAATAATTTTTAATATTAATTTTTTATAAACTTTTTCAAAACTAAGCAACTATTTCTTGTCTCTCTGTCTCTTATTATGTGATGTTTAGGTAATAAAATTCATCACCAAAACTTGTGTTTATATAAGTTACATTGAATCTTGAGAATTAGAAAACTACTTTTTTTCCTAATTCTACATCAATATAGAAAATTTTCTTTTTCTAATTCTAAAAGACTTTATTTTTCTAATTCTAGAAACGTAATTTTTATAATTTACATTTTTTCAAGTTTCTATATTTCAAAAATTCTGTCTAAATGAATAAAATTCATTTATTATTCATTTATAAATAAATAATTTTGATAAACGAATATTTTTTTCTGGTCTCAAGAATATTTATTTATAGAGGTTTAACTATAATAATAGACTTACGAGACAATATTGCTTGACTAACACAAATTTTTTGTGGTCTTGTTTTTGTTTTTTCTACTAAGATGATCACAATGCATACTCAACAACAAGAAGCTTCATATTCATAAACTAAAATCTCTTTGAGTTTCATATGTTTCATGCTTTTGCAAAACTGTTGTAAGACATTTAAACCATCTTTAATGTTTATAATTTTGTCACAACTATCTTTTTGTTCAAAACTGAAAGAAGAACAGAAACTTATTAAAAAATGTATTTAGAAATTGCAAGTACAACAAAAACTGCTAGTTTCTTAACCAAACTTGGTGTGAATCTGCGAAGTCATTCACACCTTGTCTTTGCTGACATTTCTGACCCCGATCAGTTTTTATATTTATTTCCTATACTGCTCATAATTTCCTATAAACATGGCAAATAAATAAAATAAAAAAAATATAAGAAAAAACAAACACATAACCAAACTAACGGTTTGTTTGCCAGACCAGCGGACATAAAACTGGGTGAAAAAGTTAGTTCGTAGTTAATGCAATGGAACCGAAATTCTACGAACCGGTTGAAAAAGTTGAAAGTTTGATGTTGTTTTTGAGAGCCGGTTCATGACATGAACTGTAAATGTATAACTAGAGAAACGATTATTAAACCGTAGATATGTGTACACGTGGTCTACAAGGCTATTGGAGATATAGGGTTGATTTCAATTTTGAAAATTGGGGTTTTTTTGTTTATCTTTTCCAAGACGGTAGAGGAGATCCTTGCGGTAAAGGCTGCGCTCGTTGATGCAGTTTCTTCAGGACTCGGAGTTCTGAACTTGTTCTCTGACTCAAAATCTCTTATCTCCCTGCTCAATACTAAAGTCAATTGCGCTGAGCTTCAAGGCATGCTCCAAGACATTCATGTCCTGTTGGGTTCCTTTGAATCTATCTCTTTTCTCTGTGTTCTGTTTTGGAAATGTTGAATCTGATTCATTAACTAAGGGAACTTTGTTTATATTCTTAAGCTCACCACTTCAAATTGAGTAACTTGTTAATTTTATGTTAATGATTGAATATTTTATTTTAACTTTTGGTTACCCTATCTAAAACACAAACCCAACATGTCTTTGGACTACTTTTAGAAGATGTAAAATTTTTACTACATAAAACAAAACAAAAAAATCGTCTTCTTGATAATGTCTACGAACTTAATCGAGTTAGTTGCCAAGAAAATGGTTAATCCATTTATAGAATGGTTGAGAGGAAGAAACTAAAGAGGATAAGAAGAATTATCAATTGCAGTAAAGAAATCGAACCAAGTAAAAAAAAAAAAAAAAGTGATTTGATCATATCAAAATTTTAGGAATGCATCCAATTTTAATTTCTATCTATAAGATGAGACAAACCATGATGCATCCATGCCAACAAACATAGCAATATACCTATAATCGTAAGAGTGACCATATCTTATTAAATTTGATAGATCATACGTACGTAATTATATATAAATTAAGACATTAAAGCAAAAATATTATTTGTTTAAATTATAAAAGTGAAGGCATAGAAAGGTCATTTTGCAGCTTTCCCTCTAATAAAAAAGCCCTTTTGTATCTCCAAATAGCTGCGACTGTTAGATTCAGAGAAAATCTTCTCCGGCGGAGCTTGGAGATGTTTCTAATTCGAGCTATCTTCTAACAGGTCCTTATCTCTCTCTCTCTCTCTCTTAAGCTCCGATTCGTAACCCATTTTCTTACTGTTTCAATTTGTGGTTAATTTACGGATGCCCAAATCTGGTAAATGCAGATCCATTTGGATTTTGTGATTTCGAGATGATACTGAAGCTGAATTGCTCAATTGTTCTCTTCTCCACAGTTTATATCTGAGTTAAGGAAAGCCAAGGATACTATTTATCTATGAGACAATTCGTTGCTGGAGAAATGTCGAAAGAGGTTGAAGATAGAAAGAGTACTTCTTCTAGTAACGTGGTTGCTAAATTAATGGGTCTAGAGACAGCTGCACCACGGAGCAGATCCAGATGCTATTCGCGCTCTTCCTTCACTTCTGCTGATAATCATGAAGTTCCAACTTTTCATGGAGAACTCCAAGATGGATATGAAATGTGGGTATCACTGCCTCACAAGGCGAAATTTTCAAGGAAAGCTAAGTGTGATGGAAGTATGACTGATACTAAAAAGTTGGATCTTGTTCGTCGAATGTTCATGGAAGCGAAATGCCTGGTAACAGATGACAAGATCCACAGGTCCGAGGAGTTCCAAGAAGCACTTGAAGTTTTAAGATCCAACAAAGATCTATTCGTTGAGTTTCTTCAGGAATCAAATTCCTTGCTTTCTCATAATCTTTCCGACTTTCAGCCTGTCTCTCCTCATCCAAAGGCTACGCGAATTACGGTATTGAGACCTTCAAAGGCTGTTGATGCTCAGAAATGCGTTGTTCAAGATAGCAGGAGCAAGCAGATTAAGAAAACGCAGGAAACTCGATGGATCGATGCTGCGCAGCCAACTCGAATTGTGGTCTTGAAGCCTAGTCCAGGGAAGGCTCTAGATATAAAGGCTATTGCTTCTTCATCGCCTCCTTCGTATTTTGATGAGACTAGACAAATGGCAAAGGAAATTACACGCCAAATACGTGAAACTTTTAGAGGGCACTGCAGGAACGAGACTCTTTCTTCTTCTTCTTCTTCTTCTTATTCTGTCTTGTCCAATGGCTATATCGGCGACGATGGTTCGTTAAACAGGTCGACTAACGAATATCCAGTGGGCAACTCTGAGATCATGTCACCATCCTCTAGGCATTCATGGGACTGTGCGAATAGGTTTGAGAGTCCTTTCTCTTCCTCTTCATTCAGCCGAGTCTCGTTTTCTCCAGAGTCATCTGTCTACAGAGAGGCAAAGAAACGGCTTTCTGAAAGATGGGCAAGGATGTCACTAAACGGAGACACACAGCAACAAAAGAACCTCCCAACGGCCTCAACGGCCTTAGGCGACATGCTTGCACTTTCATCGACGAAAGTACCAACCAGATCCAGTGAAGAGAGCAACAAAGCGAAACAAGAATCAAGAAGATCAAGTTCATGCATAGGCAGTGGTCTAGATCAAGTAGAAAGCGCAAGCGGTTCTCCTCTGAATACCCTTGAAAGGTCAAAATCAGTCCCTGAGATTAGACTCAGTGGTGGAGCATCTCTTTCTGGAACTTCAAAAGCACAAACTCACCGAGAGCTTACCGAGTCAAGAAGCTTAAAAACATCATGGAAAGTTTCAAGCTTGTTCTTTTTCAGGAATAAGAAAGCAAACAAGGAGAAGACTGATGCACTGTCTCAACTGACTATGCCCACTGATGCACTACGACGACGAAGTATTTGTACAAGCGAGGTAATTCATCATCTGAAACTGGTTGTGAGTTAAGGAAGGCTCTGAAACCATTCTTGTTTTTAATCATCCGCCATTGGTTTATTTGCAGGGAGAAGTGACCACACCAAATGAAAACCAAGACCAGCCGAGTCCAGTTTCGGTTTTACAGCAGCCTTTCGAAGAGGATTATGTGGGAAATCCAGAATGTTCTGGGTCAATAAAGCCATGGACCAGTCAAGGTTGGTTTAGCTCTCTCTCTCTCTCTCTGTCTGCTGTTAGAGATTTTATCAAATTTGTAACATTTTGCTACTGTCACTTCTCTCAGGAGAAGAAATGTCTCTGAAATCTAGTCTGATCGACAAATCACCTCCAATCGGATCAATCGCTCGGGTTTTCTCATGGGAAGATGAGTCATACACAGACATAACTAAACCCAGAATTGGAATCAAGGAAGATGAAGACTGGTATTACTTCATCAAAACGCTCTTAAAAGCATCCGGTTTCAGCGGCAGTGACCCGCTTATGACCCGGTGGCACTCACCAGATAACCCTTTGGACCCTTCATTAAGAGACAAGTTTGCCAACAAGGAACTCATCAAACGCAGGAAACAGCGATTAAACCGCAAGCTTGTGTTTGACTGCGTCAATGCCATCATAATAGAGACAACATCAGCTGCACGCACTGGCTACACCGAGGGATTTGACATGGTGGAACATGTTTGGACAGAGTTTAAGGACTGGATGGTTCAGGACTCTAACAACTTGGATGGAGAAAGTTTGGTGAGGGAAGAGGTGGTCGGAAAAATGTGGAGTCATAATCTGCAAGTCGAAGTGAACAACTTGGCAATTGAAATTGAAGTGATATTGTTGCAAGACCTTGTTGAAGAGGCAGTTTTCGATCTTACTCAATAAAACAATGTATATATGCATTCATTTAAATTTACTATTTGTACAAGTGTTTTACATTTATGAAACATATGTATAATCATAGATGATATAATTTATGAAATAGCCAATATTATACATTTCCATTCTCTTCGGATGCCCGATTCAAAAATTAGTCTACATTTTTCATTTTGATGATTAATATCATTATAAATGGATTCGAAACCAGCATAAGATTAGTAAAAACGTTATAGTGGAAATGATAATTTAGAGGGGATTCTACAGACAAACACAAATAGAGATGCTTATGCGGTTCGTGCGACACACAAAACGACACTGTTTTCGAGTTAAATATTTATTGACACTCAGAGAAAGTTACAGAGAGCAAAACATAGACAAAGAGCTTCACAGAGACCATATGGATGCATGCAGTTTCAGAATTATGTTTATATGACTTCATCAGCCTTTCGGGTTCACCGCCTGACTCTGGTTCAGTCCATACTGCCAAAGAAACCGGTTTTATCAGCAACAGATTCACAAGCCTGATCTGATCTGTAAAGTATGAAGAAAATTGAGAAAAATTAATCAGTGTTTACCTTTTCTCTGATTCGAGAACTCCAGTTTTCAATCTTGCTTGGTCCAGCAGAGGCTTGGTTTGCTTGAGAACCAAGAAGTGGGTCCCAAGCTCTACTCCTCGGGTTCTCATAGTCTTCCTCATCGTCAAGCTCGGGTCTCCTAGGTGAAACCATAGCTCTGAGAACCATGGCTAGTAGCAGTGACAGTAGCTGAAAAAGCAGGAGTGGCGTGTTCACAATTAGAAAACGCAAGAAAAGACTCGTGTTTGTCTTTGTGTACTATGAAATGCTAAAAAGTTAAATAGGACTGATTTGAGTTTACCTGGACCGCTACCACAGCAATCCCGACCCATTTGCATATATCGATGTTTTCCTCAATGAAAGCTCGAAGACTATTGAGTTCTCCAGTTGGATCATACGGAAGATCCTACACAACACAAATATTCAAACAGTCACAAAAAAGTCAAGAACATAAAAACAATATTCAAATATACGAAAGATCTCACCTTCTCCCAGTGACGGTCAATAGTGATGAATGCAACAAGGGCAGCTTCAAGTAGAATGAGCAGAGTTTTGAGAATAGAATACTTTGAAAGCAGTCAAGGGAAAAACGAAATAAACCCATTCCAATAAACTGTCATGACGGTTTGACAAAGTCTTATCTATATATTAACAGAGATAGAAAAAGTGAAGTAAAGTTTCTGTATAAGGATACGAAACACAAGCAACAGCCATTGATAGCTTCAGCTGCTATGAAACCAATGATGGTAACAATGCAGACCAAAATACCAACCGCCATAAACGAGTAGATGAACCTGCATTAACAAGCAATGACAACAACACTAGTGGAAACCTGACTGGGCTTAATAAACAAACAAGATTTTTGGTTACACTGCAAGAGGAGGAACCAAACATTATCACTCTAGCTAAAGTTTATATTCTTAAGTTCTTTTAGCAACAAACTGTAGCTGAGCTAAAATCCAGATCATCTTCAAGCATGTAAAGCTTACACACTTTTGTTTATCTACTTAATTAGTAACGGAGAAGAGCTAAAAAAACACAAGCTTGAGCTGAAACAATCTAGTTGAAAAAGTAAAAGCAATTTCCCAGAAATTAAACCCAAATTTATCCCAATACTCCATTTCTGAAACTCAGCTGAAATAAATTGAAACCCTAAAATTGGAAACTTTCAAGTAAAACCCTCAATTTCGAAACAAAGTGAATTAACATGAATCTAATTGAAACCCTAAAATTGAAAATAGTACCATGGAGCAGGAAGGTCCAACGAACGGAGGTTAAACCCATGATCACCACTAGACCCCAGAACGATACTCCCCATGAGACCAACATGATTCTTCAAGGGCTCAGAAACCCTAGCAAAATCGACTCCGGAGCTCGATGGAGGAGGGTCGACGGGTACGTGACGGTGGTATTGATCGAGCATCCATATGGAGTAGATTATGATCGAAAGACCGAAGAAAGCTTGAACAAAATTGAGGATCTTGAGAGTGGAAGCAAACGAAACATGGCAGCAATTACGCCCCATTTTATTTTTCTCAGAGATTTTTGATAGATACACTTTGAAAGCTTTATCAATGGTCGTCTTTTTGTGTTTTATTCTTATATAAATATTTCAATTAGTCGTCGCTTGCAGTCAGATGGCAACATTTTCTCAAAGTGTGTAAATTCATCCATTTTTGAATATATCCAAAGTTTTATTTTATTATTATTAATTTTGTCTTTTACGTAATATTCTCTTATGAGAGGAAAATAATTATATCAGGTGGTCTTTGAAAATATTTTATATTTTCCGATTTAATTAGTAATAAGTTTACCATTAATGGTTAGATGACAATATTTTAAATATATTTTTTGTTTTAAGAAAAACATTTATATTCCATTATGAAAAAAGAGAATCATGTGTAGAAAAATTATTGTTCATCAATAAGATTCCATATTTGTATTAAGAATATAAAATACTCGGACAATATTTTGTCTGTATAAATATTTTAGTTGTTTTTTTACAAAGTCATTTTGGTTCCCAGAAAGGGCCCAATGATTAAAATAAATGGGCTATACTAATCGGCCCATAATCCCTTCCGCGCTCGAAGAAACAGCGAGAGCAGCTGCAGGGGGAGATTTGGAGTTGCGTAACGATAAGCACTCGAGAATGACGAAAGCTCCATCTCTCGCGTTTCTCTGCATACAATCCCTCAAACTTCAGCTTCTAGAGAGAGAGAGAGAGAGAGAGAGATTCGAACAAAGCTCACGTTTTCTTGTCATAAATATATTTCTAATTACCATAATATGTTTTTTGAAGTAGGAATCACAAATGAGTCTGAGGAGGCGGACAAGGGTAGACACAGACACATTCTCCAGCTCCACCAGTGCTGCGGTCACAGAAGCCACTAGCAATTTTTCCAAACGTAACGGTGCACTTGTCAGTACAGTTTTTACCTATTTCACATTGTCCCATAATATTGTGCTAAGCCATTTATATCAATTTTCGATAGTGGTGGCATCTTCAATGTTGAACTCAACCCATATTATTCTTATTTATAGTATCTTTTCTAATCGATTTCTCTTATTTATAATTCAGCTTAAAAATTTGAATTATTCGAGAAGAGATATAAACAAATAGATTAAATTGGAACTCCAAAGGATAAGATAATTAAAAAAAAAAAAAAAAGGTGGGAAAGTTTTAGCATTATTACTTGTCAATTACGTTCCGCCTCCTTGGCCCGCACCAGCTGTTTAAGATCGCCGGCGTTACAGCAATTGGCCACGTGTGATAAGTTATCTGAATTTTATATATATCTCTATGATAAACAAAAATGTTTTTTTTTTGTTTTGTCATCAAATATATTTATTTTTTATTGGTATCATCAAATAAATACTATGTTTAAGAAAGAATAAAAAAAAACTGAACTTGAAAGAGATAATGACAGTTATACCAATTCCAGTTGAAAACCTTTAACACACATCTAACTTGTCGCTAGTAGTTTTTTTTTTTTTCCTATAAGTTTCTTGACGGAAATGTTCAAAAGAAAAAAAAGTTTCTTGAAGGATTAACAGAGTATATAAAGATATAAACATTTTCACTGTGATTTTAACATTAATGGTCATTATGAACATTTTAAGTGGCAAAAACGAAAATCATACTTTTTACAGTACCTAAAAGATTAGTCTGAGTTTTGGTGTAAGTTTTTTTTTTTTTTTTTTTGATTAACAAAAAATAAGAAAGATGTAAATATGATCAAGGTTTACGATCTCTGTTCAATTAAGATTCCCGCAAAAGGCTTTACCAAACAAAATTTAAAGCGCCTTGGCTCTATATAAGTCATCATTTCATGTTTATAATTTTATCCACATAAATTAATTTCGCAATAATCAATTGATTAGATCATTATTATGACATATCTTATTTATTATAGTGTATTAAATTTCCAATGACTAGAAATTGATTATACATCATTTGGATTTATTCCAGTTTGGTTAAGTTGGTGATAGACATGAATATTGGTTTCTATTTTAATGTCATTTAATGACATAAACTTCGTTAAACTTAATTTCGCAATTCTTTTTGAAGAACTTAATTAGCAACCATTGAATAGGGGCCTTTTATCTGATTTTTGTCATATAAATTTTTATGTTTTGGGTTGATTCAACTTTTAATCATATAAAATGTGGTGTGAGTGAGCTAACCGGCGGGTTAAGTTGATAGGACAAATAATAGTGGCATGTAAGTGTAAATACTAAAAAGAAGAAGGGTAAGTTCCCAAAATAGGTAGCCAACCACATGGTTTCGTTTATCTTCTTCAAATGTTAAGTCTCAACTAGTCGCCTTTACTTCTTCTTCTACCTCTCTCTTTCTTTCTACTAAGTAAAAAAAAAAAATATATTAAAGCGGCACTTCTCCACTAAATCCTTTCCTTGGTTTTCTCTCTCTAAACGCATCACATTACACACACACACTCTCTCTCTCTCTCTCTCTTGGATCGATTCCGTTAGGTGTAGTTTGTATAAATCTGATTGGGGATTGCGCAGATCTGAAGGGAGGAGAGCCAGATCGGGAGTCGCAACGGTGGTTGGTCGCTGATGGAGGAAGCATTGGAAATGGCGCGAGCCAAGGACACCAAAGAGCGCATGGCGGCCGTGGAGCGGCTTCACCAACTTCTCGAAGCTTCTAGAAAGAGCCTGAGTCCGGCCGAAGTGACGTCACTGGTTGATTGTTGTCTCGATCTCCTTAAGGACAGCAATTTTAGAGTCTCTCAAGGTGCGCTTCAGGCGCTTGCTTCCGCCGCCGTGCTCGCCGGTGAACATCTCAAGCTTCACTTGAACGCCCTTGTCCCTGCCGTCGTTGAGCGGCTTGGCGACAGCAAACAGCCGGTTAGGGATGCGGCGAGGCGTTTGTTGACAACTCTCATGGAGGTGAAATAAATTACTATTACTACTTGTTAAATTTTGACAGAAAGTGTTATTATCTCGACAGAGTCCTCCTTTGCCATTAACAACAAGTGTTCCTAATAAGATGTAACAGTTTTTTTTTTTTTTTTTTTTGCTGTTCCTTAAGGTTTCATCTCCGACGATTATAGTTGAAAGAGCAGGTTCGTATGCTTGGATGCATAAGAGTTGGAGAGTGCGGGAAGAATTTGCGCGTACTGTCACATCGGCGATTGGTCTTTTTGCATCCACAGAACTCCCTCTTCAACGTGTTATTCTTGCTCCGGTACTAAGAACCAACAGTGTTTTCGGTTTTATTGATTGGTTTTTAAAAAGACAGGTCAAATCCATCTTAAATGGTAATTTTTATTGTCTTATTTATCAGATACTTCAAATGTTAAATGATCCGAATCAAGCAGTTAGGGAAGCTGCAATTCTGTGCATCGAGGTAAGTCTTAACTCTTTTTCAACCACTCAACTGTCTAGAGACTTTGTATTAGTTTCTAATCTTGAAGGCTGACTGGTTATTTATCTCAAATTCCATTATTATGAATGAGATTGTAGTGAATTCAATAAACTTTATGTAGAGAATTTCATCAATTTCTACGTGGAGCCCTGTCTATTTGTTTTTGAGAATCCATAGAATTCAGAGTTCAGACGCTCTGTCTCGTGTTTGCTTCTAATATCACGCTTCTGTTCTCTTTCAGGAGATGTACATGCAGGGTGGGTCTCAATTTCGGGAAGAGCTTCAGCGCCACCATCTTCCATCATATATGGTTAATCTCAGATTAAGACTGATTTTTTGTGCGGTGCAGAGCGTGCATATTGCATATCAATCTGCATCATGGCTTAGTGTACTTTGATGAGGAATACTATAATTGCACTCTGCTACAACTCCTTCTCTGTTTTGAATCAGGTAAAGGATATTAATGCTAGACTGGAACGTATTGAGCCACAACAGCTTTCTACAGATAGCCGCAGTGGTCACCATGTTGTTAATGAGGTTAAGGCATTAACTGTCAATCACAAGAAAAGCAGTCCCAGGGCAAAGACTTCCACCAGAGAGAACTCTTTATTTGGAGGTTAAGATCTTCTTTCCCCCAAGGATTAGTCTAAAAATTATGTTGTTTATCTTGGCTGATTTTATTTCTATCTTTGCATTTCAGGAGATACTGACATCACTGAAAAACCCATCGAGCCAATCAAAGTGTACTCAGAGAAGGAGCTGATACGAGAATTTGAGAAAGTTGCTTCAACACTTGTCCCAGAGAAAGACTGGTCAATGCGTATTTCAGCTATGCGGAGGGTTGAAGGACTCGTTGCAGGAGGTACTTACTTAATCAACATTTTTTGTCCTTCTCCTTTTGCGTTGATTGCTATCCATGATATTTTCTGCTAGTCAGTGGAGGAATTTTCTAGTGTCACATCTCATAAAATCTTTCTCTGTTGAAGGTGCGACTGATTACTCTTGTTTTCGAGGTCTCCTGAAGCAACTTGTTGGTCCCTTAAGTACACAATTAGCTGACCGGAGGTCTACCATTGTTAAGCAGGTTCGCTAAATTTTCAATTTGATATTTTTATTATTAAGATTTAAGAGTGCATTGTGATTCTTCTTTGCCCAACAATGGAGACAAATTGATGAGTTGGCTTGTCGCGAGGAATGCTATTTTATTAGTTATGGGAATTCATATTTTTCTGTGGCCCATGCCAACTCTCTCCATCTTTGTATAATTTGTATTCATTTTAGCCAGAATAACACATTTTGCTAAGTTCCAGTGGGGGTGAACGGTATGTTAGATAAATGCAGCCTTATTTTATATAGTTTTGTATTTCTATCATTGCCTTTCCTTCATATGCTGTTTTTCATGTATATAGGCTTGCCATCTCTTGTGTCTCTTATCAAAAGAGCTACTGGGTGATTTTGAAGCATGCGCTGAGATCTTTATTCCAGTAAGCTTGAACCCTGTCATCTACTGTTATGACATTCAATGCATATACATTCATGTTAATATTATTATATGGTAATCAGGTGCTTTTCAAGCTGGTTGTGATAACTGTGCTTGTAATTGCAGAATCTGCTGATAACTGCATAAAAACGGTAAATTATTAGCTTTTCTGATTTTGGTTTCTAGAAGACTGCCTGCTCGTCTAAATTTTGCGCTTACACAGATGCTTTCTTGCTATTCCAGATGCTGCGTAACTGCAAAGCTGCCCGTGTACTTCCTCGCATAGCTGAGTCAGCAAAACATGACCGTAATGCAATTTTGCGAGCAAGGTATACTACGGCCTTCGTATCAAACGTAAGATTTTTGATTTTATGGAAGTTGATCCGAGTTTTTTATACAGGTGTTGTGAATATGCACTGCTAGCACTCGAACATTGGCCTGATGCTCCAGAAATTCAGCGGTCAGTTGATTTATACGAAGATCTGATTAGATGCTGTGTTGCAGATGCAATGAGTGAGGTAGGTTCCTTGTTTCATCTCTGTGTGGGACAACAGTCATTAGGGTTCAATGCAACTTCTGATGGGATCTATGTTTGCATTAGTAGTATCAAATGATTTGTATTTCTTGTACTGCCATCTATCATTCTCCCATGTATCATTGGAAACTGTTAATATGTTGAATAACAGGTACGGGCAACTGCTAGAATGTGCTACAGAATGTTTGCAAAAACTTGGCCGGATCGTTCTCGTCGTTTATTTTCCTCCTTTGACCCTGTCATTCAAAGGGTAAGGCTTCTCAACTCTCTATATTCTATTTATTAGCATTGATGAGGCTTACTAACGCATTCCATATGTTCTCAGCTAATAAATGAAGAAGAAGGTGGAATTCATAGGAGACACGCCTCACCATCTGTCCGTGAGAGACACTCCCAGCCTTTATTTTCTCAGACGTCTGCTCCATCTAATTTACCTGGATATGGAACATCAGCCATAGTCGCTATGGATAGAAGTTCAAATTTATCCTCAGGAGGATCTCTTTCTTCTGGGCTACTTCTATCCCAATCAAAGGATCTCAGTAAAGGTTCTGAACGTAGTCTGGAAAGTGTGTTACAATCAAGCAAGCAGAAGGTCAGTGCAATTGAAAGTATGCTCCGAGGACTGCATGTATCCGATAGACAAAATCCTGCAGCCCTTCGTTCGAGTAGTTTGGATCTAGGTATTGAGCTTCTTTCCCTGTGAGAGTATATCTTGTTTTCGAAACGTTCTCTGACATGAGCTAAAACATTCTTGCGCAGCTAAATTTTCTTTTTTTATCCCCTAGTGCAGGAGTTGACCCTCCATCGTCTCGTGATCCTCCATTCCATGCTTCTGTTCCAGCATCCAATACTCTCACAAATAGCACAACTGCTGAATCAGTGCCTAGTATTAACAGAGGCAGTAATCGCAGTGGTGGCCTTGGTTTGTCAGATATCATCACCCAAATACAAGCTTCAAAGGACTCAGGAAGACAATTGTACCGAGGCAATCTGTTGTCCGAGTCTCATCCTAGTTTTTCATCCTTGACAGCTAAACGGGTCTCAGAGAGAAATGAGAGAAGTTGTTTTGAGGACAACAAGGATGCCAGGGAGGTGAGGCGGTTTATGGTGGGTCATTTAGACAGACAGCAGATGGATAGCGCTTATAAAGATTTGACGTTCAGGGATTCCAACGCTAGTCATGTTCCCAATTTCCAGAGGCCACTTTTGAGAAAAAATGCTGGGGGAAGAATGTCGGCAGGCAGGAGGAAGAGTTTTGATGATAGCCAGCTGCAAGTTGGTGACATGTCAAATTATGTTGATGGTCCAGCGTCTCTGAACGAGGCCCTTAACGATGGACTGAATTCAGGTTCTGATTGGTGTGCCAGAGTTGCAGCTTTTAATTTTCTCCAAACTTTGCTGCAACAAGGCCCAAAAGGTGCTCAAGAAGTAATCCAAAATTTTGAGAAAGTAATGAAACTATTTCTCCGGCACTTGGATGATCCTCACCACAAGGTTGCACAAGCAGCACTGTCGACACTCGCAGATCTTATACCATCTTGCCGAAAGCCTTTTGAGAGCTACATGGAAAGAGTCTTACCCCATGTGTTTTCAAGGCTAATCGATCCTAAAGAGGTAGTTAGACAACCTTGCTCGTCAACCTTGGAAATTGTCAGCAAAACCTACAGTGTAGATTCCCTTTTACCTGCATTGCTTCGTTCACTGGATGAGCAGAGATCGCCAAAGGCTAAATTAGCTGTGATCGAATTTGCCATCAACTCCTTCAACAGGTATGCTGGTAACCCTGAAATTTCGGGTAATAGTGGCATCCTAAAGTTGTGGCTGGCAAAGTTGACACCATTAACCCGCGACAAAAATACTAAGTTAAAAGAAGCTTCCATTACTTGTATCATATCTGTTTACAATCACTATGATTCTGCGGGACTTTTAAATTACATTCTTAGTTTGTCGGTTGAGGAGCAAAACTCCTTGAGAAGAGCCCTGAAACAGTATACTCCCCGCATCGAGGTGGACCTATTAAATTTTATGCAGAGTAAGAAGGAGAAACAGAGAATAAAGTCTTATGACCCGTCTGATGCCATTGGGACATCATCTGAAGAAGGATATGCCGGTGCTTCCAAGAAGAATATATTCCTTGGCAGGTATTCTGGGGGTTCTGTTGACAGTGATAGTGGTAGGAAGTGGAGTTCTTCCCAGGAGCCAACAACGGTCACTGGTGGTGCTGGTCAAAGTGTTTCCAGTGGAACTCAGGAAAAGCTGTATTACAACTTCAGAAGTGGGATAAGTTCTGCTAGTGATGTGTTGAATCAAAAGGATTCTGATTACACGTTTACTTCAGCTGGTCAGAATTTGATGTCAAGAACTAGCCCTAATGGAAGCTCAGACAACATTGAAAATTTGGATGGCTTATATCCACCACATTTGGAGAAAAATGGTCTGAATATGACAAACGCTGATTCGTTGGAAGAAAGACATGAAAATGAGGTCTCCCGCGAATTAGGTTTGAGTCACTACATGCTCTCATCTATTAAGGTTAACCCAACACCGGAATCTGGACCTAGCATTCCTCAGATTCTACATATGGTAAGTAACAATTGTCACATTGTCTAAAAGTCGTTATCTTTTTCTCTCTGGTACTTTAAAGCATGTCTGATGATTATGCTTTTACAGATCAATGGGAGTGATGAAACCTCTTCTTCGAGCAAGAAATCTGGACTCCAGCAATTAATCGAAGCCTCTATAGCTAACGAGGAATCAGTTTGGACCAAGGTATACCTAATGAACCCTAGTTCCAGTAGTCAGAGGAATTGGTCTCGACATGTAAAACTTATAGATTACAGTTCCATTTTGAAAAAAAAAAGTAGTTACTGGATATGTCTAAATTTACTCAATGAAATTACTAGGCTAAACAAGATTAGGTAAGACAAGAAAAAATGTGTGTGTTGGTAAACTTAGTTTGTGGTTGCCTGTTTTATATGGGTTTTAACTTAGGCTAAAAACTTAACAAGCCAAACCATGGAATTTTTTGCCATGTGATTCTTATTCATTTTGTTGTTCTGGGCCGGAAGTCGTCCATAATGACTTTACCATATACATTTGCTTATCAATCCTAATGGATATTCTCCCTTTTTTTAATTCTCAGTACTTCAATCAAATATTGACGGTTGTTCTTGAAGTGCTTGATGACGAAGATGTTGCAGTCAGAGAAGTTGCTCTTTCGCTGATTTCTGAAATGCTAAAGAGCCAGGTTTGTTACTTAATCTCATTAATCAATCGTCTCTAAAAGGTTAATGGTGTTATATTTCCAGCTCTGTAAAATTACGAATACCTTTTCTTACTTGTATGTATCTCACTTGATAACTTCAGAAAGATTCCATGGAAGATTCGGTTGAGATAGTGATTGAGAAGCTGCTGCATGTCTCGAAGGACTCTGTTCCCAAAGTATCAGATTGCATGCTCAAACCTTATTCTTGTGCATCCACCGCATTCTTATATTTTTGATGACTCCTGATCTCCTCGTATATGATAATATCCTTTCAGGTTTCCAGTGAAGCTGAGCAATGCTTGACCTCAGTTTTGTCCCAATACGATCCTTTCAGATGCTTAAGTGTATGTAGTTAGAATTACCATTGATTCTCATAACCTCATTTGGTTTTGTACTTCATTTGATTGATTGCTAGTTAACTTAATCTAAGTGATGTCTTTGTTTCAGGTTATTGTCCCACTATTGGTAACAGAAGATGAGAAAACTCTCGTCGCTTGCATCAATTGTTTAACTAAGGTAAAATTTCTTCATTTTCCGAGGTTGTTAATACAAAGTTGCATATATTGTTAATAGATACAGTCATCAGATCTCACTGAAACAGACACATTGCTTCTTGTGTACAGCTTGTGGGTAGGCTCTCGCAAGAGGAATTAATGGATCAATTGTCTTCTTTTTTGCCTGCGGTTTTTGAAGCATTTGGGAACCAAAGCGCAGATGTCCGAAAGGTAAAACAAATCGGGGGGAGGCTTCAGAAACTTGACGTTTTGACCAATAATTTACCCTGAGATTTAATGAAATCGGGGATACAAAGGTTAAATATGTCTCTCTGAGTTCCTTTGGGATTTGTGTTTGTTGCAGACAGTGGTGTTCTGTCTGGTCGACATATATATAATGCTTGGGAAAGCGTTCTTGCCTCATTTGGAAGGTCTAAACAGCACACAGGTTCGCCTGGTAACCATCTATGCAAACAGGATCTCACAGGCTAGAACGGGTGCCCCTATGGACACAAACACATAACGAGCCACTTGTGCTCGTGGTTCATTGGTTTTCCCCCTTGTGTCTTGGGGGTTAATATTCATTATTGTTCATTTTGTATATGGGTATTGTGTATGTCTTGTTTTTTGTTTTTTTTTTTTGTCTTGTGATAGTTTTGGTGTAAGGTTTTTCTTCTATTCATTTTGGTTACAGTGTGTATTTTGCTTTTCTCTCGAAGGATCAACACAGAAAATTGCATCTTCTAAAATTCCCTTTTTAAGTACTTGGCTTCTGATGATTAGATTACCTTTATTAGTAAAACATTATCTTCGTTCATTTTCTCTGGCGTCTCACTCTCTCTCTCTCTCTCTCTCATTGACTGATGATTCGTTTGCTCTACCAGAATTTTTTTTTTGTCTTCTTTGTTGCTTGTGATGGATTGTAGAGTTGCTTTCGTCATACTTATTCTTCTTCCTTTTCCCTCTCAGTTTGATGATCAATTTGTTGAACTATGTGTCCTAACGGATCATCAGAATCATTGTCTCTGTCAAGCGACCGAACTCTTACTTCTTATAACGATGACTTCATGCTTGGGTTCTTCAAGCCTTCCCAAAGTGGAGTCGATCGTTGGTATATCGGCAACAAATAACGTCTCTTCTGACTCAAGACAAGACTACAACTGATCCAGACCGAAGTACTAGTTGAGTACACGAGGCATCAGAGGGAGACAAAGTGGAAGGCATCATTGTTTTCAGATCCTAAACTTTGCGATGTCTGTGGGAATAATAACGCCTCCCGTGACATGAATCCATCAAGATGTAACGTGTATCATCATCATCATATTACCACTCTGACCACTCCATTAACGTTTTTTTGCTGAGCTTCTGCAATCTGATGCTTCTCCATGGTGAGGTTTGAAAGGGTGTTTACGCTGGTTTTCTAGTGACACGTGTTTCAGTTTGACTATCGTAATTTGACGGTTGGATACAAATCCTCTAAGAATGGGAAGATTGGAAAAAGCTTGCATTCCTTTCTCCTTCTCTTTAAGGTATACCTTAAATTTTTTATAAAAATTTATGTAGGAAATTCGTCGTAAATTTTCAAATTTTTTATAAAAATTTATGTCAGAAATTCGTCGTAAATTTTTAAAGGATTTTCGACAATTTTTTTTTTTTAAAACAAGTATATATAAATCGAATTTTTTTATTTTTATCGGAAATCCTTAGGAAATTTTTTAGGTGAAGTTTATTTGGAACTTTTAGTTAAAATATGTGTTACTAAAAAATTATATAAATTATAATTTTATAGGCATTGATCTATTTTATTAATACATGTTAGAGATTAAAAAGATTATATGTGTTTATTGGTGTTTTTGTTTATACTTTTGTTTTGTTTAAGTTAATCGTTTGGAGTAGTAATCATGTGGCATAATAGTAGCTATCTCTGCAATCATTACAGTAGGTCTGAGGTTTGAACCCAACACTTCGCATGTTATTGGGAATATTAAAGCCATTAGGCTATGTTGACAAAAAAAAAAGTTAATCGTTTGGACGTCTATGGACATACCCAACATGACATATGTCAAATTGGTTTTGTGTCCAATTGGACATAGTTATTGTTGGACATGTCCATGAACGTCCAATAAAAATTCATTTCCAGTTGGACATGTCCAGTTAGACATAGGCTCGACCAATTGACACCTCCACTATCAATACTAATCTCCTTACGGGCAGCTACAAAGACATCACCATCCTTTTTTGAGTTTTCTCATTTTTTGCTAAGAGCCAATGATTCTTCGTTCCTTTATTAAAAATACATTAAAAATTTTATTATTATCAATGTTATTAGTTACTTGGTTTATTTAAAAAAAATCATTGAGACTATTACAATTTTTTTTCTGACAACAAATTAATTCAATAGATCCTTAAAATGTTTAGCTAACCAAACTGAAAGGATATGATACACATAAACCATTGATGATGGTATACACCATGCTAGAGTATTTTTCTTTGCATTTTTTGTTCTTAGAACCAAGATAATAATGAAGTTATTGAAAAAAGTTTTACGAATTACTTTAAAAATATGAAGAACGCTGGTCACTTTTTTAGTGTATATACCATTTTTACCAACTCTGAACAGTCCATTGCAAATGCGACGTCTAGTTGATGAAAAACGTTCATATACTCCATATTTTATATTAGAGTTTCAAATTCTGCATATGGTGAAAGAATGCTTCAAGTATTCATAGCTCTCAATGCTATTTCTTCTACTTTTTCTTTCCTACAAAACCATCTTTGTTCTCAAAAATGTTATAAACTTTTCTTGCTCCATAAATGTAACAGCATCAATTTTTATGATATAAGTGTTTGTGCTGAAAGGATATTGCGTCATTTTTATCTCTTCTAAAATTTGAACTTTATCCCATAGTCTTCTTTCCAATATTGTTATTTTTTAGAATATGTTTGGAGATTCTGATTTATAAATCTGAAAACCTTTTTATTCATGGTCTTCCATGATCCAAATTATTCATGGGAAATAATTATTTGTATTATCTTTAGGCAATCATCAAAGCAAATAGTTCATGTTTGAAAAGATCAATGTTATTAGAAAAAACCCTAAATTTGCTAGGATCATAGATAGAACCCATGTTTTAATTGTTAGAAGACATTCAAAAATAACATAATTTATTGATTTCTCATCCACCCCACACCGAGCACATTAAATGTCATATGTTATTCCTCTTGATTTTAATTTTTTTCACAGATATAAATTCCAAAATAATCTGTCATTAAATATTAATTATTTAATTTTGTAGAGATATTTAATTTTTCATACATAGTCTTTTATTATTAAAGTTCTCTTTATCCATCTCAACATCTTCACTGGCCTGACTGATTTAACATAGTGGATGCGGATGAAAGAGTGCGGAAGTGAGCAGATACGATTTTAAACGTTATTAAGTAATTCATATGATTGACAAACTGTAGAAAAATGATGTGTTTATTAGATATTTATGACTGATTAATTGTTGACAAAAAAAATAAGACTGATTAATTAGCAAATGCAATAGTTGTTAAATATAAAAACTTCAAAAATTTGTTTTTAAAAAATTAAAATTATACAAAAGGTAAAAGTTATTTTTGTAATTGTTTTTGAATACTATCAGCCATTATCACTTGAATGTCAGTCTCCAATGGTCATGTGTTGGGTGAACTCAGCTTTTCTTTCTGGGTTGTTCTACTGGTTTCTCGAAACTTATTGGGTTTCTGCAGCTGGGCCAGATTTCAGGATCGAAATCCTAGTGATAACTGCAAATATAAATAAATAATTGAATTATAAACTCTAAATTTTTTACTTTTGCAATTGTCTAGTAGTTATGTCTCCTATATTATAAACAAATATGAAATGATTATTGATTTGGATTGAGATCCTCTCGTGGAGGACATAGCACGATGAGACAGCGGACACCTTGTCTTCCCAGGGATATTCTTCTTTTTGAAACATCGACTTTATTTATTTATTTTTATTTATTTTCTATTGGTCATTTTCTTTTATGCTTCACATACTGTGTTTTTCTTGATATATATTTTAAATTTTATACACTATTATTTTCAACTTATTTATTATTAATATTTATTACATCTTTTATACCCAAGATGATAACAACATTAAAAAGTGACTTCGGCGTATATATCTATGTTTATATAATATTTTTTCTTTCCGAAGTTACTATATATTAATTTTTTAAATTTTTATTCGATATTCATGAAATTGTTTGTTTGTCAAAAAATTAAGAGCTTGTTAAATCCTCTATTATTGTTATAATGCAGAAAAGAAAAACATACAAGAAAAGAAGGTGTGGGCACATGATTCTCCAACCACCGCCGAAATAGTTTGCAATTTTTCCTAAATAAGAAAAATATAAAGTCAGATCCACAATATGTATAAAATTTATTAATTATAATAATATTTAAGTCCACCTTATCTTATACGATTACTATATTCCTATTATATAGCATTATTTTTTTAGTTATTATAAAAATAGCCATGTCGCCTCCAAGCATCATTTTCTTCATCATTCTTTTGTGTCAACCATTTTCGTCATCATCTTTAATTGTAATTTTTGTCCTCAATCATTTCTCTGTGTTATTTGATTCAACATTTACTAGTTTTTTTGTGTTCTATCAACCAACATCTACTAGTCTACGTGAATTTCAAACCATTTTTAGTGGATATTATTCATATATATATTTTAGTTAATTTGAAAATTTATATAAAATTTATAGATCATCGTAAAGTTTAATGATTTTTCAATTTAACAAATAGATTTAGATGATTTATATATTTGTATTTTCAATATATAATTTTTTTAATCTACTAAAATAACACCGAATTAAACTAATATTTTAAATCATTAAATAAATAAAAATATAAATTCAAATCACTGATCCAATATTACATAAGTTTACTTAAACTTTTAAATGCATTAATAACCAGCAATTCCCATTTACATATAACGTGTAAATGTAAATTTTATAAATTTTAGATGATAAAAAAATTAATGAAAAATAAAGAGATTTCGAAAACTATTTGATTAAGTGACTGATTAAAAAAATTAATAAATAAATAGATATAATATTTGATTCGGAGACTGTTGTAACTTGTAACTTATTAGAATTGCATAAATAAAAAATTAATTGAGTTTACGGACGTGCAACCTATTTAAGAACTATTGTTAGTGCGTGATTACCTGAGAACATTGTCTTATTGTGGTCATCGTTTCCTTAAACCCAACACGCTAATTAAATGTTTATGACTAACGATATCAACTAATATAATATTAATCTGCTGACAAAAACAATTAGTATATCACCTAAACCTTAGTCTCGCTGTTTTAAGTTCCTCTACGAAATCATAATTTACTATTTCAAAAATTTTTTTCATAATTTGATATAAAAGCAGCATAATTGCCTCCAAAAACATAAAATCATAATGCTTAGTCTAGGGACCAAATCTAACAACTTTGGAATATCATTAGAGTAATGTTATTAAAAAAAGAAAAAAAAAGAACATTGTGATCTTAACTACGGATGATGAAGAAGAAGAGGACGCATTTGATTATTATGATGATGATCTCACACATTTTGTTTAACTGGATTAAAAATCGGCACAAGTGTTTATAGTTCACATACATTAAATGACTAAATAAATCCATACATTCATCGAAGAGATAAAGAAAACATATGACTCAAATGGAGAAACAAAAAGACAAAAAATTAACGAGAGAGAGGAAAGCTTATCACATTAGAAAAGCACCAACTTTGAGAACAGAAGTGAGAGAAATAACTTAAATAGAGTTCCAAGTTGAAGCCTTTTTCTTCTCAGTGTAGGCTAAAGATTTAATCTGGTGGTATGTATTGTATGCATATTATGTGTGTTCTTCCTCTCTAAATAGTATCTCTCGAGTCCTCTTCTTTCTTTGGATTTAAAAGTGAGAGAGAGAGAGTCAATTGTTTTCTTCTTTTGAAAAGATAAAAATGAACCATTTCGTTCCAGACTTCGATACCGATGATGATTATGTCAACGTTAACACCATTTCTTCTTCTTACAATCTTCCTACAAAACCCATAATCATGTGAGTACTAAGTTCTGACCTTTGTATTCTTTGTTTTAAGTTCGGATCTCATTTTGGTTTCTGTAATTAATTAATTTAGAGGTGAAGAACAAGAACAAGAACAAGAAGAAGAAGAAGAAGAAGATGGTCTCATGGAGCTTCTATGGCACAACGGTCAAGTGGTTCTCCAAAATCAGAGACTCAACGCCAAGAAACAACCTCCTTCTTCTTCTGCTCCCCCGCCTCCTTCGCATCCACACCAGCCGTTAGATCATAATCTCTTTATTCAGGAAGATGAAATGACGTCATGGCTTCATTTTCCTCTCCGGGACGATGATTTCTGCTCAGATCTTCTCTTCTCCACCGCGCCGACATCGGATAGACAGACCTCCAATCAGGTCACCGCCGCCAGCCCACCGATACTTTCGTCGGTGAGGCCGCCGGTACGGAATTTCATGAACTTCTCGAGGCTGAGAGGGGATTCTACCGGCGGTAACGATAGAAGAGAATCTGGACCGTCAATTTCGAAGTCGATTGTGAGAGAATCGACGCAAGTAAAACCTAGCGTCACACCGTTGTCTGCGGCGAGCGAATCCGGTGTAACACGGCGGACAGACGGCAGTGACAGTCGAGGGACGGCTAATTTCGGATCCAGCTCCGCCGAAGTTGGAGGCGGAGCGTATACTTTCGGCCTTAATCGGAAGGGAAAGGCAGTGGCCACGGCAGCGCCGGCGAGTGAGAATCCCGGTGCATCTTCTGTTGCATCGAAGAGTGAAATCGAGCCGGTTGATGAACAACCGGAGACGGGGAAGACGATCGTCGATGAGAGAAAACGAAAGGAGAGAGAAGCCATTGACGAGAGTGAGTGCCGGAACGAGGTTAGTCGAAAAGCCCGAGTCGTTAACAAGTGTCCACTTAACTATCGTGCGCACAAATGGCTGCGTCCGTCCGTTTCAGCGCACAATAGAATTCCGGTTCATTTTAGTGGTGCAGTTACTAGAATACAGCGCATTATAGTGCCTGGCTTCCATTTTTGTTTTTTTGGGTTGCAGGAGGCTAAACAAGGACGTGGATCAACATCGACAAAGAGAACTCGAGCTGCACAAGTTCATAATCTCTCAGAAAGGGTTTATATGTTTTCTTCTTCTTCTTTTTTTTTTCATTATCTTTTTCGATTTCACGTATAGTAATACTGAAGAATGTGGGGAATCTTGGTAAACAGAAACGGAGAGATAGGATCAACGAGAGGATGAAAGCTCTGCAAGAACTCATTCCTCGCTGCAACAAGGTCTGTTTTTTTTTTCAGTTTCACTGTAACTTTCTCTTCAAGTTATTCAACATTTTACTACTTGTATTTGTTGCTGACTCAAAACTATATTTTTAATATTCCCAGTCAGATAAAGCTTCAATGCTTGATGAAGCTATTGAGTACATGAAATCGCTCCAGCTTCAAATACAGGTCTTTCCTGCAAAACCAAAATCTTATCTTAATAAATAAGATACTTTTGCCTTCAATCATCTTTGATCTTCGAGAGTCTAAAAAACGAATTTTGAGATATTCAGTTTCGTCTGGTTGGGTTTTATGTTTGTGTGTTTAGATGTGATTTCTTTGAAGTCTCTCTTATGTGTCTCTTGTTGAAGTCCATGAAAGTTTAAACCTTTGCCATGAAAACATTCAGTTTATGACTGAGATTAATGCAGATGATGTCAATGGGATGCGGTATGATGCCGATGATGTACACCGGTGTGCAACAGTACATGCCTCACATGGCTATGGGGATAGGAATGGGCATGGAGATGGGTATGAACAGGCCTCCTCCTCCTCCTCCGTTCATGCCATTCCCCAACATGTTAGCTTCTCAAAGACCTTTACCTGCACAAACTCGTATGGGTGGCTACCCTGTTCATGCTTCTGATCCATCAAGAGTTAATGTACCGAACCAGCAGTTTGATCCAAACTCGAGCCAGGCTCAGCATTCGGGTTACATGGATCCGTATCAGCAATTCCGCAGTCTCCACCCGAGCCAACCACCTCAGTTTCAGGTACTTACCTTCATCTGTTTCACAAATGGTTGTTCCCCGGAATGAAAAAAATGCTCACATGATGTTGTCTTTGTGCTTGTAGAATCATGAAACATCGTACCCAAGTTCAAGCAGGGTAAGTAGTAGCAAGGAATCCGAGGATCAGGGAAAGCAAACAATAAGTTGATGCTTTGAGCCAGATGATCTGTTTTCACAAACAAACACAATTTTGAGAAGTTGACAGAGACAGAGAGAGAGAGAGCTAATATATATATATATATATATATATATTCTGTTCTTTTTGTTGTTCTCTCTTCCGGATCGTATACTACTTAGAGAGCTGTACATGTCAAGACCCATAAATTTAGGAATCAATACATACAGGTTGCAGAGGCTTAGTGAAAGAGATTCTATGAGAGAGTTTGGTTCATATAGACCCAATGATGCAGCGAAATATATTTATTATGTAGAAATTTTCCTAATATTGTTTTAGGGTTTTTTATTTATTTTGATTTTAGATATTTAGACTTAAAGTTGTATTCAGTTTCTGAAGTTTAATAAAATAGACAGTTTTCTTTACTTTTTTTTTTTGTTATTCATTTTGATTAAATTCATCAAGCAAAAAGTCGGTCTTTCATTGAGCAAAGCAGAGGAGAGAAAAAAAAAACAAATATAGAAAGAAAAATGGAAAAACGAGAGAGAGCTTCGAAGTTGGAGGAGGTAGCTTAACCACTTTCTGTGCACAGAAGAACAGTCGCCGGTGAAAAGTCTCATCCTTTTTGGGGTTTTTTTTTCTCACCGCCTTCGAATTTCCGCCGGCATTTCTCTCTTCTCCGAGAAGATTTCTTTACTGGCGATGGGAGACGAAAAGCCGCCGATTGTGATGGCTAATCGAGAAAGAGATCGAGAGCTTCTCATCCCTGTCGCTGATTCCGGTGAAAAAGACGACGGCTCTACTTCGAAGGCGTCTTCCTCTTCTTCGCATCAAGCTAGCCACGAGGTCTTGTTTCTTTTTCACCTTTTTTTTCCTGATCTAGAAAGCGACGCTCGGACGCTTTCTTCGTTTGCCCATTTCAAGATTTAACCGGAAGTACCAGTAGAATTCGATTGATTTTACGCTCCGAGTTCCTTTTTGGAGTTTAGTGTTCAGTGATTATGTTGCCCTTAGTTCAAAATCTGAGAAATAGATTTGCCCTAGATTCCATCTATTATTAAGGACACCTCCTTAGAGATACGTTAGATACTAGCCAAACAGCGATCTTGGTTGCATATATAAAAGGCATTAAACTTGACCCTTTCTGATTGTGTAGCGTATGAATTTGCAATCCTAGTGTTTTTGGTTGGGAGAATTCTTGTATCCGTTGAATCTCTAAGTCTTTGTGTTGTGTTCATTCGCATGGCGTCTCAAGCATATACACACACACACAGAGCACTGTGGTTTGATGCTTTATATATTTTCTGCAGACTTTAAGTTTGTTTCTTAGGGGTTGGGCGTCAAAGAAGTTCATGACAGGCTGGTAAGCATTTATGTTCTTTTTTCCGGATCTCGTAAGCAAGAGTTGAAATTTGACATTCGATGAAGTTGTCTCAGATTCAAGTCTTGTATTGTTAGTTTCTAACCTTAGTTGGTTTTTTTTTTCTATCTTTGCAGTGTTATCCTACTTCCGATTGCGATTACTTTCTATATAACATGGTGGTTTATTCACTTTGTTGATGGATTCTTCTCTCCGATATATGCGCAACTTGGAATCAACATATTTGGTAAGCATTTGCGTGGTCCCTCTTTGACTGAATCAACTATCTGGTTTCCGTTTTCTTCACATGAATCTGATTTTGGTTTTGTAGGTTTTGGTTTCTTGACTTCAATTGCATTCATCTTCTTGGTCGGGGTGTTCATGTCTTCATGGTTTGGGGCTTCGGTTCTGAACCTGGGGGAGTGGTTTATCAAGCGGATGCCATTTGTTCGTCACATCTACAACGCCTCCAAGCAAATCAGCACTGCCATTTCTCCTGGTCTCGCTTACAAAATGAAAAACTCATATTGCATTCTCGACATTATGAATTTTCCCAGTCTCAATCTTGTTCATATCCATATTTTTGGACAGATCAAAATACTCAAGCTTTCAAGGAAGTTGCAATCATCAGGCATCCACGTATAGGCGAATACGCGATTGGGTTTATTACATCTACTGTAGTTCTCCAGGTGAGTACAAGGATTTCCTTATCGTTTATTCAACTGCTCCTAACTTATGGATACAAAAGTGTAGACACAATTTCTGTGCATTATATATATATAATGATTAGACCAAAATGGAACAATGCTCTTTGTCCTTGCAGAATTACCCAACAGAGGAGGAACTTTGCTGTGTATACGTTCCCACGAACCACCTTTACATCGGAGATATACTACTTGTCAACAGTAATGACGTTATCAGGCCAAATCTCTCCGTCCGGGAAGGCATAGGTGAGAGATCACAAAGCCTTTATTTTTTTCAGAATCTTAACAAAATTTATTTGCAGAAAGCTACTGAGACTTATTATTATTTTCATTGTTAATCTGCAGAGATTGTTGTTTCGGGTGGAATGTCAATGCCGCAAATTCTATCGACACTAGATAAACCGTCGGCCTCGATCGACAGAGCTACAAGCGTATAGAGAAACTCATGAAGAAGAAGATACTTTCTGGTTTTGTTGGGATTTGGGGTTTTTGAATGTTTGATGATTAGTGTGTGTCTGTGTCTCTTCAGTTCATTGTTGTAACATTCCTCCCACTTGTGTTTTACAAAAAAAAAAATGTATAATGTAAGAAGCTTAGGTCTAAATCCCTTCTTAGATATGAAAAATCTTTATTCTTGAAAATGGGTTGAGAGTTATGTACCGTTACAAGAACTGGCTATTATCCTTCTAAAGCAACAAAATTTGATTTGGTTGATGGACTAAGTAGCAGCAGTGTGATAAGCCTCAACGAGTATGCTTTGGCAAGAAGAAACCTAAAGAAGTAGAGACAGCATGGGAGTCAACAGGAGTGTTGACTAACTAAAAGCGGAAAGTCTATCGCAAAAAGCAAGGTTGCTTATAAAGACGAGGAGGCTTAAATAGTGAGCGAGAGAATCATTTTACGTTTCGTGCTTGTTGTTAAGTCGTGATGAAAGATGGCCATGAGATCATTGTAACTCTCAAGCATCTTTGATACTTAAGTATTTGCATTTCTCTTTCGTTTCCTCTTTTGGATTTCGTATCACGATTGGCTATTTGGTTTGGGAAATTGAAAGAAGTTCTATTGATAAGGATTTGATTGTGTCGTTAACAAGTATTGACTTAAATTTTTATCACAATGTACACAAAAAATGTTTTGATTTATTGGTCTTTCTTCTCAGACAGAGCTTGAGGTTGTTGGATTTGAGTGTGTGAGGAAGTTAGCTGGGAAGGTTGTTGTTGTATTGTGGTTTGTGAAAGTCCGTTCCTGACTGCTCCTTGTTGAACCACCGGCTTGATTTTCACAGCCGCGTGTACAGGTGACTCCACATCCATCCTTGACAAAGAACAATTTGATTCTGCAACAAACAAACAAAAAACAAAACGAACTTTTAGAATGCGAATCTTCTGTTTGGCCATAATACTCCTTTCTTTCCCCTTGATGATATAAGAAAATGTAAACCTTTTAGTTCTCCGTATGAGATTATTCGGTTAAGGCAGTCACGGAGCTTGGTTAATACTATTTTCTCCTGCTCTGCATAAACCTGGGCTTGCCCGTTTGGTAGCTGCGAGGAAGGCTCCACCGAACAATTAGATGAAGCTCCAACCATTAACATAGTGTCCTGTTCATCACACATCAATGCCAAAGTTTCTGGAGACAGTGACTTTCCTTTAGAGCCATCTGAATTGGATTTCTCTGCACCGGGTTTATCAGCTTCGTTTCCACTCGCAGCTTTCTCAATCTCGGGACCATTGTTATTGTCTTGTCCTTGATCTTGCGCAGAAGAAGCTAAGGAAGTTTCTGTCTGATCTTCCAATCGTTTTTCTGTTGATGTCTTGGCTGCTTCCTCAGATACAGCAACCAGAACAGAACAAAGTGCTTTCAAATCCTGTGGTTGAATTATGTCTGCCAAGAGAGACCTTTAATAGGAAAGAAAAAATGTGTAACTCAGTTTCTGCAATCTCTGGATCAGATTTAGCTTTTTGCACACACATGAGGCATTTACCTATATACAACTTTGGATGGGCCTAACGACGCATTGCCTCCAGGACGAGAAACATGTTTCGAAGATGTCGTTTTCCCACTATTTTCCTGATACCATTGATAATAATACAATACGTTCTCATTTCCATAATCATTAATCAGACCAAGTAAGTAAACTTGGGGGTGATTTTACCTGGCCAAGCCTATGAGTAGATGAATCTTTGGCTGCTTGGGTGAAGAAAATGTCCTGAGCTTTCTTTCTTTTAGGAGCTGGAGAAGATGCAAAGCCAGAGGAGCCTATAGCTCCAGTTATGGCAGCATTCGCGTGTTGGAGATAAGCCGCACTATGGGATTGTTCTCCGTGAAAGAGAGCTTGCCTGTCTTCACTTCCTTCAAAGTTTTTGCAACCCAAGCATTTGCAGTTGTCAGAACAAAGAATGTTTGCCTGAAAGCACTCACAATACTTTTTAAGACATCCCGATTTCTTGCAGTGACAGCCTTTGTGGTGCTTCCCTAACATCACAACTCCACCAACCACCTCCTGCAAATTTGAGTTGAAATTCAAAAACGTGCATAAGACCAACAGTTTAATGCAGCATCACACAATGAATAAAAAATCACATCACACAATGAATATACCCTGTTATCTCGTGCGTCGTGTGGACTGCTAGCGATTTTAGGCCTGAAGGCATTTGGATTGCGTTCCAGAGTTGATTCAACGGCTTCTCGTCTCGCGGGTTCATTTTCAACGTTGTTGAAACAATTTACACAGTTGCAACCATCACAGTATGTGCCGGATGCAAAGCATTCACAGTACCTGACCAATAGAACATTTCGGAGTGTTTTAAGTTTCATAGATTTTCAATCCATATGAAGTCTATATAAACCACATACCACTGAATAAGAAAATACTAAAGTAGAAATCCAAAGATAAAGTGATTCACAGGCTTACAGCTTCAAGCACCGTGAGTGTTTACAGTTACAGTGTTTTTTCTTCAGAGGGGTTCCCTCTCTAGATTTCGGAGATTCGGGCTTCCTGCGATTAAACGATAAGAAACAAGTGTGAAATTTGGAAATTCAAATCCCTAAAGGATAGAAAACCTTATGACTAAACTATCAATCTGTATAAAAGATCTATGGTTTCAATCCCCAAATCTGACTTCAACTACATACAACAATCAAACAACATCTCTAGAAGTTCCCACGATTCAAAAGTTTCAACTTTTTCTCCACAGAAACAAAAAGGAGCTTAATTCTGAAACTTACGGAAGCCTGATTAGGCCCTGAGATTGTAAAGGTGGAATTGGAGTCACCACCGTCGCTCCCAGTGAAGAGATGGATGAAGCAGGAACTTTATTAGCCTGTGACTGCTCCACATCGGAACCGGAGCCACCAGAGAAGTTGAGTTTCCTCGCCAACTTCTTCGTCAGAATATCAGACTCTTCTGGACCCTCCTTTTTTGGCGGGAATTTGTCTTCTTCTCCCATCTAAAGATTTCGAATTACTCAGTATCTCAAGAAACCCAGAAATTTTCCCCTTTCTCCCCTCCCCCACAAGCTCAGAGTTTATAATCAATACAATACATTACACAAATCAGCTGTAGAATCACGAGGAATTCAAGATCCGAAGACAGATTTAGTCCCTTCCGTACGCGAAACCCACGAGCCGAATCGGCGTCTACTGAAACTCCAATTTGAATTCGAACTTTGATCCGCTTGTATAGAGATAGAGGAAATTAGGGTTTCGAAGGGTTTAAGCTCCAGGAGAAAAAGAGACAAATTTGATAAAACAGCGAAAATAGAAAAGACTGAGACTTTGGATTTCTTCTTTACTTCTTCTTCTTCGTCTCCGAGAGAGAGAGAGCTTCTCTCCCCCCTCTCTTATACGTCTTTTGAAAATTCAATTTCTGGATTATATTAGACGGATAGATTTACGAGACGATTTGATCGTACGGTTGTTGTTAAATACTCTGATCCAACGATTACTATTCATAAGGTTTGAAGTGTAGTTCGCTCCTCACCGTCCGATCGCTTCCGAAAAAGAAAATTGTTTTGTTAAAGAAAAAAACCTTCAGAAAATATTATAGGTATTACGACCACTTATAAACTGACACGTTCAGAAAAAGAGACGCAATGCTTAAATAATAACGGATTTGGCCCAAATGTTTGTTTATTAGCGAAAATTCCCAAATAATTTCTAACAATTACAAATATACCAAAAAGTTCTACATAAATAAACTAAAACCTTAAATGGCTACAGAACGTTAAGAGGGAAAACTGCATATATTGTAGGTGACTAACTATGACCAATTAGCACATGAACATATTCACACCTTCATTCCATTTTTTTAAAATTAATTTGTATATCCAAATTTCAAAATTGTAACCAGTTTTCTTTAACAAAATGATCCAAACTGTTAGTAAAATTGATTTGGATGTTGAGTTAGCTGTCACGTAAACTAAAATATCATTAACTTTAAATTAACTACTATGTTAAATGTTAAATCATCAAAAAAAGTTTAACTATATGAAAAAAAAGTTTTTTCATTAGTTTTGTCTAAACATGTATTATTCCAAATCATCTTAATTACCTAAAAAGAGATTCTATTTAGATCTTTTAAAAATTTTGTTTTTAATCACACAAGATGAGAATATATAATTAACTTGTCTTTTGTCGTCGAACTATCTTCTAAAGAATAAAAGTTTCACAAATACAGATGAATTAATAAAACTGAATTAAACATAACAAACAAAACCGAAAATCATTGTATGATGTATCATAAGTGTGTATATTCACTCCTTTTTTAATTCTATGATAGCATTGATTTTATAAAAAAAAATTCTGAATATATTTATATTCATACAAAAAGAAACATATTAAGCTATACAATAAAATCTTTATAGATTAATAATGCCAAAACCATGAAACTTTATTAATTTTAGTGATATTAATTTATATATAAGTTAATAAATATGAAAAAATAATTTTTATTAATTTATTGAAATATATGCAATAAATATTTATTAAAATATGGTATTTGATCTATATAATCTTTGAAATATGCTTTGATTTTTGAAACTTATTAATTTTCTTTAACAATCAATATAAAAGGATTGGGATACTTTAAATCTCTCTCATATCAGGTTTACACAAGCTCGAATATTGACATTCATCCTTTGGTATGTATTAACCACTTTTTACAGTATTTTGGAGAGAGGAATGGGTATAGATACGAAGATCCACCAGCATCGTCACAAATGCATTATTTTTAAAAAAAATTAGTTAAATTATATTCATGCTTCGAGTGACAATAGAAGCAGAACCGTGCTCAGGTTTATAGAGGCCAGAGGCACCAACTTGTCAGGTTTATCTTTTGTTCAGCAATTCATTTCGTTATATATGTTTGCCTACCGGCTTTTTAGTTATTAATAATTTATTCTTTAACCAGAAGTCAATAGCTAATTAAAGGCATGCCTCTTTGATGTCTACACACCAAGTTTCGTGATCAACACGTACGGCCACTGGATGGCGTAGAAGTTTTTCACTTTGCAACTATCAACAGCTCCGAAGCGACAGGTTCAAGAAAAAAGACTACTAAGCTTGGATTCGGTAAAGACAAACTCAGGGGCACATACAAGCCAGTTTGGCTATATAACTCATCTGAATTTGACCTAGACAACATAACTACTTGTGTAGTTTTTGATTTTGGCACCAACGCTTGTAGGTACGATCTCCCGGCTGCTCCTTATCGTACTGTTACTTTCTATAAACCTGTGTATTTAGATGGGTCACTTTATTGGCTCTCTGAGTGTGAAGAAACCAAGCTATATTATCTTTTGATATTCAGACCGAAACTTTTCAAGTCATCTCTAAAACTCCCTGTCTTGTCCGTCCTTGGTAACCGCTTGTGGATAGATGTGATCATGAATACTATTTTAATTCTAATAATTTCTTTTATTTTTACCATTCTAATTCAACATTTTCTGCATTAAATTTTAATTCTACAACCCACTTGTTTTCTGTATGAGCATTTCACGTTAAAGCTACTTTCATTTTAAAAGAAGCATATAATAAACGGATACCAATGTAAAATCACAAGAATAGGGCCATGACTTTAGCAGTTCAATGTTCGAAGTTTTAAAATAACATAAATTCCTAAATTACGTACATTAAAGACAGTTAAATACAACCGTCACTAAGTTGTCAATTATTACGTACATTAAAGACAGTTAAAAAGTTTCCTAAATTTCACTATAACCGCATATTAACAAACTTCGAGTTCTAAAGGCCATCGATCTCATACACGTCAACTTCATCAACTACAAATCTTCAAAGGCCAAACGCCAAAAACAATCTTCGAGTTCTAAAGTGATAGTATAACATCATGAGCAATCAACCTTAGAAACTCATTTTTGTTTTTTTTTTCGTTTTCTCAATAGATTGGTTGCTCATTATGTTATAATTGATTCCGCGCCATCGTCGCTGCCAACTTGGAGTGTGCATGAAATTGGGACAAGACATAGTCCTCTGCTTTGTAAATCTTTCTTAGTTTCCTCGTTAAGATTTGATTTGTTCGTAGATGATGATGAAGCTCCTTTTGATCTTTTCATGCAATACTCATTCACTAGCTGATCACCAAATTATAAAATTCTTCTGTATATAATTATGTAAATGTAAAAACAAGCTCAATAGGCAATTCGTAAAAAAAAAAAAAGAAGGTTGTTCAAAAATATTGAAATTTTAGTATAGCATGAATAAAATAGAAAATAAAATTTTGTAGGATGCTCAAAACTTTGAGGGCGTAAGAGTTTAGATAAACTGTTTTGGTGGAAAAAAGAACGAACAAAATTAAGGTACCGTAAATCTAAAAAGTAATTAAATTTTTTCACTATTTTCTTAAATCTAAAATTTAGGATTTGAACTCATATCGCAAATTGAATAACGACTGACGTTGTAACAGTATTATTAAAATGTAAGTCACAACGACTCAATACTCGTAAACTCAAACGATTATCTAAATCGTGATATTTTGGTTGGAAAAATTGTTTCTAATTATTTGTTAGTAAACTATTATGACAAAAATGCATTTTAATGAATATGTAAAAAAATAAAATAAATCATGCAAGTGCCTTTTTTTTCTTCCCCAGAATGAGTGACTTTTATGGTTTGAAGAAAGGTTTTAAATTACTATGAGGACTGAAAGGAAAGTTAGTCCTTTCACTTTTAAGAGAACAATAGTAAAGAGAAAAAAGGTTGATTTTTATAAACTAAAGCTGCCAACTTTGTTTTAAGATTTGGATTTAATTGATCCAATAAAAAAAAAAAATTAAATTTGTGCGTACCTGACCAGGGTCCTGAGGGAATAAATCATTCATATCTCCTCGTGCCTAAACATTTAATTAGCATTTAATTATAATCAACCAAACATAATGACTTATGTAAAAGATAATATGATGTGTAAATAGAAACACATCACACATTGTATGTTTTTAATTACATGTAATGAATAGAGGTGTATAATGAGTTGAATGCTTACATGTTGGTGCATCATAGTATTTCTCGAGGGAATACCAAAGTACGGTACACTTAACACCTGAAAAAAAAAAAATCAGAAAACATAATTTGAGAAAATAGTTTCATCAATTATTACTCTAGAGACAACAATTATATATCGATCTCCAACTAGATTTTCAGAGTCAAATACAAAAGTAATTTCGCAATACATTTACTGACATAAGGAAAAAATATGAGCTAAATAATAATAGATCACCAACCTCTGATTTCTTTTTTTAATTATATTATTCAGTTTTCAATCTACATGTTATTATTCATTCTTCTGCACACCCAAATGATTTTGTTTAGTTGTGAGGGATGATTGAAACAAATAGTTTTCTTGAAATAAATGAAATAAGAAGCATGGTAGTTTGGAAAAGACAAGTCACCTCAATTTGACTGTGGAGGAATCTAATGTATCCAATAGCCTCCGACAAGACAGAGGCTGTGTCAGTCTGGGAAAAAAAAAAAAAAGAGGAACCAATCAACCAATAGATAACAGATATTCCATGACTAATTTAATTTAGAAATTAGAGTAGACTATCTTAATTAAGTGATTAGTAAAGAATTAGTCAGTAATTATTATTATACCTTGCCATAGGGAGATACTAGCTGATGAAGAGCTGCGATTCTGCCTCCAAGTTTCTCTTTTCTCACCTTTGATAATTGATATAAACCAAGAGAATTATTATATTTACATATGTAAGGTAGCTAACCCCAAATGGATTGGTTTCTACTGCTGAATAATGTCAGAGAAACATAAATAAATCATAAGTTGGATAATTTAAATATTGTTAGAAACCAAAATCTGAACTAAAACTATAAATCAAACTGAAAAAAACAGATCTAGTTTCTAATTTTTCATTAAAAAGGATTGGGTAACTACCGTTGAATCATAGGAAAGAAAGAAGAAAAGAATAATGCGACCAAGAAGAAGAAGACACATAAGAAAGACAAAAATGTTACAATCACACACACATGCATCTTTTTCTGTTCCCATTCCATTTTGTTTGTTTCTTTCTTCTCATTTGTTTTTGTGCTTTTATTTTGTTAAATGTAAATTTAAGCAAGAGATAAAAACAGAGAGCAAAAGATTTAGTTACTTACCTTGAGAGTTGATTGTGATGAAGGACGAAGAGAAGGTACTTGAATCTTTGGTTTCTTATTTGCAAAACAAGACCCACCAATCTCTGAGCAATTACACTTCATGAACACACATTGAACAAAACATTTCGAACTATTAATTGATATATCATATAGAATTGATCTTTGCTAAATAAAAATATTAATCTGAATTAACCATATATTTTGACCCACCTCGGAAAAGTTAAGACCACTGCGATTGTTATTGTTGCTGTCTTCATTGAAGTTGTCAGTTGTTGTTGTTGTTGTAACACAAGACTTGTTTAGAGGTGATTTCGGTGACGACATAATCATATAACTGTTATTATTGTTAATCTCTTGTTTGATGGAAGCTTGATGCCTCAAAACTTGTTCTTCCCAATTCTCTAGCTTTTTCTCTTGGTAACTATGCTGTTGATTTTGATGATGATGATAATGGTTCATCATCTCCATTCTTTCTTCGTCTCCCATCATCAATCCACCCCTTTAATTCAAAGACATTATCCATACATATATATCAGATCTTGTGTATACGAGATATATAGGTATATATATATGAAATAAGAAAGAAGAAACTTTATAAGATTGGTTCAGTTACAAAAAAATCCAAGAACTTGAAACCATTTTACTAAGAAATTATATTTGGAATATATATTAAGCTATGTATCAATATGGAGAGAACGAGTTACAAGAGGAGTTGGCTAAGGCTCCATGGCTGGTCAAGAGGAAGATCATCATTATTCTCAAGCCAAGAAGAGAAGTTAGGGTTACTATTAGGAGGCAGACAAGGTGAAGAAGAAGATGAAGAGGAAGTAGGAGAAGGAAATAAGTAGGGTAAGGGACTCGGAAGAAGATAAGTGGTGGTACACGGCGGCAGCTGCGGCGGTATTGGTGGCATCAAGCCGCCGCTTACATTGTTCCACCAATTAGGGTTTGCAGCCGCCGTGAGGTGTTGTACCGGCGAACTCTCTAACACTCCTCTATTCATTATCTCTCCTCTCTATTCTACAAAAGCGTTTGACATTTGTTGCTTCTTTATGCTTTAGTTTAGATATAGGTTCTAGAGAAAACAAAAGAAGAAGAGAGATAAACAAATTGAACACTACATCGATGTCAATGATGATTTTTATGATGTAATGAAAACTTTTTTTCGTCTTTCTCTCTTTTTCTTTTAATTTCTCTATTCTTTTTTTAATATCTTTTTATTAGTATCAGGAATTCAGGATGTCCATTCGATGTAGTGATTTACTAATTGCGGATGGAAGGGATTTTTTTTTTTTGACTAAGAGCCTTGCGTATATCTTTGAAACAAAAATAGAAAGTTTTGTGACAAAGAGTTTCAAGTAAATTATTGACTAAGATTTAAAACCAAATACTTTTTCTTTTCTTCAAAAGTGTCATTTTCATATTTTTAGGTGCATTAAAAATGAGTTAAATATTTTATTATACCTTTACAATATATAATCAACTTTTGAAAATATATTATACTACTAAAAACGAGCAAATGACATATTTTACAAACAAATTACATTAAAATCAAAATATTTTTTTTTTGAAAATATATTAATCTTATTCGGTACTTAATTGAAACGGAAGAAGTTTTTCATAACATATTGTTTGCTTGGAGATACATTTTGAAAATTATAACTATTAATGATATTTAATTTACCAGTTAGAACATCTTTTAAAAAAACTCGTGGAAGTTAGGGGACTTCATCTCATAATCTCTTTCGGTATCCGGATTATTTTTTTTTAAAAAAGAAATAAATTTAAAGAATAAAATTCTGATTAAAAAAATGTTGAACTCCAAACACAAAATAACTAAATTTTTGTACTAAAACTAGATCACCACACCTTTGGTAGTTAGAAATTGAAGATAGGGCCTATTTGGCTATGTAGCCGATTACTCCAACTTCATTCATCCATATACACTACTGGCATAAATACCATAAATAAGCAACTATATATTAGGACACTGGCCTCATACATACGCAAAGCTTTGCCAAACTACTACGCCGGAGAAAAGCCGCACCATGGCGGAGGAGAATCCCAAGAAGTTATTTTTCTTTTATATCTTAAAACTAGAAAGCCATTAAAATTCATTTTAGTATACTTCATCTTTTTCCATGCTTTAGCTTTGTCTTAAAGTAGGGAAGAGAAAGGTACTTTCGTTGAATTAAAAAAAAAAAAAAACTCAAGAATGAAAATATTTAAAATTGAAACAAAAAGGTGGTTATTCGTATACTTTTTAGTATAAATTACGTTTATTCGTATACTTTTATATACAGTGTATAAGATCTTCGATGTGTTTATAATATTTTCTGCATACAACTGTCTTGCATCTATACATTATTTTTTGAAACAATTTACACATATATCTTACATCGACCAAATATAAACTTAAACAGTTTTTAATATTCCATTTCCATTTTCTATCAATTCCTATTTCTTTTTTTTAATCAACAGAAAATTTTATTTATTCGGTCCATACTTTTTAAGCTATATATGTCTTACATTTATACATATATAATTTCTTACTATAACTAATGATATAGATAAAAATAAATGTTATCTTTGTTGGTGACGTAAATGAATCAACATGTGTTGCGTATGGTTTTATACGTACCCGCTGGAAAAATAATTAATTAAACAATCTAGTTACGTTAAAAGGAGTCAAAAGTTTATCTGAGTCTTCATTACATCAGGTTATCAAGTTGTTCATAAGCTTTTAAAAAAACATATTACTAAAATAGTCCGTGACTATAATGTATTGATATAATTTTCTCGTGGAATCTATTTCCTCTTTACAATTTTGTCCATTTAAATTATCAATTTTCATTATTTACAATTATATGACGTCCTTTATACAAAAATTAGTTAAGTCTTTTTATTACATTACATTATTACAAGAAATTAAACATCAGACAAAAGACCTAAAAATTACCGAGCTATATATTAATTATAAACTGTAGTTATGTACTCCGTAAAGGTTTAATATATGTCTACGTGAATATGTCAAATACATACAAAAACATTTATATGAAAATGTACTTCCTCCATTTCATAATAACTATTTGTTTTTAAGATTTAATTTATTTATAAAATGTGTAATTTTGTATGACAGTGACAAGTTTGTATTTTCGTACGGAGAGAAAAAGTTTATTTTTTATATATATATTACATTTGTTAATTCTACAAATTTTGGGTACATACAAAGAAAAAACAAAAGAAAATGAATAATAAGATGAGAAATTAACTGCTTCCGTGTCCTTAGAAAAAGTTGAAACACAAATTTTGGCATGTGGTGAGCTGAACAAGTTTAGCATCTCTTTTTTTTTGAGAAAAAGTGGTTTAAGGACATTTTTCTATTGTTAGAAACTTTTTACTAATTGTAAATTGATTTTGAGTAGCAAATCTGGTGCGGCCCTGGTTATGGTTAAACCATAGGATCAGATTGAAGGTAGGTTGAATGATGATAAAGAAGGTTACTAACTCTTCTTGGTGATGAATGTGGTCGCGGATGTAAGTTTGAAGCAAGGAGGCTACTAGCTCTCCTTAGGCAGCGGATGGTTGATTGGATGGAAAGAAGCTACTAGCTTCTCTTGTATTGATGGCGGCTGGATGGTGGATGAATTTGAAGGCTACTAGCTCTTCAATTGATGTGAATGATGAAGGGGTTTTGATTCCACTAGCACAGGATCACCCTGCAAAGAGCTATGGAATTTCACAGTAGATTACTCTACCCTTAAGTGAATGAAATTCAATGTTCTTAGGCTGAACAGAGAAATCAAGAAGCAAAAGAGCTTTGATATTAATTATAAAATTCGATGTGTTTGTACAAGGGGGAGGTGAAGCCTTTATATAGGCTGATAAATACTATCTAAATCATATCTACAAGATCATATCTACAAGATCATATCTTAACTACTTCCTAGATTTTAGTTAAAGAATATCTTTGATTTTGATTGATTTATAATTTAAATTCAAAAATATTCTTACTCTTATCCTAATCTCTTTTGGTTTAATTTAAGTGATTATAAACCATTAAATTAAACCAATTGGTTGGTTTATTTTTAATCTTATTTTCTACTTGGACCACGTCCATATCCATCAATAAGAGCCCATGGTGGTCGATCCTTCAGCTTCATGGGCCAATATGAGCCCTGCTCAACCCTCATCTTGTTGGGCTCATCTTTGAGTAGGCCCAGCTCGTCCTTAGTGTCTTCCTGGGCCTTTTGAGCCTTATCATTTGTATATGGATGAGCTAAGACGTGCCTTGAATCATTAAAAACAAGTATAGCCTCTTGAAGTTGCTCGGGTGGTCGAACTAGCTCACTACGGTCCGACAGAAGGGAAATTCGACCATCTCTTGATTCAGCATGAACCAATTGAGTTTTGGCACGACCATAATCTTCATCATATCTAGATATTTGAGAAAAATGTTCTTGATTGCTTGATTTATGGTTGATCTTCAAATCTTTAAAATTAAGGCTTATCGAGATCGCACCATCCCCTCCTCCTTTAAAAGGATTTGCCCTCAAATCCGAGCTCTCTAAGATGATAGATGACCCTCCTGGATGATTATATATGCCTCCTGAATGATTATATTCATCTTCTGGTCGCCAAAGTCTTGTTTGGAAGTGGTTTAATCTGTGAGCTTCCAAATAAGGCAAGTCGAGCATCTCCTGGTTTAGAAGTTGTATAACTTTTAAACCATAAGAAATTTTATAATGAAACCACTTCTCCGCACACCTCTGATGGGTTATCTTTCCAAAAAAATTTGTTTTACAACTTGGTTCATCCTGGTTCAATTGGAATCCCTCAATAGCTAACCGCTGGTCTCCTTCGGTTTCAATGGAAGTCTGCTGACTTGAAAGTTGAATATCTCCTTTATGTGAAACGATTTTGACCCAATTCTTTTTCTCATTGATTCCTTGATGAGTTGAGTTTCTAGAACATGTCGATTTGTTTCTTAATTCCTCTGGGTCCAGTTTGTATGATCCGTTGATTGGTCGTATGTCTTCTTTGGGTTTGTTGATAGTCTGCAGGATGGAATCTTCTGTATCTTCTTCATGTCTCTTGATTTCGAGCTCCTTAGCTGATGGTGATATAGACGTCACTCTAGTTGGGGTGGCTTGGTACTTCCCTACAAATTCTTCATGCATCCGTGCCTTGAGACCTCTCCAATCTAGTATTGGCTTCTTGTAGATGGTTGGAAGGTTTTCCCTTAACCACCATTCATGAGCTTTTCCTGTGAATGCTGAGACCACTTGCGATAACTCCAGTTCCTTGGGAATTTTGTTGAATTGTAGCCACTTTTCCATATCGCTTTCCCATTGCAAGTATACTTCAGGATCTTTTCTATTTCCTGAAAATAGTAGGGATCGACCTCTGTTGTTGACTTGCTTCTTTGGACTTACTGGTTTTAGATCAGGCGCTTCCCACCTTGGCTTGTGGAATTTTTTTTCTCTCATTTGATTGTAGATCAGATCTGTTAGATCCTCTAATTGCTTCTCACTCAGGATCACAGTTTGGGTAGGTGAAACTCTCTCCCTTGTTGCTTGTTGTTTTGCCTTCTCTCCATATTTTCTTTTGTTCCCAAAAGAATACATGGTAGATTTGCTGGATATATGATGAATAGATTATGAATCTAGGATAGATTATTCCAACAAGTTCAAAATAGATCAAAGCCCAATCACCTAAGATCTAGAGCTAAACCTACTGAAACTTAAGATAGAAAGATTGCAAGATTTTTTTTTTTTTTTTTTTTTTTGATTTTCGTTTTTTTTTTTTTTTTTTGTTTTTTTTTGTCTGATTTTCGTTTTTTTTTTTTTTTTTTTTTTTTTTTTTTTTTTTGCAGTTCTTTTTTTAGATCATTTTGTAATTCAGAAAAGGCTCAGCTGACTTACAAAAGATAAAAAGATAAGAATTTGTTTATGAAACTTAAAAATTGAAAAGAAATTGATGGTGGTTTTGAAATCAAAGTGATTTCACAAACCCTAACCTTCAAGAGGCTCTGATACCAAATGGTGCGGCCCTGGTTATGGTTAAACCATAGGATCAGATTGAAGGTAGGTTGAATGATGATAAAGAAGGTTACTAACTCTTCTTGGTGATGAATGTGGTCGCGGATGTAAGTTTGAAGCAAGGAGGCTACTAGCTCTCCTTAGGCAGCGGATGGTTGATTGGATGGAAAGAAGCTACTAGCTTCTCTTGTATTGATGGCGGCTGGATGGTGGATGAATTTGAAGGCTACTAGCTCTTCAATTGATGTGAATGATGAAGGGGTTTTGATTCCACTAGCACAGGATCACCCTGCAAAGAGCTATGGAATTTCACAGTAGATTACTCTACCCTTAAGTGAATGAAATTCAATGTTCTTAGGCTGAACAGAGAAATCAAGAAGCAAAAGAGCTTTGATATTAATTATAAAATTCGATGTGTTTGTACAAGGGGGAGGTGAAGCCTTTATATAGGCTGATAAATACTATCTAAATCATATCTACAAGATCATATCTACAAGATCATATCTTAACTACTTCCTAGATTTTAGTTAAAGAATATCTTTGATTTTGATTGATTTATAATTTAAATTCAAAAATATTCTTACTCTTATCCTAATCTCTTTTGGTTTAATTTAAGTGATTATAAACCATTAAATTAAACCAATTGGTTGGTTTATTTTTAATCTTATTTTCTACTTGGACCACGTCCATATCCATCAATAAGAGCCCATGGTGGTCGATCCTTCAGCTTCATGGGCCAATATGAGCCCTGCTCAACCCTCATCTTGTTGGGCTCATCTTTGAGTAGGCCCAGCTCGTCCTTAGTGTCTTCCTGGGCCTTTTGAGCCTTATCATTTGTATATGGATGAGCTAAGACGTGCCTTGAATCATTAAAAACAAGTATAGCCTCTTGAAGTTGCTCGGGTGGTCGAACTAGCTCACTACGGTCCGACAGAAGGGAAATTCGACCATCTCTTGATTCAGCATGAACCAATTGAGTTTTGGCACGACCATAATCTTCATCATATCTAGATATTTGAGAAAAATGTTCTTGATTGCTTGATTTATGGTTGATCTTCAAATCTTTAAAATTAAGGCTTATCGAGATCGCACCAAAATCCATAATAATATGGTAACAGAACCATATGATATGGGCCACCCCGTAGATGTAGTTCACACAATTTCCCACCTTTCATATGTTTAATGAATGAGTGTGAGGGACGATGTTAATGAAAGAAAATTCCACATCAGTAATTAGAAAAATGATGAAATAATATATAAAAGATAAATGCTGATATATTCATTGTAAATCCAAATTTAACATAAGAATTTTACTCCCGGATGTTTAGTTTCTTCTTGGTTCTGTGTCTTGATGCTATACTGCGTGGTTTTGGCTTTGTCATGTGGACGAGGGGTTCAAGTGAGTTTCAACTTCTTTTTTTTGTTTTTAAGAAGTCGATCATGTCGATTGCTCTTTTGTCTGATTTTGAGCCAGTGCAAGAATTCTGGCTATGCTTAGGCCAGCGATTTTATTTGCTCGTATCGACTGAAAGTATTTATGGATTTAGACGAAATTTTTAAATTTTTGGTTAATGTTTGTTTCATATTAGATTTTTATTTGTAAATGGTCTTTTTATCTAGGTTTGCATCTCCCTCTTTTAAACGACGGTTTCAGAGATTTAATTTCTTATTGACTTATGTATAAAATCTTGTATTTCACCCAAAATTATCAAATATAAATTAGATGAAAAAACTAACGAAATACTAATTGATTTCCTGACTAATTACATACTTTTAACAGAGACCAAAACATGGTCGTTTTTTGAACGTAAAAACTAACACTAATACTAATAGCCAATTACATGTATATAGGTAGAGAATAAACCTCGTGAGATGAAATAATATTTTAACTTTGAAGGCCAATGGGGAATGATGAAGAATGAAGCATGCTTTGTCCGTAGACTCCGTACCAGCCAAAATCTTTGTCGGAGACGATGTGTCGTCTCTTCCCAAATAATATTCTCTTTTTCAATTTAAAATAAAAATAAGGTGTGTCATATTATTTTCTTTATCTTTTGGAATAGTGACTATATAATATCTTTTCCCAAGCACAACTAAAACAAGTATGAAGTTCAATGTATAATTTTTTCATGTCAAAAAATTTTAATTTTATTTTACTTAAAGATATATATTCGTTTTGTTATTATTAATTATTCTCATTTGTTTTACCAATAAAGGCAGAGGTACTCAATTACTCTTTACTTCCGTTTTAATTAATTATATTCATGTAGTTAGATAAAATGGATAATAATTATTCTGTTTATAAATTAGAGCATTGATATTAATATATTCGATGTTCTAGTGAATTTAAGCATAAAAATCGAGAACTTACATAACTTTATATCATTTCAACTATATTTATAGTTTTCAGTTAAAAATGAGATTGAGAATATCCAAATGGAAATAAAACTAAAATAATAATGGTTTCAATATGGTAAATATTTTGGTACAAACCTAAAAATTGAAAAACTGAAAAAGAACAAACAAAAACAGAACCAAAATAAAAAGTACCAAAACATTATAAAATTACAAAAAGAAAGCGTAAAATTTTTTTTAAAAAATCTACGATATTACAATGTACATTAAGTAAAATTTGACTGTTTTTACTAATTAATACTTCCTGACCCATATCTCGAGGACGAAACCCTATCTTCATCCGCCTGCTCTTCTGGCGTGAAATATCGACGTTGCTCCTCTGTTGGGCTTGTTTATCGCGGGTCCGTGCAAAGATCTTCTCCAATTCTTTATTTGATATCTCCAAGTGTACAAATCTTTTTGTGAACAGAGGAAAGTTGAAAATCTACATCAAATGGGATATTTCTTCAGTACTGTGGTTTCTTATATGGATATTTTAGTCAACCTTCTTCTTGAAGAGAAGCTTGTGAAAGTCCAAAGGGCTACTCGTTGTCTTTCTTTTCCGCGACGACTAGTGTCTCCATTTGAGTTTTTCATGGGCTATGTCCTAATTGACGACGCGAAGTTACGTTTGTGTGGTCACTACGGATTAACAAGAAGGTGTCATCTCTTCTTTACATGATTACGAAGATGTTGTTGGTGTTCTTTCATGGCAGTCCATTACGATGTGTGTCACAATGTCGAGCTTCAACAAGGAGACTAAGAACTATTAATCTCGCCATGAAATTTCTTATTTTCCAAAAGGCTGTTTTTGGATCGCATGTGCTGATTGGTGATATGCTTTACCGTTAGCCAAGCTGCTACATCGTGCAAAAAATAACATGATGTTTTTCAAGCCCTTGTTACACCTCAAGCACTTTCTTGATTATCTCTTATCGTGGGGTTAATGGAAGCAAAAACTAAAGTTTATCAAAACACAAGTGACGAACAGATTTGACAATCAACGAAGGATTTCCTCGTGTTTGGAAGCGTGCCCAAGGTGTCGACTATATATTGTAATAACTGAATCGGAAAAGAGAGAAAAAAAAAAGCAAAGAGGACGCCTAATGGAGGTTTGGGAGTAGAAATTACAGTTCCGATTCTAGGTCAAATCTGTTAAATTCAGAGGGACCTGATGCAGCGTCGTCACTTGGATGGCAAGAAACGGAATGTTAATATTTGGCATTATATTGAGATTTTTAGTGGATAAACCCCCTTAACTATTTAATCCCACACTCAATTCTCCTAAACTTTCAAGTTCATTATTAAACTCTGTAATCTTAAATTATTCATCACTAAATCATCTATATTGTTTGAATAAAACATAAAAAACTAAATTTAAAATCCTAAAAAATAAAACTTAAAACAGAAACTCAAACTTAAAATTTATGGGTTTTATTTTAGAGTTTTTTGGATTTTAACTTCGATTTTTTTTTAAGTTTCAGTTTTGATTTTTTGGGTTTTTAGCGGATCAAATTTGGATTGGTTTGTAGGTAAATGCTAACTACCTAATTTAAAAAATTATTTAAATCAATTTAATAGCAATTAACTAGTTAATTTCATAAATCATTAAAATCTACTTAAAACCAAAATTAAAACTCAAAAACTAAAGTTAAAACCTAAAATAATTTCACAAAATCATCAAAATATTAACTCATTAGCATTAAACAAATCAATTTTACCAATAATCTGACCTAAATTCAATCCGCTACAAACAAAAAAACAAAATAAAAAAAAAACAAAATTAAATCCTAAATTTTTTAAAATAAACCAAAAAATTAGGTTTTAATTTAGTTTTTCTTTTAGGTTTTATTTCAGTTTACTGGATAGCGGATTAGATTTGAATCGAATTTGGATTAAAATGATTTGTTAAATGATAATTAGTTAATTGCTATTAAGTAGATTTTAATAATTTTATGGAATTAGTTAGAAATCAAATAGTATATGTGGTTTAGCAATGAATAGTTTAAAATTAGAGAGTTTAGTAATGAACTTGAAAGTTTAGGGGAATTGAGTATGAGATTAAATAGTTAAAAGAGTTTATTAAAATCAACTATTTTCCTTATGTCTATTAAATTGTTAATTTCCTTTTATTTTATCTTTTTAGGTCATAGAAAATCCTAAAATGGAAGTTTATTTATAGTCTTCCTCTCTTCCACTATACGGCAGTTTTGATATATTAATAAAACAAAAGATTTCTCTTAAACTCTTATTATTGATTCGATTCAATTCATCAAAATATAGAAAGCCAATTTAAGTGATTTTTTTTAATCCCTTATTGAACGAAGCCGGATTCAAATGAGGATTATCGATTATTTAGTTAAGCTGATTATCCAATTTGTATACTGCGCCAATTTATGATCTAAAGAACGATACCGAAAAATATATGACTTGAAGTCCCAAACTATGATGATCTTATAACTCTATATTTCACTTAATCATGTCGAGAATATTATCTTTTTATAAGGATCGTTACTAAAATAAAAACTGATACCATGTTTATGTCTACAATATTTCAATCCCTTAACCATTCTACTCGTTGTGATGACAAGAATACCTCTATTAGAAGTTTTCAATATGGGTATTCTATTATGAATAAAATAAATATAAATAAAAAAGAATATGAGAATGAAGCTTTTGATATACGACGCATGAGAGACTCTTAACATATTTGTCATTTTCTGAATAATACAAATTTTTTTATCTAAAATTTAAATTATAAAATTAAACTATATTGAAATATTAATTATATTTTAAGATACTTTTCCAATATTTCTTCCCAATAGAAATGCTCAAATACGATACACCAATATCTATTTATCAAACCACATAATTAATATTACAAATTTACAGTACTCGTATCTTAATTTATATATATATATATATATATATATATATATATATACTGCAGATAACATATGTAATATTTTGAATTAATGTTTTTTTATATAACAACTGTCGGTGAATAACATTTTAAAAAATTATTTTTATGCCATATTTTAGATATTTACATAAGAAAAACGAAAGCTACATCATGATTATTGCGGCCATTATATAGTTGCTCGAAAATTCATGGAACATGTTCAAGAGAGCAAAAATCAACTAAAAATATATAAAAGAAGAAATAAAAGAAAATAGGAGGGACATAGGTATTAATTTGTTAAATACTTACAACAGCAGCATGTCAGTGACATAATTAATCAACCATTGGAGAAAATCTGTACTTACTATCTTGGATTTTTTTAAAAAAATATATAATATTCAGGAAGGAAAGAAAAAATAAGAAAAGTTGAAAGAAAGTATAATTAATTGTCAATTGATCTGTCGAGGAAGCTTCGTTGAACAGAAACCACTATGTTCGCTTTTCAATAAATATTAAAAGAACAATGATCTTTCATATAATAATCACCCACGTGGGTCGACCAATGAGGATCTGACTTTAGACAATACGGATACGTTTATAACTCTGTTTTATCATTCCATAACTGAGTAATAAAACATATGGAAAAACAAAAACTTTTATACATTTCTATTAAGTTCTAAAATATTTATGGCCTTTCGAGCTAACTACGTAGTTATCAAATTGTTTTTAGAATATATTATTTTTTTTTAAAAAAAATTATTTTTAAAATATATTCTTAATAATATATTTTACTTGATTATTAAGTTTTAGAATATATTATTTTTTTTTAAAAAAAATTAGATCTGAAATCTTTTACTGAACATATACATTTTTTCAATTTTCGAAACAATTTAAAGTAATTTTATTTTTTAAATTATATATAAATATATATGTATTTATTTTTTATATAAATGTTAGACAACAAGGGAATATATCCCTTAACTATGAATGTGGTTAACTTTTTAAGATTATTTAGTATGAAAAGGTTATTTGAAAGGAAAAAGTTACCTTCTGAAACTATATTACTTTCAAATCATATCCATGTAATCTTTATCTTGTTTTTTAATAGGATATCCTTTAATAAAAACAAGAAAAGGGGAAACTTTATAAGTGATTTATTTGAAAGACAAAATAAAAAAAATCACTGTGACTTAAAGAAAATTGAAAAAGCAGCTTAATTTCCACAGATTTATCAGTGTTTGTTTAATAATTAATTGAAATGATTTGAATATTTCAGCTATATACGTTGTAGTAAATCCTATATGCAAACGTTTGTTAGCTTGCGATGGTAGAAAATGGTGTGCATATTAAATTAAGGAACTAGAAAAAGGCAAAAAAAAAAGAGAAGTTTTTGACATTAGAAGCATTACTCCACATGTGTGGGGCTTTAGATCCTTTGAAGCTCATACTGATTTGAAGTCCCAAACTGTTCTCTATCTGTTTTATTTATATATTATAAACATCTCATGCTATATTTTATGGAATGATCTGATTTGTCTATGTGATGACCTTGTCATGCACACGTATATCTTAAATAAAATGTCTTGAATTATGATTTATTCCATATATTAAATATATAAATTCTTAGGACAATTTTTTTTTTTTGAAATTTACATCCATAAATCTTTGTAGGCCAGAAAGAGAGTAGATTAATAGATCTCTTTCCCACCAAGTGGTCTAATATGAGCAAAAGTATTGCTCGTCAAATATTACTATACCATCCACGTTAGATTCTGAAAAATAAAATCACAATACAAATAATCGTCATTTGATTTTAAATTTTTTTTTTTTTTTTTCAAAATTTTGAACAGCCACTTGATTATTTGTTACTTACAAAGAAATTATGGACCAAACGCCATAATTTTAAAACCCAAAACCAAAACAAAGTTAAAATGCATATTTCAATATTTTCTTTATCGCCGTTAGAACTCGAAGCCTCGCCAACATTACCCTTTAAGTAACCAAATGTTAAATGCATATTTCAATATTTTTACACTAGTTGAGCTACATATAGCAGGTCAGGCAATTAGTTTTGCTAAACAAAACTATGCATATGTTTCACTTTAATTTAGGTCAACAACCATGCATGTGTTTGTTTGTGTGACCAGAAATCCTATTTATTAAACAATTTAATCCGCATGATTGATGCCAATTAAATGGGATATGCCTTAGATATCTTTAATTGTATTTGTATTATATATGTCCGACGTTTTCATTTTGATTTCGTGATTAAATAATTTATCGAGTTTTCACTCAATTATTTAATATTTGCAATCTTTTATATCTGCAGTATTTTGTAAGCAAAAACAATTATCACGATCCACGAATTAAGCATGACAAACTTAAGCCATGGTAGTTGACAATAATAAAAAAACTTAAGCCATGGTCTATATCAGACTTGTACTAATATACATCATTCCTAACTGCCTCATATATACTATTATTCTCTAATTTTTACAGCAAAAATATTGCTTGATCGAGTAACTTATTTACGTTACTTAGATAGCTTTTTTAGGAGGCTTATAAATGGTGGAAATTTTTGAATTTTTTTTTCAATAGAAAATGTTATATTATATAAAATAACATATCATCAAGTAAAATAAGCTGCTATTTGCTTAAAACATGCCCGAACATCATGATATGGATTTGCAGATAAATGACACGACAAAATTAATTTCATTTATCTAGATTTTGTCATTGCATAATTTTTGCAAATATGTGCTATAATAATATGCTATCTAGTGACAAGTGCATATCCTATAATTTGCGTTTCATCATTTGGTGTGTTTTTTTTTTCTTTTTCTGTGGAAAATTCTCAATCATCCATTAATGTTTTGGATCTTTACATGTGATATGTTAACTACAAAAGATCGCCTCGTTCGATGGGATATTCCGGCACCCTACTCACTTTGCGGCTGGGGTTCAAATTCAAGAAAACATTTGTTTACACTAAAAAGGTTTGGGACTTCTTTATATCACCTCCTATGGAATTTGACAGCCTTCTTCCACTAAAAAAACTGCTTAAAACTATAAATTTTACTATAGCTATCATCAATATTTTTGTAATTATCTAACTATGTTCTTCAATTACAAAAGATATCTAATGATGTTAATAGTTTAAATAGAATTAACAGAACACAAATAACTCCTAAAACAGATAATAATGTTCTTCAAAATATTGAGAAATGGACTGAGGAGTCAAAAAAAAAACAAAATAAAATTAATGGGAGAGTTCTCGTTAGGCTGGTGGGTGGACGAGTTCATAGGCTGAAGGTTTGGCTCTCGTGGATTCAGAATGGGACTTGGAGCAGATGCAGCACTCTCACGTGGAACTTGTTGGAATGTATACTGTAATAACTAAATGCCAGTTTGCAAAATAATTTTCATTATTCAAAAAAAGATTCATTATGAAAGTTAGAGTTAGAGATTCTTACTGCAATATAAGCAACTCGGGTGGATTTGAGAAGGAGTCTGCTCCACTTTTGGTTTGACTTTTCCTTCCAAAGCTTCAAGCATTATACTTTTGAGAATCTCTTCCCAACAATAACAAACCAGATCATGATGCCGAGGATCCCAATAGTATTTTTTGCTACAAGAAACACACAGACATATTTAATTATGTTAATTTTAAAACTAGTCCATGTGGCACCATTCCAAAGTTCCTAGTTTGATTGATATGCTGCCACTACGTCTTCCAGATGCAATCATCTATGCCAAATCTATGACAAAGAAAATAAACAATTATATGAATTAGCAATCAGTAATCAAACAAAGTAACAACAGCCATCAAACGAACTAGACAGAACTTACAATCAAGAGATATAGACGTTTGGTATGTAAATAACTTTGATCTCTCTCACAATGACCAAAGAGCTTATACTTAGACTTACTACATCCAATGCAGATCTCAAACTAAAACTAAATGCAAACTCAAACCAAAACAAATGTAAAGAAGCAGCAATAAATCGGAGCAGTTTATAATGACCAAAACGCTTGTACGTCATTTTACTTATTTAACATACAATTTACATGGTTTATAAGTTTTATAATGTAGCTGTGTAACAATGTTGTAATAACACTATAAGGGTTTATAAAACCATTTAAAAAGTGTATACAATCTACATTTAGAAGGCTTTATAAATTCTATAAAACTGCAAAACTTGATAACTCTATACTTTATAAGTTTGTGTAGAATTATAAGGGTTTATAAATCATTTATAAAGATTTATAAAAATGTATTACATATAACTTAATAAATTTAGGTTTTAGGTGAGATTTAGAAATTTTATAAATCATTTAGAAGAGTTTATAAATATATACATATAATTATTTTTAAGAGTTAATAAGTAATTTTAAATATGTTTATAAATCGTTCATAAGAGTCTAAAATAGTATAATGTAAATTTAAAGTTTAAAAAATCATATAAGACCGTATTATTCATAACTTACTTATTTTATAATTTATGTGGAATTTATAAGAGTGAATTTATAAGAGTTTAAAAATCATTTATGAAGATTTATAAATCATTTTTATAAAATTTTATAAGAATATTGTTATAAGGGATAATAAATCAATTATAAAAGTTTATAAAACCATTTATTAAATTTATAAAAATTATAAAATTCTACAAATCATTATAAATCTAGTTAAAAACATATAAATTTACATTAATAAGGATTATAAATCTATTTAAAATAGTTTATAAGTCATATAAATCTTATTACACCTAACTTAATAACTCTATACTTTATGCTAAACTTATAAGGATTTAAAATCATTTATAAAGATTTACAAATCATTATAAAAGTTTATAAATATATTTAATTCTATTTCAGATTATCCAAACAGAAAATTATTTTGATTTAACGTGAATTAGAACTTCAGATCAGAAACTCAGGTCGAATTTGAACAAATAATCCTTAAACTTAATTATAAAATATTAGAAGTTAGTTAGTTAACAACTATAGATCATCTTTATAAATATTTAGATTATCTTTATAATACTTTGGTAGGTAATTGTATATACTTTTTAAAATGGTTATAAAACTCATAATCAATCACAAAAACATCATTTTCTTCACATAATATTATCTTCTACAAAAAAAAATATTAACTTTTCTATAAAAGTTAATATTTCTCAAAAATTACAAAGAATTGTTCCAATAGCTTAGCTCATAGAAAAAACCATAGAAGCGAATACCAAGCCACACAGCTAGGACTTCAATGTTTTATGGATCTATGCTCATGAGATATTCAAATCTAGTGTTGATGCATGTTTCATAGATATGCTCATGAAAAATCTAGATTCTATGAATTCCCATAGTTATTTCCACATAATAAGAGGAATCGTCGAACTTCTCAAGAAAATTAAATCATTAATGATTTGAGTTTTTATCGTCGATTATCCAGATCAACATATAACTTTTTATTAGATTAATTACTTTGGTAAAAGAAAATAAATTGAATTGATTTTTATGCAACACGAAAATTTCTCAGAATAAAGTAAAAATCTTATATATTAACACTCAAAATTATACTGGTATTATGCTATATACTTATATACAGCTAAAATTTTAGGATCAGAGATAAAATATAACTAAGAACAACATAATTAAATATTTTAATAAAATAATATAGAGAAAGGAATTTTAGGTCTGATTGGCTGTCGAGGTAAGTAGCAGGATCAAAGGGATTTGATTCGATAAAAATGATTTTAAATAAAATCCTTAACAAATCAATAATTTGAGTAATATTAAATCATATACGAGTAAAGATAGAGAGAAATAGACAAAGTGTGATATAATGTAGTAGGGGGAAATGCATGTGCACAGAATCTACAGTAGATATTATTTCATATTAATATACATTTAATCAATTTTTAATAAAAACTCTCTCCACTATGCTCTGTCTCTTTTTGGTGTTATGCTCTCTTAATTACTCATCAAATCACTTATAATCTCAACATAATCCCCTGTTTTGATACACTACTCTGTCTCTAAGTTATTTCAATCATTCGGATCATAATTGTTTAATTTTATGAATATATGTACAATATATAAGCATGTATATTTAGACATACGTACATATTCTTGTAAATTAACCATAAGGATTATATGATAACCCTAAAAAAAATTGATTACTTAACAACAACAAAAAGATCCCCTGAACAATTTGATAGTCTTAATCTTTTATTTAACCTGCTTTTTTTGCCGGATCTATAGACAGTCAACATATAATGGAAATTCGATGTACATGAGGAAATTAATTTATTTCTTTACGTCATACATAAAATTAAATATTAATAAAATTTGAGGTTATCGAACTAATATACATGTCAAGTGTCATGCACATAAAAGAATATTCATCGTCAGCAAATGAACTAGCACGTGTCCTGAAATTAGTGGTCTGTTCAAAAGTGACACCTCGTTGCTACATTTCTTATATTTTTTTTCTTCCCTCAGAACTAATTAAGGCAAAGACATGTTCGAGGGATCACATGATTCACGACATAACGTTTAAACATTATTTGGATATATAAAAAAATGTAGCCAGACAAGGTTGTATTAGTTTTCTTTTCATCGTTACTGAACGTAGCTTTGATTAGTCAACTGAACGACCTAGGCTAGAGGTTTTAACATTCATTCATTATTAATTACTTAATTTAGTTGACAATTGATTAATAAACCTTGAAACAAAAAATATTGTAACTCTAATAGTAGGAGTTGGAAACTATTGATATCAGGATTATTGTCGAAGGTACAAATTAGGATATAATCTAGAATTTTCTAGAAATGATTGTAATGGTTTTTTTCTTTTTTTTTAACGCAAATGATTGTAATGGTTTTGTTTTGTTGTTTAAAATAAAAAAGAAAATTATATATACATTTTTCTTACCTCAATGGCGTCATAGCGGTAATGTGTTTTAAGTATGCTCTTAAACAAAAGAAAATTGGACATGGATTGGGTGCGATGTATTGACCAAATAAATATCTTTTAAATTAAGTGTTATGAGAAAAAATATATGAAAACACGTTTTAGTGACAAAGAAATCAATTTGTAAATATATATTGATCGATGGAGACTGATCTTAATCAACTAAAACGATGTTTTTTCGCTTATATACATATAATTAAGAAAAAACGTTTTAGCCTCTGTTAGTGCTCATAACTCAGAAGGGCATATCCAATATATAGAGCAAACCATCGGTCTTACTTTCGATGAATAAATTAAATAAGCGAATATTACGCTTTTGTCTGTTTTTGTAAGAAAATTTAAATGTCAAGATGTTAGATGTTTAACAACAATAATACATTACTAGTTTATCATAACATTTTTACTACACCTAAAGTAATAAAAGTTCGACCAGAAAAAAAAGTTGAGTAATAAAAGGTTAAAGAAAACTAAAATAAAGGTTGAAGACTTTTCCGGAAGCTACAAAGAAGATTTATTGAATCTACAGATATAAATATAGATCTAATAAAATCCCCTTTTATTATGTAATTAATAAGCACATTTAAGTCATTTTACGTTACACCGTTTTTTATAGTTAATAATTACTTTCCGTTTCGTTGCTTGAAGAAAAAAAAAAGGAATCACTTTCCGTTTATTAGCAAGTCCTTTTAGAGATTTTTTTTTAAAAGCTTAGTATTGCTAGCATTTAATTCTGGATATAAGATCTAGGGATGTTTACTCCAGATTTTGGTCCGACTTTATTTGGTTCAGTTTTTCGGTTTTATAAAAATTAGTTATCAAATTAAATCATATCTACTCTAATTTGCTTTGGTGGGATATTTTCAGTTTTAATTTTCTTCGATTTTTACTCAAAAACCATAATTATATTTAGTTTTTTTTTATATAAAATTTTGTGAATTTTAGTTCATAAATTAAAAATCAAATGTTGATAAAAAAGTCAAATTCACTAAAATATAGGAAAAACTAATATCAATGTTCTAATTTTAATATGTTTCTATTTTATTTAGTTGTTAGGATGAAAATGATTATTAATAATAAAAAGAAAGAGTTATTACAAAATCGTGATTATTTCTCTAGAATAAGAATAACGATAAAAAAAAATTATTAATATTTTTAATATTATTGAATAAATATGATTTAGCAAAAAAATAATATAAATTTAAAATTTTTAGAAAACCGAAAAAATAAAATAACTTTTAGTTTTATACAAAGTAATAATTTAGTAGAATTAAATGTCAAGATCATATATCAATAAAATCTTGGTGACCAGAACACCAATATTTATAGAAGTTATTTTAACGTAATAAAACACGAACCTTTATATATCTCCATCGTAATGATTTTTAACTTACAAAGTTTGACACTGCTTTTTTCTGTTGTCTTTTGTTTTTTTACTCCGATTTGAGCTAGTATTTTATTAATTTCTCGAGTATATTCCGAAAACTTGAGAAAAAGAAAATAGTCTATAACGTAGTAAGTCTTATTATAAATCCTCAACTGTTCGTTACGTGGGTCAATATGAAAATAATATTATAGTAAGTCTGATTTATATATAATTATTTTGAGTTTCTCGATTAGAGCAGAATAATTAGACCGAAGACAGGGAGAGGTGAATAATTAAATCGAATCAACATCGAAGTATTTTGTGTTGGAAGTCATCCAAATTAAAGACAAGAAATAATTAAGAATATTTAAGCTAATCAATTATTGTATTTTATTGCACAATCATTGTAATTAACAAAACTGTAAATTAATTAATTGAAAACATAAAATAAAAAGAGGGTTGGAAAATCAAAATAAGGGCATAAAATCTATGCAGTGTAATGTATTTGTGTGCGTGGCGTATCTATTGAAATCTGGACACAATCTGATCCAGCGATGCATTAGTTATACTAAGGTTTTAAAAATAAAATTAAAAATAAAAATTAATTAATAAAGGCTTATAAAAATGAGATCACCAATTCACCATGAAAGAGATCTCTCTGATTCCTTAGCTCAAAGCCAACCAAAACAAGAAAAATCTATTTCTCTCTCTCTCTCTGTCTCTGTCTCTGTCTCTCTAGAGAAGACTTTCTCTCTCTAGTTATTGATTTTCCGGTGTACATCAAGACCGGAGAATTAAATTAAATCTGATTAAAGAAACATGGGAAGTAGTTTCTTTGGTAGACCGAACATGAGAGGATCTTCGCCGTCTTCGTCGTCTCCAACATCGTCTTCTTCATCTCCGGCGACAAGAAGAGGGAAGAAGAATGGTTCCGAGAAGCCAAAGCAGCCACAGAGAGGTCTCGGAGTAGCACAACTGGAGAAGATTAGATTACACGGCGAGATGAGTTGCAACAGCTTCAACAATTATAATCCTTCTTTGTATCCTCAGGTAACATTTTACATACATATATACATACAATTATATAATCTCGCCCAGAGTTGATCAGGGCATGTAAGTGTATCATAGTGGTGTATACTGTCTCGATCACAGTACGTGTCATAACCTGGATTAAAACCTGGTACTGTGTGACGACCAAAAGTAGATCTGTAGAAGTCCGTAGGTTATGCCTTTTTTGTGTTCATCGGATTCTGTCGGATCTCTTACAGGAATCCGACAAACTTTGATTTATTGTCCCGTGAACTTTAGATGATTGATGGTTAACTGTATGAAATTTAAAGCGGTTTAAATTTTCTTTTCTTTTCGTATGTATTAAGGATTTTACCTAAACGTTCTTTAGATCTAACAATTAACACAAAGGTTACAAAACGTTTATATCTTTCCTTTTCATGACCCAAAAATCATGTTCGATCAGGTCAAAAATCATTTATCTATCAATTTACTATATCTACAGATTATACGTAAATATAATCGCAATCATGATTAACTTTTTGTCTTTTCTTTGGATTTAAGTAGGAAAGAATCTATGCATCTACTATTGCAGATTAGTCAGTTGAAATCTTGATTACAATAGATTTCATATAACTTACTATTCTAGGTTGTTAAGGTCTGGAGGGCACTCCTCTCATTGCTTAAGATATACTCAAAAGAAAATTACATGTTATAAATGAATTGTAAATTTTGTATGATTAATCTATCTAATTCAATATCTTACAAGAGTATATTTTGTTTATTAATTAGACCGTCATATGTGAATGTAAATGTAGGAGAATGTGAGAAGGCAAGGAGAATATTCATCCATACCATCATCATCACCATCTAATTCTCCTTATGGCTTCTACCCAAACCTGATGGTATATATTTACCTTTAATGCTCTATTTGTGTGCGATTTATACATGATATATTTTATGTTTATAAAAGAATAATATTACTTGGATTCCTATTCTAACTTGATATAATTAATTATTTACTTTCTATTTCAAATTAAATATCACACCCTAACATATGAGATCTTCTACAAGATTGGGTCAATCATGTTTCCATCTATAACAAAACTCTTTTCAAGTAATCATGAAACAACAAAATGAAAAATGAAAAAAAATATATATATATTAAACGAGAAATATCAAATATTAATTTTTATTTTTTCTGTTATTGGCAGATGGATGCACATAGAGATCAATACGAAAAAGCAACCATGAGGTACAATATAAATCACTTTCAACGGTCCTTTTTAGGTTTATGAATATGTATGTGTATTTCTGTTAGATATTTCGCTTCGTCCTAAATAATTAATGACCTTCTAATTTTTGTTCAAAACAGTTGGAACCCAAGCTATGGCATCTTAGAGAGCCAACATTCTTTGGAACCAAACATCACCAGACATTTCTTACACGAGGTTCTTATTCTATACCATCACATATATATATATATACACATGATAACATTTTCATTGATCACATGATTATTAGTCTGTGTATTATTATATATATAATTTTTTTCCAAAGAGGTTCCGATAGGTTTGTATCTTGAAATGAGATCTTTTTACTCAAATGTTTGGTTTATTCTAGGTTAGTGTAACCATGGTTCAGTGTAGTTATGTCATGGTTAAATGATGGTTAATTAAAAGTGTTATAACTGTAGTCGATTTGCATCTCTAAGAGATCGATTTTAACTTTTTTTATTTTGTCTTGAAATAGGATTCAAGTTCTACAAGGCGAACTAAATCGTTGGGATCGGGAAACCAAAGCTCGGGATCGAGTGACAATCAAGAGTTAGATTTGGAGTTGAGATTGTCACTTTGATCATTTGTAATAGTTTGATCTTCATGAAATTGAAAAGAAGTCGCGCATTGTGATTAATTTTTTTTTTTAAAAAAAATTCTCTGTTGTTATGCTGAAAATAAAATCGAAGCAACAACAGCTGATTATTTTCGATTTGGGGGTATCAAATTTATTTTCTTCTTAGGGATTGTTTGAACGTTTCAGTAGAAAAAAAGGTTTTAAAGAATGGGAATCGTTTGTAAATTTGAAGGAGCATAAAAAGTTAGATTATAAACCATTTATGGTAAACTTCTCTAGGAACAAACATGTTAAACTCTGTACGTAGTTGTTATAGAAAGAGACAAAACAAAAATGCAGTATATATAATGCATCTATTTTCTTAAACATTCTTTTCATTACCAATTTTCTTATTAGAATTTGTGTATACTATTATAAATAAATGGTGTTTTGTAAATCTTAAAGGTAATAATATATTATTATAAAGCAATAACAAAATAATCCATTAAGCTTGCGGGAAGAAAAATATAAGGACAGTCCGGGAGCTTATATGGGAAAAAATAGAGTTTCGTAGTTTTGCCCTTTTAGCGAGAAATCATACACATATTATTACAACGTAAAAGTATAATATAAGATTGAAAAAAAGGAAGATGGAAATGGTCGAGTTATGAAATCGAAGGATGGTCATTCGTTCGGAGTAGACCGAAATCATGTGTTTCATCGCCCAACACAATGATTCAAACCTTTTACACCTGGATGGATGATTCTTTAATCCAACCATGTCCACTAAGAGAATATGAGGCATGCATGCCAAAAAAAAAAAACCATCAAGTTGACAAGTTAGATAATTTGGGTCACAAGTTCTCTCCTTACCAAAATAGGGCCGGGTATTACACGGCGGATCCGCAAGGTCGCGGGACAAAGCGCCTTACCTTCCTGCATCGCTATCTTCAAGGTTTCATCATGGAGAAGTTTACATCGTTAAAAACTTCCGTACTTTTTGCCTTCCAAATATGCCATAAAATCCATGGAAAAACGAGGAAAGCTTGAACTTGGGATAAAAGCCTACACTTGGCTAGCCGATGAAGCTCCCAAGCCGCACCTTGGACATCCTCTATTGTTACTCATATGACAATCCGCCAAACGTTAGCACAAAGCAAGACAACCCGTGGCAAGTAGATAGACAAATGCATTAACTTCCTCGAAGTCAGGAATTTCCACGATTGTGCATGTAGTGTTATGACGCTCTGTCCCTAAAAAGAAAGGCCACAATCACTTCGTGGGCGTGTCTTAGACGCCCATTAATATCCTCCTAATCAATAAGTATATTTTTCAGAAAACTGTTAAGTGTAACTACTTATTCTAATTATAGAGCTTGGAGGAATCCCTAGGATTAAAATTTAGGACATCTTCAGGGACGACCAACCAGTTTATGATTTCTGTCTAGCTTCCATTAGTTCGATGCAAAATCATGGCAGAGTCTAGGGGTTTTTTGCTGCAGCAACATGTTTTTTATTGCTTTACAGAATCCTCCTAGGAAGCCCTAACTCATGGCAGTCCATAGAGTCAGCTTTAACAAAATATCCAAATACTCCAGTGCACATTGGATCGTATCTTTCACATCTTGCTTCTGAACCTATGAAAGTTATTTTCATAGCCCAAAACGTTTATCATCCTGTTTTTAAAATGCATTTGAATTTTTAATACAAAACTAACTATGTGTACAATCACCCAAAAAAAGTATATATGGAAATAAAAATATATTTATTATGTTACTCAAAAGATCCACCTGACAAGGAGGATGAGAGCTAGAGCATACACCATAGATGCGACTATCTTATTTGCCATTACTATTGTTCAAGAATTTTCTAATGTCTGTGTATAAACCACAAGTATACATATATATATATATATTTTTGTATGTGTATATATATATATAAGCTCTTATTCCAAATCCTCGTATTATTGGCCTAATGAGCTCCCAATTATGTAAAGCATAATAGGCTTAAGGTTAACCATTATATTAGATCTTGAACCTTGCATTAATAAGAAAAGCTATTTACAACTTATAAAGGTTCTTCACATGGTATCAAAGCATTAAACATAGTTTTGTTTTTTTAGTTATAAATTCTTCTCACTTCCGCAAATTACACTTTCTCAAATTTTGTTTTACTTTTCCTTTTTCTTTTGACCTAAAGTTGTTTGACTACTCTATCGAAAACTTCTTCTCAAGATGGTGGATGATACTCAGATGAGTCTTCATCATTACAACAAAACCTCGAGTCGAGGTGACAAGGAAAACAGTTTAAAAATAAGTTACATCTGTTTCTCATGAGACTTGATGAAATTTTGTACGGTACTGTGAAATCATCGTTTTTTATCACGCAAGCCATTGCCATCTCGGGATGAAGCATATACCATCCTTGCTCAAGATAAGGAATCAAAGTCAAAATTTTAAAATGTAATTTTTGCTTTAAAAAACACAAAAAACGAGCAAAACCTACATAAGATGTTCGAACGGTCATCTTGCTAAGTCTGCAATGGTTTTGCAATTTTGTTCTTTGCACGCGTCTGTATCAAATGCATGTTGAGAATTGGTGTTGACAAAGAGGGTTGAAAGAATCACTGATTTCAGCGGAAGTAGATTTTGTTCTCAAAGAGTTTGTTCTCAAAGAATCACTGATTTCACCGAGTGTGACACATCTGATGCCAGAATCACAACCTCCAATTACAGAGCACCAAAATTTCTAACATGAGTAGTTATACGCAGATACCAATTACTTATGGTCTATTTGTACGATAAGATTATTTAGAGGACCAAGATTAGTCCAATCTTCATGCTAATAGAGAGCTGTGGATGACTTCAACCGGTTAGCCCATAGCGTAGGATACTCTTTTTTAGAGTTCGGGACCCTGAAGAAGATTACATGTTATATGTTTGGATTCACATTCATGGGCGGATATACGTTGTCCGAAGGTATGGCACGTGCCCCATACAGATTATAATGGGTTTCTAAAGAAATAGTATAACTGCTTATCCATTAGCTCAATTGATTAAAGACGACATGAATTTTTTTAAAGGAAAGAGTTTGATTCCCTTTCTTACCTTTTTGTGTTTTCCATATATAGTTTTTTTCTTGTAGCCATATCTCATTTTTTATTTTATTTTTTACTTTTTTGTCAACTTCTTCCATACTTTTTTTTTTGCTTGCATTTTATATTCTGTTTTCATTTCTTTTATATGTTAATTAAACATTTTTTTTAACAATATGTTATTTTGGAATCTAATAAGTTAATAATTTATTTTTATTAAATAAAGTTAATTATATGATTTGGATTTATTTTGGAATCTGTTTTATTATTATCTATATCACTTTTTGTTTAAAATGATATACTTATATATTTTTGTTTATTAGTTCTTTTTTGAAGACTCAAAACTCGAGATATAGTACAAGTTTAATTCCTTTTTTTTTTTGGAACAAAGGTTTTATAAAGTAATTTTTGTTATGATTATTTTTACTGTTTTTGTTATATTTCTTTGTGTGCCCCATAACAAATATTTTGTCTAGATCCACCCCTATTAACATTGTTTATTATATGATGTAGAGAACAATATAAGAATACAGATTTAATGTGACCGGGCTTATTATTTGTGGTTTTCTAATTTAGTGCTCTACTTATGGCCATTTTGGAGTTTTTAACGGTGGATAAGATGTCGTGAGATAATAATCGATAAAATGGGTCAATTTATGAAATTGTACAACTAGTTTACGACTTTACGTAAATATCATCTTATGAAAACACAGAAGGTACATTACAACGGTAATCAACATTTGATTTAAATAGTTTCTGAAGAAAATCGTGACAGTTTGATAAAACAAACATTTAAAAGCTGGTTTTGGTAGATGAAAAAATAACTGAAATGAACTGGTAGTAAGTTTTACTTCAGAAAGATACTGTTAATAACAAAATCACTGTTTGTCGACATTAATCACTTTTATAAAAACCTAATAAATATTTAAAAGGTCAAAAAGAGTAGATTGACAAAAACAGAGAAATAGTATACCAAAAACTCAACTTTTTGGCATTCGAGATTGCAATACCAGACCGAAAAAGCTAACAAACAATGAACCGGTCAAGCCATGGACGAGAATATCAGTACATATAACCGATACAAATTGCAGGTACAGAAACTACATGCGGAAATTTTCTTGGATCTGTCTTCCTTGTGATCTAGTTTCTTATTGAGAATGCTATTTTAAGACATTGTTGTCTCTTTAACGGTTAATGGGAGTGTGCATACGCTCAATGATCTTATTCACAGCATCACGAGACATCACAAGCGTGTCGTGGAGCAAAATGCTGTAAACGTTAAGCCCCTGCATAGCATTACATATAGAAGATTCAAGATTCGCTAACGGGTTTATCAAGAAACCGCAAAGTTTGACACGGGGATTATGTAACTTACTATTGATGGAAGTATGTTGACATAGTGGAGATTTTGGGTGGCTAGCTTCAGCTTCTCATCGACAGGACCACCTTCTACAACGAGAACTTTCTTCGTGTTCTCCATTTGATTGTAATAGTTCACAATGTTCTTTGTTTTATGCGTAGGCAATACCAAATCATCGAACACTAGGAGCTGCATAGTTTTCGTAAAACATTCAGCTCATAAACGGATACAAATAGACCAGTAATGACAAGGCATTTATGGAAAATCAGGAGCATAAGGTTAAATTGAGAAGAGAAAGAAGCTCACTTTTCCTTCTGCCGCTCGCGCTGTCAGTGCTATCTTCAGACCAAGCCTTCGAACCTGCTTATTCATCTTTATCGCATGGCTTCTCGGTTTGGGCCCATGCATCACACAACCACCTCGGAACTAGCAGTTTCAATGAAGTTCATCAGAAACGAACAATTTGGTGACAAGAAAGCTTAAAATCCAAAAGTGATTTTTACCTGCGGGCCACGCAGTGTACCATGTCTAGCTCGACCTGTACCCTTCTGGTTCCATGGCTTTCTACCAGTTCCGCTTACCTCACTTATTGTTTTGGTCGAATGAGTTCCCTGAACATCCACCATATGCGTCAGACTTATTGATTGTTTACTTATATGACTGATTAAGACATTGTGAGATAATCAATTAGTTACCTGCTGGCGTTTCGCAAGCTGCCATCTCACGACGTGGTGAATAATATCTTTCCTTATTGGAACATCAAAGACATCACCAGCTAAAACCATGAAACCCTTGTCTTCGTTCTGAAAATTTGTCACCGGAATAACCAAGTCTTGATATTGTCCTACGGAAAGTATTAACACCAACCAGTGAAAACTGGTCCAGAATTATAAAACGAGACCAGCAATAAGGAGAACATCATTGTTCAGAAATTTGATCAGGTCTCAAGCGCAATTCAAGAAGTGAGAACATAAAGAGCCTAACACGAGAAGAACATTGATAATCAAATCTATGTTAATCTTTCATATAATAAGCTAAGCCTACTCGTCCTGAAATCAGATTAACCGCATATATCTAACACCACTATGGGACCAGTTTGTAGCCAAAATAACTACATATATCTAACCTAGTTCGATGATTGTTAATTACTTCATACCTATGGTTCGGTCTGGTGTAATCACCGTCTTTTTGGAAAGTAAATCATAAGCAAATGTATCATCACTTGAGTCCGGAGTCAAAATAGAAGTGGAGAGCTTTCGGTTGGAAAGTAAACCCATTCCACACTGCAATGATAACAAAAAATGAAATCAACATCTCAAAAATAATGGAATATTCAGAAAAATGACCAGTCAAGTAGAAAGTGGAACTCAATTATATGCAATGGAAGTGATGTAAACACCAACCTTGACATCACTAGGAAGAGAACTTAAACCATTTCCAGATGCATTCACAGAAAAATCTGTTCCAAAGAGACAGAGAAGCAATTAGAGATCAAAGGAAACAAAAGTTACAATTTTTACATATAAGAAAGATAAAAAAAAAAAGCTTAGAAACTGAGATAATACTCGGTGAAGCGCTGCGTCCTAAAGCTGTCAAGGATCCAAAAGTGCGAATAATTCTTCTTGAGATTGAAGCAGCCATATCCTTTGAGTCAACTGAAGAAACCTAACTGCTCATCTACAACACCAAATCCAATTTCTCAATACCCATAAGAAAACGAAAGAAAGAAAGATTCAGACTTGTCGGGAAAAAAGAATCTAGAGTAAATGCAATCTAATCGAAATGGAGCCCACGAATACCAAAATCAGAATCTCAGTACCTATCAAAGGCTATTTCGAGCGATTTAAGAAAAGAAAAAGCAAAACCCAGTTTCACATATATTTCGTTTCAAATTGGCACATCGAACCTAGGACATAAACCAGATATCAAGAGTAGGTACTATCGAGCTTCGACCAACAAACATCGACAAACCCGAAGCCTTATCCACTAAAGGAAGAAGAAAACTAACCGGTCACACAAGCGGCGATGATTTGACGGTGAAGAAGAAGGAAAACGGCGAACTATCAAGGTTTTAAGACTGAGATTTTCGAAACGGAAGGTTTACATGTGTTTTGGGTCGGGTCGGATCTATATATTGGGCCATCAATTTAGATGAAAAATACAATAAAAGCCCATAAATTTATATTAGATTATTTTTTTATTATTTTTTTCATCTACGCTGGTTAATTTATCTTTGCTCTAATTTTCACATATGTTTTTGTATCATTCGAATTGTATAACTTTTTCCATGGATTATTATTATCACCTGAGATACTATTTCTTGGTGGTAACTGTGACATAGTTGTAGCGAACTCGTTTTTCCGAGTTAATTCGTTGATATTTCGATATTTCTATAGAAAGCAAATGCAATCGATAAATTTTTGAGTGTATATATATTTTGTGTAGTTTATTGAAACAGTAAACCAAAAAAATGAATAAAATTTTAGTTAAAATAAAATCTAGAAATCCTAAAACCTAAACTTGATAACATTAAAATATAAAATACAAACTATGAATTAGTCATCATGAATCTACGTTGCATCAGATTATATTGCGGATCGTCCAAAAAGTTTTCTTACCCTATTAATATAGAATTGTTTCTTGTATTTCAAACAATTTTTTTGGTCCAGCAATCCTCGAACGTACAATGCAAATTGAAAACAAGTAATCACCTTATTAGTTAAATTTGTAGATAAGCGAAGCAAAGAATGTTTTATACTTTGGTTGTTTCATTTTCTCTACTTAATTAGTAAACTAGCCTTCTATAGACATGACCAGATGAAGCTTGAGATTATTTTTTATATTTAGTTTCTTTCTTTCTTTGATGGGATGATAATGTAGCTTTCTTTGTCTATTGTGGCCGGGTAAGCAAAAAAAAAATGATGATATGAATCGAGCCATTCGGAGGTATCTGTAGCTTCAGTGACAACTTGGATAAGGCAAGAAAGAGAGCTCATAATTGTAACATGTGTTGCTGTTGTTATCTACTTACCAAAAAATAAGATAGAAAAAAGTGTTACACTTGTGTGTCCAAATTTGTGGCTTCTTGATCTCATCAAATGTCCTTCGCCCAAACAAACAAAACCATTCATTCACATGTGGTCGGGAGAAGAGGTCCAAACTACTTTTGTTTTGATTAAGTTGAGTAAACATATTTTATATTTGACTCTATAAATAATTATTCAAAAATATTTGAAAGCAGAATTGTATTAGTAATGTTCCGACATATTATGGGCCTAAGGCTATTTGTTCCATCCATGTACATGCATCTTCTCCTGTCCCCCACCAAAACCATAAGTTTTATTGTATCTTATATATAGTTCCACTAAAAATTCAGTAAATTTTACAATGTTCTGTTTTTGTAGTGACAGAATATAGTTCAATCAACTTATTGTACCCAAGTTAAAAAAAAAAACTTACTGAATCAAGTAATCAACATTTAAAGAAAATGAATAATTAATGAATGTCGGACCAGAACTTTCTCGAGCAAAGAATAAAGAGTTTTGTTTCTTTTTATGATTATAATAATATCAACAATTTGACACTGATAGCCTAGTGGCTCATCCTCACTAAAGTCACCAAAAAGCTTTTGGGCTCGAACTCTCTCTCGTGGGTAAAATAGTGTGTCGCTGAGTCACCAGACTAGTGACAAAAAAAAATATAATACTAACACTCAGATTTATGAATGTTGAGAATTATATATATACATATTCTTCTTGCAATTATAAATTTGATATTTTTTCGAACATTTTTTCTTTTTCTCAATAGGAACGAAAATCGATTCTTTTGGAGATGGTTATCAAAAAAATAAAAGATGAGCATATAAACGATAAAAAGGATATTAAATACATGATTGGCGTAGATAATGATGAGGTGGATCGTTAATAATTGACGTGAAATTCTGGATATGGTATTTTCCCGCCGTTATAAGGTTTTAGGGTTTAATATGATTATAGTAACAGTCGATGGAACTATCTTTGATGGCAAGTCGTCGTTAGTTGGTAAGAAATTAGCAAAATTCTAGGTTATATATATATATATATTTGACCCATTTGTTTTTGCTGGAACCTTAACCAATCACACACTCATTATGGCGCCTACGAAGCGGAGCATAAACGATGCGGTCTTGTATGACCGTGTTTATGTGTTCCATTTCAATATAATTATTTTGATATGAGTGGTTTATTATTTAATATAAAAATGAAATATAAAGTGGGACATGCCGTGAAGAAAACTGTTGCACCGCATGACATATAAGTTCGTCAAAATTTTGATATTTATATACGTTTTCTTTATTTGTTATAATCATCATTCCATTTTCATTTCATTATTACAAACCATTTGTTTTGTCCATTTTGTTCTAACTACTATTGTTTCATTTGTTTCGTCTCATCTATTGTTCTTTCTACACTATCTTCTGATCATTGTGAGAGTTAAGAACTTACTATTTTCTTGTTGTGATGCATATTGCATATTACATGAAGTGACGTCGATGTACATACAAATAACCTACTAAAATAGCTACGTATTGTGGTTTGTGATGTACATCAAATCAAATACCCCACAAGCTTAAAAATCGCAATTAGACATGAGAAGCCTAGTACATTTCTCTAGATGTGTGACTCATAAACTCTCTCTTATCTTTTGACTTAAAGAAATTGCGAAGATAACTTAGATAAAGCATCTACGTTTTATACACAATTTCAATCCAAACAAACCTTTTTTCAAATTAAAGCAGGGAAAAGTGTTACAACATGGTAAATTACTGAAATTAAGAATTACTTGAGTTTAAAGCAACTGAAATCCAAACAAACCTTACCAAAAGCTAAACATGTACGTCTAAATATACAAAATAATTAAAATTTTATGTCGGTATATGTTTAGGTACAATTGATCGATTGTGAAATACCAAAAAGCTCGGTTTTCTTTTAGATGATTGGTCCAATTAATAACCGATATGTTGATTTATGACAAGAAAAAAAGAAGTTGACATTATCCACATTGCCATTTATATATATATTTTTTTGTAAACAATGCTAAGATAGGAAGTTGGAGTCCAATTTTTGATGCTTTAATCGGTTGAGAAAATATCAATAGATTATAAAATGTTATGAGTAGAAATTATGTTTATTTTTTAGCAACAAAAGATTAGCAGAATTTTAGATTTATTTAATTAGTTATATAGTGGTGTTTTCTTGTGTCGTCTCTGTTGGATTATCATTAACTAGAAAAGTCTCAACGTATCTTACCGTACAAAAGCAACGAAAGGGTATTAATGTTTGTTTTAAACTTAATTAAATGGTGTTAAATGGAGAGTAATAATGATGTAATAATGGGAGTTGGAAGCAATGAAAAAGGGTAATGAGACACGACATAATGCTAAATAATCCGATTGACGAGTTATCTGCCCGTTTCATTACCGCCTCATTTGTGATTGCCTTGGAAGATATACACAAGGTTTAAATTGTCTATAACATCTCCCTTTAATTTATAAGATTTTGCGCTCTGAAACGTTTTTCCCCCCTTCTGGAATCTTTAGAACGGCATTCTCTTCAGAGGTTCATCTCCCGATTTACTGATGTTGGATCAATCAGGATATCTACAGGTCTGTTGGTCCATGACTTCGCTCTTTCTGTTTCATTTTTTATTTATCCATTGTTAACCTGATCGTAGTTATGATCTCTTTATTGTAGATTGTAGACTTCAGATTCGCCAAGAAACTGTCTGGGGAAAGAACATTTACAATCTGTGGAAATGCAGATTATTTAGCCCCGGAAATTGTTCACATCTTGATAAACATCTTGCAAAAAAGAACTGAGCTTTTTAATTACACAAAACTAAACCTTTTATTCAGGAATCAAAAGAACTGAACAAACTGTTTTCACATGTATTTTAGCATAATCTGATAACATGTGGTAAATATATTGTGATTTGGTTTAGAAATCGTCAGTTTTGATTGAGAAATCAAAGCTTCTGGATAAAAAATAAAAATTACAAATGGATCAAGAACAAGTAGAAAATAGAGATGACAAACTTATAAGTACTATCATTTTTATTTTTATTTTTATTTTAAATTAGTAAATGTATTTTAATTTAAATATAATAAAAATAAAGCAATAGTATAGTATTTTTGTTATTATTTAAACAAATGTTAGTTTTATTGTAATGTATTTGGAAATTGGAACTCTCCTCTTCTCACAAAATCTTTCTGAAATGTACCTATTTCCAAACTAAAAATTTCATTAGGAACTATTTCAACAAACAAACAGGAATAAGGAAAACAAAACACACAAAGGAGAACGATATATTGATTAGATTCCACGGCAAATCATCTGCTAATTAAAACCTAACGTATGGAAACTTAGTGGCTTACATGTTTTCTTACAATGGTAGTAGGCTTCACATTTTCTTTAAATTAGTTTTACTAAGAATTATACTACTTTGTTATATTATTTTACTCCACAAATTAATTACAACAGATGTTACTAGTTATCTACACAAAGATATGATCATACATTGATCAGACAAATGTGTGTCACAAAGTTTTGCCTGATATGTGTTGTACAATACATGTATATTTTTTACTCAAAAATCCAACAAATTCAATTTAAATAATGTATATCACTATTGGCCAAAACTTTGTTCAAATCAATCGACCATGTACCTGCACAAAGACATAAACATCAATCATTTGACCTAATTTTATTCACCAAACTTAACTAACTATGGAAAAAAACTGCAAATTGTCAGTAAAGAAACAAAAACTAAACATTAAGATTTTGTCGTGTCGTGTTTAGTTCATTCCTTTTCTCTCTGTTAACGGACCACTGCGCCGTTTTTCTAGCGATCGGCAACCATAACCGTCGTCTTCTTTCCTCCGTCGTCGCAGCAATCGCATCACTCCTCGACGTGGAAGCGGTAGAAGCGGCGAAACCACTGTCGCTTCCTCCAACCGCGTTTTCTCTAGTCACTGTTGTAACTTGGAGAACGCTGAGTCTAGGAATAGCCGTGATCTCAGAAACCGCTCTTCTGGTCGAGTCTTTGTTAGTCACCATTCTCTTCATGTCGATCTCTTCCTTGTCCCGCAAGTGACCTCTCTGCACTCGATCCATCGACGAGAATCTGTCGCTTGACATCGAATTCAACATGTCCGATGTCAAAAAAGTCAAATCCGATGGAGTCACATTACTCCAACGGTTCTTAAACACCAAATCGGAAACAACAATCCTGTGATTGAACTTGTGCATACGTTTCTTGTTTCCTTGTTCGACAAGCGACAGAGATTTATCATTTTTACCGAACTTGAGAATCTTCCGGAAACTGCTGAATCTCGAAGACTCATCATTAATTCCTTCTTCGCGTTCGATGTAAATGTCCATGCTCGAATCTTCTTCTCTTGTTTCAGATAACTGGCTCATGATTCTCAGACTGTTGCTACTACAACCCAAAACAGAGAGTTCGTCTTCAATGGAGACTCTATTTCTACACAAAGGACACGTAGCGTGCTGCTCAAGCCACTCATCAATACACTCGATGTGAAAAGCGTGTTTGCATTTAGGCAAAAGCCTAAGAATCTCAACATCTTCAAATTTAGACAAACAAACAGAACATTCAAGCCCTTGCTTCGATCCTTTCAAAGCAGAGAATCTAAAAAAGGGAAGAGATTCGATTGCTGTTTTGTTGAGACCTGATAATCGAGAAGATCGACTAAAGAGTCCTTGCCATGGACGATCGTGTCGTCCTCGGTCTCCGTCTTCGTTGCTCTCTGATTGGAGATCGTAGTGGAAGCATTTAGCGTAGACGAGGAGAACGAAGGTGAGTGTGAAGACGACGGAGAAAACTCCGGTGATGATGGCTAAGCTCGGCTTGAAGAGGTCGTTGGCTGTGTAAAGAGAAGGAGGAGATTGAGCAGAGACATAATCCAAGAGGAAGATGGAGAAGAAGAGAATGGAGATTGCTTGTGGATTCATCGTTTGAGAATTCAAAAGTCTTTTTCTTGAAATTTTGGTTTTTTCAATTGGGATAATATATATGAATTTGGAAAGAGAGATGAAACTGGTTTTGATTTAAACGCAAATAATCTAATATCAACATGACATCATTATTGATCTCATTGAGGCGTGAATTATTCATTAAAAAATGTAAAGAATATGTGGAATAAGTTAAAATATAATATACTATATGGTCCAAAGCCTCCATGGATATAGTTGTAGAGAACTGTTATGAAAAGCTTTGCTTCTGATCGGTGATTAATTAAGGAATTGTTATTAACAGAAAAAAGACTAATTAAGTGAAGGTGAAATGAAAGTGAAGGTGAATGAATATGAACTGAATATATGGATATTTGGAAAAAAAATATGTCTGGACATTTGACTTGTGAAGAATGAACCTTTTTGTGAATTTCCATATATTTTTTTTTGATATCCTACAAACTTAAAAAAAAAAAGTTAAATCAGCAAGTATTTACTTTGTAAATTTAAGTATATGAGTTAGACCAAAAATTAGACATTAACTATTGAGTTGAATATAATTCAAGTATTTACTATTTTATGCACTATTTCATTTTTTCTTTTTCATTTACCTAAATGTTATACACTTTTTCAAAACAATAAAGATATTATTAATCACCTAAACTTGCAAACACTTACATAAAATGTGCCACCGATAAACTTGTTCTTGATCATTTTTTTATCACTTTTTCTTTATCTAGCTAACTAAGGAATAACTCTATTATATAATTAGAGAGAAAGATATTATACATAAGTCGCCCGTGAGATTCGAACTCTCGCGGCATGTTTCTTAGCAAGCACACGTCTTAAGTACTCAAATACGTAGCCTTGTTTAATATTATCTAACTGGATCATCATAAATTGAGTCACGGGATCCTTTTTTTGTCGAAGCTGCAGCCAAGAATCTAACATCGTTGTTGAGATAATTAAATCTACCATTTTCATTTTATTACGTTAGTAAGTAAATTTTGTTGCAGTTGATCATAATTATGAGTTGCTATCGGTAGATGATGTCCTAAACTTTGACAATGTCAAGTCAACCCAATAAAATAAAACATGTGTAATCATATAACTTTCTGGCGGCGAACGAAGATATGTCGGAAACTTTTATTTAATCAAATCGTGGAGTGCATAAAAGAGAATAAGTCAACTCATTATGATGTGTGTGTTTGGAATTGATCAATGGGGAAAGAAACAAAGTTTGTCTGAAAGCAAAACTACATTTTATGGTTTGATGAGATTTAACTCTTCCACATTCATGAAGCTGTGGTGATGGAATAACAACTGACCATGATTTTATTGGGTTTTGTAAATTATATAATTGACTTTGAATCAGTAGCTTCTCTTTTTATAAATACATCACAATTTTAAATATAACATATATATTTTTATAATGACATTTTTGAGTTTAACCAATTTTTTTTTTTTTATACAGTCAGTGTGTGCTAAAAAATTGATACGCTTAATTTTGGGCTTTAAAATGGGTCAATTCGACCCTTTATTTTCAACTTTTCTCAAATTTGACCCCATAGTTTCCATCGACCACCTGTGGATGAGAGTATAAAACTCTAAAACCTTCACTTTCCTCTGAGCTCCGTTTCTCTGGCAATGTCGTTAAAACTCAATACCCCTAATCCTATTTTCGCGCCATCTCTGTTTTCAAATCCGAACCCAAGAGGGTCCAGCGAGGTCCGATTCTCTAGATGGGGCAACGCTAATGCGGAGAGGTTCGAGCAGCGTCGCCGGAGCCAAGAGGAGCTCGAGGCGGAAATCCGTCGCGACCGCCGTTTCGACGCCGCCACTTCAATCGTCCATACATACGATTCCACCGCCGCAGCATCCGAGTCTAAAACGTCGGCTTTTAGTTCTAGGGGTACTCCTTCACTACCATCCGCTCGATCGGTTCCGGGTCGGAGATCCAAATACTCCAAACACGATTCAGGACCCAACAAATCGAAGAACAGACCTAAAGTTCCCGATTCGCCGCCCCAGTTAGACGCAAAGCCTGAGGTTAAGTTAAGCGAAGACGGATTATCTTATGTCATCGACGGAGCTCCTTTCGAATTCAAATACAGCTACACGGAGACACCTAAGGTCAAGTCATTGAAGCTCCGTGAGCCTGCGTTCGCGTCTTTCGGCCCCACGACGATAGGAAGGCCATGGACTGGTCGTGCTCCGCTTCCTCAGTCGCAGAAGACGCTGAGGGAATTCGATTCTTTCCGGTTGCCACCGGCGGGGAAGAAAGGAGTGAAACCGATTCAAAAACCGGGTCCTTTTCGACCCGGGGTCGGTCCTAGGTATGTTTACACCAAGGAGGAGATTTAAGGAGAGCCATTGACGAAGGAAGAGATCAGAGAGCTAGTTAATTCATGCTTAAAGACAACAAGGCAATTGAATATGGGTAAAAAGCTAAATACTTTTTTTGTTGAATTTGCTTGATTCAATAGTTCTTCTTGATGATCAAATTTTCTTGGTTATAGTGTTGGTAGAAGCTCAGATTCTGTTGTTTAGTGACTAAAGTATTTGTCTCTTATCAGGCAGAGATGGCTTGACGCATAACATGTTGAACAACATACATGATTTATGGAAGCAGCGAAGGGTGTGTAAGATTAAATGCAAGGGAGTTTGTACAGTCGACATGGATAATGTTTGCGAGCAATTAGAGGTTGTTTTGATTTTATATCAGACAATGCATCGATTGTGGTTTTCGATTTGTTGTATTCATCTTCATGAAGTTATGAATTGAACTGGCAGGAGAAAATTGGAGGGAAGGTGATTTACAGAAGAGGAGGTGTGCTTTTCCTATTACGTGGCAGAAACTATACCCACAGGACAAGACCGCGCTTCCCTCTTATGTTGTGGAAGCCTGTAGCACCTGTTTACCCAAGGCTGATTCAACAGATTCCTGAGGGTTTAACTCTTCAGGAAGCTACGGAGCTGCGGAGGAAAGGACGAGAGCTCTTGCCCATATGCAAGCTAGGTAAGCAAGCAGCTTACCTCTGGATAATAATAAAATAATTTTGGCATGGTTTTCTTCGAGACGAACAATGTAAACTTGATCCTGTGTTGGGGTTGAAGAAGAAAATGGATGAGTATGATGAAGGTTACAGAGAAATGATGCCTCATGGAACACTGAAAGTAGATGAACTAGTTAAATTACTTGCGTAATGTTATGTGTTTTATTTGTCTTTGTTGAGTTAGTGTATAATGTAGTCTAATTATCATTATCAAAGGTGTAACTTTGAGGGGGGGAAAATGTATTTTAGATATTAATAAATATTAAAGTGAAAAAGTGCATAACACTTTATCAATAATTAAAAGAAAAGTGTTTGCAAGTTTGCATAACAGTTCTGGTAGTTCAAAACAATAAAGATACAAATTAATTTTATAACAGTTGTTGAATCTAAATGATTTGCTTGTTTTGTGTTCTTCAATTACCAGTATATGATTAGAAAAGAAAAGATTTGATAAAGGATATGAAAAATAAACAATTGTCAACAAAAGCCGCTCTACATGGCTATAATTAAAGTATATCTTATAACTTGACCCACAATTAATATTCAGAAAACAATTAAACACACTTTTGGCTAACATTTGTAAATTCTTGTACTAGTTTTCACATACATCTGAATTTGAAGTAGATCAAAAGTTTAGTTTGCCCAAGTCGAGTTTTCTTCTGATTTGAGTATAACTCTATAGTTGAATCGGTACTTGTTAATGACGTGTGAAATGTTGTCATAGAAATATGTCGTGTGCACATTTTGAAGATTTTCTTCAATCTAAAATGGTACTTTTGTCTCTTTTTTTGTTTTGTTTTGTTTGTTTGTTCCTTTCAAAACCGTTCATTCTTTAACCTCAAGCAAGCAAGAATCATAATCTGCGTAACCCAAATTCTTTATCTTTTTATTAAATTTTTCCAAGGAAACAAAAACCTTTTCTTGTACTTAAATCTCTGCAGTTTAGTTTGTTTCTTTGTGCATTTGGTGATGAATCAATGATTGTATCATCACCTTCAATCTGATCGTTCCCGAAGAATTCTGTTGTTGAGTTTGTTCAATAATCCCAGAAAAGTAATCTAATTTATAATACAAGAGAGAATCATTTTTGGAACTGTGCTAAATCCGAAGAAGGGTTTTGAGTTTTGGCTTCTCACTTTGATCCAAAACTTTCTCTTTCTCTCTTGTTGGTTTCGATTTTGCTTAATTCCAAGTGAAAAAATGGAATCTATATCTTCTCCATTCGGCGACACAGCTCCAAATTTATCGGATTCGGAGCTCCGAGAAACAGCTTACGAGATTTTAGTTGCAGCTTGCCGGAGCACCGGAAGTCGTCCCCTGACTTACATCCCGCAATCGCCCAAGTCCGAGCGGAGCAACGGCGTGGTGACGGCGGCGTTCTCTGCGTCTCCGTCGCTTCATATATCTCTGACGTCGACGGCGGCCAGCAGGGTGAAGAAGGCATTAGGGATGAAGAAACGAAGCGGCGGAGGAGACGGTGGAGGAGGAGAATCGTCGGGTCAACCGGATCGGATCAAGAAATCCGTCACGGTGGGTGAGTTAGTTCGGGTTCAGATGCGAATTCCGGAACAGGTCGATTCAAGGATTCGAAGAGCATTTCTCAGAATCGCTTCTGGTCAGGTGCGTTTCTCATTGTAACTTTCCCGTGAAAATTGAAAAACCCAGGATTTTGTCGGCTAAAAGAGCAGCAATTTGAGTTTTATGTAGAAGATCTGTTTGAATCTTAGCTCCATGATCGTTAATTGCAGATTCCCAAGTTAATATTTTTAGTATATTGAGGTTTGAAATGTCATTTTGATTAGCTTGGGAGGCGTGTGGAGACTATGGTTCTACCTCTTGAGCTTCTGCAACAGCTCAAAGCCACAGATTTTCCAGATCAGGAAGAGTATGAATCATGGCAGAGAAGAAACTTGAAGCTTCTCGAAGCCGGTTTGATCTTACATCCTTATGTTCCGTTAAGTAAATCCGATAAATCTGTTCAACAGCTTAAGCAAATCATTCGGTCGGGTCTCGAGAGGCCGTTAGATACCGGGAAGATCACGGGAGAGACGCAGAATCTTAGGAGTATAGTAATGTCTCTTGCTAGTCGTTCGAACAACGGGATTGGCGCAGAGACTTGTCACTGGGCTGATGGGTTTCCGCTGAATCTTAGAATCTATCAGATGCTTTTAGAGTCTTGCTTTGATGTTAACGACGAGTTATCGGTTATTGAAGAAGTAGATGAAGTTTTGGAGCTTGTAAAGAAAACATGGCCTGTCCTGGGTATGAATCAGATGATTCACAACGTTTGCTTTCTCTGGGTGTTGTTTAATCGGTATGTTACTACTGGTCAAGTGGAGAATGACTTGCTTGTAGCGGCTCATAACTTGGTACTTGAAGTTGAGAACGACGCAAAGGAGACGAATGATCCTGAGTATTCAAAGATCTCGAGTTCTGTTTTGAGTTTGATTTTGGATTGGGCTGAGAAGAGACTTCTTGCTTACCATGATACTTTCAACATCGATAACGTCGAGAACCTTGAAACAACGGTTTCTTTGGGGATTTCGGTAGCTAAAGTACTAGTCGAAGATATATCTAGCGATTATAGAAGAGGGCGTGATCGAGTCGATACCTATGTCAGATCTTCGTTACGTATGGCCTTTTCGCAGGTTTGTTTATCTTTCTTTTTTTTTTGGATCGATCTAATTATGTACATGCAGCGATTTATGTATCTTTTTTTGTTTGTAACAGACAAAGAGGATGGTGGAACATAGCAAGCGGTCAAAATCTCGTCAGAGCACGAACAATCTTCCGGTTCTTGCGATCCTTGCAGAAGATATTGGTCATCTAGCTTTCAACGAGAAGGCAATATTTAGTCCAATCTTAAAGAATTGGCATCCTTTTGCAGCTGGTGTGGCTGCAGCTACGCTTCATTCGTGCTATGGAACTGAATTGAAAAAATTCGTGTCGGGTATCACTGAGTTGACGCCGGATGCTATAAGAGTACTCACCGCTGCAGATAAGCTTGAGAAGGATCTGGTGCAGATTGCAGTTCAAGATGCAGTAGATAGTGACGATGGAGGTAAGTCGGTTATAAGAGAGATGCCTCCTTTTGAAGCAGAAGTCGTTGTTGGCAACCTCGTAAAATCATGGATCAAGACCCGTGTCGACAGACTGAAGGAGTGGATTGATCGGAATCTCCAGCAAGAAGTACCTAACGACTTCAAAAATCTTTCTTTTTTCTTGTTCTTTTAATAGTTATATTGATTGGTTTACATCTGCAGGTATGGAATCCAAGATTGAATAAACTTGGCATTGCTCCTTCTTCTGTGGATGTATTGAGGATGGTAGATGAGACATTGGAAGCGTTTTTCTTGTTGCCGATACTTATGCATACAGTTTTACTTCCCGAGCTAACGTTGGGCCTCGACAAGTGTATGCAGCATTATATATCAAAGGCGAAATCTTCTTGCGGTATGACGATTCTCTTGTTTCATGAATGATGAAGCTCATGCTTTGTTAGTTTAACTTGTGGAGTTTCTGTTTTTTTAAAAAAAAAATGGTTTCCATTAGGCTCGCGGAATACGTTTCTACCCGCTTTGCCCGCTTTAACAAGATGCTCGGTTGGGTCAAGACTACACGGCGTCTTCAAGAAAAAGGAGAAGCCAATGGTAGCTTCTCACAGGAGAAAAACGCAGCTCGGGACGAGTAATGACTCAGCTGAAATACTCCAGTTCTGTTGCAGAATCAACACTCTGCAGTACATCAGGACAGAAATTGAATCATCCGTAGGAAAAACACTGAACCGTCTTCCAGAATCTGAAGTTGCGGCTTTGGATGGTAAAGCGAAAATCTTTGAACAGTCGATCGGTTATTGCTCGAAAGGAATACAGCAATTGTCTGAAGCAACTGCTTACAAGATCGTTTTCCACGATCTGAGCAACGTTCTCTGGGATGGTCTGTACGTCGGAGAAGTTTCTTCCTCGAGGATCGAATCCTTACTTGAAGAGCTTGAACGGTGCCTTGAGATTATTTCATCATCCGTTCATGATAGAGTCCGAACCAGAGTCATTTCAGACATCATGAGAGCTTCTTTCGACGGGTTCTTATTGGTCCTCCTTGCAGGTGGACCATCGCGTAGCTTCACGGTTCAAGATTCCGCTGCGGTAGATGAAGATTTCAAGTTCCTATGCGATCTTTTCTGGTCAAACGGAGACGGATTGCCTTTGGATTTGATCGAGAAGGTTTCGACGACGGTCAAGAGTATACTTCCGCTGCTGCGTACGGATACGGAGACTCTGATTGAACGGTTTAAAGCGGTGTGTCTCGAGAATCACGGTTCCGACAGAGGAAAGCTTCCGTTACCGCCGACTTCTGGTCCGTGGAGTCCGACAGAAGCAAACACACTGTTAAGAGTTTTGTGTTACCGTAATGATGAGTCTGCGACAAAGTTTCTGAAGAAAACGTATAACTTGCCAAGAAAGCTAACTTAAGAATATGACCTAAAAACTACATTGGGAGGTTCGCCGGTCTAGTTTGGAATGTTGTATATTACTTTGATTTAACGAAAACAGATTTGGTATTCATAAATTACTTGTACGTACAAGAAAGTTGAAAGAGTTTTTAGTGAAATGTTCTTCAGTTTTACTATTCAAAAGCGTGTAGGTTTTGTTACATGTTGACATGTTGTCAACTATAATATAATTAAAATCTTTGTGTTTTTTTCCCTCTTTTAGTCTTTTATTTCGATTGATAATTGCAAAGAGATGGTCTTGATGTATGACTTGTGGTGGCTGGATACATTTTTGATGGACTAAGAAGTTACATGGATCACAAGCATAACATAGTTCCATGTTTCTGGCCAACACACAAAGACTACAAGGTTCTATGAGTGGTCTAGGAAATAAAGTGAGACGATGTTGATGGCTCTCTTGGTTTGTACTCGTAAACGGAGGATCTTCCCTCATGCACTCAGCGCCTAGACTAAAATCACAATCAAGACAACGAAAAAACATTATACTAAGCACTTTTCCTTATGGCCGAATGATAAATGATAAATATATGGCCAAACTTGTTTTTACTGAGTTACATTAATTATAATTCATCGTATTTTGCGGAATCCAAACTCCAATTTTTTTTTTTTTGGTTAAAAACATTGATGGACCTTAAATAACTACTGAACCAATGGATCTTGCACACTTATTTAATCCTATAACTAATGCATTTATTAAAGAATGACCAAATACTACAGTTGTTTTTGTTAAAGAAGTTACAATTATGAATTCGAACTAGGGATAAAAAACTAATTTAAATATTAACAAGTTAAAGACAATGTACTTTAGATGGAGTGGTGTATTTTGTTGGGAGTTCTATATGTTTGTTTACATGCGGAAACATAACATTTTAATATTTTTTTAGTTTTTTTTTGTCAATCTATTCTAGTGGCTTTAATATTTTTTTAGATATTGTGAGGTAATGAATTCTAATCCCAAAAATATGTCATAAATTTTATCACAAATTTCAGAGATGACCAAGACGTCATTTTTAGTTTACAAACTAAATTGCTAGCAAACATTTTAAAAAATAGAAATGAATGGGCCAATTGTAAAGCCCAATAATCGATTAAACCCAAAACTGAAAACACAGGGACTGACTGAGGCCATAAACAATGGCTATTTGTCTGTCACGTGCCGAATAGTTTGAAAACAGAGCATCGCACGTGCCGCCTCAAAATTTGAAATTACGACTTCAAAAGAACCTCAAAGGGTAAAAAAAAATCCAGAAGAACAGAAAACCCTCTCTCTCTCTTTCTTTCCTTCTCTCTCCCGAGGAAGGCAACCATGGAAGCTATGCTTGTGGACTGTGTACACAACAGTCTTCGTCACTTTGTGTACAAGAATGCCATTTTCATGTGCGAGCGTCTCTGCGCCGAGTTCCCTTCTGAGGTACGTCTTGTTTCCACCCTCTTTTTTCACCTTTTCTATTATCTCTTTCTATGAATTCTGTAAATCGAAGCTGTTGGGATTTTGAAATATAGAGATTCTGGGTTATTGCATCTGGGTATCTCTTTTTCAATTTTGGGTGTGTGATTCAGTCGCCTCCTTGACTTCGAGATCGATTTTGGGTTTCTTACCTTTAGCCCTTTGCTTCAAGATCTATATGTTGTTTCGTGGGTCAATTAGGCGATGAATTCGTTGTTTTATCATTTCTTTTTTTTTATCGAATTCTCCAGTAGCCTTTCTCAGTACTGATCTGGTCAGGTTCTATCTTTGACAAATTGCAAAACGAGGGTTGCTTTTTTCTCTACATTTCCCAAAAATTTTGACTTTTTCTTTCCATCTACTATGTTAATTTGTGTCCCAAAGTTTTTGCTTTCCTTGGAGCTTAGCTATGAGTCCAACTGTTAGAGGGAATTTCTGGGCATTACCTTAAAATTGGGGTTGATACAGCTTCAATAGCATTTGGAAATTTCGTTTAGCATTTGGTATGACTCAATTCCAACATTCGTAGCAGTTTTCCAATTGTTAGCTTCAGTTAAGAGAAAACATGTCAATAAAAGACTAGACTTTGATGCCTTCTTGTTTAATCACTTTCTGTCTTTCCTCTTATATAGGTTAATTTGCAGCTATTAGCCACCAGTTACCTACAGAATAATCAAGCTTACAGTGCATATCATCTGCTAAAGGGTACGTGGCATGGTTTCTTGACTTGTTAACCTTTTACCCGATTTGTCTATAGTCGGTGCGCTTTCTATTATTAGGTCATTTTGCTCATCTTTGTATTTTTATTCTTTCCCTCGTTGTTATGTAAAGGAACACAAATGGCTCAGTCCCGGTACTTGTTCGCGTTATCATGCTACCAGATGGACCTTCTCAATGAAGCTGAATCTGCACTCTGCTCTGTTAATGAACCTGGTGCGGAGGTACTTAGTGATCTCTGGTAGATTGCTTTAGTTTGCTCACTGAATGTCTTATTACAAACTCAATGTGTCAGTATGTGGACATTTTGTGTTGATTTAGTTCATTTAAGAAGATAATAACTTAGCTTCTGGTTATTCTGCAGATCCCAAATGGTGCAGCAGGTCATTACCTTCTTGGGCTTATTTACAAGTTCGTTTCTTGTTCTCTCTATGCAATTTTGTTTTGATTTTGAATGTGTTTGACAAGATCATTTCTCATTTATGGTAGTGACCTTTCAGGTATACTGATAGAAGGAAGAACGCCGCTCAGCAATTTAAGCAATCTTTGACAATAGATCCTCTACTTTGGGCCGCATATGAGGAATTATGTATACTAGGTAAGCATAATACATTGTCTGCATACTTGGTACGTTTGTTATGGCTCTCTTACGTTTCTCTGGCCGTCCTACTTTTTTCAGGTGCTGCTGAGGAAGCAACTGCAGTTTTTGGTGAAACAGCTGCTCTCTCCATCCAAAAGCAGTACATGCAACAACTGCCAACTTCACTCGGCTTAAACACGTACAGTGAGGAACGTAATATGACTTATACTAAAAACACGAATTCTGAAGATTATAGTCCAAGGCAGTCCAAACACACACATGGCCATGGCCTTAAAGATATCTCTGGAAATTTCCATTCTCATGGTCTTAACGGAGGTGTTTCGAACATGTCATTCTATAATACTCCTTCGCCAGTGGCTGCACAGGTATTGTCACACTTATTTTAATATGAACAACTATGGCTCCATCTGTGGATCACACTTTCTTTGAGTACTTGGGAGATTAATGCATCATTGGTATTGATTTTACAGTACTTGCATCGCTTATTTTATATCTTCAGTGCCAAAGATGGTTTGGCTAATCTTTTATTGGCTGTTAGTTCTGAGTCTGTTTTTAATGCCTTTGCTTTGGCATGTTATCTTTTTAGATATCTGAAGAAGTCTATGTTCACACTTCAGAACCATTGTTTTGGTCATGGTTTATTGTGTATGTGCTTTAAAGAGCAGCTGTGAATGAGATTTCAATTGTTTTATATGTTTGTCAAATTGTAGCTATCCGGTATGGCTCCACCTCCACTTTTCCGGAATTTTCAGCCGGCTGTTCCAAACCAAAACTCCCTTATTACTGAAAATTCGCCAAAGTCCACAGTAAACTCTACTATACAAGCACCCAGGAGAAAATTTGTAGATGAAGGAAAGCTACGTAAGGTATATTCACATATCTGTTCTGGTCTACTTGTTGTCATAAATCATAAAGATACAGTTTTGAGTTTATTTGTTTTTACTTTTCTCTGTAATATTCTGATTAATACTTGGGTTGAATATTGTCTTACTGTGAGTGCATGTTTCTTTCCTCCGCAGATTTCTGGCAGACTGTTTTCTGATTCTGGTCCACGACGGAGTTCGAGACTGTCTGCTGATTCAGGTGCAAACACTAATGCAAGTGTTGCTACAGTAAGCGGAAATGGGAACAACGCTTCCAAGTATTTGGGAGGTTCTAAATTGAGTTCTTTGGCACTTCGTTCCGTAACACTTCGGAAGGGACATCCATGGGCAAATGAAAACATAGATGAAGGTTGTGACATTCCATGCACCACATCACTATTTTTTTTTTTTGAAAGCTGGTCTGTTGTGATTTTTGTAATCATGCCTCCTTTTTATTGTTATGTGATACTCAACTCGTTATCCGGTTTGGTTTAGGGGTTCGTGGGGAACCTTTTGATGATTCAAGGCCTAATAATGCCTCAACGACTGGTTTGATGGCTTCCAGTGACGCTAAATCCTGTGATCAAGATGAAGAAACAATGTCGATTGGTGGCACAACGTTAAGTGTACAAAGAATCACAATTGGTGTTTCAGAAATATTAAGCCTCCTAAGGATACTCGGGGAAGGGTGTAGACTTTCGTACATGTACAGGTGTCAAGTAAGCATATTGTTGCTTTCTTGAATAATGCATAGGTAATTTATATAGGATTATTTCATTGTCTTCCTTGTGCTTCTGGGTGTTTCAGGAGGCTCTGGATACGTATATGAAACTTCCACATAAGCATTATAATACAGGATGGGTTCTTTCCCAGGTAATAAGTGACTCTTTTCTCTTTTAGGCTGTCACTTTTACGTATATGAAACTTCCACATAAGCATTATAATACCGGAAGTTTCCAAAGGGAACCCTTACGTGAAGTTTAGTCTGGTGGCCTGTGATAATCATTGTTAAAGGCATTTTGATGGTTTATGTACAATGAATGGCTAATAATGCAGGTCGGAAAAGCATACTTTGAATTAATAGACTATTTAGAAGCTGAAAAAGCATACCGTCTTGCCCGCCAGGCTTCTCCTTATTGCTTAGAAGGAATGGATATTTACTCTACGGTCCTCTACGTAAGTGTGTTTCCTGGTTTCTAAACATAGAATCTCCTCTGAGTCTGATGAAACTTTGACTTTTTACTTTAGTCTCAGGGAAGGTTGGTAAATTTCCGCAAAGAAATCTCATGTATTGTAATTTTTCATCAAATTATGATATTTTTGCAGCATTTGAAGGAAGATATGAAGCTGAGTTACTTGGCTCAGGAACTAATATCAACAGATCGCTTAGCTCCTCAATCTTGGTAATTTTTTTTCGAATGTGGTATTTTTTTCGAATGTCTCTTTCTGATTAATTACTTTCATTTATTATTGGCAATAACAGAAATAAGCAAAACGCATAATTATGTAGGTGTGCTATGGGAAATTGTTATAGTCTGCAAAAAGACCATGAGACTGCACTGAAGAATTTCCTAAGAGCTGTTCAACTGAATCCAAGATTTGCATATGCACATACTTTATGTGGCCATGAGTAAGAAAGCTTCTATCCATTTTAACAATAATCTGGTTGAAATGCTCTGGTTGTTGGTCTAACCAACAGTATCTCTCTTTACCGTTTTTCTAGATACGCAACTCTAGAAGATTTTGAGAACGGAATGAAAAGTTACCAAAACGCACTTCGCGTAGATACAAGACACTATAACGCATGGTATGGGCTTGGAATGATCTATCTACGCCAAGAGAAGTTAGAGTTCTCAGAGCATCACTTCAGAATGGCTTTCTTAATAAACCCGAGATCCTCTGTTATAATGTCTTATTTAGGAACAGCTTTGCATGCCTTAAAGGTTATATTTCTATACTCATTTGATTGAATTTTTTTAAGCCTACAAGAAAAACTAAAAAATTCATATGAAGGATGACTAAAAAAATTCTTCTTATGTTAACAGAGAAGCGAGGAAGCGATAGAGATAATGGAGCAAGCTATATTAGCAGACAGGAAGAATCCTCTTCCAATGTACCAGAAAGCTAATATACTTGTCTGCTTAGAAAGATTAGATGAAGCTCTAGAAGTTCTAGAGGAGCTTAAAGAGTATGCGCCTTCAGAGAGCAGCGTATACGCTTTAATGGGCAGGATCTATAAGCGGCGAAACATGCATGATAAAGCCATGCTTTATTTCGGTCTAGCTTTGGATATGAAACCGCCTGCAACAGATGTTGCTACAATAAAGGTTCGAGTCTTTTAGAAAACACAACAAACAGAGTCATCCTCTGATGGTTTTTATCTACTGCTTTTAAATTTGAATTTATTTATCAGAGTCAAATGAACCGATTCATAGCCTAAACTGGTTATCATTGTCTCAAACAGGCTGCAATGGAGAAACTGCATGTTCCAGATGAGATTGACGAGAGTCCATAGAACCGTTGCTACTCCGAGAACCATGGAGAAAGAAGCAAATGTATGGATTTGTGCAAAGCCTACCTCCTTTAGGGAACTAGTTGGGTTTTAAACCTTCCAAGGATTTTGTAGCTTTGGTAACCAAACCGTAACACAGCCACAAAGTGCTTACCACATGAGTATGTATCGTGAGTTCATCTGTATGTTGTTCATAACTACTTATTAAATTTATTTAGAGATTTCATGTTTCTTTAGATAACATTTGTTTTGCTAGTAATATGTCATTCCTTCCTTTTCAGTTTTAGTGGTTTAACTTTGTTTCATCCAAGTAATATACTATATGCAGCATATATATATTATCGTCTAACAAGTAATTTTGCAGAATTTAAATATAGTTTACTATAATTGGTCAAAGGGTTTATCAACAAAAGAAAATGAAGTACATATTAGATATTATTATGCAAAATTGTGTTCATGCAGAAAATCATCATTGAATTTGAATCAAACAAAATATTAGTTTTAGTTTGTGGGTTCTCGACGATATGGAGGAACAAATTTGGTCGAAACAGATACTTTTATTTTATCCCAAACTTTTTGGTATCAAGAACTAACTTTTTCAGGAACTACTGTTGCTTGGGAAATCGTTTTTGCGCGAATTAAGTCTCTGATGATTTCTATTTCAATATAATGAAAAAGATGATGAGAAGAGTTGAGCTTGAAGGATTCACAAACGATGATGAGTTTAGATGTCGTAGAGAGCTTCTTTTTTATTTCTCAAGTTTAAGTGACCATGTCGATAATTTTATATATATATTAATTTAAATTAAAAGTTGTTATATTTAATTCCTTTTTTTGTCATTTTTATCTCTTTCTTTGTTATGTCTCAATTTCATGTGACCATGTCGAGGATATTTATGTTTAATTACGTTGCTATAAATTGAGGTTTTCTAAGTTTGAATCGTATTAAAGAACTCAAACTCATTGAATAAGGGTTCAAATTAATAAAAAAAATAAAGAATTTGAAGTTTTTTCACCATTATGGTCTGAAGTTTATCAAGATAGCTACATTGTTCAATGGCCTGATGACATGAACTGCATAGTCTATACCAAAAAAAAATAATGAATGAATTTGTGGAATTGTGCAGCAAAATTTATTCAACAAACAAATTTCTTCACAGTTAGTGAAGACAACTGCATAACTATATTCTTTTTGATGTCATCTTTCAGAAGAGATGAGTTACAGTATATGACTTATGGCTTAACAAGTATAATTGAAAACTGCTTTGGAAAAAAACATTATCCGTGATTTTAATGAACTATTAGAAAAAAATTGGTTTTGTTTAGTAATCGATTTTCGTCCCTAATATGGCCATATAAAGTCCATTTAGTTAACCAATGGAAATTATGATGGGAAGTGTTAGATATAACTTTATTCTTAAAATTATATTGAATAAAGTCCAATATATATTTACTACATTTAATAAATACATTGACAAAAAAAATAATGATGATTAGTTTACTCCGTAGCCCACCAAAGCAATTTCTATAAATACATTGGCCAAGTAAATATATTGTTCCCCACAAAACAATAAGTTCCAAAACAATAAAAATAAACAGACACAAAAATTATATTATGAAGAAATTGTCGTTTTTTGCTTATAGTTTCATCGTAGTCGCATTATCATCCATTTTAACTCAAGCCTTTCGTCACACTCCCGTTCAACCGCCAAAAGCAGACGAAAATGATGATATCAAACCGCAAGAAACGCTCGCGGTTCACAACAAGGCCCGTGCCTCAGTCGGAGTTGGTCCAATGGTGTGGAACGAAACTCTAGCGACCTATGCACAGAGCTACGCATACGAACGAGCCAGAGACTGCGCCATGAAGCATTCTTCGGGACCTTACGGGGAGAATCTTGCAGCTGGTTGGGGAACGATGAGCGGTCCAGTCGCGACTGAGTATTGGATGACGGAAAAGGAAAAATACGATTATGACACTAACACATGTGGTGGTGATGGTGTGTGTGGACACTACACTCAGATCGTGTGGCGTGACTCGATCCGACTTGGTTGTGGTTCGGTGAGGTGTAAGAATGATGAGTATATTTGGGTGATTTGTAGCTATGATCCTCCGGGGAATTATATCGGTCAACGTCCGTATTAATGATTCTGATTTGATAACGAATTAAAAGGATAATACATACATAGTAATCTGTTTTTTATAACAAAATTACTATATTAACTTCTTTCTAAACAACACTTTAAATTGCAAAATGCCACAAGTTTTGGAATGACGAAAAAGTTCTTTAATTTATGTAGTCTCACTATACCACCATCTGAAATGCCTCAAGCTCTTTAATATATATACAAGAGAATAAAGTGAGTTAATATAGATTGTTTTAATAGTAAAACTCACATATATATAATGACAATTACAAAGGTTGAAACTTGTTATGGTGAGATTGAAAGGAAGAGCTAGAATGGACCATAATCTTCCTCAGGGTTATTTGTTCAACCAAATTTTTTTATTTATTTTGTGGGTGAAATATCGTTTCCCTGCATTTATCAGAGTCATACGCCCATGCACAATTTCACCGACATGGAGTTTCTACTTATGAAACGAGCTGGTTCACGTGAGAAGTAGGTGTCTCTTTAATGAGTTTCTTAAATCGATCGTTGTTATCGATATCGGTTAAGGCTGTTGTTAGTTTAAATGACAGAGGTCGTTTTCTTTGTTGGTATACAAGAAAATTCAAATTCGTTAAAAATAGAAAGCTTGACACACAAGAGAATTAGTAGTGGACTTTTTCGCTTTACTTGTAGGCTTTTATCATATTGATAGGTGAACTCGTAAAATTCATGGTGTTACATATATATCATTCTCAAATGAGAGATCAATACAAATTTCATTTTGTAAAAGACTCTGTGAAGTTTCGATTTTGTGGGAGTCGATACATTTGACTACCAGGAGCACATATATTTTAATATTTTTAAATATATAATTAAGGTTTTAGTGCAACACCTGACTCCCATAGTCCCATTACATAATGTTATCACTTAATCTTAAGACATAGAGACGTTAACAACGAACGTAACTAACAAGACCAATAAAAATTCGACGATTGGTAGAATTACGAGAGATTATATACGTATATATATATATATGCAAATTTAATACTTTTCTCTATACAAAACACACACACAGACACGTCCAGCATAACATGAGATACAGAAATATGAAAAGAATAAATAAGCTAGTGTATCTTTTAATATCGAAAGGGATTAGAATGCAAATTTTGTTTTCGATTTACAGAATGACATGAATACAAACAATTTATGGTATACAGGCCGTGAGTCCGTGTCATCGAAAATTTACCACAAAATTCTCAAGTTTCTAGGTTTTATTACTTTTCGAATATTAAAGGACATATGTATACTTTTAAATATTTTTTTTGTTACCGGAAAACCTTGGACTATTTTCTTAAATCAAAACTATACCATAAATCATAAATCTATAACCATTTGTAATGATTTTTTAAACTATGGAGTTATTTATGGGAATGCATTATAAAGTTATTTTGAACTTTTTTATATTCTGTTATACTTTTCAAAATTATTATTTTATCAATAACTTTTATGATAAACATAACGTCACTCTAAAATTAGAATATCGTCCTAAATTTAAGCTAATCAAAGAAATTTCTAAAAGTAACTATGTAGATTTTACTATTTAGTAATTAAGTAGAGAAACAACTTACTTATTTGTGTTTTTATTTTTTTCTGGTTTAATGGTGAATATTAAAATACCAAAAATAGTCACGGAACTCTTGTTTTTCAAGGCTTACAAAAAGGAGAAAAAAAAATCAGAATAGAGATCTAGGAAGTTTCGAAAAAAAAAGAGAGAGAAGCATGTCGTTTTCTGGTTATAGCTTCGTCGTACTAACATTATTCTCCATCGTCTTAACTCAAATCTATGGTTTGGGAAAAGTAGACCCAATGGATGATCTCCAACCGGAAGAAACGCTAACGGTTCACAACCAGATTCGTGCTGCAGTAGGAGTGGCTCCATTGGTTTGGGACAATAAACTTGCTGCCCATACACAGAAATACGCTAACGTACGATCCAAAGACTGCGCCATGCAACATTCAACAGACGGAGCCTACGGCGAGAACATAGCTGCCGGGTGGGTCCAACCTATGGACACAATGAGCGGTCCAATCGCGACTAAGTTTTGGTTTACGGAGAAACCTCATTACAATTATGCCACCAACAAATGTAGTGATGTGTGTGGGCATTACACCCAGATTGTGGCTAATCAATCGCAAAGACTCGGTTGTGGTACGGTCAGGTGTTTTCATAATGAGTATGTTTGGGTCGTATGTAACTATGCTCCTAGACCAATGGGTGATGCGAACACACGTCCGTATTAATAAACTTTTGTTTGAAAACATACAAATAGTATAGTAATGTGTAATGTAATAAAATTAAAATAATGTCACGTTATAGATGCCATTACCGTACTTAATAGTAGTCATCATCGTATTAGTGCATGGTCACTGCTTAAATTCATATATTAGAGAGTGCGTATTTGAGTTATTGAAAATAGCATCTCCGACGTGTATATATTTAACACTTACATCATACATCATCATTTTTTATTTTCTTGTGTTTATATTTTATAGAACTAATACAAAAATCTAATACAGAAATTGAATTTGTAATTTGCTTTTTTCTTTTCAACAATATGTGAATTTGAATTTGAAGATGATAAATTAAGGATACTAGCACAAACCATAAATTATAACTAATACTTCCAAATTTGATATTTAATTTGTTTTGTTAATGTGAAATTGTAAATTTTCCAACTATCTAATAGACTAATACTAAACGTTGGGAAATTAATTAAATAAAAAGAAACCAATACTAATTAAAGAAGTAAAAAGTCAACAATTACTCCGAAAATGAAGCTAAGAAGTAAGAACAAATCACGGGTGTCGAATAACTATTATTATATCAAGAGAGATTTGACGTAACTTTGAAGATACACATAATCTTATAATTGTGATCATTTTCTTACAACCAATCACATTCGACTTTCGGTGTGATTAACGATCGCGTTTCACGTCATAGGTTCTGACTTATACTGTTAATTACCCTAATTCAAGGATTTGTAAAGGAACGGCGTCAAGCAAACATTTACAATAAAACATTTTTTTAGATTTTTTTTAGGTTGATAGACTTTTTTTATAGTATCTTTAAATTCTAAAGTTGTTTTGGACTCTTTCATAGATAAGTTTATACTTATCAGATTGTAGCCTTCGACCGTATTAATTTGGATTTTAATAACTACTTAAATGTGTAATTATTCTATTCTTTTTTTTTTAACAGCCAATGTGTAATTTGCTTTTCTATATATTAATTTCTAGCATTTGATTTTTTTTTATATATTTAATAGAATTATTATATGGAATTTGGAATTTGATTCGGCATTCGTTTTAAATCCACTGTAAAATTTATTTTAGATTTGGATCCAGATAATAAAATTTTGAATTCTTCAAATTCAAATACATATTCGGATATTTTGAGTTTTCTAATCTGTATCACATCATTTAAATATATTAAAATTTTATATTTATTAATATACTTTTAGTATATTGAGAATTATATATAAAAAGTTAATACATTTTTTATAATATTATACTGTATTTCTTATAATATTTTATTCTACTTAATATAAATATTATACAAATTTCAATTTCTTTTAGTATATTTCTTGATTTTTAAAAATTAGAATAATTGTGGATACCTTTTAGACAAATATTTAAAATTCAAATATTCAGAAATTATTACATATCCGAGTTCAAATAGTTAAAACATGTACTCAAATCTGAATATTTTGAAAATTTTAAATTTATGCATTCATTCCCTTTAATATACACTAATATATACTCTTAAAATATATACTCTTAAATAGATATTTTTGTAATTATTTAAGAGTATATATTTCTATATGATATACACTAATTTAATAGGAAATTAAACCTTACAAATTCCCTCGTACCCCACCAAAGCAACTTTTTTAGAAGTTAATATAATAATCCCAAAAAATAGTACCATAATATATACATATTTTTTTTCTTTTCGGAGCTTACAAAAGGAGGAACAACAATCAGACAGAGATCACATAACATTTTTAAGTTCCTAGAAAATTTACAAAAGCAAAACAAAATGTCGTCTTGTGGTGAAAGCTTAGTCGTAGTCCTAACAATACTCTGCGTCTTTTCAAGTCGAACCTATGGTCTACCAAAGGTGAAGCCAATCGATGATGTCCAACCGGAGAAAACGTTAGCGGTTCACAACGAGATTCGAGCCGCGGTTGGGGTGGCTCCATTGGTATGGAACGAAACCGTTGCGGCCTATGCACAGAACTTCGCCAACAAACTAGCCAAAGCTGGAAAATGCGCATATACTGATATGAGACATTCTGGTGGACCTTACGGCGAAAATATCGCGGCGGGGTGGGTCCAACCTACGGATCAAATGAGCGGCCCGATCGCGACTAAGTTTTGGTTGACGGAGAAGCCAAATTACGACCATGAGACCAACAAGTGCAAAGATGTTTGCGGGCACTACACACAGATCGTGGCCAATCAATCATTCAGTCTCGGTTGTGGGTCGTACAGGTGTCATGATAATGAGTTAATTTGGATTGTATGTGATTATTATCCTATGCCCGTGGGTGATGCGAATACTCGTCCCTATTGATGATTTAATGAACATGGTAATGTGAATTTATAAAAAAAAAAAAAAAAGATTAATATATTAAGTTAATGACCCATTTTTATAATTGGTTTGTATTTTTTTTTGCTAGTGTTGTTGTTGGTGATTGATGGAGATTGAAAATACTTTTTTTCATGTTATGAAAGCTCGTTTAACTATAAAAACTACTAGTTTCTTAAATTTTAAAATTATTTTTATAAAACTACAGAACATCCTATTTTAACTATACGAAAAGGATCTTAATTTTATCTCCTCATCCTAACATATGAAGATTTATGATTATTCTTTTTTTTTTAAAAAAAAACAACAATTAAATCTAACACAACTGTTTGCTTAACGAACACGTAAAAAAACCTAATAGACTTTTCATCATTAAAAGTTCAAATCCATACGATGCGTTGCATCATATTCGGAATCAAATCTTGTAGAATTCGGCTGTAAACTGTTGGAAAAAGATGTGATTATATAAACGTTTCGATTATAAACGATTTTTTCAGCGTTTTGTTAGTTAAATTGGGAGTTAGTTTCTTTGAATATGTGTCAGTTGATATGTATGGCTTGTAAATCGATAATGATATCTAAGACATGAAAAATTGCGCTTCCAGTTCCATTAGATTGGTTTACGAGAATATAAAGATGTGGATGAATTTTTTTTTTTTTTTTTTTTTGTCAACATAGCGTAGTGGCTTTAATATCCCTCATAATATTGAGGGTGCTGGGTTCGAACCCCAGACCTGTGTCATGAATTTCAGAGGTGGTCACCATTGTGCCACATGATTCCGACATATGTGGATGAATTAAGCATGTTAAATTGATGTTTTTTTTTATTTAATTTTTTTTTTTTTTGTAGTGGCTATGAATTGATGTTAGTATCTTCTGTATTTTCATAAGTATGCACAATTTTAAGCGGAAATTATGCAGCAAAATTTGGTTTTCAGGCTCGGGCTTATATGCTCAAAGGTGTTGAGGAGCTTTTATGATGCTGTTAAAGTCGCCACGAGACTCTATGCATCCTCTTTTATGAATTAATCAGATATAAAGCTAACTTTATATTATACATATTTTACGAACTGATAATATAATATCAGACAAAAGTCTCCATCTTTTATGAATTATATCTTTACGTCTCTCCCTTAAATTGGTTAATCAGTTTATAGTAGTTTTTATAATACAATGTTGTAAAAAAAATAAAATGATGTTGACGGTTTATTAGGGCATATTTCGCAAATTTGTCAGGTACTTGAGAAGGAGAAATACGATATACTTTTGTTGAAACGTTTTATACGATTTTGGGAAATGGTTTTTAACAAGGTTCAGATAATTCATTAAAAGCCCACCAAATCTTAAAAATTTGAGTCCAATACACCCTCAACGATGTTTAGGAGAAATCTCATAATCCCATTTCGACGGCCACGATCAGATAGACTACTGTAAATCTGGTGGTCGTGGCACCACATGATCAACGATCTGAGTTCTTCCTTCTTCGCTCATATGCTGCTAATTCTGGTTGAACCTCTGAACAACTCGTTCGTCTCGTTTATTTTCTTTTTGGACAAGCTCTGTTACAAAGATCAGACTCGAATCCTTAATCATTTCTGATTTTCAATCTGATCCTCATATATTTCGTCAACCGAGCCGGTGGTGCATGGAAGCTCCTCTGCCGATCCGCCGTGACTAGTGGAGAGTTACTTTATATTTTGATCATTAATGGCGTCTTGGCTCAAAGCTGCCGAAGGTAATTTTTAGTGGGTTTCTGCATTCTTACCGGGATCATAATTTTGAAAGTTCCGTGGTATCTCTCGTTAGATTTATTCGAGGTTGTGGATCGAAGGGCAAAGTCTGTGGTTGAAGAGCTTTCGGAAGAACAGTCCGATTTGCAGTTGCCAGGTACTGCCGAGATTACTCTGATTTATTCGACATAGTATACAAAGCTATCTTTGGTTCTGTATGATCTATCATTACAATTTGAATGTCACAATCTCGGAACTTTCAAAACGGATTAAGAAATTTATCTAACCATTTAGAAACATTGGCATTGGCCTGGAGTTAGTGTGATTAAAGCTTTGATCACCACAAACGAATCGATCTAGTCATGACCTTACATCTTTATTATTTTAGTTTTAGTCATGTATCTTTATGTTTTCCTTTGTTTGGGGTGGCTAAAGCTTCTAATAGAAAAGGTTCTCAAGGGAAGAGATCAAGTTCAAAGAAAAAGGTATTTACCATGCTTCTCTTATCTGAAAGTCGTTCTTTTTGTTTGGTACATCAATAGTTAAGAAGAACTTTTGTTTTGAAATGTATTTGTAGGTTCGACAGAAACTGGTAACAGATGAATCTTCTACCAAAAGAGATTTTTCTGGTGACCAATCTGGCCCAGGAGTATCACAGTCAGAGGTGCCTCCATCTAAAATTTCTGTTTCCACTGAAGAGCCCTCTTCATCAAGGCCTGTCGTGCAGACAAGAGAGATTCAACCGACTGGTGCAGATGTCCAGAGTGTTCAATCACTTCCACAAACAGTGGCAGATACAAAAAGTGAAGATAATGCTGTGGTAGCTGTAGAATCTGTTGTGGACGGTGATGCTGCTGAGTCAACTCCAAATGGCAAGCAAGCTGATGGAGATGCTCCAAATGACTCTTTGCTGCAACCGTCACCATCTTTACCTGACAAAGAAATTGAGGTCGTTGCCAGTGAGAACCTGGTTGATGCTCCCAAAAAGGACACACAGGGAGAGTCAGAAGATTCTTCAAAAAGATACTTGGATAGACTGGAATCTGTAGTGCACGTTTCTCCTATGGGCGAAGGGAATGTGCTTCAAAGCACAGGCGATGAGGCAAAAGAGAAAGTTGGCACCTCAATCAATTTGGATAAAGAACAGGAACAGAGAGTTGCTGATACCTCAACCAATCTGGAGAGAGAGCAGGATCGTGGAGCTGATACAACTTCCAAGAAGATTCAAGATCAACTTGAGGAGGTTAGTTAGTCTCAGGAAAATGAAGAAAAATAGCACATGCTATATCTACTACTTGAATTTGTATCTGTGTTTTCTTCTTAAAAGTCTGTTGATCAATCTTTTCACTAATTCTAGGCTCAGGGGTTGTTAAAAGCTACAGTTTCCACTGGGCAGTCAAAAGAAGCCAGATTAGCAAGGGTAAGCTCAAATGTCCTTTGCTACTTTCCTGCATCAAATGCATGATTAAACACTCTTTTATGTGTCGGATAGGATTTGTCCATGCCAGTGGTTGGACCTGACCAATTTCAGATATATGTTTTTTTGTCTTCATTTGCATTTAGGTTTGTGCTGGACTTTCATCCCGTCTGCAAGAAATTAAGGCAGAAAATTCACAGTTGGAAGAGCTTCTCACTGCAGAGGTAAATTTCAACAGTTTGAGTTTCTTTTGAGTTTTGACCCGGATAAGATAGAGTAAAAGAAGGTGATCCGTGCACCTAATTTTATTTCTTCATTTTTACTTTAATAGCAAGAGCTTACCAAGTCATATGAAGCTAGTATAAGACAGTTGCAAAAAGATTTGTCAGCTTCTAAAAGTGATGTGACGAAAGTAGAGTCAAGCATGGTTGAAGCTCTAGCAGCTAAGAACTCAGAGATAGAAGCACTTGTTAGGGCAATGGATGCCCTGAAAAACCAGGCTGCTCTGAGCGAAGGAAAATTGTCGTCTCTTCAGGTTTCTAGGCCTCTCATTTTTTCCTTTTTCTTTTGTGTGCTTAGCATACCATGACACTTTCATGGTCCTATTACTTCCTCTCTTCAGTTACCGTTTTCTTTTTTACCCAACCAGCTTATAGTAAAATCATTTACTTTTATCAGGCTGACATGGAGTCTATTATGAGAAACAGAGAATTGGCTGAGACTAGGATGATGCAGGTACTACTAGATTTTTTTTTTCCATTTATTTCTTCCAATAATTTGCTGTTTGCTATATACGATTATGAACATATAAGTTCCTCAGACCATTGAACTAATGTTTTCTTATTCCAGGCATTGCGGGAGGAGCTTGCAACTACTGAAAGGAGAGCCGAAGAGGAGCGTTCTGCACATAATGCCACAAAAATGGTTTGTTGCTTGAATGATGCGGAAACTGTTTATAATGGAAACATGATATCAATTTTTTTTGTTTTACTTGAATTGGTCTTTCTAAGACAGGCTGCCATGGAAAGGGAAAGGGAGCTAGAGCACAGGGCTGTGGATGCTTCCACAGCACTTGTTAGAATTCAGGTGAGACAGGATCCTTAGACTGAGCCCTACTATCACTAGTTTACGCTTCAAATAGGTCATCCAACTTAATATGCTGTTAGTTGCTGAGTATTGGCTTTATCTTCGTACATTGTGTTCTCCTTTCTTCTGCAAGGAAAATTAGGAAACCTATGTATTTTCATGTACTACATATTCGCGAGCAAAGTAAAGATTCTATGTGGAACTCTTGTTTCCCCAGTACTACTTTGATCTGACCTTTTAAATGGCTGGTACTTTAGAGAATTGCGGATGAAAGGACAGCAAAGGTGTCCGAACTTGAACAGAAGGTGGCATTGCTTGAGGTAGATGAACCTATCCTCAACAATTTGTTCCCTCATCATCATATAATTGAAATTCATTAGAAGAAGAATTGGCAAATGATACTCAGGTCGAATGTACATCTCTGAATCAAGAGCTGCAAGATATGGAAGTTCGTGTTCGCAGAGGACAAAAGAAATCTCCGGATGAACCAAACCAAGTGATTCAGGTATGTTATTTTAGGTTATAATGCTCTACATTGTGGAAGTTAACATCTTTAGTGAGTTTGCACACTAGAAAATTTTGTGTTAGAAGTAAAAACCATATAACATATATGCAAAAAGTATTAACGATCCCTTGGTAACTCTGATAACTCATGTATCTAAGTTCAAATCTTCTACTAGATTTTTTATGGTGGGTCTTTTCACATTAAAAAAGACCTGGCATTATCGAATTCAAATTCTAAAAGCGAGAAGTATATTCGAACCCTTGAAAACTACTTTTATCAGCGATTCAAAGTTCAGATTTTGCTACTCCAGAGAAGTTACTTTTAATTATGCAGATTCAAGCATGGCAGGACGAAGTGGACCGTGCTCGGCAAGGTCAAAGAGATGCCGAGGAGAAACTTTCTTCAATGGAGGTATGTTAGTAACCTCGGAAATCTTTTATGACATGATGTATTTGTTGTTTGTGCTATACGGTTAGCATTATTTTTACACATGATCCGTTTGCTTGTTATAGGCTGAAATGCAAAAGGTGAGGGTTGAAATGGCAGCCATGAAGAGGGATGCAGAACATTACTCACGCCAGGTGAGATCCACAGTTTCTGAGAGTCTGTCTCTTCTTGTCAATGCATTAACAGTTTCTGATTGTTTTTATCTTTGTATAACCTTAGGGGATAGTTCTCTTTTAATCCGCTGGCGTTTTTATTTCATTGCATGCAATAAATTTCATTGCCCTGTCAACTTCTTTTAAATCTTTCGTGTGAAAGACCCATTGCTCTACTTGGTAACACGGTCTTGTGATTATAACGGATTCATTCGATTGTTGCTAAACATAACTGCTTACAACTACTTGCTTTATTTCTCTCTTACTCGTCAAGTGGTACCTTTAATGCGTATGATTATATAACATGAGCTTAATCGTTATACTCCTGACCTAGTAGGAGCATACAGAGCTGGAGAAACGCTACCGTGAACTAACAGATTTACTGGTATGTGAACTCTAAAACATAATGATTCTTAGATCAAAGTCATATTGGAAGTTGTATGATAGCTTCTGGCCGTGGGGTTTAATGCAGTACTATAAGCAAACGCAACTGGAGACTATGGCGAGTGAGAAGGCTGCAGCAGAATTTCAGTTGGAGAAAGAGGTTAAACGTCTACACGAAGCACAGGTTCGATGTCAAATCTCTCTACGGTTCATATATGTACTTTGACATTTCCATGCTACTTAAAAGAAAGATTCTAAACTTGGTTGATTCAGGTGGAGGTAGAAAAAGGCAGAGTGTCGCGACGCCCATCAGCAACTTGGGAAGAAGATTCTGAGATCAAGACACTCGAGTACGTCTTTAGCAATGTTTTTGCTAAATATTTCAATTTTTTAATATAGAATATGGTGCTGATATGGTGTTTGTTCTTCGATGCTTACAAAAAAATAATAATTTCAGGCCTCTTCCATTGTATCACCGACACATGGCTACAGCGAGCACACAGGTAGAGAGACTTTGGAGTACATTTAGAAATGCTGCTTCTATTCGTTCGCTTTTGAATTTCTACTTTGTTTCGCCGTCTGTCTTCAGTTGCAAAATGCAGTGAAACTGTTAGACTCAGGAGCTGTAAGGGCCACGAGGTTCCTTTGGCGGTACCCGATAGCTCGGATTTTCCTACTTTTTTACCTTGTGAGACTCTCGCTTACCTCTTCACATATCAATTGCCTTGCTATATCTCCATCTCACCCCGGATAACATCTATGGAACCTCTAAACAACATCATTTATGAAATTGCAGATCTTTGTTCATCTCTTCTTGATGTATCTAATACACCGGCTACAGGTATGTTTGGTCCCTTTTACGCTGAATATCATCACAGATTCACAGTGATGGAATTTGAATTCTCGTCGTTGTAATCTCATGCTCTCGTGTAGGAGCAAGTCGAGGCCCAAGAAGTTGGGGATTCAATGGGCCTGACCAACAACGTTTTCAGACCATGACAGGTTTCATAAGGAAAGCAGTTAATGCTGTTTTAAAGTGACCAAAGAGAACGTACGTATGGATTGTCTTAGAAGGTTTTGAACTTTTTATACAGAGACTGCTTTTCACGATTCAATGTAGCGGCATTTTTTTGGTTATCCAGGAAAGTCTCTTCTAACCGTTGAAATGTGAAGAACATAATGTTTGTAAATGACTAAATGGGGTTTATATACGCTTGAATGCCTCTTAACTTCAATTAGTTTGAATTAGAGTGACTAACTAGAGTGCGACACACTTTGCATATTCTTATGCATATAAATTTTATATGTCTATAGCATAGCTCAAGCGGATGCTCGTGTGCGTACAACTTGCCAAGAATAAGAAGTGGGGCTGCTCTCGACCCACAACCTAAATCCAACTTGATGTCATAGATTGAACAGAAATAACCACTTTCAAATGGAAGTATACACATGCTACAAGCAAATAACTGGACAATTTATAAGGAGCTTGAGAGGACGGGAAGAATGGTTGAGTTCTGGTCAAGACTCGACACACTCTTAATGAAACACAACAGTTTCAAACCCCAACTCATTGCAACGATAACCTCTGTAAATGTATTCATGACCACGCGAGCTGTACCCACTACACTTACCAAAAGCAAAGCGAGTAAAAGGGACAAGTTAGGTTATCCAAGTAGAGTCTTCGAGGAACTTGAGTGGTCACATTCATTTAAACAAATATGATACAAATAGCTCCCTCAAGGATAGCTAAGCTTGTCATCTTTAACATTTGTTACATACATGCCAAAGAGCAAAAGTATGCAACAATTTCATCCTTGGAACCCTTACATACATATTGTTTCAATTTCTTTTCGGATTTTCTTTTGATAAGGAGTTTTGCTCTCACAGTAACGAAAGATCAGAGCACGTGAAATGAAATGATTCTTTTCCCGTTGAGATGTGTTATTTCTACAAAAGAGTACAGTGCCTTTATCAGATCCTTGGAACCTCTAATAACAAGCTCCTCTCTTCTGTGGTCTAAGTATTTTTGAGGGCGAATTAATAATGGTTGTCTGAAGTTATGTCTATTAAACCGAACCAATCCGACAAAAAAATCAAACCAAACCAGTCTGAACCTAGATGAGTTTGATCTGACTTTCGATTTAATAGAGAAACTTGTTGTTCTTCTATTACTGAATGAAAAATCAAATTCAGAAGATACATTTAACAAGAGACAAGGTTAACAATACTCAACATCAAAAACAAGAAAACAAAACCATTTGTCTGTAATGGTAAAGAGAAGAGGCTTTTATGCTCAACATTGCCGTCTCAACAGCCACAGTTTGCTTAGAATTGGTTTACCTGAAGAGAAGAGTAGAAGCAGAAACTTAAAGAGTGAAAAAGTAACATCAGAATCAATCGATCTTAGGGGAAAACCGGCTGGTGTAGGAGTCCGGTTGTTTCTGGATATCCCAACATGATGTTAAGATTCTGCAACGCTTGTCCCGAAGCTCCTTTGACGAGATTATCAATCTGCAACACCAAAGATATTTTATTCATACAAAAATTGCATTGTGGGAAAAGTTAAAAGATGAGTTTATAACAGAGGAGGATGGTTATATATATGCATACCACTGAGATTATGATAGCTCTTCCAGGAATACGATCAGGAAAGACATTCATATAACAATAGTTAGATCCTCTAACGTTGTGTGTCCGGGGAACAACTCCTTCATCCAACACTTTGACAAATTCTTCATCCTGCAAAACATTATTATACAACATAATTAATTAACAAGTAAAAATGAAAAGAACTAATTGGCTTATAACAAAACAAGTAGTCTTCACCTCATAAGACGTTCTTAATTGCTGGTACAAGTCTTCGGTTCTAACCCCAGGAGCCATTTCAACATATATAGTCGATTGCATTCCACGGATCTACCCAAACAACAAGGTTTTCAATTAACGGTTAAAGGCAAAAATGATAGAGAACAGGATTAAGATGATTTTTATACCATTGGCATGAGATGTGGCGTAAAACTGACTGTTACTTTTGATTGTGCAACATCAGATAATCCTTGTTCAATTTCAGGAACTGCAAACAAAAGAGACACTGAATTAAAAAAAAATCAAAGAACCAAATTTTTACTCATTTGTGATAAATCAACTTGTGACATATACCATGGCGATGCCGTGTGACACCATAAGAAGATATGCCTTCAGCTATTTCAGAGTAAAGATTCGCCTCCTTTGCACCACGTCCTGATGAAGATTTCTTATCAATCAATAAACTAGAAACATTCTACTGCATCAGTTGTACATCTTTAAAGACAGCAAAATAAAGCTCAAACCTGCTCCACTAACACCAGATTTTGCGTCAATAATTATGTTTTCATGTTTGATGAGGTTTGCCTGCACCAAAATCAACACATTGAGTAGATTTGAATTGTAAGACAAAACACTCCGGAATAAAAATTGCATTTCCAGAAAAGAAAAGAAAAAAGAAACCTTTAGTAAAGGAACAAGAGGAAGTTGAATAGAAGTGGGGTAACATCCCGGATTAGCCACAAGTCGTGCCTTTTTTATGTCCTCCCTTAGTAACTCTGTTAGACCATACACAACTTCTTTCTGAACCCGCCATGACAATAGGTATAGGTAAGCAATATGACCACAACAAACCCAAAATCAAGAAAATAACTTTAAGGAGTAGAGTACCTGTAACTCTACCGCCTTATGTGGCTGACCATACCACTCTTCATATTCTGAGATATCACGCAACCGAAAGTCCTGAAAGGCGTATTTTTAGATAAGCATATCACAGCAACGATGGCTCAGCTAAAAGATTGATAATTTCTTCAGGGAATTACCGCTGAAAGATCAACAATTTTTAGTGATGTGGGTAGTCCCTTGATGATTTCCTGTCAAAATACACACACACACACACTCATTTATGTTGAGCTAGGAAACACTTCAAAACAAATTTGAAATGGAAGAATCAAAAAGCAAATGGACCTGTGTTGTTCCGTGAGGCAAACAGCAAAACACAGCATCCACTGAAGAAAAATCTGCATCCTTTACCGATATCAAACTAGGTAGTTTCTGAGGACATGAAAAAAAGGTTTTAATCATTGATCACTTATATACGCCATCGCTAAGAATATCATTGAGCAGATTCATCGTTTATAATTTTTTTGTTAGAGATAGAAATCACTTATACTTGAGCTCTCAGGTGAGGGAAGACGCTTTCCATTGACTGGCCAGCTTTTCTATCAGCAGTCATCAGAGTGACACGGAAATGCGGATGATTTGCAAGAAGCCTAACGATCTGTCATTCGATTAGAAAGTGGATTCAAAAACCATCACTTCTTCAAAATTAAAACTTAGATTACTCATTCATTATTTCTCATGTGATGTTAAAGAACCTTAAAACAGCCAGAACAAGCTAGACTTTGCATATGTTAACTGCTTAAGCTAAAACAGAAGGCAAATGCCCAAAAAAGCCACAAACTTGCAACTAGATGCATACCAGTTAAGCTCTAATCCTTTTCAAAACCAAAGAGATAACTTGAAAAAAGAAATTCCAGATTAAATTAAAACTTCAAATAAACGAGTCGACATTGCACAAACCTCAGCACCAGTGTAGCCACTTGCACCCAGAAGACCAATCCGAATATCCTTTTCAGGTTTAGCAGAACTATTTGCTGAAACTCTGAAACTCTTTGAAGATGGAGAAGCCATATGGGATCCCAAAGTAAGCCTCTTGACTCGCTTATCCGCTACAAGAATCTTCTGTTCTCCCTTTTTTTAAAGTAAAACGCACATTTGTATAATGATCAGATTACAGAAAAACAAAACGGTGAAATCTGTAAATTACAGTTCAGAGAAAAAAAGAATCGACTCTAAGTTTTCGTTAGTTGAGTTACATCAATGTAGATTCAGTGGGAAAAAAAAAGAGAAATTGGAATAGAGATGTTTAGAAATTTAAAGAAAAAAACCTTGAACCAGCATCCTCGTTCGAAGCAAATTGAACTAAAAGTCGACGCACTACTCATTCTTGGATTGGAATCTGCAACAATCAAAACTCAGAATCGCAATTTACCAATTCACGACACAGAAAAGAAAAAAAAAGACTATACCTTTTGCTCTGAAGAAGAAGAAATTGACTTCTCTGAAGATAATTTGAGATTGAGATATCTTGAGAATGTAAAGAAAAGGACTTAAAAGAGTCAAATTTTGAAAATTGCATAAACCCTTGAGAAAGTCCAGCGATTGCGGTTGCGATTGTGGAAACGCGACTTACCTCCGGCGGCGAGGCTAATGTGACATTTTGGTAATTACAGGACTAAAGAAATGGCATAGTTGTCAGATACTTTAACCTTTTTGATGTTATACAGGCAACATATGAGTCAGGTTAAAATAACTGCTGATGAGATCAGACAATGGAAGGATTTTTCTATGGTTGCATATGAAGTAGCGGTTTGGGACCGCTTGGCCGGCATTGTTGTCCCCCAACAGACCGTAGAGTGGTATGACTGTTTGCTTTTATGTTCTATTGGGTATTACATATATTTCATGATTGAATTTCTAAAGGTGAATTGACAAGAAAGAGAGACTTTTGTTGGATACTAGATACATATTTTTTCGGGGAAGTCAATCAATGAAGCGCGTATGCATTTTATGCACGTGCACACATTGCCATCTTTGGCCAACTATATGGCAAGGTACTTAAGTTTCTTCTCTAAGTCTCTACTGTTTTATCTTTGAGGTTTTGTAGAGATCTTTTCCTTTGTAATTGGAGTCACTTCTTTTGTTGATGCTTCAGGTTTTCTTTGATTCTTTCAAAGACTAAGAAGCTTGAAGTTGACATGACTGGGATTACCTTCGAGAAAATCGATGATATACACTGCCATGTACGTTGTTAATTCATTGGTCCTCCAGGAACTGTTTATCTATCTAATTAGCCTTTACTTAGTCGTATTCACTTGTGCTTTGACCTTTTTCCATCTCTTCCAATTGCAGGATCAAAAATAATGATGTTCTTGATAAGAATGGAAAACCATGTATACATTCAGATGGCACTGGCTACATCTCTGAGGACCTTGCTCGGATGTGTCCAGTAAATATATTTAAAGGGAAATGTCTCAGTAAAGAGAATATTCAGGTCTTTGCTCTACTTCCATGACAATTGATGGTTGCTTAGGTGCCCTTTGTTCACTCTTTTGTACTCTTATGTTTCCTTGTCATGTTTTTCTTCTTATTTGTTTTTAAGGACAGGAAGCCTGTTCCCAAGACCCGGTATGTACGATATAGGTCCCACCCTTGTTTATACTCGATTATATGTTTTCTATTACTAAACACAAAGTAGTAACAATGACGTTTTCCAACAGCCTCTTCTGATCTAACTTCGGATGTTTTATAATGACTATGCTGTTAAGGGAACTTTTCTCTTAAACAAGAATTTAAGTCGAGCCATTTTGTTTGTTTGAATGTTTGCAAGCTATATCCTCATGTTGCTCCGACTTTGGCAGCTTCTTCCTCGGACTGTCCAGGTTCGACCTTCATTGATCAAGGTTTCTAAAGATCCAGCATTGTCAAATTTTAGCACTTTTAATGCCCTGGAGGTAGTCAATACAAGGTATGTGTTTCTTCGATACTGAAGTTCTTATTGTGGAGTGAAGTTATCGTAGTGACATCTAGTTGTTTCTCTCATCCAGTAATCCACCAAAAAGAACAAAGTTATCAAGAAACTTGGTTGCGTTGCTTAGCTATGGAGGAATCCCTAATGAATTAGTTTTGGATATATTTCTCAACACACTGGAAGAGTCTTAAACCATCTTCAACAACAAACGTGCTGCTCTTAAAGGTGCTTAAAATTCCAAAGTCCTATAAACTTACGATGTGACTCTTTATGGAATCTTCTAAGAAGTCAATTTATTTGTGCAGCTGCCCTTAATTATGGGGATATGGACGATCAAAACGCTGCACAAATGATATTGGTTGGTATCCCACTTGACGAACCACACATGAAGGATCATCTTTCTATTCTTTCGAATACAGAGAACAATGATCTTAAAGCAGGAAGGCTTCCTGTGAGTGAATCATACTATCTCATGGGCACAGTTAATCCCACCGGAGAGCTAAAGGAAGATGAAGTCTGTGTCATCCTGTATGATTCCTAATCTCTTGCTCTTTCACTTTGAATTTACATGGAAACAACAAGAAACAATCATTTGGTTCCTTGGAATTGTGAGTTAGCTGTTCATTTCTTCACTTGACTTGCAATTTTTGTGGTTTTGTAGTGAGTCTGGGCAAATTTCAGGGGATGTACTAGTTTATAGGAATCATGGACTACATTTCGGAGACATACATGTACTAGAGGCTGCATATGTTAAGGCCTTGGAAGAGTATGTCGGAAATTCCAAGTATGGTGTATTCTTCCCGCAGAAAGGTCCAAGATCTTTGGCGATGAGATTGCAGGTGGTACTTTGATGGTGAAGATATGTATTTTACTTGTTCCCAAGTAAATTCCTGTTTTACTTGTTCCCAAGTGTTTTTCAGTACCAGGTTCCAGTAATAATGAACTGTTTCGAGTTTAATGTTCAAACACATGCAATATCTCATGATAACTTTGTATCTCTTACCCTTAGTAATACTAGAAGATGATATTTATCTGTTCTAGGTTTTTGATTTTTGGCATGTTTTTGTGTTAGAAAATGTATGCAAAAAATAATAATAAGAATGCATGAAAATGATAATCTACTTTTGTTATGAGTGGACATCTACGGGTTCAGCTAATTTTTTGTTATTATGAGTGGTCTTTTATGTCCTTCAATGATTGTTTTCTTTGGTTATTCTTGTCTAAAACACGTAATTGTTAACAGATTTTCAACATTGTATAAGCAAAACAGCTTGACCACAAAGACAAGTAGAAGGAAAGAATGCGAATTTGGATTTGAAGATTGGTATGTTACATAACAACTAAACAGACGAACAATGGAGAATAAAAAAAATTACAGAAGTCGAGGTGATGAATGAAGAAGATGATGATGATCAATATTTCTTCCCAAACGGCTAAGTAAAACCCATAAAACAAACAGAAAGAAATCAATAAACAAAAAGTTTCCCAGAGGGGAACAATGGCTTTCTTCTTCACCAATAAACATTTTGTACCCAAAGAAAAGAAAAAAAAAAAGGTTAATAGAACAAAGATCAAATCTTCCCCCCTCTGGAAAAAGAATCACCAACAGTTCAAAGAATCATCAATTCACCCGCGAATTCCCGGGCAAAAGAAACGACTTTAGACCTTTGAGCTTTACTTCTACTGTATTAAAAAACCGAACTTTTTAAACATCAAACTTCTTTGGTTGTCGCCAGTGAGCCAAATTTTCTTCCCAATGAGCTTAAGAATGAAGCTTTCTGTGGAGCTCCTTTCTTACCATACAAGTGTTTGCCTCCTAAATCGGTCTTCGCTGGTCCCATATCCTTTCTTCTCTCAATCTGATATCACATTGCAAGAATCTCAGATACACTTACTTGTCTGGATGACATATATTCAAGATAAGGACACAGATTATTTACCTTGAATATCTTTCCATCTTTCAGGTGGTATCTAATTCCAGACCAGTTGATAGATTGAGAAAAGTGAGAACGGAAAGCAGAGATCGGGTATAGAAAGTTGTCCACCAGCATTGCTATGAAAACCTGCAAACAGATTTTCTCCAAATCAAAAATCAAACCGAAAAACTTTACGTCTGTAATCTAATCATCACGACAACTTTCGACACCGTTACTCAGATTTATATCAGCTAATGAATAAAGGGGGTTGAAAGCACGTACAAGTCCCCAGTTGTAAGTTGCAAGAGAGAGACGGGGAGCCTCGGGGGATAACAAATTGCATAGCGTAACTTCTCGTCTTGTCAAATTCCACATTGAAAGAAGTTCCATGAAGGTGCAGATCGCCAACAGTATAACAAGCAACATACCTACATAGAACCTCAGCCTTCCAGGTCAGTATGTAGCACAAGAAATCATACAATCCTACAGTTTTCAGTTGAATATATAATTTTATTGTGCTTCTACAGGCAATACAACACTTCTGAGATCCCCCAACACACAAGCAATCATCGTGGCACTAGGATCAATTTCTCTTATCTTGAACACAACCCACCTAAATAAGAGGAAAAATATTCTCACCACCAGAAGCGAAGGTCGTGTCTTCAAGTTGATGATAGCCTTTGATGTAGATTCTTAGAGCTGAGGTTATGTGGATGACAGCCATAACATATGGTGCAACAAAACCCCATGATAGATAACAGTGGACGGCAAACAAAGCCTTGTTCATTATCCAGTTAACTTTGGATATGTAAGATTCTAGCACAAAGGTTTGCTTTCTCAAGTAGTTCCAGTACCTATAAAATAGGAGGAAAATTGGTTAACATCTAAAAATTTGGACCTTTGGGGGGTTCAAACAAGTGAAAATATGTGTATTTACCGTCCAAAACTTAGATCACTTGCAAGGGGATGAGGGAAAACGGCGACAGGAGGAGATGTAATGAGCCTCTTGTGAGCACCTGAAGTAAAACGGATGAGTGGAAACAAGAAGGAACTATCAAAAACACCTACAATAGGCATATCAGGCTACAGAACAGAGGGGAATTTAGAAGCAAATGAAACCTGCTAGAGAGGCAAGTGTCATATCATCTGAATATCCACCATCACGTAAGCCAGAGACAACACCGTATCGATCTTGTCTGAAATCATCAGCATGCATCTACAAATAGTTGCAAATAATCACCAAAATTAGATGTAGCACAGATAATACAAAAGAAACATCACCTACCATGCTATTTACGTACCATCATGCACCCTCCCCACAAGAAGAATGTTCTCCCACCAGTCGCAAATCCCATTGAGCAAGGCTGTAAAGAGAATATGCCAATATTAGCTCAAATTACAAAAAGCTACGAACATGGAAAATAGAAACGCATAATAGGGAGACCAGTGATTATATTCTATACAAAACAGAATTGAAGGAAGAGTAAAGAAGGAAGACAGATGTCACTGTACCATGTGGTACTCATAGATGCAATAACTTCCAAGAGTTCCAGAGGGCAAGTCTAGAGGATACCCGGTTTGAATAAATATCTGCAAGAGATCACCATTGCTGTTATATAATTTCAACAGAAGGAAACATAATTAAAGGCCGATTATCATTAGACATGTCTTTGATACATATAAAAAGAAACAGAAAGAGTAAATTTAGAAAAGAAAATTAAGCTAATTAATTCAAGAACGATATAGTTTGGGTACCACCTCTGGATTTTTCTCCATCTCGGTCGTGAGAGCTCCAATTGTTCCAGGATGCAGTCTAACATCATCGTCCAAAAATAGCACATATTTGGTATCTTTGTGCATTTTCTCAACTCCAATCTTCACGAAGCAGAAGCCAAATAAATAAAAAGTCAGCAAAAGCCAATGAATGAACAACATAAATGAAAAACGTATATTAGAAGATAATTTAGCCTTTCATGGTTGTGCTTACAGTTATGCCAAGAACAGTTACGATTACAATGGAAAGATGATAATATTGGGAGAGAAAAAAATACACTAGTTTAACCAATGAAAGTCAATCACTAAAAAGATTAAATTTGCTTCAAAGATCATACATACCAACTGATTATGAATTTTCTGGCTGCAAGTCGTCGATAAATCAGCAACCACAACCTTAGCTTCAACATGATCCTGTGCATATTTAGGCATTGGAATGAGCAAAGCTATGAAGTCAGTACATAATTCAAGACAATATGAACTATAAATTGAAATTTTTGTGGACTTTCCATCAGTTTCCTAGACAGCAAGTCAGCCCGTCGAAACGTGTATGTACCTGATGCGTAGATAATAGACGGGAAACAGCATGATATGCAGGGTCTTCAGTACTTTCTACGACAAAAAGGAATTCCAATGGCCCACCATAGAGAGAGGTAATCTACACAAATATATCGATCAAGATTAACTACTAAAGTTGGAGGCAAGACACTTCTCTAGCGAAAAGATTAACCATGATGAGAAAAGTAAAAAAAAACTCTGCCAAGAACAGGAAACAAGGATACTGCAACATGAGGAACTGACCTGACTTCTCCAATTGTGCAAATTGTGTTCTCCAAAACCTTTTAGAGGCATGATTACGGAAACTCTGGGAAGTTTAACCTGCCTAGAGTGCTCAAGTTCATTAATATCTTGATAGAGGAACGCCAAGCTGTTTCCCGCTTTCATGCTGTTTTTGATTCTCTTAACCTCTCGGTTCCTGAAAGAGAGAAAACAGAAACACACAAATTTCAAAATATGAAAACAGACGCAGATTGTAATTTTAAGGCACAGACAGTACCTGACATAAGCAGCCAATAACCAGCCTAGAGCAAGGAGTAAGCATATCGTACATCCCTGAGTCATATAAAGAAACAGTAAGAATAAAAAAGGCACAAAAATCTTATCTTGATGATATAATGCCCAACCAGACAAGTCGAAGAGAAAACGTTAAGCCAAAAAATAGATAGGATCCTCAAAGGAAAGCATAAAGCCTTCATTTTTTCCAAGAAAAGTCGTTGATTATGCGAAATTAAAGTTTTTGATTCGTCAACAGACGTTTCTTGACACGGTACTAAAAAACCATTACTTTTCAAAAACAAAACTTAGATTGTCCCGGAGATACAAACGATGTATCTATTGATCTTGAATTCTCAATGTTTTAGCTAAGCGAATGAAGATTTCGGGAAGCCAGAAGAATCCTCAAAATCCAAACTTTTATCTCCAACATTTCGATCTGAACCCCAAAACAAAAGAAAACAAAAGCTCACCTGGATCTGAACAAAGACAGCGAAAGGGCTGCAGAAGGCTCTGCTGAGAGAGAAAAGAATCGCATCCATAGAGTCCAATGTGGACATCTTCGTCTCTCTGTAAGTGTTCACGTCCCCTTCCTCGCGACAACGATATAAGATAATGATCAGGGGATAAATGGAGTAGCCAAATGAGGAACCCTAGATTTGAAAGTTTAACAATCCGTCTTTCAATATCTCTCTCACACACATCGAACCAAATTAGAGTCGGGAAATTTCGCAGATCGCCATTGACGGACCAGCGAAAATCCAGAGAGAAACTAAACTTATATTTCAAAATGAATCACACAATTCACCATTCAGTCATCGACACATCCCTTTTCTTCCTTTTTTTAATTCAAAATTCAAAATTTACTATTTTAATTATAATATTAAAAAAATATTTCTTGTATAATAGTAATAAATATTATAATAATTAATATTTTACTCTACATTTTGTTTCCTTTTTTTTTTAGAACTCACTACTTAATAAGAAGGTTTTTTTTACTGTCCTCAACTTAATAAAGAATATATTCTGCCAAAAGTAATATATAAGGAAAAAAATATTTTTGTACGCATTTATTAACAAATCAATGTGCATAAAATATTTTTTATCTAATGAGCCAACAATTTGCAATCCGCTTAAAAAGCTTTTTCTACGAAAAAGAAGCATTTGTATGTATACTTTCCATTGTCAACGCAATATAAGTTTTGGACAACTTTATTTTCTTCCTGACACGTTCTTGGTTTTGTAGAATCATATTCTAAATTGGGGTTAGTGATTAGTGATCCACCTTAACAAAATTTGATGCCATAAATGAATTAGTCTTTCTTTTTTTTTTTGTCAAACAAATGAAAGTCTTTTCATTTGCTATATTGCCAAGAAAGCTGCTACAGTAAAACTTATTTTACTTTATTTTTAATGTAATTCTGTAAATTGGTTCAGTCCATTGGTGAAAGATGATAAACTTCTATTAAGTTCTACAGTATCATCGTGTGTTTTGAGTTATAAAATTTGTAAGTAGACTGAGAGGTTTAGTGTTGCATTTTTCCTTTGATTGTATCATATTAAGTGTATGATTGGTTGTCAAATCGCATTAAAAAAATTCAAACAATGGTCATCAATCTTAGGATGAATCTTCGAACCACTAACCATTAAAAAAAAATGTATTTTCTAATTATTTTACAATAAAACTTGATTAATTTATAAAACTAACTAGTGTAATAAAAATCCAAAAAATAAAGTACACCATATTTTCAATCAAAGCTCTTGTAAAGAGTAAATAAGGCGATAAAATTATGGTTATAACGCAGCTAAATAATTTATTGATTTTGTGTATAGATGCTGATGAAATGTGTTTACTGTGGTTGTATCCCTAATTTTGCATAAACGCATCAAAATGCTTTGCTTGTAACCTTGAACATTAACTTTCTCATGAAGGATTGTTTTTAAAATTAAATTGGAAAATATTGTTATTTTAAAATATGAAGTAAATTTGGCGGCAAAGATGCCAGAATGTTATGCCGAATCTGAAGGAGAAGGACCAATCATGTCCTCCTTTTCAAATAGAGTATCACAAGTGGTGACAGCTTACATACATGTGTTTTATTTTAAAAAAAAATTAAATAAAAAATTATGTCATACGTGACAACCCAATTTCTTCTCATACATTTTAATTTTCTAATTTATTACTCCCAATACCTAATCATTGATGTCTTTTGCGAATTTAATATCTATGTGGGTATATTCTATGCATATTTTTCTCTGATGTGACTATAAATATATGATTTTGTTTGCTTTGCTATGTTCGTCAACTCAATTTTTTTTTTGGTCGGAAAACTAGATGGCTTATTAGATTACTGAATTTTCAAGTTAAATGAGATTACTGGGTTGATAAGTTTTAAATCTTTTTTTGGTTAGTTTATATAAGCGTATAAAAATATATTGCAAGCCAACAGAACTTTTTTTGTTTTCAGTCAATTTTGTTGTTGGTCTTTCTTTTAACTATTCTGAAATTTTTAATTACATACTGAAAAAACATTTTTAATTACATACCGAATTTTTCAAGCAAATTGTGTTTTTCTTTGTTTGCTTATGTGCGTAACGTAACTAGAGTTGTTTGTGTACAAGAAATAAAGTGTATCGCAAGAATTTGAATTCAATAGATTATATAAGTGACAAATAACACTTTTAGGTATCAATTTTTAAAAAACTTATGATGTGTAGTAGAGTTTCTTAGGGACTTCTAAAAGGAGATTTAGAACCAAAAAACTTTACAAAATGATTTGATTAACAACTTTTGCTTTTATAAAGCGGTCATGAATTTTTATAGCGGCAAAAAGTGGTTAATTAATGTTGTATAATAATACAGTTTTACTGAAAATAGTATACAATATATTTTAAATTCTTATATTTTTATTTACTAAGAAAGTTTTTAAAAACTTTAAAAATTAATATATTTATTTTGACGAAAATAATAACTTACAGAAAACTTACCGTATAAATCTATAGTTTTGACCATACAATTTTTGTTACAAATTATAATTAACTCAACTTTAATATTACATGTTATTACCAATCGGAGCCCTCTTGTTTGCTAAACTAATTGTATTAGCCCGGTTTGTAGCTGCATTATTTCAATGTTGAACCACCTATTTGAAGTATTCACATCTCCGATTGGTAACCAGAAAAACGGTTTGCGTTTGAGACTCTAACCACCTCAAATTGTGCTAGCAATCAAACCCTAAATATACCCAAATTACCAGGCTGAAATGGACCGGGCCAGGCTTTATAAGGATATAGTGGTACCCAACTTATGATAAAATAATACTGCACATAAAGCATATACACACAAAAAGTTATATGTAACGATTATTAGTACGAAAGGCCATGTGAGCAATGAGACGACACAAATGTTTGAAACATCCATTGTCTCCAATATCATTTTATTCAATGTTTTTAAAACAAATTTGCGGAGGAAAAAACTAAGTGGCATATAATTGTGGTGCAATACTTGCAAACATGGAGAAGCTTATACATCAAAATTTGTTTGTAGAGAAACAAATTTGATCTCAGTTTTTTTCCAAACGCCAACTTTTGCGTTGCGTTTCCATATGAAGAAACTATACAAAGAAGCGTTGACAAGCACCTATCAAACGCGAATGGTAGGAACATCTTTCCTTGGCGTTTGGTTTTGCGTTACAGTAAGGACACTAAAATTTGTTTGAAACACTAATGATTGTAAGTTCAACGCAAAGAATCACACTAAAATGTAAAAAGGAGCAAAAATGCCAACACACAACTGAAACAATATAGAAAGAAGACTTTTTTTGTATACACACAAGTTCGATATCTCTCCTTCACTAAATGCAACATAAGAACTTTTCGAGCGGAGAGAGACCAGGAAATGATCAGAAAAGCATTCAATAACAACCAAACTTCGTTAGATAACCATAGACTGAGAGAGCAGAAAGTAATTCAAGTACAAAGTAGATCCCAAGTTTGGTGCAAAAATAGAAATTGTTTAGAAGAACCCACAACACGGAATCAAACACTTGCTTTGTTTCCTATCAAGTGATGAAGAAACAAACCAGCTGCAACACTCACGTTCAAGCTCTCCACAGCTAGAAAAGATCTGAATCCTTCGACTTCCGCATCTTCAGACTCTGTAGCTGCAACATCGTTAGGCATATTACCGCTAATCCGAACTAACTCAGTACATGATCTCTCTACTAATGGTCTTAAACCAGTTCCTTCATTCCCCAAGACAAGAATTGTCGGGCTACCGGGTAAAACCTCGTTCAAAGCAACAGCCTTTGGAGAAACGGAACCACCAACCACACGCCAGCCGTTATCAGCAGAAGCTTCTAAAAACTGCATCATGTTTTTGCAGTATCGAAGTTCCATTACTTCAAGCGATCCAGCACTTGCTTTACTCACAACCGCACTTAATGGAGCTGAGTTTTTAGCACATACCACGACACCCATGGCTCCAAAAAAGTAAGCAGATCTTATGATCGCGCCTAAGTTCTGCGGATCAGTGACCTCATCTAGAGCTACCCAAAGAGAGGATTTCTCTTCCTCTGACGAAATAGGATCTAGTTCTTTCACTTTCACCAGTTCCAATGGCGAAGCATCTAGGACCAGTCCTTGATGGGGTCTATTATCAGCAACCATGTTAAGATCATGCTTCGAAGTTTCCTTGATGTCTAACCCGAGTTTTTCAGAGAGTTTCAAGACTTTCTCGAAACCTTTCTTATCTTTCTTTTTCCTATTGTTACTACTCAAATCTAAACCTTCTTGAACATACAGAGCATACAACTCTCGTCTCCCAGCAGAGAGTGCAGCTAATACTGGACTTACTCCATAAACCACTTCACCAACCATCCTAGGTACGCTTGACTCGGTCGCCTCTTGCCACGTTTTCCTACCCCAATTCTCTTCCCTATTCCAATTTTGATATGCTGCATTGCCACGCCCTTGATCTCTTCTTACATCATATCTATTGAACCTACTTTTGATCTCAGACCACCTAGTATCATTTGGTTCTTCAGTTTGCTCTGATTCCCCTTCTTCAACGATCCTATCATCATCTTCTTGGGCATCACTCACTGTTTCATCTTCTCCTTCAGCAATTCGATCGTCACGAAAAGAGTTCTGGTTTCTTGTTCTACCATCTTGTTTCTCCCAAGATGAACGGTTAGCTCTCGGCAATTGCTCTTTCGCCGGTTTTTCATTAGCAACCCAAATCGAATTTCCACTACCTTTCTCGCTTTGTCCTTCTACTTTGACGCCTCTATCATCTCTTCGACCACGAAAAGAATCTCGATTTCTTGTTTCACCTTGACCACCAAATCTACTTCTCCTCTCATCGGAAACCGAATCGTTTCTAGTTCTACCATCTCGTTTCTCCCAAGATGAACGATTAGCTCTCTGAAACCTCTCTTCCACTGGATTCTCATCAGATTTCACCCAAATTGAATCTCCACGACCAATTCTGTCATTTCTCTTCTCTCGGAAAGACTTCGATACGAATCTAGATTTCCCTCTACTACTACTATTACCATTTCGTTTGCCAAATCTCTGCGAATCGAAGCTCGAAAAGTATTTAACACTTTCAAGCTTCCGTAACATTCCAACATCCATAGATTTAAGGCGAGAACTAACTAAAAGACTCTTTTGACTCTTACCGCAGCCAAACCCAGTCGAGACATCTGTAAAGGCGCTTCCTTTGGGGTTTACGTAAAACTTAACGGGTAAATACGAGGACTTCGAGAGCTGGAAACAACTTTTAACTTCCGTTTGTTGCAAAGAAACCCTAATCGCCATTGGAAGTCCTTGGGTTCTTGTCAAACTACAATACATTTTTCGGATTAAACAGAAGAGAAATTCTAACACTTTTCCGGTGAAAAGAGGTGGGTTTCTCAAAGCAAGCGATCTCAGAAAACGGCGGTTAATAAAGGTGAATCTACCATTGATAAACCAACAATCTTACTATCAGATTGTTAGGGTTTAAGCGAAAGACCAGAGGAAGTGGGAGAGGAAGATAAGAGAAATATTGGCGAAACAGAGAGGTTTCGACAAAACGGTATCGTTTCTAGAGAAAGGTACACTTTAGCGAAAAACTCCTTAAATACACTTAAAATTACCATTACTGCCACTGACTGCGATACTCGAGTCAAACCAGCTACGACGTTCTCTTTCTCACGGCTTAAGCTCTTCCTCCGCCATATCCTCCACCGTCTCCCCCCGCTAAATGGAAATATTCACGTAAGAATGATAAAACCGTCGTCAAACCGGTTGGATCCGGTAGGGAGGGGAAGCAAAAATTCATGAAAACGAATGGTACATACATAGCAACAAACTCTGCATGTGTACGAAATCAGGAGTGTTGCAAAATTATGTATGAATTATATATATGAATGTGGCTCAAAATTGCTCTTTGGTCAATAATAACTAGAACATGAATTTCCCCATAATCTGGAATTTTTAAGCCAAAGATGCTTCCACAACAACAGTCAAATCAGCTTTTGTAATCTGGAAAAAAAATGAATCTGATCATTTATATATATAACTGGAAATATATAGTTCTACAACATTGGCTGATTTTTGAAATTTGCCATAGCCTGAAGAAGAAATCCAGGGTTTATTATTGTTCCCGAACATTGAATAACAAAAAAAAAAAAAAAAATCTCAAAAGGACTGATTTTTTTTCTCTTTTCTTTGTTTAAACCCTAAAGGCAAACAAAGAGTGCTGAAAGATAAACACAAAGGTCTTTACCTTTTTCCATGCTTGGAGCCATGAAAGTCGAAACCTTCTTTAATTTAACTTGTTTCAGAGTCCTCGAGGTACTGAGAGTGCGAGGCAGCGAGTAGCGCCGCTCCAACGCCAGACCCGTCATTCGAATGAATCACCTCGACGCTCTCTGATGCCTCATCTCCGAGCAACTCTTTCAATGAGCTCTCCATACATTCACTGAACTGAGTGTAGTGCTCGAACAGTCCACCGTCCATGGCAATCACAGATTTCTGTGTTTCTCCATCTTTCGGTGTGTCTCTTCCTAGTTTCTTGAGGATTCCATAGATCCCAGCAGCAGATAGACGAGCTCCTCGGCTAGCAATGATGTTACAGAGACTGATCACAACTTTTCTCATCTTCAGAGAAGTCGTAGGGACCTGAGAGTTCATTAAATAAATCTCGTTGAGACTTCATTATATAGGTTAGTGTGAATCGTTATGCATAGGAGAATCTAACCTCCAATATGTCCTTTAACTTGCTTCCGACAACCTTCAAATCTGGAGAAGTATCGCTGTGCATAGCAGACATGGTTGGAGTCCTGCAAACCGTAAAGTGATTATCAGACTTCTGATATGATGCAAGTCGCAATTCTTTTTTCATGAGACAACTGTGTAAAAAGAAGTTAATAAACCTTATGATGAATGGTATTCTCAGCTTAGGTGGGACAGAGTCGCCAAAGAAAGCAGCCTCTTCAGCCATTTTCAGAAGAACCCTACGCAAGATTTCTCCCAAATACATACCGGAAATGATTTTCTCAAGAATCTGGGAAAAGCCAGATAGAATCTTAGTGAGCTACGATTATAATTCTCTAAAACACGAACTTGAAAACCAGCAGACTATCAACGCTCATACCTGTTCTCCAGGATTCAGACTCTCGAAATCCAGCGAGTGGTCGTACTCCGTCAATGGAAGATGTGATGACCTGAAGTTTCCCCACTCCATGTTGATCACCTACATTGCAGTACATACTAAGATTCAAGTAGTTCAGAGCTCAATGGAAGTTGTTATGTTGCTACAAAAAACACAAACCATTTCTCCTGATTTGGGAAGTAAGCCGTGCCATTTTGGAATTGCATGTGCACATTCGACATAAGCTGCATTTGTGCCAGTGCCTAAAATAACAGCGACAACAACATCCGGGTTATAGTATCTACCACCAGCAAGTGTTCCAACGGTATCATTAACCTGCAAAGTTTACATAGGGGTTAAAAATCTTTAACAAACAAATGACATAAGCTAGGTGAAAAACTCAAAGTTTTTTTCTTTCTTTTGGGCAAGAGGAAAACTTACAAGCGCTGTGACATTCATGTCAAGCCCAACTCTTTCCATAGCTTTAATAAGCTCTCCGACAACATCTTGTCCAACCTACACAATCGCCAGCAGCAGAAATACACAAGGCAAAAACAGAGTTCAGAGAGATATTGGGAGTTTGCTTTCAAAATGACAAAACAATGACTGTAATATTTTCGTCTACCAGGCTACATCAAGAACAAGGTTCATGACATTGACAACCATGGGAAGCACAGAAGCTGCTTGTGTAAGAAATTTGAAATAAATGAAGGGTAATCAAGCTCAACTGTATCTTCGATGGAAAAGCCTTTCGTCCACTTAATGAGAGTGCCAGAGGACAAAGATGTCTGCCTAACCGGAAACGAGAAAGTGAAACCTAATTCCCTTTGTCTACCCGCTGGGAGATGAAAGTCCTCGCCTTCCGTAGCTACGAACTTTGCAAGCGCTTCAGCGATAAAATTGAACAATTCCTGGCTCCACAATTAGCAGAATACAATCAATACACAAAGATATAGATCAAACAAAGACTAAAACTAGAATGAATGGAAAAGCTCTAGTCAGGAAACTGACATCTGAACCGCCAGTCATCAAATGAGGAGGAATTGAGACTTCTTCGAATTCTTGTTTGACAACACGGTCTTGTTTGCCACCAAGAAGCACACGCATGACACGGAAGTTTGTTCCACCTAGGTCCAGCGCATAAAAGAAACCATGTTCATCCCTGTGGATTGATGGTGAAAATTAGTTTCCCTTATGTGTCAGCAGTAATAGAAACCCAAAACAAAATACTGCCAGTGAAACTATACTCATGATTCACCCTAAGTTGCTTGACTTCAAATATCTCTTTCGCTAAACAGAGGTAAACCGTCAGAATTATTCAGACATGAGTTGGACAAAGACTTTGACACTTTTAGAACATGCAGAGACCAAAATTGTCATAAAGTCCACCTATAAGTATGTCTAAGACATATTTTCTGAACAAATGCCTTTCCCGACGTTTCCAGGTGCTTTTTTTTTTTTTTTAACACGGCCTAGAGGCCAAAAATTCCAACAACCACGTGGGGACCAGGATCGAACATCCGATCCTAAATTCTGGTGTCCATTTAAAATGAGGAACCTACCAGTTAGACTATCAACTCAGGATATTTTTCAGGTGCTTATTTATTAGTCAAATATTATACAAGTCATATATTCTCTAGCTCTTTAATTTTCTTTACAAGAAGAGATGAAGCTATACAGAGAACCTAAAAAAGGGAAGACAAAAAAGTAAAATAGAATTCTCTAGAATCCATAAAATGATTAAGATCATGGAACAGTGAGACATCAAAACCTATCAGCTATGTTGCTGTTTAAAAGAAACAAAATGCAGATACTCCAACGAAACATAAAGACTGGAATGACTTTAATCTACAGTGTCATGATTATCAGATTCGAGAGATTATGATTCAAAGTAACCTACGGTGACATGGATTCGGTATAAATACACATCTAACTTCATGGTATTCAATAGATTTTTAATCGCAATCAATCAAGTGTCGTCGAAATCAAATTAAAATCAGAGAAACTCGATCTAAGTGAATCATAGAACATGAAACTTTCTCAGATGAAACTCATAACATTATCCAAAACAAAAAGTGAAATAAACGTGGCAACGATTTATCTAAAAATCAGATAAAGAATCTGACCAACCAAATAAAAATTCAGATAAAAATACAAAAAAAAAAATCGTTAATTTATCTTTTTTTTCAATCCAAAATCCAATCCAATTATCAAATTAAGATAAGGATGATTACCCAGAAGGAAGATTATCGACGTAGCTAATAAGCATCTTAAGCTTGCTTCCACCTTCCGATGCGAGACCGGCGTGCATCTCAACGGTCATAGCATCAGCCACTTGTCTCAGTTTCGCGATTGGCGTTGCGCAATCCTCCTCGAGCACCTTCAGGATCTCAATCACACGCGCCCACTTTCCGGAGCTTTGCATCCGCCGTCGCACAATAAACACAGCCGCCGCGCAAACCGCCGCAGCGCAAACAACCGTCGCACCAACAGCCACTTTACCCATCTCTCTCAAGGAATCTAAAACAAACAAATATCGATCCGAAACAAAAACAAAAACAAAAGCGCAGATTTTGAAATCAATGCACTAAATAAATAAAAAAGGGGGAAAAAAGTGAGAACCCTAGATCGATCTAGTTGAGCTGGTGATGCTTGTGAATGGTATAGAAACGAGAGACCCACGTAAGCAGCTCTGTTGTCTGTAAACTACGGAAAGAAGACCAAATTATTGGTTTTTAAAAATGTTTGCTTGCAATTTTTTTGCCGGATTTTTTTTATTTATTTCTGAGCTGAGAAAAAAGACATGGATGTGAAGAGAATTACGAAAGTGACCCTCTCCGAGATTTGGTTTTGGTCTTTTTCTCGCATAATTTTGTGGAGGACGTTGAGTAATTGATAATTCCGAAAAACCTTATAAATAAAAAGTATGGTCACGATATAGAATGTTCCTAGAAAAGAAAGTCCTATTTTGTAAATATACCTCATATTTTATTTTTATTTTTATATATGTAACGATAGTATTTAGTTCTTGTCTTTACAAATATAACTAATAAAATGTTTAAAAGACCAATGTGTTCGGTAAGGATCGTCTATAAGGTGTTAATTATAATATCGATTAAATAATTATTGTATGAATAATGAGTGAAATATATTACATTTTGTCTCTAATGGAATATATAATGAATCAGAACTAAGCAAAACGATTGTCTATAAAGTTTATACAATCTAATTTTGAATTTGTAGTTTGACATTTTATTTATTTTGAACATTGACATTTTGCTTGACGCAACTTTTTTAATTTAGAATAAAAATATGTTTGACTTTATTTATAGACAAAATTATATATTAAGAGTTCGTTATTGATTTGGCCACCGACTAAAATTATTAATTATTTCATAAATTCTCTAGAATTATTGTACTGCAATTTTAACTATTTTCCGAACCTCTGCGAATATAATTTTTTTTTTTTTGTAAAGATAGAGTTAAATTTTTTAAAGCAATTCGTTCATTAACAAAGCTAGATAAAGGAAAAGGTTTATTTAAAACATAATCTATCTTAATAAAGAGGGGAAAAAATCTCATAAAATTACACCAAATTCCACCAAAAATGTGCACACGTTAAAAAAATGTGCACACTCTATAATATTTATAACTTTATACAAAAACTATCTAAAGCTTTCATCAAATAAAAAATCTGCAGTACCTGTGCACTGAATTTCCAAACTTTTTTGTCTTTGGTCGTGAATTTCCAATCTTGTTTATGTTTATAAATAAAGAGAATCAAGAATTTAATGCCAATTTAATAAACAAAATAAATATGTTGGTCAAACGTTAATTATTATACAGTGCATTTCCACTCCTACACAAATCACGCGGGCCTATGTATGTCGCTATGAGTAGTAGTGTAACTAATTAGTTTTACTTTTAGTAAAAGCTAATTAAACAAGAGTAGAATGATATATTATGTCTTTACTTTTTCTAGTATATAATTTCCAACAAATCTTGTACATGCGTGAAATTGCATAAAGATACAGTTGACCTACAAATTCAGCAAAATGCAAATTTAGTTTTATAAAACGTTCAAAAACAAAAGATAACGAGAAATAACTGATCGGATATATATATTTGGTATTTTTTTTTAAAAAAAAAAAGACATCCAATAAAACTTAAAAATACATATAAAATTAGTATGATATATGCTCATCAAGATATTATCTACAAATTGAAAAAAAAATGTCCAAATTAATTTATGTTATTTTAAAAAATGGAATAATTTGGGAAGATCTATCTATGCCTTTTTTTAGAAAAAAGTTAGGCTGCATGTTGTCCATCTAATCAAAGTCACTTTTAAATTAACATCGGTTTGGTACGAGAAAGCAAATAGTTTGGTCCTCAGATTTGTCCCCTCACCCACTGAGCCCAACACTTTTAAGTTATGTGTTAGTATTATGTATAAAGTGTTAATAACACTACTCACTCTTTAACTTTCTACTTTTCTTTTTAAGTGTCTTGTTTGCTATAACTATGCAAAATCCTTGCCCAAACCCTGGTGTTACTAGTAGACATTCCATCAAAATCGAATGAGAAAAAAAATATATTTTTTTAATTAATCAGTTAATTTTATTTGTTAATTTAGTTTATTAATTTTAATATCTTTTCTGGGTTCAAACTCTAAAAATATGTGATAAATTTCAAAAATGATTATTATTATTATATCATATGATTATCACATATAATCAGATCGAACTTTACTAATAACAAAACAAATTTGTTTTAAAATTAAGTGTTGGAATTATATACTTAGAAAAAGGTATACAGTTTCTACATCTAATCTTACTGAAAACCAAAGTTGGCAATCTTTCAAATCGTTTGAGATTTGAGTTCAAGACGTGAACGGAATGAACTTTCACAGCTTAAAAAATTGGAATATTAACATTATTAATTAATCATTTTGGTTAGTCATATTATTATATTTCGCTTCGAAATAAAAATAATAATAAGTCTTCTCGAAACAACGGTGGTGGAGAAAGATGACTCTTCTATCATCTTTTTTTTAGTCTGACATTGATCGCTAGAAATTTCCCTCTCCCTGTTATTATAACATCCTTTGTTTTTATTATATATATATATATATTTGAAAACTACAAATTTGTTTTTCTCTCCTTTCCATTTCATATTTGTATGATATATTACAATTTAATGTTGTCTGAGATAATTTCAAGTTTGATAAGAAAGGTCGGCCCAAGACTAAATCATACAAATATTATCATGCTTTACATACTTTATCATACAACATACTGTTTATTTACTTTAATACAATCGTTCTATTAGGATATGCATGACTGCGGTACTTAGTTAAATAACTAGTATCTTAGTTAGATCAGCACAACAATTGTGATAAATATATATATAGATATATACATTCGGAATAAAATAAAAAAGTGTGTAAATAGATAAAGTTTCCAATTGTTTCATACCAATGCATATATGATTATGGTCTATGTGGTTATCGTGTCGGGTTGTCTTTTTTTTACAGTGTATGCGTGTTTGATTATTCAAATAGGGGAGAATGACTCATATCCCCAAGATTAATGACATCTTATAAGATCCTTCAAATTTTCTAATCTCAATTTGTATCTCCATCATATCATAGTTATAGATTTAATTAACCCCGAATAAATATTATTAGTTCTATTTCCTCGTAATCTTGGTTAATTGTGGTTTTGTTGTAAAATTGACTAGTTTAATATCTGAACCAAATTTGGTATCATATGAATCCGGTTTTAAACAAAATTAAAAAACAGTTTACAAACTAATTGGATAAGTGACAAATAAAAATAACTGAGGAATCTATTGTGCAAAACCAAAATTGTCGTTTGTTAATATTCGCTCTACTTCTCCATCTTCACTCCTCTTCTTCTGTGAACCTTCTCTCTTCTCTCTTCTCTCGGAACAACACTTTTTCTCTCTAGGCACTCGCATTCATTCTTTGCTTCACCCATTTAAATCACGAGATCCCTCTCTCTCTCTCTCTCTCTCTCTCTCTCTCTCTCTCTCTCTCTCTTTCTCTTTCTCTCATCATCACTGAATCTGACAACCGTCCCCGTGAATCATTGAGCACCGAGATCAATAAATCGGATTTTCGTGAGCTAGATCTTGATTCGCCGGTTTCTCCGCTTCCTTCGCAGCCACGTGGACTCACCACCACCACCACAAGCAGTGGCAGTTCTAACTCTTCCGGATCTGTGACGGGTCAGATTAGATATGCTCCGATTATCGGAAGATCCGATTTGGTTTGTAGTAGTCAATCTGGTTCGAGTAATGGAAATCTAAAAACGAGTCAAGCTAGGTCAGACTCAGTTAGTTCAAATTCACAATCACTCATCTCCTCCTCTACTTAAAGCTCTGCTACTTCTCCAGCCACGGCGGCGAATGTACTTCCTACCGGGAACCGGGAAGATCCAAATCACTGGAATTACACAAAGCCACTCGAGAAGCGATGTTCTCGGATCTGGCACAGGGACGTATGGACACGGAAGCATAATGCGAGGCGGAGGAAGCAGTATATCACCGGCGAACCCCATCTATACCGGAGGATCTCCCAGACAAGTATTGGATTCGCCGATAATTGTCGATGGCTCTAGCAGATGTAGTCTGGTTGCAGCAAAGACCTTATGGCAACTATCTGATTGGTTTGTCACTATCCGATTGGTTTGTAAACTGTTTTTTAATTTTGTTCAAAACCGGATTCATATGATACCAGATTTGGTTATACCAGATTTGATTCGGATATTATACAGTCGATTTCACAACAAAACCACGCTTAACCACAAATTCAAATTATGAGAAAATAGGACGAATAATATTGATTCGGGAGTAATTAGATCTACAACTATAGTATGATGGGGATACAAATTGAGATTAGAAAGTTGAGGAGATCTGAAAAATGTCTCTAATATCGTGGGAATCTAGATCATTTTCTCTTCAAATAATTTTAACCTTAATATATGTATTATGGTCGATAGACGATTCGGGAAACTGGTGGCGAAGACATGAGTGTTTGACAAAGCATTTAACTTTTCTTTTTTTTTTTTACATCAAAACCACGTGATATATGCCACATAATAATAAACATGTAGAACGTAAACATTGAATTATTCTCAATGTTGCGTGGTCATTGCTTTTATTAGGGTTTCTAGCTAAACCGAGATAACCAGTTTCTAGCTAAACAGGCCCATCTGTTTTCTTGAAAGATTACAGGCCCATTCACTGAGACCCAAAAGAAAACAGGCCCAATAGAAAAAAGAAACAAAAAAATTTCTTAGGTCGCTAGGAAACAAAAAAGTTCTACGTATACTAAAAGAAAAAGGAAAAAATATATTTTACAAGCGAGTATTAAAAGACAAAAAAAAAAAAAAAAATATGAGGAACTCGTAAAAGATTTTAATTTCAACGAAATTTCCGAGATAAAAATTTACTTAATTACTATAAAAGGATAGAAGTAGAACATATCAAAATCACAATGGAAAATATCAATCAATCATTATATTACATTACGAAGTAGAAAAGGATTTAGATTTTATAAATTGCAGAAAAGCTTTAACGCCCATTCTTCTTCTTCATCGCTCGATTAATCTCTCTCAATCAAGCAACCTTCGCATCAAATCTCTCAGGTTTGCATCTATGAATCAAGTTCAGAGATTGTTAATACCTAATTTTCTTCCTTTTCTATTCTCAAATCTTCGCCCTAGATGTAATCTTATCAAAAGGTTTTTAAATTGGTATTCGAAGTTTTGTTGTGAATGGAACCCTACTTAAGCTCGATTCACCGATTCATGTTTAGGGTTAAGTTTACGAAATTTGTTTGGATTTGTGTAGAGGAGATCTCAGTGTGGTTTTACGAGTTATCAATCAACAATCAGCAATGTTCAATCGGCTATTCGGGAAACCCAAGCAGGAGACTAATATTCTCCAGACATTAGACAAGCTTAATGAGGTATCACCCGATTTCTCTGTTTATTCGATTTGACAAGTTGATCTTCAATGTCAGATTTTGGATTCTTAACAAGATGAGTAGATTGAGATGACTATTCAATGGCTTCAAGACTATTGTTTCGTATACGTTTTGGTTCAATCTTCAATTGAAAACTGGAGACAAAGCTTCCTAACTTTTTTGGTTGATCTTCAATGTCAAACGATCCAGTAGTGGTTTATTTGTTCTTTCAATGCTTAATTTGGTTAAACATCACAACTGTACCATTGTTCTTCCTCAGACTCTTGAGATGCTAGAGAAGAAGGAAAATGTTCTTCTGAAGAAAGCTGCTGGAGAGGTTGAGAGAGCTAAGGAATTCTCTCGGGTGAAGAACAAACGCGGTAAGACTCAAATCTTCTTGTGATTATTATGAACATGTGAGAATATTCGCTGTGAAGATCCAAGAATGTGTTTGTTTTTTCACTAAAATATAGATGATTTTACGCGTATCTTGTTTTTGTGCAGCGGCTATACAATGTTTGAAAAGGAAGAGGTTATATGAGCAACAAGTTGAACAGCTTGGGAATTTCCAGCTCCGAATTCATGATCAAGTATTCTTTTTGACTTAGGAATTATGTTATGAAATTTGCTACTACTACAAGCGATTATTGAATATGTCTCTCTTCTGTACACAGATGATTATGTTAGAAGGTGCTAAAGCAACAACAGAGACTGTAGATGCTTTGAGGACTGGTGCTTCTGCAATGAAAGCTATGCAGAAAGCAACGTATGTGTTTATATACCTAACCTTTTTTTTACTATCGTGGGTAGATGAATTTTTTTATTTAAGCAGAGACTAATGTGCGTTTTTAAAACACATGTGTGTTTTGCAGTAACATTGACGATGTTGACAAGACAATGGATGAGATCAATGAGCAAACCGATAACATGAAACAGATTCAGGACGCATTGTCGGCTCCATTTGGATCTGCTGCTGATTTCGATGAGGTAAACATTCCGTTATTCCCATGATCATACTCCTTAGAAAACACAAACAATCTCTTTCAGCTTTTCTCAACATTGTCTTAATTGGAAAAATTACAGGATGAATTGGAAGCAGAACTTGAAGAACTCGAAGGCGCAGAGCTAGAGGAGCAACTTCTTCAGCCAGTAAGACCCGTTCAGAACCTTCCTGAAGGAAAGCAACCTACTCGTCCTGCAACTCAGAAGCAACAGACCGCTGATGAAGATGAACTCGCTGCATTACAGGCTGAGATGGCTCTCTAAGGTAATTTCAACGCCTCATGTTAAAAAACAAACAACGGCTTTCGTTTACTGCAGCGGAAGGTGGTCTTGGAAGATGAGGTTTGTGTGTGCATTATTTTAAAACTGAAAGAAAGATTGTTATGTATATATGGATCCGAGTCAAATTGATCGGAGAATTTATTTTTAATCAGCACTTGAATGTTTCTTTTACATTTTCTTTTCACTAACTTATTTTGTTTCTCTATGACGACATTTTTGTGTGAACTTCTTCTGTTTTTGGACCAAGAATCTTGGTTACGACTTGGTACCTGCCCTGCTGTTTTGACTTTGTTAAATAGAAGTATAAAACTAACTACTTGCCTGCAAATTCAATCAATCAAACACTATGAATGATTTTACATCCTAGTGATTATCTTTCAACTATAGCATTTGCCTTTCTCAAGATCAAATCGTCTGAGATCTGGACTTTTGTTGAATAAAAAAACGTGCGTAATACCATCATGCACAACTTTTTTTTTTTTTTTTTAACTCCAAAAATTACATAGTACGACGATCTCAAGACAAATTGATTAATCTAACTCCAATAAAAAAAGGGGAAGCAGATGAGTGGGTTAAGGAAATAAAATAAAAATTGAATATCAAAAAGATATTCAAGATATGGTGTCTATCTGGTCTGGTAATATCCATTAATGCTTACTAGCTTTTAATTAGTTTTTTTTTTTTGTTATATGAAAATGAATGTTATTGGAAATAATGATTGATAATTTTGAACTAGCACAAGTTAGGGTTTACTTATTATATCAATATATCAAAAACCAAAACACTATGTTTCAATAGTGTGTTCGGCAGGTAAGCGCAGACATGTATACGGCGAAGGATTTAATCATGAGGAGGAAGAAGAAATGAAAAGTGTTTTAGAAATTTTAGAAAAGAGAAGAGACAAAAAGTGTTTCGATCTAGTGATTGGTCAAAGCTTTGTCCGGATGTTTCGCGAAACCTTAAGCCCTATTGATTCTCACCGAGCAAAAAATTGTTTGCTCAAATTGGTATTACGTTTGGAAAACATGCGTTAATCTGCCTCCTAATCCATTACGGAACATACACCAAGGTGGTTGTTCGATCCCAAAGAAGACACGATTTACACAAGACAACCCAGCGGACAAGATTTAAACAAGAGCTGTTGTAAGGCTAGCTCCGAGAGTTGGTTCCTGATGCTTGATTAACGTCTAGATTTCTATATTTTTAACGCGCGAAAGGATCAATCTTCCAACAATGAAATCGCCAACTATTCGTGGTGAGGACAATGGTCGGAGATATGGACCCTTTGACCGGCCTTCTAGTGGGGAAAAACGCAGCTGTTCTGTGGATAGACGAGAGAACAGGTGATTATTATTTCTTTTCGTGGATTTTCAGACACCATTACTTGATCTCACATGAAGATTTTCGATTTCTCTCGAGGTTCCTTCGTAGACAAGAAAACCCGTATCAGAACCATCCTTTTCGCTACGATGAGAAACCGTGGGAATACATTTGTTTAGCAATCCATGAATGTGTGTGCGTTGTCACGCAGCGGCTAAATAATATGAATTTATTACTATTACCGATTATTGAATATATAACCAATTTTTGTAATTAATCAACATTTTTAGATTGACATGTTAGAGAAGAAGGAGAAAACTGTTAAAGAAGTTGAAAAAAAAGAAAGGTATTCAACCGGGTGAAGACCAAATCTTGCTTGATTATGAATACTTTTTTTGTTTGGTTTGTGCATGCGTGAATGAATATTCATGTATCCCCTCCATGTTTAGAAATCCAAGAATGTATTTGCGTTAATTTTAGTTGTAACTAGATAGATTAGTTACCTGTATTTTGTTATCGTGCAGCGGCTACACATGTGTGTTTGCAGAAAAATATTGATGATGTGAACAAGACAATGGATAAGATCAATGAGTAAACCAATAACATGAAACAGATCCAAGGCGCGCCCATTATCAATATTGGGATTACAGGATGCATTGGAAGCATAACTTGAGGCATGCAGAGCTTGAAGAGCAACTTCTTTAGCCAATAAGTTGATCGTGCTGCACCTCAGAAGCAACAGACCGCTGATGAAGATGAACTCCAGTCATAAATTAAACTCGGCGGTTTTTGAATTTTTGTTCTAACGTTTGTTTGGTTTCTTCATTCAAATTTCGAGCATGAATTACGATCTCCAATTGTTGTTAACATCATTTTAAAAAGGTAAAAGAAACGAAGGGTTTTCGTTAGAGAAAAAGCATGAGAAAGATGCTTCAGAATCTTTCTTGAGTCGCAAGTTTGTCTTTCTAGTGAGCATCTTTCAACTATATGTGGTTGGAGTTCTGTTAAGTTTTATGACTTTCACATTTAAACCAATTGACAATAAATAAAATTACTAATAACCAATATTATCACAATTTCATATATGCATATCTTTGGAGTTTCTGCTCACATAAAGCTTATTCTAGATTTACTCAATGTCTCATTACAATTTTGCCATAATGAGGTAAGAACTGCATAATAAGAGCTTTTGAAATTTCTGTTAAATTTCGATCTGTTATTTTTTCCTGGCAAAATTAAATTTTATATATCAAAAGAGTTTACATAGTCATTGTACAAAATAAGTGGTAGCCAAATCTAGTCATAAAACTTATACATGAAGTCAAATTTGGATTTCTTTATCTCAATTTTCTAAACTAAATAATAAAACAAATTATAATTCTTTGTAGTTTTTTTTATTAATTTAGTATAATGGTTTTAATATACGATAAATTTAAGAATAACCACCATTATATTACATAATTTTCACTTAGTTTTATTATATTTTTCTAAAAATAATATTACTATTTAACTACTTGTCGCCAATCATTTACATTGTTTAGCTCTTGGTTTTAATTTTCAACCAAACGGTATTATTCTCTCTTACTATTTTCTTTTATCAACTCTAGCCATATTTTTTTATCCGTATTTTCTGTTATGAATTATGGCAATGATTACCAAATAAGGTCTTATATCTAATCTGAATCACACTTACTGAATAATTTTAGATAACGTTTAAGTAAATCCTAATTCCCATTTTGCTGATAACATATAATAATTTGGTGTGACTTTTTACTTAGCATTATCACCCATAATAATGTTGTGTAGACTAATAATGACCACGCAACTCTACGAATTTGGACTTTTCCTCTATTAACCATATCTATTTAATTGGTTCTCCATTCATAATTGAAATACTAATTAGTTGTATATCGTCAAAATTAAAGAACTACAGAACTTGCGTATCTAACAATGGACCTACATGTCCCCTTTTATCATCGAACGATCTAATAAACATTATTATAAAACTACCACCATCCCTTGATTGTGCGTTGCCTTCTGATAAGATCTATGACTATTTTCAAAAGTCAATACGCAAAAAAGAAAAAGAAAAAAAAACAAATGTAAAATATTTGAGTTTAAACTTTGAAGCAAAATAGTTAAGCGTACGTCGTTATCATTGATTCATATTTGAAGCATTGACAAATATAGCATTATAGTTCAAAGATAAAGTATCCCATTCTTTAACCAAAAAATACGACACTTGTGTTTTATTATTCCACAAAAAAAAAGTTATTAATACTAATTCTAAATTAAAGCTCAGAATTTTTGCCACAAAAAAAAAAACAAAATTGCAGTGATGTGAAAAAAGAATAATAACTTGATGAAAATCTACTAATTTACCACAAAAATATATTAATTAACCACTTCTTAAGAAACTCAAATACTATTGCGAAGTAATCAGGATAAGTTCAAAAATTCGTGTAACATGCATAGTGTTTTCGATACTCCTTAAGATCCATTAATTTAACTTTAGTATAATTTCTAATTTATTTTTTTGTTTCGTATAGATTTTGTTGAAAAAAAAAATTACTATTTTTCTCACTAAAGGACACACAAGTACAACGACCCATCCCAAACTCGACAAGACAAAAACTGATCACCGACTTATTTAGGACATAATCACACTCTCCGATAATGATGTTTACGGACGTTAATCACATCGCGCATGCCTAAATTAACTGAACAAAACAAATCATTACTTAAATTGAAACATTAAAGAAATGACCACTTACGGCTCATAACCAAATTCATTATTTACATTCATTAATTAATAAATTACATGACATTAGCAACTAACATATTATATAATAGAGATTAATCATTAAAAAAAATCCTAACTGAAAAATTTCCCCGATAATAGATATTATATATTAGAAATTACAAGAAATTTTAGTAAAAAAATATTTACACAATTTTCAGAGAAATCCCATGATGATAATAATTCTTTAGTTAATACTTTATCAACGAAATTCAGATATCCGGGTATGGATCGGATTTTCTCACATCACCAGCTCAGAGACCCACCCGACATCAGGAGCTTCACCCGAGCCTGTATACGGATCCGGGTCCACCCGATCCATGCAATTTTCCTTGCTTAGCTTCTCAAACATCTTCGCTCGCAGTTCACGACCCGACTCGACCCGTTCCATAGCCGGTTCTTCCTCCAAACCATTATCCCAAATGTCCATATACCCTATATCGGGCCGGGTCGGGGTATTTGGTAGGCTTCGAAACCCGGGACCCAAAACTGATCCACGTGGCGATCCAAACCCGGATCCGTAGCATCGGATTTGATTGTTGTAAGACGAAGGAAGAGATTTCACTTTATTAAGCTGCAAATTCCTCAGAGAGGCGACGACGTCGTTTACAGAACCAGACCCGAATGAACGACCGAGGAAAGAGGAAGACTCCGAGTCGGCTCGTGGACTCACCGGCGGCGAACCGGACGCCGGCGAAATCGAAAACTGAAACGACCTGCGTATCGGAGACACACCGTCGAAAGAATCGACTCGATCGGGGCTTTGATTCGGCAAAACCCTAAGCTGATCCGGCGAATGAGCGAAGAAACAAACACGACGTCGACAGTTGCCACCGTCTTTACACGGCTGAGTCCGATAACGCGCGGGATGAAGCCAACACTCAAAAACGCCGTGAGAAAACTCACACGCGTCGCCATTGTTGCAACCGCCTTTTCGAAAATCAGGACACGCCGTACCGGAGTAATGATACTTCCTCGGATCTCGACGGCGAGCTTTCTCTCCGGGATGAGCGTAAGGACACTCCGTCCAGTCGTGGCTCCGGCCACGAGCGCATCGCCTAACTTTAAACTCATACATCCGGAAATGATCACAGGAAAAAGTGTCGATTGGCGAATCGGGACTCGATAATGCCGGATCAGAATCCGGGTCCGGTTCGTTCGACGGAAGATAACGCTGCAACGCAGCCAAAGCCTCGATCATGCTATTTCCGCCGTCAGGACTTCCGTAAATATCCGCCGCCATTAGATCTTCAGAAAGTGGCCATGGAGGAATATGAACCGTTGGATAAGCACGATGGGTTTCTCCGATCATCATATTTTTATAACTTAAGAAAAAAAGAAAATCACAATCGTCTTCTCCGATAAGTTGGATTTGTGTTTGCTAAATCTCCGGCAAAGCTTTGCTTGTTTATAAACTGATGCTGAGTAGTGGGAAGTACTTAAACCACGATCGGGTTAAACATTTAACCAGGGTTAAGTTATCTGCTTTTTTCAACCGCGGTTAAATTCAAAGTGAGGAGCTCGCGTGACGAGCCTGTGAGATACGGATTACAAACAGCGGCGTAAGACTTTACCACGAGGATTTATTGATGACGTGTACGATTTGTATGTATACATTATGTGACAGTTCCGTGACCGAGCGGTGGAAGGAACATTTAATTATTATTTTATTTATCCTTTTATTATATAAAAGACGAGAACTAATGGGAAAAACACGTAAATCATTGATTTTATAATCGCCCGACACCACAAAATTTAACTATTTAGCAAATTAAGACATGATTAGAGAATTAGGATATTTTAAATGGAGAGAAAAACGTAAGTGTTTGTGAAGAAGAAGACATGTTGGAACAAATTGGGAATAGTAACGTTAAAAGACATTAAAGGAGACTCTCTTATGCTTCTTTACTAAAACAAGAAGCAATTCCACCTTTTTTTAATTTCCTTTTCATTTTTGTTATTCGAAATAGTTTTTTTCTACTCAAGTTTTTGTTGTGGTGAAAGCAGTTTATAGCTCCGGATAGCAAGCTTTTTTGCCATGCTTATGGATATGTATTTTTGTGCTAAATTTTAAGTTTACTTCTTTTTTTCAATTGATTATATTCTCTGATTTTTTTTTCTTTTTTTACTATAGAATTGATGTGTTAACTCAAAGAGCTAAAATTAAGATGTACCTCAAAATGATATAATCCCACAATGTGCTTCATCTCAGCCACTAGGATAGACACTACTCGACCAACGACCAAAAAGATTAAAGACAAAGCAGTAGCCGCCGAAACCCCTAGCCAATCCATTGCAAACCAGTCTTTACTCCATAGACCGGCTCCCAGGCGGCTCGACGTGACTGCAACCAAGGAGACCAACGAACATCGATGACTGATGAGCAACAAATCCTTCTACAGAGCATCCAGAGACCAACAACATACCAATACCACCATTCTAGAATTTCAAAGCCTACCATTCTAAATTTGACTTTCACCATATCGATATCCATCATTGGGTTTACTGCAACACAGACATAAACAGAACACTCAAACTGAAAGGGGCCATCACTAGTTTCAGTAGAGGAAAAATTGAAAAGGTATCAGCTATTGCTTGAACAAGTTTTGTAGCTATAGATCTCTACAAAAATACTACAATTTTATTATTGTTTATTTTTTTCACTAATTTGTATCTATATATCGCATTTTTTTATTACAAATGGTGATCATTGGAAAATCTGTAGTTATGTCCAATATATATATTTTTTTTAATGATGTCTATAAATATAAGTTATATTATTATACCATATAAATATTTAAATGCATTCTTAACATTTATATGAATTATTGAATGTTAACTTTTGGATTAATGTACTGATACATATGAAAAAGTTCTTTTAAATTTACGTCTTATATGTATTATTAAGCTGTTTAACGTGCTACAGATAAATCTAAACTCAGATAAAAACTTGCTTGCTAATATCACATACATGTTTGCCTTTAGATTTAGTCGAATGATACACTAGTTTGGAGACCAAACGTCTGAACTCGACAGTTTATATATTGTGACGTTTATCAACCATCATACAATTTTTTATTTTTTATTTACACCAACCATCATACATTCATACATAGGTGACTATCTAAACGGGCATGCAAACGTTATATTTTGAATAATTGTCGATCAAATTATTTCGACAACTCGTCATGCGTACATGCTAGTGCAACCGTATAGTTCCGATCGAAGTATATATGGATGAATGTACGTACAGATACATACACGTGTCGTCATAACACATGATAAGAATGTCACCACCAAAGCAAACAGTGAGCATGCCCCATGCATGACCAACCATTAAATGAAATTTGACATCGTGTACGATTCCATAAAACATTATATTAATCTCAACATCATGACTCCTACGTGATCCCATATTCGTTTTTTTTTATTACTTTCCTATTAAAATTTGGATTATGGATATTGATCAACATAAACCATAGTAATTTTTTCACACCATTCAATAAAATTGTGAATGTATATATGTTGAAAATGACTTAACTTTTTGTTGGTGTAACATCTAAGTGGTAAAGTCCCATTCATGCATTTAACAGTTCTACGATCTTTCCATCCGTTTATAAGCGATTTATCAATAGTTAATTCCATCAAATAAATTTCAACAATAGTCTCTTTGATCAACTATAATTTGTTTAAATTATGCATTTAAAATACAATATGATATTTTGTGAAACAAAAACATACTTGAAAACTAAATTTATCAAAAAAAAAAATAGCATTGGAAAATCAAGTGGCTTAAATGTGCTTGTTCGATTTGATTTTAATTCATCAAACTAAAAATTAGTTGATTTCCGATATCTATTCGACTGAAATTAGTTAATTTAAAACATTATGTTTTAGCTATTGGGACATATCAAGATGTAATTATTTTTATCTTCGTAATTTTATCAAAGTATTTTTCAGAATATTACAAGTATTCTCTTTAACAAAGAAAATATTACTAGTATTTTACTAAAATGAATGAACAAAATAAAATAAAATTAATAACAAATATAACTAGCAAGCATCGAATCCAATATTTCACAAAACATGAATTCATTTTAAAAAATGCTTTATTAGAAGCATATCTGTCAGATCTTTGGAATCCATTATTGTGTATAGTGAGAAAGTTTGCAGAAGCAGGTTCAATAAAGGAGGTGAAACGAACATGTCCAAAGGGGGCAACCTAATCACGTGATCTGTCTTCAAGTCACGTGACAATGACTTTTCACGCCACGTGTCTTACCCTCCTACCACGTGTCCCTTCCTTTTGGCTAAAAAATAGGATCCCGACAAAAGATAAAATCTTTAATGAAAAAATATCTTAATTCGAAGAGAAAAAGAATCAGTGGGCGTTGCCAAAAAAAAAAAAGAATCAGTGGGCCAAATAAGTTGTACGAAAAGTACACGTGGTACAAGGCTTCTGGTCTTTGACTGCTGACGTTTCATTGTCTCTCTGACATTACAAAGTCTGAGACTCGAGTAGGAACTTTCGTTACGATTCATACACGTGGCGTGATCAGACTGAGTGATTTGGATCAACGACGAAGCTACTTCTTGTTCTTCAGATGCGAAAATTTTTCGGACTTTACAGGTTACGGGTTGACCCGACCTTGACGGAGCCGGGTACTGGCTAAAATTGTTTTTTTTTTTTTTTCTGGTTAAACTGGCTAGAAGCTAAATCGTTAAAGGTCCTTAATTTCAGGTTGACTATTGAATGGATATCTGAATTTGAGCTGGTTCTCGTCAAATGGAAAAGTTTTACTTTATTTTGATTGATTGATATATAAATTTACTTTTTTTGGTGAATGATTTAACTGAAATATATATACAGCTAACATAAAATTAGTAAATGCACCCACTAAAAAAACAATTGATATAATACTCGTGTGAAAGTGAATTTTGATTTTGATTTATTTATTTGAAATGGTAACTCTTTTTTTTATTGTCATCTGTTATATATTATCTAGTCTTTATCAACTTGAACAACTTACAATTATATAAACAGTTTTTTTAAACAACAATTCTACTATATAGTTCTTTCCATAATATATAAATCTACGATAAACTGTTCTAAATTTACATACTTTGTAATAAATTTTTTTTTGTTATATTGGTGACTATGACAAACAGTTCTATCTACAATATTCTAAAACTTTTGATAAACTTTGCATTTATAAATATGTAAAAATTGTTTTTTTTTCTTCTAAATATCAAATCCCAAACGTGATATAAAACCCTTGACCACTAAATCAAGAGACTTTCATAAAAATGATAACTTTTTAGAAATTTAATGTAACGTTTAAGTTTTGCATTTTTAAATCACGGAATTATGATTTTCTATCTTTTTCTATTTTTCAAAAGAAAAAATTTATGTGGTTTTTGTAAATTACCATTTATTTTAAAAAATATTTTTTACTGAAACTTTTAAAAATTACATGAGATTAATAACAGTTTTAGTATGTTTTTGTTAAATTTATTTCATACATTTGTAACTTATAGTTCAAATGCCAAAATATATATATCTCATGGATTTCAAGACATTATGCCATATATTTATATACTTTTACTTCAATGCCTACGTACGTAAAATGTGGGATATTGAAAACTTATATATAATATATATACATATATAATATATATGTGAAAACTCCTATCATTCTTTCTCCGGAGTAGATGGATTGAAACATACGTAACAGAATTATTTCTCAATGTTTCCGATATTACTAAATCAATATTCTTTGGCATAACCCCAAAGTATACGTGAAGCATCAAGTCTATAAACTTTAAATATCTTGATCAGTTATGATCTATTTCAGCCAATGGAATACAAACTACAGAGACATAATTGTGGTGAAGACAAAAGAGGAGTTACTCTTAGATGGAGTCGTTAATAATTAATACTGTGTGAAAATGATTTGATATATAAATTGATTTTTTTTTTTTTTTTTGCATAAATTCTGCATCCTGTCACCATTCCTTGGGATTTTGCAAAGATCGTATGGAGGACTTAGGGTATGGTTTTTATAATCAATAATGGAGGATATGTATACATATTATAAGAAAAAGAAATCATATTACATTACATTTCAATTGTATTTTATTTTCCTTACAAAATAATATCTTTTGGACTCGATCGACAAGATCGAAAAGTTTGTTTGTCTACTACAATAAATACACAAATAGACAGCAAAAATAATTGGTAAATGGAGAGGCCATGGCAGCCGTTGGATGCCGCATTCGTATGAACCGTTGTTTTCAAAGTTTTTATTCTTTCACTCTATTATATGCAGTTATATGCTCACGATCATTGTTTGCTTATAAAAATATTTGCAAACTTAATGTTTCTTATGACCTTTATCCGATACGTCTATATCACAATTCACAAAACATTGTTGGTTGTTTTGTAAGATTAAATCTCACGAGACTTGAGTGAGGCTCAAGTTGGATTAAATATTGGAAGGGAGAATGTACAGTTGGTTAACTTACAAAATGATAAATGAGTCTGGTGGCCGGAGGTAAATATTTATTTTAAATATATACAATTGCGGTTTATCTCATTTAAAAATTTAAAATCTATATAAACAAATTTCAGATATAAAATAACAAATTGTACTATTATTCAAACGTTCATATGATTTTTTAAAATATATATACATTACGTTTTATTTTGAAGAAAAATTGAACAACATGCAAATAGAAAAGCACAAAATTTTAAGAATCAAGTATCCAAAATCTAATAAATAAGTAACTAATAATTTTTCGAACTGTAAAATAAAAAATACCTAATATTTTTCTTCAAATAATTAATATTCTAATACAAATTTATTATATAGTATATGATATTATATTCAACTATGTACATGGCTATTTATATGATTTGATTAAAACAAAGATGATCTAACAAGAATTTATTAGTATACATCAATTGTATTTAATGACCACAAATAATTAGATTTGGTGCGGCTTGCATGGGAAACGGCGGACTCTTGGAGGATTTCAATGATTATATATACATTATAAATCTCTGATTCCAAAATTTTGACAAACATATGATTCCACCTTTGCGTCTTTTCGAATCAAGCAACCTTCCCAAGAAAATAGATTTATAGTGAAAAACTCTAGTCTTTCGTCGTCCAAGTAAGTTAGTATGTTGCTTAAATAGAGCAAGCAACATTAACTATACTCTTCCTACATTTGCATAAATTCGACCCAAAAGATTTAAACTTGCTAAGACTAAACACATACTTGCAGAAGAAAGATAATAGGTGAATTACTATGAAAAGGAAATAAGATATCTGTAATTACAGATTAAGTTTCATTAATAAAACCCACTAACAAAAACTAAATCCTTCATATCCAAAGAAAACAACAGGGCTCCTTCTGGTTCTGAAAAAACTAAATCTTTGGATTAGCGGATCTATCAAACGGTCATCTGGTTTAGTTGTAAACTTTAGCTTCATTGGTAGAAAATTAAAATCTTACTCAGGTAGCTCGGTCCATATTCTATATTAAGAACCTATATAAATGGGCTTATTTACTTGTTGGAGGCCCATATAATAAATCTCACTCAGGTAGCCCCGTCCATAGTTTTTTTACTCCACTTAACGTCTGTTTTTGGATTACTGAAAATTTGCACTTTTATGCGAATTGTGAATTTAAAAGCTGTATTATTTGTAAGTTTTTGAACGGTTAGAAAAAAACGGCTTAAAAACAGATAAATATATCAATTAAAAAAACACTTAATTTATATTAGTGGTTAAACTATGGCTACTATAATATAAACGTTAATACTTACAACAAATGTTAAAAGTTACATTAGCAAAAGAAGTTTTTTTAATAATTTAAAACGTCTCACTAATACGATCAAAAATGAACATAAGAAGACTATTCTGTGAGATAGGTTGTTTTGTGTGATATTAATTAGATTATAAATTAGATTAAATCATTCAAAAGTACAAGAAGTGGTGATGACAAAACAACAAAAGTGACGTGGATCCTAGTTATGTTGTTATTTATTTATCGGTAAGAAAAGAAAACTTGGTGTGTGATGATTCGCTGCTCGCCGTCTGAGTGTTATTTAGGCAAGCAAAAGCGACATCAACTAGTAATATAACAACGACGAGTGGTGGATTATCATTAATTATTCAAAATGTAACATTAAAGCTTCTCCTGCTGGCATCTTCTTTGAATTCTTAACGATAACTTATTTTGGTAAAGAAGAATTAAAAAGCATAAAGGCTTTTATTGTTTTCCGAAGTATATAGGCTTTGTATCACCATCACAAATTAATATGGGATCAATTGGTACCATCTTTGTTGGCCATTAAGAGTCAAACCTATTCGGTTCTTATCATGCATGATTCAAGTAAATAACTGAAATACATAAGTTGATATGAACCGTTTAAATAATTGATAAAAATGGATAGTTACCAAATACCGGTTTTATTTTGTTGTTATAAAAAACATATTTAGTTGTCATATTTTCTTTTTAATTAAAATTTCAAGATACCAATAAGAAAAAACAAAATATAGAAGGAGAGTATCTCTATAAATGAATGTTCGATAAATGAATAATTTTAACAAATGAATAAATTTTTCCAGTTCCTACTTGGACTAATATGCTAAATAAATAATCTTGTTAAATGCATTAATACATATTTAAAAAAATTCTTAAATACCCTATGTAAATATAAATAAATATTCAATACTTATGTTTATATAGATTATGTTAAATCTGAAGAACTAAAAAAAATTGTTCTAATTCTACATCAATCTAGAAAACTATTTTTTTATAGTTCTAGATTTTTTTAAAAAAATTTCTAAAAATTTTAATTTTTTTAGTTTTAGAAAACTTTTTTTTTCTAGTTATAGAAACTTCATTTTTCTAATTTAAAATTTTCAAATTTACAAAAAAATACTATCTAAATAAATAAAAATTCATTTATCAATAATTGAATAATATATTTATTTATTGATAAATAAATAATTTAGTTAAACAAATATTTTTTATTAGTCTCAAAAATATTTATTTATATTTATAAAGGTAGTTGTAGATAATAAAACGTGTACACTATTAAACTCAACTGGAACGCGGTTGGTCGACGTCGTAGGCAGTGCAGTGTTTGTCCTCACGCGTACGAAAAGATGTCACGACCTCATTGAACTTTAAAACGATCAAGCTAGCTAAGCTACTTTTTTATCTTTTTATAAGTCAATTTTTTTTTTTTATCATGTTTTTGTTCAGTTATAAATATCTCTTCTTGTTTTTGTTTCGGTCCAATAATTACATTTATCTTCACAATGTTTTATATTTCTTTTGAAAGTATGTATTCAAATCGAACCAAACGTAATACACAAATAGAACATAATAAATTAAAATGAACGTACTAAAAAGTTTTGTAGTCATAGTAAAGGGATAAAACTCATGATTATTAAATATATATACATGGTACCTAACTTTTCATATATTACAGTAATCAAAATTCATCATCATACGTGAATAATGTTCTATATACTAACTATGGGACAATTGAGAAAAATATTTAAAGATATATTATACTAGGCTACTTTTTTCAAAATTAAGGAAATACACTATTTTGGATTAGAAATTTAGTTTTTAGAGTTTTAGTATTAAATCAAACGACCATATCACGGATTGCACTTGAAGACAAAGTGCGATGGACGGTGGAGTATCCCCGCCGCAATTTTTTTATAAATATAACACGTTACCAAATCTATTAAATTGGCATAAATTTGCTCTTTTTTGTTATAAAAAAAAACGAGTTGTATATATATATATATATGGTTAAAGATTTGAAAATCACTTCTATTTATATATATATATATATATATTGAATAAAAATCTTTTCATCGATCGCAACTATATGATTAACTACTAGAAATCACCAAAATTGGAAGTTTTAATGTTATGCTTTAAGTTCAAATCATTGTTTAGTTTATCAAAAAGTATGAAAACAACATCAGGTTTAAAATAGAAAGAGTAATCTTAGAAAATACAAAAGAGGACATGAAATCTGAGTAGATGCTGACTCAAAGGTTGGTCAAAACTCAAAACACAGCTAATGGAGATAATTATTATACACGTCACGCTGACTTGTTTTTTCTCCTCCCAACTTGTTCCTAAAATATCACAAACACAGAATAACACAGCTGTTCCTGACTCCCGATTTTTATTTTTATTTTTATTTTATTTTGCTTCTAAGGACTCAATTTGTTTCATTATTTCACAATTCAGGACTCTTAGATTTCCTCGATATTCTTTAGAATTTCTTTTATTATACTGTTCTCTTTCCTTTTAACATTTCCTCAGTTTTAGTATTTTTTTTTTGTTGGAATAATATTTTTTAGTTGTTATCACCACCATAAGTTAACCATTTTATAAACTCAGTGTGGATTAATATAGAATAAATTAAAATTAAACACAGGAACAAAATCAACCTAATTTATCTAATTTCTCAATATAACTATTTACGAGCCCAAATTTTCGAAATTAATAACCGATATATCCGCTTCAAGAGATAAATTTAACAAACTATTAAGATAAGATAGTTCAAAAGAAGAAACTCACATTCTCCGAGCGTGTAGAACACGAACTATGCTTGAAATGGTTATGTGAGGTACACGTGCCATTAAGAGCGCGTGATTTTGGTGTGTGACATTTTTTTTGGACATTAATTTCAGTTTAAGGACACAATCCAAGTTAAGTTTATGATATAAGGACTTACACTGTCTCCAAATCTGCAGGAAGGACTTTTGATTGGATCAATATAAATACCTTCTTCATTCTCTTGCACCTTCATCAACATCTTCACAATTCACACAATATCAACATCTTCACAATGACTATTCTTGTTGAACATTTCGTCTCCGGTAACGTTTCATTTTTTTATTCTTTTAATATATTAGAGAATGGTAATTTTTTTTTTTTGTTATCTATATCCTTCTGTTAGATTGGTATTGAACAGTGATAATAAGATTCATAAGCATATAAAAGCTTATTCACCGTCAATCGTTCATGTCAAAACAATATAGTGATATAATGCAAGTATTGCGTCTTATTGGATATCTTTTGAGATTTCTAGGTGTAGATATATAATCAAATATTGTAGGATAGATTAAGATTAGTTACACACAAAAAGAAAAAGAAGACGTGATTATTATTTTTTATTAATATTGTGGCGACGATTACAGATTCAAGAATCGAGGAAAAGAAAATGAAAGAGGAGAGAGATGATAAATTGCTGTTGGATGGAGGTTTCGTGGTTTCAAAATCTAAAGAAACTGATGGATTCGATGCTCCTGATATCAATTTCTTGGGCCACACTTTTAGGTTTGTTTTTTTTGTTCTATGATTCTATCTCTAGAGATATACCTTAATTAATTAATTAATTAATCGGCATATAATATGGACATTAATTAATTCATTAATTATAATTGTCTTTCTTTTTTTTTTTTTTCTATTTAGGGATTATGAGAATGGTGCAAGCGAGAGACAGCAAAGTGTTGAGGAATTCTACAGAATGCAACACATTCACCAGACTTATGACTTTGTAAACCAAAACAAAACCTTAATTTTACATTTTGACAAGGCTAATTAAATAAGTGTTAAATAAATCTTAAAAACATTGGAAAAATTGGACAGGTGAAAGAAATGAGAAAAGAGTATGGAAAACTGAACAAGATGGAAATGAGTATATGGGAATGTTGTGAGCTATTGAACAACGTGGTCGATGACAGTGATCCTGATCTCGACGAGCCTCAAATTCAACACCTTCTCCAAACCGCTGAAGCTATTCGCAGGGATTATCCTAACGAAGACTGGCTCCATCTCACCGCTCTAATCCATGGTACATGTCCTGTTCTTCTTTATCATAATTATATATATACACACTATAAGTTTGAAAAATTCTATTGTTACATGTATCAAATAATAGTTATTAACAAAACAAAACAAAATTGATTATTTGAGTTGCAACTTGCCAATGTTACTAGTTGAGTAACATGAAATTTGATAAAATGTCACCTTACCCACGTTATAAATGCTGAATATTAAACGGTCAACAGTTTCAAAGTTTTTTTTTGGAATAAAACGGGTTATATTGTAAGCTGTAAGTCTATAATTTATACTGGTTATATTCATATTGAGCATAAATATCTTAATGTTAATACGCTGAGTTAGATTACATGGACAAGATAATTTTTATTATCTTCGGTCAGCATTGGATTTTGAATTACTATTGTTTATCTTTTATATATAGATCTTGGAAAAGTTCTCCTTTTGCCAGAATTTGGTGGTCTTCCCCAGTGGGCTGTCGTTGGTATGTATTAAATATGAATTATCCTATTATAAACTTTTATTGGACTATTATACACTATTCTATAATTATTTTCTTTCATTTAATTCTGTAAATATATAGCAACAAATTTGTACAACATTTTCAACACTTGCACTGAATTACAGGCGATACATTTCCAGTTGGATGCACCTTCGACTCAGCCAATATTCACCACAAGGTAAAAAAAAAATACATTAGGTCTATCGGTAGTATATTTCGGATTCAGAAAGGTTTGATTATAACGTACATGAATAAGCTATGTTAATTGATATATTTGCCATTATTATGTTGCAGTATTTCAAAGAAAACCCTGATAATAATACCCCAAAGTACAACACCAAAAATGGAGTTTACAATGAAGGGTGTGGATTGGACAATATCCTTATGTCATGGGGTCATGACGACTACATGTATTTGGTAATTACTATATTATTTACTATAAATGAACCTGATTTATAAGAATTACCAAAAAACTTATAATTTGATTGATTTTGATAATTTTTTTTTATAAAAAAATAGGTGGCTAAGGAGAATGGCACAACTCTTCCTCACGCTGGTCTCTTCATTATTCGATACCATTCCTTTTATCGTACGTTTTCATCACATCTTATATGGTTTCCACTCAGAAAAATTAAGTATAGATATCATCTACTACTTTTTTTGTTTATTACTAACATTCTAATAAATAATCATGCAGCATTGCACAAGGCCGGAACCTACACACACTTGATGAACGATGAAGACAGGGAGGATCTCAAGTGGCTCCATGTATTCAAGTAAAACTATTTTTATTTATTTTATGTTATGTTACTAATCGATATTCCAATTTTGTTATTCTAACGAATTCAAATAAAACCGCAGTAAATATGACCTATACAGTAAGAGCAAAGTTCACGTAGACGTCGAACAAGTGAAGCCTTACTACATTTCCCTTATCAACAAGGTATGTATATATATATATATCAATAGAATGTGTTTTAATATGAAATCTGTAAAGATAGTATGCAATTTACTTAATTCCTCTCATATTAATGCCTATATGTATATTTTTTTTGACAGTATTTTCCGGCGACACTAAAATGGTGAATTATAAAAGTTGGGAGAGCACTAATAACATTTTACTTGGAGGATGAGATCGAAGGTGGATGAGTTTCTATTGTATAAAACGAAAGAGTAATCTATATCTAATACAAATTTATGATGTTCATTTCTTGTTTTCTTTTCCCATCATTTTAGGAATCATGCTGTATGCAATAGCATTTTATCAAAAATAAATAATTTGACCCATCTCCAAAGTTTTCCTAAAGTTCCAAATTTTATCCTTGATATTTCCATCATATCGGTAGTTATCAAATAATTTCGGATTGGTTATCAAAAATCAGTTATCTATCCTGTTAAGCTACAATCCTAGGCATGCATAAATAATAGTTTATAAATAATGAAAATAAGGAAATAAAGAAAACCCTAAACTCTAAACCATAGGAACTGTTTGCCATTAACCACAAAAATGCAGTTGGAGACTACAATAAGATGTAATTTCCTCAATATTCAAGCATCTAAAAAAAAAAAAGAAACATTCAAGCATCTTTTCACTATACTTTAACCATTTGGACCATGTGAACTGATGATATATAATGTTTAAAGTTATCCATATGGTAAGCTAATGTTTATCCCCCACTTCACAGTTCAAAACATCACTACAAAACGACATACTCATTGTTAACTGATTTATTAGTCTCGCGACAACTCTTCTGTAAAAAATCGTTTATACATATTCGCAGTTTAAAAAAAAAATTTGAGAGGATAAAAAGGGTGTTTTTGTTTAAAGTTGCAATAAGAGGAACTGAGTGATTCTTCTATATCTAATTTTCACTAAAACCACTTCCACTCAAAGCATGAAAAAAACAAACTGTTTTTTATTCAATTCGATTTGGACAAAAGAGTGAACTAATCTTAATACAAGAAGTTGACAACAGTGTTATGAAATGGAAGCAAACCCTTTTCAATAATTAATGGGCTTTGTCCATAAGTTGTATAGGTGAAAGAATGTTGGCTTTGCTGGTCTCCACAATGCAACCATTCATCACCATTTCCTCCAGCATGAAATGAGCTTTCTCCAGATGGAACATTATGTCAAGCTCACACTGCATGAATTTCCACATACAAGATCACAAAGAGGAGACACAAAACAAGACAAAGTCTATTCGATTCGAGACTACTATAAACCGTAAAACTTACCACGTTTCCAAAATGCTTGTCCATTGTCTCAACCAAAAGATGTATGAACTCTAGAATCGCCAGCTCGTTCTAGGACAAGACTCGTGATTAATATCAGCAAGCAAACAAATTTTAGAGATGGATGAACGGAAAATCTAAGCGAGGATGTGCTAATAGTTTCAGTTTTTCAGTAGTAGAAATCTTCCTTATGATCCTCCAAATTATTTATATATTGTTCCTCAATAACATACTGAAGCCGGTATCATAAACACAAACTCATTCGATTTGATTTCAAAAACAAATTTTTGCAGCTCATAATGAAACAGAGAGGTATATATAACTTACTTCATCGTCATCAACCCCAACCATGAAAAACAGAGATGCATAACGCCTGTAGACTATCTTGTAGTTGCGATGCTCCACAAATGAACACTGTTTATGAAGAAGCAATGCAACAGATGTTAAGAAGAAACGATGATCTAGAAAATATGAACAAGGAACTCAAACATTGATCGTATCTAACCAGCCCTGCACCAAACCTTTACATGGCAAGAGCAAGACGAAAACAAAAACACGAACATATCAAAGGAGCTCAATTGTAAACAATGACCAACGATGATACTAAACATGAAACATCTAAATCAAATTAGATTCATTCCAGAATCAGTAATTTATCTCATCACCACTACGGAAATTCGCAATTCGGCTATGTATTAGTATAGGTCTCCGCCAAGAAATCCTAATTACCAACAAAGAAACTTCGAATTTCCAATCAAATTACAAATTCAGATGAAACCCAGAGACTCAAATTCATATCCGGATCATCTGACAAATCAAGTTCAAAAGGCCAATTCGAGGAATTGAAACAGCTAATTACGACCCAAAAGAATCAAAATCACGATCGATCAAATGGAATTTGAAGAGAATGAGGTGATTTACCTGCTGGTCGTTGCGAGCGAGGCATTTACGAACGATCTCGCCTTCGAGAGCTCGACGTTCCTCGAGAGTGAGCCATTCATAGTACTGGGCAAGACGAGTCTGGCCTTGCTTGTTCACCATTAATATGAACCTTATTCCCATCTCTCTCTCCTCTCTCCGAGACAAAATCTCAGATCTTTCGATTTTTTTTTTTTACTTCTTCTATGTATCGGCCCATTATATATAAGTAGGCTTAGTTAAAATTGAGCGTAATCCACTAATAATAACTATTTAGTTCCCAATTTTATAGTCTATAAAGGTCGAAACAAAATCATAGCTATATAGTTATTTTATTGAAAAAATATCAATTGTTTAATTTATGTAATATATAATAATTGGAAAGAAATATTATAGAACAAAAATTAATTATATAATTTAAATTTAAATATTTAAATTAAAAATACAAAATATAAAAATAAAATAAAAATATTTTTTTTTTAAAAAAAAACATCACAAATATATAAATATCAAAGTGATTAATATCAAAAATATAATAAAATATGATAAACATTAGAAAAAGAATATATACAAAATTATACAGAATTTTAAAACATAAAAAATAAATACAATCAATAAAATATATGTGAAAAAATTAACAAAATTCAAAATAGTATATTAAACAAGTTGTAATACTGAAAATTTTAAGATGACGTATTAAAATGATAAAAACTTTATTAAAAGTACAAAAAGATTAGTAATAAAATTAAATATATATATATCATATAGCTTACAACATAAACTAAAAAAAAATCTGCAAATTAGTACATGTTCTTTTTTTTTATAAAGAAACACATAAGAATATTAATAATAAAAATAAAAATATTAAATATCCACTAACGCGCAGGTTCTTTCATAACTATAAATGTTGAAAAAAACAATCTAACTATAAAGTTGTGAACTAAATAGCTAGTCCCATTAATAAACATAATACATTTCAGATTTTTTTCATCAGATGAAACTTCCATATTATTCATTGAACTACCGAGTACTGTAACTTAAAAATTTAGTTGACATCTAACAAATTTAATTTTTTAACTTCATGAAACGAATTAAAGAAATTTTTGCTTACAAAAAGATGCATGTTTTTTTTTTTTTTATCATTAGCTATTCCTTGATGTATCCAAAGTGAAAGTAATTACCACACCCAAAGTGAAAGTCATTACCACATCCACATTCAGAATATCAGATGTATAAAACCTCTCAACCATACCCAATAATCAAAACATCAGAGTTTGAAATATATAATTTTCATCTCAGAGTAATTTCAAATATTTAACAAAATTAAGCCAAGAGAGAATGACCTGTTAAGATCAAACACCTGAAGTTTTGGAATCCCTTTGAACAATAAAAAATTCACTCTGCGTTTATAGCTACGTTTTGCCCTAGAAACCTTAAGGTTACACAAACCAATATAGACAAAAGTGGAACGAAACTGGCTGAATCTAATCATATTATATTCGATAAAATTCGAACCACCCAATAACCGAATTAAACAGAACCATAATTTATTCTGATTAGTTTCGGTAAATTAAAAAAAAAAAACCAAATTTCCCAAAATACTTTTATAACAGATTCGAACCAAACCGGAGTACCTGAAATCACAACCCTAGTAAATTCTATTACTACCGCCACCGTATTAGAATCCATAACATTATTTTTTTTTGCTCAAAATATTGTACATCAAGGTTATTATACAAACCGCAATGCTACATTTTGTTTGTCATACGTACGTCATAGCTTATAAGTCATAAGCTATATGCTACGTCATAGCTTATAAGTCATAAGCTATATGCTACGTCATAGCTTATAAGTCATAAGCTATATGCTACGTCATAGCTTATAAGTCGTAAGCTATATGTTTAGTTGTATCATTTGAGTGCATACACTGTTTTCCAGCCAAAAGTATTTTTTTAAAAGATGAATTAAAGTAGGAAGCCTTTTGATGAACAGTTGAAAACAAAACAGTCACTCAGACGCAAAACTCCATAAAACCTCTGCCCCCACTTAAGCCTAACTCACTCACTCATCATTAATCAATGCTTCAACCACACTCTCTGTAAGAAACCTCAACAAAATCATCTCAACTTCTTTCTTTCTCAACATTCCCCAAAAACACAAAGACAACTTTTAATCAAGCTTCTTCTAGTTTGATAAGTTTTAAAGAGGGAACAAGAAATAATTGATGAGGAAGAAGAAAGGCAACAACTTTAAGCTACTGAGTTTGTTTCTGTTTCTGGGTACATGCGTTGGAGACTACGGCATTGGTGTCGGAATCGGAAATGGAGACGGCGACGTCGGAAACCCTAATACCGATCCTGTCTCGGCTCCAAAGCAACAGACAAATGCAGCTTACAGTGCTCTTCAATCCTGGAAATCCGCCATTACAGAGGATCCATCTGGTGTTCTTAAGACATGGGTTGGTGAAGATGTCTGTTCTTACAAAGGGATTTTCTGTGCTGGTTCTTCTGTAATCGCCATAGATCTAAACAAAGCAAATCTCCAAGGCACCATTGTCAAAGACCTCTCTTTTCTCTCAGATTTAACCATCCTCCATCTAAATAGCAACAGATTCTCCGGTCAAATCCCAGACTCTTTCAGAACCTTAGATTCTCTTCAAGAACTTGATCTCAGCAACAACAGATTCTCTGGCTCTTTCCCTCAGGTCGCAATCTACATCCCTAATCTCGTCTACCTCGATCTCCGGTTCAACAGTTTCACTGGTTCGATTCCTGAAAATCTCTTCAACAAACAATTAGACGCGGTTCTTCTCAACAACAACCAATTCACCGGAGAAATTCCCCGGAATCTCGGATACTCATCCGCATCGGTGATTAATCTGGCCAATAACAAATTATCCGGCGAAATCCCGACGAGTTTCGGCATATCCGGATCGAAATTGAAGGAGGTTCTCTTCTTGAATAACCAGTTAACCGGTTGTATACCGGAATCGGTTGGATTGTTCTCCGACATTGAAGTATTTGATGTTAGTTTCAATTCCTTGATGGGTCATGTCCCCGACACGATCTCTTGCTTATCGGAGATCGAAGTTTTGAACCTCGCACACAACAAATTCTCCGGCGATCTTCCCGATTTGGTTTGCTCTTTGAGGAATCTGATAAATCTCACGGTTGCTTTCAACTTCTTCTCCGGTTTTAGCTCCGAGTGCTCGAGAGTCAGCGTCGGGTTCGATTTCACCGGAAATTGTATTCCCGGCAAGGGTTATCAGCGGTCACAGCCGGGTTGTTCGGCGATTCCCGGCGGCGTGTTGAGTTGCCTCCGGATTCCGGCGCAGCCGCTAACGTGCGCTGCGATCCTGGGATTGAAGGCGACTTCATCTCCATGACAATATAAAGTTCGAAGCTTTTTTTTTTCTTTTGATTCGCTGTTGCAAGATTTGTTATGCAGTTTGTGACTTTATTATGATAGAAAACGCCAAAATGGTTTTACCGGTTAACTATTAATCAACTGATTTTGTATAATTGATTATTTAGAAGCTTCTTTCTCTGATTTTTTTAAAAATCCTGTTTCTTTGTAATCGGAGCATCGGATCTTTCTATGAAAAAAAAAACATAAAATATTTGATATTGCTGAAGATTTTTGTTTCACCCGCAAGAGAAAATATCGTTGAATGAAATTTATTATCATCAATAAATTAACTGATCTTCAATGAATGAAAGAAATTGGTCATGTTGTTGGTCCAAATTTGGTCCCGACTTGCCCAATAAAGGATATTACAATAAACAATAGCAAAGGTCCATAAGAATTTCAATAAGCAAAAAAAAATAAAAGATTGAAGATCAAGCATAAAAAACAAAACAACAAAAATAGTTAAGAAACATAAGATAAAACAACAAGAAAATAATTGAAACTCATCAACTTGCTAATTACCAAACTTGTTGAAGTGATAAAACATAATCGAGTTATATCATTTTGATCAAATGTTAAGTTGATCATTTTTGAAAAAATAAATTAATTCCCGATTAACTCTACCTAAAAATCCAAAAAATGGGATATAATGGTTATTATTCATATATGACAATGGTAGATCATTATTCATATATTATAGATAGTAAGTTATTAGTTATAATTTTTTGTCAACAAATTACAAAATAGAATCGGTTGACAAAAAATATAGAAATAACTTACTATCTATAGTATATGAATGATGATCTACCATTGTAATTTGTGTGGCTCATACGGATCAGACTCACGGCAAATGGGCTTAGAACAAGAATAATGCGGAGGTGGTTCCATTTCGATTTCTTTCTTTACGAGGAATGTTTTTCAAATGTTCCAACCAATCTCTGTGAAATGAATTTAATATATTAGTAGGCTCTATCTTCATTAAATCATATATCTCTCAACTACCATAAACTTTTCTGTTTTTATAATCCCCAGGTACCAACTTGATTCGGCTGTTGTTATTAGACCATCGATTTTATATTTTAGACAGAGTCTGTCTTAAACAAAAGAAATCATTTTGGTCTTTGAACAGCTGAACAGCTGTTCTTAAAAAAAGATTCGTAAACGATAAGAAGGTCGTCTTAATATGATCATAAAACCTACTTAATCATCCTTAAAAAAGAAAGAACAGCTAATTCACAATTTTGTGAATCACGAATTGTGTACTTAAGTTTTTAATAATTTTTAGTCCACAATATTTTTTAAAATTAATGTTATGAAAACAAACGAATTTGATCTTTAGAAAATAAAACCAACAATTCACACTGTAAAAACAAAAAAAAAAAGTAATTTCGGTATAGATTACATCCAGATATTTCTAGGAACTCACAAAATTTGTATTTGGAAACTAAAAAATCTAGATGCTAAACCTATTTCAATTGTTTTTTTTTTAAAAAAAAAAAAACAAAAAAGCGGTGAACTCTGTAGATTTTGCACGATCAAGCTTGATACATATAACTCAATATGATCAATAGTCTTTAGTAATACATGAAGACGAGCTCTACTTTGTCTTCAAGTAATATGATCAGCATCTCTACTTTGTCATATTGAAAGTAATTGACGAGCTCATCCAGTGCATTGTATGAGGAGCCTCCAGTACTTCTCACAGAGGCTTTGAGCTTTTCCTTAAAAACAAGTGCTCTCTCCCTCATCCCTGCACCCTCTTCATCCACAATCAACCTCTTCACAACTCTCTCTACCTTTCCTCTTTCCACTTCACCTTCCAGATGAATCCCTATTACCCAAACACTTACTAAGTACGCTGCGTTTACCTTCTGCTCGCTTTGAAAAGGCCTACAAATCAGTGGAACTCCTTCCACAATGCTCTCGAGTGTGTACACTTCAATTCCAAGTTCTTGTTGTAGCCATGACATAGACGAGCTCTCTAAACAGCTCGTCGTATTGATGATAATAGCGGAAGCTGTTCTTTTGTTGAATACTTCCCGACGGATCTTTAAAACTGGCTCCACTGGCCCAAATCCGGAAGGTAGTAGGTCTTTATATCTTAACGGATGCAAATTCTCCACCACCTTTTCTTGCATTTCAGGATCTGCAGAATTAAGAAGAAAAACCATATTTCAGTGAAACATGTGGTTTCAAAATGGGTTATTAAGCTGGTTTTGGGTACCTTAATTCCATGTCGATCAAAAACTTCTCTGAATCGAGTTTGCTGAAAATACAGCGTGAAACATGATTTGTAGCACTTTGAGTGCTGAAGATAACACTGGGAACCTTGAATCTTTAGATGCAGATCCACAGAAGTACATGAACTCGTCGTAGATGATATCCTTGCCATGTTGCAGCAACAACTGACCTATACAGTCCTTAAAGCTTGCCTCGCTCGTTTTGTTGAGCATTATCATAAACTCAACTTGTCCGAGTCCCCCGACTTCATACTTTGGCAAACTGTTTGGTAAGGTGACAAACATTCAAAACCAAGGAAGTGTTGCGAAGAGCTTACTAGATTGAAATGGTACTTGAACAACTGTAATTGAAAAGCCCTTAAAGTAAAGAGCTTTCCCGAGTTGCATCATTGGAGTTACATGCCCTTGTGCTGGAACTGGGACTAACATTATCCTTCTCTTCGTTTCCTTTTTATCCATTGCTTAATCTCTTATCTCTCTTACCTATCACTTTGGAGAACTACTCTAAATAAGTGATCAAAATATTAATAAAAAAAAGTCAATATTGTTGTTTATTTCCTTAAATCCTTCTTGTTCGTTATAAATAGGAGGAAATTAGCAAGGACACGTGGCGAGCACGGAGTTGATGACTAAGCTAGAACAAAGGCGAGACGTGAGTAGAATTAATTGAATTTTATGAGCGGCTAAGAATGTGTCTTTTGAATCCAACGGTCCAGATTTCATCTTACGACATTCTTGTTAGCTCCCTATTTATCGAGAGACGACGAAGTCCCCTCAGAGTTGCATTGCATGCACATACATACATACATACATACGCAGAGAGATCAAAAACGAATCGCGAAGAGTAAAAAGGAAGAAGAAGAAGAAGACAATGTCGTGGCAAACTTACGTTGATGAGCATTTGATGTGTGATGTCGGTGACGGCCAAGGTCACCACCTCACCGCTGCTGCCATCATCGGCCATGACGGTAGCGTTTGGGCTCAGAGCGCTAATTTTCCTCAGGTAATCTCTCTTCTCCTTGATCGTCCATGACTGCTTTAATTTCTTAAAGATTCCGACTTGCATTTTGTTAGTCCTTTTGGCATCTAACCGTTTCAAACTATTATTTGTAGGCTCTCTAAGTATATATTTTTAATTAAATATTTATTTAGTATTATAAAATGTATATTCTTAATTTATATGCTTTTTTTGTTTGGAAGTTAGAGTTATCTTCGAATGCGCTATTTGCATATGTTAAAAGACGGCCATGCGGATCATGTTTTGGTTAGAACAGATTCTAATTTCTTAGCAATCGGAACATTTATTGTTTAGTTTCTTCATGGTTATGCATAAATGCACCAAGTTCCTGATTTTGGATATGGTTCAAAGATTAGTTTAATTTGATCCAAAAAAAAAAGAAAAGATGATGATTCATTATCTTCAAACAGTTTAAGCCTCAAGAGATGACAGATATCATGAAAGATTTCGATGAGCCGGGTCACCTCGCTCCCACAGGCTTGTTCCTTGCAGGACTAAAGTATATGGTTATCCAAGGCGAGCCTGGTGCAGTCATCCGTGGCAAGAAGGTAAGATCACGATAATTTTTATGATTAAGGTGCAAACATGTTTGTTTTGGCAATTTCATTCTGCAAAAAAATAGTTTATGTTAATTTGTTCTTGTTATGCAAATGAAAACGTAGAAATTGCGTTTGAAACAATCGAGGCTATTTTATGAAGCTTTGAAACATGTTATATATTTCAAAAATGATAATGTTTTATGTATACAAAAAAAGATCCATGCAATGCAAACGTAAACGCATAAATTGCATTTGAAACAATTCATGCCTAAAAAAAAAAAAAAAAAAAAAAATTCATGCCTAAGATTAGGAGAATCAACTCTTGCAAAGATGGTCAAATATATGATCACTTGATAATCTGATGTTAAGAATTTATTTTTCAAACTCAAAACCGATATTAGCCATAGGGATTTGCGGGATTCTTACCAAAACATGTGCAGGGAGCTGGAGGAATCACGATAAAGAAAACAGGACAATCAATGGTGTTTGGTCTGTACGAAGAACCAGTGACTCCAGGACAATGTAACATGGTCGTCGAGAGGTTGGGTGATTACTTGGTCGAACAGGGTCTCTGAACCTTCTAGAATGCTATATTGCTGTTGTTCCAATCCTTTAAACCATTGTTTCACTTCTTTTGGTTGGGTGCATGGATTTTTTTTTTTCCTAATCTAATTTTTGGTCTTTCTGGATTCTACTTTAGCAAAGTTTTAAAGAAAGCTGAAGCTTAAGGCTGCAGATAATAACACAAAAGAAGAAGCCTTCCTCTTTTGCTTGTTTTTGTTTACTTTTATCTTAACATTTATTTATTGCGTATATATACTCATGTGGTTCTAATTAACCTGTATTTTCTTTTGCTATTCAATTTCAAACCAACAAAATAATCATATATTAATAATAAAAGGTTAATTTTTGCTTCGTAAACATCGAAAATAATAATTGTTGAAAAGGAAAAATCGAATATATATTGAAAAATCATAAATCCTCATTTGTTTGGTGGTTACACGTACGAATCAGTTACAGACTTAGATTGCCACGTTAAATTGTCGGTTCGGTAACAGAGAAGACTTTGTTAAACTGTGTTATGGGTTTCTCCGTCTCAACCGAACACACACACACACACAGACACACAAACAATATGAGCACTCATCAAACTGTGAGATACACGGTGAATCATACACACGTTCTCTCCAAATTACCTACAGTGATTTGATCTTTAACATTTGGTTTGTGTAATCTTTTTAATAATGTGATTTATGGTCCATGTGAAGCAGGTGTTGAAGCAAATGGAGCCATGGCGTGAGCTCAAAGACAAAGTGGTTCTTGTGACAGGAGCTTCCTCCGGTATAGGAAGAGAGATCTGTCTTGATTTGGGCAAAGCTGGCTGTAAGATTATCGCAGCAGCACGTCGCGTCGACCGCCTTACCTCTCTCTGCTCTGATATCAACAGCTTTGGTTCAGCCGGAACCCAAGCCGTAGCTCTAGAGCTAGACGTTACATCGGACGCAGCAACCATTCGAAAAGCCGTTAAAGAAGCTTGGGAAATCTTTGAAAAGATCGATGTGTTGATCAACAATGCTGGAATCAGAGGCAATGTCAAGTCGAGTTTGGATTTGTCGGAGGACGAGTGGGACAAAGTGTTCAGGACCAACTTAACCGGACCTTGGTTAGTCTCCAAGTACGTCTGCATTTTAATGCGCGACGCTAAACACGGTGGCTCGGTGATAAACATCACATCGATTTCGGGGCTTCACCGCGGTGTGGTGCCCGGAGGAGTCGCTTATGCTTGTTCCAAAGGAGGTGTTGACACGATGACGAGGATGATGGCTATTGAGTTGGGTGTTTACAAGATCAGAGTGAACTCGATTGCGCCAGGGCTTTTCAAGTCAGAGATCACCCAAGGTCTTATGCAGAAAGAGTGGCTCAAGAAGGTTAACGAACGGACAGTCCCGTTAAAGATGCAACAGACCGTGGATCCGGGGCTTACCTCTCTCGTTCGGTATCTCATTCACGACTCTTGTCAATATGTCTCTGGCAATACATACATTGTAGATTCCGGAAGTACATTACCCGGTCTGCCTATCTTTTCTTCTCTTTGAACCCAAAATCTTGTGTGTTGTGTGCAATAATAAGTGAAAACATTTACACATTCTCCACAAGCTTTTTAAGAACTAATCAACCGTCGTCGTTTAGTTTTTTTTTTTTTTTTTTTATCAGTTCGTGTGCCTCCCAAGAATCATTGGTTAGAGATGCCATAATCATTTCCGTCATTGATGGGAATCATTGGTATATATATAAGTTTTAGAAACTAAATATTTTTGAATCTAACATTAATCTCCGTAGACAAATTCTCCATTAAATCACAACTTTCATATAATATAAAAAAATAAACATAAATATTATATATGCACATAATTTTTATTACTAATTATATTAGATTTTAATTTTATATTTAATTATATTAATATAATTTTTGATATTATTAATTTATTAGTTAACCGTTACTAAATATATATTTTTAACAGATACCTAGTATAAATTATTTAATAATACTTGAAACTGTAGTTATCTGCTTAAAAAATTTCCACACCTACACTCCTGCATTTCAACCAATCATATCCAAACAACAGTTCCAATTATATTAAGCCCCAGAAAACACAAATACTTCTCCCTCTCGGTCTTTGGTTCTAGCAGCTCAATCAATTTGATGTAACCATTTTTTCCATTCAGTATTTTTTTTTTTTAATTAATACAAGTTACATCTACTGTTTCCTTGATATTATTCTATGTAGTGTGATGCAAACGCAAATCCGTCTAAACTAACAAAAAAAATGTCAAGTTTTATGGATTTTTAATTCAAATCAATTAATAATGAATGGATTAGATTATATTATTTATATATTTTTCAAAGTTCCATTATCTCGTCTTCTAGATTATAGTTTATCCAGACATTTATCTCGATAATATTTGATTATATAAATAATTTTGAGTTATCAGCCGAACTAGTTTGAATTGTGCTGATTTTAGTGAGATTAATCGGGTAACATTCGAACTGGATCAATTTTTGATTTGGGTTGGAGCATCATATGTTCAAATTCTGATACCATTTAAGATTTATAGATTGTTAACTCAAAACCAATTACTACCCAAAATTTTTATATATTATTTCAATTTTTTTTTTTGAATTACATTGAGAATTTCCAAAAGTGATAAAAACTATATTATTGTTTCTCTACACATTTCTTAATTTTTACTTATTTTTGATTTTTAATTACTAAAATTTTAAGTAAGTAAAACTAATATTTCTATTTTTATTAAATCTATACAAATTGTTTATTCATTTATTGCATAAAATATATACTTTTATGCTTATTTTTATTAACAGAAATTTGTAAATGTGTCAAAGAAAACTATAAACTTTAACTCCGCCCAAGATCATTTTTTGAGAATTGGTCTTTGATCTTGTGTCTAAAAAGTAAAACGCTATCTCCACTTTCTCAATTTTCTTTTGCTTATAGGAATCAAACGACTCTAACAAATCATTGTATTGTTTGCTTATTAAAAAAAAAACAAAAATAAGGCAGACTTTTCTCAAACCGAGACATTTATAATACCCACCTTAGACATTTTATCGACTGATCCATCAAAACCAAAAACCCTTAATATTTCATTTGATTAATTATCACCCAACTTTTTCCTTTCTGTGAATCGGAGGAGATCATAAACCAAAATCTAAGACCAATCTTATTAATCTCCCAAATTTGACTAAAAACACTATGATTGATTATTGAAAGTGATGGGCCAGATGTAAATGCAATGTTTGGGTGTAACGCATTAATATATGATTGAGATCTGCAAAGATAATATCCACTCTGTCTTCGGAGAGAAGTAGAGGACGAATGATGGGCACATTCTGGCATCCCTCAACTTCTTTTTTTTTTTTAAAAAAAAATTATATGTATAATTCAATCGTGATTCCAACTCATGATCCAAAATATAATATGATGTGTTTGATCGATTTTGTTGATATAATATGTGTTTGTTATGCTGATATAAATGAAAACAAGGCAAAATTAAATATTCATTAGTTTGATAATCTTTTATTTAACTCGTTTGTGTTTGTGTTCTATATGAATGTAAAATTCATCATTAAATTATTGTCTAAAAGTGATGTGGAGTTTTTTTTTTTATGGAATCGTTTTTAAAAGTTGAATTATATAAATATGATATTATTTGGTATGGTCATGATCATACTGTTGTTTCTTAAGATCTTTAGAGACGTCCGTTTGAGAGTAGAAAAACATGCACCACGAACAATACAATACAATCAATTCAAAGTAGCTCTTATCGACCTTTGACACTAATCATGTGGTTCAGCGCGGCTACTGACTCAAAGAAAATTACCGGAGCAAGCATGCATGATGAGTCTGTCAACGTTTAGATAAGTCTCGAACGCTTGGTCGAATAAGAGACCTCCAAAATATATTTGGTGGGTTTGACACCATATGTCACGACGATGAGAAAAACTTACTCGTATAGATCTTTTAAATATCTTTTAAAAAAAAAAAAAAAATGAAACACCCACTAAAACAACATATCGAGTTGTATATGGTAATAAACGATTTTATAAATTAATTTAAATAACCTTTTTAAATATAACTTACTGTATACTATTGTTGTCTAAGTATAGCTAACTATGTTAAAATGATATTTTCCTCCATTTTGCATTCACATTGTATGATTTTAATTTGCTTTTATTTCTTTATATTTATTTTTCTTGCCTTCAAAAATTTATAGAGATTATCAACTTATTTACATATACCATTTTGTGACTAAATTTACTTTTTTAATTTTTGTGTGCATCTTCTTTCCTATTTCCCGTTTAAAATTTCTATTCCTACAACTTTTTTCTATAGTAAATATCCCTACAAAATCTTAATGTTTAATAATAAGAATTTACAAGAGAAATAATAATTATTGGGTATCCATATATTTTTTAAAAAATATATGATTAATATGCTTTGACAGCCCAAAAACTATAATTAATTAAATTAAGCAGTTGACGAAAAAAATTATTAATTGAAAGCACAACAAGTCCTTGTCTACGATCAAAAGCTCACAAAGTCTAATTGAGAGAGAAGTAGAGAGAAATCTTTCACAGAAGAAACAAACTCGTTGGAGAAGTCAGTACCCGCCGGAGAAGAAGAAGATGTCGTGGCAATCTTACGTTGATGACCACCTTATGTGCGATGTCGAAGGCAACCACCTCACCGCTGCCGCAATTCTCGGTCTAGACGGCAGTGTCTGGGCACAGAGCGCCACTTTCCCTCAGGTTTCTTTTTCTCAATCGATAGGATTTGGCCGTCTGCTTTTGTGATTTTCCGTGATCGGATCTGAGGAATCTCGGATCTGATTTCGATTTCACCATCTCCGGAATCTGATGAAAAATTCGATCTGCTTTTCTGAATCAATCGATCCGTATGCGAAATTGAGTTGAACCTAAGGCTCTAGATCTTTAGTCTGATTTTGAGATTTCATTGGAATCAGTAGTTAATCATAGCTATGGTCCATGTGTTTTGTGAACTCATACGCATGCGTGAGCGTGACCGATGCAATTGAAAATGAAAATTTTTCACCAAATGTATCATAGATGCGAGATCTCCTGTTTGGTCTTAGGGTGGGTGCTTAACAATTGTTTCTCTGATAATCTCTGCTTCTGATATTGCCTGTAAGCTGAGGAATTGTTCTATTGAGATGTGCATGAATAATCCAAAGTGTTGTTTTTTAGTTGAAAGCTGAAGAAATCAATGGAGTCAAGAAGGATTTTGAGGAGCCTGGGTTTCTTGCCCCAACCGGTCTATTTCTCGGTGGTGAGAAATACATGGTTGTTCAAGGTGAAGCAGGAGCTGTGATCCGAGGGAAGAAGGTAACTTGTTTAGATCAAACATGTCTATGATTCTAACCCTTTGCAAGAAAAGGCATGATAGAGAATGAAATCAGAATTCATTTTACAATCTGTGAATATGCAGGGACCTGGAGGCGTTACTATCAAGAAGACGAATCAAGCCTTGGTCATTGGAATCTACGAGGAGCCCATGACCGGAGGTCAATGCAATTTGGTTGTGGAAAGGCTCGGCGATTACCTCATGGAGTCTGATCTCTAAACCGTGATTTCAGTTACAAATTTCTTCTTTTAACTAAAAGAATGTCATTGCCCTTTTTTTTTATTGTGATTGATTGTAATTGCTTTCAAACGCAATCAATTTGATACTTTAGGACCAATATCTTGTTGTTGGTCTTGTTCCCGAGTTTAAGTTTGTGTGTCTTGTAATGGTATTTGATAATATCTTTTTTTTTTTCCTTCATATCATATGTATTGGGTTTTTGGATTTTTATTCTTCATAATATTTTTTTTTTCTTAATTTGGATCTGCGGTTGGTTTCGATCTGTAGTTTGAAACAACATTTTCCCTGTCAAACAAATAAAAGGTTGTGAAAATAGTTGCAAGTGGTTCCCTCCTTCAAAGTATATGCACTATGCTCAACAAAAGCTAGATCAAGTCTAATATATCTCTGCATCACGCGCAATACTTTGCACTAATCATTGCTCGGGTTGTATCCCAGGAGCTACATAAAACTCTTCGTTAGATAATGGAGAACATCAACCTCATGTTCATAGGGTAAGCTTATATGACTTGTCGTGTGGTTGGGTTACATACCATGAAATTGAACTTTTTATGGAGAGGATACCAGATGAAGATAAAGCCACGGAAATAAGCATCTTGGACGTCCCAAACAGAATCTCTTTTGGGAAACGTCACTTTGAACCTCTATATCATAGATGACTGTAATAAATCGTTTGATTCTCGAGGATGATTGTAGGGTGATGAGAAGAAGATCAATTGTCTCTTCTCACCGCCATGATGGATTTTATAAGCGAGGGGAGACGAGGGCGAGACAGATATAGACATGAACGAGTCCATGAGTGACAAGAGTAACAACACCTTGACCGTCATTGACAGTGGTATCGGTATGACCAAGGTTGATTTGGTCAACAACCTTGGAACAATTGCAAGGTCTGGTACTAAAGAATTCATGGAGACATTAGCTGCAGGAGCTTATGTTAGCATGATTGGACAGTTTGGTGTTGGTTTCTACTCTGCTTACTTGGTTGCTGAGGAGGTTATTGTCACCACCAAGCACAACGACGATGAGCAGTACATGTGGGAGTCTCAGGCAGGTGGATCTTTCACCGTGACCAGAGACACCTCTGGAGAGAGTCTTGGTAGGGGTACAAAGATGAATCTTTACCTCAAGGAAGACCAATTGGAGTACTTTGAGGAGAGAAGGCTCAAGGATTTGGTCAAGAAGCACTCTGAGTTCATTAGGTACCCAATCTCTCTGTGAGTTGAGAAGACCGTTGAGAAGGAGATCTCTGATGACGAGGAGGAGAAAGAGAAGACGGATGATGAGGAAGGCAAGGTTATGGAAGTAGATGAGGAGAAAGAAAAGGAGGAGAAGAAGAAGAAGAATATTAAGGAGGTTTCTCATGAATGGGATTTCGTGAACAAGAAGAAACCTATTTGGATGAGGAAACCACAGGAAATCAACAAAGAGGAATACTCTGCTTTCTACAAGAGTCTCATCAATGACTGGGAAGAGCGTTTGGCTGTGAAGCACTTTTCGGTTGAAGGGCAGCTTGAGTTCAAAGCCATCATCTTTGTTCCCAAGAGAGCTCCTTTTGATCTCTTTGACACTAAGAATAAGCCTAACAACATCAAGCTCTATGTCCGTCGTGTTTTCATCATGGACAACTGTCAAGATATCATTCCAAATTACCTTGGATTCGTCAAAGGTATCGTTGACTCGGAAGATCTTCCTCTCAACATCTCAAGAGAAACATTGCAGCAGAACAAGATCCTCAAAGTCATCCGCAAGAACCTTGTGAAGAAGTGCCTTGAGCTCTTCTTTGAGATTGCTGAGAACAAGGAGGTTCAACAAGTTCTCGACGCATTCTCTAAGAACCTGAAGCTTGGTATCCTCGAGGACTCTCAAAACAGGATCAAGATTGCTGAGTTGCTGCTCCGTTACCACTCAACCAAGAGCGGTGATGAATTGACAAGTCTCAGGGACTACGTGAAAAGGATGAAGGAAGGTCAGAACGATATCTACTACATCACCGGTGAGAGCAAAAAGGCTGTTGAGAATTCTCCATTCCTGGAGAAGCTCAAGAAGAAAGGGTATGAAGTTCTTTACATGGTTGATGCAATTGATGAATACGCCATTGGTAAGCTCAAGGAATTTGAAGGAAAAAAGCCTCCGTAACCAATGAAGGTCTGAAATTGGAAGAGACTGAAGACGAAAAGAAGAAGAATGAAGAGATAAAGGACAAATTTGAAGGACTCTGAAAACTGATCAAGGACGTTTTGAGAGACAGAGTTGAGAAAGTTATCGTCTCTGACCGTGTCGTGGACTCACCATGTTGTCTTGTCACCGGAGAATATGGCTGGACGGCAAACATGGAAAGGATCATGAAAGCTCAAGCTTTGAGAGATAGCAGCATGGGTGGGTACATGTCGAGCAAGAAGACGATGGAGATTAATCCAGAGAACTTGATCATGGACGAGCTGAGAAAAGAGCTGAAGCGGATTCAGGATGTTAAAGCTTGGATTGAGCATTGATGATGATGCCTATGAAACTGATACAGAGATGCCTCCGCTTAAATACGATGCTGATGCTGAAGGTAGTAAGATGGAGGAAGTTGATTAAGATTTGCAGAAGATTTTGCAAATTAATGGTGTTTCTTGACTTTTCGGTTTCTTCTTTGTATTGTTTTGTCTGAAACTTTTATTTTGATATTATTATTTCGTGATTTATTTTATATTACTATATTTTATAGTTGTACCTTTTTTTCTCTGAAAACGGTGTTATGACAAGAGTCTACTCACAAGGGACTCTGATTAGCTTTGTTAAACTTCAGCTGAGTTTGCTTATGTTACATCAATAAGAATGTTCACTACAGTAAAGAGCCAAAACTATATATATATATATATATATTTTTAATGATGATCTTAGAACGAACGATGAAAACGTTTTGGCGTGTTCTATAACAGGCTGGCAATCATCGGACTTGAGAATGCAACCATTGCTGCTACGTTCAAACTTATCGTGGAGGACAAACTTGCCAATGCGTAAGTTCATGGATAGCAAACATTGTCCCTTGTAGCTCCAGTAGTATACTGTTTCAGGATCAAAAGGGTTTATCTCCAACGGCTTATTCTCGTAACTATTATTGCACGAGATCAGTGCGGTCTAATAATTTTTTTATAATATTATAAATAAAATAAAAATTGTTAAAAATCGTTATTTCAAAAAATTTAGCTCATAAAAGATCTACTACAAAAAATTTAGTAGTAGAATATACTATTTTTGCATTTTTTGCTATAAAATCATTCGTCGAACTCACATAGTCGAGATTTTTAACCATATTTATCTCGATCTATAGAAAAGCCAATCTATTCAATATCTCTTGTGACATGGTAGATCACAAATATTTTTTTATATAAATTTTAGTTTTGAAAAATTTATTTTTATGGTAGCAACTGAAAAAACATATAATGAAACACAATTAATCAGAAAACTAACACATAATACAAAAATTTTGATTCTTCTTAAAATTTAGTTTGTTTGATCAAATAGCATAGAACAATAAATTTTAATATGATAAAAGAAAGCTTAAGAAATTGAAAGAGAGACAAACCGATGAATCATGATCTTGACAGAAAATAATATGCATGAGATTAAACAACTATAGAAAAAAAGAAAAATTGTAAATTTTTTATATATATAAAAAGTACAAGAAAGAAGAGAGAGATGAATAAAAGAAAAATATGAAAAAAGAAAAAAGTGAAAAATAGTAATAAAAAAATAAAAAAATGAAAGGGTGAGAATATTTTAATTAGTTTTATTTATTTATTTAAAATTTAAAATAAAACAAATGAAAATATAATTCATTAAAAATAGTTTTTTTATGTCCCTAAATATAAAAATTTTTGTGATGTCATAAGCCCAAAGTTTGGATTGGGCCCTAGACAGGCATGCAGGAAATGTCAGAGACTTGTTGCCATCCTAGCTGCTCTTTAGCCTCCATACACTTAGTTTTTGCTGCTCTTTGCCTTGTGAGAGAATGTTCATATACATGAAATTCCATTGAGAAGACGTGCAAGATATTTTGGATCTTGGAGATTTCTCTAAATCAGGGAAAGGCGTAACACGGAAGCAGCATCGATGATCAGAACCCATGTCGTAGAAATCGATCGACACAACAACTTACATTATTGCGAGCGAGCTAGTGAATATTTACGTTCAAGCTAATAGAATTGAGAAACCCTCGATAGAGAAAAGAGAAAGGAAACTGTACGGTTTCGTGACTCCACAAGCCAGTCTCTGATGAATATATCAGCAACCCACGACTCTGACACATCCATAGTGGCTTCTATGGAATAAATCCTTCCACATGAGAGACCATAAAGAATGCGAGTTTTGATGGTGAGAAACGGAGATTCGGCTTTTGAGATTTAGGTTTTGCTTTTAAGATGGGATTAGGGTTTATTTATAAATGAAAAACCATCGGAAAAAACGACGACGTTGTTTTGTTTGATCTAATGAAATAATAATATAACAACTGGAAAGAGAGCATTATCAAAAATCAAATTGACAAGATCAAAACCATCAAATCATCCGAAAAACCACATCAAAAGTCTTGTTCTGTCTACTTCTCTGATGAGTTTGGCCCTCTCTTCTTGCCAAATCCAACAACTGAAAAACAACACAAACAAAAGCAAATAAGCAATGTATAAGCACTACAATCTTAAGATGTACACAGCCGAAAGCTTTTTTGAACAGACCACATAATTAATTCAAAGGTCTCAAAACTCCATTAGAGGAAAAGGTGATACGAGATAGAACAAGCCACAAGTTTGCCATATCACAGGCTAAACAAAACACAAGATGAAAACACAAGAGTGCTAACAAGATAAACACAAACAAAAAAATGTTGATTGCTTGGAATGAACTTGAGGAAGATGTTAAAATGGAATTCATAATCACATCATCATAGACATTATCAACATCTACGATACTAAACACAGAACCTACTATGTTCAAATGAACTAACGAGGGACAAAAACGGTAATCTCGCTGCATAACTATCATATGATCGGAGATCTGGGGAAAAAACTATTTACCGGCGGTGACGAATCGGCGGTTGTGTTGCAATCGCTTGTGAGCACGGCCACGCGGCTTCTTCTTCTTGTCCTGCTTAGCCACTTTCGGTGTCTGACCTCTCACCTTACCGGCACGAGCCAATGAACCGTGCACCTTTCCTGATATTGATTACGAGACAAAATTCGTAACACTGTTGAGGAGAATCACCAAATATTTATATGGTATTTTCGAATCATAAAGATACAACAAGTTCAGGAGAATCACCCATGGTCGATTACAGAGAATCTTCTGGCTTCTGGCTCTGATGTTGGAGGCGACGACGCTAGGTTAATTTTAGGGTTAAGAATTACACTGTCGTTTATATATTACAGTCGTTCTAAGAGCCTAAATGGGCCACATTGGGTTTCAAATGGGCCTTAAAAAACCAATTTAAGTTCCAAAGACAATAGCTTTGGTTCAAGGTTTTTTACAACCGAATCAGACTTGCCCGTTCGACTGGGCTGACCGGAAACCATTGATTGAACCGTCAAAGGGGGCAGAAACCCGCTATAACCGGTATCTCGAATCTAAAAGAGAGATATATTCGAGAATCTATAAAAATTTGATTTTAAAGATATTTTAGATGATTTTGGATGAATCATCTAAAATTCGATCTAGTATTGCTTTTTTGGACTGGTTGATATACTTTTATTTATTTTTATTTTATCAGTGACAATTGATAATTAATCTTATTCAGTGAACACTTCTAAAATTAATTATACATATTAAAATTTTAAAATGAATATTAAAAATACTAGGCTAAATTGATAAAAAAAAAAAAATCATAAGTGTGATTTTTGGGTGATTCTCAACTCCAAATTAAGATTTACGAGTCCAAACCGTAGCAGAGATAGTAAACAAGTAAGGTACGGACACACAGATGATTGCGAAGTAAAGAACGTCATCAAAAAAGAACTTAAAAACATACGAATAAAAATTACCAAAATGGGTATGTGATCCAAAACAAGCCAAGTCTTTCTCTTTCTGTCTTTCATTAAGGTGAAACAATAACTTTAAGATAAGCGTTTGTGTGAGTACAAGACCATTTTTTTCACTCGTCCTCTTCGATGACTTTGGTGCCCAAACCAGACAATCCTTCGGCCGGAATCTCAGCGACAGTGACAAGAGAGTAAAACTCTTCCTTGGCATCTTCATCATCGTTCCTCTTACGAGCAACGCGGACTCTGATTCTCCTAGGAGGACCTCGGATTCCTTTGCTCCATATCTGCTTGTTGAGCTTGACATCCACTCTAACGTCCTTTGTTCCCATTGCTTTCAAAGCAAACTTCCTGATCTCTTTGATGGCATTGGGTGCCTTCTTCTTGAATGTGCTGTTTACATATATATATATATAAATTATCAAAACCACATTAAGGACTCAGCATTTCAAAACCCACAAGCTCAATCAACAGAAACTCTAATGGAGATGTAACTAACAAATGAAATGTACCAGATTTCGCTGTCTTGTTACTAACTAACAACAGCAACAAGGAGACGTTAATGATCATTACTCATCTACAGACTAAGCTACTTCTTCTACAAACCATGGATGTCAAACCCTTGTAGATTATTTTCTTTAACATTTTTTTTTATTCGGAAGTGATCAAATGGTTCAAAATCAAAAAAATCAAATTCTAAAATATAAAATGTATTTGAACTCATAGATAAGCATGAAATGCTATATTTTTCATCATCAGCACATTCTTGAAACGAGCATAGAGGCATTGTTGAATCTGAGTAAGTTACAAACTCTTCACTCATCAGGAAACCCTAAATCGAATCATCATCAACTAACCAAGAATCGAAAAGGGCCTAATTTCACCACCTAAACGAATAACGAGAAGGAAAGGCTTGAGGCTTAGGCTTTACCAGCTATGAAGGCGCCTGTGGAGATTGATAGTGTACTCCCTGGTAACGACCTCCTCCTTTCTTCCCTTCCCTTTCTCCATTTTCGTAGATATCTGTTCTCTGTTCTCTCTGTCTTCAGAATGGAGTTGGAGACGGCACAGAAAGAGAAAGTTAAAGAGTGAGTAAGAAACCCTAATATAAAGCTTCCGTTATGCTATTTATTATTTGGGCCAAATATAACCCTTATGGGCCTCACGATACGCTCAAGTCCATTGTATGCTAAAAGATAGCCCATGGTCATCTTGTTCTCGTAAAGTGTTCGAAAACAAGTTGTTTTTGGTGGGACTCTGGGATCTAGAGGAAAAGTCGACATTAAAACTCGAATAACATCGCATAGTTTTGAGCATTGGCCTTCGTATCCCTTAGTATTTTTCGGTTATTGTAGGACTTTGTTTTCACTTACCTCTGATTTTACAATAAGACAAGTCTGTTTGAATAAGAGCCTTTTCTTTTGTACTTTTTACTTACCAAGAATACATTGTCATTTGGCAAACAAGTATTCTCATAATTCAACTTTACCTTCGCACGGACAGAGATCATATGTTCGTTTGACAAAAACAATCGTGGTTGAATCAAGTTCTTGATTTGATAAAACGATCCCACAAAACGCAACAAAACCACACAAGAAACATAACCATAAGAAAAATTTCTAACTCTTTTAAAAAGGATAATGAAAAGGAGAATAGTGTTATGGTTCAACTTCAACAAAACAACTTAAATAAACCTGTTCCGCAAAACCTTTTACTTCAAAAAACATATTCTGAAAAAAGCTTAAGCTTGTCGGTTTCTTTGCTTGGCACCGGACTTTGCAACCCTAAGGCTTTTGCTGATGACACTGAGTCTAGCAAGAGCGAATTTCTTTAAGTCTGGCCTGTAGTAGTTGTCAACCACCTGAATGAATTTCACACAATAAACCCGTTATTACTAAATTAACAGATGTAAAGCCAATATAAAGTAGGCATTATGAAATGTCTGAATGAGACAAGACACATAATCTGATTATAAGCAGAATCATTACGCAGATCGATGCCAAAACCCAAGCGTGACGATTCATCTAAGACAAAGGAGCCTTATATGATGTAGCTTCTATTCTTCCCACAGAGAGTAACCAAATATATCTACTATCAAGCCATGTTACAAAAATATATAAAAATGAACTGTCCACTCACAAGTAGTAATAAAATAAAGACCAATTGTAGATCAGAGTATTGACAATAACACCAATAACTAGAAATAGAAACCTATTAGCTCAACATAGACACAGAAACAAACATCTAAAGTAGTAGAGATACACATACCTGGTTAGCAACAGCCTTGGACATCCTGGAGAATTCCTTCTTCATGATAGACTTGTTGACAGAGACCTTAGGCTTGTTCTGCTTCTTGGTCTTGGTGGTGGCGAGGACAACAGCTTGTTCCTTGTCAGCTGGCTGGATGGTCACGGTCTTCTTGTTTGCAAGACCTGAATCCACAAAAGATTGAGACATTAGTCCCGCTCAAGTAGTCAACTCAAATTATGTATTAGAGAATCCTACAAATCGTTAAACACCTAACACAAATATTTCTTAAGTTTTATTGATTTCAATCGAATACATCTTTAGTAAATAAATAGTTAATCACATTCCATGAGAACCTTTCAAATGATAGAAAGGATCATAATCATGTATTATAGAATCTAGACCGTCACACATCCAAAATCAAGTAACCAATTTCATTCTTAAACTAGATGAATACCGATACAAATCTAGTACAATTCATATGGCCAAAAATATTGAAATTTCCCAATAGATTTCAATGAGTCCAATACATTTAAACAATTAACCAGAGATATAAAGTAGCCACATTTCTCATTCAGACACAACCATATTCCAGGGTATGCTTAAGCAAACTAAAGCAAAGATTATTGTCAAAAAAAGAATCGAATCGAGGAAACTGTAAAATTACCAGAGTGCTTGTAGGAGTTAAGGTTGCAGAGATTGTTCTTCTCCTTGCTGAATTGAACCTTGGCGTTGCCTCTTCCGAACTGTTTTACCAAGAAACAGTTGTTGGTCTTAACGATCTCCCAGATCAGTTGTCCTGGAACTGTTGCCATTTCGAAACCTATATAGACCAAACCAACCAAAATAGAAATGATACTAAATCACTATATCAACAGATCGATATAGGTGCTACTAAAGAGCACGCGACATCACAAGATCTATCAAATCAGAACCTTAATGCTAAAAATTCAAGACAGATCGAAGAGGGCAAGGAGAAAAACCAAGAGAGGATCTAAAGGCTCACTGTTAAAATTTCGCAGAGAAAGATAGAGAGAGAGAGAGAGCTAGACTCGCGTTTAATGGTGGCGCCGGAGCTTTATGATATGACGATCGAGCTATTTATATATGACCTCCGAAACAAAACCCTAATTCATGTTACTGCGAAGGAAATATTGTTACGACAGAAAGTCTAAATCAGCCCTACATACCAGTAAAATATCGATAATGCCACAATTATGAGAAAGGTAAATAAAAACGTTGATTAAAAAACACACATTTGCTCAGTTGTTCTATGAAGTTAAGGGTTTTAGATGCTATAGTATTTCTATCACAAATCGGAGTTTTGATCTGAGAGAGAGAGTGAGAAATGGGGAAGAGGATATTGAACGACGCGTTGAGGACGATCGTGAATGCGGAGAAGCGAGGGAAAGCTTCGGTGGAACTGAAGCCTGTGTCTACCGTAATGTCTTCGTTCCTGAGAATCATGAAGGAGAAAGGTGAGATTTTTCGTTCTGATTTTTTTATGATTCTTTCTTCTGGTCCGATTGGATCTTGATTGATTTTCCCAATTCTCCATCTACTTGTTTATATTCATCAGTTTCGTTCGACATTTTTCAGTCACTTAGTTGTGATGAATTATCTAGTTCTGTGAATTTGTTTCTGTATGATTACCTAGTTCAGGAAACTTGGTGGGCCTCATTGTTAGTTCTTGATCTGACCCCAAATCGTATATCCGAAGCATTGCAATGTGTGTGTAAAAGACTAGTAACATCGTCCAAAGATTAGTTTTTGTTCTTGGTTGAAAGTGAAATTGCAGACAATTGAAAGTTTCTGTTTTTGACTCATTTTGGATAATTCATAACTTGATCTACTGTTGGAGACAGGCATGTCTCCTCCTTTTCCAAGTCTACGGTCTAATTTACACTTGTTTCGATTTGCGTTTGTGTAGCTATACTTGATCTTGTTTTGAGTATCCTTGATCTTCTTTTCAAAGTTGATACTTTGTGGCTGATTTTTTTAGATAGCATTCATATACTCAAACCTGTCTCTTAATGTTTGCAGAATTGGATATTTTTTCTCTATTACTTTCACAAAATGTATGTTTATGTACAGGTTACATCAAGAACTTTCAAGTCTATGATCCACACAGAGTTGGAACAATAACTGTTGATCTACAAGGAAGAGTTAATGATTGCAAAGCTCTCACTTATAGGCAAGACGTCAAGGCAAAAGAGATTGGACAGTACACAGAACGCACACTTCCAACACGCCAGGTTTTATCCTGTCGAATCCGAATATGCAACTAATAGTAGCAGTAACTTAAACTTGTTTAACTTGTTATATGCAGTGGGGTTATGTTGTAATTACAACTCCTGATGGCATTTTGGACCATGAAGAGGCTATCAAGAGGAATGTGGGTGGTCAAGTTCTTGGGTTCTTCTATTGAAATGCCGATATGGAATATCGCAAGAGGTTCAAAATCTGAGATAACGTGTCATTTGTCTGGTTTTTTCATCATTGTTTGTTTGTTTCTTGCACTTGTACTTTGAGCAAAATAACAATTAGAGAACAAACATTATTTCTGTTGTGCCAACGTTTCAAATGTTATTACAAAATCTTTAGCTTTACAAATAGTGGTTCCTATTCCGTAAAAATACAAGCATAATCACACCACTGCTTCAATCTGTATTATGTGTAAGAATATCAAATTCAGTCAGAGTAAAGAATTCGGAGGACTGATCTTTGTGACAAAGAATAAATGTATGAACAGAGGGAGGATGAGGAGATTCAGCGGCGATTAGGACCACGAAGAGACCCAAACCTTGCAAGGATATCGTCATAATCCGGGAGGTTGGGATGAACATGACTAGCTCTCTCCCTTGAAGGGGTTTCTGGATCGGGTGATTTTACAGTTTGTTGAACAGAGCTTGAAATTACAGTCTTTTGCCCTGAAGTTGATTTTGGAGATGGCTGGTCATGAGACTCTTGGTCGGTTTTCGTTGTTGTAACTGGAAATGAACGCTTCTCATGAGCTTTGACTTGCCCCTTTGTCCTTAGAGAGATCCCGGTTGTTTTGGCTGGCCTGGCACTGACTCGTGCACTCTCTCTTTCGTCATCTTCATCATCTTTATACGGGGTTGAAGCTGGGATCTTGAAGTTTGGTCTATTGTGATCTCTCACTCCCGTGGTTGGCCTATGGATCCTCTCTTGACTTATGTTAAAACTTCGTGTCGGAAGTTCTTCCTCTGAGTCATCATGGCTGAAATGGGAATGACGATTTGAGGTTTGGGGTTTTGTTTTTGTTCTTCTTCCAGGGAGTTGGATCTCCGAGTCATCGTCATCACTAGAAGATGGATGTGGCGGCGTAGAGCTTGGTCTCTTCTCGCTGAGGCTTCCTTTCTTAGGGTTAATATCTTTTCTGCTACTGCTAGAAGTAGACACCGATTGACCACCATCATCTGTTCCATCATGTTCCTTTTCAGACTTAGACGATGCCTCGTTTCTCGCCAGGCTCATTCTGTATGGTGGGAGGGTCTTTTTGTTCCTAAATCCACCGACAAAAGGTTTAAAACTCAGACCAGTCTGAGCATCTGCCTCAGAATCTGATTCTTCCCGTGTCCTTGAATCATCTTTGTGTTCATCTGTCTCTACAGGGAAAAATTCAAGTCCCACGGGATCAGAGACTTCAAACTTCTGAGATCGATCAGATGTCAGATTCACCCTTTCATCTACACCTCCCGAAACTTTGCCTCTGTGTCTCGGCTGATCATCTTCGCTTTCTGAATTTGGATCATAATTCTCAAACTTAGCATGAGGGTCCGGCTCATGGTAAGAAGCCAGAGGACTTGTAGAAACATCATCAAATAATGGAAAACTTGGGCTCTCTTGGAAGACTTGTGAGCTTGAGCTGTGATTTCCATAAGACTGACTATGGTCACTTTTGAAGCTCCAGGAAGCAGCTGGTGTTGGCGTAATATTAGGTGTTTTGCTGCCAAGCAATGAGAATCCTACTCCATGATCATATTCATCTTCCCCGTCGAATTTAGGTTTATCGAAAGTTGAACTATAGTCATCAAAAGTATAAGCAGCAGCATCATCATGTCCATGATCATGAGAATCTATATCTTTAAAGCTACTCTGAGATTGGTGATCATATTCAGTGGCAAAAATGTTTTCCTCCACGACTTTTGGTGACTTCATATAATCTGAGCCAATGACATTCTCATCAGAATAATTGCTTGAATGTGAATGCGATGAAGCCCGGCTTGACTGCTTCCTGAGGTAAACAACTTCCGAGTAACCAACATTTAAATCCGTCTCATCATCGCTTGGCTGCTTCTCTCGACCTGTTTTACCAAAGGAACCATTCTTTCTTGAGTTATCCAGGTAATGTCTTTCTGATGGCTGATTTACAGGAGGAACCTCAGATTCCTTTGCTCTACCATATCTATCTTGTTGGGTTCTGTCCATATCTTCATACTGCATCCTATCATGGTGTCTTGGAGAGATAAGATCTTCAGAAAAACTTTCGTTTTGTACATTTGATCTGTTACGTCTATGTGAAGGCTCGTTTCTGAAATTTACAGATGCAGATGATATATGCGACTCTGTTGAATTTTGCCTCGTCATCCTTTCTTTGCTCGAAAGTTCAGCAGCTGCTCTAGCAGCGAAACTTGCTCTTTCAGCGGCTTCAGCAGCTGCACGTGCAGCATCTGTAGAATCAACAAATTCTGTTTCCCACCTTTGCTTACTTCTTGAAGATGAATTTTCATCGCCATAATTTGGATTTCTACATTCGCCTTCATCAGTCCTAGCCCCTGCCAAACAGAACAACTTCGTTGAATGATTCATATCAAGAAACAAAAGCAGAAAAAGAGGAAAAGTAAAACAGCTTACGAGAAGGTCTTGCATTTGGATGATGATAGTCATCAGCCTTTCCAGAAGTAACATTGTTGCTACGGCTTGAAGATCTTCCATCACTTGTATAATAAGAGTTCTCTGGCGAATGATGTCTTTCACGTGATTCATGTTGAACACTGACGGGAGCTGGAGCTTGGACGTTTGGATGTTGTTCTTTGTTTGGGATTCTAGAGGAATCGACGTTTATACTACTTGCTGACTGAAACGAGCTTGCTCCACTCTATTACACAAGTAAAGTTAAATTTATGGTTAGTGTTAGCAGATAGATAAAACAACCGATGCCTTAACACTACAGACATGGTATTATTACTTACCAACAACTGGTCTTTTGGATCCGGTTCAACAAAAGATTTTGCCTCCCATATGACATTATGCTCCTTAGCTATGTCCATCAATATCTTGACCTTTGTTGGACCATCCGGGGCTTTGGCCGACAATTTTTCCACCAACTAGAAAGATAAACAATCGTAATCAAGAATAGTTCTTAATACAAAATCACATCTTATTTTCAGGAAAACAAATAGGAACAGAAGCAACCACTTACTAGGCGACTCACACCAGAATCAGGACGCAACTCAATAGCAGACGTAGCAAAATCCTTCCCATATTTGGTTGTGAATTGCTTAACGATTTCTGAGAGCTCTGGGACATCTGATAATCTCTGGGAAGCAAATAAGACACTCGCAACCGCTTCTTTCAGATCAATGGGGCAGTTTCTGAAGTAATATCACAACGATCAATTACACTATACAGAAACCCAAACAAAAGAGAAAGAAAAAAAAGGAGCAAAATTTACTTACTTCTGAGATTCGATAACACCCAAACGAACAACAATAAGTTCGCAATAGATTCCAATGAGCTCATAAGCAGCCACAGTCTTCTCTTCCCTCACCACATGTTCCACCTGAGAGAGAAACATAAACCACCATTCACAATTTCATCAACAAATAACATGAGTGAAACCCAAAGTTTCATTTTTTTTTTCTCTGAAATGTGTGGTCTTACAGAAACAAAGATCAACTTATCTTACCCGAATTCTAGCTGTAGGGGTATGCCCAGCTTCGAGCAATTGAGCTAATTCTCTCCTCAGCTGTTTAATCTGAATCTCTTTTTTATTCTTGAGTATCTTGAGGCGTGAATTCGCCATTTGCAAAGCTGTTTTGCTACATATATAAAATCAATAAATCAAAATAAGAAAACCCAGGAAGAAAAATAAGCTAAATTCGCAAACATCGGATGAAACAGTAACATCCAAATACTCAGTTCATCAGATTTAATCCTAAACAACAAAAGCTAGATCATAGCAGAATCTGTAACATACTCTCAAGCAAGCAGAGAATATAAAGAGAAAAAACAATCCGAATAGAATTACCATTTAGCCGGCTTGAAGCCTCGATGAAGCACCTTCTTCATGGAACGAAAATTTAGAAAAATATAAACGAAAATCGGGAACCGTTCGATCTATAATCCAAGAAAAACTGATCGAATCTGGGTTATCTAGGTTTAATGCGAAAATAGGTGATCCGAGGAACTGGAATTTTCGCAGGATCAACACAGAAGAAACGTATATTGTTGATTTAGAGGAGGAAGAAGATGAGAAAATATTAGAAAATTATAGGTTGGACTCTGCGCGAAACCATTAATATATGTTTTGCAATGACGTGTAAAGAGAGAACCGAGTCATAAAACTGTAAAACCAGAAAGGAGTAGGAAAGTTCCAAATCCTGGACTGATTTTTCAAATCGAAATAATTCAATTTTTTCCCTTATATATTATTGGACACACGATTACATTTTTTTGGTATTTTGTTTTTTTTTTTTTTTTTTTTTTGTCAACATAGCCAAGTGGCTTTAATATCCCTAATAACATGTGGGATGCTGGATTCGAACCCCAGACCTGGTGTAATGAATGCAGAGGTGGCTACCATTATGCCACATGATTCCTACATGTTACTTTGTTAGACTTCAAATTATTTTGTTTTATTTTTAACTTAAATTTTATGGTTTTAATATTTTCTTTAAAATTATAAAATATTTAATTTAAATTTCACATATGTCATGAATTTCAGAGGTAATCATTATTATCCTATATAAATTTCTGACTGTTCAGAATTAATTAAAAAATAGATGTTACTATGTTTTAATGTATTAGTTTTTTTTATTTATTTATTGGTAAAATAAATACATAAGTTTCAGATAAATACATAAATACATTAGTTTTTTCTTATTTGTACAAAAATCAGTTGGGTTCGATGTTTTAAAAGTTTTGATTTTTTTTTGTTGTATTTTATGGGTTTTTTTATTATGCTTTTGTGTTTTCAATTTGTACCTTCTGGATTTTGAACTTAACAAACAGATGTTACTAAATAGGATGCTGACTGGGCTATGGAAGTGTATGCAACTATAGTTTTGCCAGATTAACAAAGGTTTGTTCTAGGTTTCTCGAGTTTTCTCTTATGTTTTAGCCATTGATTCTTCTTGCAATCGGTTTTCTCTCCTCTATAATGACCAAGATTGTTGTTTATGATTCTATACAACGAATTGATATATTTTGACATGAATAAGTTTTGTGTTAAGCTTCAGTTTCTTAATAAGTTCACTTTTCGTCTATTTATTTTTTTTTCATTCGTTTGGTGCATTTTAGATTTCGAATGGATGGACAGAACTTAGTCATTGTCGCTAGTGCTAAAAGGAACAATTAAATAGGTTAGAAGTTGAACAGAGACCTTAAATTTTTTATTGAAACTGCAATAGCTGGATCATAATCTCATAATTTGAAAATAAGAGTAGAGATCAAGACTAGCATATCACATAGTGCTATCAGCTGCTTATAGTTTCCAAAGAAAAAAAAAACATGTTAAAATCATTCAATGGTGTTTGAATTAAGCTAATCTATCTGCGACTTGCAGTGGCAATAGTTCAGGTGATCATCGCTAAAGAATCATCTAAACTACCATGGACCAACGTAATGCCTCCTAAGCCAGAGTATATGCGCAGCAAAACTCAGAGCTCGGTTCTCAAATCATTGCCTAATTGGCTGAATAAGATGCCGATATCCATTCCTTGGCTCACCGTTGGTATGACTACCGAGTAAGGGCATTGAGTGGAAAAGCCAACTTTTTTGTTTTTTGATTGTTTTATCGATTTGCTTAGCCTGTTTACGCATTGCTGGAACTTCTTATGGCAGCTTATGTTAGTCATTCCTGCAAAATGGGAAACCAATAACCAGAACGTGTCAACTCAAGACCAAATGTTTAGCATTTGCAAATCATTAAAACTATAGCTTCAAGAAGAATGAAACACGGTATATTTTCAAGCTATGACGAGTAAACTCAACAGAGTATCTTCATATGACGAAAGCAACAAGGAAAAAAATAATGATGAGATGATAATAAGATCCCTAAAGCAGTAGAATACTCAAGATCACCCGTGCATGATGGCCTTAAACGAGTATACCTGATATCCTAGAACCTTGCATTATTAAGCTTTTTTCTTGAGGGAACTCAAACAGATCAGATTGGCTACATTCTCAAATCCAAGGTCTAATCAAGTCAAGTTACCTTCATGCTGAATCTGTCGTAACATATGATAATTTCAGTTTATATCGCTCTTTTCATAGAGGGCTGGCTAATGTGCATATCAGTCTTCTCCCAACTCGAAAAGCCAAAGTGAACTTTTGCAGATGATAAAACTAAAACTATAAGAGGGGTAGTGAACCTATTGGTTTGCATTCATAAAATGATCAAAACAGTAAGGGATTTGCAATCTTGAATGATTACCTTTTGCCTCAACGCAATTGTCATGGACCATACAACAAGCATCAAGATCATCACAAGGCTCCTCACCAGGACATCCAAAGTGTCCGATCCCACAATACTTCCCATATCGAATAGAAAGTGCTGAAACAAACGATATAAAGAAATGTATATAGCAGTGAGTAGCTAAAACGCAAAAAAAGGGTTCCTCAAAAATCAAAGGGACACACTGCAGAAAAAAATTGAATCTTACTGTCGCAATTATGCGCAATGCAGGTTCTTGTGCACTCCTGTAACAATTTGGATCAACAACAGGACACAAATTCATTAATGAAGTGAAAGAGCAAATCTTTATGGGAATCTGAGCTTTTGGCGAGGTTCCAATTAAATAATTTCATAAGCTAATTCTACAACAATGCGATTCCTCTTGTCTAATTTTGGAAACTCAGATTCGGAGAGATTGTTCCGTGGATAAATAAAACACAGAATGAAAGGTCAAAGAAAAAGGTTAAACCTCGCTGCGAACGACATCGACGAGGACGAGAACAATGAAGAAAGCTGCCGCGACTCGCATCAAAGAAGAGCGAACCATCATCGTCGTCGTCGTCGTGGTCTCTCTCTCTCTCTCTCTCTCTCTCTCTCTCTCTCTCTTTAGCTAATTGCTTAGTAGAAAGAAGCTTCTGGATTTGATTTATCGTCGTGCCCTTGTCTTCTTCGCTAAGGTTTCGAAATATTGCAAAAATTCTAATTGTCTCCTCAACATCCCATTGGTCTCCTGCTTTCTCGCCGCTCGTTCTAATACGTTGCCAAATTTTATTATTAAAAAAAAAATTTTATTATTAAATTAATATTATTATCTCGAGTCAACCCAAATACATACATGAGATTAATCTCTATTTATTTATATAAATAATATTTATATCTCGGTTTCCTTTTTTCCGCTAAATATATAAAAATTAAAGCTCTGATGGTTAAATATTGAACCAGATATTAAATTTCTCGAGCAAAAATTTTACAAATATGTAAGAAGAAAATGTTGTATCAAATGCATTTCCTCAATTTTTATTAAGAAGTGCTTTACCAAAAAGGGTTTTTTTCCTAAGCTCCAAAACTGTGATTCATGGAAACGACTAAAAATAAACATGGATTCGAGGGAGTTATAAGCGTCAGAAGAATATTCTGGCGACATTGTTGTTGTCTGAGTTTCAAGGGTAGTAGCCAGTGAAAGTGAATCCTCTGCCAACGATTTCACCTGCGCAATACCAAGCAAAGCATTCAAGGCCAAACAATGCAGCGATTCCTGCATGTTCCACCTTCAGATCCGCTCTGTTCTTCAATAAGGTTTTCGCGTAGTCTACTTCTTTCCAGAATGTCTCGTAGCGACCGGGGATGCTGTACGTATTAACAAGAGTATTAGCTACTGAATCAAGATAGCAAATTACAGAAAGCCAAGGCCTTCAAATCTTCAACAGAGATGAACAGTATCAGCTGAGACTTACTAGCTCAATTCAAAGCTAGCATAAACAAAATTAGTTTTTTTTAAGTTTGATACCAAATCTGGATTGGAAAACAAAAACAATTAGAGGACGCACCAAGTTGCTCTAAGTATGCCAATTTCAGTTCTATAAGTCAATGAGATTCACTTTTCTTTTCCAATGCAAAGCCAACTTTCACATTTCCTCAGCATTAGCTGATGATTGATGCTTTGAAAAGTAAATGAAAATGATATTTTGAGAAAAAACATCTTCCCGTAACCCTTCAAAATGTCTAAAGATAAAGAGAGTAGTAAAGATATTGACCTAGCAAGACGAGTGTAGAGCAGTTGCTTAGACAACTCGTTGCACTTCTCAACAGTTGCAGGCTCCTGAATAAAATGCTTGTTCTGCTCCAACAACTGTCTGTAGTAGGAGCTCCCATGCTTGGCCACAAACTTTGAAGCCTGACATGCCTTCGATTGAAGTTGTACCAATTTTGATGCCATGTTACGAAATTCGATTCCTTCAAAATCATACACAAATGTAACAGCAACCCATTTTAGCTTTTACCAATTCAATTCAGATATTAAAGCCTAACATGCTCATCAATAACGTAGAATTCCAAAGTTTTTCAAGCAATCATATGCAATTGTTTTTAACATCCACATTAGTCGATATTCCAAAAGGCTTGAGCTTCACTACTGGAGCCAAGAATTTATAGACATAATTCAGTTCATGATTCCTTACACGCCTCCACGATGAAATTCAATATCCAAAACGGTTAAACACGGGAATTCCAAAAATGTGTAATCTTAGAATCAAAGTTATCCAAAAGATTACGGCTTTTCATCGAATTCATACATATCAAGCTAAATCACTAAACCCTAGTCCCCAATTCCAGAGTCACAGATCGAACGAGTCCCAGTGGAACCAATTAAGCACATCAAAACCCATGACGCCGACAAAGAACTATCGCACTGAAGAGATTACAGATAGATCTGAGACTCAAACACAGAATAAACAGACTTTAAACCCCAAGAAAGCAAAACCCATAAGAGAAGAAGATTTATACACATTTATGAGAAACTAAGACGAAATCAATGAAGAATGAAACTGTGATCGTGAGCGAGCCGTACCTTCCGCCGTGCTTCCCACCAGCGTGAGAATCAGAAATAATCCTAATTAATTCTTACCTACACTGCTTATAATTATGAGAGTAACCGAACCGGATCGGTATAAACCAGACCGGTTGGTCTTTCGACAAAAATGAGACCGGTGTTTAAAATAAGGACCGTAAACATATGTTTGTCTTCCTAAACGAGCAGGAATTAAACGGCTCTGATCAAAATCAGACCCGAAGTTACGCTTCGAAGATGCTGGTGATTCAATGTGCGATGCCGATGAAAATGCTAACTCTGTTTCCAATTAATTAATTTTTTTTGTAGGTATACATGAAGTGAGTAACCTGCATTTTGAGTGGAATCCTTTGTTCTGTACACTTTTTTCCGATTCTGATGTCTAACTTGATGATGATGACTGTTTTATAATTAGGAAATGTTAATGTAGTGAAGAAAAAGAGTTATCGGGATGTTATATACAAGAACATGTTTCTTATCAAGGACAAAATCGTTATTGATGTAGGAGCTGGAACAGGAATGTTGTCTATGTTCTGTGCTAAAGCAGGAGCAGCTCACGTATACGCAGTATGTGTTTAGAATCACATTTAATTACAATTGGCTTTGAGAGTGGTTTGGATACATTTGATTGATGAATAATTCTTTCAATAGGTTGAATGTTCTTCAATATGGATAAGTTATCTGATGGCAGTTAGCTGTAACAACTGTTTGATTCTTTTGGTTTATGAAAATATATGCTCGACACCGTCTTGTATGCCCGCAATAAATGGCTTGTAAGTGAAAGTTTTCGCCTTGTTGAAGTTATGCCCATAATGGTTTCATTATAGTTTCAAACACTTCTTCTTTATGCTTTGGGGGTTATGTCGTTAGGCCGATGGTGGAATTGTTCTACCAGATAAAGCTTCTCTCTGTCTTCCTGCCATAGAGGATGCTCATTACAAAGAAGACAAAGTAGAATGTGACTATAAATGTGCTCTTTTACCGAAAAAGTTAATGAAAAATAGGTACGATGATCATCCTCTCTTCTTGTCTTCTAGTGACACGAATGTAGATGAAAAATATTGGTGTGAAGCCTGTGAAACAAAAGTGGATCCAAAGATAGGTTTCTATACATGCAACAAGTGTGGGGTCGTTTTGCATCTTTCATGCGTTTCTGGAGACTTCTCATATATCATGCCACGATGTCCCCGATATGTCTAGCTAGGTTCACCGGCAAGCTCCAATGAAGAAGTGGTGTCCAGAAGCTCTATTTGTAGACCACTTTGCTCTGTGTGTAACTCTCACTGCAAGCTCCCTTCCATTCTTAAAGTTTCCAAGGGCGAAGTTGTTGTATACATTTGTTCTTTAGAATGTCGTTACCACTTTATAGAATGATAAGGCATATTATAATTTATACAAGTTTTGTATCATTGTTCTAATGAATGATATAATTATGCTTTAACCAATACATGTGTATCCATACTGAAGAGTTATTTATAACATCAAATGGTGTCTCGCCGGAATACTGGCTGCAATAGTTTTAACTCCAGCACGGAGAGTGCTAAGAAAAATCACATGAAGCGAGTAGGATAATACTGATACTTATCAGACACAATTCTCTTATCTACTGCCAAATCTTTTTGGCAGAGCTGTTAAGTAACCTTGAGACACAAGGATGGATATCATTCGGAAATGCACTTTTTGAAGCCTTTTCTTAACATAGCCTCTGCTTAAGGAGACTACTTGGGCAAGATTTCAATGAATGCAAAGGAGAACATGGTTGGGCCCGAGCTGTTTTATATTGATAAACGTGTGGTCAAAGAAGATGTATAGTCTGGTGATCCTGAACTGAAGAGAGACGTGAGGATGAAATAATAGATGAAATGACGATGTATGCTACGTTGACAGTTAAGAGGAGCATTTTATCGGGAAATCTGGTATTTGTCCTGTTAAGTCCCTACAAGGACATTTGGTTGTGTTAGTGTAATATATCTAATAGCACTCTGGTCAATACAGAGTGTATTAGTGTTTATTATGTCTGAAGGAATTTATTAACTTGATAGCTCTCTGTGGCGTTAACGATCAGTGGAAGCAAGTAGCTAGGCCTGAATTTTTAGACAAGCGTTGTGTCATTCTTATAATTCACCGTAAACTTTCTCGTCTGGATTCTTGATAGCAATTCAACTTAGCAAAATGATTACCAGGTCGCAGCCACCGTGATTTCGAAGATTCCATACAAATTTGATTTCTCATTTTGCTTAGAATGGATTACTTTCCAAACATATTACTTGAGAACACATTTGGAGAACTAAACGTTGATATGATCTGTAACAAACTATTATGTATGCCACGTTGATGTGTCGATCTTAGATTGATTATAATTTCAAAAATCCTAGGCTAAGACATAATATAAGTGTTGAAAAATTGTATCAGATGCCTTGATATATTCTTCCTTAGTAGTAGCATCTTTTCTTCCTTACAGATGCAGTACTTGTTAACTGAGCAGCTGTGTCAACATTGGTGTCGTTGTTCCCTTTAACAAACACTGTTCCATAGTTAGTCCGACCACCTTTATATCCTAGACCAAAGTTTGTTTTCCCCATTCTTCCCATGGTTAGAATCTGGTCCAAATCTTTGGTTCCACTATTCAACATGTGGATCACCTTTGTAGTGCCTAGAACGTTTGCACTGACACTGATATTTACTTGTTCTTGCAGTTATATCTTGAAAATCTTGAATTTTCTGCTTGTCTTCTGAGTTCTGATACAGCTAGAGCCACTCTATTTGGATTCTCTGCAAATTCAAGTTCCAAATTCAGCCCATGTGCTTGCAGAATTACAACTACTTCAGATTCTATGTTGTTTGTATCTAAACCTACTCTCATGGCAGCCTTAAGTGCTGGAAACTTCTAAAAGACTCTTGAAAAGTTTCTTAACCAACTTCTTGCACATCATTCTTGTCTTATTTGCTATGAAATACAACTTTGTACTACATCATTCGCCTTTTGATTTTTATCCATAACAAGCTTGTTCTCTCTTGCCTCTAGGTATAGCCCTTTCTCCCCCTGTTTTACTTGTCTGTAACAGCTTCCCACGCGTGTGGCACATGACTCGACACACGAGTTAAGGATAAAAACGTCAATATAAATGTACACAACATGCTCAGTTGACTTCTTGTCTAATTAGTGTCAGTAGCGGACAACAACAAGATCTGGATCTAAAGATCTAAAGTAGATCTCGGACATTGATTTGGATTTTGGAAGTTCAAAAACTAGCATGGAAAAAGTAGAACTACCAGTTCACAACCATCCTTTGTTACCTTTTACTCGTTTTTCTCTTGGTCAATGTAAAGGTTGCTGGTCTCATGGTTACATTTACGGAGGCTATCGTTGCAATGAGTTGGGGTGTGACACTTTGTTTCATAAAGATTGTGCCGAGTCCTTACCAGACATCAACCACTCTTCTCATCCTGACCATCCTCTCAAGCTCGTTAGGAGATTCCAATCATCCATTTGCAGTTTGTGTCAAGTTTGGTTTGGAACTGGTTACTTCTGTTCGATATGCGATTTCAAGTTGGATTTGGGTTGTGCGAGGAGACCAACACCACCCCTTACTCTCGAAAAGTCCAACACGCATGAGCATCAGCTTGTACTCTCTAATGGAGTGGGATTTGAGTTGTCTCAAAGTACAAAAAACTGCAAAATGTGCAGGTTGGAAGTTCTCGAGTTCGAGCAATATTATGAGTGTCACCAATGCAAATTGTTCTTCCATGTAAAATGTACCAAGCTCTCTCTAGAAGAATTCCACACTTCTCACCCGGAACACCCACTCAAGTTTCTCACAGGTGAAGAAGCACCCGATTATGCTGACAAGAAATGTCTTCTTTGCGGGATGGAGTTTAATCAAGAACTTCACCACTGTGATGTATGTAACTTCAGCATTTGCAGAGGCTGTGCGGGAAATCCACCACCACTTAGTGTTATGAGCCCAACGACTCATGAACATCAACTTCTCCTTTTTCCAAGGCGTATCGATTTTACTTGTAATGCTTGTGGGACGCAAGGTAACCGCAGCCCTTATTTCTGTTTTCAATGCAATTTCATGATTCATCGAGATTGTATCGATCTACCCCGCATTATATCCATCAACCGTCATGATCATCGTATCTCTTACACTTTTCGTCTTGGACATGGAAACTGGACTTGTGGAGTTTGTCGCCAAAAAGTGGATGGGTTTTATGGGGCTTATTCTTGCTCAAAAAGCTCCATATGTTCTACTTATGTTGTTCATTCAAGATGTGCAACTAGAAAAGATGTTTGGGACAAGATAGAGCTAGAAGGAACAGCCGAAGAAGAGGAAATTACTCCATTCGAGGTGGTTGATGATATCACCATAAAACATTTTAGCCATGATCATTATTTACGACTCAACAAGGATGGTAGGATTCTTCAAGAAGATAGAATGTGTGAAGCTTGTGTCTTCCAAATATATTCAGAATCTTTCTACAGTTGTGAGCAATGTGATTTCATTCTCCACGAAAGATGTGCTAATATCTCTCGAAAGAAACGACATGTGTGCCATAACCAACCTTTCCTGCTACAAAAAAGTTCTGGAGCCAAAAAAAGTCGTTGTGCTCTTTGTAATAATAAGTTCACTGGTTTCATGTATAAGTCTGCTAGTCACAAGATTTTAGATGTACGATGCGGTTCAATTTCAGAACCGTTTGAGCACGAAAGCCATCCACATCCTCTATACTACTCTGAAGAGACCTATAAGTATTGTAGTGCACATGATGGAGGGCTGAACATAGGAATGTTTAGTTGCGATGAGTGTGATTATAGCTTGGATTTCAAGTGCGCAGTTTTACCGAAAATGGTAATGAAACACAGGTACGACGATCATCCTTTCTTCTTGTCTTTTGGTGACTTAAATGTGGTTGGCGAATATTGGTGTGAGGCTTGTGAAACAAAAGTGAATCCAAAAAAATGGTTCTATACATGCAATGATTGTGGGGTCGTTTTGCATATTTCATGCGTTGTGGGAGACTTCTCCTACATCATGCCAGTTCGAGCAAGTTCAAGAACAAGCTCGAACAAAGAAGTGGTACCCAACACTTCTATTTGTAGAATAATTTGTTCCACGTGCAAGTCTCGATGCAAGCTCCCTTCCGTTCTCAAAGTTTTCAAGGCTGGGGTAGATTCATACTTTTGTTCTAGCTCATGTGACACCAGTTATAAGCTAATATAGGTCGATGATGAATTTATGAATAAACACTTTTGTATTATTTGTTCTATTGAATGTCATAACACTTTTTATTTTGTCAAACATTGTATAACTTATAAATCTACTGTTGAGTATGTTGTTGAGTTATACGTGTATAGATTGAAGAAATCATTTCCCAAAACAAAATGTAGACTGAGTAAGCAGAATTAGCAACGCAATGAAACTTAGTGGCATTGGCAAGTTCGAGTCTATCGTTCGTTTCCTCAGTTCTGTAGATCAAAACCAGATTTGAGAGGAGCCGAGAAAATTTATGTTATGGATAGTTGGAACAGAGAAGGAAAATCACTCAAAAATGTTGTCGTCTTTCGAAGCCACCATAATGTTCATGTTGTGTAATCTTGAAGGGCTTATTTGACTACTGCTCAGACTCAGAGGCCGTGTTGGATCCTTCATGTATCAGTTTGACGACATGTGAGCGTATTTTCAGTAATAGCACCCTTCATGATCAACAACAAGAGCGTCAATGCAGCTTCTAGAATTTTATTTGTTCTGACCAGGCTTCATGTTCAGACTTCAGAGTTTGAGGCAGCTTTTGATGATCCAAGCACTGATAACGCTAAAAGAGTGATAATTATTACACAAGTAAAAAAAGATATGATTTTTCTTTCAACCAGGAAAATCTGATGCTTCAATATTTACAACAAAATTGTTTCCAGGTAATTCTACATAACATTACAATTGATTCTTTAGACTATCTAGAAGAAAGAAAGACCCTAAAATATAGAATTTAATACTTTCTCCAAAACTGAGTAGCAGAAAATGCGAACATCAAGCATCACTACTCAAACAACATGCAAATGACGCAAAACAACAAACAACATTGAAAAGAGATTTTAAGACTTCCTGTTAACAATCTTGAAGCTAACTTTCCTCCAGTCTCATGGATTTTCGCCAACTTCATCCTCCTTAACACTTCCACAAACATTACATTCAAGAAACCTCGACGGCGAAGAAGCATCATGAGTCTTTGGCGGTAGCGCGGCAAGAGTCCCGAAACAATTCTCCTTCTCACACATATATCTCATAAAGAAGTATGCGTGAGGGAAACTAGAGTCATCATCCACACCATTTCCACAAGCTTCTTCTTCTTCCTTCTCACCTTCTTCTTCTTCCATCTCTTCTTGTTCATCTTCACCATCCATCTCTTCTTGTTCATCTTCACCATCCATCCCTTCTTGTTCATCTTCACCATCCATCTCTTCCATGACATCGTTCTCATCTTCCTCACCTTCCGACCAACTAGATTCCACCTTGCACCGATCACAGTCACATTTGAAACCGTAATCCTCAAGCAATCTCTTTTGTCTGCTCGAGTAGTTCATGTTCACAGGGAAGTAACTCAGACAGACTTCTCTTCCTTCAGGAACATCGTGGATCATTCTAATGATAATATCGGTATTACCATCTGAAGCAGAGTCAACGTAATCGAATCTACAAGCATTAGGAAGACAATCGTGATTGAAAAACGATGCCTTTGGATAAATCCCATAGGCTCGTACCGATCTTTTCTCGTTCGAAAGAGAAAATGGCTCCATCAAACCGAAGCCGTTAACCTTGTCCTTAGCCAGTAGAGCCGCTGTGAGCTCCGGTGAGATCAGAACCGGAAGAGGTGGACACACGGAGGATAAGAGAGAGTGAAGGAAATTAGCTGCGGCGGAATCAGAAGTAAAATCTCCATTGCATCCACTGCCTTGGAGCGAGAGCAATATCTGGAAATAAGAAGGAGAAGCAGCAGCAAGATTGTAAGCGGATACGAGGAAACGAGCTTGGACTTGGCGTTCAGGACATTGGTCGGCGAATGCGGCAGAAGATGATTGATGAAGCCGGCGAAGGGATTCGCAGAGCCAAGGAGAATGAGAGACGAAGCAATTAGGGCTACAAAAGGAGACGACAGAGCAAGATTGACATTTCTGCGCCGATTGAGATAACAGTCGGAAACAATGGTCGCAGTAAGGAGAAGCAGATGATGAGAGAAAAGGAAAAGCAGAGTAGAGGAGGAGAGGGGATTCTCTGAGGATAACTTGTCCGGCACGAAGAGACTGTGCCGCCACTAGACTCCTTCCTCTTCCACCGATTTCTGCAACTCGTAGCAGCGTCTCCGCCTTAGCTCCGCCGTCGTTCATCTTTACCACCAACCGTCGATTAGGGTTTTTCCAAGATTATACAATTTATATGGAACAAAATGTGAAGGAAGTAAACGGTACCGTTTGCTTACGTTTCAGGATACGGGAGACATATTACTGGGCCTTATACTGTAGCTTTATCGAATTTTTGGCCCATATTGTAAATAATGGATTCTATACAAAACTGTGTTTATCATCATAATGATGTTGGCTCCAACAGTTAGGTTTGAGTTTAATGATTCCAGTCCTACCCTACGTCAAATTTATGTCATTTAGTGTAAGACACAAAGAGTCATTTAATCTTTAATTCACCTAGCAGATTATTGTAAAAGTCGATTAAATAGATATCAAAACGATAAAGAGAAATTAGGAGCAATAACCATATAAATTGGCTAAATTTGCAATCATCATATGAATAAGATGGCTAAGTACTTCTCAGGCCGTCTCAGCATTTACTTTAGCCTAAGATCAATCCAAAAATTTGGATCCTTTTAATGAAAGATTTGTCATGGGCCTAGGCCTCGTCGTCTACCTATTAGAGCCGGCTTCTATTGTTTTTTTCTTGTCAACAAACTTCAGCATGGATCTCAACTCAAGAGCGATCATAAAGGGCATCAAGTGATTTTTTTTTTCTTCTTATGGATTATGTAAACAGAAGTTGATGAAAATTTGTATGAAAAGGCATCATTCACCAACATCGCAGAGTGTTTCTATATAATAATCAGAAACCGGACGAAATCAAAATTTATCTTAAATATTAACTAAAAAAATAAATATTTTGTCTAAGTTCAGAGGCATTCCCATAAAGATGTAACAAAATGAAAAAAACAAGAAACATGAGCAAATCGTTTAAACGAAAAGAAAAATTTGAACCCTTACACTTGTTGGAGCAATGAGATGACTTGAATGATGCCTTTGCTTAAACGATATCAGTTCTCTTCAAAATTCTAAACAATCTTTGTGAGCCATAAGCTTCCGGTCCGATCCTTAGTCAAGTTTAACCGAAGAAAACAAGAAGTGCACGAACCAGAAGGAAGAGAGGAAACCAATAGTACCTGTCGCGAGCATGATAGCCAGGACCATAAACAGAGAGTAGCCGAGATAAAGAGTCGCTGAAACGGGTCCACTCAAGCTTTTGAGATCGAAGACGAGATAATTTATGGAATATATGAAGATGTAAATTGCAACGGATCCTGATGCAAAGAAGGATTTCCACCACCATTTATAGTCTTCAACACACAAGTGCATGTATGTTAGCACTAGGGAAACCTCAGCACACACTACAACAAGAAGGATCATGACAACAAATAGGAATCCGAAGACGTAGTAGACACGGCCCATCCAGATGCTGGACATGATGAAGAAAAGCTCGATGAAGAGGGTCCCGAATGGAAGTGTTCCAGCGCCAAGAACGAGAAGCCACGACGGATATTTCTGAGCTGGGATTTCCCGGGGAATCTGGTTGGTTCGAACCGGGAATTCAATGTGAGGAGCCTTGGCTCCAAAGTAACCACCGATAAGAGTGAGAGGAACCGAGATGCAAAACCACAGGAGGATGAGGATGACAAATAGAGAGAAAGGAATGGCTCCTGTACTATGGCTACCCCATAGAAGGAAGTTCAGCGTTGTAAGGATCAGAAACGCAATACCCGGGAAAAAGCAAGCAGCTTTCCATGCAACAGACATCCATCCACGGTGTTCCCCACATCCAATTGTCCTCCATAGACGGACAGCGACATAACCAGCTGCAATGCCAAGAATCATGTAGAAGAAGAGCATACCCGTGACTAGTGTTCCACGTGAAGCCGGTGACATGAACCCAAGAGCAGCGAACAAGATAGTTACAACAGCCATGCCAAGAATCTGAACACCATCACCAACCATGACACACAGAAGCGAAGGGTTTGACGGAGCACGAAAAACATCACCAACGACGAGTTTCCACCCAGATAGCTCTTCATTGATCTGAGCTTGAGCCTCCTTGTCCAGCTCCTCGTAACGGGTCAAATCACGCCTAACAGTTCTCAAGAATATCACAAGGACAATACCAGCCAGGAAAGTGATCACCATAAGAGAGTTCAAGATTGAGAACCAATGAACCTTTGAGCCTTCCATCTTCAGATACGCATCCCATCTAGACGGCCACTTGATGTCACTCTCCTCGAAACTGACTTCATAAGAGAAGACAACGGATTGGCCTTCCTTGACAGACATGGATACCCTAGTGGAATCACATTTGATCGGAGTCGTGTATCTTTCATACATTTTCAGCTTCTTCGTTGAGTCACCGTTATGAGCAAAGCTGCAAGGAACCACCTCAAACCCAACAACCATATACCCAAGCTCATCCGAATCTTTGTTCTTCCCAATCGTCGGAATCACGTCGGCTGCATCCCCAGTACCCATCACACGAGCCACATTTGCCGCCTCTTCGTATTTATGAACAAGAACCTTAAACTTCAAGTGGTTAAACACATAGTAAACATCCTGAACCTTGATCCCAACCGGATAACCAGTCCACCTTAAGACATACCCATCTTTCTTAGTGTAACGAATCGCTGGCAAATTGTCTAGCATCGGATTAACCTGATACATCTCATCAATCCTCTTCTTCAGGAGTTTGAAACTGTCGGCAGAAAGCTTCTCAGTTTGACAAAGAAAGATCTCACTCTCGTTCTTGAACATTTTAAACCTATACGGAGAATTCTCGATCCGATCTCCCATAAGAAGCTCACCTAAATTCTCAGCACTATCCTTAATTCCCTCAGAGGGTTTACAAAAGGGCAAGCTATAATAGCTAAAAGGCATCTCTGTTTCGATCGAAGTAAGTGAATTCACCTTCATGTTCAAATAATCACCAACTTCGTACTTGTGAGGATAACTGCCTGGAAGGTAAAACCCGAAACCTAATTGAATCACCGACATAAACGCCGCGAGCATACAGATCCCGGATCGATCCATCGAGATCATATCTGGAAATAAATAAATAAGAAAACCTCGTCAGAGATCTGGATCAGTAGTTAAAGAGTCTTAAGAAGCACCTCAGATCTAAAATAGACGCAGAAAAAAAAGTATTTTCAGAAATGAGAATGTTAATTAGGGTCCTGCAAAGAAGATCGACACTCACCTATTGATTATACAGTAGAGAGGAAGAAGAAGAAGAAGAAGAAAAAGAGCTTTCTTTCTTTGGTTGCGAAGAAACAAAATTGAGAAGTGAGAGAACTAATCGATGAAAGGGAAACGCATCAGAGAGTGTAAAATATGTCAATTTATGCCATCCAATGAAAACAGTACACGTCAGCTAAGTATTAATGTGAAGGAAACCAACGGTGATGTTTTATAATTTACGTTAGACATGCTAATGGGCCTTATACAAGCTTCTCGAATTTTTGGCCCATGAGGTAAAATAATATATTATACAAAATTGTGTTTTTTTTTCAACAATATGAGTAGACAAAATTGTGTTTATAATGAAAAAAAAAGAGAATTAGGAAGTTTAATGTTTTTTGTGTATTGATTGTGGATCCGAGAGCTACGGTTAGGTACTTGTCATACTATGATTTCCAACTGGAAAAAATTGTTTTCAGGATAAAATATTCGTCTTAATTTCTAAAATTTAAGTGATTAATAATATGTATAAATCATTTAATTTTTAAATTGATTATGAAAATATATTTATATATTATTTAAATCTAATTTGTAATTTTTTTCAAAACTTATAAATTTAAGAACTGATTGTATAAATTGATAATCAATTGTTAAGTATGATATTCGAAAAATGTATGTTTAGTGAAATGGTAAAAATGATAGGAGTTTATGGTTTGGTGGTTTTAGGTCCTTCTTTTCATTTGGAGCATGTAATGAGTGTGTAAATGGTGGTTAAATGAGTAATGACCACTCTAGACTAGGAGATAAAACAAAACAAAAAAAAGAAATAAAATGGTAAGGTTGTTAGATTAAATGGAATAAAAAGGAAATGTATTAATCAATCTTTTCTATTGTTTGTTATAAAATTGAAATTGGCCAAACGACATAATAAAATTGAAATTGTGATTATACAAAAAAACACCAAATTTGTGTTTATTATTTGAAAAGAGAAGTAGTAAGTGTAATAATGTATACCGATCAGAACTTGAATGTAATAAATGGAAGCTAAAGTGGTCGTGTGGTTTGGTGGTAATTGAGAGTGACATTTGTTCTTTTCCACCTAGCTTCGAATCTCATCGGTAGTACTTTAGTGACATGAATAAGTGATGTAGTTTTAGTACGTAAGTCGTTACATCTGACACTTTACTGATTACCTTAAATATCCTAAGTGGAACTCTACCCTAGCTGGATCACATACCTATTATAGTGTAAAAACCAATCATATAGATTTAAAAAAAAAAAAAAATGTAATAAATAGAAAAAGTAAAGGAAAAAAAAAAAAAAAAAAGAGACGTACCAAAAAACGGCGCCGTTTGAAATTTCGGCGCAAATCAAAATACACAAAAGGCTTATCGGCGTCGGTGGGGAATTATTAACCGCTGGCCATTAACGCAATGCGGCTTCCTTATAGCACAACAGACATCGAGACAGAGAAAGAGAGTGGTCCTCTCTCTACATCGAAGAAGAAGAGAAGTAGACAAATAAGAGCAAAAAGAGCCGTTGAAGCGTACAATCTAAGGCAATAGCCTGAAGAAACCCAAAAAGATTATTCATTTTCTCTTTCAATATCAACATAAATAGAGAGAGAGAGAGAGCGAGCGAAAGACGCAGTTTTTGGGATTACTCACGGGTCATGGCGGGTTTAAACGACGAAGTCTCACTCGACATTGAAGAGTTCTACAATGGTGGGAAGGTTTGTTTTGCACACTGAGCTCCGAAATTTACTTTCTTTATTTGTTTTCTCAACCCATTTCTCTCTTTTATCTTCTTTCCTCTTTCGTTTTCCCCTTTTGCTCTGGTTCTGTATTTTTTATGGCAAATTAGGTCCGTCACATTTCGTTTTCTCTCTTATGGGTTTATAGTTTTCCTAATTAGCTTCTAATCTCAGTGGGAATTTCTGGGTAATTGAAGAAAAGTTGAGTTTATGATTGAAATCAAATGTATTATTAGCTGTTTTTGTCAAAGCGTTCTGGATTTAGTTTCATGCTTACATTTATTACAAGTTGGATTGAAGATCAAAGTGGGTTTCACTTAAAAGTTGTTTCACTTTGTCTTATGATAATCCTTTGAATTTCATCGGAAATCTGTCAATTTGGGTGTTTGTTTTATTCGATTCTCCTGCATAAAAAGGTCAAGAGATTCCCTTGAAAAATGGTATCTTTTTTTTTGGCTCCATGATTGATATAAGATGTCTGACTTTTTTAGCGACAAGTTCTCTCTTCTACTGATTTTCCGAGTCTTGCACATGGGAGAATCTATTGTGGACCTTAATTTTATTTGTGGTCTGGAACAAAGTTGGAATGTTCCTTTCTTAGCTGTATCTGGTTAAAAGAAAATAAAATTGAAGATTATTGTGGTTTCCTAAATGTTGAGCTGATTTTGGATGAGACTAATGGTGTGCATATGATAATCAAACTTGTGGCATTGTTTGTTTTTTTCTTAATTTGGATAGACTGATTCATTTCTTCCTTGTTTTGATTTTTTTGCAGGAGCATCATGTCAGAACTTGCCATGGTTTAGTTTCAGTTGTAGTGTATGGAGATCAAGAGAAACCAGCATTGATTACTTATCCAGATGTAGCACTAAATTGTAAGGATGGGAAATGCATTGCTTACATGATTTATATTTACTTTCACATCACCTGATTTTAGATTCTTATGTTTGCTAGATTTGTCTTGCTTCCAAGGATTGTTTCTATGCCCTGAAGCAGTGTCCTTACTCCTCCATAACTTCTGCATCTACCATATTAGCCCCCCTGGACATGAGGTTTGCAAAATTGATTGTCTTGAAACAATTCCATTCTTTGTATCTACTTTGCTGCTTGCTCACGTTGTGTCGTTTCCATCATTTCTGCAAAGAGTTATTGTAGTTTGGAGCTGCTCCAGTTTGTTCCGATGACCCATCGCCTTCTGTTGAAGACCTCGCGGATCAGATTCTTGAAGTGTTGAACTTCTTTAGGTATTACTTGGGTCATGTTTCAACTAACTCTCACTTTGACTTTGGCATACCTCGACAAGACTAACTCCGTTAAAACGCTAAAATATGTATATGTCTCTTGCAGCCTCGAGGCAGTAATGTGCATGGGGATCACAGCTGGTGCCTATATCCTTTCCTTATTTGCTGTATGTACTCACTGAGGCTCATTGAGGATTTATTTGTAGCTACAATTCTTGGGACATCGTAAAATTTATATATACTTATCACTGACTGTTTTATGGTTGCAGATTAAACATCAAGATCGAGTTTTGGGTCTGATTCTTATATCGCCTCTATGCAAAGCACCCTCATGGTCTGAATGGTTTTATTACAAGGTTACTTTATATGACTCTACAAAAGGGAAAGTCACACACATCATTTGCATCCAGATGAATTAACCAAGGTTTAAAACTTATCCTGCAGGTAGTGTCAAATTTGTTGTACTATTATGGCATGTCTGGATTGTTAAAAGATCGATTCCTTCAGAGGTACTTTAGTAAGGTAATCTTTCTTGTGTGTTCCTTGAGGAAACCAGCATATACTCAATAGACATCGACTTGATATTGTTTTTTAACTACGATAGGAAGCTCGTGGTAGCTCTGACGTTCCAGAGCGGGATGTAGTACATGAATGCAGAAGGGTCAGTGCCTAAACTTAGTAGTAGTTTCTAGATGAATACTTCACCTTAACGTTGTTGTAACACTCGTATAATCATATGATATGTTTATTCAGCTGCTTGGTGAAAGACACGTTATTAAGCTTAGGCGGTTTCTGGAAGCAATCAACAGGAGGCATGACATAACTGATGGGTTGAGGAGTTTGAAGTGCCGTACACTCATATTTGTTGGCGACCAATCTCCTTTCCACTCTGAAACTCTTCACATGGTGGCTGCATTGGACAGAAAATACAGCGCCTTGGTTGAGGTATGCGGTTTAATGTAACTAGGAACAAAGCTCTTTAGCTTCTTTCCAAGCTTATAAGATCTAAGCTTTTGGATTCTTGGAACATGCTTTGATGATTTTTTTTTTTTTGTTTTGTTTGAAATTGGAGGTGCAAGCATGTGGATCAATGGTGACAGAAGAGCAACCACATGCGATGTTGATACCAATGGAGTTCTTTTTCATGGGGTTTGGGTTGTATCGGCCAGGTCGGGTTAGCGATAGCCCCCGGAGTCCACTCAGTCCGTCGTGTATTTCTCCGGAGCTTCTCTCTCCAGAGAGTCTTGGTTTGAAGCTAAAGCCAATAAAAACTCGGGTTCCCACGAAATGTTAAAGAAACATTGATTATTATTTTATTTTGTTTTACTTTCTTTCATAATTTTTTATATCATAAAATCAAAAATTCTTTAATTAAATTGTACTTGTTGTTGTACTCTGTAATCGATTAACTTAAAAACTGTAAGAGTAGTTTTATGGGTTGGTGTCATTACTCTCTGATAATGGATGAAATGACAAATACTGCATAAGCATCCACTTGAACTCTTCTCCACTGGCAAGAGTCATGGCAAAAAAGTGCAAAGCGTGTGACTTTGAAGTCTACTTCTATGAACATTTTTATAGATGTCATCCTTGCAAATTTTTCATCCATCTCGATTGTGTAAATTTTGGTCTACAAGCATACCACACTTCCCATCCTCAACACCCACTCAAGTCCATTAGATGTCAAGTCCCGGATTACGCCGACAAGAAGTGTCTTCTTTGCGAGAAGACGTTTGATCAACGACATCACCAACTTCACCACTGTGATGTTTGTAATTTCAGCACATTCAGAAGATGTGTGAAATATCCACCGCCTGTTGGTGTTGAAAGCTCGACAACATATGAACATCAACTTCATCTTGTTCCAAGACGCATCCACTTCACTTGCAATGCTTGTGGGATCCAAGGTGACGGAAGCCTTTATTTCTGTCTTCCGTGCAATTTTATGATTCATCGGGAGTGTATCGGACATGCTCCAAGATGTCCTAGTTTTGCTGTTCATGCAAGATGCGCCACGACAGAAGATTTATGGGACAAGATCGAGCTGGAAGGGACACCCGAAGAAGAGATAATGGCGCCATTCGAGGTGATTGATAAAAAAAAAAAATACAAATAAATGTACGATGTACGATGTGCTTCGCTTTCAGATTCACTTAAGCACGAAAGCCATCCAAAGCCTTTATATTACTGCTACACATCCAACGGTGAGCGTTGTAGTAGATGTGGGGTTAATCAGAGACGCATTATATTGTCTTACGTTGTGATGAGTGTTACTATATTTTGGACGGCAAGTGTGCTCTTTTACCGAAAAAGGTAATGAGAAACAGGTATGATGATCATCCTCTCTTCTTGTCATATGGTGACATGAATGTGGATGAAAAATATTGGTGTGAGGCATGTGAAACAAAAGTGAGTCCAACGTTTGGGTTCTATACATGCAACGACTGTGGGATCGTTTTGCATATTTCATGCATTGTGGGAGACTTGTCGTATATCAAGCCAGGTTCATCAGTTGCTTGCTACAATGTAAGAAAACAATATGCAACAATGCTCCGCCCCATGAAGGATGTAATATCAAATGGTATCTCGCCGGTATATTGGTGGCCCTACGCATGCCGCAATGGAAGAAAACATTTCACTCCCCCCAAAATAAGCCAAGATCAATTGAATTTTCTAGTTTATCAGTGAATAAAGGATGAGAGTTTTGTCCAGATTTTTCGATCTTAAAACACCAATGATACCGAGAGAAGATGGAACAATTATGCATATCAAGGAAACTATAATTTTCATTCAAGCATTGAGAATGCTGATAAAAACCGAGACAAGATGCTTGACTGCTCTCTTCAGATCAAAATATCTTATAATTTAACTTTTCTAAGCAAAAAAACTCTGAAATAATTTTCAGCTTAATTAGAAGAGAAAAAGTTACGATTTTTCTGAAACTGAGTAGAGGAACCCAACATAATCATACATTGGCTCGTTGTCAAGACAAATCTCCTGTTTTTTGGTTCTGTCTGCTCCAACCACAGAACCAGCGTGAGTCTCATTGGGTTACGCCAACTTCATCCTCCTTAAGGCTTACACAAACATTACATTCAAGGATCCTCAAAGCATCTTGACTCTTTGGCGGAAGCGGAGCAGAGTGCCAAAACAATTCTCCATCTCACACTGTCACACGTATATCTTACAAAGAAGTATGCGTGAGGGTGGATTCATCATCCACAACATTCCCACAAGCTTTTTTCTCCGGAGATTCTTGGTTTGAAGCTCGGATTCCTACGAAATATTGATTCAATTTTTTCTCTCTTTCATATTTGGTGTATCAATCAAATATTCTGTAATTAAGTTGTACTCTGTAGTATTAACTCAACAACTTCTTTATCTTAGGGATAGTAGTTTTATGGAATGGTATCATTACAATACGTTAAAGATTGTTTTTAAATTTGTTTCAGAACATATAAGAAGAAAGAAGACAAACTACGAAAAATAACCTTTCCTACCTTTTTACCCAAAAAAAGAATCACAAAAGATTATAGAGAAAAATGAAGCGAAGTTACAAGTCTCTGTAGTAGTTATCTTCGTGTAAGAGATTTTATACAATTTTCCTCATTGGTTTTCTCCTGATCTTTCGAAACATCTATACATCCGGAACACAATCGACGGTTCCCCATTCTGCATTTGCCTAGCTTGAGATCAAATGAGGCTTGATGTTGTCGTGTATTGTACTGAAACATCATCAAGAATCGTGAAGAGAACCTTGGATCATTAGTGATATACGCTTTGCACTCTCTGAATGATACAAATCTCCTTTGAAACCAATCTGTAGAGATGAAGGAAAAAACTCCAAAGTTGAGTTGGAGTCAACGTTGTAGAGAGTTCGAGAGAAAAGACACAAAGATGACTTGGATTTACCTCAGGTGAGCTATCCGGAGAGAACCACCGTAAAAGCACTCCTAAATGTACAACGGCCGGTATCAACTTGAATAGCAATGGTGTCGTTACCTGCAACATATTTTACTTGAATCGTCACTTAACAATATTTACTTTTTAGGAATGTGAAATCTACTGCTATTCTTTGAGAAAGCAAGTTCCGTGTCAAATATTCGTTCTTTAAATAAATATGATCAATGCGCAAAAGAAATGGACCATACCAAGCTTAAAGCAGTTGTTCCCAGAAGCAGGAGGTATAGTTTGCTCTGCAAATAAACACAAACCCCCTTCATTGTTATTACTCCACCAAAACCAAGTTATGAGCAAGCTATTATGGAACCACACGGTCTGAAGATATATACTTAATTGGATCTAAATAATCAAAGAGTCACTTGATTGCTTACCTCAATTAAGTGAAGATTAGACGCTCGACTTAGCAGAACAAAAGCAAATTCCCCAATCTGCGCAAGTGACATTCCAACCTATAGACAAGAAAACTGTGAGGCCTCTCTCTCTCTCTCTCTCTACGAGAAGGTTTTGGAATAGTGAGAAAGCAGGAAAAAAAGAAAGGTTCACTTCTTACAAGTACTGCAGTTTTGTTATTGTATCCAAAGACTTTAACAACGATTGCAACTACCACGGTCTTTATCACTATCACCAGTAACACGGCTGCTAGCAGAATGTCAACATGGTTCCACAAGAAGTGCATATGTATCAACATGCCAATACTAGCAAGGAACAGCGCTGCAAATAAGTTCCGGATGGGTTCCACCTGCAACGGAACAGGAACGATAAGTAGGGCTCTATATGGTAGAGTACATTTGTGTACAATGGGCAAAGACGGGAAATGTATTTCATCAAGAAGTCACCAATAAATATATAAGTAGGAAAGACACTTCTGACATAAGAGTGTCCAAAGAAAATGGGAAGAGACCGTCAAGTGAGAAAGTGTCAAACTTGACTTCTTACTTGTTCAAGAGTATGCTGGGCGAGATCAGTTGTTGAGATCATCACTCCTGCCGCAAACGAACCCAACTCAAGACTTAGACCGAGCTTGTCACTACACTGAAGAAGCCAAAACAATACTGAGTTTATGAACTGAAAATTTGAGATTTACACATGTGCAAATAGCCAATAGGTAAGAAGAACAAAGGGAACAGACTAACCCAAGCGACAAGCAAACAAAATGCTACAGCGGCCAACTGGTAGAGCTCGTTAGTCTGTCAAAGATTGACGAACGCTTAAGTTGATAGACATTTTAAGACCAAAAACGGAAGCAGGTAAAAAATGTGTGTATACCTGAGAAGAAAGGCTTGTCATAAGTTTTAGAAACCAAGGTACCCAGGTACGGGACAATACAAACAAAGCAGCCAGAAACGCAATCAAAATAGCCAACCTGGAAATAAAATACCACACGGTCAAAAGAAATGGAAGTGTCAAAACTTGTTTCATTAGACCATAGTATAACAACTGAAAAAAGGAAGCAGGATATTGTCCATATTTTCACAGAATTTCCTGGAAATTAGAACACATACGATTTAGCCATGGATAACACTCCTTGAAGGACACCAGATGTGCCACCAAGAACCGGAAGGAGAGCAAAAAGCAAACCGACAGCACAATCCTAGATATTCATGAAACCATAAATTAAAAATCTAATGAAAGCAACCGTTGCATACAACATTATCTGATGAAATCCAGTTGCATACGAAAAAGTAAGCGGAAACAAAAGCCTGTGAAAATCATACTAGATATGCTATTGTTTGGAGAGTGACTAAGTAGATACCTGAAGGATAAGAGTTCCAACGGTAATCTGGCCATGTAGAGCACTTATGCTATTTCTTTCCATTAAAAATTTCAAGACCTGGTACAAGAATCACGGTTAGGTAATGATAACATAAGAGGGTCAGGCCTAAAGAGCAAATTAGGGAAACATAACCTAAAGAAAAGATAAAATACAGTGAGAGTGAGCACAAGGAATAAATTCAAACAGTGTAGAACAAGATCAAAATATTATACATGCAAAGACGTTCAATACCACGTAAGGTAAGCAAAAATACAAAAGTGATATTAGAATATACCACCGCTGTTGATGACATCGAAAGAAATGCACCTACGAATATTCCTTCTGTTAGTTTACCGCCACATAACTGCAATGAAGAAACAGCTAATGTCAACCGAATGCATCCTATGTTCACGATTCATACACGATACGCCTAATAACTCATTGTTTAACTCGATTGCTACAACATACAGAGGCTGTTATCCCACTCATGCACATGAACAAAAATATCTGAAGAAGACCTCCTGGAATAGCTACTGCACGAACTACACGAAGCTGCAACCACAAAGTACAATAAATGTCTCAAAAGTTTCAATCGGTCGGAACAAAGAAACCAGAAAAATATAAGAGAGGGAAAACATACAAACCTTAGCTGCAGAAAATTCTAATCCTAAAGCAAAAAGGAGAAAGATAACACCAAACTGAGCTACCGTTTCAACCTGTGCTACACAAAAAAGTTTATAAATCAAGTCCTTGTCAAGCATTTATATAACCAGGCAACCTGCTAGTCATGAAAACTTCCGTAGAAACGTAATATGAAGATAACAAAAGAGGAACTTTGAAAAACTAAAGCTGATGTAAGCTACCTGCACCATTTCACTGACAAAGCTTAACCCACCCGGTCCAATGACAGATCCAGCCAATAGATACCCAGTAATGACCTGCCACATAAGTAGTGTAGAAATTAAATAATGCTGTCACAGTTCGATCATTCAAGTGCCAACAAAATCGTTTCGACGCTCTTGGTAAGAAAAATATTCAAATGCTAACGGAATAATGTTAAAAATCACAAGCTCTGTGAAGTAAGCGTGTGCTCACCGGTTGACCAGCACAAGCAAAGGCAATTCCACCACAAGTAGCAGAAACGATGACGACGACCAAATCTGATATCAGCCTACATATGTACGATTTTAAGAGAGATGTCCAAAAAAAAAAAAAAAATCTGTTCGGTAAATTCTTACAAAATATAACCAAACAAAGAACTTCCCTAACGAATGCTATACTTACCTTAAATCTAGCTGCAGTACAGGGTACTTGGATTTTGGATTGGACATGATAAAAACGTTGTCCTGGATTGGATTGCAGCAAATTCACATTACGAGTACGTTTTAAAAACGGGTGCATAATAGACATGTAGTCTCCAGCAGCATACAGTACAAATTATTTAAGACTATGTAAGCTCACCTTCCTATCTATCAGTCTTGGAGTATCTTCTACGCCATTTTCGTTATCCAAATTAAAGAATGATCTAGAATAAAAGGCACTGATTATGTTACAGTTTGCTTTAGCCTGTGAAACAAAAGTGGATAACAGCCACTACTTGCACAAATCGACTCCAAACAGGGTAAAGTATGCCTCATAATATGAAGACTCACTTCTCTTCCTTGGTCTTGGTCTCATTTTTCTTTGGCTTAACTCGAGCAACAGTCTCCAGAACAGCCTAATGAGCACAACAAATGGCTAATTATAAGGAAGAAACAGCAAAGAAAACATTGAGTGTGTGAAAGCAATATGGCCACAATTGAACTGGCGAAAACAAAGATCAAAACTTGCAATAACCAACCTGCTGATCAGCAACACTATTATTGAAGCTTCCTGGATCAGGAACTGCAAAAGCAAAACAAGACAAACGCAATTCACAAACAACATATTCAAAGAGTTCAATAACTTTTATCATTTCGACACGTAATTCATTAAATGCTAGAAGCCATGAGCATTAGCTAATCAATGATAAATCCCTAAGATGATCAAACTTCACCAAAAAAAAAAAAAGAAGAGTAAAAAAAATGCAATCGAAAATGTGGGAGAAAACTGAAATTTTAGTGAGACCCAAAAAAGCTGATCTCTGAAGACAAAAACCCTAGCTCGAAAGCGACATACTAAACAACCAAAATGCAAAAATGAAAAAAAAATGTATAACACTGAAGATCTAGTAGCCGAACCTTCGTTCTGGTCATTCTCCGGAAACTCCTTCTCAAGTGCCCGATCGATCATATCGGCGAAACTGTCCTCCTTAGGTTTCGTGTTCGTCGCATTGGAGTCAGCGGCGGTTCCGTTGAACTCCCGTGTAACAACTGAGTCAGTCCCAATATCGGACTCGGCGGAAAAAGCAAGAGAGAAACTACAGATCAGAAGAAACGCGAGAAACCTCATCGTTTTCACAAAGAATTCACCAGTACTGCACCGCCGCATCTCAGTGATGAAACCACGGCGAGAGAGAGAGAGAGAGAGAGAGATTTTCCTCGTGTGTGCTGCTGCCTCTTCTTCTTCTCTCTCCTTGCGGTGGTTAAGAGAACGAGAAAGCAGAAAGATTGAGGGAAAATTAATTTTATTTTTAATTTTAATTAGTGATTAATAATTTTTTATTAATTCCCTTATTTTTTGTTTATTTTTCCTCTGGTTGCTTAAGGGCAAATGTTAACGCTATAAAGTCCTTTGGTAACCGAATCCTTATCACACGCGCGTGCTTCTCTTTTCGTACATGTGAAGAAAAGAAAATTACTACAATAATTAAGTTTAAAAAAATGTAATAATTTGCTCAATTTGCACATTAATACATAAAATAAAAGATTACGCTTGGACATTTTAATTTCTTTTTCATTTATATTTTGATTGAAACGTTTGATCTTTTTTGGATTGTTTAGTTTGGAGAATTTTCACCATATTCTCTTTCTTTTTTTCCGTCTTACCTAAGCAAAACTTGGATTTAGTCAGTTTTGGTTTTGCTTTGATAAAGATATAACCAGATATACGTATAAATATATCAATAGATTATTATTATTTTTTTTCAAATGAATCTGAATTTATTAGATTGGATTGTACTAAGACTGAAATTTGGTATTGACGTCCAATTTTGTAAACAAATTTTGTTTTAGGTTTAAATTTTCAAATTAATAGAATTTCTAGATTATGCAAGAAGCTAAAAGAAAATTTACATTTTATATGGTAAAACAATTTGGTTTTAGCATATTGATGATACCAGTTATTGTATTTTGTTTATCATTTCACAGTTGATGGGAGATCATAGATGATCAACCTAGTCAAGAATGTTAAACTAATATTGCGAAGATCTGAACCGTCGATTGTACGGCATGAGTCAAAGATATTTGACTTGTTATGATTAAGTTAATTGTCTTGTATTTAACATAAATTACATACTACGTTACCTTCTTATAATTCCGTTTTAAGTTATAAGATTGTTATTGTTAAGGTGACGTTTAAATTGAGACAACAAAAGAGTGAATTTTAATGTTGACTGAAAAAAAAGAAGAAGAGGAGTTTCAATAAATAGTTTAGTCAGTTGACAAAATAAAATAAAACTAAACAATCAGAAAGATTGTTCTCTTTTAACACTAGATAGAAAAAAAAATCTAGAAATATTAGTTTTACCAAACAAAAAAAATACTAGATTGAAATTCATTAGTGTATATGTGACTTTTTTATTAAATTAATACCAGATATGCGTTTTGTTGAAACAAAATGTAATAATAAAGAATACAAGTTTGTTTCATCTATTGGCCTTTTACATGTTCGTTACGCAAATCGTTTATTTGGTTTTAATCATTTTCTCTATTGTCTATATTATATTATCATCAGAAATATTGATTTTATTATATTACAAAGTAATGATCAATCGGTTAAAATCTAACTATATGTTACACATGATATTACGATAAATGCATATGGTGATGATAGTACTCTACGTAACACATGATGGATCAACGATATACAGTTCTACATGCAATGCGATAAATTTTTTAATAAACTAACCTTCAAAAAAAAAATACTAAGTAAGGATCAAACTCTAAACCTAATACTGAAACATCGGGCCAAGATAACATACTCTAAACAGCATCCATATAAGAATTTATTAAAAATGAAACACACATACTTATAAAATATTAATTCAAAACCAAGAGCGCCCATAGGAGGAGATAGTTCTTTCGCTTATGAGTGATGGGCTAAGTCCAGTGAATATAACTTATGAGTGAGTGATAAGGAAAAAACCACTTTCCTTGTGAAGAAGAAAGAAAATTCACATAATAGAAAATTCAAAAACTTTTGATCACATGGTTGTATGGACTGAACTTGGACTTTTCTTTAATCCTCTAGTTCATTTTACATTTTCAAGGCAGATTCTTAGACTCCTTTTTTTATTCTTTAAAAATATAATGATACTCCAAGACTAATAAAATAGTATTGAAATAAACTATTGAATTTTGCCTCTCCAAGTAGGCAACTATGCCTCCTAACGCACAATATCAGAAAAAAGAGACCTCACTCTCACTCCATGCCTATAAAATACTCCTTAAATGCATAACTTTTTCGATCAATTTGTGTCTGAGAACAAAACAAAAAGAAAAGAAATGGTTTCAATCAAAGAGAGAGAGATGGAGGAGATTCCAATGATTGATTTTGGTGAATTGGATGGAGAGAACAGAATCAAGACTATGTCACTTCTTGATCATGCATGTGATAAGTGGGGCTTCTTCATGGTATGTATATATCTTTATCCACAAATCAAGTGTTTCTAAGATATGCATATATAAATATATATATGTTCCAAGATCCAGTTTTAGTGTATAGCCTTAAGTGCGGAGCAATGAATTTTCAGGTTGAGAATCATGGAATTGATAAAGAATTGATGGAGAAAGTGAAGAAGATGATTAGCTCTCATTATGAGGAGCATTTGAAAGAGAAGTTTTACCAGTCAGAGATGGTCAAGGCTCTGAGTGAAGGCAAAACCTCAGATGCAGATTGGGAAAGCAGTTTCTTTATTTGGCATAAGCCGACTTCAAACATATGCAAGATCCCAAACATTTCAGATGAACTCATGTAAGTAATTAAAAAGTGATAGGTCTAAAAATTTCACCAATTTTTATTTTTATTTTTTGGGGCAAAGCTTTTACCATTTACAAGTGTTTTGCTTATTATAATAAACTGATATTGCAGCAAGACGATGGATGAATATGTTTCTCAACTGCACAACTTTGCAGAAAGGCTCTCTAAGCTCATGTGTGAAAATCTTGGTCTTCGTCAAGAATACATAATGAATGCATTCTCTGGTCCAGAAGGTCCAGCTTTTGGGACAAAAGTGGCTAAATACCCAGAATGCCCTCGTCCTGAGCTCATGAGAGGGCTGAGAGAACATACCGATGCTGGAGGGATCATATTGCTCTTGCAGGATGAGCAAGTGCCTGGTCTTGAGTTCTTGAAAGATGGGAAGTGGGTTCCTATCCCGCCATCCAAGAACAATACCATTTTTGTCAATACCGGTGATCAAGTCGAGATACTGAGTAATGGGAGGTACAAAAGTGTCGTTCACCGTGTAATGACAGTGAAGCATGGAAGCAGACTGTCGATAGCTACATTTTACAATCCAGCTGGTGATGCCATAATATCTCCAGCTCCAGAGCTCTTGTATCCAAGTGGCTACAGGTTTCAAGACTACCTTAAGCTTTATTCAACCACTAAGTTTGGAGACAAAGGCTCCAGACTTCATACCATGAAGAAAATGGAGAATGGAGATTCCATCTAGGATGCATCTGAATGTAACGCTTCTGTATTTCACATTGAATTCTCTCCTTTTAATTTGTGCTCTTCTTGTGTTTCCTTTATAAAGAAATAACAATTTTGTCAGGATTATGCTGATTAAGCTATTCTGCTTTAATAATGAACGATCAGTTCATGCAAATCCGTATTAATATTTACTTAAAATGACGAGTACCCATTTCGATCAATATGACAAAATCCACTAGATTCATTTTTAAAAATCGAAATAATAAAACAAAATAGAACACATCACAAATGTCTTTAATAGATGTTTTTTTGTTTTGTTACTTGTTTGTTGGGACCTACTTCGGCGTTCACTTCGTAAAAATAAAACTCAAAATGTCGGAAACTTTTCTCGAGATTCCTTTTTGTAATCACCATTCTGATATTATCACAAACTGATTTAGCCTTTTTTGTTATTAGTACCTAAAAATGAAGAATCCGATGCAGTGACCAATTATTACAAGATGATCCCTTAGAAACCAAGAAAAAATGGGCTTGGTGATGCTTTAGTCTATGAGCATGACTGGTTTCATGAAATCTAATTGTTGTAGTTTTACCGAACATGACTCTTGAGGAACCAAGATAAGCGGTGATCAAGCTGACTCTTATGTAATATAGCCAAAGGAGGCTGATATTAAAGCTGGTGCTGCTTTTACTGGACCTATATATATATATTTGCCTTTTGTATCAGGTTTGACAAACGCCAATGAGTTATCTTAATGCTTGCAAGACTTTCATTGCACTAGCAGACTTCACCAAGCACATCTCCGCAAGATGACCCTATTTCTCACGTGTAGATAATCTAGACGGAAGCCATGGATATGAGAACTTTACAATCAACTCTTCATCATTCTTTAATTTGAATTGATATGTTTTCCATAACCCCTTAGACATATCTACTTCCACAAACACTTTCACTTGGTCAAAAGTCATACATATGGAGTCTCTTAGGCTTGCCTACTGCACTAGCAATGAACCCCAATGCTTTTCAGGAAAACATTGACTGTGGAACGTTTTTCATAGTTATCTACATTGGCATCATCTTGATTTCTGGCTGAGCATCTTCTTTAATGGAAGACCATTTTGATATAATCATGGTAAAATCAACCATGTTTCCACATACATCTCCGTAATACTCTTGTTCAGATGATCAGATCTATGATTTTGAATAAATTAGTCAAATGAGATATATGAGAATACAATAGACCATTCAAAGAGTCAATTCGAATCAAAAGAGTGTATTTGAGAATACAATAGACCATACTCTTAACGAATAGTGAAACAGCACATGGGTTCAAAGCAAAAAATCACGCAACAAACAATACAATTAAGATGTGGTTTTAAAAAAGTACAATAACCAGTAAAATCAAGTCATCATTACCTGAGCATAAAACAACAAACTTCACGTTTGAACCAAACACAAGCACTAAAAGACCTTAACTACAAATAATCCAATATTTACAAAAAAAAAAAATCTCTGGAAAACATGTATTATCCCATACATATACGGCACATAGACATAGATGAACCCTTAATTAAGTATAGATAAACATATACTATTCCAAAAAATTTTTAAAAAGCAAAAGTCAAGATTATCATGATTACCATACCAGGAAAATCATAATCACATTCAGACTTGAAAGAATGGCCAATAGTGGTTTGGACAACAAACGAAATTGCAAGAACTATGTCTAATGAATGAACATGACAGATTCTGATTCTATCATCTAAAAGATTACAACTGAATTAGCAGTAAAGCACAATATGACTGGAAAAAAATACCCTTAGTTTAACAATCATCTATACCGTTTTTTAGAAACATAAACTTCATAGCAAACAAAACTAGATATTCTACATACACCTCCCTACTAGAGAGCCAAAAGCTTACCAAATTTAGCAAAAAAACAGTTCCTAAAACCGAAATAAAATATTAGGTATAGAATAAATTTAGTCTACCTATAAAATAGAAAAGATTAGAGCACTTATACCATATGCTTAGAAAAAAGATAACAAAATTCGAGTTATTATTAAACAAAAGCATCATAGGAAAATCAAGAAAGATCTATTGCACATTGAAAATAAATACACCGGTGATTCAATAGCTTTCCAAGACCCATCAACTCTTTGCGACTATCTAAGAGATCAAGGATAGACACTAGTACCATAACAAAGATGTTTTCGATCACTCTATATTAAAAACTCAAGTCAATAGAGTACCATATATAGAATCGAATACAGTAGTCATTGTAGAATTTTATAAAACTGAATTTTGAAATATCAATTTGCAATACAATTTATGTTTTGAAACTGAAATAAACTATTAAACACATATATATATATAAATATATTAATATCTACATATATATGCAAACATTAATATTGACATTTATGTGCCATAACTTAATTTAACAAAATAATTATAACATTTACATAATTCAACAATATTAAATTACATCTTAAGTATAACATTTTTGACCATGAATAATAAATTCAGTTATGATCAACATAATTATTAGCAAAAACATAAAAACTAACAATATTTAATTTTATTCTTTGATCAGAAATTATAGTTTCATATTTCACATATATATTAATTTCATGAACATAATTTTTAGATTCAATATTAACAAAGCATAATTTCATAACCATCATTTTAATATTGACAACTTAAATAAAGAATAAGATGAACATGTATTAAAACAACACTATGTATGAAACTAAAATTTAAACAATAAACAAATTTTATAAAATCATAAAAACCATTTGGAGGCGGGATGATCATTTTCCTTAACTCAATAAAATGCCCGCAATGAGACGGTTTATATGCATTCTTTGAATCCCAGGATACAACCAAACATATAAGACTAACATGTTTTATTCATGTTAGAATCTACAAGCTAATATTCTACCATATACTCAAGAACACAAAATCTACTTTTGAAAGAAAAAAATAGAATAGAGAAAAACTAGGAACCTGTTAAACTTTGTGAATTCATTAGCTAATAGCACTTAACACCAACAACCAAAAAGATATTTCAAGAGAGCTTCAACATTGAGAAACTTCTCAAAAATATCTAAAATTTGTCTAATGATGTAATCTTGCTTTTAGAATGAAAGAATGATTTTTTCCTTCTATGTATCTTGGTATTTATAAGAGAAGAATAACTTGATGATCAAGTAGATTTAATGACCAAATTTATTTGGTTTTTAATACCAAAATTTATAAGTTACAAAAAAAATTTTTGACCTCCCCTAAACAAATTCTCATTTACATTTTATATATTGTTCCAACAATCATAAGTACATGAATCATGTGAAGAATTTTTCCGACATCCAAATTTAACTATGATACTGTGAGGATATGATGCCGAATGCAGAATGCAGAATGCAGAACTGTGAAAAATAGAATTGTAAAGATATGATGCAAAATGCAACATTGTGAGGACATGATGCAGAATGCTCATACAACAACACAAATTAATAGAGAATGCAAAATATAGGACACTCATGCTACAACCAAAATTAAGTATAAGATTACAGGAATGTCATTTCCCATGATCACCATAAGGTTTCAGTGGCCAAATAGTTACGAGAGTCAATACAATCATAGAATGCAGAAGTCTCACATACCTTCAAAATAAATATCTACATGAGACTCCATGATCTATTTATTTCCTAAAACGAAAGATCTTATAATGCATAAAATATCAAACAAAGAAAAGAAAAGACAGTACTAACACTGTGAACACATCATGTAATGTTCCACTACCATACATAAAAATCTAATTTGCGTTTTTATCAATGGATATGTTAGCAATAAGTTCTACGATCTGACTTATATTTAAGGAATTTTTTTTAATTATAAATAGTGCTTAGGTTTGTATTTCTAGTTTCTTCACTTTACGTATATATCACTTAACTTAATTGCGATAATATCAATTTAACAACTTAACACAGCAACGTCTAGAAAAGTATATACCTGGTCGTAGAATTTTGTCACACTTAGAATATGAACACCTTTTGCAGCACATACCTGGATATACCAAAATTAATCTTTACTTTGAACAATTACTGAAGTATGCTAACACTTAGAAATCTCCTAAGAAATTGGAAGTTAATTCAAGCACATAACTAATTAGTCTTTACTTCATGTATGTGTCTTCTAGTTTTGATTTTCATAATTGTACTAAACTAATTACAAACAGGTTTGAAAAGCAAATACCTGTCACAAAAGTCTGCAACACGTTAAATCTCCTCAGAGTCTCTAACAGTTTGAACACCTTCTGAAGCACAAACATGAGAAAATCAGAATTAGATGCCTCATACTTACCTTGTTACTTTCAATGCCCAGATCATGAATCAGTTTTTGATTTTGACACATAATCTTTGTCTTTAAGCCGTAGGTGGTACAATAAAGCATCACATTTTGATTCATAGTATTTTGAAGTTGTTGGTCGTTTTTTCCATCCAACAAATCACTTTTAAGGCTTGTGATAGAGAAAAGATTTCGTCTTTAATTTCTTTCAGCCCTTGGTCGTTTGTTTCATCCAACAAGCTGAAAACAAATCCATAGTCTTTTGCCTTGAAGACTATTCTAAATAATGTGTTCTTGTTTCAGTCTATTTGTTGGTCGTTTTCCTTATCTGAAGTAAGGATTCTATCCTACTTCTTTCAGCCGGAAAACAACCCATAGCCTTTATATTAGAACTTCTTTTCTTAGCCGTGAGTCGTAAAACAAGTCGTCTTTGTCTTGAGACTTTTTTTCAGTCCCTGGTTGGTATTTCCATCCAGCAAGTCGAAAACCAACTCCATTGTCTTTTCAAAGCCGTAAGTGGTAATAATAAGAACCTGTTTTTGTTTCCGTCTTTGCCTTAAGACTTATTTCAACTGTTGGTCGTTCTTTCCATCCAACGAATAAAAAATGGACGTGTAGTCGTGTCTAGAAACTAGACACTTCTAAGCCTTGTGGTTACCATAAAGAAATGATTCTCGTTTCATAGACCTGTCTTAAAATTTATTTCAACCATTGGTCGTTCTATCCATCCAACAAATTAAAAGCTAACCCACAGTCTTTGTCTTAAGACTTTTCTAAGCCATTGGTGGTTTTTTTTCAGCTATTGGTACTGAAAGCCAACCCTATCTTTTTCTACTTTAAAGCCTTATAGTTATCGAAGAGTAATAGTTCTCGGTTCATAGCCTTTGTCTTAAAGACTTCTTTAAACCCTTTGGTCGTTTTTTTCTTTAAACCCTTTGGTCGTTTTTTCCCATCCAAACGGCTCTTGACTCATAGTCTTTGTCTAAGGATTTCTTCTAAGCCGTTAGTACTTTTTTTTTCCATCCAGCATGTCTAAAAGTGACCCATTATCTTTATCAAAAGAAATTTGTAAGTCGTGGATAGTTTTTTCCATTCTACAAGCCTTTTAACGGATCCGTTGTCTTTGGCTTTGTAAACTTCAGACTTTCTTAAATCGGTCCTTATATTCCATCCCATTCAAATAATCGAAAACAGATTTTGGTGGGCCATGGGTAGTAAAGTCTGTAGTCTGTCTTAAGACTTCTCTAAGCCATTGATCGTTTTTTTCTCATCCAACAAGTCTGTTTTAAGCCATTATTCATTCTGTCAAAGGACTTCTCTACAGTCTTTGTCTTCAAATTTTTTCAAAGTCTAAAGGCTTTTGTTTCAGTCTTTCTGGTCGTTATTTCAATCCAGCAAGTCAAAAACCAACCCACTGTCTTTACCTAAAGACTTTTCTAAGCCGTAAGTGGTGGTAAACCTGTTTTTGTTTCAGTCTTTGCCTTAAAACTTATTTCAACTGTTAGTCTCGTTTATTCCATCCAACTAATTGAGAAACGGACATGTAATCTTTGTCTAAAAAACCTGGTCGTCGTTTCCATCCAGCAAGTCAGATCCAATCCATTGTTTTTATGCAAAGACTTTTCTAAACACCTATTTTTGTTTCAGTCTTTGCCTTAAGACTTATTTCAACCGTTAGTCGTTTATTCCATCCAACGAATTGAAAAACAGACATGTAGTCTTCTTAAGAAAATTAAACTTTCTTAAGCCGTTGGTTGTTAACTCCATTCCCTCCACATAATCGAAACCAGATTTCGGCAAGCCTTGGGTAGTGTTGTCTTATGCCACTGGTTGTTTCTTTTCCATCCATCAAGTCTTTTAACGGATCGACTTTCTATGTCTAATAACTTGCTCTAAGCCGCTGGTCATTCTATTCCATCCAGCAAATCTTTTAACCGACCTATTGTCTTTGCCTAAAGACTTTTGTAAGCCGTGGGTAGTAACATAAGGAATCTGTTTTCTATTCATAGTCTTTGTCTTAAGACTTTCTCAAGATATAGGTCGTTAAACTCCATTCCATCCAAAATAACCGAAAACAGATTTTCTTAAGCCGTGGGTAATGAAGTCTTTTATCTTTAAGACTATTAAGCCGACTAGTCTTATTTGCCATCCCCTAACATCCTTCCATAGAAATGCACCACCAACCCATATTATCGGTCCAATTAACAATCTTGCAGCAACGGGACAATGTTCCCAAATAAGAATCTGACTAAACACTATTAGATTAGTGTCTGCCTACGATCTTTTTTGGGTTTAAAGAGAAAAACAAATACATCAAAACAAAACCAAAACAACATCCCAAAACTAATCTCTTAGGTTTGATAAAACCATAAAAGAGGAATTTAGTCGTTGAATCAAAAAATAAAACCAGTTAAAAGGAATCCTGATTTCAAAAACCCAAGACATCAGATGTGTTTAAATAAAGAAAGAATCTCAAAAGAAAACCGGAATCAAGCTTCAAAACAAAACGGGAAACTCTAGCACAGACAGAGAATTTACCTTAAAGACGGTGTCACGCTGAGTCAAGCTTCAAAACAAAACCGGAATAAGAAAGCCTAACCAAGATCACTGCAAAAGTTAAAGTCGATTAGGAAAACTGGGACCCCTAAACAAAATGGCGAAATGGTAAAAATTCTTCAGGAACATTTTGTTATAAAATCCTACGTGATGGTAAAATGCAAGTGTAACACTAAGGCATTAGAAATATGCACCGCAATTATTATTTTTCCGCGCAGCTTGTCCTCATTGCATTGAGGTACGTTCTTTTGTCATTTGGTGGATGAGCTACGGCTGCGAATCTTGATGTTTCGTTCTTTTCTATTATGTGTTTGATTTATGACAAACACATACATCTTTTCTTGTTGGATCCTATCAAATCTGTATCAAACTGTAAGGAGCAAAACATCAATTAAACGATAAAGGAAAGGGGTAATTATAAAAGAAAGCTACGAACAGGAAACAGTCACGAAAAGGTGATAACAGATATAAAAATAACATGTAAGAGCCATGGCTATCAGGACTGATTGCATATCAGGTTGCAAATGCCTTAAACTGATTACCAAATTCACTAAGAACAGAACCAACGGCCATCAATGAAGAACAAAGGTATAGCATTATGTATTAAAACTTTCAAAACCACTTGAAGACAAAGCATACAGCTTACTAACCGAACGTATTCAGTTGTGACTAATGATCCCCAAGATAGAAAAACGACAGGTTTTGGTTAAAGACCAGACAATTCCATTGCGATAGCGAGAAATAATGACAAACAAAACACCCAACGAAACTGATAAACCAAGCATAAACAGAGAATTTACCTCGACAACGGCTTGATGCGGAAAAAATAAACCCTAACCATGATTACTGCAAAAATTAAGCTTTGAACAATTAGGAAATTTGGAAACCCTAAAACAAAATCGCCAAGAGTACAACATAAGAAGGATTTGTACGAAACTTAGAAACCCTAACATAGACAGAGACGTACCTCGAAGACGAGCGAGAAACGCAAACAATTGTGTCTGTTTCAGGCGAACGCGAAAATGAAACTCTAATCAAGATCAATACAAAAGGGAAAAACTAAACGATTAGAAAAAATTGGAAGCCTCTGAAATAAAATCGCGATCAAAGATTTTACACGAAACTTAGAAATCCTCAAACAAATTCACGATCTAAAGAGATCAAAACACTTACTAATCTGAGAATGTCAAGGAATTTTCCGTTTCTGCAAGTTTTGGAAGAATCGATTGATAGAATTCTTCAGAGAAAAATAAGATAAAGAAGAGAGAAAATACAGAGAGATTTTGTGAAGAACTGTAAGATAAAATGATATGGAGAAAATGTTTTCTCTTTATGTAATATTGCGTGTTATAACACGCGTCTCCCAACGGTTATATTTCAAATTTGAGTTGGTTCCGATCGAGAAAATTCTTGAAAGAAAGAACAAGAATTGCGTTTGACAACACGTGTTTCTCCTAACGGTTATATTAGAGTCGATTTATTTTGTAGTCGAACCGGTCCTGCATTTTTAGAAACCCACTTAGACCGAACCGGTTCTTTTTCCACGATGTCTACATAATACACGTCGTCGTTTTAATGTCTCTGTAATTTGGCAATTTCCATATTTTTTTGTTTGGTTCTCTTGTAAACAAAGATCGACACTGTTTTTATTTCGTCTCTCTCTGTGGAATAAGAAAGACGACGCAAAGAAGAAGAAGAAGAAGGAGGTAAGAATGGCATACGTTAGTATGGGTGAAGCCCACCGGCGAATCACTGAGTACCTAAACCGCTTCTGCGACGCTGTTACGTATCAAGACTCTTCTACACTTTGTCGTCTGCTCTCTTTCTCTTCCAATTTCTCTTCCAATTCTGCATCTCTTCTCTCACTTGCGGACGCACTCAACGTCTTCCAGGTGCGTAAATTTCTTTGATTTGGTGAAATTTTTCTGTTTGATCGAGACCCATGTTGTAAAATTAGCAGCTTTTAAATAGTAGGAGTATGTTTTTGCGATAGAGGCATGATGATCCTTATGTTGGTAAAGTTTGTGGATTTTAGGTTCAGTTTCAATTCAGGATGCTTACAATATGATCTAATTGGGTCCTACTGCTTCACCAATGAGTATGAATCTTGAATTAAGGGCTCGAAAGAGTAGGAGTATGTTCCTGCGATAGAAGAATGATCTTTCTGTTGGCAAAGTTTGTGGCTTTTAGGTTCAATTTAAATCGAGGATATTTATAGTGTTATCCTCCAATTGGGTCCTCCTGCTTACCAATGAGTGAATTTAGGGCTTGAAACTGTCTGGTGAAGTTGTTGTATGAAACACTCTGTCTATGTGTGAGTTTAATGAGTATAAGTTTCGATTAGGGCTTGAAACCGTCTGATAAAATTGAGTTTTATCTGTCTACTGGATATTGAATATTTGGGCGAGTCTTCCTTAATATGCAGGATTTCTGAGAATGTATTACAAGTTAGCTAGGTTCTTAGGTAGAGAACTTTGAAAGACTGAATCCAGTGAATTTTACTCTTTGAATGATCCAGGATGCTAGCAGTTTGATAAGACAATCTGATAAATTCTCTGAATACGGCGAGATTGTAGCTCAACTGTTTCGTTCTCTACAAAGTTACCGGGTTGGGAATCTGGTGGAAGCATACCTTGCTTTTGAGAAGTTTGCCAAGTAAAGTTTTATTGTTCCTCTCTGCTGCATGTGTAATTTCATTTCAGGGTTTTACCTGTTGTAGAATAGATAAGTTTCTCTTTTCTTTTGTGTTCACAATGTCTGATGTTGGATTTTAAATGTGCAGCGCTTTTGTTCAGGAGTTTCGTAATTGGGAATCTGCTTGGGCATTGGAAGCTCTGTATGTAGTTTGTTATGAAATTCGAATTCTTGCTGAAAAGGTAGTCTTTCACTTCAACATCACTCATCCAAAATCTTAGATTTGTTTAGTTTCATGTCTCCGAGTTTTGAGTTCTGAGAATATGTTTGGTTCGGAATGGAACCGCAGGCTGATAAAGAATTGACCTCTAATGGAAAATCGCCTGAGAAATTAAAAGCAGCTGGATCTCTTCTCATGAAAGTTTTTGGAGTTCTTGCTGTAAGCTGGCTTATCTATCAATCTTCAGGAATTGTCTTTGGTCATCTTTACTTTTGTTGTGAGTTTTTTTTGGCTCCTTATTTAGTTTTAAACTGTAGGGTAAAGGTCCAAAACGAGTCGGAGCACTATATGTGACTTGCCAATTGTTCAAGACCTACTTCAAGGTGAAAGTCATGATTTTGAAATGGTTAACACTCACTCGTATATTATTACGTGTAGTACGATCAACCATTGATTAGAGTACTAAACATGTGTCCCTAATTTCTGTATTTTAGCTTGGAACTGTCAATCTTTGTCGAAGTGTAATAAGAAGTATTGAGACTGCTCGGATATTTGACTTTGAGGAATTTCCAAGAAGAGACAAGGTCTTGTGCAAATTCTCTGCAAGCAGTTTTAGTTTCTGGCCTCCCGTTATCTTATGTTTATTTTCTTCACAAAATCCGCAGGTTACATACATGTATTATACCGGAAGATTAGAAGTCTTCAACGAGAATTTTCCTGCTGTGAGTGACAAGTAGCTTTTCTGGTTCCATCAACGTTTATTTTGTAGTCTTTATGGAAATAGTGACAGGGACATGTTTTATTTTTAAATCTTGCAGGCTGATACAAAGCTATCATATGCCTTACATTATTGCAACCCCAAAAGAGATCGGAATATAAGGTATGATTGTGGTTCACTCTGTGATTACTTTACTCTTGCATTCCATTGCTTAATGAGCTTATGTGGATCAGGATGATATTGAAGTATTTGATACCCGTAAAACTTTCGATAGGAATCATACCAAAAGATGAGCTCTTGCAAAAGTATAATCTTCATGAGGTAACAACTTTTCCTTTTGTTTTACAAAATTCTCCTCAATTTGTACGTCAAACTTGTTTCGCATCTGCCGGTGATATTACATCTCTCTTATTCCAACTTCTCTATGTGTTCAGTACATAAAGATTGTGCAAGCTCTAAGAAAGGGTGATCTCAGGCTTCTCCGACATGCTCTTCAAGAACATGAAGATCGGTATGTTTTTCTATTGACATCTTACTGTACTTATCTACACTACGAATAATAAGTCCTTGTGTTAGACTAGTGCATGAGCATTGTAATTAGCGTAGGTGGCTTGTAGTGGGTTGTATGTGTTGCCAGCTCAGCAATGACGGGTTAGCTATAGAGTTAACAGGTTAAAAAAAAGTTGTGGCAATTGAGTAGTGGGTAGAGATGCTCTCGTTAGTCAAGTCGGTCGTTGATGTGTAGTTCTTTGGTGCGTTGAATAAAGAAGTTTGGATTATATCACTGAACAACTTAAATATCGATCAGGTTCTTGAGGTCCGGTGTGTATCTTGTCTTGGAAAAGCTGGAGCTCCAAGTCTACCAGAGACTCATGAAGAAAATGTAAGAAGTCTATATATAACACAAGCTATCCATCCATTGAACATTCTTATATTACAGTAGCTTCATAACTCTTTTTATCAATGTTTCAGTTATATCATTCAGAAGCTGAGTGATCCAGCGAGAGCTCACCAGCTGAAGCTTGAAGTGATTTCCAAAGCACTTAGATGGCTAGAAATAGACATGGATCTCGATGAGGTTTCTATTATGTTTCCATCCCATTCGTCGATGTTGATTACTAGATTGAATTCTTTAAACTCATAGTTCTGATAAAAAAAATTGCAGGTAGAATGTATAATGACGATCTTGATATACAAAAACCTTGTGAAAGGTTATTTGGCACACAAAAGCAAAGTGGTAGTTCTAAGCAAGCAAGATCCTTTCCCTAAACTAAACGGGAAGCCTGTTGGCTCATAGATTTACATTCACGTGCAGGCCCTGCGAATTGCAGTTGTATTAAGAACCCTGTTTTTAACCTGCGAATTTACTTCCAAATTATTTTTGATTGTCTGATAGATTTTATTTGGCATAAGGAATTGTCGATAAGCAATCAGAACATCCAGATTCTTTTACAGACTTGAATATTCTCTTTTCTATCTCTACAGTTCACGAATTGTTGGCTTTTGTCCCTTCAAAATTTTCTTCCACATTTTTGTCGCAATTGAAATCAATCGACCAATGATGAAAGCTTGAAAGTTGTGAATTTAATAGACACTCATGGAGAAGAGAATGCTTTTCAAAAAATTACTTTGACATTTTGTCACAAATTGAAACCAATCATCCGATGATGAAACCTTGAAAGTTGTGAAAGAGTGTAGTTCTTGAAGCTTAGCATCAATGAAACAAAAAAAGTTCAGTAGAAAAGAGAGAATAATACAAAACTCAAGACTCTAAAATACTGTAAAAGTTTTTCAGACAGACAATCTTTTCAGGCAACGAGATCAGGAAGTGTATTCTGAATGTTGTAAGGCATCAAAATGTTGAAACCATCAGCAGCAGTTGAGATGATCATCCCTGGAATCTGGTTGTGCCAGTGAAGTTCCTTCAAGTCCTTTTGTCCCTGATTTTCCAGAAAAAAAAAACAGCAAGGCTTTCAGACAAAAATACATCCATCAAATATAACCGAGCTAAAGAGGTTAAAGTAAGATGTTACCTGGTGAACAAAAAGAAGCTGAGGAGGCAAGTCTTGAGGTGTGTTAACTTGTTCTTTGGTCTGTGCTTTGAACTCTGCTTCCTCTTCTTCATCCTTCTCTAAGGATAAATCCCATATCCTGCAGATACAACAGATAGCCAAAAACCATTAGACAGTTTCTCTGTGTTTTCTGTTAAGATTCGTGGCTTACGTGAGCTGGTTATCGCCGGAAGAGACTGCAAGTGTCGAGGATTCATGAGCACTCCACTCAATCGACGTGATAGGATGCTTATGATACTCAAAATGTGCTACCACAGCATCCCCACCCTAGTTCAAGATTAAAATGCCATCACATCAGAATCTTGTTAAGATATTGATATGGAAATTATAAAACATACTTTGATAATTCTTCAACGTACCTTGATAATTCTAAGATCACGGATAGAGAACGTCCCGTCATCACTCCCTGAGGCCAACATGCAGCTAGCCAGCCTTCATGAAAGAGGAAAAATAAAGAATGAGCAAATTTGCGGGTAACACAAAACCAAAAAAGAATTAAGTACACATCAAGTGGCAAGAGAACCTGTTCCATGAGATGACATTCACATCTGCGTTATGTGCCTTGAAAGCTAATGCAGGCGACTTCCCAACTCGGACATCCCAAACTGCAATAGTCCCATCAACTGAACACGACGCAAACACGTTGGCTTCAGCTGGACTCCACTGGAAACAGAGGAAAGAATATTCAGCCAAAAAGGAGACAGTAGACACACAATTTAGCTGCAAAGCGACAGTTTTACTTGTAAATCTTCAACACTTGCAGTGTGCCCGGCAAACGGAATAGGATCAACAGTCCATGAACCAGAAGCTGGCTCCCACAAATGAATCATACTCGTGCAGTCCCCTAACCGGTTGAGCAAAAAATAAATACACATTGACTATGTTGAAAAGCATGTAATTGTTTGAGTATTGTTGAAATTTCTGAGATAAACTAACCGGAAAGAAGTCTTCCAGCGGTTGCAGGACTCCAATCTATAGCATAGCCTTCATCTTTGTGGCCAGCAAAGTTAACTAAGGGTGATTGGTTAAGAACCGGTGAAGTTCCATCTTTACCTTCTGTTTCTGACTCCGCTAAAGCATTAAGATGAGAGCTCAAGTCCCACACCTGCCCACAAATACAAAAGCCAAACCAGTTTAAAAAGGGACACATATAAACAAGTACGAGCAAGTAGAGTAAAATATATCTTCATGTTTTTTGTTTCTATTGCCATATGCTATACTAATATATCCGGTTTCAGAGACAGTAAGGACATTATCTTACTTGTACATGACCAGAATCTGCCCAAGATACACAGATATGAGGATTTTGTGGCATTGCACGAATGCGGTTAACACATCCATGGTGAGCAACCCTGCGGACCTGTTTATCAATAACATTTGAGATAAAGTATTAACCATGATGACTCTCTCGACTTCAGAGACGACTACGTGTATAACATAATAGTTCGACAGACTCAAAAATTACCTGAATATTTGGAATAGTGGAAGCTTCATCTTCGCTTTCCTCATCGCTATCACTGTCCTCATCTTCATCATCCTCATCCTCCATAGCATCATCATCATTCACTAGCTTCTTGGGCACTACATCGCGTCTCTTACCAGATACGTTACTGATTTTAAATAATCCTATGGAGTTCCAAGGTGCTTTCTCAGCCTAAAAGGAAGGGGAGAGAAAGTATTCACAACTTACAACGAGAAACTAGAAGCAAAAGCACATTTGAATATATAGAGGTACAAGACTGACCTGAGTCCCAGCCACCATATACAATGTATGAGGAAACTCAGTTCGATTCAGACCCAACTTATCACCTAAAATGTCAAAACTGAAAAGGAATAGAAACCATAAATTCAACAAACCATTCAGAAACAGTAAATTTCTTAATTATATGATTCAGATGGCAAGATGATGCCTTTGCAAAAAAACATTTGCATACACAATTTCAGAAGCACTTTCTCATTAAAAGTCCTGAAACATATAAAATTCTCTTTACTAAACCCTAACTAAAATCCTCTAAATTACCTCAAACAGGGCCAACCAACATGGAACCCATGAAGGGAATTATAAACAGAAGGGTCGCACTGAAGTTCTTCTCCCTCTTCGAGCTTATCGACACCTGGCTGCCAAACCCTAGTCGGCATCGATGGTATCGAGGAAGAAGACGCATCTCCCTTCTTCTATCAAATTTAAACATATAAATTCACGCTATTAGGTTTTGATTTGAGAAAATTAGATTGGAAACTGAGCAAGAGCAAGTTTGAGATTCAAAATTCAGACCTTGTTCTTCCTCTTTGCCTTCTTAGGGTTTATGCTACGAACCATTTTGTCTCCTGATTCTACAAAGATTCTTCTAGACTTTTGGGAAGAAGATGATGAGTTCAGCTCGTCATTTTCTTTAGGGTTTAAGCAATTTATACTTAATCAAATAATTTACCTCTTTTGCATAGATACCCTCTGTTTATTAAAAATTATTCTAAATTCCTAAATGTTTAAAAACTTGACTTATCACCCAAAAGTTTGATATGAGATCGCATTCAAGCTGTTTCTTTTTAACTGTTCGTTGATAAGAGTCAACAGAATCAATGTAGTAAAAAGGCAAGTGTACCAACAAAAAACCAAGTACACTAGTTTATGTTTCTTTACTTGGAGAAGAATTTGTCCCAATCACGAAGCGAAGAATCAACAAAATCATCAGGGAGAAGTTTGAGAATCCTCTCGGCGCGAATAAACTGTTTCAAAACAGCTTTCTCTTCATCGATTTGTTTCTTCTCTTTTCTGTCTTTTGGTTCTATCTTCCTTTTCTCTTCCAAGATCCACTTGCAAAGCTCCCGTTGCTCATCTTCTGGAATCGGTTTCCTTGCTACCTTTACAGGCTCACTTGTCACAGCCTGAAACACAACCTGGTCAGCTACATCCGTAAATTCAAAGAGCGGATCCGGTTTAGGGATCGGTTTGGCTTCTTCATTCTCCGGTATTGCAGTTTCTGGTTTCTTAGCCTTATCAGTTTCTGCAACTTCGCTGATGTCTGCACAATTCTTCTCAACCTCGGTGTTAATAACACTCTTTTTCGCACCTTTACTTTTGGCCTCGCTGCCCTTTTTAACTCCTATTTTCTCGCCCACATCAATGTCCTTTTCTCGTTTTTCGCAAATATATAAGCTGCAGAAACACATGACAAAATTAGCAAACACTAAAATGGAATAACATGAATTCTTATCTCATATTCAAGCTGCTCATATTGCCATAAAATATAGTACGGTTTTCACGATTCTGATTCAGACCAAGCTTATGATTCTACTAGCAAGGATATCGAATATTTCCAACATGAACCAAAATATAATCGAGATAGGTTTAATGAGAATATGCTTTAGCAACTTCGTGAGGTTTATTGGGAGTATACTTAAACATTGTAAAAGAATGAGCACAATACAATACCATGTGTAATGCAATTATGTCCATGAACTGAAAATTTTACAAAATCTAGATCCATCCTCTATTCAATGGATCTGTTTAGCGGAGATACACACAAAGATACTGCATTTAAGTAAGTTCAAGGTATTTTCATATCGATAAGAACATCAACAACGAGCATGGCGAATCAAACTCTATTGAAAAACAGATTCTAGTAATGCAATAGCATAGTCAACTTTTTTTAGAACCGAAGTAAGCACAAAGGTTCGAATGATCAATTTTCACCCTATATTTGAAGATTGCTAGAAGAAATCGTCATGTTTCTGATACATTATGAAACAAATTTCTCAGCTAGGCATTTCATCAAACACATTATGCACATAAACTAATAAAACCCAACGAAAACTAATACATTCTTATCGAAGACTGACCTGAAAGACCGAGATTGAAGATCAACATAGTTCGCCATCCAACTGTAGCCAGTCTTGGAACGACTTTCTGTGGAGGTTGGGATCCAGAGGGAGTTGGGTCCATCGATTCCGATGGAAATAACCCGACTTGGATCTTCCGTATTATACAGCTTCTCGAGAAATTGTAGTCAGAAAAGAAAATGTATGTTTCAAACCCTAATTTGTAGTAATCCCACGATTCCGCTACTTTTAATATGATTTTGCTTCCTTGTCAAGCAAATTTTGATTCTTCCGTCTCTATTTACTTTTTTGGGGGAAAATGTTGTTCGCTTTGATCTTCTCCCATGGAGTCTGACTGATCTTGATGGTATTGTTTGCGATTGGATCTTGAAAGTCTCTAACTCATCTGGAGGCTCCACAAAGCCCAAATTAACGTCATATTTGGATATAGAATATTGCAATTTATTATCTATTGTATAATTTTATGGTCAGTAATTTATGACATTGTATTTATGTTTGAAAGGCTGTTGTTTTTAGTGATATCTGAAAATCATAACCTATGTTTGAAATTCGAATTCGGGATCCCTAATATTAAAACCACTAAACTATGTTAACAAAACAAAAAATTATTGTTTTTTTATCTACAAGTTTGCCAAATTGTCAAGTATAATAAAATTTTAAAAATTTTATTTACAAAACTCCCAAGAAATAAATCAACAGCACGCTGTCCAAAATCAAAATTTAATTGCAATACTAATAGTTTTCTGCTAAAACAATAATGTTAATGTTTTGTTAATTGTTATTATTGAGTTAGCTTCTAAAATGCAATTTGCACACAAGCTCAATGCAACGCCGAATTGGTAGCCGGTTTACTTTGATACGGAGAACAATTTGGTTCAGGCCTATGTTCAATGCAATGCTAACTTAAGCCAAAACACATATAAAATTGGTTAGTTCGGCTAACATCTAAGTTGAACAAAATAGCACTTAAATGAGAGTCTTAAGGAAACAGGGATCAAGAACCAAATCATGTACCCCTAAACGATTTGGAAAGGTCCTAAAAGCTACCAATATCTCAAAAGACAAACCAGCCTTTAGAAAAACCCAAGATTCCTCGCTAAACCGACAACTAAACCGACATTAGTTTACCATATAGGCGATAGATAGATAGACAATGGTATTTCTATTTCTTTGCCCTCAAGGCTTGGAGGCACATGTCATAACATGCGACTTGAACTTCTCCAATTCTGTCAGAACTTCCTCTTCCGGTCTGTAAATCAAGTCACTCATCCGCCATATCTACCAAAGAACAAGATAGTATAAACACAACATATTTACGTTTTATCAACAGTTCTATCGACAAAATTGCTCATCGAGGTACCAATAAAGTGTTTAAAGATTACCTGCAATGTTCCACCTCCACCAGTAGTCTCACAGTCATCAGAAACACTGACAATAGTCCAAGGGTCCGCCCCATTCCAGTGGAAATCAACAACTTTGTCCCTAAGAAAGTATATATATAAGGGAACTTAGAAGCAAGGAAATGAGAAAGCAGTTGAGAGTGTTAAAATTAAGTCTTTAAGAACCTGTGACCAGCATGCTGGAAGAAGAGCCCAGCCGGGCTTTTAGCTGCACGATCAGACTTCTTACTGACCTGATTGATAGTTTTAACAAACCAAACATGATAAATATCTTCAGTGATGATAGCAAAGAAACATTAATTTCAGACATATCTGAGTGAATTATGTACACACCCTGTCATAATCCCAGATGTTTAAGAGACCATCTTCTGCGGAACTCCCAAAAACAGATGACTTATCAGGAGACCACTGAATTAAATAACAAGATGGTATCAGTGAGTTAAATATATACAAGTAATACGATGAAAAAGAAATATAATGGCTGTTGTAGAAACCTGAACGCAAAGAACAGCAGCTTTGTGGCCCTCAAATTTGTATATTGGCGTACCCACTCCATTTGATGTAAGGTTCCTACGATCATACAACCGGATAGTGTTGTCTGCAGACCTGAAACATTTAACTATATCTAATGAGTACCTGTATTCATATTCTAAAAGTTTTCCTAATTAGATTACTAAGTGTGCCTTAATCATTTGTCTGTGGCACATCTATATCTATTTCCCCATACCCTGTCAAGATCAGATTGTCGTCATGAGGATTCCAATCGACACAATGAAGATCAGCATCGTGGGCCTTTTCAACCTGGTAAACACAAAAAACATGATAAAAGATAACAGAAGGTAAATTTTCAAAATTATGAATAGGATCAAGAAGATACAGTACCTTCGTGACAGGGCTAGTGCCAGTTCTCGCATCCCATAGTATAAGGCAAGAATCGTCACCAACACTGCAGAATTCTTGTGCACTTCACGACATAAAATTCACCAGAAGCATCATTAGAAAGCATGAAAATTCAGCACTTTGCATGAAAAAAATTCGAGATCAAAAGGAGGAGTTATTCTAAGAAGTTACCTAGTTGGGCTGAATGCCACATCTTCAACCGTATCGTCATGGCCTTTATATACACCTCGCGGGCCAACAGAAGGACTCTCAGTCTTATCACCACCTTCCCCAGTCTGTTTGATGATAGATCCGGATGATTTGGAATCTGTACCAACCGTTGTGATGTGGTCCTGGATGCTCCACAAAACAACTGATTTGTCCTTGCCTAAGAGAAGAACTTTTGTATGAGAACTGGCACACCACAGGATCGGACACTACAAATCAAAGAAACACAAACCTCCAGAGAGGACAAACGGTTCGGTTGGGCACATTGCAAGAGCGAATTCAGCATTATCTTGATGTCCAGTAAGTATCTGCAAGAAAAATGCTTCAGATGATGCAAAAAAATAGCACTATTAAGAAGATATCAAAGAGATATATCCCTTCCAGCGTTGAGGTTAAGACGACAAGAATAAAGCGCAAGTAATGATTTGCAACAACATTTCTTAGAAGTGGACTTACCAAATCCGGACGGGAATTTGCAGCTCCAAGCACAGCATGACGGTTTGGTTGGGTTTCAACATCCCAAATGAGAACCTGGAATCAACATATTGTATTCAGATAACTGAAACTGGAATTTCGTCCAAAACAAAGGATGCTCTTTGATTGCCAAATAAAGAGGTATGAAAACGACATATATCCAGTGGCTTTGACCATAACAAAATAGAATTAGCAGCACTTACATCAGGACTGTCGGTGTGAGTAGCAACAATCTTACTGTTTTGTGGGAGTTCCCTGATTCTGTTAACCTGCAATTGCAAATAAATGATGAATACACACCAAAAGAGGGTTTTACTTTCATCAAAGTGCCAAATGAGTAAATTCATGCAGCGATTTAAACAGTGATGCAGATACAATTAATGCAACACATAGAAGTAGAAGCAACAATGTTGATACATGAAGAATATCTCTAGCATGGGAAAATTGAAACCTCTCCAGGGTGAATGATGGTCTTGTACTTCTTCACAAATGGAGAACGTGCTTCTTCATTGAACTGAAAACACATTTCCAGAGGATAGCAAATTCATTGTAGTGAGGAGCATGGTAAGGATAAGAGCACTAGACTGGTAGAAAAACAACTAATTACCTGAGATATGTGCTCTGCCGCAGCGACCCTTGGCTTAACAACTTCGCAATTCGCTATGACTAGAGTGTTGGGTACACTGCCATCAGTCTGGTGACACAACGAATAAAAAAAATACAAATGTGATGAGACATATACAAATATTCTGAGATCTTGAGACAACTTTCTGAAATGTTATAGCAAGTAATATACTCAAGAAAATAAGAACCTACTTGTTCTGAGAGGTAAAGACGCTGGCGATTCTTGTAAGTCGCTTGTTCAAGCTGTGGACCCCATCTGTTAAAAGCCAAACAAAAAAAAAATACACCAAATGGAACCTCTTAGCACAAGAACTAAAGACATCATCAAATATGAATACAGCTAAAACATCTGAAAAAAAAAAATTGACGTTTCCTCAAAATTGAAAGTAGCCTAAGAGTTAATTGATAACTCATAATAACCTGGAACCAGAAACAGTAACATAAACAAAACACCAAAACCTACTTCACCCTTTGTGTTGGTTAAGTTTTATCAAATTTCCAGAGGATCGTATAATATTCACAAATCGAACATCTGATAAACCAAGGCTTGAAGACAGAGACACATACAAAAATCTCAACACCAAACCCTAACTAGAACATTCAAAAAATCTCACTAAAACCCAAAAATCGAAAAATATATGCCTATCTCCGCATTTTGCCAGATGTAACCGGTAATGCAATTCAATCAAACATCAGAATGATCAAATCTTCTCACGAAAAATCTAACTGAAAAAAAAAAAATGAAGCCGAAGATACGATGAACCGAAACCCTAGCAGTACAGATAAGAAGAAAGAAAGGACCGACCTGCAAGAGAGTGAAGGCCAGACGAGGTTATGATTGGCGAGCCAGTCGTAGAGAATGGGGACGAGACCTTTCCACTGAGAGTACTTCTCGTCGACACTAGGCTGCTGCGTTTTCTTCCCGCTTTCCTTCATTTTCCCACCGCTGCTTCCGCTCTGTTGCTGCGAGGACGGCGTCTGAGAATCGTCCTTGATCTTAGGTTTCCGGCCTCTCTTCTTCGGCGCCGGAGTTACGGTTCCTCCGCTCAACGTCGTTGCTTGAGGAGACGCTGCTGCAGCTGCTTCGTCGCTCTCCATTTTCCTCTCTCTCTCTTTTTTTTGTCTTTTTATTTGATTTACTTTCTCTTCAGTGTCAATACCGTATCTCTCTACACTGCTTTACAAACATAAACCATCACAATTTCCCCTATTTATTCAGTAAAATAATTATTTATCATATAATAAAAAATAAGGGATGAAAATATATTATCAACATTAAATTATATGCTAGTCATTTATAGTATAACTTAATTCGATATTAATGTAAACTGAATAATAAAAAAATGTAAATTTTGAAAAGAAATTGATAGTTACTCTTCCAAGTAAAATCTCAACATCTCCAATGGAGCTTGTATAAAGCTTGCCCAAACTTTCTTGATGGACTTGTAAACGATGATAATTCTTCATATAATAAAAGAATTTTACCCGGAAAAAGAAAATCTCAACATATTAATTATTACATAATCAAAAAAAATTATATATATATATATATATATCACTAAGAACCCAAAAACCTCAAAACATCAAGAGAAACCAAGCTCCGGCGATCAACAAAACGAAAGAAGAAGAAGAAGAAGAAGAAGAAGAAGACGACGAAGAAGCAACAATCTGAATAGGGAAATCACATTGTCCCTGAGATATGTTCTGCGTGGTAATGGTGGCCAAACCTTGGAAGATACAAGCATTCTCATCTTGGTTCTTACACTTGAAAATACATGTTAAACGCATACGAAGCGTTCCCATTTGCATCAAGACCATTGCAGGAAGATACGTAATTAAGCACCGTGCAATCCGAGTAAGTGCAGGCGAAATCTATGTTATCCGCTAGCTTTGTCAAATCTTTTGGATTAAACATACACCATTTGTTTGGTAGATACGTCACGTTTCGTGCACCAATTAACAACTTGTTCTGTCCTTATCCCGAGAGATATATAGGAAACTTTGGTTGCCCGTCGAATTTGAATATTCCCCAATGGCGTTCAAAGTCTCCCGGTGCTATACTTTTTTCATCCTCATCGAGTAATCCAAACAGGTATACCTCAATGTATGTGGGTCTCAATGGAGTGCTTCTGTTTGTTCGGTAAGAGCCCGTTGTAGAATCTATAAGCATTGCCTGCCAAAACACATACCAGTTTTCAAAATAAAAAAAAAATTCATGAATGTGAAAACAATTGCATCTAAATCACTGAATGATGTTAGATAATATCTACCGTTATTTACGTGTTTGTCACCCTCTGTTGGCCATCAAGATTATTGGCATTTCTCCATGACCAACAGCTTTCAAAGACGATACCAAAGTGTCGAAATTGGCATCGAAAACGTTTGTGTAGTCAATACCGTTGTCATCTACCGGCGTAGCCCCATCGAAGAAGGCGTAGTTGAGTGGAAATCATCATTCCCATAGAGACTTAAGAAAGGGTAGATGTTGATTGTGATGGGGTCGTTGTTCTTGCCAAGAAAGTCAACAATCTGAGTCATTTGACCGATGATATATGGACGGAATCTTCCTGCAGATGGCACGGGGTTGCTTGCTGGTGAATCGTAGACATCTGCGTTTCAAGGAACTGTTGTTTTGACGGAGTTTCCTAGTCCTGCTTCGTTTAAAGCGTTTTGGATGTTTTCAAGTGCAGGGAATGTGAGGTTTATGAATGAACCGTCTTATGATTTGAGGAATGGCTCATTCCCAACGGCTACAAACCTGAAACACATCATCAAGAGATTAGCTGAACATGTTTTGCATTTGACAGTGTTGTTACAAGATTTACTTTTTTCAGAGATTTCATTTCACAACCAGTGTCTAGAAAACTACATACATGTATTAATGTTTTGTCTATTATTCTGTAATAAACATAACTCAACATGTTTTGCATTCGACAATTTCAAAGAACTTGCCATAGGCTTATTAAAACTAAACAATCAAGGGTTTATGAGGTATGAGCAAACAAACACAAAGAATGTTACAAGGTTTCAAGTTTTAGAAAACAAAAAGACGACACTAGAACCAATTTGTAACAATCAAACTAAGAAATAAGAGAGAGAGGGAGAAACTCACGTGATATTGACACCACCACTGAAGTTATAACGAGTGACGTTCTTGCGAACCCAATCCTTGGCTCGGTCGTAACTTCCCATGACCTTAAGCTGATCATTGGGAATAGCAACCCATCACTTCGAGACCCGAACCTACGAGTGCACCCATGGTGGTCTCGTCCGCGTCGAAAAGCTTAACATTGTTGATGTTATTGTCCTTGAGCATCTTAACCACTGTCTTTGGTGGCAGCTTGTGTGTGGCCATCGTTCCCCAGTTAACTCCCAGCCCATATACCATTATACCAAGAGGACCTATTAAGATTGCCAATCCGACGAAAAGAGCCAACGGATTCACCATCCTGAGAAAGAAGGATAGGGTTTGAGATAAAGAGAAATGAAACCAATATGTATTTTAGGTTGTTATGACCATAACAAAATTAGAAAAAGCAACGCTTACATCAGGACTGTTGGTGTGAGTAGCAACAATCTTACTATTTTGTGGTTCAGCAATGCAGATTCTGAAAAGTTGTATCACAGGTCCTTAGATCACACGAAAGATGAAATATGTATTTACTAAATGGACCTTCCCGCAATTGGTTTTATTACCAAAAAAAACTAATCCAAATGTTAGGACAGATTTACAAAACCGACCAGTCTATCTTCAGTCTCGTACAAAATTGTGTCAAAGAATCTGTGCCCTAGATGAAAATAGATTCTGCCTCAGTTAAACATAAGGAGCTTTTGTTGCTGGATGTCTTATATATACATATATATATATATATATATATCTGATAACCTTTTCATTGCGCACGAAATGTTTCATGGACTTAAATTCGAGATGTAAGGATAGCTTCTTGGCAGTCAAAACTGACATTTCTAAAGTATACGACTGAGTGGAATGAAGGTTTTAAGTAGAGTTGTTCCAGAAAATAGGGTTCGATCAAAAGTGGATTACGTGGGTATTAAGCCATTTTGTTTTGATAAATGGACAAACTCATGGTTATATTAAGCCAGAGAAGGGAATCCTTTTTACCCGTTTCTTATCATTTTGTTTATTGAAACCTTAGTTCATGTAATGAATCAGGCTGAGAAAAAGGGACAGATCACAGGAATGGCTTTATCAGCTAAATGTCAGTCCATTCAACATCTACTCGTCGTGGATGGTAGCTTGTTTATTTGCAAAGCCAACCTTCATCAATGTTCAACTATTCTGAGGAACTTGAAGCTCTACATTGGGGCAGGATATACATTTTTTTTATAAAAAATGTCAGTTTGTTTTGGTGCAGAGGTATACTCAAATCATTAGACTAGATCAATCTCCTTCCAAAAGATTAAGTTCCTATCTTATAGATCTATATGTATCAACCGTCCGTATAATTCAACAATCTAAACATGCTATCCAATATGTAGTCTTTTATTTGTTGTCCATTAGAAAGAACTATACTATTAGAGCATATATACGTTTACTTTATTATTGAATATTAGAAAGAATGGTATATCATCTAAAATTATCATTATTTGAAAATTATAGTAAAAAGAAATTATTCAAATTGATTTGAAAATTAATTTTATATGCAGAACGAGAACGAAAGTGCCCATAAGTTGTTTGCTACATCAAATATAACAAAATAATGGAAATTTCTTACAGAAAACACATATGTGTATACGTTTAAAATACTTATTATATTTCCATATATATATATGTATATGAAGATGTACCTAATTTTGTACTTCAAGATTGCATCTTTTTTTTTTGGCAAATAATTCAAGATTTCATTTGACTTTCAATGATTTATTGCCATAATTACATATATGGCTAATCTTCCCCATGCTTAAATAAAGCTATATATTATCCAATGAGTAACTAACAAATTAATATTATACTATTTAATAGTGATAACAAATCCTTTCCTTACAACTTCTCTTCATCTTCCAATACGAGAGAGTAAAAGAAGAAAACAAAAATGGCTAATCTTCGTCTAATGATCACTCTAATCACGGTTTTGATTTATATACTTCCGAGCTATACCAAATCGTCAGAGAGCACTAAAATTGTTATTCTACCCAAATCCTTAAACCTTACCCTTCTCATCGATCCTTCCACCATCTCCATCGCCTCTCACGATTACGGAAACATCACCACCGTGACACCCGGTGGCGTTCTCTGCCCTTCCTCATCCACTGAGATATCCCGTCTCCTCCGCTACGCCGCGAACGGAAAAAGAAAATTCCAAGTGGCAGCTCGCGGCCAAGGCCACTCCTTAAATGGCCAAGCCTCCGTCCCCGGCGGAGTAATCATCAACATGACGTGTCTCGCGGACGTAGTGGTTTCAGATGACAAGAAGTATGCTGACGTGGCAGCCGGGACGTTATGGGTTGATGTGCTAAAAAAGACGGCGGAGAAAGGCGTTTCACCGGTTTCTTGGACGGATTATATGCATATTAGCGTCGGAGGAACGCTGTCAAATGCTGGAATCGGCGGTCAAGTGTTTCGAAACGGTCCTCAAATTAGTAACGTCCTTGAGGTGGACGTTATAACTGGTACGTAAACGCAAAAAATTCTATATATTATATATTTTTCTAAGTTTTTGGGTGTGGCATCTTGCATGTTTCTATAGTTCTACTATACTTTTTGCACCACACGCAATGAAATCTTCGAAAAATAAAATGCGTAACGCATGTAATTAAGATACGTCTTTAATGACTAATTTGGTCATCATAGATTAACAATTGGTAGTATATTTGTGATTTTTCTAATGCTCATGCATGACGCATGCAATTGCAACTTTTTTTGCCTTTCGGAGATTTTTGTTGGCTTTCAGTTTTTTCCAACTATGAATGTTTTGTCTATTTACTAATTATTCAAATATCATAACTACTTCAGGTTTAAATGAAAACTGAGAAATTCAAGGGTTGGTTTAAATATACAACTGACATATTTAACTACTTGTTTAAATAATAATAATTATTTCACCCGAAAAATATATTAGGTTGTGCTTATATAATTATTATTGTAGACTTTTTATATATTTCAGGAAATGGTGAAATGTTAGCATGCTCGCCACAGGTAAATCCAGAATTGTTCAATGGAGTTTTAGGAGGTTTGGGTCAATTTGGAATAATAACGAGAGCCAGAATTGTTTTGAACCATGCACCTAAAAGGGTACGTATCATCAATTCTAACCTTATATATACGTCTATTAAAATCTAAGTATTCATTCAACATTCACGAAATCTTTCATGGCCAGTTTTATTAGAAATTTCCTTTCATTTTCGTTATTTATAAAATAGAAAAAAAAATTTTGTACTTTGACACACTCAAAAACTATGTCGGATTTTTGAATTTCTATAAAACATTGTCAACCTAAAAAAATTCATATGATCTTAATCTAGATAGAAAATATAAATTATGAAAAAATTAAAATTAAAATCAGAATAAAGACGGCAAGCGAACATGTACAAGTAAGCTTTTGTGTGAACATATGCATGCATGCTAGGTTTAAACTTTTAATAAATACTTTTATTATTTTTATAACAAAAATAAAATCATTAAGAATATTACATTTTTGTCTGGTCTAGTTTAGTGTAAGGTGGAGCTACGAATAATTTTGGATATTATGGTAAATAATTGGTTACACATTAATTGGATAACATTTGATATATAAAAAAAAAAAGAAGAGTATTTCGTGATGTTACATAAAGAGAGTTAGAGACGTATGGATCAACTCATGATAATTTCTTAGATGGTAGCCCAAAACTATAATTAGGCATATAATTAATTTGGTACGAATTTGGAATCTAGTCAAAGTATTAATATGAATTAATTTGAACAAAATCTATGGGTTGAATGAAAAATTGATATGGCTCATATTTTATTATAATTTATAATCCTAGGACTTGTTATAGTCCAATCTTGTCGTATGGCTTGCAAATCTAATTCATGTCAATAAATAATTATGTTATTGTAGTCAAGCTAATTTTTTTATTAAGGTGTAGTCAAGCTCTCTAATTAGGCAATCCACTTAAATTCGGGAATCTAGTCTATGAATTTTGTTAGGTGAGTTTGTTGACTAGTTAAAATCTTATAACCACGGTACACTCAATAAATGGTTATAAAATTTTAAAAGAATATTATTATTATTTGGTCATAGTATGCGATGACGTTCTGTTATATGTTAAACTGTTCCACCTATGTTTTGTATGATTACTGTTTATCAGATTTTTTTTTGAAAACTTATATGGTTCCTTTTTGTATATAATTTTTTTTATCGCTAGAAGTACTTAAAATTTGTGAAAATAATATGATTTATTTATGTATGTGTGAGTGCAAATTAAATGGACATTTTTCAAATGGAACTATGCAGGCGAAATGGTTTCGAATGCTTTACAGTGACTTCATAGCTTTTACAAAGGACCAAGAACGTTTGATATCAATGGACAATGATATTGGAGTTGACTATTTAGAAGGTCAATTATTAATGTCAAACGGCGTCGTAGACACCAGTTTTTTCCCACCGTCCGATCAATCTAAAGTCACTGATTTAGTGAAGAACTACGGTATCGTATATGTTCTTGAAGTAGCCAAGTATTATGATGATCCCACACTTCCCATCATTGGCCAGGTACTACACACATACATGTTTATTCTATATACACTATGGTCGTTTCTTACGTGTATATATACATATTTACGCCACGTAAGACATTCATCATCATTTGGGTTATAGATAACAATTTCGGGTTCATTGGACCTTAGTCTTCTCATTGCAATGTCATTTTAAGTGTTAAGTGGAATAAATATTAGGTGATCTCAGAGATTCCTAGATCAACTTGACCAAAATTTTCTTAATTACTATGAGCAAAATAACACTCATATATTTATATTATGTAATAAATATATGTTAAAATACTCTCACATTTGTAGGAACTTATACGTCAGACTAAATGTTCAAATAAATCAATTAGATATATACGAGTATGGCTCTCTACCAATAAAACATGTATTTTAATATTCAAAAAGAAAAACATGGATTTTGCTATGCCTTGATGTTCAATTACTATACATCAACTGATCAACGCATAGACATATTCACATTAATTTATTATACAACTATGGTTTTGTACATCATCATCATTGCACCACATACACATATCCATCATCAAATAGGGCTTTGTTCATAGTTCAGACTTATCAAATTTTTGTTTTGTTTTGTAGGTGATTGACAAGTTAACTAAAACCCTAAGTTACCTGCCCGGGTTCATATCAATGCACGACGTGCCCTACTTCGATTTCTTGAACCGTGTACAAACCGAAGAAGATAAACTCAGATCTTTGGGTTTATGGGAAGTTCCTCATCCATGGCTTAACCTCTATGTCCCTAAATCTCAGATTCTCGATTTCCATAATGGTGTTATCAAAGACATTCTTCTTAAGCAGAACTCGACTTCTGGCGTTGCTCTCCTCTATCCCACAAATCGGAATAAGTAAGCTTCTATTCATATTCATCTTCTAGAACAAGTACCTAGGTTTTGATAAAGATTTTTTTTGTTATTATTTAGATGGGACAATCGTATGTCGGCGATGATACCAGATGAAGATGTTTTCTATGTAGTCGGACTACTACAATCAGCTAGCCCACAGAATGTGCCAGAAGTGGAAAGAGTAAACGAGAAGATAATTAGGTTTTGCAAAGAATCGGGCATTAAGATTAAGCAGTATCTAATGCATTACACCAAAAAAGAAGATTGGGTTGAACATTTTGGATCCAAATGGGGTGATTTTTCGAAGAGGAAAGATCTGTTTGATCCCAAGAAACTATTATCTCCAGGACAAGATATCTTTTGATTAACTTTACTTAAATATGTAAACCGGAATAAGTAAAGAACTAAGACTTAAGAGTAAAACTAGTAAAAATTATTAAGTGTGTACGAGAACTATATACAGCCAAACTATTTACTCTAGTAAAGAATTAAGATTTAAAATTAACATAAGTAAGGTAAATATATTTGGCTCTAGTTCTCTTACACTACTTAATAACACTTAGGATGATGTGTTTAATTTTAAACAACAAAATATTATCAATACATTTTGTTCGAACAGAATTACTATCATAAATGGTATGATACCGTTTTTCGGCGGGACGATGAAACAAACCACATATTTGCCATTATTTTAACTTTTAATGTACATTATATGTTTGGTCCGCGTTAGATACGTGATTAATATATGGTTTTAAAGAAAATAAAAGGATTCTTGCGATAGTGGCGTGATGTATTCCGACATTATATATATATATATTGTTATATAAGTTTTTATAGAAAAAATAATTCAACCTAATCAGACCGGATGATTTTTAGTTCATTCTAATGTAGATTTAAATTAATATAATAATTTATTTAATAACTAGGTTCACACGTACGTGTGCTACACTATGGATAATATTTTATAAATAATTTTATGATAATTCAAGTTTAACAAAATAATTGTCATAAAAGTTACTTAATATAAGTCTAACTCTTTTTATATTATTCTAAAATATTTGTATCTTTTATAAAAACAATATTATATATTAAATCATTTATGTTTATTTTAATATTTATGTAATTAAAATTTTAACTTTTATATAACTATAGTTACATATTAATGAGACTTTTAAATAGGATAATTCATTCATTTAATCCATCTAACATTTAACAAAAAAATTCCGTCTAACATTAGTCTAATTTCATATTTAATGTTTTATAGGCAAAATGGACTAACCATTTTTCAAAAATTGATATTTGTTTTTAATATTTTTACGAAATAGAGTAATCCATCTTACAGTGGTTTTAAATATTTTACATATTTCAACATAACAATACTTCAAAAACCAGAAATCATAAAACATAAATCCTAAACTAAACTTGAAAATCCAACCAGTTTTCACCGTTAGTGTAATAGGGAAGATCACGCATTATCACACACAATCTTGTGTTCCTTGACTATACTTTCTTGTTATACGTCAACATATCTTTTTTTTATCAAATATATAATGGATCTTCAACTATGGAAGTATTGTTATAATCCAACCTAAAAAACGTAGAACACGAAACAACTTAAATAGATGAAATACTTCTACAAACCAAGTTGTCAGAATAACTCAACTTCATAACTTGATTTTTGATACTGACCAATTTCTAATAAATCCAACCATACTAACATAAAATCAGTTGCACAACTCTCATTTTTTCATTCACTTTATAAATTCTGGATTTTTCTTAATTTTTTCTAGACGGCCAATCCTAATTCTTGAACTGGTTGCCATTTAAATACTCTCAATTCTCCTTGGTAGAAAATCTTCGATTTCCATATATTTGATATTTGCAAATTTTTATTGTTTGTTTTACAAGATCTTCTTCATAATTTTCATGTTTTCATCTTCTTATGAACATATTTTCATACGTGTCTTGTAAGCTGTATTGCACATATCCTTGAGTGTGCAGCTGCATAACCATGATGCTACCATCACCACTGTTGCATAGAAAATATTGTCCTGAACCTTGGGGTGATGCACCCAAACTCATCGTAGCTATAGGAAACGCTGAGACCCTTCTCTTGTCTTCTGATTATCATGACGACTTAGTCCAAAGGTGTTTTATTTCTGTTGCACATCTACATCCAAATGCAAGATCCAATTTAAGTCATTTTATAGTTGAAACGTTTTATATATTCTTTTCGTTGGACTCTCATTCTACATTTACATGGCCTTTTCGTTGAAGTAATTGGAAGAATAGTTCTATATTTTAGATTTTTTTTGCTGGTGTCTGTTTCAAAGAAATTATATACCATGTCAACTTCAAAAAGAGTAGCACCTAGATCACTATATACACGTGAGATTGAACATGGATTCACCAAAGAGCTTAGTACATATCGTTCAGGGTTAGAAAACCTGCCTGTTTTGTCAAAACAAATCCCAATAGATGGGCTAGATCAGATCAGAAAATGGTCCATTGGGAGTTTTCTAAGATTCTAAGAGAGGATGGATTCATGTAGTCAATGAGAATAGTGCATGAGCTCTTAGTGCATCAACTTGTGAGGTTTGGACTCTTATTGTTAACACATTATGATTTTATATATAATATCTATTATTATAATGTTTATTATATTAATCATGTAAGAGAAAAAATAATTATTTTACACTATCGCTGATGAATATTGTTGTTTATCTAGTATGAATAGTGTTGTTAAACGGTTGTAAGAAAAAAAAAAACCTAACCATTTCATTCAAATCACAATATATAAACGAATTTTTTTATGTTTTTCTATTTTGTAGATGATATGATGATTTAATTTTAACTAATATATATATTAAACTGAGACGAAAGTATAATAATTATATAATATACTTGGAAAAAAATTGAATGAGAGAGAGAGAGCGTAACCGACTATAATATTTTTTTTTCTTACAAAAAAAACATATATTACTCAAAATGTTAAAAGTGGCTGTGTAAATGAATTATAGTATCAAAATGAACCAAGAAAAAACTATAAGAATAAGAATTATAAACTTAAATCGATATCACCCGATTAAAATATTGGAATTGACTATCTAATAATTCGTAGACACCTCTTCACATTTTTTTTTTGAACTTTACGTATTCATTATGTGCTTCACATTTGCATATTCATTCAATACACATACACACTATGGTCGTTTCTAACATGTATCATCATTATTCATCACCATCATCATCATCATTTTGGTTCGATCAGCAACAGAGAGTAAGAAGAGAAAATTCGGTTTTATGAATGAAAAAGTATTTTTTTGAATCAAATGTGTGAAGAATTTCTAAACCTCATGTGACTTTTGTGCTCTTATGAATAAAAAAATTGTTTTAATGGAAATAAAATTGATATTGAAAAAAAGAATTTTCTGATTTTACTTAACATTGAAAATCCCCATAAAACTAAAAAAGATGTCACCCACAGCAATGATTATATGTAAATGTAATTTAACTCACACCTAAATTACACGAGAGACGGAAACCGCATTGAACCCAAAAAGTCTACACCAGAAGAAGAATAATATACTAAACCGGAGGTAAACCGAAAAAGACTGTTCAGGCTTCAACCACCGCAGCAGCAACAACTACAGCTGGTGTTTCATCATCCATGTTCTCAGATGAAACCACAACTCGACCACAATCTTCTTCTTCTTCCTCAGATTCAGATTCCCTATCTGCAGTTTCATCGGTGATGAGCTTTTCTTTGAGCTTGTTCATCAGCTCTTCTTGAACCGGTTCATTGTGTCTTAGAAACTTCTTCAAAGCCTCTTTTCCATGGTAGTTCTTCCCGTTAAGATTGTAGAATGTTCCGTTTTTGGCAATGAACTTGTGCTTAATGCTCAGTTCGATTATCTCTGTGATCTTGCAGATTCCTTTCCCAAACTCGAGCTCAAACTGTGCTGTTCTGAATGGCGGTGCGAGTTTGTTCTTAACTATCTTTACAGCAACTTGACTTCCCGTTGTCTACACAAGCATACAGTTTCAAACACAAGCAGATGCATATAGAAAATTCTTGGACATTTTCAAGCTCAGTATTTGTTCAAAACTAAGGAGGCAACAGAAAAAATCTTTAAAAGGCCCGCATTTAGTAAAGGCAAGAGGTTGAAACACATGCAAATGAAGCTTATACACGATTGTTAGTCATTCTCAAGATCAGTGTAAGTCATAACTAAGGAGGCAACATAAATTATTTGATTGATCAACTTAAACACACATCACAAATATAAGAAAATCGTAAAAAGAAACAGAACCGAATTTAGTAAATGTAACAGCTTGAAACTCAAAATCTGTGAGCAGGTTTTTGATACTTACATCTTCGCCTTTCTTGATAAGTCCGACTCGCCTGATATTCAGACGCATAGAAGCATAAAACTTCAAGGCATTCCCACCACATGTAACTTCTGTTGGACCTCCAAAGCCTCCAAATGTAGATAGTTTTGCTCTCACCTGAATATAAAACATTAGGCAGAAAAAATACTTGCATAACAGATATACATTACACAAAAGCAGGAATTTACCTACAAATATAAACTACAGAAGTTATATACCTGATTTATAAAAATCAGAAGTGTTTGAGATAACGATAAAGAATGGCTCAGTTTACGCAAAGCTTGGCTCATTAATCTGGCTTGCATAGCCATATGGGCATCACCCATCTCACCCTCAAGTTCTCCTTTAGGTACAAGAGCAGCCACCTGCAAAAACAAAATCACATGAAACCGTGAGGAGAGAAATATAAGGCTCAAAGCAAGAGCGTCATTCCATTATTCATCCCATATAAATCACCTTACTTACACTGTCAACAACAATAACATCAACTGAACCACTTCGGATTAAAGTGTCCACAAGACTAAGGGCCTGTTCGCCACAATCAGGCTGTGATAGAAGCAGATTTTCTGTATTTACACCGATTGCCTTAGCAAATGACGAATCAAGAGCATGCTCAGCATCAACAAAGACACAGGTTCCTGTACGCAAAGAACATTTTTTAGAATACTCACACTTTTTAATTCCAAAATAGTTCTCAGGAACATAGCCAACGAGTTAAAAAACATGTAATAACCTCCTTGTTTTTGTGCTTCTGCAATAACATGAAGAGCAAGTGTTGTTTTTCCAGATGCTTCAGGACCATATATCTCCACGACACGTCCCTATCGAATGTACAAATAAGCAGAACGAAAAGAAGCTACCCAAAGCTGCGACCGATAATACAGGACTTTTCAAATAGATATATGACATACTTTGGGGGACGTAATAATATCACTAAGAGATATCTACCTTGGGAAGGCCACCGACTCCTAATGCTACATCGAGGGCAAAAGATCCAGTAGAGTAAACCGGGACATCTCTAGGAGAAACCGCACGACCGAGCCACATGATCGACCCTTTGCCAAATGAACTTGTTATCTGATCAAGTGCTTGCTGAAGAGCAATCTCCTTTTTCGACATACCTTCCTCAGATGATGCATTTTCATCTGACTTGGATTTCTTTTTTGCTTCAAAAGAAAAACAATCATAGATTTAATGGCAAAAACATTGGCTGTAAGAATGACAATAAGCCAAGCAAACAGAAATGGAAAAGAATATGTCAATATATTTCAGTAGATACGTTCAATAGGCACAAAGGTAAAAGCTTTGATTAACCTTTGGCAGCAAAACCTCGGAGCTGAAACGATGTGCCAACCACACCTCTACTAAATACCTGCAAAGCCCATGGAAACGATTTCAAAAAAAAAATACCCAGAAAAACAACAAGGGCGCGAATTGAAGCAATAAGTAGATTTGACAACAAAGAGACAACATTTGGGATTTTCTTATGTATAATTTACTTTAATCATGCACCCAATTAAGCCATGAAAACGACAGTAACAGACTAACAGTGTGTTTTATTTCTCGCAATACCCAAGTGAGAAACAGGATAAATACCTCTGACGAGAGCAGAGAGCGTCTCAGTAAAGACACGTTTCGGAGAATCCGCGCCATAGAAAGGCACTAAAGCTTCCTCCTCACTTTTCAACCACAGGTAACAAAATATTCGAGTATAAAAATATGGAAAGTTAGAAACTACCCAGAAGACAGACTCATACGAACACTATTTCAAACTGGGGAAGAAGAGAAACGCAGAGAAAAACTGGAAAGGGAGGAGCTTTTAGGGTTTTAGGTTTCCGTTTCCCTCCTTTTTAACACAATTTTTTTTCCTCTTATTTTTGGGTTCTTTTGATCGGTTTTTTTTACAAGTCCCGACGGAGGTTTTTGGTGGCCTCTTCAAAGGGCCTCATTACTTGGTTTATTTAAAACCGATAAATTAGATTGATCGGCCAAACCAAATTTACGGTTTTGCAATCTGGGTTTAATTTACATACCAGTATTATTAGAACATCACGATTTAAAATTTTGATCTACCTTACAATGCTTAGAAACTGGTATAGGAAAGATGGTTTGATCAAATCTTATCAGAATTAAGGAAAATGAAACTGGTTAACATAGTTTCTGGTTAAGCTCAATCGATTTAATCCGGCTTTGACCCACACAGAACTACCATTGTAAGATAAGAGTCAAAATTTGACCAAAACGACAAATACTATTGCTCAAACCAGTTCATGAGAAAACATTACAAATGAAAAATAAGACAAACCAAACCAAAGAACCAATTTTTTAAAGCAAACCACCACCCCAAAACTTGATATTAAAATCATATAAACCGGACCATGACTCTGCAAATTAAGAAACACGACCTCGTCTCAAAGCCCTGACTCTTTTCTTTCTTCTTTATAAATAAGCGAAGCTTCTTCGCCGGAGAAGAAGATCCTCACTGCTGCTTACACTCCGGTGGCCTCTCACCTTGTTGACCTTCCGCAAGTTGACTTCTTCCAGACTTCTGTTCACAGAAAAAAGAGCCTCAGGTTATCAACAGACCTTAAAATAATCAAGAAGAAAGAGATCCTACGGTCGAGACTGAGTGATTGTTAAACCTTGTGCCCAGCTGATGACTGCAACAAAACAAAGAGAAACCACCAAAATCAGCTTCCGAGGATTTAGTTTTATATAAGAAACAGAAAGTAAACCGTTTAACCGCATACCTTCTTTCTGCTCTTCTTTCCTTGCTCTTCTTCCTCGTCATCGTCCTCATCATCATCCTCGTCCTCCTCATCATCTTCCTCGTCCTCATCATCATCATCTTCATCAATATCATCATCATCATCGTCATCCATCTCAAGGTCATCTGCGTCAACAGCTTCACCAGTGAACCATGACACAGCATGCGAGATGATTTTTTCTTTAATGGTTGATCTACACGATAAACAGTGGAAAGATTCAGACCCTAGAACTGAAATAAGAAGCAAAGAGAACTGAAGATGAAATAGAAAGGTACAGACCCGATATCATAGTCGTGCTCCATTTGGACTTGGAGTTCATCAGCCTGTGCAAGAATAAATTATCAGGTTAACACTTGACGCATTCTTAAGTACTAAATCCAAAATTACAACTGCTTTTCGGGATGGCCATACCATGTCATCATCAATATCCTCCTCGTCGTCAGGAACTTGAGGTGGACTGAAAAAGTTGAAGAAACTCTCACACTCCTCAGTCTTAGTTATCGGCTTTGTGTTTTTGGATCCCTTCTTTGGCTTCTTTTTTAGGATCTTCTGAGTCAAACATTTTCCAGGATACCACTCAATCTCCGTCCTGAAAAATAGTTAATGATCAATAAGACTTCTCGTCTTAAGAAAAAAAAAACAGCAAATGCATGATAAGAGCAAAAGATCATACCCAATAGCCTTCTCAAGGATAGGTTCATCTTCATCAATCATGTGATATGTCTTGGTCAAGACAGTGTTCTTGAAGTAAGAGTTCTGATCAAAGAAAAACTCAAGCTTAAACCCTTTTGGTTCTTCAACCCTATTCCACTTGATATCTTTAAGATACTTGAGAGCACCTTCATCTCGCTCAGTTATCTAAAATCATGGGCAAAAAAAATCAAGATACAGAGAATCGCCTTTTCATTAAAAAAAAAAAAAAAGAGTATCCTAATAACGAACCTCCTCAGCGGTAATTTCATTGTTCTTCAATGCAATAAGCCAGAAATCCGGTACTCCTTTCTCTGCAGAAAAAACAGATGTTCATATCAGTTGAAACATGATTTTACCATCGTTGGAGACTAAAAACATAACCAGATTTTAGTGGAAGTAATTGATAACACACCTTCAGCAGCTTTATCTTCTCCTTGTTCTGTTTTTACTTCTTCGGGTGCACCTTCAACTTCAACGACACCGTTGACGATCTCATATCGCTGTAGATCAACACGTTAGGAAAGCAGAAAACCATCAATATCAGTTATAATCATACGACAGAGAGAAGTCTTATTAAACTATTATTAGTCTTATTCTAATAATACGTTGGGAAAGCAGAAACCCATCAATACCAGTTATAATCATGTAGGAAACAAAAAGAAGTAATGTACACACATCACTACTGATCTAAGTAAGTAGCAACAAAGAGAAGTCTTATTAAACTTTTATTAGTTGAGGCTTCGTGTGATCAAAGAATCGAAGTCCAAAGATCATTTTCATACCTTGGTATACAAAGGCTGATACAACTTTTGATATTTAGCTTCTAGAGCTGCCCTCTCCTCGAAGAATTTTGCTTCCATTTCATCATGCTGGTTCTGCAATGTAAAATGAAAATGGAATCAGATAATATTAACTTCACCAAATATCACAAATTAAAAGACTACGTCGATAATCATCTAGCTGAAGATGCACTCACCTGAATCTCTCTTAGAACCTCGACACGCTTCCTGACTGTCGGACTCAAGTTCTCAAGAATATCCGAGTGTTGTCCAGCCAAATTCTGCAACTTGTTCTGCACAAACAAAAAAAAATCAACAAAGCACAAACAAAGAGAATAACAATCAAATCAAGATGCAGAAACAATCATCAAACGAAAGTCCGTTACTCTAAATCATTTTAGTCAATTCTCAACATCAGCAACGCACAAATCGCAACTATCGCCACTAAAGGTTACAAACTTTCAAAAGGGAAAATAACAATCAAAGTAAGATGCAGAGACAATCCTCAAACCAAAGTCAATTTCTCTGAATCATCTTAGTCAAATCAATTCTCAAAAAGTACTCAGACCCAGAAAGAGAAAACAAATCCGTAAAATAAACCAAATCTTCCGCTTGACCAACCCAGAAATCGTCTAGTAAAACCCACCTTAAGAGCGTTAACAAGCCCCGCTCGATCCTCCTCGTTAAGAGCTACAAAGGAAACCACAAAAAGAGAAACATTTTTCAAAAAATCTTGAAGAAGAAAAGAAACAAAAGAATCAGGCGTCATTCCAGAGAGAGATAGGATAGAAACATACCGGCGGTGAGATCAGTCATGTTCAAGTTGTCCTTGTCGTTGCTCATCTTCGCAAGAGAAAAATCTGGCGGAGAAGGGGTAGATAAGAAACCTTAAAACCCTAGATTTTGGGGACAGCAGAGAGAAAAAATGAAAATGAAAACGAAAACGAAAAGAAAAGGGCCTTATTAGATTATATGAGCACACCGAAATAACTGGCCACTTTTATAAGATCCACCAAAGCGGCAATATCTTTTTTTTCCTTCTTTTTATATTGTTTTCGTAATTTTATTAATTGAAAAAGGTAAAGACGTTTTTGGTTCATAATGGGTTAATGCCCCCAAGGCCCAAAACCCATAAGTATACAAATATATAAACAAATGAATTGATTACTTAAACTGGTTTGTATTTAATTTAATCGTTGATTTTCAAAATTTATTGTGATATATATACATTTTTGATGATTTTAACAATTAAATTTTTTCATAGATTTCTAAACATTTTAAATTTTTGTCAGATTTTGTCAATGATATTGTTGACTATTACAGATTCTTTATTTAAAAATATTTATAATTTTTGTAAAGTTTGTTTTAATAGTTTATTTGTTTTTGTTGTGTTTGTTGTTATTTAATATTTAATTTTTGATTTTTTTTAAAAAAAGATAGAATCCAACACAAAAGCTAATTCACCAAATTTAGGGAATGACAAAAAATCTTCTATTTAAGAAGATGAGGAGAAAGATGAAGAAGAAGTAAATAATTTAAAATTTAAAATTATAGATAATACATTTTAAGAATATTTAATCAAATCATAATACTTTTAAAGATAGATTTTGTTTACAAAATTATATAAATCAATAAACTAATAAAACAAGATTATAAAATAATGATAAATTATTTATTTATATTTAATTTGAATAACACAAAACTTTTATTGATTTTAAAAAATCATGAATATAATAACTCTAGAATTTTAAATTTTTTTAAACTATTTGTTACAAATTCATAAACTAATAACACTAAAATTTAAAATAGAATAAAAAATCTTAATTGAATAACACTAGAATCTTTAAAAAAATCAAATATTTATAATTCTTCTTAAAATACATAACCAATAATCCTCCTTTAGATTTTCAGTTAACTATTTTCTTATTTTTTTCCTCTAAAGTCTTTTATTAAAAAAGTGAAAGATTTGTAAAATATATTACTAGGATGGTGAAGATATGGTTGGCCTAGCTAAAATATCAGCACACACAGTTGATGAACGACTCTTAAAAAAGAAATTAATCAAAGTAAACATCGCAATTGTGTTCAATTGTGTTCATAACAGCTCTTTACTGCGAATGTGTAGTGTTGTAATATGAGACTGGGGATGTTCAAGGTTTACGTGATTTTGAGATTATTATCCTCAAATTTCACATGCATGTACCCTAAAGAACATCTGACTAGTATCCAGTGTGAACCCTAAAGACCAACTAGATAGTAGTGCCAAGGTTCTGCATTCAGCTTCTTCCAGAGAAAAACGTCTTTAGAAATTTACCATACCACGATGAAGAAAAGTTCATGTATTATTTCGTATGATTCATTCTAATTCTGATACATTATAAATTTTATCTATCAACCCATGAATAGAACCCTAAAATTTTATCTAATTCTGACACATTATAAAACTTTTAGAAATCAAAATTTATCTATCAAACCATGAATAGATCTCTTTTAAAAATTTATATTCACAAAAAAACTAATTATTCATATATTAAAATAAAGAAAACAAAAATATTAGAGAAGATTTTTATAAAAATAAAAGAGAGATTAGAGTTTAGAATATAACTTTTTGATAACAAATGATGAAAATATTTTCTCAAAAGCAAAGAATAGCATAAGCAGTAGTCTAGAAAATAATAAAAGAACTTTTATGGTTTTATGGTGGCCTCCTCTCTTAATTTTGTGTATATCTTCTGTTTTTATATGTGCAAGAAGTAATACGAATTGATAAATTTTTTATATTTTTGGATCGTTGATCGGTCGATCACCATCGGTTGATCACCCATGTGATTGGATTGATTGAGCGGTCAACGAGAATCCTTAGGAAAACCCATGAAGACATGATTAACCCCCTGATCGACGAGGCTGAGATGATCATTGGATTGATTAGCTTGAAATTCCTTAGTTTGCTTTATTTCGACACTATTTATTAGTATTTTGAACATTTTTTAGATATAGCCGTTGGATTATCATTAAACCACTTGGAGATAAATTCTAACATCTTTGATTATCTTGTGTTCAAAGTCGAGCAAGATCATGTGGTGAGAACTCTTTCATCCAATGCAGAAGTTTTGATTATTTTGAAGATGTTCAATCTCCAAAATATTCAAATTCATCATTTTTTTGTCCAAAACACAATGTTTCCTATATACACTTTTAAAATTCTAAAAATACTAACATTAAAGATATTTAGCCAAAAACCAATTATTTTATAATTAAAAACATATTAAATTCTATAAAATAAACTAGTAAAATATATAGTATAATAACTTTTCCAAACTTAAACATTTGTTTCATGATCAAACAAAACAAATAAATGAGCTAAAAAATAGGTTAAAAAACGTGGAAACTAAACCAATCTCCATGATTCATGACATGTAGTCTATAGTAAACATAATCTACACTAATAACATCATCATTATAGTCAACAATTATTATCATTGACTTTGTCATGCAAACTTCATATCCACAAAAACTATGCATTCAAGTAAGATAGCTCTTTACATTCACTAAATATTCATGAATTTTATCATTTAATGGTGTAAATAGGATCAATGATGTAAGGTATTAAATGTTTAAATGTTTTTTAATGGTGATGCTTACATTTATCAATATCAAGAGCTGCAACAAATATGCTCTTTTTTGTTTGTCGATTGAAATTCTTATCTTATGCAGTTTTGAGATATTTGAAGATGATGGTGGAAGTTTTGTGTTTTTTATGGAATGAGCTATTAGATCTTCCTACGATAATATATCCACATAAACATGTTAATAATTGTCTCTACATAGATGTGTCCACAAAAATGTATTTACAAATGATTTCATGCAAACATATCCACACAAACATGTTTATTAACGATTTCACACAAATGTATCCACATAAACGTGTCTACACCAATATTGACACACGTATCCACACAAACGTGTCCATAAATAATTTCACGTAAATGTATCCACACAAATGTTTCAACATAAAAATACCTACACAAACATGTCTATGACCATAAAATGTTAGTAAATCATGTGTATTTAGTTTAGAAACTATGTGTCATGTGAATTTCTTGTTTGTCTATGATTATATTGGTCCAAGTTAACATAAAATTATAATATTGGTCAAATAATATATAAGAATGAGAAAATATTTATTCATATTTCATTGATTTGTCTTTGTATTTTTTCTTCAATTTTAGCTAAGGTTAGAATTCTCTATGATATATTTGTTTTCAACATAACCGCCTCCTTCCGTCATGTTGTTCAGCAGAATCAATTTTTCTTTTTATTTTTCAGGTTTTTTCCGACACTATGAATAAAAAGAATTTAAGAAAATTTTGATTTTCTAAAGTTTGAATATTGAATTATTTCAAATATGTGGTTCCAGATTTTGACAGTTTTTTCATCTTGAGAATTGTAATTAGAATTTTTTTTGTGTTTTACATTATTTGCTATGTTAATTTTTTTTATTGATGAAGAGAGAGAATATTGAATGAAAAAAAGATTAGAAAAATTAAGAGTAATAGAGGATTAACATATTGTGAACAGTGTAAAAATGCATAAATAGCATAAGTGCCTGTTTTGTAAAAAAAAATAATAAGTGTTCTAAAATATAAAGTTATTTTATAGGCTGTCGATTCATAAACAAATATAGTAGCTGTAAAACAAAACAAAAAAAGGAATAAACAAAACTAAATGAAATCCATAGTATGGTGAAAAGATGACATAGTAAAAAAGAGAAAACTAAATGAAATCCATAGTTTGGATTTAGTTTAAACCCATATTTCTCTTTTTAACCCCCACAATTTTAGTATTTATCAATCCAGTCCGACTATGGATCCCGTTCATGGTTAAACCCGATACGGTTTTCAAAATACTGACGAAAACTAAATCGAACCGAATCGAACCGAAAATTGATTTCGAATGGAAATCTAATCTAACAAGAGCTTAGGGGAACCAAAGCGACCCGAGAAGGAAGAGAAGAGGGGAAAGTGACAAAAGACCACAGGCAAAGCGACACGCGCAGGTTTTCTTCTTCTTCTTCTTCTTCTTCTTCTTCTTCTTCTTAACTCTCTCCTTCTTGCTTAAACCAAAACTCCTTCGAACCTCTCCAATTCCTGACCTACTCACATCCTATTAGTCCTGCTACTACTCGATTCACCTCCTCTTCTCCGTACGTGAAAACCCTAGTTGCTCCACGTTTTCGGAACAGAGGGGTTTACAGTTGATTGACGATGGAGTCTCGTATTGGGAGTAAGTTCCGACTTGGCCGGAAAATTGGGAGCGGCTCATTCGGAGAGATTTACCTTGGTTGGTTTCTCTCTACGAACTCACTCTTTATATATTTGATTCATGTGGTTGAGGTCAATTAGTTATCTCGAATCTCTTCTATCTAACTGTGTCTTGTATTTGATCCTCATTGGAACCCAGTTTCGGATTAAGCGGAAAGCTCTCATTTTTCAGTTTTGATGACTAAGTTTGGGACTGTTGTAAATTGCAGGAACTGATGTTCAGACTAACGAAGAGGTCGCTATTAAGCTTGTGAGTGTCTCAAACTTTTGTTGAAATTGAAGTTAAAGAGTCCTAATTTTGTAGAACTGAGTCGATATGTTGCAATTCAGACGTTGTTGGATCATGAAAAACTGATTTTTTTAATTGTGTATTGTTGTAGGAAAGTGTCAAGACTTCGCATCCGCAATTGTCATATGAGTCGAGGATATATAGAGTTCTCCAGGGTGGAAGTATGGAATTTTTTTTTATGAATGTGTCTCTGTCTTTTTGATTTCTCCCCATTGAATTATAGTTGTTCACTTCTTTGCTTGTAATGACGAATGCAGCTGGGATTCCAAACATGAAATGGTATGGTGTTGAGGGAGACTACAATGTCTTAGTGATGGATTTGCTTGGTCCAAGCCTTGAAGATCTCTTTGGCTATTGCCACAGGAAATTTACGTTGAAGACAGTTCTCATGCTAGCTGATCAAATGGTATTATGCTTTGGATTGATGCATTGTCATTGTTAATTAAGCAACTATCAATGCAGGTGTCTAAAAGAACATTTTGCACCTTGGCAGATTAATCGTCTCGAGTTCATTCATTCTAAATCGTATCTTCACCGTGATATAAAGCCGGATAATTTTCTCATGGGTTTAGGAAGGCGGGCAAATCAGGTTATCTATCTTCTTCATAAGCTCTCAGTTTGAAATTTTCGTTAGTATCAACTTTGATTTTGGGACTTCACTATTTTATGACTTTTTCCTTCTCTTTTCTATAGGTCTACATCATAGACTTTGGCTTGGCTAAGAAATATAGAGACAGCTCAACTCATCGGCATATCTCATACAGGTAACATGGCTTTCATATCAGAGATTCAGCAAATTGGTTGTTCGATTCAGTATTTTTCTGCGAGTGAGTTTGTTATTATAAATTTTATTATTCAGGGAGAATAAAAGTCTAATTGGGACTCCGAGGTATGCCAGCTTGAACACTCACCTAGGGATCGGTATACTCCATCGCTTTTCTTTTATAAAGCCTCCTTATAATCGCTGATCTAATTCCCTTTTTTACGGGATACTTTTTTCTTTTTCTAATCTTCTGTTCATATCTACATTCTATACTTGGTAGAGCAAAGTAGGAGGGATGATATAGAATCACTTGGATATATCCTCATGTACTTCCTCATGGGAAGGTGAGAGTCACTGCGTATAATCTTTTTTATATCCTGTTTCTTGTCTCACAATCTGTCTCTTATCATATCTTCTTGTAGTCTCCCATGGCAGGGACTGAAAGCTGGGAACAAGAAACAGAAATACGACAAGATTAGTGAAAAGAAGGCTTCAACTTCCATCGAAGTAAGTTCTTCACTGATGGTGCACTCTCAGAAAGTTATATGAGTCCATATACTAAGGAATAATGGTGAAGTAGAGGAAGTTGATTAATAGATAGAAATCTAACTTTGCATCCGTGTATTTTCAGACGTTATGCAGAGGTCATCCAACAGAGTTTGCATCCTACTTTCATTACTGCCGCTCACTTAGGTTTGAAGATAAGCCAGACTATGCATACTTGAAGAGACTGTTCCGCAACCTTTTTATCCGTGAAGGTAATTCATTTGCCCCTCAGGCATTTAAATTCATACACAGAAGCTTGTGTTGACACAAACTGAATCCCCCCCCCCCTCCACATTTTGCTTTTCTTGTTTGGTCCCAGGTTTTCAGTTTGATTTTGTGTTTGACTGGACGGTTTTCAAATATCAGCAATCACAATCTGGAAACCCTTCACCTCGTGCCAATGTACACTTTTGATTTTTGATCCTATTCATGATACATATACATATATAGAGAATAATGAAAGATTATCTGATGCTTCTTTTGTCAGGATGGTGGTGTTGGAACTAGCTCTGGGTTAAACCCTGCCGTCGGCAATGCTGAGAAGCGTCCAGGTATATATTTATTTATGCTTATCATTCTCCTTTAAGCAAATGAAGGCATATATTTGTGTATATACTCAGGGGACATTTGTATGCCATAGATTTCCCAAATCAAAGAATGAACCCGGATTTTACCCTGAAGCAGAAGACCAAGAACGTAAACGAATCTGCAATTGCAAAGGACATGCTGGTAAGTTTTGTCATGCTTTTTTTCTTCTCGGGTACCTTTTTCAAACTGGGACATTCTGTGATCCAATGATTTTTCTCAGCTACCTGGATCTATCCACTTGGGTCGATCAGAAGGATCATCATCAAGACGAGTTGTGGACTCGAGTAGTCGTGAACCTTTCAGTGGTGGGAGTGACAATGCGAACTATGAATCCGCACTCAAAGGCATTGATGGTTTGCGGATCAATAACAGTGCAAGGGATGAGACTGCGGCATCGCCACAATCAAATGGAGACGATACTACTCGTGTAGAACCCAAAGTAAAGCTATCAGACAGATGAAGATTTAAGACAGAACCGGTAATCACTTTTGTTGCTTGCTTCAACCTTCTTGAGAGTTCGAAGGTTGTCTATGATTCTTCTGAAGTAAGGCTTTTTTCTTTACAGTTAGAGATTTGATAAAGAGAGGGAAAGAGATTTATTTATACCAAAGTGCTTAAATATGGTTCTTCAGATGTTCATTTGTCTTCTCCATTGTATAGAGAAAACCTTCAAATTTTAAGATCCTTCTCTCTGTCTCTCTGATAATCTTATTGCCCGATTAGTTCTATGTGGTTTCATGGAGGGATTTATATATGGAAAATGAAAATTTGCAGAATGAAGTAATATATAGCGTGTGAAAAAAATAGCAATTTGGAAAATTAATTGAAGAATCAGTTATGTTTTGTAAAAGTAGTATTCAGGATAAACTTGATACTTAAAGTAAAATAGGAGACTGTATGTATATTTGACTTTTCTTATATTTTATTTCGTTAGATAAATACAGACTTTTACGTCGACAAATCATTCGATCATATTCTCTTGTTTTCATATCTTTGAAAACTATTTTTTTTTTTTATTGTATCATCAAGTCTAGCAAAATTATTTGAAAACTGCTTTTGATGTCCGCGTTTGTATTTGTCGACTTGTCTCGAGAAAGATGGGTACGAATTGGGTCTTCAACCACAATGAATATGTATTTTTATTTTGTTTTCTTTTTGTCAACTAATAATTAAAAAGCGGTGTAAAAAGACTTGATTATGTATTCATTTTTAGAAGTTTGCCTTTAGATTTTCTGACTTCATCCATCGCATAATTATTGTTCTTTTTTTTGTTAACTGATAATAGCAAGCTTTCAATAAGATTATTATCATTCAGGATCAAATTTAATAAAAACCAGTTCGGTTTTAGGGTTTTATTTTTTATTCGGGATGATAGTTTAGAGTTTCTGTCCCAGAACTGGTTCTTATTTTCTTATGATTGTATTAAAATTCTTTGTAGTTGGAGAGTTTGTCGGATATGGTCGCTGGGGTTCGGTCGGATCATCCTTTTTTGAAGCTCGAGTCCACTACTCAATTCATGAAGCTTCGTTTCGCTTTTTGACATTATAGTTTTGAGCTGTCCATGCACTTATATTTTTGACACTATTTAAAGGTACTTGTTGGTGTTATCATTTAGTAGTATGCGCGCGAGATTAATATTTTTTTTGTCAAGTCATCTCAAGATTACGTACGCTCTAACCTGCATGCAGGTTATATGGGCGTTGGGTAATATTGCTGGAGATTCACCACAGAACTGTGATTTTGTTCTTAGAGGTTGGGCACTGACGCCGATGCTCAATCAGCCACATGGACCTTGTCAAACATGTGTTGCGGCAAGCCTCAGCCTAACTTTGACAAGGTGAAAGAAGCTGTTCCGGTCGTTGAACGACTAATTCGTTTGAATGATGAACAAGTCTTGAAAGATGCCTGTTAATTAGGCTCTCTCAAACCTCTCTAATGATGGCACCGATGACAAAATCCAGACTGTCATTGAGTCCGGTGTTGTCCCAAGACTTGTTCAACTTCTCCTGTCAGTAACTCTCTTTCTTTTTCTGTCGTCACCTTAACAGTCACACATGTGTGAGAATAGAATATAACTTGACACTCAGCCTGATCTTGATTAACTTCACACATGATGAACAAACCCAGTTGGTTACCATGTCTTGCCAACCTTCTCACTCAAGACTAGAATGAAATCATGAAGAAGGTAGCTTGCTCGATGATTTCAAACATCACAGCAGGTAACAGTGTACAGATCCAGGTACGTTAGGCAGTTCCTACTACTGTTATCATTGTGCTTGTATTGTAGACTTCTCTGACATATAGTCATTACAAAAAAAAAAAAACAATTTCCGAATGTTGCAGAGAGTAATTATGCGATCTCTTTAACAATCTGCTTTGAAGGATTGGACAACATTTTGAGGGTGAGAAAGTTAGAGACGACCTTCGGTAACACAGGGAACATGAACTATTACGCTCAGGTTATCGATGAGGCAGAAGTACTAGAAAAGATAGAGAAACTTGAGAGCCATGACAACTATGAGATCTATGAAAAGGCTGTAAAGATTCTGGAGACATACTGGATGTATGAGGAAGATAACGAGACAGAACAACAGAACAACCTCCAGTAGGTGATGGATCCCAAGCCATTATTTGGAAGCGTACATGCAGCTTGATATGGTGAAAGGTTAGAGTCACTCAGCGTCTAGTTTCATTACTGGGGTTATTAGCCATGGTCTGATCTCAGAGGGCTAACCGGGTGGTCGGTTTAAAAGGTTTTATAGACTTTGGAGAAAAATAAATCGCAGTCAAACACCCTTTTTCTTGCCATCTGAAAATTCATTGATCTTGAAAACGTCGAAACAAAACAATCGCAGCCAAACACCAATTAGAAGACGTTATTGTTAGATAATTTAATAACATAACGCTAGAACGTTTGGTTAAGTAAGTTAACACTATGTGATATTTTTTAGTTAGACACACAAAATGAAATGAAACCACTCTCAAAAATAAGCAAAATCATCAAAACTTAATGAGAGGTAATGCAAATTGTTGACCAAAAAGATGAGAAGTATTGTAGAATTTTTTAAAAATGTATGACATTTGTATGACATTCATGCCGTAATTCTTCAACAAACCACTAGTTATAATTAAATAAGACAATTTTACAAGAAAATAATCATATAACATTAAATCAAGATATTTTGAGGAATTTTGAATCAATATTCCAAAATTTAAAATAATTTGAACATGAACCTCTGCTTTGAATTTTTTTTAAAATTAACCTTTTTAAAATCCAAAATTACCAAAATACTCTGAACAAACTAAACATATCAACTGTTTTAAAATTTATTTATGTTATTTTTTATTAATCTAAAAATAAAAGGAAAATATATGATTTCAATGTTATCTATTAAATTAAGAAAAATAACGGATATTAGTAATCAAAATAAAAAATGTAATTGTGTTTTTCTAAAATATGTCGATTATCCGTATTTGTGTTTTTTTGTCAATTTATATTAGTGGCTTTAATATCCCCTTTTATATTGCATGATGCTTCCGAACCTGATTCTGACTTTCGAACATGATTCTGAATTGTATTTGTGTTTTGATGAAGAATAAAAATCATTAGCATGTTAAAATTTTACTCATAATACCCTTCCTTATTGAAGATGATAATGGTGATTAAAATGACATGTATGTATATCTAGTAGATATGTTTATATTTAAATATAAATAATTATTAAGTTATTTTTGGTTTTAAAAGATATATTTTTATTTTCCTAACATTAACTTAATCGAAAATATAAAATAACTTGTTGAAGTATATCTTACTTGATAAGAAATTAATAATATAGTTTTGTAATGATATTTTTATAATTGATGATAGTATTGTAATATCTTTGAATTAATAAAAAGGCCAGTTTTAAAAAAAAATTAAAACATAAGTTATATTGTTATACGCACATTATGAAAAGAAACTACTACAAAAATGATAACTACCCTATTAATAACTTATTGATGTTTTAAATGATATATAAGTGAGTAATCACAAAAACAGTATAAAACATCCATATCCAAATTAATTTAGAAAAATGTCAAAAATCGTACAATAATCACTCACTCGTCTCATATTTTAATCTAGAAGAATTCTTCGAGTACATCTTTAATAGCATATCTATTTTTTTGTGATTACTAACACAAACTAAGAAATTTTAACACACTCTCACACAGACACAAAAATAAAGATTTAAAAAGATAGAAACTAAATCGAAATCATCGAATTAAACTCCAAAACATAAGCATATTGGCTTAATTGAGTATTTTGTTGCATTTATCTTTAATCCACTTGAAGCTTTTCCTCAAAGAGCCTTTAAGCTTACCTTCAACAGTATAAGCTCTGTAACTCACAACTCTCTTCTTCCTCTGCAAATCTGGATCCACAAATCCCCACGAAGACGATGAAGAAGACGAATATCTTCCCTTCTTCGGATTCGGGTTATCTTCGGGTATCCGGGTCGGGTAATCGGTGTAGGAAGTGCTGTAAGACCTGAGATCTTGCATACCATTACCACCGCTAACGCTGAGTGAACCTGGACCTTCAGATCTTCGGTCTGATGTTCTTCCGTCACCGTATGATCTAGATCTGAAGTCTTCCATTTTGGTCTTAGACGAGAAAGAAGAAGAAGAAGAAGAAGACGAAGACGACGTAGAAGTGACGGTGGTGATGTTTTGTAATAAAAGTCGATGATGAATGGCTTTTTGGTTTTGTTTCTTTCTTTTACGAGAAGGAAAGAATCTTCTATTACATACTCCCTCTGTTCCTAAATAATTGATTTTTTAAGTTTTTCACACATATTAATAAACATTAAATAGTTATATTAATTAATTATTTGTTAAGTTGTAATCATTGTGTACATTAAATAAAAGTTTTGACTTATAATAAAAATGAAAGAGATTATGAAACAAAATCTAGATTTAAAAAGCTAAATTTGACTTTTTACCTTTAATTTAGCTTACATTAATTAGTTTTTAAGTATTAATTAGTTTTGAAAATAGAAAATGCATTAATTATATCTAGAAAATCAATTTTTCTGGAACAAGAATAAAAACTTAGAAAATCAATTATTCAGGAACGGAGGGAGTACTATTTTTCTAGTAATTACTTAAAATATTGAAATTAAAAATGTACTATTATTTGTTTTCCACTTTATTTCTTGGTAAGAGAAACGACATTAATAAACAATTTTTGTTTCAATTTATTTTATTTTTCTCAAATTTCTATGCAAATTTATATACATATATTACTCCAATTTTGTTTTTTGTCAACAAATATTACTCCACTAAATACCTAAATATAAAAATATTAATAGTAGACTGCCAAGTCAACATCCAACTGAATTTCTCTTGTTAACCAATACTCCACGTGATCTTCATGTGATCCCTTTTTAACAAATTTTTCTTCTTTTAAATTTCTTGGATACAGTTGATTAGATGTAATATTATTGATTACGTCTATGTTAGGAGACATGATATCAGTTTATTGTGATAATCATTTTTTCCCATTTTCTGTTTTTTTTTTAAGTTTTATTAGAACACCTCAGGGTTTCTCATAATTAATTAATTTTTATTAAGTAGGTATCTTAAATGTTGAAAATCCACTCATAATATTTTGAAATGGATTTCTCAAAATTTGGAATATCCACTGAATTTAATATTACTATTTTTGTTATTTTTTGGTTTGATACTGAAAACTTTCCAATGACAATTCTCTTTGTCGTAACGTTCAACTAATCATAGTTAAAGAAATGTGTGCTTGCTGAATTTAAGAGAGATAAGCCGCAAAATTCATATTTGAGATGCCCGATAAATATAAGTTCGTCAATGATATCTGACATATAATAGTATTATTTACCACATTCGGCTTATTTTCCATTGAATGATATTTATCCATTAACAAGAATAAATAAATTTTCTATATAACATAAATTAGTATGGCATCTCGTCCAATCTGCCGATATTTTTTTAAAAAATTATATATACAAAAAATGTTGACAAAAGAAAGAAGAAAAGACTAAATGAGAAAAAAAAGTCGGCAGCTATACAGTTCAAGGCCCAACTTAAAGAAGTCTTCCCTAGTAGAGAACGAAACTTCATTCAGAGAATTAGACCAAGCAGATACCGAGCAAAATAGCGATACACTTGGATCTTCACACCCAATGGGTCTTACTCAGTGAAATTCGGCTACCACACTTGATACAACAAAATTCTACAGAATGATGAAGAAAAGATGGTCCGTCAACCAAGTCTAGAGGCTTTATTCTCAGGCGTATGGCGTATGATGATACCTCCCAAGATCAAGCACTTCCTAAGAAAGATGCTTTCAAACAAACTCCCATGTGGTAAAATTCTTAAAAGGAAGAAACTCTCGTCTTCAGAGGAATGTATGAGATGCGGAGAGCAAAAGACCACTTGGCATGTATTCTTCGGATGTGTATATGCCAGAGCAATGTGGACAGCATCCCCCCTTTGGTACCTGACTCCCTCATGGACCAATACCTCGACATACTCAGCCTTAGCAGATTGCCTATCTCTCAAACATTCTCAAGACTCCTATTGATGGTTGTGGATGTTGTGGTACATTTGGAAAGCTCGAAACACTTTGCACTATGAAGGAGTAGATCATCACCCTTTACCTTCAACCAAGAAAGCAATGGATGCATCAATGGAATGGCAGTTGGCGCATGCAAGCAGTGGAAGCTCTCACTCCTCAGAGGTTACCCCCTCCCGGGCTCAGCAAACAACGACACAAGAACAGTGGAAAAGACCTCTATCAGGTTTCGGTACTATGCAATGTTGACGCCTCCTGGTCTGAAAATGCTGAATCATGTGGCACGGGTTGGATCATTAGGTCATCCCTAGGTAGTGTTAGGCTTTTGGGAGCAAAAACATTCTTCCAACTATCTTCCCCACTGCACGAAGAAGCGGCAGTCCTAGCTTGGGCAAGTACTTTCTTAGCTAACATGGAGTACATAGGGGTAACATTTCAATTTGACTGTGCTGCATTGCAGAAAGCGGTTCAGGAGCCATCTAAGTGGCCAACACTAGATAGATACCTTCAAGACATCATCTCCAATTCTAAAGCTCACCCTTCCTTCAAGTTTCAGCTGATAAAGAGGTCAGCAAACATAGTTACAAATTTAATAGCAAAGTCTGTTAAATCATGTCCTCTATATTTTGCTACAATGTTTCCCATTGGTTATCTCCTCTTGTCAATAGGAACTTACATGTATGAACAAATGAATGAATGAATCAGTGTTTTAAAATAAAAATACAGTTCAAGGCCCATTCTAATTTAAACTCTCGTCTCCTTAAATTCATTACACTTTAATAAATGCAGAAGTAAAATAAATAGGCAGCTGTGGGACCACCTATCAACTTGATTTGTTTTTATACGATCCCCATGCATTTATCACATTTTGTCCTTTTCTTATTAAAATAAAAGTTTTTAACTCGATTTGGTCTAACAATAATACCTCAAAAACATTTCTTTTACCTTCGTTTCCAAAAATAGAAACAATGAAAGGGAAACCATGTATTCTTCTTTTCTCAGTATTTGAGTAACAGTCGCAGTCGAAATTATTACAAACAGTTGTGATTGAAATTTCTTTACACCATGACAAAATCCAATATCTCAATCTACTTTTCTTTATGGGCTTGTTAAAGACGAGAAATGGCAGATCAAGATACAGTGACAGACAAAGAGAAACAGAATTCAAAAGGATTCGTCTCCTAAGTCGTTTTAACACTACCAAAATTTTTGCAGATACAAACTCTATTTTTCTATCCTTCTTCAATTGAAACATTGGTAAAACACCATTCTTTTTTTGTTTTAGCATCAGAACATACACATCTGCGGCGTAAGAAAGTCCTTTCAGAACGGTTTTTTTAGGACATCGATCCTTTGCGGTTCATCAGGTCGTGATAATAAAGAAGCACACACATTGGTTGTCCGAAAATGCAGAAGATGAACCAGAAGATCATGTTTCCCACCTAATGATCACATTCCAAAACACAGTATTTGTCAAAGTTTCAACAAAAATTTCAATATGTAAGTGGCTACGATCAGAAAAAGAGTTATTCGGTCTTTATCTTTCGGGTTTAGAGAGCATACCATGGAGCCAAACCTTTCTTGAAGATAGTTTGTGATAAAGACCAAAGGCACCTACGCAAAACACATTGGGTCATCAGAAAATAAAGACAAAAAGTAACACGAAACTTCCAGATTGTTTTGTGAAGCTCGACTGCGGAAGTTTTGTTAATTCTTTTTACCTGAAACATAATCCCCATGAAAGCCCATAGATTGAAGAGACGGCAAGGAACTGCGATGCATAACTGCAAAAAAATTTGTAAACAAGAGATTCTCAGTAAGAACAATGCTTTGAATATTAGCGTTTCTTTCACTAGCGTGGTCTTGTGTCTAGAGACAGGGCAATGTAGAAGGTATATTTACCTCATGAAAGACTGCAGAGACTAAGAAAGCAATGATAATGGCGGGTACCTGAAACAAAAATGGGCGGAGGGTTAAAGCTATGAAACACAGAAAATAATCTCGATAATTCCAAATCACTAGTATATATATGTATATCTCTCACTTTCGGTATGTTGCTGCGCAGGCACGGAAAGTATACATGCCGAACCATCCATTTATGAACAGGCTGTTAAAAAAGAAAAAAATCTCCATTAGCTCTGTCCTTCTGCTTCGTATAGAAAAGAGGGCGATGTTTCAGGACGAGAACCATACCACATTCCACATTCTCCAATACTGACAAAGAAAGACCGTAAATACATGAAATTTGGTTAGTTATGTGACCTCGAGAACATAAAAACATCATGCTTTTTTGAGTAAGACGAGATAAATAACAACTCACATCTCCCACACTTTTTGCATTCCACCAATCTTTGTAGAATTCACGATCCCCGAAGCAGAGGAGCTCTGCCAATATGTTTAACCTGTCGACGAGAACAATGCATAGAGAGGAGTTCTTCATGATATATCTTTTTTTCTGTTGTTCATGTTTGGAAATTATGTTGAAAGAGAAGGGATCGCGGCATACCAAAGGTGGAAGAAGCAGTAGAACATGCAGAGCCATACGTACAAATTTGGAACTGAAAGCTTCAACACTCTTTCAATAGCGTATAGAAGATCCCCTTTCAAAGGATGCTTTGAGTTCCTAACAATAGGATTTATATACTGCCAAAGAAGTAACAAAAGAAGATGAAGTCAAGCGGTTGACAATGCAGAAATGCTGACTTTCACAAGGAAAAATAAAAAGAAAGATGTTGAAACGCACTTGCTCTATTATAAATCCCATGAAACCAGTGAATATGACCAGTTTTGCAAATTGACGAGCCACCCAACCCTTCCGGATACATGGAGAACGTGGATAGTTTGGCTGGGACAAGCAAAGATGCGAGGTTTAGACAAGAAATTTTTACAAGTGTAAGAATGTCCAGCAGAAGACATATCTCATTACCTGATAACACAATGTGGGAGCAACCATGAAATATGCCAAGCTCTTCAAGCTAACATAGTAGGAGACTTCAGGATTGGCCTAAAGTTTATAACAGTGTCTGGTCAATATTGTAACACAATGCAAGTAACTAATATATATTACATCTTTTACCTTATCAGCTGAATTGGCCAAAGTTCTTATGTCGTAGTTAGTATGAGCGTAAGAAACCAACTTTAGCCAAACAATGCAAGTGAGCAGCATCAATGTAACACCTGATAAGAAAGCGGAATCACACCTGTCCGTTTTCAAGATCATCGAGTTAGCCATCTAAACTTAAAAAAGAGTATTACACCAGAAACACCGTAGCTTAATTCTCACCTTAGGGTGACGTAGACTGGATACAAGACCTCTGTCATGGTGATAATAATATGAAGAATCATGACAACCTTCAGTATTATCAGAAAGAAACTCATAAGTTCTTCAGGATACAAATTTGTCCTCAATAAACAATCAAGTAATGGATAAAAAGTAGTTTTACTCACAGGTTCAGATATGCATTTCTGAAGTACCATTTTCTCGACGGTAAATGCAGCCAAAGGAAAGATTGAAAGGGAGAGACTGGAATAAAAAGATTAAAAAATCTGATTCGCTTAGTTCATCATTATATGTATAAGAATGTAACATTGGGAATAAAAAGAAAAAAACAAGAAGCATTTTACCAACACATGAAAAGCGGCCAATCTCGCAGCGATGTAGAACTAAACCAGAAATCAGTTCTGATCAGCCATCCGTACTACAGGAATAATAGCAACAACAAATTTAAGGTCTCATGATGAAGTTCTTAGCTTCAGAAAAGTTTACAAAACCTTATAAATTTCAAGCAACAGGAGAAAGAAGTAACTAACCTTCATCAGATTTTCGATGATGAGTCTACTGTTTACAGCAACAAGAACTACTACACAAAGGTTGAATAATCCAGCATGGCTCTGCCATGACAAAACAATCACATTTAGACGATAAAAATTCAATCTTTAAATGCAATAGCAAGTTAAGAAGATTTGAACTCAATTTGAAATTCTCTTCGAACATGTAAACAGTATCAAGCACACCAAATTCGGAGATTGTTAAGAGTAGAATCTGAGATAACCTGTTTGAAGATTGCGTCAGAGCTGAGTGGACTCTCCCTCGCCCTCCGATGAGCTGGAACCGACGGCCGATACGTGTACCTTACATCAATGTTTCCTCCTGCTTCTCCACCGCCTCCTCCTCCACCGGTTTCCTTGATTTCGGTATCTCCGCCGTTATCTCCAGCCAAATTCGTTGTTCCCTGAGCGTCCTTGACAGCGGAATCAATCCGATCCCTCACGTCGACCGGAGCTCCAACATCATCTGACGGCGAAGTATCGATACCGGATACGGAATGATAGAGAAGTCCGTTGGAAGAATCCGATATAGATTTCCGTCGACGAAGCCTATCGAGATCCGCACCACCGTTCTCCGTCGGCAAAGTGACGCCTCCAGAATCCAAAATCGCCATGTTGAAAGACGTTAAAAAGAACAGCTTTTGAAAGAGTAGGTTCTAGACACAGAGAAATTCGAAAAGCATGCAGAAGAAAATGGAAAGGAAAGGGTAAAAGATAGCGTAGAGAATCAGAATCTAATGGAAAGAAAAGTGGGTTTTGGAGAGATTGTTGAAAAATGGAAATTGCACGAGGATGCTGATAAATCGGTTTATCGTGTCTCCTTCCTCGAAAGAGAATCAAAGTTTTTGAAGAAGAAAAAGATTCACGAGAGAGCAGAGAGAAGAGAGGAAGATGACAACAATGGTGACGGAAGGTTAATTCACTAGCGGTGGCGATATTTTATTTTTATTTTTATTTTTATTTCTCTTCTTTATAGTATTTTTTTAAAATACCAACATAATTGTTTTCCTTTATTTTTATTTCTCTTCTTTATAGTATTTTTAAAAAAATACCAACATAATTTTTTTTGCTTTATTTTTATTTCTCTTCTTTATAGTATTTTTAAAAAGTACCAACATACTTTTTTGCTTTTTTTGTTCTAGTTTTTGCATAACCTTTAGTGAGAAGAGAATATTCATAACATTGCCACGAAATTCACCGAAATTTAAAGTACCAAAATTTGCTATTATTCAATTATTTATTCTAAATAAAGTTATGTTTATTAGGTTTGATGATTATAGACTAGTTTTAATACTATATTTTTGAAAATTTTACTGTAAATTTGGAAATACTACTGTTTTTTCTTAAATATTTTCATATATTTTAAGAATAAAATATTCTAATTGTTGCAAATTCTTTAAAAGCATATTTTTCCCAAAATGCAAGCTCAACCGCGTTGGATATTTTCACCGGTTTTATAAATCTATAGTAGACTACACATAATTATATTAATCTTAGCTGCCCCAAAATTTAATTAAATGTATAGTAGACTACATATACTTCAATGATTTACATATAAGCATTTTGTATAGACTGTTAGTAATATAAGTAAAGATTTAAAATATATAATAAATATTTATACATTATTCGCTATATGCAATCTCTGCCCTATCTACCTAAGTAGAAGAAAATTAGTGAATTAATCTTACCTAATAATAAAACCGTCTGGCTTTTACAATCATGTGAAAATTTACTGTTATTTGCAATAAATAATACAAAATCTCAACGGAACGGGAATAATGGGTCGAGAGACTGTTACTGTCAGTGAAAACAGTGACATGCATTGGTGTATTCAAATTTCTACCTTTGAATTGACCCCTTCGCCTTTTACATCTCTTAGGCATAAACTTGTATAGTTTTTACTTTTTACTTTTTTTACTAGTGATGATATATAGACAAATCTAAATATCTTCTTACTAAAACTTTTTTTGCTTATACCACCTGATGATCGACCCTCTTTCGCGTTATTGTTATATTTCGAAAATTTTAATTAAATTTTGGGGAAGATAAGATTAATTATTGATTAACTTAAATGCTTATGTGTTCTTCTAGTTTTTAAGCATATTATCAATAGAAGAGTCATGTAGTCAAATAATAATATGTAAACAATTACTTGTCCTATTTAGCATCTGTTTAACTGTCAACTTTGTCTTTTTAAAAGATAAAACATTTTATGAATGGTTAGTAGAGTATTTGATATATTTTTCCTCACATTTCGTCACAGTTATCTAGGAAAATAGGACTCCGCAATAATTGAAAGTCAAAAGGAAGTTCATTAAGCTTCTCTCATTCATACCCATGTACGAGATCAGACTAAACCGGTCCAATGACCTTCAATTCGAAAGAGTTCAAATTCGATAACAACTACTGAACCACCAACCGGTTCAAATAATTTGGTCTATAGTCAAATCAAGCCGAACCGGACCAAAAACACTACTGTTCCCCTAACCACCTCAGAACATTTGTGAAACCGGAATCTTGAACTCTTTTCCAGGGGCAAGAACCTAAGAAAAAAAAAGTTAATAACTAACTTCTGAGAATAATCTGGCTGATATAAAGCTTTTGCATCCCTATTTTCATACCTCTATAGGGTTATTGGGCCAAATCGAGAAATTGTGAGTTTCACAATGAGCTGCTACGAAATGTGCAGAGATGGCTTCCAAATTGAGAGATGACATCAACACGACCTCCATAACCTCCCACAGCAACTACTTGTAAAATACACAAGCATTGGATCAACAATAACATAGCTTTATCTCTGGATAAATCGATTGTTCGGTTTGGTAGTCGTTTAAAGCAGGCAGAACAAATAAGATAAGACACTGATATCGATAGCTAATTATGATAAATCTCTACGGCTATAAGGAAATACAGCGTATAGGACAAGGGGTGAAAAGAAAGACGTGTTGCAAAAGGGATTAGAAACTTACTCCTGCTGGATGCAAGGAAATAGAAAATACTGAACAAGGAGCACACTGAATTTGAGAAAGCAAAGTTCCATTTAAGTCGAAACGCCTTAGAAGTGGTTCTGCTCCTACAGTCAAAATCTGATTGTGTGATACTTGTTAGATTATGTGTTAAACAAAACTAACACCAAAAAATAAAATTTCAACCTTTATAAAGGAATGAAGACTCTGCGTTCATCACTGTTTCCAGTTTAAAAATTCAGTATATTTTTTGTTATTTTATCAATTTCAGCTGCGTTGATACTACAAAAACGTATTAAGCCTTGGTAAACAAATAACACGTACGGTCTCCCAGGCTTTAAATTACACTAGATTTTAATATAATCTAGTTCTGCTTACCTGCTTTTCATCAAACACCACATCCTGTACATGTGCAGGGGAGGATATTGTTGATACGCACTCTGAGGCAGGAAGATTCCATAAAGCTAGATTTTTACCCTGTCCACACACCTGTAGAAGGAGAAAATGATAGCAATAATAAAGGCCCGGTCTTTAAACTTCTTGATAATCCACCATTAAACAAATTATATCAGGAGTCAGTAATAAGAAATAGCAGGTTGTGGAAACACAATGAGTTGTCCATTTGCTTAATTCTTACCAACCAGCTTTCACTTCCATCGAGAGCCATAGAACTAATGCGAAACCGGGACGTTTTTTCCTGGGAACCAATTACTTTAATGCATTTCCCTGTTTTGCAATCTGGTTGACAAAACAGAGGGCTTATTATTGAGTTTTGGGAAGCAGTCAACAAAACTGAGGAGCACTGGCTCCCAAGTACCAACATGAGGACTCAAATGATTTCAAAAGTTTTATAATCACAGATGATCCAACATAGTAATATAAATTACAGCAGAAGTAGAAATGGGCACGAGAAAGATACCCCAGATTCTTGCCCATCCTCTGAACCCGTCAATATCTGGTGCAAGAGACTTACTACGATCAGACAAAAATCCAAACGTGGAACTCAAATACGAATATGAAAGGTGCACTTGTAATATTATCAAAACACCATTACCTGGCTTGCAGAACTACGCGAAACTAGACAATGCAAATAGTCTGAGTGCCCCTTGAAGGTCATTTTGATTTTACCACTCTCCTAAAAAAATGTTGGTAACACAAATGATTCTTGGAAGTTTAGATATCTTGTTATCACAGCTGTAGTAAAACGGCAATAGAGATTCACCACGACAAGATACTTACCACGTCCCAACAATATGCGCAAGAATCACCAGCAGCCGTAAATACACTTCCTGACTATCATAAACGAAAAATGATGGAGGGGAAAACAGTTAATCTGTAAGCAAGCAATGAGATATAATTGGACATTTCAGAGGGAAAAAAACAAAACACTTCATCAAGTGAAATTACCAAATAGAAATACGATTCCAACCTGAGGATCAACAGATATGGCATTGATCTCGGGCATTGGTGAAAGAGCACCCCAAGGACCTCTATGAGAAAAGATAAAAGAATGGTGACTATATGCATTTGTAAATCATTTGAATAAAGTCTTATAAAACTAACACACAGAACCACTATGGAGACTGGCATTTTGAACCCTTACACTATCTTAACTATAGCATTTGCACTAACAGAGAGTGATAAGGTAGAATCAAATGAAAAAGACTCACTTGTGTTGTGGATTAGTCAATTAAAGCAATGGCTTGTTCTCTGTAGATTCATGAAAAAACCATTAAGCTCAAAATCTTCAAACTAAAAAAAAAAAACCAAAATGGTACACACCTTGCAAACGAAGAGACGCCTCTGGTTCAGAATATTCTTTCCATTTCCATCCTCTAACTCTACCATCATCACCACAACTACAGAAAAGCAGATCGAATTATCATCCTCGAGCTTTGAATTATCGATGATCAAATCTACCTGAGGAGCAAAGCATCTTCGTCTTGGCCATAGAACTTGACATCATAAGCAGGTCCGTCGTGTGCCCTAAACACTCCCTCAGGTACAGCCACCATAACGTCCTCACCTTTCGAGTATCCAAACGCCGCCGATTGGGACACAAGCGAGTTCAGCAAATGGAAAGCTAGGGTTCCGTCGCTGGAAGCGACAACAAAAGCGTCGGGATTAGGATTTCTCGCTGGAGGAGCCCAGGCGGTTCGAAACACGGTACGCGTCTGTATCTCTCGCTCCTTCAGAATTGCATCTCTATACTTATCCTCATTCCAATTCGTAGCGTCTCCGTACATACTATTCTGCTTCTTTGAAATTCTGGTGATACTTCTTTCGGATTGCAGAACGCCGGCAATAACAGCACCAGTGGTTGGAGAAGATGACGAGCTAAGGAGAAGAAATCACTAAACCGGCCGAGTTGTGATTCTGTTAAATAATTTTTTAGTCCCTAAATTAGTAATATTTGCCATTTTTCCGCTAGATTCCTTGGCGTACTATAAACCCCCAATTCCTTGGACGGCAAACCCTTTGAACGAACCAGAAGTTTCTCGTGATAAGCAAAAGTGTAAGCAATTGAGCAAAACGAGTTAGAAGTTCTCAACTTCTCATGATAGCAAAAGTGTAAGCAATTGATTAGCCAATTCCCTTAAAAAATAGAACGCCGTCTGTGGAGATCGAACCCACGGCCACGGGATTAAAAGTCACGCGCTCTACCACTGAGCTAAGACGGCCTAACGTTTCCTCTACCCTTTAAATTTTATTTTATTGTTGTATTCATTTAATTAATGCACATGTTACTTTTTTTGTAATGATTTATTTTTATTTGTATAAATCTGTTCAAAATTATCTGTAGTTGGAAAAATATTTTAAAGAGGAGAAAATAATTAGCAAAGTCTTCAATGATTATGTTTCAGGATTAGGTCTCTGCAAGATAAGCTTGATAAGGTTAGGTACGGGTCTGTTGAAAATGAATAGTATGAGTATGGGCTTGCTGCATTTTTTGGTCAGTAGATTAATGAAAACGTGTTTAGGTATTCATTCTCCTCGAAAATCAAACCAATTAGTAACATGGTTTAGGATTACGATACATCATCAACCAATACATCAGAGTGAGTGTTTTTAATTTGTTTTTATTTCTTCGTTACCGTTCGAATATGAATCGAAAATAAATCTGATACTCCTGAAATCCCATGTTGTAAGTTGTAACTTGTATTATAGATAAACGTTGGATTCTATTCTTTTTTTTTTATTTTTGTATTTGGCTCCGTCAGTTTTCTTCTTTGCTTGCGAACCTCAATGTCAAATTTTTGTGAGAATTTATTCGTTCAAAAGTTCTATAATTAAATACTTTAAATATTTTATATTAGTAGCGACAAAATAGACACATTTGTTTTTGAAATAGAAGGAAAAAAATTATGAACGAGGTGAATATTTTATGCATATGTAATACAATTTATTATTTTTATCATGATATTGAATGATACTAATAAATAAAGGAGATTTTGCTTTGGACCACGTGGTCATCGGACCAGCCTAGTACATACGAGAAACGTCCTTAATGACGTTAACAGATACAACAAAGCATTGCAATTCAAAAACCTTAATATTTTATGTGGAGTTATTGATACCACGTAATAGTTACGTTAATGGTGATCATGAATGCTCGAAACGTTTGACGTTTTATGAAACGTGTTAATTAAAAGAGGGACCGCTTATGTAGTGATTGCTTGCATCAAACACATGAACAAATGAATGTGAATTAATGGAGAATCAAATCAAATCAAATCAAATCAATGCAAAACAATATTTAAAAAAAAAAAAAAAAACTATTTAGAAGAGGTTCATAGTTCATTGCCCTTAGCATCTTTTGGCTTTACTTAATTTACTCCAAAACTTTAGTAATATTCACTTTTATTTCTATTTTTAAATCCATTTATGTGGCTTACGTTTCGATTTTACATTCGTCCTTACAAAAGATACTTTTTATTCTTTGTTCTCTTATTGGAGGATCAATGTGTGTTCTCAATAGATCTTAAGTAGGAGAATATAGCTCTCACATAGATCTAACCTATATAGTTAATTGTTTAATGCTTGCTTATGTAATAAATAATGCTTCCAAAGAAACGAAAATATAAATTCAATTAGATTTAATCGACCGCATGCATGTGGCCTTGTGTGTTATACAGTATTGAGCTTCTGTTTTTCATATAGCATATATTAGAGCCGAGCATAGTCGTTTTAGATCAATGAATAATATTTTATTTCTCTCAAATAATCATATGCATTGTTTGAAACAAAATATCATTCATTATGTACATATAAATATAATATTGAAAAGAGAGAACCTAGAATCTCAAATTGACAAGAAATAAGGGTTTAATCCAGAGAATATTTCTAAAATCAAACATAGCAAGTGGATGATGATGACATATATGCATGCATGCATCATCATATGTAGACCCCTTACAATCCTTATATATAAACCCTAAAACCAAACACAATTGATTCATATCGTCGATTATATATCATATCTTATTGAAAGAAAATAAAATTTAGGAACTGCGGCTAATATATAACATGAGGATCATATGCATGCACGAAGATGAAGATCCCTTATAAACAAAGGTAAGTGAATGAAACAATAAGAAAGGCGACAGAAGAGAGTGAGCACACATGGCTCCCTTTTTCTAGCATGCTCATGCTCGAAAGCTCTGCGTGCTCACCCTCTTCTTGTCTCCTTCTCACTTTTCATATAAGTGTTAGTATTTGTATATATACATATATGCATCTGCATGGCAACACGGATTATGAGAAACGTCTATAAAGATGGATATACAGATCAATCTGTTTTTTTGTTATACAGATCAATCGTTCTGTTTCATTAATGTTTCATGACTCACATACATACATCACTCGTTATACTATAAAAAAATTGTCGTAATTAGCCAAATCTTCAACATATATGGTCAAATAGATACTGGGGAAGCTCTTTTGTGAAGAAATCGGATTTATATATAGTTCATGGTGTAGATAATTAATGATTAAAAGAGTAATTTATAAAAATGAAATGAATATAAAATAAGGCTATATAGAGTTTATTTTGTACAAATGATGAGTTTTTGAGTTGTGTTTGTGTTTTTTTGTGTATATAAATATATAGTAATAAAAAAAATGAATCACAATTCACAACCACAAATATTTTAAATACAAGAGTGAGAAAATAGTACTGATTTGCGTCCTAGAATAATTCTACAGTCTCTTTTTGCGGAGAAAATATATGTACAAGCTCATGTTTAGTAGAAGCACTTTTGTTTTCTCCTTTTATCTAAATTTTTATCTATTCTATTACCATTTACATCTCTGTATCTGTTTATCTACAAACATGTAATAGAACTTGAATTTTAGACATTCCTTGGTAACTTTCCATTGTCATGATAATTTGAACTATTCTATAACCATTTTCATTTCTACTTCCTTTACCATTTAAGTGGCAAAAATAAATAATAATAAATTGAAAATTGGGATAAGAAAATTGTTTTTAAAAAAACTAAAATATCATTCAAAACAAAATCTAATTCTATTATTATGCGATAAATAAAAATATGAAGTCGATGAAACGAAAATGGAGTGATTATGCCCATAAGAAACATTATTTTTAAAGTTTTTATAATCAATTCACATGTTTTTAAGCTTGCCGGGACGAACCAATGGCCATATATCTCTACTTACCTTTTCCCTCAATGGTTTGAATTTAATTTCTTATGTGAATCAACATGTTTCAGTCATCTTAAGTTAATTCATTGAGGAGATTAGCGTTACCTCTGTACAAACGTTGTCTCCTTTTCAAGAGATTTGTTAATACACAGATAAATAAATTAAGAAAAAATCACGTAGATGAAACTAAGTATGGTAGTTTAGTATCTTTGTTAGTCTTGATTGATGTTACAAAAATATTTTTTTTGCTATTTGCATAGTTTTGGATATTGAAGACTAGAACTAACATGACGGCTATATGTCTCGAAACTTCTACACTTTGATTTGGCTCGAATTAAATATAAATCACTTATTCAAAAATACACGCAAAATAGCTTCGATTAGTATGTTTATAAATAGAAGCTTCGATAATATAAATATATGATATCGTTTTCGTGACATCTAATTAATCATTTTTTGATAACAAAATTATGTTTACATTTGCATTTAATGTGTGAACAGAATCTGAATGTATAGCATCTACAATATGGATCGAAAATAAATCTTCTGCAAAAAAAAAAAAACATCTACAATATGAAACCGTATATATACAACCTGACTTTTTACTATTGTCACTTTTTACTTTTCTTAGTTATTATTCTATCATTTACTCCTAGTAATGTGAGTATATGTCTTGTATTGTAGAATATGCTATATTTATTTAGCTTTTTGAACAAGTTTTTTTTTTCTGATTAACGTTAATATTAACGGTTGTTTCTATTGCCAAAAATAATAATAATAATAATAAAAATCTACAAGAAAATATTGACCTTTTTGGTCGAATTACAAATAATGAGAATATGATAAAGAGATATTTTTAAAGAACAGAGGATAGGGAAAGTAGATAAACTGTGGAATCAAATGATCAGTTATGTCATTTGTGACTTCTCCTTCTCGTATATGTAAAATCGATTTAAGTCTGCTGGATATTATTAATCATCTATATTTGTGTGTGTCTACAAAAAAATTGCAGGCTTAACTAATAAAGTCAGAGACTCGACAATGATTAAGTTATTTAATTAGTTTAAATATGTCGTTCTCGTAAACGACCAGTTACTTATTGTTATTTTAATTCTTAATTATTCGGGTATATCCTCATTTGTGCTCATCAGAAAAAAAAACTGGACTTTTGGTCAACTTTTGTGTACATATTAGAAAAAATTGCAAACATTTTCACTCAGCAAAACAAAAAAAACCGGATTGATCGTAAACTTGAATATATATACTAAATTTAGACGATGAGATCGTAAACAACTATTATTTGCAAGAAACCTTGAGATCGTTCATATACACCTAAAATGTTTAGTTACTTCTTATAAAAAAAAAGTAAATGGCTATATTCTTCATTTCAGATCCAAGTTTAGATATACAACAAGTTAACCCTTGTATATGTCTATAAAGAACAAAACAAAAACATGATATGTATAAAAAAATATAGTATAAAAGCACAAAACATCAATCGCTATATTAGTCTCTGATTTGTTTGAGAAAATAACAATATGCAAAAAAATTGTATAGCTACAAAACCTCGACTACTTCAAGAATAATTAATCCAGTAGCTTTAATTACTAAGTTATATAACTTTTAAAAAACATAATTTTCTAAATAAAAAGTTATCTATACATCTTTTGAAAGTTCTAAATTTGTATAGAATATCCACAAATAAAGTAATAATTTTATTCAGAATACACAACTGCCATTGGAAAAAAAAATCTCTACCTAAAACCTACAAAAAAAATATATAATTAGAAGATTTCGGATAATAAAGATGCACGCTATAATAATAAATAACTAATTGGCCGTCCATAAAAAGTTTCGAATTTGAAAACTATTATTAAAAATTTTAAGGCCATTTCCATCCTGTCGTTTACTTCCTCTGTTTGTGTTTGCCTTAATATTTGTGTAATTTATTATTATTATTATTATTTTTTGCTAACAATTTTTCTGTAATTTAGTTCACAATAAACTATAGATTCAGGACTGCAAGATCCGGATCGATGATTACCAGAAAATCCCAATATAGACCAAACTATCTTTTGTTTGTTCCCAAAGTCAAATAGCTAGGCAAAATTAAACAATATCCGACCTATGAGTCTACTTCAAAATCTTTTTTAATACTTTTTTTTAATTTATTTAAGCACCGTCATCAGACAAGGACTACCATTTTTTTATTTACTTATTCTAAATTTCAATTTCACATATATATTTTTAAATCGAGGCACAATACTAGGTAATTAGTAATTATTTTACGAGGTTACAAAGTCACAAAAAAGAAGAAAATTTAACTTGAATTTTTTTAAAAAAATATATATAAAACAAATTTACTGCTGTGTCACAACCAATCAGGTACACTATTCCAGATAGATTGCTCAGCCAAATTATCATACATATGTTTTTTTAATAATTGACACTTGGTCATAAACTTTCCATCCATGTATTAATATTTATAGAGAGAGATATCAATACAATATAGTCGTGACCAGAGATACCCATCTCTGCAACAGCATTTGTCCAACCGAATTTTGAGAAACAAATTCGTATCAGTCACACACAAAAAATCGTAACGTTACTTGAGCGATACGTAAGTAAATTGATTTAGATGGTGGTAATGTTGACGCAAAAGGGTCGAGAAATGAGCGGCGGTGGTGTTAGTCCAAAGGCGGAGGAGGGTGAGTTGTTTGTGGTGGTGGCCGTGAAGGGAATCATCGGAGATATATTTGGCGGTGCAGGAAGCCGCCGCGCCGTACGGTGGGCCGTCGATAATCTCTTACCTAAGGCTAATCGGTTTGTGATGATCCACGTCATCCCCACCATTGCTACAATTCCTACCCCTAGTAAGTCTCTCAATCAACACATTTCACATGTGTCTTGCTTTTATTAAATGTTTTTTTTCTTTTCATTGTTCCACATGAATTAAATAAAATATAAGCCAAAAGACAAAAGGAAATAAGCAAAAACGTTTTCTTTTAAAACATATGTACAAATGTGAAATGTTTTTTTATTATTAACTAAGATTATAATTATGTATATGTAGCATTCGTGTTCAAATGTTATTATACTGGTTAGTTTATTTTTGGTACTTTGTTATCAAAACCCTTGTTGTTTTTTTCCAACATTAAAAAGAATGCATTGTATTCAGTAAAACGATTTGAGTTTTCATAAGTTTTATATAATTTCATATAATTTTATGAACACTGTTATGATTTGTTATTAAAATCTTCAAAAAACCATGTTTATGACAATGGCGGTTGTTGCAGCCGGAGAGAGATTACCGCTGGAGGAAGTGGAGGAGAGATTGGTGGAAATGTATGTGAGAGACGTTAAACAAGAATTTGAAACAGTCTTTGTTCCCTTCTTGAAAATGTGCAAGGGTAGTAGTGCCAAGGTTGGTTTATTTTTATTTTCAGTCCAAATTCAGAAATTTTTAGAAGCTTTAGGGTCAAACTGTAAATACCCTGGAATTGTATAACCTTCAGTGTCAGGTAGAGACTCTGTTGCTAGAGTACGATGATCCAGCAAAAGCGCTTCTTAGATTCATATACAAATCAGGAGTTAATAGTTTGGTTATGGGATCATTCACTGCAAACATATTCACACGGTACACTACATAGCTCGGTTTGGTTTAGTTTTCCTTAAATAACACGGTTATTTACACTAACCGTCCGGTTTAATTTTGATTTAGGAGAACAAAAGGTCCAGGAGTACCATTAACTGTCTTAAGATACGCTCCAGAAACATGTGAAGTATACATTGTGTGCAGAAACAGAATCACTACAAAATCTATGGATCCATTAAATAACGCAGGTAAAAACTATACATAAAAATTATATATATATATATATGATTTTATTCAATATTTTGTACTTTGGCTTCTACAAACTTATCTTTAACCGTGTTTAACCGTATAATTATCAGTGCCGTGCACAAGTCCAAAAGCAGCCGCGACAGCCCGCGGTTTCCTGAAAGACGGGGCGGCTAGCTTCCACACTATACAGTCTCAAACGTTATCTGATCCTCGAGAATCCATAGGTAAAATCTATAAAACTTATATTCCTTTGGACATTCGTAGGATATATAATGATTTGGTTAAATGCATAGTCAAAAGTTTCAGATTATTACAAAAGAAAAATTCGCAGTTCTAACTCGTATATATACAAAAAGTTGAGATGCATACATGTATAATCTATGATATCTATGAATGCTGAGATTTTTTTCTTTCTTTTTGGGTGTTGAAGAGGCAGGCACGAGGAGGTCAGTATCAGCTAGAGAGCTGAGATTAGAGGCATTAGGCGTTGCTTCTAGTCAACCTGAAATGCCTCAAAGTAGCAAAGCTTCTAGTGCAACAGTTCCAGAGATTGTAAGGCGGCGTGGAGGATCAGATATTCCACATCTAAATTACTCATATTTTGATCAAACAACCGAACCCCAATCGAAGGTGCTTATCATCTTTAAATTCAGTGATGAGACGAGTAAGAGTAGAGTTTGAAGATTTGGTGTTTGTTTGACAGGTTGAGATTGAAGCAGAGGTCGAGCGTTTGAAGAAGGAGTTACAAAGTACGGTCGTTAAATATAGACAAGCTTGTGAAGAGCTTTTCTCCACAAAAAACAAGGTACATATGTATATGATGATTGTCTTAAATCCCTAAACAACCCCCAAAAAAACGATTAGAGATCATTTGGGAAGCAAAGTGTGTATTTCGGTGACCAAGTATATTAATGGACTAACAACATACATGAATCTCACAAACTTCGTGTATGTAAACGATTCTCTGTGAGTATCACATTTTATTACGTACGTGCAACGGTACAAGTGGTGCATTCGAATAGAACTCCGATTCTCTGAAGTTTTGATTTGGGACATTTTGAAACGGTGAATATCATTTTGCTTTCTTGTTCTCCACGTAAAGTGTTTCTTTTGGGGTTTCTTCTAGGTTCAGGTGCTGTCGTCGGAATGTTCGAAAGATACTAGAAGAGTGAACAATGCTGTGGAGAAAGAAGAGTTGCAGAGGAACACTGCGGCGATGGAGAAAGAGCGGCATATGAAGGCGGTTAAAGAGGTAGAAGCGGCGAAAGCGTTGCTTGCAAGAGAGTTTTGTCAGCGACAAATCGCGGAGGTAAATGCTTTAAGGACTTACTTGGAGAAGAAGAAAGTAATTGATCAGCTTTTAGGAACCGATCAACGGTACAGGAAATACACAATCGAAGAGATTGTTACAGCCACCGAAGGATTCTCGCCGGAGAAAGTGATTGGAGAAGGAGGATACGGAAAAGTTTACCGCTGTAGCCTTGATAGTACTCCGGCGGCTGTTAAGGTTGTCCGGCTAGATACGCCGGAGAAGAAACAAGAGTTCTTGAAAGAGGTAACTAAAGCATAAATTTTGTTCAAAAAAAAAGATGCTAAAGCATAATTGGGGGTAACCAAATCTTAAAAATCACCTAAATTATAAAAGATCGACTGAATTTCATTAAAGCCATTTTATTAAAATGTTGATATTAAATTTATTTTTTAGGGGTTAGGGCTTACGACCTAGCATTTATGGTTTAGAATTTATATTTTAGGATTTAGGCATTAGAATGAGGATTTTTGCAGGGGAAAAAAGAATTTGGAATTTACAATTTACAAAAAAAAATTATTTTATAAAAATGTAGACTAGTTTAAAAAAAAAAATCTGATAAAACTTTTAGATTTGTTGACAAAAAAAAAATTTAGATTTTTTTGGGGAAATTTTCCTATATTTAAAAATTGGGTCTCGGTTAAGCTTTTGGTTTGATCCGGTTTGATTTATTTACGGTTTGGTATTATTACTTTATAGGTTGAGGTTCTAAGTCAACTTCAACACCCACACGTAGTTCTTCTCCTCGGAGCTTGTCCGGATAATGGCTGTCTGGTTTACGAGTATTTGGAAAATGGAAGCCTCGAGGAATATATATTTCACCGGAAAAATAAACCGCCATTGCCTTGGTTTATCCGGTTTAGGGTGCTTTTCGAGGTAGCTTGCGGTTTAGCCTTCTTACACAGCTCTAAACCGGAACCAATTGTTCACCGCGACCTAAAACCAGGAAACATCCTGTTAAACCGGAACTACGTGAGCAAAATAGCAGACGTCGGTTTAGCGAAGCTGGTTACGGATGTTGCACCGGATAATGTCACGATGTACCGGCACTCGGTTCTTGCTGGTACAATGCATTACATTGACCCGGAGTACCATCGAACCGGAACGATTAGACCCAAATCAGATCTTTACGCGTTCGGGATAACCATTCTTCAGCTGTTGACGGCTCGTCAGCCGATCGGGCTTGTACAAGCGGTCGAAAGCGCGGTAAAGAAAGGAACGTTATCCGAAATGCTAGACAAATCGGTTACCGATTGGCCTTTAGCGGAATCCGAGGAATTGGCACGTATCGGTTTGAAATGTGCGGAATTTCGGTGCCGAGATAGACCGGATCTTAAAGCAGAGGTTATACCGGTTTTGAAACGGCTTGTAGAGACTGCGAATTCAAAGATAAAGAAAGAACAAAGCAATTTGCGTGCACCAAGTCATTACTTTTGTCCCATCTTACGAGTGAGTAAAAGCTTACCCGGTTCGGTGCATGAATTTAATAACCAAAAGTTCAAACCGGTTTTGATTTTAATTTTTTTTTAAAAAAAAAACAGGAGATAATGGAGGAACCAGAGATTGCAGCTGATGGATTCACGTACGAGAAGAAAGCGATCCTAGCGTGGCTTGAGAAACATAACATTTCACCAGTGACTCGACAAAAGCTCGACCACTTCAAGCTCACACCGAACAATACACTCCGGTCTGCTATTCGCGATTGGAAATCAAGAGTCCGGTTTTCTAATGCCGTTGCTAATATAACAGGTTGATTTCTCATTGTCGATTTTGCTACAAATTTTTTTATTTATTTGAGTTGTAAATATATGGTTTGTAAGGTTTTATGTGGTGGACAGAAAAAGAAAGAGTTATGTGGTTTGGTTTATGTTTTGTAAACCCATAAAAAATGGAAAATACAGTATAGGTTTGTTGTAAATTATCTGGTTTCTCTATGAAATTATATGCATTTTTTTTTTCTAACATCACTAGTAAAGCTTCAGCTTACAACAAATCCGTCTTATGCCCTGGTCTGTTACTCCAAATCCTCATTTGCCATAAAAAAGACATGAAGAGTAACAAGCCATGGCATAAAATAAGATATTCAACCAAGAAAGCGTCTATGGGAAGGTAACGGGTTAGGGTTTTTGGGTTCAGACTCCATTGAGCCTCCAAAGAATCCTCCCTAAGAATGTTTTCTTAGCAATTGCATTCTAAAATGACTCGTCACGTTTCATTGGATTATATTCAGTACTCTAAGATGACTTGTCACATATCACTGGATTATCTTCAAAAAATTGGATTCTCTGAAAAAGGGTCCTCAGCAGTTGGAGGATTCTCTAAAGAAGGCTCCAAAACTGAATTCCTTGCAGAAATAGGAAGAAACAAAACAATTTACAAACGAAGTTCATCAGCCAAATTCATTAAAACATATAAATTTTCTTAATATTCACAAGATTTGAGAAAGCTTACCTACCATAATCCCACAGAACTCAGAACTTGACGACGGTGGAAAACTCAGAGAAAAAAAAAAAAAAACTATAACAACTGTTTTGGATGAAAAAATTTAAAACGTTTTCTTGCTTTTACTCTAGATTCGGCTTTCAACGAGGCCCAATTCTTCTCTTCACGGCCCACATCTCAAATATCTGTAACAAAATCACTAGTGCTGGGCAAATAAACCGAACCCGAAATCCGAACCGAAGTAACCAGTTCGGTTCAGTTCTGGTTCTTCTCAAAAACCCGATCGGTTTTTGAATTTTGGTAGTTTGGGTTTCGGGTTCGGATTCGGTTCTGTTGTGATGCATCTAAAAACCCGATCGGTTCCTAAAATCTATGTAGTTCGGGTTTTGGGTTTGGGTCGGGTAACCCAAACTAAACCAAAGTGAATAAAATTTTATATTTTATTAGGTTTTTTCTTATTTTTTTCTTGCGGTTTTCTTCAACCGGAATTTTTTAGTTTGGGTAATTCACTTAGGAACCGAACCCGATAAGTATATGGGTACAAAATGGAACTTAAGATACAGTACTAGAACCGAACCGAATCCGATATGTATAGAACCGAACCCAAACCAAAATAGAAAATTACCCGAGTGAGTCCTAAACTTCTAAACCCGAAATACCCGAAATCCACGATTTTTTTTTTTTTTATTACTTTGCGGCAATTTGATAATCTTCTTTTGTGTTTTTGTTTGTAAATATTGTTATGCTGTTTTTAATATAAATATCAAATTCATTTCAAATCTGATTAGGAAGAGATGATAAGAAAACTTACATTACTTTCAATATACACAGAAAATCTGCCAAAATATCAGATTTACTTATTTTTATGAAAACAGTGTATGTTTATTTGAAACTTTATCAATTCAGAAATTTGTTTTTAATAATATTTAAAACAACACCTAATTTCTTTTAACCCGTTTCTCTGAATACTAGTTGGTTAGTTTGACATAAAAATTGGTGTGATTATTCATTTATTAGTAACCGAAAACAATGCATTTTACTGATATATAAGATGAATAGTAGATGTCAATAAAAAGAAAAAACCAGATAAATAGCATAACAACTGAATTACATTGTAAAATAACTAGAAAATAAACAAAAATATGAATGGTAATTTATACAGTGGAACTAATAATATCCGATTAAAATACTAAAACAATCACTGAAATTCTAAAATCATTTTATCTTTTTTTTTTTGTTTCCTTTTACAAACGTCTATTGTTTAGTACACTTGACTTGTGTTTTTTTTTTTAATTATCTTTTGACACATGGAAACATTAAAACCTACATACCATTTATCACCTATGTGTTACCTTCATTACCTTACATATACAAAATCTATACAAATCCGAAACTAATTAGCTAAATCCATCATAATAGTCGCATTCCAAAAGGTCCATTTCATCTTAGACACTTATTACTTAAAAATATCTTGTAATTTAATTACTTTGTTTGTTTTTCCTCACCCAGAATAAATTAAATTACCTTAGTCAATCTTCTAAAAAAATATTTATATATAATAGATACTTATTTACATTTGTTGTTTTCATTGCTTCTAATTAAACTTGAAAAATCTTAAATATAACAAATGTCATCTATAAAAGTACTCAAAACCAATCATACAATTCACCCCGTTAATAGATTTCTTTATAAAATGCAAATCCCGTATACTTTATATTCAAATGATATAATCAATAAATTAGCTTATATAAATTCACTGTCTAAAAGGAGTAAACTCTTGTTAATAGTATATAATAGAATCCATACATTAGTTATATTTTTTTTAATCAAAACACTAATTTACTGATTAATTATTTTGTAAGCAGTAAAATCACTATTCGTCGACGAAAAGCCAAAAGGCCCAGCTTGCTTGGAGCCGGCTCGGCTCGTATTTTCACCAATGTATAGTTCAGGAGATATACGATGGGTAAATTCGTAAATTCGACAGTCCTAGTTTCATCGCCGATCAAAAACAGCAACGAAACAAAGGCTTTGGTTCCGCTTCCGCTTCGATCCATGGCCGTTGCACGAACGTTGCTTAATTTCGATTTTCAAGCTCTTTACGTACTCTTCGAAACGATCTAATCCTCAATACCTCTGATTTTGGCAACGAGTTTTGTTTTTTCTTTCCCTTTGCCACGGTTTTTGATTCTCAGGTACGAGTATGTTTTCGTTTCTTCAATCTTTGAACTCTAATTTTGATTATAGGGTTTTGTCTCTGGTAAAATATTGTTGATTACGCTGCTTATTTGAAGATTATCCTTTTAGTTCATTCCTTCAAATTCTTATAATTGATTCAGGGTTTCCTCTTAGGGTTTGTAATTGAAATATCCAGGGACTCTTTTAGTTCGTGAGTTCGTGGTTCAAAGTTTGTTTTTTTTTTTTGGGGGTTTTTGTGGTAATGAAGTTAAATTATGATGAAATCATCAATCTTAGGATATGATCAGTTCAAATTTCTACTAAGCTTGCGAAAAGAGTTGTGCTAAGTTGAGGAATCTAATTTTCATAAGTACTAGGCAATGCAGAGTAGCTGTGATTTAGGCGTATAAGGAATTGTACTTTTCAATTTGTCTCTGGGTTTGATGATAAGTGATTTAGCTTCTCAACGGACTAAGTGGAAGTGAAAGAGGAAAATTTTGAGCACAAATCAATTAGATATTATCATATTAGTAAGGGAAAGAATAGTTCCTGGAATTAAGGTTAGAATAGTTTCGTTAGCATCAGTATTACTGCTTGGTTCACTTCCAAATTTTAGTAGAGGTTTTCATTTTTCTGTGTGTGCTAAATTGCTAATTTGGTCAATTAATGTGTTCCTTTATTGGTTTTAGTTCTTAACTTGGTATAGATTAGTCTCAGTATTTAGAATAAGATGTTCTTTGCTTTTATGGATATGAGCATGGTTCTGGCGTTTTCTGGCTAAAGGTTAATGAATGTATGCTTAGGAAGCTAAATGTATGCAATGGGTGCATGAAGAAACCAAATTAATCTGAAACCACATATAGATTCTTCCTTTGTTAGTTTCCTTTTTCTACTTTTGGCCTTTTCAAGAGTTGGACTGTGTTAATCAAATGTTTCACTTGACTCCCGTGATTAGTTTCATGTTTAAATTCTACATGAAACATGCTGGGATTTGTTTGTCTCCCAAGTAACGGTACATATTCCATTCTCATGGCAAAGGCTTATGGCGTTTACTGATGTTTATGTTCCATTTGTCACATTGCAGGTGCAGCTTAAATTAATTATTTGAGAGCTAAATAATAGCATTTATGTGTGACAGCTTGTCATACTCCACTGTGTATTTAGTTTAATAATCAAACATAACACTTTCGAGAGCTGAGGGAATGTCAGCACCTGTGAAGTTTGATTATTCTTCTGGTGCGCTAGATAGGCCTTTATACAGATCTAACTTTGCCGCACAGATGGAAAGATCAAGTAGCTTTCGTGAGTCCATGGAACATCCTGTTCCATCTCATCCAAACATATTGAGGGGCACTTCACCACTAGCACAAACCGATGTAACAAATTTCTTTCAGTGTTTACGTTTTGATCCTAAGGTGGTTGCTGCAGACCACAAGTCTATTCGTCAAGGTGACTTTAAGCGGCATGTTAATACTGCTCTTGGAATACAAGGAGATGAGTCTCCTTGTACAGCATCGAATGGGAAGTTAATTCCATCTCCTATACCAGAAGAGATCAAAAGACTGAAGGCTGGTTTGCGCGAAAACAATGTGAAGGCCAGGTAGTTTAACTACCACAAGTAAGTTAGTTGTGTGTGAAGTACTTTTTTGGCTAAATTACTCTTTTGGTCGCAGGGAGCGCGTAAAAATTTTCAACGAAGCTTCTTCTGTATTTAACAAGTTTTTTCCAAGTGTGCCTACAAAGAAGAGGTCTCGACCAGAAGGGTTTTCTGGTGAGCGCTCTGGTGATCGCTTGGTATCAGGGTCAGGACTATGTAAAATGGGCATTCAAGGACAGACCCTGGCTGGTGGTTTTGAGCTTGACCAGCAAAAGTTGGATGAACGACCTAAAAGTGGTGCTCCAAATAAGCGAACACGTACTTCCATGGTAATTCCTGACTTTTTTTCACAAAACTTCCTTTAATATATTACCCGTATGGAGTTGTTTTAGTTGACATCTTGGTTCGTCCTTAAACAAGTAAGCCTCGTATGCTATAATGCACTTTTCTGTCCGCATTTTTATTGCATGCTTCTGGTTACTGGGAAGGTGGATTCTTTGAACAAGTTATTGGTGAAAAAATGGATAGTGGTCACAAATGGTAACTTTGGATCAAGTATAGAAACTTCGTTACTTGAAGCAATTTGCGACCAAATGTAGTAGTTTTATTTATTTCGAATTGCATGAAAATTTAAGTGTTAGATTATATTATAGCAGTTACCTTCTTATATTTAATAGGTTCTCACTTATCATAGTACTGTTATGAATTTGATATGATGAAACTAACTGTTTAAAATTTTTGATAGAAGTTTATAAAATTTGCATTTGATGATTTGCATTTGATGTTATTTTCTAAATTTAGGTTTTTTACTACAAGTCCGTCATTATTGCTTCTGAAAACCTTAAATCTCTTTTTTTGTGGTGCAGATGGATGTTCGAAGCAATTCTATTGTTCGACAGTCTGCTGCTGTAGACAGAGATAAAGTAATAATGCGGCTGGCTAATCATAATGCAGTTCAGGGTGAGGATCGAACTTCACTTGGTATTGATGGTTGGGAAAAGTCAAAGATGAAGAAAAAACGCTCCTGTATTAAAACGGACTCTCATCCAAACTTGAAGCAGGGCACACAACAGAAGTCACTGGGTGACTCCCGGACGAGATTGAATGGTGACTCGAACATGTTAAGGTATGACCTGTTGTATGTACATGATAGCTTTTTGGTGCAGTCAACATACAATGTTCAGTGCTGATACTTACTATTATTTTTAATTGATTGTTGCAATGTTCTTAGACGTATGTTCTCCGATTTACTTTGCTTACATGTACTTAGCTAGCAGATTTTTCTATAAAGGTCTCGTATTTGTACTACTTTCCATTTACATTTACTGTTCCCTGTTTGGAGTTTATTAGGAAAAGAAGCGTAAGGGGTAATGTCACGAGCTTCGGTTAATTGCTCTTCACTGTCTCTTTAGTTGCATGATTTTATCTGAACTTAAAGAAGTATGTGCTGGATTGATGAGTTTTTACGCCATGAAAAACTTCTGTATGTTGGAGATGCATGAGTGTGAGATGTGTACTTCCGCCAACAATATCTCCATTGGTTTTATGTTGACAATTTTACTGGTGATTTTTTACTGAAGAAATGATCTTATTGCAGATGATTATTTAATCCATTATGGTTTAAAGGGTTCAAATTATGCTGGGATCCTTTCACTTGATCTAACTGATCACTTTGTTGTGTTTTGCTTCTTCTTTAATTTCTGACCTCGTGTAGATCAGCTGGATTCTGTTTACTTTAAAGGTTATTCTAAATCCTCCTGTTTTAATAAATTTTGTAGGCAAGGGGCTGGTAATGGAGCTACTGGATATGGCAGATCTGTTAACCTCTCTCAGCAGACGAGCTTGGCTGGGCATTCCCCACTGTCAAGGCTCGATTCTGATCATAATTCTTTGTACATTGAGAAGAGAGAACGCTCCATTGGTTCAGATAAGGAAAGGGTGAATCTAAGAGCTGTCAACAAGTATGTGTTATATCCGTAATCAAACATTTTGAATCTTTTTATCATTCACATCCATAAATTACATGCACCTTGATTATAAGATTTCAATTTACCATATCATTCCTTGATGTTTTAGCTACTGTTGTTTCTGCTCATTGTTCTATGTACTTATTACTCTATTGGGTTCTTTGAAGGTCCAATATTCACGATGAATTCAATTCCTCAAGTCTAGTTTCAAACACAAAACCAAATGCTTCAGTTCGCGGGCCTAGATCGGGATCAGGGCTACCTCCGAAACTGTCTCCAGGACTCCATAACACTCCATCCCCAAGTGACTGGGATATCTCTGGCTGTACAAATAAGCCTCCACCCGTGTCAGGGGTTACACATCGGAAGCGTATGACATCAAATCGGTCTTCGTCACCACCCGTCACTCAATGGGCCAGTCAGAGACCACAAAAGATATCCCGTATAGCAAGAAGGACGAATTTAGTCCCCATTGTTTCTAATAAGGACGAAGCCTACTCAGATACTATATCAGATGCTGGTTGTAGTGAAACTGGGTTTGGATTTTATAAACGCTCGCCAGCTGCTTCTCCTCAATTGAAACTAAAAGGTGAAAGCAGCTTCTCCACAGCAGCTTTGTCAGAAAGTGAAGAATCTGGTCCCCCTGAGATCAAGTCTAAAGAAAAGGGGAAACAGTCTGATGAGGTTGATGGGAAAGCTGCACAGAATATTCCTAAAGTGTCCATCCCTGCTTTACAATCAAGAAAAGGTAACAAGCCTGCTTCTGGTGAAGAGATTGGGGATGGTGTGAGAAGGCAAGGAAGGACGGGCCGTGGCTTTTCTTCCACAAGATCTCTCAACCCAATGGGAGTAGAGAAACTTAAGAATCTTGGAACAGCGAAACAGCTTCGCAGTGCACGAACTATTTTGGACAAGAGTGAAAGGTAGAGATCATTCTTATTTTACATGTAGCCTCTAATTTTCTTGCTTCTGTGAATGAAAGTTTTTGGGACTCTATGATGTTTATCTCCTAGATTTCTTCGTGAATTCTGTGCAGTAAGGTGCGTCGTCCACCCACTAGGAAACTATCTGATCGCAAGGCTTACAATCGTCAGAGAGCTACGGCAACAAATGCTTCACCACTAGATTTTCATGGTAAAACAAGTTCAGATTAAAAAGAATTTGCTCTTTTGTTTCCTTTATTTATGGATTACTTACGTTTCTTAGCCGGTTCAGATGATGGCCATGAGGAGCTACAAGCGGCTGTTAGCTTAGCCGTAAATTGTGGTAAAATATTGTTCCTCATTCACTTTTAGGTTGTCTACTCAACCTTTGTTTCTGGATTGAATTCCCTTACCATTAATGCAGATCAGAATTTTCCCAACTCTTTCTGGAAGCAAATGGAGCGCTACTTTTGTTTTATATCTGATGATCATATCAACTTCATGAAATACCAGGTGAAACCTTTTACTTCATTCTCAGATGTCATAGTTAAGGATTTGACAGATATATCTTTATTGGGTAATAACTATTCACACCTGACATCCAGAAGTAATACTGTAATAGTCTAGTTGGTTTTTTTCTGGTTCAAGTCTAGTTAGTTGATTAGGAATGTGCTACAGGGGAAAATTAGGTTTGGATTTATATTTGGAAATGAGTTGCAATAATTTCACCATGCGTTGCTCCCTACGTATTTAGCTGCACCCCACTAATGTATTGGTAACGATAACATCCCAAATAAGTACAAAAATTGGCGTCAAGGATCGGTTAGATTTGGTAAAAATACGTGATTTGATAAATATTAATATTTGTGGCGTTACGGAAGCTAATCGGAGCTCCAAGCATGTTAACTTCAACACATTTTAGATAGTCAGTCAATAATGTACTGCTTTTTCCCCCCAGTTTCAGGGAGAACTATTTTCCATGGGTCCTTCACCCGTGCTGACATTCTCTGAAATTGATAGCCGTGATTTATATCCTGAGGAACTTGCAACTAGCAGGGTGGATTCCAAGGGTTCTCCACTATACCATAGATTGCTATCAGCTTTGATTTCTGAGGACTCAATGAGTATTAATGAAGATATACAAGTTGATGGATTTGGGGGCATGCAGGATCTTGATGACCACTCAGAATTCAGTGTTCTGAATAATGGGTTTAGAACCAATGAAAGGCTGGAGCATGATGAATCAGAGGATGATGGGTCTGCAATTATGTTCAAGGGTGTTAATAACTCAACCTACCTCTGCAATGGCAAATTTTCAGATCATTCACCCATTGACTTCTCAGAAATTCCGTATGATAAATTGGGGATAGATGAAAAGATTTATCTGGAAGCTCAGTCTATTGGAATATCCTTAGAACCAATGGTATGCAGTCTAGTATCTTAGTTATTGAGAAACTTGTTACTGCTATGTGAAGTTTCTTGCAACTTGATATGCTGTTCTTGTGTTTTCTTACAGCCTAGTATCTCAAACGTGGAGGATGAAGGAATCGTTGACGAAATAAAAAAGTTGGAGGCTATCTGCAAGGAGGTCTCTTTCTCATCAAATACTATATTGGTTTATTATGGTTTTCTTGTCTGCCTTGCGGGTTTATTAAGTACTTTAGGTGGATTTTGACGTTTCGTGAGCAACCCTTGTAAAAGGGCAAAAAGCAATATTTGTATGTCCCATGTTTACTTTCTCCATAGAGAAACACTGTTTGATGGTCTCTATGTTATTTTCTCAGGGTTCTAAGAAGAAAGAGATGGCCGATAGGCTACTAAAACCTGCCATAGAGATGAGGGAAACTCAAGAGAAGTATGAATTTTCCCTTACTCTGCTTTTTGTGCACGCCTTTGTGGATCTGGACTATGATCTAACGGTTTTGATCTGTATTTCTCTCCTTTACATAGGGAGTTAGATCAGCTTGGTTATGATAAACTCATCGAAATGGCATATGAAAAAAGCAAGGTAAACTAATTGTCCCAAAATCGGCTCCTGTTCAGCATTTTTTCTTGCTTCCCTAGCGTTGTTGCCAATTCACTTATCTGCTTAACTCTAAGTTCTTGGTTGATAACTCTGTCTCGTTTCTTTTACAGGCAAGTCGGCGTCATCACACCGTTGGTGGAAAGAATTCCACTAACAAGATATCAAAGCAGGCTGCATTGGCTTTTGTTAAAAGGACGCTTGAACGATGCCATCAATTCGAAGAGACTGGCAAAAGCTGCTTCAGTGAGCCTGCAATTAAGGATATGTTCATTGCCAGGTTGGCAACAGCCGAAGATACCCTTGCGAACAAGGAGTATAATCCGTCGACCTCAAGTACGATCTGTTTTCTAAAATAAATATAAATAACGAAATCTCTTTTATATACATCTTCGCTCTGCTAATTTGTATCCCTATGCCTTTCCCCTGACAGCACCCATTGGCTCACAGCCAAGCACTTCTTCGTTGGCACGTATTGGACAGAACTTGGAGAATCATGGCAATTCTTCTGATGCTATACCATCTGAAAATGCTTTACTAGAGCAAACGACAGGGAGAGAAGATACAGTTTGGTCCAATAGGGTCAAGAGGAGAGAGCTGCTGCTTGATGATGTTGGTATTGGGACACAACTCTCAAGTAGTACAAAGGGAAAGAGAAGTGAGAGGGACAGAGATGGGAAAGGACAGGCTTCATCTAGAAGCGGAACCAATAAGATCGGCCGGCCTTCCCTGTCCAATGCCAAGGGTGAAAGAAAACCCAAAGCAAAACCGAAGCAGAAAACAAATCAGATATCTTCATCTGTCAGGATCCCGGAGCAACCCAAAGAACCATTACCCAAATCGAATGAAGCAAACAGTGCGTATGATCATTTGGAGGCACTGGAGGATACAGAGCCTATTTTCGACTTCTCTCAGCTACAAATACCAGATAATTTAGGAGGTCCAGAGTTTGATGCGCAACCAGGTGATATTAGCTCATGGTTTAATATGGATGACGAAGAAGATTTCGATATCATGGAGCTTGGAATACCAATGGATGATCTCTCAGGGCTGAATATAAAGTTATGAGGTTATCTATATCTGTATAGTCTTGTTGGTTATACTAGTTAACCACAGCAGAAAAAAAGCATATAGGTAAAAGAAAAGTTTTGGTTCCTTGAACGAATAACCAGTTACCGGGGAATGGGTTATTCGGAATGTTTAGCTCCAGAAAATTAGGTCTTATAGATTCTTTACTTCTTCATTTTCTTCTTCTTAGGGCTTCTTTTTTCGTCTTCTTCTAACTCTGATTTCTCGGGTGAAACCTCTTGATAAATGCTGGATTTTGATCCGGAGGGTAAGGGGTAGGTTGGTAACAAAACTTCCGGCTGTAAAAAGCTTTTGTGGCAGAAGGAAGACAAAGGAAAAAGAAGTGATGATGGTGATGTTGTAGTGATATATATATATATTAATGCAGAGGGTCTTCTTATTCTATGATCTTTAGGATTTTTGTAGTTTTCATAACCTCAGAACCATTACCTTCTCTGTACATATATGCTCCTTAGTAAAATTCAGTTTCCCCTTCCATTAACGATGTCACTGTGTATACTCTTTAGTCTTTACCATCATGATTTGTGTATGTTTTTTGAATCTTGCTGTTATCAGAAGAAAAAGGAAAAAAATGTATCTTTTTGGGCTTTTCACGGGAGATGTGGTTGGTTGTGAGGTGGTGATGTCGGTTGTTGTGCTTAGAAATCAATTCCGGCCATTATGGGCTTTTATTGTGTCGGGCTCAGATTTGAGATTCGAAACAAACATATTGTTCGGTAGTGATCGATGTAGTAGAGCCAGAACGTTGAAACTTAGACAGAGCCAACCTCAGCTTGTTATTGCCGCACTTGACCGCCTAGACGATGTTGTTGCGGTTCTAGATTTTTCTTTACGCTGTCTCGACATGAATGTAAACCTAAAGGTTGTTGAGATCATCATTCTTACACACGACCTTTACTTCTAACCAGGCTCATTATAACTGTTCTCGAATATAAGTTGCAACTTTCAGAACTGTTTCAGGGTTGTACCAAATACTCTCTAGTTTATGATGCCTAACATTTTTTTCATAAAAAGTAAGATTGTTTTACGAGAATCCAAAACTTGGTACAGACAGTAATGGTAATGAATCACAAGGCAAAAAATGTGACGGTCAAAATCCGGTTTCGAGGCAGGACAAGTTACCGTTGCTTGTCCCAAGAATCCGATTCAATCTTTAGCCACAAGTTTCACGTACTTCCCATCAACCGTGAATCTGGAGCTCGAGCCCACCTGCAAGAAAGAAAACACCAAAATGACTAATGTGAAGATCTTTCTAAAGGAGGAAAGAGATCGTTGTATCTTTAATTAGGCAGAATGAGATTGACTGACCTTTAGCTCTAGCTCCGCACTGACGTCAGATTTGTCTCGAGTTATGCCTGATTTCACAAGAGATTCTAAAACGAGCTTCTTCAGTTTCTTCATCTTCAAGATTTTATCTTCGTTCTGTATCAATACGAAGTCATATATGTGTTACACTATGTAGTCAACATTGCATTGGTAGTATTAGGTATTGCAAGTTGCAAGAGAGAAGCTAAATCGGAAACGAGAGAATCAATAAGTTGATAGATACGTACAGATTTCAAAGCCGATGTGATCAACTTCTTCCAATTGATTTTCTTCTCATCGTCCTGCTTCTTCGTTTTCTTTACTTCACTTCCTTTTGCTTCTTCGGCTTGAACTATCTCTCCATTGTTCCCCATTTCACCTAAAGTCTCTAACTTTCTCTTTTTCTCAACATGCGAGTCTCCATTCGCAACAACGGAGGAGTCAGGTAAATCTATTTGCTTCTGTTCGGAATCACCATTAGAAGCATTCTCGGTTGTATCCACCACAGATTTTTCTGATTCTTGTTGTTTAGCATGGAAGCCTTTTGCTTTTGCTCGGTGTTTCTTTCCATCAGCATGTGCAAGCAAAGTCTGCTGGCTAGTAGCCTTTGTGTTACATAAGCTGCAACCAAATAGATAAATACTCAAAACCAGTCCTCATATAAATCGCACAAAAAACAATACATTCTTAAGACAAAAAATTCTACGTTAGATCTATTAAATCCAAAGAAATATAGATACAACGAGCTTTGTTATACTTCTAAACAATGTAGAAGAACCTCAATGCATCAAACTGCATTCATGTCTAAATCGAGATATCGAAGGAAAGTCGAAAGAAGTGAATACCTACAAAACCATGGATATCGATTGGATAAACCGACATTTATATCAAAGTCTGGCTGTTGCTTCGAGTTGTCCTTTGGCTTTGCAGTTGTGCCATTAGATTGCTTTGACTGACCTTTTGGACCATACTTCTCCTAAATCCAGAAAAAAAAAACATTCAACACTCCGAAACAATTCTTCAGTCTCTTATCTTATTCCAAGACATAACCAAAACCTAAAGACCAAACTAATTTGTTCCATAGGATGCATACAACCATAACAGATGAACAAAACAAGAGAAGAAGAAAGATAGAAATGGTTTAATTACTTACAGCTTCGGTAATGCACTGGTTATGTCCTTGCACACTATCTTTCCCAAACGTTTCTCCACAGTCGATGCACGATAACTATTCGATTGGCAACAAAAGCGACGAGATTTAGCAGAAACATCATCAAAGAGGTTCAATTTTAGAAGAAATAAAAAAGTAAGATTTCGAAACTAAAAACGAGACCTTTGTGGCACTGCACATCCTGAAGTGAGTCAGGAGCTTTGGCTTCTTCAAACTCCCTCCACAGTCCTCGCATTGAAACCAAACCATCGTCTTCCTATTCCGATTATCGTCGTGAAATTTTGGGAAAACAATTTTCCAGAAGAAATCAAATTCTGGGAACGAAGAAGAATTGGATATGAGTTTAAGACCAGTGTACAAAATTAGGGTTTAAAACATTGTCGAACGAAGAAGGATTGTTTATCGAAGTTATCAAACAACACGTTGTTTTGGAGAACTAAAAACGACATGGTTTCTTAGTTTGTAACGATGCGACGGCCTGATCTTCTGGAGAGTCTGTACCGCAATAAGATTATTTAATTTTTGTTTAACAATACCGAACCAAAGCCAAATTTACCATACCAATCCAAATAAACTTAAAATTCAATCAAATTTTACAGTTTTAATCAATATGTAGTATTATTCTTCAGAGTTCAGACATCTTTAGATAGTAATATCAGTTGCATACCATATTCTGTTTTATTTTTTGGTGTTTGAAGATTCTTGGTTTCATCCTTTTGGATAAGAACCGGGTCTCATCTACAACACAAAATTGGTATACAAAAATAATAGATTATACTTAAGAGATGATAAACACAAATGCAATTAGCTCCATTATTTAGGATGATATTAGTTTAGCGTTATTGATATAAGTTTATAGTCTATTCTACTTCTAAAAATGGTGGCTTTTTAAAATAAAGATGATAAAGTATAAACAAGAAGTCTACAACTTAATGTTAAAAATTATTAATAATAACTAATATAGTATTAAAAAAACTTTCAAAATCAGTTTTGCAATAAAGGATGATCATATATTGGATGATTCTCCATATGAACATAATTTATGACATCTCTGTCTGAACTCTACACAAAAATTACAAACCATATATATAAGTATGAAAATGTTATAAAAAAGTAGTTGCCTATAACTCTTGTGTAAATTCACAAATTATTAATCTTGATGGATTTAAGAGCCGGCTTATCTAGTTTTTTCAAAAGTTTGTCTATTTCAGCATTATGAGTTTTGGCATACTTTCTTCACGTGACCATCACAATTATGATTAAAATGAAGAACACAATTAAATTTGTTATCTCTCAACTGATCATAATAAAAGTATCCAAAATCTTTTAATCTTTTCCCAATTGCTTTTCAATCGTTCAAAGAAAAGTTACGCACAAAGAAAATAAACACGTTGATAATTTTATTTATTTTAATTAGAAAATAAAAAGTTGTCAAAAAATAGAAAATAAAAAAACTATCAATGTAAAGAGAAATAATATCCAAGTAAAGTATATACTGTTCCTTGTTATATATTATTTCATTGTGGATACATACAAATGCAATTAATATAGCAATATAGATGTGCTCAAATATGGGAAAAAGGAAGAAAAAAAGCTAGTTTTTTTTTTTTTTTAGTTTTGTAAAGATGGCAAATAGATCTTATAATAATTAATTTTTTGCTTTTGAAAGTAAACAAAGTTAGAAAAGAAAATTATCAATAACCTCATTTTAAAGAAGAAACAATAAACTTCATTGTTTTGTTTGCATATGTTTACCAAACAAATTATGCAAATATTAGCAGTAGTACGTTTTCTGTTTTGTCATAGATCATATGAAAGCAAATTTTCACAATGAGTTATTTTGTAAAATCCAAATACAAAATACAAATCAGAACTTTTCGATATTCAAATATGAAGTAGTTTTGTGATAGTATGTTATGTAAATTCCATATACGAAACAGATGTTTTTGGTAATTTGCTTTGTAAAATTTATAAATTAATTAATTTTATCATAATTTTCTTTATATAATTTTATGTACAATTTTTTTGCATCGTTTAATGAAACAAGCGTCTATAATTACTAAATAGTCAATGTTTAAAGATTGATATAAAAATTACATTAAAAAATCAGAAAAATAAAATTATTAAAATAAAAATAAGAAAATATAAGACAAAATAAAAAACAAAAATAATGAAAAAAAATATTTCTTGATCTATACGTTTCATTTACCATGTACCACAACCATATTAGATTCTTCTTCAATTCTTTCATGAAGAATAATATATGTGTTGTAATTAATAACGTTCAAGTGAATTACAATTATTATGAAAATATTATGATATTAATGATATTACAGTCACACTGGTTTTTTACCTCAAAGTAATCATATAAACAGCCTTTCAATATGTGATGTTCAAATGCATATTTAATTGGGATCAAAATGTAGCTTTTTCCCAATTATTTCACAAAAATCAATCATATATACACTAAAACTTAATTACTTCAGAAATTTTAGTGAGTATACAAGACATCTCTTATCATTTCATATGTTCAATCTTGACTATGATCATCTATAGCTTGACAATACAATGTATGAATAAAACTTCTCACAATGAGATCTTGCAAAATTATGTGAATAATACAATTTAACACAGAAGTTTCCATCACAACTACATTACTTTGATGCTTCAGTTGAAATATATGATGCTTGATTGAAAAATTAATGTTTCATGCATGGTGGGATTAAATCACTTTGGACTTCAGAAACGTGCGTTTAGCTTATTTTACCCAGATATTTAAAGTGTTAGTATCAAAATTTTATAAAACGGTAAAATTAGTTCATGAATTTGCAATAGCTCTTGCATGCACTATTAAAACTCTAATATTGTATAACACAAAAGATGTTGTTTGAATTTTCAAATAACAAATATTCAATCCATTAATATGTCCTTAGCTTTCATAATGATTTTTTTTTAGTTATATATGGTCCCAAGACTAAAATTATATGTTAACCTTTATTAATACCATCACATACATATATTATATGATATAATGGGTGGTTAATGTTATAAAGTGACTCATATATTCAACATGCTTACATGTAGAATCACTTACAAATAGAATTTAGACCAGGACCACCATAAAAAAAGAAAATCCCCCATATCTGATGAATTTGATGATTATATAGTATCGTATTGTAACAATTTTGATTCGTCATAATGGTAGAAAGTGCCTGAGGAGGTTTCAAACTATCACGTTCATCAATGATCTCAAGATTAGTGAAATAACCAGCCTTTTTAAATCCCTCATCTCCAAAACGTCCACTTCCCATATCCGTTGTTGTGTGTTGTGAATCCTCCTTATAATTCATTATTTCACCTCCCCAATGAATTATTGAAGCACCATTTTGTAAATGATTGAACAATGAAGAAGGCCAATATCCGAGAATATGATGCTCCCCTAATTTCAACCACCAATTCCCTGAGTGGGAATCCTATTTCATAAAAATATAACACAAATCATTCTCAATTTGTACTTAGTACTTACTATAAGAGTATGTTTTATAAGTAAATATGATGTAAAATAGATTTGTTATCTTAACCTTCCATATAGTTATGCCAAATACTGCTTGTTTACCATCCATGATGGAAACTCGAGGGAAGGCTCCACCTATAGCAAAATCTTGGTTGACATGAACAAAACCTGGACATATAAGATTGTAACATCCTGTGTGTTTGTAGTCATCAGCCTGTTTTCATGTTATCAAACAACACAACAAAAAAAAAAAAATGTTGTCTTTTTACACTTAACCAGAAAAAAAAGCTGAATTTAGAAGCAAGCAAAAAAAAGGAAAAAAATATATATAACAATTTCGTAAAAATTAACTCACAGTCCAATAAATAAAAAATCTAGGCCAGTCATCACCATTTAAACGCGGGTACACCTAATTAATAAGAATAAAAAAATAACACAAATAAAAAAACATATATATATATATATATGTTTATAAACATACAACAATAAAAATGAACTAAAACCTGCCAACCAGCTTCAATGGTGTTACGATGAGGATAGTCACTAGCTATAAGCCATATTTGTGCTACACTAAATTCTCTTCGCGTTTGTATGTAAGGCTTCCACACGTTTATAACTGCTTTAGCTCCATGATATTTGGTTCGAGAAGAATTTTTTACCACTATGGCATACTATATATTTACATAAACATACATTTATATATATATAAGAAATTAAAAAGCATATATTATATATAAATGATGGATTTTTAAGTATATATATTCATTGCCCACTCACCTCATGCGTAACATTACTCGGTGGATTGGTTGGCTTTGGTTGACTGAGGCTATTAGGATCTTTTTTGCCATATCTTTCGATTGATTCCGCTTGTAAAATATTTTCTCTTTTTGTTCTTATGATCGGAATACTATTTTTTGGACATTTTCCGTTGAGTGTCCAGAGTTGCTTCACCATGCTATCTTTTTCGGTGTCCGAAGGTTTATTGTTCCATCCTTTTGGATAAGAACTTGGTCTCATCTTTAAAACATAATTGTTATACAAAAAAATAATAGGATTATACTTAAGAGATGATAAACACAAATGTAATTAGTTCATTTAATTAGGATGGGTTATTTTAGCGTTACTAATCTAAGTTCGAGTCTAATTCTACTTCTAAAACTATTATATTAATGGTGTGGGTTTTAAAATGAAGATGATAAAGTATAAACAATAAGTATATAACTGATACAATAGTAAAAATGATAATAATAATTAAGAATATGAACCCAAAAAAAATTTCAAAACCTGAATGGTGTGGTTTTTGAATAAAGGATGATCATATATTGGATGATTCTTCATATGAACACAATCTATGATATCCCCATCTGGACTCTACACACGAGTTACAAAACAAATGTTAAAAAACAATATAGCTGCCTATAATGTAAATTCATAAACTAAACTAACCTTGATGGATTTAAGAGCAGGTTTATTTAGTCTTTTCAGAAGTTTGTCTATTTCAGCATCACGAGTATTATCATATTTTCTTCCAGTGACCATCACGGCTATGATTAAAATGAAGAACACAATTAAACTTGCCATCATTCGACTGATCATGATAAAATTTCCCAAAATATTTTTGATATTTTTTAACTGCTTTTCAATCGTTCATAGGTTTCTAGTTAAATATTCTATATATATATATATAAAGAAAAGTTATGCAAAAGAAAAGTCGATACTTTTATTTATTTTAATTAGAATAGAAACAAAACTATTAATTTAAAGTGAAATGATATCCAAATAAATTATACATTTTCCTTATTATAGATTATTTTCTGGGAACCCATTCAAATACAATTTATGAAAAGCTAGTTTATTTATGAAATTTTGTAAAGATGGCAAAGATATGCTATAATAATTCATTTTTTCTTTTGAAAGTAAATATTGTTAGAAAATAAAATTATAATAATCTAATTTAAAAGAAAAAAAATCAATTTGTTTTGTTTGCATATGTTTATCAAACAAATTATGCAAATTTTAGTGGTAATATGTTTTTTTTTGTAATAGATCATATGAAAAGCATATTTTCACAGTAAATTACTTTGTAAAGTTTATATACAAAACAAATTTTCATGATAGTCTGTTTTATAAAAATTAGAATTTTGTGGTAATATGATTTCTAAAATCCAAATATGAAGCAGTTTTATGGTAGTATGTTATGTAAATTCCAAATATGAAACATACTTTTGCGGTAATTTGCTTTGTAAAATGTATACATAAAATAAATTTAACTGTAGTTTTTTTTATAATATTGTAAATATTCTTTTTTTTTTTTTTGCAGTAGGACACTAGTGTCCTTTGAAAAATCCAAATACAAATCAGATTTTCAGGATAGCCTACTTTTAATAAAATCCATATATTTTTGACCAAAAAATTAAATTCAAAGCATATTTTAGAATAGCCTGCTTAAGTGCTTAGAGATACGATAGTTAGCTTTCTAAAATCCAAATAAAAAGAGGCAAATGCAGTAGTCTGCTTTACAAATCCAGCAAATTAAAAAAACACTTAATTATAATATTTTAATAAAAAAATTTATAAATCTCGGTTTATAAATTACTTATACAGATTTATAAAGTTTTATAAATATGGACAGTATAAGCTTTGAATCATTTATATGAGTTTATAAACCATTTATAAGAGATAAGAAATCATGTATAAGGGTTATAAAAATTTCATCAAGATTCATAATCATTTATAGGAGTTTATAAAATCATTTCTATGAATTTATAAAATCATTTATATGAGTTTATAAAATTATTTATAAAGAATTATAAATAATTTTAAGGGACATTAAATCATTAATAAAGATTTATAAAAATTGATAAATCATTTATAAGTGATTCCAAAATCATTTATCATGGTTTATAAACTGAGCAATACAAGATTTGCATAATTTATAAGGGTTTATAAATCGTTTTATAAGGGTTTATAAATCATTTATAAGAATTTATAAATGAAAGTTAAACTTAGATTTTTAATAAGCTTTTATAGTTTTTAAATCTGGAGTTTAATATCGTCTTTTTATTCTATATTTTTATAAAATTTTATAATATAGTTTCTAAGTAAGGGTTTCAATTTCTTTTCTTTCTTCTTCTTTTTCTTTCCATTAAAAATCCATTTCATCGTTCACAAGTTTTATATCCAAATTTGATTCTTCTAATTTAAAATCTCACATCCAAATCCAATTCTCCTAAATCAAAATCTTATATCCAAATCTAATTTAGCTCAATTCCGCAAAGAAAAAATCAAGCTATAGTAAGAAAAAAAGAGTAGAGATTGGATGACGAAAATGAGATCGAGCACAAACGGTAAGATAAATTAAGATTGAGCAACAACAACGCTAAAAAGATAACGACAGTGGAAGAAGACGATGGCAATGGAGAGAGTCGAGGACATCCATAGCATGTTTTTTAATTAGTTTTTTTTCACTGAAGGTATAATAGTCACAATCCATAGTAAAAAAGTGGTATATTTGAAAGCAATTTAGATAGTTGTAGTTTTGAATAGTGTCATGGTATTCCTAGCAAATTCTCTTCTATTGGGACATGAATTGTTAACAATTTAACTCATAAAAAGACTTTCAAAATATGTTTATTTATTAGATTCTTAAAATCATTACAGTGAAATATTTTGATAGATTTTTCGAAATATACAACTCTTTGCAAATCTAACAAAAATCTTTACAAATTTAACAAACCTTTCAACTTTTAAAATCAACCAATTCTTATTCTATAGTTATTGGAAATTGAATTTATATTGAGTTGGTTGATTTTAAAAGTTGTAAGATTTGTACAAAATTTTGTAACTAAAAACAAAATCTGGCGAGTAACTTTTGTTAGGTATGTTTTTCTTATATTTACCTTAACTTCTGTTTTTATTTAGGTATGAAATTTTCTGTACAAACATACGACTACGGTAACTCTTTGTTTAAGACTTCTTTTGTTCTCCAAAGATGAATCTTCCAATTTTTCATGTAAGAATAATGTTTTTTTTTTCTTCTTAAAATAACCTATACCACCACTATTTAGACTCTGGCATCCGAGATTAATTTGAAATTGGGAAATTTATTTTACTAATCCTCAATCATTACTGTGATTAGTTTTGTCTATTTGTAACACGGATGAAGTAGTGTATATTTACCCAAGACTAATGACCTAACATAGAGAATAAGAAATCAAAAGAGATACATATTAAAGATGGATCATTCAAGTCATGTAAAAATCACACTAAAGAGAATAAGTCATTAAGCAATACAAAACCTGAACAACCTATACATTGAGTAAGAGAGAAGAGACGGAGTTAAACGGATGGTATGTTGGAGAAGGAGAAACCTTTATATCCTTTGTAAGCGTAATATGCAATCCGTGTATAGTAAAACCCCGGGATAAACAGAAGACACCCGAGGACAATGAAGAAAATACCTGTTTCACCATCAACAATCAGACGACAACAACAACAACAACAAAAAGAGAGTAGTGAGTCTTCGGTAATCATTAGTCCGAATAAATTTTCTTGAAATAGAACCAATGAAAGGCAGTATCTTTGTTTTACATTCTACAACCCACTTGGTGTATACTTCTCCAGTGCTCTTGTTTAATGAGAAAGAAGTGAGAAAGAAGCCAAGAACACGTTACATTTATTGATGAGTAAATGAGAAACAAGTGATTGTTTCTCGCAATGGTAAGGAATATGTTACTATACTAAGAATCTGATGCAGATGCTTTGTTTAACATAGCAGTAAAGAGATGTATAAAATGCATCAACAAGAATTTCCAGACAAGCAGAGAAGATCCATATATATAAACACATTTCTTAAATGGAAACAATCAAGATGAGACCAGAGGAATATATTTTATTGATTTCGACAAAAAATCTGACAAGAAGAAAAGCTAAGGATCACATCATATAAAAAGTTCTCTAACCAGTGGAAATTTATCAGAGAGTAAGCAACCAAATATCATGCCTCAAGAGACTTGTTTGAGAGAGTTCCATTAGAAACAAAGATCAAAACAAGTTAATAATTGAAACCCTGATACAGGTTTCTGAAAATTTGTCAAGAAGTCTCCCAAAGTAGGTTTCTTCAGGAAACGAACAAGTCTAAACATTAATCAAAATCACACACGAGCAAAGAAGCAGGCCTAAGTAATCACCCATATTATCTCAATCTAAGCTACTTTAGATTAACAAAAACGTCTTGACACCAGCTAATGACGAACAAAGTGAATCGTGCAAGCGAAACTTAGTAAAAATTAGATAAGGAATCGTACCGTGGCCTCGATCACCGCCAACTCGGTTGTACGCCATGAAGAAACCGGAAACAATTCCTAGGATTCCGAACAAGAGAAGAGCCACGGCAAGTGAGATCTCCTTCACCGGCGGTCGATTACTGACGGTGTACGAAGTCCCAATCATTAGGTCCTCGTCCGATATCGAGAACGCGTGGTCGACATAAGCCATTGAATAGCTACTTCGAATCAAATTCACCAGAAAACGATAAGAATCACAACGATGTCAATTTGAGGGTTTTGTCGTGAGAAAAGCTGAGGATCGGAAGCTCGAAGACGAAATCAAACTCTTTTGCTTCCTTTACGAGTTAATGCGGAAGATGACGGAGAATGGTTATAGTTTCGTTAAAGCAACCAAATCTTGCCTGATTTGTTATCTAGACGAGAACTACGTGCCGTTTTATTTCAATCTTGAAACGGCAGAACGTCTGAAGTAAGACATTTAAAGAGAACGAGTCTTTTTTGATAATCATTTGTGCAAACGAATTTTCTTGAGACTAAAAGAAGAAAGAAAGAAAGTTTGTGCCATGATTGGAAGAAGTCGGTCTAAATTTCAAAGCACAGATTTTAGAGTAATGTTCATATACAAACACACTTGAGAAATTGGAAACAATCAATCAAGATGAGATCAGAGGAAGAAGAGGAGGAAGAAAGTGTAGTTTTGAAGTGTGTTTATATATGAACACACTTCTATATCATAGAACATTAAAGTCAGGAGTCAAAGAGGCCAAAGGAGAGGGAATCTCCAAGTCGAATGGGTGTTTCCACAAGTAAAAGCTAACTTTTACTTCAGTAGATGAGGGAAGACTCTTGAAGAGTTTTCTCAGATGAGAGGTTTTGTTTTAGCATTTTATCTTTTGTTAGCTACGGAAAGAGCCTGTAAAGATCAAAGATGAGGATGAATGAATGAATGATTGTGAAAGAGGATTGAGATATGAATTACAAGGAAATGAAATGGAAAGAGAGAATGTTGACTTGTACGTTGGTAAAAGAATGGAAAGAAGACTGACTAACCATAAGGCTCCGGGAAGTCCAAAGTGCATTAAGAAGACATTGGAGAAAGAAAGTGAAAATAGTTTAGTAAAGAAACTTAAAAAGCAAAGAAGAGATTCAAGATTGATACTTAATTTGCCGAGTTAATAGATAACGAACATAGGAATCAAATATCTAGGAAAAATAAAATCTGTCGAACTAAGGATTGACCATAGCTTGGATCTGCTCCAATGTCTTCCCTTTGGTTTCAGGGACCACTGCGATGAAAAAGACGATGGCCAGCGCGTTAATCACTGCCTAAATGATGAAAGTTCCTGCAAACGATTTTTTTTTTTCATTTTGAGGATTGCCATGGGGAAGTTTCAGACAAAAAGTGAATGATGTAATATAGTTTACCATAAGAGCTCCATGACATGAGGAAGTTGAACGTGTAAGAAACGGCCCACGCTCCAAACCAGTTCACCAGCGTCGCCATGCCTCCTGCTACTCCTTTAATGTTTATGGGAAATATCTGCAAGTTCCACTTTCTGTTTGGTAAGTAAGAAGATCATTTTCAAGTAGTTTGTTTTCTTGCTAAGGATTGGGATTTATTTACCTAAGACATGACGACCCACGCCATTGCTCCCATTCCTGCTGAAAACGATGCTATGTACACCTGCTCTCAGTGATCTTAACAAGGTTCACGACATGGGACTGCTTCGTGTGCCATGTCGTGAACCTTGAGATAGAATGAGACCGCTGTGATCAAACAGCCTATCACTAACCCTGTTGCAGAAACCTAACACCACAACTCCTTCGTGTTAGTTATAATCATCCTGCTAAATCATTTCAATACTCTTTTCTTTACTTTTTTTTTATTACCAGTCGCAATGGCTTTCTTCCGGCTCTGTCAACTATTAGTACATTAAGCGCAGTGATTACCACCTGGTTGCGAACAAAACAAGAGAGAGAGAGATTAAAGAATACAAGCATTCTATGAAAATGGACTCGTCTTCGTTAAATAAATAAGCTGGAACCTGAAGAACAGCATCTATTATCATCCCAAGTCTTGCGGGGAAACAGCACCTTGGCTTTCGGAAGCCTTTCGAGAGTTTTGATATAATCCTGTCAAGAATGTAAAGAGATATGTTCTCAGATCAAGAGATGGTTTCTTGATTCGGAAGAAACGGAAGAAAACAATGCATTTCTCTTTGGCTTCAAATCAAATGACTAGAAACTGTTCAATCGATTTCTTTTTGCCTCAATTGTGCGTTTCTCTGTATGAATCATATAAAAGCACAAATAGATTTTCTGGCTTTGTCAGTATAAATCTTGAGTCTTCGTTAATGTCTAAAGTATCAGGAAGAAAAGAGGATAGATTTTCTGGTAGGAGACACTTTATTTATGAACAAAATTTTGGTGTGCATAGTAAAAGGGACCAGGTGCAACCATATGTAATGAAAAACAAGAATTCTAGAACCTGATGAACATATTGAGATACTCTTTATACATTTACTGATACTGTAATTTAAAAAAATGATAGAGAAAATTGGATTGTTTTGGCCTTGATGGTACATATGTGTGCATAGCTTGTAGCAATTTGGAACCACTGTGTTGTGTTGTTGTCAGTTTTATCTGCTGAAATAGGTTCTTGGAGAAAAGAGACGACGAGGGGAGAACATTCCAGAATACCTCGGTGAAGCAAGACTGTCGATGGAACGGTACTCAGGCATGATGAAGCCTTCTCTCTCCTCCCTATTCCAGCTTCTTGATCCGCCATTGAACGTGCCATACTTGACCAATTTACCGAATCCCCACGACTTCTTCTTGCTGGGACTTCTTGGTGAGCCACCACTCATCTTCTGGGTCAGATACTCTCTCACCACCTGCAAACTCTGTTCCATCACCTCGACGGGCGGGGACACGAGCGGGTTTCCTTCAACACTCAGCTTCCTCAGCCGTCTCATGCAGCCAATTGACTCAGGCAAGACAGTTATCTTGTTGTAGCTAACATCAAGCTCGATGAGGTTCATCAAGAGGCCAATAGAAGCTGGGAGGGCTGAAAAGTACTGGAAGTTTTGGCTGACATTGAGAATCTCGAGGTTAATGAGGTTCTCGAGGTCATCCGGGAGAATCATGAGGCAGTTGAGACGAGCATCAAGGACACGAAGAGAGGTAAGGTGAGTAATGGAGGCTGGGAGGCTAGTGAGCCTGTTGGAGTTGACAGAGAGCTTCCTTAGATTGGTTAGTTCAAATCCAATTGAGTCTGGTAATCTGATGAGTTTGTTGAAGTTTGCATTAAGTTCTTCCAGAGACCTGATAAAACCACAGACAGGGAATCATGTCAATACATGTGTTATGTTTTTGGTTTGTGGTGTTGGGAGAGTGTTGTGAAAGTCTCGGGGTGAAACCTGCAATGTTGAATAGATTTGGGGAGGGAAACAAGAAAGTTGCCGGAGACATTGAGGGACTTGAGCTTGGAGAGACAGCCAATGGAATTCGGAAGAGCTTTGATCTGATTTGAATGAACATCTAATGCTACCAAGTTGAGTAGTCTTGCTGTAAGTGATTCTGGTATGGTCTGTGTTACATCCAAAATATCCCAAAAAAAAAAGAAAAATGTAGAATTTATAATCAAACACAAAATATTTCAGATATTTCCAGCATTAATATACATTTGAAGCACATGCTTATGAATTAAATCACGCAAGAAAATAAAAGTAGTAAAAATGTGTGTTTATATATGAACCTGGAGATGATTGTTGGAGAGATCAAGCTTGCAGATTTGAGCTAAGTTGAGTGAAGGATTAGGAAGAGATTCTAAGGCCATCCCACTCAAATTCACAACCTCTAACCTCTCTTCCTCGTTATTATTTATGTTACTGAATGATGGTGATTTAGGTGATGATAATGGAGATGATGGAGATGACGGTGAAGATGGAGATGATAATGGTGATTTCCTCCTTTGGTGATTATTAGGTTGATCGATCATCATCATCGTCATCATATGTTCTTTGATTTGTCCTTGTGGTTGCTGATGATATGTCTCCTCGCAGATCATCTTTATATAGATATGTGTGTATGTGTATAATTGGAGAAGAAGAAGAAGAAGAAGTGAATGATCAAACGATAGAAGAATGAAAGTTTATAGCTTTTATGGTAACAAATGTACGGAGAGACTATGGAGAATGTACGGACGAGAAGTTTTGATGGAGTTAAAAAGGAAGTTGTTTAATTTAAATTAAACGAAATATCAAAGCCATAAATAAAATAGATTACTTAGGTGAATATATAACTATTAGGGCTATTTTTTTAGTGGTCAATATGTTCTCACCACCTGATTAAAAAAGTCAAATATTCCGCAAATCACTCCAAGCTTTACTTTCTTAATTATTATGTTGGCATCTTTGACTAAATCAAAATGAATGTTCTCATTATTACGAAAAACACATGAAATGGTATAAAAATCTGAATATTCTCATCAAAATGTATTTCACAGTTAGAATTATGTCACTTCTAAAATTTATGACACTGGTCTGGAGTTCGAACCCATCAATAGAATATTAAAGCCATTAAATTATGTTGAAAAAAAAAAAATTGACATATAAATTTCTATACAAAGAGTAAGAAGTTAAATAAATAAGTTACTTAGAGCATCTAGTAAGGTTGATCCAAATCCAAATTTCATCACAATGCGATTAAACTGTAAGATAATATAATTTTAGCCATGTAAATTTTCGAATAAATAAAACTTTTGTTGGGGTTTCTTGTAACATGTCCTCCTCTTCATTTGTCGATCATCCTCCACGAATCCGTCGAAAAGAAGACCTTTCACATCAGACGCCGCCACGTAATCGTCTTTAACGTGCGACGTGTCATCGAAGCAATCGAAAAGTGTTAAATAAAGATGAAAACCCTGCGTGACCTGAGAGAGAGAGAGAGAGAGAGAGAGAGAGAATGGACGCAGCGAAAGAGAGAATGGAGAAAGAGCAGAAGAAGAGCAGAGACGAATATCCTGTCGTCACCAATGAGGCGGGAAAGACCGAAGACACTGTGAGAACGATCATTCGAGAATCTATAGTGGAAGGCGGAAGCGATGGCAAGAGAGACGGCGGCGATAGCGCTCGCAAGCCGGAGGACATTCTTGCTTTCTCAAGAACCGTACGGAAGATCGATTCCTCGCTTGAGTAGTTTATGTATTCTGTTTTTAACATCTTTTTCTTCGAAATGTTCTCTTTTTTTATTATATCAATCGACTGTCGAAATATATAAACCGTAAAACACTTCAAAATACATTTGGTTTATTAGAACACAAACATCAGAATTCAGAACACTGAACAGGAACATTGTCAGAAATTTCCGGGAAGAAGAAGAAAAAAAAGCTTTTTGTGTAAAGCCCATTGGGCTTTATAATTCAACGTTTAGGCCCAGTTACTCTGCTCATCTCCTCAAGAATACTCTAGAACTTCTCATGATAAGAAGATTTATTATAGCTATTAGCTTCTCTGTTACTTCATTCAGTAGAAAACGATGTCGATAATACCGATCAACGATCGCCGGAGATTTTCTTCCGGAGATAGAATCTGGGAGCCATTTGAACTCATGAGCTCCTTCTTTGACTTTCCATCGCCTTCTCTCCTGCTTTCTCACCATTTTCCTTCACTTTCCCGAGAAATTTACCCATCCTCTTCTTCATCCACCGTCGAAACGCAGCTCAATTGGACGGAGACACCGGCAGCTCACGTTTTCAAGGCGTATCTTCCGGGAACGGCTCAGGACGAAGCGATTGTCTTCGTGGACGACGAAGGATTTCTCCAGATCTGCACTGGAGACAACAAATTCATGAGCAGATTCAAGCTTCCCGACAACGCCCTTACGGATCAGGTCACGGCTTGGATGGAGGATGGGTTTCTAGTCGTGTTCGTTGCGAAAGATAGTTCCTCTTCGCCATCGCCGCCGGAGATCGAGGAGAATCGCAACGTGAGAGTCGTGGAAATAATCGGTGATGATGATTAATTACGCTTCGAGCTTAAAAAATTTGTGTACTAAATGAACAGAGTAATCACGTAATTAAGTTGTGATCGTGTGTCTTCGTGTTGCCATGTCTTTGTTAACTAAAAAAAACTGTCTCGTATTATATAAATAAACTGTTTCGTATATAATATTGAAAATTGCATAAAAGCCCTAAAATAAGAGGACTTTACGATCAAATTAATATAAAATCTACATTACTGTCTGTAACATTCGTTCAGTGAGAAAAATACACATAGTATAGTTTGCGTGCCATTTTCTGTCAGAAAACACATCACACATATCTAAGCTGAAAAATTATCCAAGAAAAACTCTTCTTGCAAATATCAAACAAATTTTGACAAATTTGAATTGTTTTATACATTTTTTTCTGATTAGAAGACAAATTATATAATGTTTGTGCTTTTTTGCTAACACAAAATATGAATCTTATTAGTGTACAGTCGGAATTGTATCATCGATTTTAAATTAGGTGGACGATGTTTTAAAAAGTTTCTTAGGTGAGGGTTATTTTGCAGTTTTGGTATATTCTGAGGGAATTTTGTTTAAAAGTACATTTTCTTATGACGTGGCGGTCTAGACCTCTCTATCATTTGCTTCCATCTTCACTCGGGATGTCGATCGCAAAAATAAATGTTTTCCCTAAATTAAATACCAAAACCGGATCCTCAATTAAAGATTCTTTCTTTGTGGCATATTGGATAAAAGATTTATATGTTGATTAGTTTTTTTTTGCTATTTCCAATAAATGTCAGGTGTTAGCGGTAGTTGTTGACATTTGAAAAAATAATTACAATGAACCTTTTCAACCTTTTAAAATAAAATACTATTTATTTCAGTTTTTAATTGTTATCAATTACGGTTAGATAATTAAAAAATAAATTAAAACAAATTTTATTTAAACGAAAATTTTAATATTTGAATATCATAATTATAAAATATATGAATACATTTGATACTTTTTAATTAATATTTACTATCCATCTATAATTTGTATTTATAAGATTTTTAAACCAAAATTCTTTCAATAAATATTTCTTAATCATTAATATATATAAGTTTAATAAACAAACAATTTAAAACTAAATACTAATCTTCACAAAATAAATAATTGCTCCATTAAAATCATAATTTTTGTCTAAATTAAAAAATAAGAAATAAATTATTACATATATATATATATTTATATTATATATTTAATTAATGAATTTTAATTTTATTATCATAATATAATTTATATCATAATATTATTAATTTATTATTTAACTACCTGATAATAATTATTTTTTTGTCAATTTAATATAATCTCTTTGGATTCGACGTCCAGATATTGTGATTAATTTTTAAAATAAATGCCACATGAATTCCATTAACTAATCATAAACATTTCACAAATGTTGTGTTAAAAAAAAACATTTCACAAATGAAATTTCCAATTAAATTTGTTACATTCGAGATTAAACCCGACCCGGATCGGAATGTGGGTATTTGACCCAACGCCAGCTCAACGCCCACTTCTGTGCTTCTATTCGCAATTCCGTCAACAATTCTGTTTATTTACCGGAACATCTAAAGCGTTCGAGAAATTCGAATACGATACATAAATATTTCTTCGCTCGATTGACGATTTTGATTTGTATGATTTGGCTCTCGGTGAAGCATCCGAGCCGGAACTGGAATCGGATTTCATCTAGACTTGTGGAGTTTCCTTTAATCGAGGAGCAATTATGGAATTGGGGTTTTCTCGGGAGTGAAGGATGATCCAGATAAGACTGGATTCAGAGGATTGATCCGACAATCATGTGGTTTTCCTTCTTAAGACCCAGAGATCGATTCTCCTTGGGCGAACTCAGGTTTTATTTTTGTTTGATCGGGTCGATCGCGCAACAAGTTCCATTTGCGATTTAGCTCTGTTTCCTTTAACTCCAATTCTGACTAAGATTATCAATGGTGTGCGAGTCTTATGCTATTTTGTAAATTCTGGCGTAAAAATTGTGTCTTTTAAGGGTGGTTGAGAGGTTTTTCGTCGTAATCTCTTTGAATTAGAATTGGCAGTTTGCAGTTATTTGTTAGGGTTTCCGTGAAGTTGAATCTTTGATGGCTTGAATGGTGCCATCGACTATTTAAGTTCACCTTCCCCAGTTTCAGTCAGGGGTCAAAGGGCCTTTCTTGACCATATGAGAATGACTTGTTCTCGAAATTTCATTGAGATCTTAGTGTACGACATTATTGTTCGTTGAATGACAAGATGATGAAGCATAATTGCTTAAACTTTGGTTTTTGTAGGCATCTGACTGGTCAGTTGAGAAAAGTTCAGATAGTGAACGAAGCCAATAAGGTCAGTGGCATGAGTCTTTGCATCTTAGCAACTTTGTTTTGGCATTATTGTTTGGTTTTTGTAAAGCTTTGATCTTTGTTTACGGGGTGCCACTTTTAAGGACTTCGTTATCGAGGCACTGAGATCAATCGCGGAGATATTAACTTATGGCGATCAGCATGATCCTTCATTCTTTGAGTGAGTCTTTGTTGCCAATTATCAGTCAATGCACCTATTGACATATGCTAATATTTCGCGAATTGTTGCAGATTTTTTATGGAGAAGCAAGTAATGGGAGAGTTTGTACGTATTTTGAGGGTTAGCAAAACAGTAACAGTTTCTGTCCAGTTGTTGCAAACCATGAGTATTATGATCCAAAATCTCAAAAGTGAACAAGCCATCTGTAAGTTCATCAGATGCAGTATATTTTTCTTTGATAATTCCTCAAGATTATGATGATAATCTACTTTTGAAACTCCTTGCAGACTACTTGTTCAGTAACGAATATGTAAATTATTTGATAACATATACATTTGACTTTCAACATGAAGAGCTTCTATCTTACTACATATCCTTCCTAAGGTACATTTTTCTGCTGTTATCTCGGCTTTAGGAAGTACTTACAGACTGTATCTGATAACTGTTTTGTTTTCATTATGTAGAGCTGTTAGTGGGAAACTAAACAAGCATACAATATCGTTGCTTTTGAAGACCGAGAACGTGAGTATTCTTTGAGTTGCGTGTTCCTTTTACTGTTGTAAGTCCTTTATGGATTTTTTTTTCTGCCATATTTTAATTCTGCATTTCTGCGTCTAGGGTGTAGTAGTTTCTTTTCCCCTTTATGTCGAAGGCATACAATTTGCATTTCATGAAGAGAACATGATACGCACTGCAGTTCGTGCCCTGACTCTTAATGTATATCACGGTAAGTCATTCATAATAGTTCTTTCGATTTGTCACTTGTATGATAAAAATACCCATAGCTTTTAGCATCGTTTCTGATGCCTTTAGTTTGTTTTTGCAGTTGGCGATCAATCTGTGAATGATTATGTAGTTAGTCCACCGCACTCCGAGTACTTTTCAAAATTAGTTTCATTTTTCCAAAAGCAATGCATGGATCTAAGTGCAATGGTGTTGAACACTTTAAAGTAAGATTCAGTGCATTTTCATTTCCCAGGCAATAGATTGTAAAATTGATCATTACTTGTCACCCCTTTTTATCTATCTACTAATTTAGTTTGTGTTTTATCTGGCTAAATTATATTCTTCTGAAATATTTCCATTTTATCCTTGCTAAAGGAACCCATCCCCAGACTCGGGTGGAAAATTGTTTTCTGCCGTTGATGGGATTGAGGATACCTTGTACTACTTCAGTGATGTTATCTCTGCCGGCATACCTGATATCGGGAGGCTGGTAACAGATCAAATTTTGCAGCATCTAACTCTCCCACTTCTTCTCCTGTCTCTATGCTCTGAGGCTGTAAATGTACAAACTATCACCTTTTCCTCTTAATTTCCTTTTCAGGGTTGATTTTTTTTTTTTTCATTTTGTGCTATTTTGTTAGCCTTGTTAGTTTTGACTATCTGCGAGAGTACCATTTCTAGTTTCAGTAAAATATTGGTTTTTGTTGTAATTTCAGGATATATCAATCGATCCTGTCACTTCTCTCTATCTGCTTTGCTGCATCCTGCGGATAGTTAAAATAAAAGATTTGGCAAATATGACCGCTGCTACTCTTTTCTGCCCTGTAAAAGCTTTCATTTCAAGTTCTCTAGTGAAACCTAATAGTAGCTTGGCTCCTGAACGCCCTAGATATGGTAATGGGCATCCAGACAATGGTGTTGCTGAGGAAGCAGATCAACAGTGTCCAAGCACTGCAGTCTTGAGTGAGGATGGAAATATCCACGTTTGCAGTGAAAATACTACGAAAAGTACATTCAACAATTCACATATTACATTTAGGTAACATGTTAGCTAATAAAACTTACATGAAGTTGAGATAGTTGCTTTTTATACTCTTTAAGCCATGTATGATGCTGGCTTTATATTTTCCTTTATCTATGAAGCTGATGTTCTTTTTGTAACTAGGGAGATTTTACTTCAATATATTTCTGAGGGAGATGATGTGCAAGCTCAGGGTTCCTTGTTTGTGCTAGCCACTTTGTTGCAGACAAAAGGTATTGGCAGTGGCGTTGTGCAGATTCTTCTCGCCTTTTCTGGTTTTGATATCTTACATTCTCTTTTGATAGAACTTGAAGAGTCAATGCTAGATGCTTTCGGCATTCTTCCTCAGCGTAAGCAGCACAAAAAACTTTTGCTGGTGAGTTTCTGTCATTATCCTTAATCTTGTGCTTAATATCTTTTCCAGTAAAATTGTCAAGGCAAATTGCATGTGCATGGATCCTGTCACTAATACTCTTTGCTGGACCATCTACTATAGCATGGACCGAAAAATATGATTTACTTCTTCGGCAGCCTATTTTTATATTATTGAAAACTTAAATTGGTAGTTATCTCTGACAGCAATCTTTGGTTGGGGAGGACTCTGGTGAAGAACAACTATTTTCACCGCAAAATGGTTCTATGAGAGATGGCCTAAGTAGCGAACTTGATTGGTGTCTACGGAGGCTGGAGGTACTTCTCTGCATCTCTTAAAATTTCTTCCCCTCCATCTCTTTGGTCTTGTGTTATATCGTGATTGACTTATTCATTCAAGTAACTTCACAGGAGCAGTTTGGAGTATGCTGTTCATTGCCTGGGGTTGCAATGTGCCCCCGTGTACATAGACATCAGGTAAATTATTAGTTGTTTGTAGTTATTAGTTGCTAAAGCTAGGTTCTTTTTCATCACAGTGCAAAAGTTCTTGTCTTGAATTAATAAAAAATGTGGTGTAGGTGGTGGATGCATTGGTCAGTCTTCTCTGCCGTGAAATCATATCTGCAGAAACATTATGGGATGGAGGATGGCTTTTACGCCAATTGCTTCCTTATAGCGAGGCAGAATTTAATCGTAAACATCTCAAGATGCTGAATGTATGTTTCTTTCAAAATGTTTCTTCTGTTTCTCACTGTTTCTGTCTCCCTCTCTCTCCCTCCTCACTGTTTACCAGTTTCCCGCTCATATCAGGATTCATATGAGAAATGCAAAAATGCACTAATCCGGGAGATCAAAGGTACCTGGCCTGATCTACTCATCACGGTACTGCTTGATGAGTGGAAAAAATGCAAAAAAGGCAAGTAAATAAGCAAAATGTTGGATATGTTAGATTTTGATTGTAAGAGTTTATGATGAATCTAATACCTAATCTCTTCTGACAGTGATCGAAGCTCCATCCCCTCAGAAAGAGCCTAAATCCGTTCTTCTCCAGCTGGATAGATCCGCTTGTAATGGTAGAATCTTTGTATTACATTTTGCGCGGCTAGCTGATAATAAATGTGAATGATATGGACAGTCCCTTGTTAAAATCCTGTGTATGGAAACCATTAACAACTGAACTTTTACAGATAACACTATTGGCGAATCATCATTCACAGCAGGTGAAAAATTGTGCGAGGTGGTAAAGGTTCGTCCATTGTGTTCCCTTTATATTTTTATGGAAATTTCTTATCAGCGCTTGTCGTTAATGAATATGCTACAGACATCTGATAATCGAGCCTTTACTCCTTAGGTTTTTGTGCTTCTTCATCAACTCCAGGTCTTCTCGCTTGGTAGGCCCTTGCCAGAGCAGCCTCCTATCCATGCTCCTGCCGACAGTTCTGAAACTTCTCGCGCCAAAACTGCTGGTTTGGATCTTACAGTCCCCAAACCTGGCACCGAAGTGAAGCTAGGTTAGTTCCTGATGCTCTTATGCTTGCTTTGGTACTACATCAGCCAAACACACACCATGTCCATGATTGATTCTCATGTCTCAGTTTGATTGATTTGTGTATCTGGATTTAGTCTAATCTTTTAAATTTCCCGGTGCAGTTGATGCTGTACCCTGTAGGATTGCCTTTGAAAGAGGCAAGGAGCGCAATTTCTCGTTTCTAGCATTATCATCTGGTGTGTCTGGGTGGATTGTCCTTGCTGAAGAATCACTTTTGAAGCCAGATCATGGAATCGTCCGTGTTACTGCACCTTTAGCCGGCTGCAAAGTACGTACTCACCTTCATTGTCTCCCTCTTTAACGAAAATGCTTGTAAAAATCACATACAAGGACAGATATAATCATAATATTGGCATAAAGAGGAATGAGCTATCTTCTGTTTGGTTTTCAGCCTCGAATAGATGAAAAGCACCCAAGATGGCTACACTTGAGAATCCGACCATCAACGTTACCTTTCTTGGATCCAACAAAGCGAGGAGTCTATGAGAAGCTCAAGTCCAAAGGCCTAGTGGACGGGAGATGGACATTAGCATTCAGAGACGATGACTCCTGTTACTCTGCTTGCTCAATGGTTGTACATGAGATTGATCTACAATGCAGCGAGGTTGAAAGAAGGTTAAAGCCATTGTTTGACCTTGACAGAAACCAGCAAGATCAATCAAACGTTACTTCAGATGCCTTCTCTTCATCAACTTCGTCTTCGTCCGGCTGATCTCATTTTGCATTGCATTCATAAATGAATATATGGGCATTTAAAATGCACTTTTAGAGCAGCTTCCATGATTCTTTCAGCGTACCCAGTTTTCAGATGCCTTGTTTCACATAATTCATGTCCATTCATTTGCAGGGTTATTTCTCTTAAATATCTCTGCAATTTTTGGTTGTTGCTTTTTTTTTTTTGGAATTTCTTAATGTAATATCACTGTATATTTGAAAGAAAAAAAATCCGTTAGTGAGTTTTAATCGATAAAACATGTTTTGTATCATGGAAGGAGAAGAACTTGATTTTTCTGAGCTAGAAGATAACTTCTTGAAAAATCTCATCTTGAAAAACTCATTCATGGTATGATTTTAAATTGGAAATTGGCATAAATAGCCAAAAGAATTTTATAATTAACTTAAAAACCAATAAAATTATTGACTATAATATTTTATATATTATTATAATCTAAAATACTATAGTTCGGTTACATTTTACCCGAGAGACTTTGGGTCAAACAATTTGTCGTCAAGCCCAATACCAATGTGTTCTGGCCCATGCCACTGCAGTCCATTTTCTTGGATCTTTCATGGATCCGGAACAATAGAATCTGGAACGTCTGCAGGTGTGGATAGATCTTTTAATGGTACTCTGCTTTCTCAATGGTTGATGGTGAGATCGATCTACACAGCAACGAGTGAGAAAGAAGGTTAAAGCCATTGTTTAACCTTAAAAGAAAACAGCAAGATCAATATAAACATATCACTTCTGATGCATGTACTTCATCAACCTCATCTTCTTTGGGCTGATCTCATTTTTGCATTGAAATCAAAAGAAAGGTTGGCATGGATCTCCTCATGTTCTTAAACCTTGATTATATGAAATTGGAGGCCATTTAAACGCACTCGTAGAGCAGCTTTCATGATATTTTCCTTAAAACTCTGCATTTTCTGTTTGTTTGTTTTGTTTCGTAATAATTTTTTTTTTTGGTTATTGTAATGTCCTTGATGTAACATCACTGTATATTTGAAAGAGACAATCCATTAATGAGTTTCAAATATTACAGAGTTGCGCACAGAAAAAAAGTTTACATAGAGATACAATACGTAGGAACAAAATTATAATTTTAAACTCTAAACTCGCTCGTGTGATGATGAGCCATGAATGTTAGGCCACGATTGTTTCTTTGCGAATGGAAACGCGAATGCATATGTAAACGCAAAGAACGATGTGTGGCTCTAAAATGTGAAACAAAAGCAAACTTTAAAAACCTTTTGTCATGAGACTTGTGTATTATACAAAGACAAAGACATGAGAGAGCAAATATGGTTAACCCAAATAATCACCAAAAAGACAATGTTACTTGCCCCTATTTGCGACAAGAATTTCTCCAAGTAACATGGATGCATGCTTTTCTGAGTTCATAACCCTCTTTTCTTCAAGCCCCACAACAAGTGCTAGGTAGGTACTCTCATTTGGAAGCATTCCCCTCTGAACCATCATACCAATCAACTCACATGCTTTCTCAATATCCCCTACACTGCAATATCCATGGATGAGTGTATTATACAAAACCACATCTGGCTTTAGCCCGTCATCAAGCAACTTATTAAATAAAACGATAGCTTCACCCATTCTCTGCGCTCTGCAATACCCATGTAGTAACGCACTGCATGTTACAACATCAGGTTTCACTCTAAGATCAGTCATGTAGAACAACAAAAGAAACGCTTCCTGAAAATCCCCCTGCTTCGAAAATCCACCAATCACATCAGTGAATGCTAATACACTTGGAACAAATCCCCGTCGGATAAGCTCACTGACAATACCATTTGCTTCATCGACATATCCTCTAACGACCATGTTATGTATCAAGATATTATAGGTTGCAACATCTGGAGATATGCCAGCAGATCTCATTCTATCAATAAGCTCAAAAACTTTATTAAGCTGATGAGTCTTCCCATACCCATGCATTAGATTGTTATACGTTACAACATCTGGCACTCAACCTTCGGTTTTCATATTCCGAAACAAAGTTTCTGCATCGCCTATATTACCAAACTTGCTGCAAGCACCAATAAGTCGTTAAAGACGGCGAGTTTCCGCTTTTCAACATCGCTCCAAAATATTGGAAAGCTTTATCTATTTTGCCTAATTTACAATACCCACCTATCATAGTAGTATAACAAACATAATCAGGAAGAAGCCCCAACTCAAAGATCTCCTGAAATACGGTAGAAGCTTTAAGCATGTCTCCCTTGGTACATATTTTTGACAGAAAGCTACTGTACACAAAAATGTTTGGTCTAAGACGATCATAATGAATGAGCTTAACTGCTTCCTCTGGCGTTCCTACTTTACAGAACTCATCTATAACAGAACTGACTGATACAGAATCATGAGAGATACCAAAGATTTTGAGATTAAACAATACCGAAGTCGCTTCTTTTAGAAAACCTGCCTTACATAATCTATGAATGAAAACTGTAAGTGCCACAATGTCTGGTCTGATTCCATATTGTTTTTCCATCCCCATAAGCAATTCCAAAGCTTTATCAAAATAGCCATCAGAGCAGTATTTGCTAATGAATAGGCTAAGGACAGCAGCATTTAGATGCCTACCTCCACTAATCATGTGCTCAACAAATTCTCGAGCTAACTCCAACCCAGGAGTTCGTAGAATTTCCTTGGGCAATGAAATACAAACCCCTCTGAAGGAAAGATTCCAAACTGATCCATTTTGTAAGTAAGGTTCAGGGCCATGTCTACTTTTCTCTCTTTAATGCAACAATCAACCAGCATGCTAAACACGGTCTCTTAAACCCCACGATCATTCATGACAAAACGCAATGATCTCTCTTCTCCATCGCATCTCTTCACCAGATGGAGAAGCATATCTACATCTCTAAAATTCATGTTTCCAGATACCAAAATATGAATCATTCGGCTCATAGACCTGCTCGAGTGCTCAGCACCAATCCACAACTCTGACCACCTGAAGAAGTAAAGAGCAATAGATGCATCCGAAGTCTCTTCAAACAAATCATCCAAAATCGTGATGATTTGTACTGATCAAGCTCAATACTCAACTCATTCTCAAATCTCTGTATCCAACTGTGCTTCATAAGCACATTCCTAATAGTTTCAACACAACTATCTGAGACTTCAATGTATATCAGAATCGTATCAAAGTCTTCACCAAAAGGCTTACTGGAACAAATTTCCGCATTTGAAGCATATATGTCGTGATGCAAAGTAGGTTATATTACCCGAATCACTCTGAAGTATTGGGTTATAATCAGTCAAAGAAGGAAGAAGAAAGTTCCTAGACCAGATATATCGAAAAGCCTTGGTTCTCGCAAACAAATTATTTAACCAAGAAAAATTGAGGCTAAGAATTGAGCTTGAAACCCACATAAACAGGGACAGGAGGTCAGAAGTAATCTGAAGAATAAAAGAACAAACTTTGTGTCAATTTGTTACAAAAAACTGGTTTTGACAGAAAACCCATATCATCAATTTCTCAAGGATTATATTCAAAATTCCCCAGGTCGTCACTGACCGAAAACCTACTGTTACAGTTTTAGTAGCAGCGCACAAGATACTTTTACACACAATTCATATTATAAAAAGTTTTCAAAAAAATCAAAATTTATTTCTATGAGGTTAGGCAAAGTTTGAATATAAGAGTAAATGTAAATGTGGGCGACACTTACACTGCCTTATTTACTTTCCATCGTCCGGAGGAATAGTGGCAACGAGGAATAGGTGACCGAAGCAGAGGGAGAGAGAGAGAGAAGACGAAAGAATGAAATTTGATTGATTCCAGTTTTTCTTTTATTCCAGGAATCAAACCGGCTTTCCTAATCCAGTAACGAAATATGGGCCTTTTTCTATGGGCTTGTTTTCGAAATTTAAAGCCCCAAACCAAAATCCTAATTGGCTAGTTATGCATATGTAGCTTTCTTCTCTTTAGAGAAACCCTAAAAGTTTTCTTTGCGCCTCTCTTCTCTCCTTCCCTTCTAGCGTTCAGCTCAACCGAAGAAAATGGTAAACATCGTTCTTCCGATTCATAGAGATCCCTTCAGTTACTCTTCAGTTGTGCTGATATAGTGTGCTTCTCCGTATACAGGTTTTTAAGAGATACGTCGAGATAGGGCGAGTGGCTCTCGTCAATTTCGGAAAAGACTACGGGAAGCTCGTCGTGATCGTCGATGTCGTCGACCAAAACAGGGTAATGTATCTCGGCTTTCTTCTGATTGGATCCTTTAGCTAAGATTAGCGATCGTTGATTTGGTTTGAGTGGAGAAGTATCAGTTGAAGTTTGTAAATCTGAAAAAGGTTCTGCCTTCATTGTTTGAGTTTTATCATAAGATTCACTTGCTTTTGAAGATGAAATTTTCAGCTGCATTGCCCATAAGTTATATGTTTCACTGTATCAAGTTATCTGTTTGTATTTTCCTTATGGTTCTGATATGTCGATAGTATCTGATGGCATTCTCATTCTTAAACTTAGTCCAAATTAATCATTTTTCATTTTTCATCAGTATTTGTGATTTGAAACCTATTCACTATTAAGTTGCATTTGCCAGCTGCATTTTTGAGAAATCTGTTTGTTCGTAAGTGTTTTTTCACTGTGTTGATCTTTCTTGTATCTCTTTGGTATTTGATTATCTTTTAATTGCTATGCCCCTTCTACTTGTATAGGCTCTTGTGGATGCCCCTGACATGGAGAGAATCCAGATGAATTTGAAGAGGCTGTCTCTTACCGATATCGTGATTGATATCAACAGAGTGCCGAAGAAGAAAAATCTGATTGAGGCAATGGAGAAAGCTGGTGAGTTCTGTAATACACACATACCTTTGTCTGACACTGGAAGTGTCATATTTATGGTCACCTTTAACCTGTAAAACTTTTGCAGATGTCAAGAACAGGTGGGAGAAAAGTTCATGGGGAAGGAAGCTGATAGTGCAGAAGAGAAGAGCTGCCCTCAATGACTTTGATAGGTTCAAGATCATGTTGGCAAAAATCAAGGTCAGTATCCATCTCTGTTTTACTGCAATTACACTCTCCTTGAAGATTAATGATCCCTTATCTGCCACCTTTATACTCAAAAGATAGTTAGATAGATGTTAGGTCGAATAACTTGTGATATCTTGTAAATTTTGTCAAATCTCAAAACAAGTTATATGATTATAACGCTAATGCTTAACTCAAAGTCATTTACCTCTCTTAATCACCCTACTGAATGGATTTCATGTATTAATTTGCAGAGGGCGGGTGTGGTGAGGCAGGAGCTTGCAAAGCTCAAGAAAGAGAGCACCGCTTGATGTTTTTTAATATGATCCTACGCCTTCAGATTAATGGGTTATAAATCTGATTGATGATTTTGGTATCTTTGTTACAAGTTTAAAAGAATTTTGCAAATGATAGTTAAGAATTTGAAATCTTTTTGCTGGTTATGAAAAGACGTGTATTGCCCTCTTTCGAATTTGTTATCAGAACTTAAAAACCCAAACTGAGCTATGTCAAATACAAAGTCTAAGTCGTTTTAAATACAAATATTGTGAATTATGTATTGCATTGAAAATATAGTAGAGATTGTCGAGCATGCTTAATTAACAAAACTTGGCCACAAAGAAATATAAATCTATAAAAAAAATTGATTTATATTTATTATTATTATCTTTTTTTGGTTCAACCATATTTTTACACTACTGAGTAAAATGTATTTTTTTTTACTTGCAACATACCACTTTGCATCAGTTTTGGTTGAGACTCGATCAGATGACAGTGCGTTTGATGTCATACCAAACATTCATCTTCTTGCTCCCCTTTGTTCTTGCAATACGAGCAACAATGGCTGCCATTTTCCTTTTGTATTTTTGGAGAAGAAGACCATTGAAAGGTACTCTTTTTCATTATCTTGGCTTTGATCCGGTTTGTAGTAACTAGTCCGCAAGATGATGATGATAAATTCCTAATGGTGTCTTATGCAGGTTTGAAAGAGTTGCGCAGTGTATGTTGGTTCGAGATTCGAGCCAGGATAAATACTCGTGTTCTATCTCCAAGAACTCGTTACTCGGCTTACATTGTATTTAAGAAAGTGGGTCGTTGTTACGGCTTTGAGGATGTGCCCATAGAAGCTAAAGTTGAAGTGTTGGGGACATAAAGCCTTTACAAGATTCATATGCTTTGATGCGGGAGCGGGTGGGCAGTCTCTAAGGAGGAGTCGAACGAGGAATATATATCATGATCATCTTTATATGCTTGTATGGCTTGACTTTATCAAATGGTTTGTTACTCTAGAATATTTCCAAAATCCAAAACCAACATTATAATTTATACAAATGGAATTCGAGGAAAGAGACGAAACGTGCAGATTAATGCAAAGAAGGATAGTTTAGTAAATATGTGTGTGCGACTTTAAACGAGTCTTTCTTTATGGTTTTCCCAACGGCAGAGAGTTATAGACGACTTTAGACAAATTCTTTAAAGTCTCAGCTTCCAGATGAAGAAAGAATACAGACAGAGGCATCTATGGACAAAAACAGGGCGTTGACTCAAAAGGCAAAGGCAAAGAAGCTTTCGGTTTGTCGGCAGTGGCGTTGACTCTAAAGGGAAAGGGAAAGGCAAAGAAGCTTCCGGTTCGCCGGCAGAGCCAAAACGTGGCGTTGACTCTAAAGTAAAAGGCAAAGAAGCTTCCGGTTTGTCGGCAGGGCCAAAACATGGCGTTGATTCTAAAGGAAAAGGCAAAGAAGCTTCCGGTTCGCCAGCAGGGCCAAAACATGGCGTTGACGCTAAAGGCAAAGGCAAAGAAGTATCGGGTTCGTTGACGGGACAAAAACAAAGCGGAGGAGAGATCGTTACCGGGCCATCCCCTTTTGATGACTTACCGGTGGATTGCATTTCAAAAATAATCTCGTTTACAAGTCCTCGAGACGCATGCGTCTCTAGTTCGGTTTCCAAAACCTTTGAATCTGCGGTCCTGTCCGATAGTGTATGGGACAAGTTTCTTCCGTTAGATTATACTTCTCTAGCTCCTGCATCCCGAGCTTTCTCATCGAAGAAAGAGCTTTATTTCGCTCTTTGCGATCATTTTCTAATCGAAGATGGCAGAAAGGTAAATCCCATCCATCGGTTTTGCATTTTCTTTATACGTTTTGAGAATAATGATCTGTCTGTCGCCTTCAAATTGATCATGCTCGTGTTATATATGTTAGAGAATTATGGGAACAAGTATGTAATTCTATCTTATTTAGAAAATTCTTGATACTATCTAGAGTAATTTGGTATTATGTGAAGTTCAACTTATGCAACTATTCAATATTGCTGATTTGTTTTGAGGTTTTTTTTTTTTTTGGTTTCTTGTAAAAACCAAAGAGCTTTTGGCTAGAGAAAGCGACTGGGAAGTGTGTGATGTTAGCTGCAAGAGAACTATGGATCACATGGGGAACAACTCCTCAGTATTGGCAATGGATCTCAATGCCTGAATCTAGGTGATCCTTAAATATTTTAACTAAAACCAAACCCTAAAAACTGTCAACCTTTAACCTATAGAAGATAATGATTGGATAAAAATGTTGCACACAATGTGTTGTGCAGGTTTAAAGAAGTACCTGAGCTTCTCAATGTATGTGCTTTTGAAATGGGTGGTAATATGAATACTAAGTCCTATCTCCAAGAACTCATTACTCAGCTTACGTTGTGTACAAGATAAGAAATCGACGTCATGGCTTACGAGATTTGCCCATACAAGTTGGAGTTGGGTTTAGGGGACAAGAAATGCCTAAAAAATTCATATGTTTTGATGTTTCTAACGATAAAATCAAACAGTGGCCAAAAAAAGAGTTAATGAAATCGGAGAAAAGAGTAGATGGGTGGATAGAGGCAAAGATTGGAGATTTCTTTAATGAAGGAGGTAACATGGGTTTAGATGAAATTGAAGTGAGTATTGTTGACATTACTTCAGGGAATTGGAAGTGTGGCGTCATCATTCACGGAATTGAATTCCGGCCAAAGGATTGTCGGTGAACTGATACCGGTTTATTGCGTGGGAAAACCGGTTTGATGTTTTTGTTGTAATCTTTTTGGGAAAAAAAAAGACTTATGACATGATTTAAAGTTTGTGGATTGTGAAATTTGTGAATTTGGTTTTTGATTTTAATGTTTTTCATTCTCATATGAAAACAAATTCAATAAAGACAAATTGTGTGTATGATTTTTTCAACCTATGTTGCAAATGTAGATTTTTCTGCTCGACATCAAGAGCCTGTTCGAGTCTGAACGCCAAAAGCAGATGATGTTTGTCTGGAACACAGATACAGAACGAAGTCTTGGATCTTTTCAGCTATTTCAAGAGGTATCATCCGTATGCTGAATTCAATTCATTTTGCCAGAAAATCATGGTTCCAGTTACCAACAATCGTGTTAGATGTTACAAGAAGCTTCAAGCTATTCTAAGAGCTATAAAACTTCGCCGTAACAAAGGAACGTTACTTGATGGGCAATCTATACTTCATCTACCTCCAAAGATTGTTACTTTGACTAAGTAATTCTCCAGAGGAATTTTCTTTCTACAGGGGGCTTGAAACATCTTCACGCAGGGACTGTGTCAACGATGATGATAAAAAGCATCTACTTGAGAAACAAAGCAACTTTATGTGAACGAGAATCAAAGCCGTGATGGAGACTCTTAAGTCGGACAGTCCAAACTCTTTACCAATAAAGACCTTGAACAAATCAAGCATTCCAGTCCAAGTAACTACTTTCACATCTTGGTTAGTGGTTTTCTCTGTCTCTTTGCTCGATACAGAACCGTTTGCAAACGATGGAACGTACTTTTCTGTGATTAATTATATCGAAACCTCTAACAAACTTGCTTTACACGTCACCTTAAATCCTTGATTAACTCCACTTGGTTCAATGTTGGTTTTGAGGAAGTAATAAGTTAGATAGAACTAAGCGCCGGATTCTTGCAGAGGGACACCTTTCGTGTCCACTTGTCCTCTGATCAGAATGATCCGACCATCTCCGAATGTAACCAATTTCTAAAATTTCAGAAAAAACCCGACCGAACCGAAACAAATAACTGAATGCCCACCCGGAACCAATACAATTTGTGGTATTAATGGGCTTTTATATGGGCCTTATAGCTTTTCTTAAAAAGCTAATTTCAGCGCAACTATTTCTCCGACGTATCTCGGCGACGGCAACGGTCTCTCACTCTCTCTCTAATGGACTCTCTGGTAGCGAGCTACGCTTCGTCGGACGAAGACGAAGAACGTCAACCACGTACAGAATCTTTCACCGTGAAGTCATCCTTGGAACCTTCTTCTTCTTCTTCTTCTTCGTCGTCGTCTCTGTTCTCGGTTATTTCTCAACCTAAACAATTCAGATCTTCCGAAGATGGGGCTTTTAATTCAAAATCTTCTTCTTTTCTCTCCTCTCTCCCTCCTCCCAAATCCTCGACTTCTCGGCAACAAAACATTACTCCTTCGTCAATTCCGGCGTTATCTAAACGTGTCGTTCAGATCAGGCTTCCTGTAAACCCTAGACCGACCAATCTTGATGACGACGATGAAGACGACAAAGAAGAGGAGAAAGCGAGGAAGAAGCGTAAACAGATGGAATCTGCTGCGGCATCGCACGATTCATCAGTGAAATCGTTCTTATCCGCCATGCCTGCGCCAAAGAGCTCGCAAACACTCGGTGCTCTTCCTTCACTGGGATCAGGATCAGGTCGAAGATCGATTCTCGAGACAGAAACACCTGCGATTACTCAAACGGAATCAGGTAGCGATCAACAGCAGAGTTATGAATCGTTTAACAGTCATAGTAGCGAAACGGAACAAACTGCTGGGGTAGATATCTATTATGCTGGTTATGGCGAATACCAACAAGACCCTAGTGGAAATGGAGATGCTTCTGGTTATGTGGGATACGATGGTAGTAGCTACGGAGGTAATACTTGGAACGGTGGTGGGTTTGAGGCGACAACGGGATTGCCGGAGGCGGTTATGGCCATGGATAGTGGTGCGAGGAGAGGAAGGAGAGGGAGGAACGATTTTCCAACAGAAATAGTTGAGGTTAAGCAAGACGAGCTCATGAAGAATAGGCCAAGAGTTGATCAAGTTAAATCTACTGGAATTGCCTTTGGACCTGCGTATCAGGTTTGTTTAGCTTCTCTAAACTCTTTACTCTTCCTTGGATATTATTATTTTCCTGCAAGAACTTGGGATTTGTCTCTAGGATCTGTAATTGCTCTGGTTTAGTGAATCAAAACTTTTTTCCCCCCATTGGATAGCATATAGGATGCTGATTGTTTGAGAAACCCCAAAATTTAACCGTAGAAAGCAAAGAGAATTTGAATTGTTCCTTGAGATCTTTTTGCTGCAAGAACTTGGGAATTGTCTGTGATTTCTCTGATTCTGTGAATCTAACGCCTTTCCTCGTAGAAGATTTCCATTATAGAGCTTATTGGGTGATGAGTATTTGAGGAAATCCCGAAATTTTAACCGATGAAAGTACAAAAAGTAGATGTTTTGTATTTATCTCCTGTTTGTGGCTTATATTTTCAAGTTTGTGTTGTCTTTGTGCACAACTTCTTTGTGAGAATTTATAGGAAGAGAGCTACTCGATACAATACCAAACTTGACGAGAACTTCTTTGGAAGCCCCTTTTCTGTAATTTAGATAGCTTAAAGGATGATGATGAATATGTAAGAAACCCCGAAATTTAACCGTAGAAAGCAACTAAAATATGAACTGTAAACGATCTCCAAAAATAAGTAGGTTTGTTTAGCTTCTAACTCTTTGCTCTTCCTTGTATATTCTTTTGCTGCAAGAGCTTGGTATTTGTCTCTTAGTGTCTGTTATTGCTCTGATTTAGTGAATCAAAAGCCCTTTTCTTCCATTTAGATAGCTTAAAGGATGATAAACGTTTGAGAAAGAAATTTAATCGTAAAAAGCAGATATAATATGAATTGTAAATCATCTTTAATAATGAGTAGATTTGTTTAGCTTCTAAACTCCTACTCTATTTATCTGGCTGCCATTGTCAAGTTTATGTCTGGCTGCACAACTTCTTGTAGGAATTTATAGAAAGAGCTATTTGACTTCATAATTTTAAATGTTTTCTTGTTCACCCTTGTCTTGCAGCCTGAGTCATCTTCATCTAAGGGGAAAGTGTCAAAGCTTCACAAGAGAAAGCATCAGATCACTGCGTTATTCATGGACATGAAGCAGAAGGAGACAGAGCTAACAGAGAGACGTTCAAAAGGATTGCTCACTAAAGCCGAGACACAAGCTAAATACGGATGGTGATTTGCTCTTGTTCCTCTCAATCTTGTGAGATTGGCAACATATTTTATGTAACTCTTTTTTTTTCCTTTTACTATCTTCCAAGGTCTAAGCTTAATGTAATACTCATTTTCTTATATGAATGAATCTACTCTCACCAGAATGCTTTGATCGACTCGCAAGCTGTTTATAAGGCTTTATCGCTTTGAAAATAATTCTCAGAATTAATCCAAAACCTGTCTTTGAATACAAGAGATCTATTCACTACTACTGTTTTGGGAGCTGTCAAAAACCCGAACCTAATCAATCTCTTATAGAGCATCTTAATATCCTGAAGTTTCGCCAGTGGTAAAAAACTCATTTGCGTTTAACAAAAAATTTTTGAACTACCGATCTAGTTTCTAGAGTCTCTGATCCAAATGCATATGCATTTGATGTGGCTAAGCTTGCGTCCATCAAGATTTTCATTTATGTGATCGGCTTCGACCCTTTGGTCCTACCTTTCGCGTTTTGGCGTTTGAACGAGGTCTGAGCTGCAGTGGGAAGCGGCCATTCAGTTTTAGATCCATGATGAGAGTTTAGAAGATCGAAAATATCGAATAGACAGTTGTGATCGGGGAAGATAAAGGAGGCAAAGGGGAAAGACAACAAACCATCTTAATGTACTTGAGTTGTTTCAGGATCTCATCTGTTTCCAGTTCCTGAGGAAACGAACAAAAGATGCATTGTATTAACTTTTAATGTATTCGTTAGGAGTATGTAGAGAATCTGTCTCAAGAATCAATGACATTGTTATGGAGAAAGATGAAGCAAGACAGCATGAATGTACACTGCTTAGGCTCTCAAAGTACTAACGTTTCACCCTCGAAAGAATTCTTTTTTGAGGAAAAGAAGATATAAGAGTACTTGGTAAGAGAGTTTTGGACCTGAGGAACGGCACAATCAGCATGAGATGGATCCCAAAAGACGCAGCAGAAGCATTCCCACTCGTTGGTCTGTACCTCTGAGCGAGGAGCCCTGTGTATATCCAGTTAAACTAAGCATATTGAGTCATTCATTTTACACCAATGTCAGCAGTTGCCGATATGAGACAAGGAGGGAAATATTGGAAAGAAGCTTGATGAAAAGGTGATAGATAACAAGATACAGGAAAGACGAGAGCATGAGCCAAGAAATAGAACGTGCTAAATTTTTCACGTTACCTACGCCACTTCCCGCATATATCTCCATTACTATCCTCCTCTCTGCATTGGAGCCAATTAACTGCAGAACGTGGTTTCTTACCATTCTTGGACTTCTTGAGATCCTACAAAGAAGGATCACAACTCTCTGAAATCCAGTTAAATCTGTGGCAACGTAAAACACATTATTATCCACTAACTGGGAACTTACATGCATATAGTCTGACTGATCAATCTCCAAGGGTTCACCGACAAAAGAAGTATCACTGCATTGAGATCAAATTATTTTTGTATGTCAACCAGATCAAATAAAGGCCACTCATTTTGGTGAAAGGACATCTTTTATTTCAAAATACGACTCAAAAATTCAAAGGACTGGTGATAGTTGAAGTTAAATACCTCATGGTTGGACCTGACCAGTCTGGAACATCCGCTTGAAACTCTGTTCCGACTCGAATTCCTATTACAAACGGTTCTGTAACTCTGCATTTCCGTTCCCGTGATCTCCCCTTAACCTTTGTCTTTGATGACTTCATTTTCAAACAGGATCGACAGAGCCAGTCATCAGTCTCTGCAGCTTCTTTCATTCGAACACCGCAGCACCTTGTATGATATGCTTCTTGACATTCATCACAAATTAACATCTTCTCGACAGTTCCTGCCTTATCACAACGTTTGCACTGTCTGAAAGGGCTGCTACTACCGTCTGTATCTGTCTCAGAAGCCTCAGCATCAGAGGAATCGCAATCAGTAGCTTCATTTTCACCAGTTTTACTGGAACCTGAAGCCAATTCAGAACTGGGTTTTGACGAGCAGCTGTCATTTGTTCCATTAGAGGAACATGTCACTTCGGTAACTTGGGTATTATCTGTAAGTTCTAGAGAACTGTACACTTGTTCAACATGAGAAATACTATTTGCTTTGGGCTTCTTCCGCCTATACACTAGAAAGCCATTAACCCGACCACCAATAGATTTCCCTCTCTGCTTCCTCCGGCTATACATAAGCAAGACATCAGATGTATCACCATTTCTCTTGGTTTCCCCAATATGACTTTCAGTAAAACTGCCATTAGATTTCACCAACTGCTTGCTTTGGCTGTAAACAGGTCGATGACCACTATTCTTAATTTCTCCAGGGTTAGCTCCAGTAAAACCCCCATCAGCTTTAACTACGTGCCCCCTTTGGCTATATTTGGAAGAGTCAGCATGATCACCGCTTATCTTGGTTCCTCCAGAGACTTGTTCGCTAAAACTACAAATATTAGATTTTACTCCACCTTTCTTTCTGCTGTTATACACGAACCAATTATCTAATCGAGTTCCTCTTCTCTTGGTTTCTCCACAGTCGTTGCCAGAGACAAAAGCATCATCAATCCCATCAGCCCTTATTGTAGTTTCTCCAGTAACACAATTGCTGTTGCCTCTCTTTTTCTTTCGGCTATAAACAAGACAGTTGTTGAATCGATCTTTCCTTTTTATGCTTTCTCCAGGGTTATAAACTGGGACAATAGAGTCATCAAGTGAAATATCCTGTTTCTTGCATTTTCCTGGGTTATTTTCCTCAGTACCCCCAGGTCTCACGCTCCTCTTCCTTCGACTATACACAAGTGAAGTCAGGGCCTTTTCCGATACCTTATGCATAACAGTTTGCTCTGGACAACTTACTTGAAGTTTCGGATGGTTTAATTCATCAAGATTCATTACATCAGGGACTGGAACAGCTACAAGAAAGCTTACTTGAGACTGATCGGGAAGTTTGTGGATCATCTGATAAGTGTTAGCAAGCGACATCCAATTAAAAGCAGCAAATGGGTCTTGATACTCAGATGCGTTCAGTAGACTAGTTTCAACAGAAGCGCTGAACGAACTTTCCACCAACATGTTTGCCTGAGAAAACCAAAAAGTATCTGAAAGCACATCACTTCTAAGTACCGGTGAGTCTGTTGGTCAACTTCTTCATGTAGTCCCTCCGGAAACCCATAATCCTTCTGTTCTCCTAAATGTCAAAAACAAAACATGGAACAGAGTCAATATGCAAGAAGACAAATTCCATGATTAGCATTTCAATAAGTTATCTTCTTATCACTAACTTGGATCAATTTCACAGTAACTTTTGTCCAACACATTGTTTTAAAATCACTCTAGTCACTTATAAAGAGCCCGAAGGGTTCCTCTCTTGATTCTTATTTCCATAATTTTTTGGTATTGCATCCTAAGTCCAATCTCACATGAGAAACCCAGTTCGTCCCTATAGTGATAAAGTGCAAACTTTTTCACTATAGGGACATGTTTGATCCAGGATGATCTTCAAATCCGAATCTAGCATCCAAGTTTAGAAAACCACAAAGTTTCGGATCTAACTTGACTCAAATCTGGAAACCCATGCTCCTTTCAAACGCTAACACATGGATTATATGCACTTTCGATTCAAAATAAGCAAATCTAAAACATCTTAAACCCACGTACAAAAAACGATTATGCAGTAAGCAAATTTTTCTTCTATGCTGAAATTCCAGTCGCAAATCGAAGCAATCTCTGTACAATTTTAGATATTTTAGTCGTCCTTAGCCTGAGAAATTCACAACAATACATACTCCGTTCTTATGAAACCCTAGAACAAAATCAATGGGCACACAACCATCGGAGACTAAAACACCAAAAATTCGATTCCAGTAATGCACAAACGTTCATATACCCTCTCACAAATCACACTCAAATCAAGTACAAAAACAACAACGATACAATGAGAGCGATAGATACACAAACAAGTTTCTTGCAGAAAGAACACAAGAGTAATCGCATTTACCAGATGACTACGAAGAGACAATAGAAACGCTTTTTTGGGATTCTCCGAGTTGTGGCGTTCTTCTGCACTTAAGCCACATTGACGCAAGCTCACTCTCTCTCTCTCTCTGGCAAAACAACTTTCTTGATTTTCCTGTGGAGTTTCTTTCATATATAGCTTCAAAATCTGATTTATAATTTCACCGCTCAGATTTTTTTCTTGTGTAAAAAGGGTCTATCTTTTTAATTTCTTGCATTCTAATCCCTGAATCTACCAGTAGAAAAAAGTCGCACAATTCAATATTTAGAAACAAAGTTAAAAGCAAATAAGAATTAATTGAATTACACAGAATTTATATTTCTCTGGCATTTTTATATACATACATAGTGCTGAACTGTACAAAGCTACATGTGTAATTGGACTCCATTAATTCTAAGAAGATCAAACAATACCAAACTACATCTGATTCTGCAACATAACAACATATCTCCAAGAGGCTCAAATTTATCTGTTATGGGAACAAACAACTATTGAATCCTAAACAAGAAGACTTGCCTAAGCAGTTTCTAGACTTTCTGGGTACTGAATCTTCAAGTCCAAACAAAGCTTCTCTTTTAACACTTCAAAGTTGTCCTCCTCTTGTCTATTTCGTCTTCAAGAAGTTGCTTTAAGCTCATATCGTTGCTTGAGCTTGTCAAGGGACTAAAACTCGACAATGACAAAGATGTGACAAATTAGAAGTTGCAATAAGAATATGCCAACCAATGGCAATGGTCAGAAATAGCACAAGTTGTGAGAGCAGTACTATATCATGAATTTAACTTCTATTTTTGACTTACACCTAAGAGTTCAGAGAAGAAAAAAACAAGTTGTGTTACTACTGTGTCTTTTAATCTGCGACTAAAGGAAGAAAAAGAGTCACTTGCCTGCTGGAAGAAGCAGTCTCGTTTGCAGAATCTTGAAGTTGAAGAAAAAAAAACAGCTCTCTCAAAACCAGCCAACTTTATAATAACACAAAACACATTTTTTATCCACTAAATTAGAAGCTTACATGCATATATTCTGACTGATTAATTTCCGTGGCCTCAGGTTCACCAACAAAAGACGTAGCACTGCACTGAAAACAAAATATTTTTGTATGTCAACTAAATCAAACAAAGGCAACTCGTTTTGCCATTTTGGTGAAAGGAACAACACCCATTTACCAGTAGATATCTCTGACACCACAGTAGGACTCAGAAATTCAAAGGACTATTGGATCTGACCAGTCTTGAACATGAACATCCGCTTGGAGTTCTTTTCCTGTTTGAATTTCTATTACAAATAGTGTTGTAAGTCTCCATTTCCATTCCAGTGAAATTCTCCCCTAAATCTTGGTCTTTAATGACTTCTATTTCAACAGGACGGACAGAGCCAGTCATCAATCTCTGCAACTTCTTTCACTCGAACACCATCACAGCTTGTATGATATGCTTTTTCAGATTCATCACAAATTAGCATATGTTGCACACTTTCTGGCTTATCACAATGTTTGCACTGTCTGAAAAGCTGCTACTACCGTCTCATGACGTCTCAGAAACAGAGGAATCGTAATTTGTAGCTTCATCTCTCCCAGTTTTACTGGAACCTGAAGCAATTTCAGAAATGGCTTTCAATGACAAGCAGCTGTCATTTGTTCCATAAGAAGAACATGTCACTTCGGTAACTTGGGTATCGTCTATAAGTTCTAGAGCACTGCACACTTGTTCAAAATGAGAATTACCATCTGCATACTGGCACTAAAGAGCATGAGAACTGACAATAGAAAGTTGATCATCATTTTTCTTGGTCCTCTTGGGTCATCTTGTTGAAAGAAGTAGTGTACCTGCATATGCAAAACCCTCAACGCATCAGATTCATCATTTTTATGTATTGATACATAAAAAAACAAAGCCAAGTCAAGTTGAGATGAAGGCAGAATTTAAAGTTCCTGCTGCCATCCAACTAAAGAACATTGAAGACAAAGCAATCGGATATGTTTGAAAAGCTACAAAAGAGATTACAAAATAGGAACCAACTTACATTTTCCACAGAGAATCATTTCCTCTTCGTGTGGTGTTTCTCGCTTACTACTGATGAACATAGTTACAAGTGTGTTTCTGTCACTTGGATCTCAGTCTCCGTCGTCAGAAATCATCTCATACAAAAGACCGTCTTTTCCAAATGTACTCTGAGAAAAAAAGGAAATCATAAGCTGTGAAACATATCCACCAAAACTATCATCCACCACCAATAGTGTTGCAAACAAACAAAAAGTGAATTTTAAATCTTGACATAACGAGAAGGTAGCTAATCTTATGAGCATGAAAGAGTAAAACAGCATATCATCATCAGAGGCTTGCGAAATAAATTGAAGATAAACCATATGGTTCCTCATACCATCAGAAACTTCTACCAACTTTGTTGATACATAAACGTCACAGTCGTTAAAATCCAAAGATACTCTCATTGTCTTGGCCTTGCAGATCTTATTGAAATAAGAAAGTTACATGCAACCTGGAAAATTTGAAAACATTGAGGAACCAATGTGTAGAAATTGACTATCTAAAATCGAGATCATGATCTTGCTTGGTCGGTTCAATCACCGGAGGCGAGTTGTATCCGAGACGAAGAATTCACTCAGTCGTCCCCTGCATCTTTACTTTTGGTTCATTCTTACGCGTTTTACACTATAGTCCCTATATTTGACAACTTATTTATAATTTGCCTTAATGTTTTTAGCCTATAAGTATGCTCTAGTCCCTGTATTTCTAAGCATATCTCGAATTTGTCTTATATATTGTAAATACATATTTCTGAGACAAACAAGTCATTTTTTGTTTGCATCAAGAAAAAGAAAAGAGAAGAAAGTCATTTTGTATTGGAGATTCTTTGCTGGTCTCTTTTTTTTTTATTATTTGCCCGCTAATTATATATTATAGTCAATGTGTACAAGAGGTTCAAGAAAAGGACATAAATTCCATTGAGTTATTTGCCCGCTAATTACTTGATCGTTTCCTATATGTAAAGATAATACAATTAAAAATATACTGCTGATCTCATGTTATATGATTAGCCAACACTATTTGGTTTTAATATCTTACGTTTATTTTTGTAAATGATAAATCGTATTTTTAAATCTATCAGTGTAGAAGTTAGTAACTTTTAAAATCTCCTTGGGAATTTCATTTATACTTACATAATTAAATCAAGAACACTCACACATAAAACTCTTTAAACTTGTTTTCAAATTTAAATTTTCAAGTCTTTCAACTTCGTTAAAGTAACTTTATGAACAAGAATCTATTTCACCAAGATGATAACTAAACATGTCCTGTTACTAAGAAGATATCTTTTAGACAACAACTAATAATCAACAAAATAGTAGAAATTTTTCTACGAGTAGAGATCCAATAATGTTTAAACTTGAGATCATTGCATTCTTCTTATTATAGTGATTGTAGGAAGAGAATCATTTGAAGCAGAGGCTTTGGTGCTCTATGAAGCCGATGCAGCCTCCATCATAACAGCATATAGACATTGGTGCTTTCTAGATAGCTCGTAGCGTGGTGTCTGAACCCTGTATCCAAACGTACGTAGCTAAAAAGTAACCGGTGTGGTTGAGATGGGTTTTCAAAAGTAAAGAAGAGGGCTTTAAACATAATCAAATCCATTTTCCTAACTTTGGATTGTCTTTATCTTCTCAACTCGGCTCCCATTGGAAGAGTTTTCATATGGCTTAGTTTATAATATGAATGAAAAAACCCTCAATGAAATAGAAACAGGAAATCTATAGTGACATTGTAATGGCTTATACCATAATCAGAATATTGATTTCCTCATTTAGAATTCTTTTCATCTAAAAGCTGTGAAATGGAGAAAAAGTTGGCAAGCATGAACAAAGAATCTAGAAAGTTAATGTATATAATACAGTTATCGTAAACAAATATATCAAGAGAACAAACCTTTCAAGCTTGCTTCTAAGTTTTTAGAAGTTAAAATTAGAGTTATGCAATTCTATTGTTGTGTGGAACACTCTTTGCAATAGAAGTGATCGAGGTTTTTAGCTGCCTTTATTTGTCATTACAACAATGATGAAACTTGAACCAATGATAATTTGCTGTAACATCAACAAAAGACATTCACTAATCTATTATGTTATGTGTGTGGTTTTGATATTACAATTTTAGATTATTAAACAGAAAAAGATTAGTAAAAAAATTAATCTCCATCATACATAAAAAAATTTATAATTAAGTAACAAAATTTTGAGATTTTGGCTGGATAGAACTACTTTATATTTTTTTAACTGAATTTATTCATTAAATAGAGATTTTGGTTTATTATGGTAGATAAACATTTTCCAAAACTATTGGTATATTTTCCATTAATTTATCACAAAAAACTGATTATTTACTTTAATTAAATGGTCATTTATTTTGAAAGAAATATTATTACTGTAATAATAAAAATACCTATTTTTAGGTTGAAAAACTTTCTGTCCAAATAACAATTAAAAATAATAATTTCCTTTCTGGAAAAAACAAATTAATATTTAGTTGACTACTTCATCACAATCATCATCATTGTCGTCATCTGTCACTACTTTGCGTCTGTAATCTCACGCAACAGACAATATTCATATTTAATTCTCCTTTCAATCTTCATCTTCAGTCTCGACTAAAGGTATGAGAATGAGAAAACGAAAGTGTTGTGATAAACCTTTGACCTAATTTTCCTTTCTGTCTATATCTTTACTGATCTCCTAAGAGCTCTGTGATTGATTTGTCTGAGAATTGTTCATCTTCTCTCGCCCTGGGACTTGATTGAGACGCAAACAGAAGACTAAGCTCTCTGTCTCCGTCGGAAATCGAGCCAGCTATGTCGGAATCTTCGGGATCCTTGGTTTTGAGTAGAGCAAACGAGTCAGATAGTCGCTTCGCCAATCTCAGGGGCGTCCGGTGGCGCGTGAATCTCGGAGTTCTTCCGTCTTCAACTTCTTCAATTGATGAACTTCGCAGAGCAACAGCCGATTGTCGCCGAAGGTACACTTTCTCATTGTAAATAACGAAATCTATATTGCCGAGAATTCTCTGTTTACGCTCTGTTTTGTGGCGATTTATCTTCATAAACCCTAAAGCTCATAACCATCAGGATTTGAGGAGATTAGTTGTCAACGATCATATTCATGGTGCTCAATGTATGGTATCATAATTTATAGTGCAATGTTTGTCATGTAGATATGCTCTTCTCAGGAGAAGACTTTTGATGGATCCACATATACTCCAAAATGGTAGAGATTCCCCAAATCTTTTCATCGACAACCCCTTGTCGCAAAATCCAGGTAAGCTTTTGTTTCTTTTGCTCATATTCAAAGCATATACATTGTCTTTAGAGTGGCTAGGTATGCCAGAGCCCTCTGTGTGTGAGCTTATTCATGGTTATATCATTCAATTCTATGCAGATAGCAAATGGGGCAGATTTTTTCGTAACGCTGAGTTGGAAAAAACACTTGACCAAGACTTGTCGAGGTTATATCCAGAACACTGGTGTTATTTTCAAGCGCCTGGATGCCAAGGCATGCTAAGACGCATTCTATTGTTGTGGTGCCTTAAACATCCCCAGTATGGGTATAGGCAAGGTTCATGTTTTGCGCATTCCTTTTGTTGTTCTGCAGTTTCTTGGTCTGTGTCATCATTTTTTATATTGCGTAATCTACTACAGAAGTCAAGGCAACTAGAAAGAAGAATCTACACACTAGAGCAATCTATCTGATTCGTAAAATGACTATAGATATGGAATTTGCTAAATTATGCTAATTATCTTTACAGGTTAAGAGTTCAATTGCTTATGTATCATCTGCTTGTTCGCATTTTTCTTTGCAGGAATGCACGAGCTTTTGGCACCCCTCCTTTATGTACTTCATGTTGATATCATGCGTCTTTCTGAAGTGCGTAAAAACTATGAGGATTATTTCACCGACAGATTGGATAGTTTATCTTTCGAGGAAAGAGATGTCACTTACACCTTTGATTTCAACAAGTTTATGGATTCTATGGACGATAATGAGATTCGTTCCCAGGGACATTCAAAGAAAATAATCAGCCTAGATGAGCTTGATCCTGAAGTCCAGTCCATTGTGATGTTGAGTGATTCTTATGGGGCAGAAGGTGATCTTGGGAGTGTTTTGTCTGAAAAATTCATGGAACATGATGCTTACTGTATGTTCGATGCTCTAATGAATGGGATTCATGGTTGTGTCGCCATGGCTGGATTTTTTGGTTACTCTCCAGCCAAAGGATCCCACACTGCGGTAACTCCAGTTCTTGAAGCGTGTACTGCATTTTTTCTTCTCTTGGCTGTTGTTGATTCATCTTTGCATAGCCATCTGGTTGAACTTGGTGTTGAACCCCAATACTTTGGTCTTCGTTGGTTGAGGGTTTTGTTTGGAAGAGAATTTTCCCTTCAGGATTTGCTGTTAGTGTGGGACGAGATATTTTCAGCAAATAATAGTGCAAGAACGTTTACAGATGATGATAACAGAAACCACCGCTTCAGGATCTTTGATTGTCCTCGGGGAACCTTAATCTTGGGAATGGCTGTTTCAATGATATTATATTTAAGATCTTCTTTGCTTTCTAGTGAAAATGCAACATGCTGTCTACAGAGACTATTAAATTTTCCAGAGAACATTGACCTGAACAAGATAATACAGAAGGCCAAGTGGTTACAAGCTTTTGTTTTGGATGCTGATGTGCGATCAGCTCTATCACTTAATGGTGTTTTTGACCAGACACGTTCTGTGCCTACAAGAACTAAAAGTTTTTCATCTGGCTCCACTTCACCTAACTCTCCTTTGCTTATCGCACACGAAAGCTACTGGGAGGAGAAATGGAGGCTTCTACAAAAAGCCGAAGAAGAAGAGAGGCAAACTGGTTTGAAGAAACAGAGTCATCCTACACAGAAGAAAAAGAGGTGGTTGAATGTGACTAAAATTTTCAAAGCAATGACTCTATCACGTTATAAGACTCGAAGTTTACTTGAAGATCTGTCTAAGAAGTTCACTCCTGACCTAGAGGAAGCTAATGCGAGTGAAAATTTGATAGATGTTGATTGTCCTGTGACTGTAAACAAGGAGAACAGTCCTCCTCAAGAAACTGAGGAAGGCACTATCAATTTCCATTCTGCAGATGAAGAGAGTATAATAAGTGGAAATGCATCCAGTGAGGAGAATGCATCCGTCTACTCAGACCCAACCAGTCTTATCGGAGATTCGAACTACCTTGAAAACGATTCAGAAAGCAGCACATGTCCAGATTTGTCTCCTGATGAAAACGATACAAGTGTAGATTCACGTAGTGAAGATAACTCATCTGTCTCCTCAGAACCAACAACTCTTGCCAGAGATTCAGATTACATTGGAAACAATTCAGATTCAGTTCCTCATGAGAACTATAAAGGTCAAAAAACACGTGTAGATTCACCTCTTCCTATATCTCTGCATTCGAGAAATGAGTATCAAGTACCTCAATCTAATGAAGACGATTCCACAGATAAATCTGTGAGCATTATTACCAAGGAGCACAAGCTTGTAACGGGAATAGTCCATTGGTTTCAGAAGTTTAAACGCATTTTTTCCGGTGAAGAGACTTCTAATAAAAACGCTTCTTATGCTACAAAATCCAGCGCTATAGAAAGTACAATAAACCAAGTGGGTTGCTACTCTGAGTCCCATCGCCAAGCTTTATCTTCTTCCAGAAATGGAGAATCAGATTCGATTCTGATGAAGACTCTGAAGAACCTTGGCCAGTCTATACTCGAACACATTCAGGTAACTTCTTAGTTCTTACATCATTCATGTGTTTCAACAGATCAATCACAATTATAATTGTCAAGAGAGTAAAATTGGGGTATCGAATTGGTAAAAAGTAATTCACATAAGGTTTCGAAGATGTCAGTAAGAAGTATAGGACTATTCTGATGATTTAAGCACTGTTCTTTTCAGGTAATCGAGTTGTTTTTCCAACAGGAACCTGGTCTGGTTCAGGGAGAACGGAACATAGTTAAAACAAATTTGATCGAAAAGGGACAAGCCACAGTTACAACAGCACTTAAGGAGCTTCGGAAAATCAGTAATTTGTTGTCAGAGATGTGAGGTTGGGTTCTCTCATTTATTTGTAGTCAGCTCTGTATATACATTTTGCAATGTATATTGTTTCAGAGTAACTAATAAAGAAAGAAGTTTCTGTATTCAATCGAAATGTTGTTGGTTCGAAATTGTTTGGAGTTTCAGTGTCACTGACCAAGGTGTTTTCTGAAGCTGTTATAGACATGATTTACTTCACCAATGGGTTCTCGCTCGAAAGTTTAATGCTAAATAGCTTCATACTAGAGTCATGCTAAGCTAAACAATTAGATAAAACACTAGTTCAAATTCAATTAATATCTCTGTACACGAGAGATGAAGCCTAGATTAGAAGCAAACACTAATTCAAGTTCTTGTGTTGAATAAGGTAAACATTGATACATCTAATCTATGTTTTGGAACCAGGAAATAGTGAAGTTATGAATCCAAAAACAATCCAAAAACATTATCTAACAAATGATCAACGAGTTCATATAGTCTCAAGAATTTCCAGCTAACTCTATTGTTTCCCCTGATCCATATTAAAGTGTCCATGTTAGTGTGGAAGGAAGATTGATTTTGACTTTGTTCATGTCACTTGTAGTTTCTTTATGTTATCAATAGACTCAGTTTAAAACTTTCATTGTCAACTAATAATAAGACCTATATATATATATATATATATACACAATTAGCCCACTTGAAAATTGGTCAACTGACAGAAGACCACCAAAAGTCGTTGTTATGATATTAACAGAAAGAAACTCTTCAAATATCCCAACTTTCCTCTATGACTTCAAGAGATAGTGCTTCACCATCAGCCAACATGGCTATAGAATAATCTTTATAATCAAATGTATTGGAGAAAGAAACAAGCTTCGCTTAAGTATTGCAGAAGAGACTGGTATTGAATTCTTGTATGATAAGTTCTGATCAAGAGCTTTTGTAACTAAATAAGGCGTTACAACTTTCTTCCCTTGATTTCACTCTCAAGCTTCTTCGCTGATCTTGTTCTTCTTGTTCGTGCACTAGACCAATCAGGTACACAAAGTCTTGCAAATGTATAGATATGGGTGCGTTTTTCAGGCTTTAAATCTTTATGTATGTGTGTGTGTTTATATTACAGGTTTTGTCAGTATAGATTGCTGTATACCGGAAGATTCAAGCTATAATGATGAAACCACAGACATTAAATACGTTTCAGATGCTGCTTTTGTTGAGTTCGGAATAATTCATAGCATAGATCCTGCGTTTCAGACAAGTTCTCTTGAGAAGCAGTTCCAAAACGTTAGGAGCTTCCCTGAAGGCAAGAGAAACTGTTACAGTGTGCAGCCTCCTCGGGGAAAAGGCTTCACGTATTTTTATCTTGGGGTAACTATAATAGTCTAGGAAAAGCACTCGAGTTCGATCTTTATCTTGGGGTCAATCTCTGGGATTCTGTTACTATTGACAATGTAACTACGATAGTTACCAAGGAGATCATCCACACTATTGGTTCAGATCATGTTCATGTGTGTCTTGTTCATAAAGACAAAGGAACTCCATTCTTATCTGTTTAGAGCTTAGGCTCTTGAAGAGCGATACGTACGAGACTTCTTATGCCTCCATAGCTCTCAAATTATCGAGTTTTTAGCACAAACCTCACGATAGATTCGAATATCAACAATGGATACCAGCCTGCTCGTGCCGTCATGAACACTGCTTCAACACCTTTGAACGCAAGATTAGACATAAGCCTCTCATTGGGAACCAATTTTCCCTTCGTGGAAGTTCTACGTGTACATGCATTTTTCTGAAGTTCAAGAGATACCAAGCAACGATACAGAGAATTCTCGGTGATTTGAAATGATAAAACTAACCTGTATGATAACTTTAGCCCTCGCTTCTTGTATACAGACACACTTTACACTCAGAATCCTGTCACTGGACCAAGCCACGAATTTATTCTCAAACGAACTGCTAAATCTACGCTCCCACCAATCATCAACGCCATAGAGACGTATCGTGTCAACCAGTTTCTTCAATCACCTACTGATCAACAAGATGGTATATATGGTTTCATGTTTTAAAACAGAACTTGACCGGTCTTTTTCATCATTACCTTTGCACTAATCCATGTTTGGTGTAAATTATAGTTGATGCAATTATGAGAATCAAGTCCAAGTATGGAGTGAAAAAGAACTGGCTTGGAGTAACTTGTGCTTCAGAAGAGTACCCTTGGAAGGATATTAACTGCAGCTATGTCGATAAAGAGTCTCCGAGAATTGTTTCTGTGTAAGCTTATCTTCAAATGCTTATGCATGTATTTGTTAATTCTCTCTCCTGTTCTCACAAGAGCTTTTGATCTGCAGGAATTTATCCTTAAGTGGCTTGACTGGCGAGATAGATCCAGCCTTTTCCAACCTTACGTTGATACAGAAACTGTCTGTATTTTCGATTTGATGGCAAACCTTTAGTACACACACTTTTGTGTTATCTTTTTAACTGACGCAACCAAGTTTCATTTCAGGACTTATCACACAACAGTTTAACATGAAATGTACACGAATTCCTCGGAAATCTACATAACTTGACGGAGTTGTAAGTCATACTAATTGGAGTTGTATATTACATAAACGATGACATGTACTACCTGGAGAATTTTTATTGATTCTATGTCTGCATAACCTTGGAAGGAAACAAGCTAACGGGTGCTCTTCCTCTGAAACTAATAGAAAGATCAAGCAGTTGGATCGCTTTCACTGAGGTCGGTTCATGATTATCTTACGCTTTTAAACGCATTGCAGATCGTCTCTAGCTGTTGAACCACTTCTGTCTATGTTTTGGCCTATTGTGTTCATGTTTTCATGCATTTTAATTGTAAGAGTTGGCGGGAATCCCGACCTCTGCGTGTCTTCTTCTTGTCAAAGTCCGGATTTGAAGACAAAGAAGAATGTTTACACTATTCCATTAGTAGCATCAGTCGCGGGAGTGCTTGGTCTTGTAATAGCAATAGCTTTGTTCTTGGTGTACAAGAAGAGACATCGAAGTGGTAAAGACATCCTAAACTGATTGTTCTTTAATTCTAACATTACTTGTAAGAAAAATTCTCATGATATCTTTACAGACGGCTCTAATAGTGTTAGGACTGGGCCATTGGAGACAACAAAACGATACTACAAATACTCTGAAGTTGTGAAAGTTACAAACAACTTTGAGAGAGTTGTTGGACAAGGAGGTTTTGGAAAATTATACCATGGTGTCCTAAATGAAAAGCAAGTCGCTGTCAAGATTCTGTCTGAATCATCGGCTCAAGGGTACAAAGAGTTCAGAGCAGAGGTCAGTCTCTTATATACTCTAAAAAGTTCAGTCTTTCTAATATGATTGGGTAATTGAGTAATCGGGATATCATCCACTTGTTTAACATCAGGTTAGAACTTCTCCTGAGAGTCCATCATAAGAACCTAACTGCTCTTATAGGATACTGCAACGAAGTCAAGAAGATGGCGCTTATATATCTATGAGTTTATGGCTAATGGAACCTTAGGAGATTATTTGTATTTGTCAGGTCAGTCTCTCTTCTCCTTAATTTTTGTCACTGGTCTTTTGCTGATCTAGCCGGAGGACACTAAACTCACCTTTTGGTTAGTTTCTTAATCAAGGGAAAAAATCTTATGTCTTGAGCTGGGAAGAGAGGCTACACATATCATTAGATGCTGCGCAAGGTTTAAATGATCTTGAAACACACATACCAGAATAAGAAATGGAAAAATCAAATGAAATGAAATTATTCTTGTGTTACTCTGAAACTCAGGGCTTGAGTATCTTCACAATGGCTGCAAGCTTCCCTTTGTACAAAGAGATGTAAAGCCAGCCAATATCCTAATCAACGAGAATCTTCAGGCCAAGATCGCTGACTTTGGGTTATCTAGCAGCGTCGCATTGGATGGTACTAACCAGGATACAACTGCAGTTGCTGGAACTATCGGTTATCTTGACCACGAGTAAGTAAATAGCTTTTTTTTATAACGTTCTGATATTAGCTTTTAATGGTTTCTGAGACATTGTTTTAATTAAAGGTACCACTCGATGCAGAAGTTAAGTGAGAAGAGTGATGTTTACAGCTTCGGGGTGGTTCTTTTAGAGGTTGTCACGGGCCAACCGGTTATTACACGTTCAAAATCAAAAGCAGAGAACAGGCACATAAGCGACCGGGTCGAGGCTCTTATGTCCACAGGAGATATCAGAGGCATTGTGGATCCAAAGCTAGGAGAGAGGTTTGATGCTGGTTCAGCATGGAAGATCACTGAAGTAGTAATGACTTGTCTGTCTCCTACCTCTAAAAATAGACCTAAAATGAGTCAGGTGGTGGCTGATCTGAAGGAGAGTGTAAGCAGAGCAAGAGCCGGTGGAGGTTCCGGCACCAGTAGTTTTACAGAGCCGGCGATGACGAAATTTGACTCCGGAATGTTTCCTCAGGCGAGGTAGATGATTGTTGAATCCATCTGAGTTTTTAAATTTCAAGAAACTTTAAAGTTCTGTGTGGTGTGGAGTGTGATTAAGAAGAAGAAGGACAAGGTTGAAATTGTGTTTTCTTTTTGTACGATACTTGACTGTACATGAAGTTTCATACTTCCATGTTTAAAGGTTTTTGTCATTTTCTCAGTTTGATCAATCAGAGTTCTCTGACCAGAAGAAAATTAGAAAAACATAATTTGAGAAATAGCTTTTTGAGTTGCTAATGTTTTGACTAGATTCCTGTAAGCAGTGTTCTAAAAAGCAATGTCTAGGCACTTGGCGAGTAAACATTTCTACTATTAAATAGAGTTATAAGTATTACTTTTGATACATTCAAGACCACATTATGAACTCAAAAAGACAGTTTTTCTTCACTCTGTTATTCGCTTTAACCTTCCTCATGGCATCCACGAAATATAAAATATAATAAAATCAAACAAACCGAAGTCATCAATGCGTGGGTTTGAATACTGTAATAGGATATCGTTTGATAATCATTGTATGAAACATGGCATTGAAAGGCATGTTTATAATGTTACATGGTACGAGACCAAGTTTCTTTAAAGTTGATGTAGATGTTTTCTTCAGACATTTATCTTCTGAAATTCTGATTTGTAAGTGCTGTTAGAGTTATCTGCTCTTCCTTGAAGCTTGTCTCCGGGGTAATCTCAGTTGTCTCTCCAAATCCAGTCCATGCTAATGTTTATGTTCTTCACGTCTTTTAGAATCCAATATTTTTTATGTTATCCAGAAAGCCATTGAAATAGTCATTGGTTATGCAGCCAAGACTAATAAAGATTCTTTGAACTGTGTCCATTAGTTATGTAAACAGGTATAGAAAATGCCTTAGTCGTTGGTGTAATATTTAAATATTCAGATAAAAATTCCATTAACCTAATGACTTGGTCTTGCTGATTATTTTATGATCTATGTGATCAATAAAGGTCATTTATATATCAAACAACATGGATGCCAAATAGTCTCAAACAAGAAAGAGTTGACTTTTTAACCAGTAAATATTGGTTGTTTGCTCTAAGCTTATATATAATACTTAGAAGGAATTTTGAAATTTATGAAACTTGATGGCTCGCTTCCAGTTACTTATGTTGGTTTCATTCATAAGCTTTGTTGTTCTTGTTCAAGCTCAAGACCAATCAGGTACATAATTAATAGTCTGGTTTGAGTTGACTCTTCAGATATTGATTATGTGTTCGGCAACTCCGCCATCGTTGTACCCCGAAGCCCTTACAGTGAAACCCATTGTTCAAGCGCTTCCAGCACCGTGAGTTTTTTTCATTTTTTCTTCCTTCTCCTTTCTATCAAAATTCTAGGGTTTATGCTCTCTGAATTAAGGCTTAGGTTTTTTTTTGTTTTAAACCTTCATTTTGTGTTCTTACGCTTTGACACTGTCGCACGAACGACTGATTAATTGACTTATAAAAGTTTGTAGCTTTTTTACTATTCCAACGCTCGAAGATCGATGAGATGCTCTTATAATTTATCCTTAATTCTTCTTCTTTCTACTTCTAACTGTCAGAAGCAATATAAAGATTCCCTTAGATCTACTACGGGAGATATTGTCCCGCCTCGGATTAAAAGCCAACATACATGCTTCTCTTGTCTGCAAGACATGGTTTGAAGCAGCTGTTTCTGTCAGAAAGTTTCAGCCTCATCCCTGGCTTTTTTATCCACTAAGAGAATCACAAGACGGAGACTACATTCTTCTAGACCCGTTACGGTCTCAAACATATAAGCTTAATGTTCCAGATTTAAAGGGCCAAGGATTCTCTTCTTCTAGGGATGGTTGGTTGCTTGTGGTAAAATATTTTCCCTCGTACTTTGTATTCTTATATAACCCGTTTACCCGGGAGCACATCTACTTACCCGAGGCACCACCTACATCAGGCTATTGCTTAGCTTTCTCAGCCGCTCCTACATCAAGTAGTTGTGTGGTGATCTCGCTCAACGATATAACTATCTGCCCATATATTGAGATTGATACTTGGCGGCCTGGTGAAACTGTTTGGACCACCCATCGCTTTGAGAACCAGTTACTTGGTCGTAACTGGAACAGTTGTGTCTCCTCAAATGGTATGTTCTATTGTCTCACTACCTACGGCAACATTGGGATTTTCGACCCTTCTAGAGCAACCTGGAACATCCTTCCAGTGAAACCTTGTCCCAACTTTCCTCATGTAGATTTCAGTAGGCGAGTGTTGATGACGGAGCATGAAGCAGACATCTTTGTTATAGTTACAAGCCGCAACAAAAACCCATCGATGTTTAAACTAAACCTTAAACGCAAAGCGTGGGAAGAGAAGAGAGAGCTTGGTGGCTTGACAGTATTTGCAAGTATTCCTAGCTCTCTTACAAGAGCTGGTCTCTCGGTGGAGGAGAGGAACAGAATATACCCATCACATAATGGGCACCTTGGCTTGTATTATTCCCTTGGTGATGAGAAAATTAGCTCTCGTCTCCCTTCGAGTAACTATTTGTCTAACAGTATTGTTTGGGTGGATCCTCCTCATAACAATGTTAATTTGTGACTTCATCTCTTATGTTTTATGTTATGATATGTTAAGGCTGAATCTTGAAAAGCGCATTAAGGGAATTATCGATTCTAAATCACCTTCACATTGGAAAAGTTAAACTGAAACAAACAAAATCTTAGGAAAGAGATCCATCCGTTGATCTTTTTAAGCAGTTTCGCCACGTTTCTGCAGAAATAAGCCCGTACTAACTCGTTCATACAATGATCACAACATAACAGAGCAAAACAGTAATGTTACACCACTCTTTATACAGTCAAGTGAAATATTTGATTTTGATTAGTAATGTTACACCACTCTTTATACAGTCAAGACCATAACAGAGCAAAACAAAACAAAAAACGACTCGTGGATTAGTAGTGTTACATCACTATGGATACTACTCCCTCCGTGATAACAAAAGCTCTAGTCTCACGATGTATATGTGTCTATTTGTCTAACCTCGTTGGTTGGGTGGATCCACCTCGCAACAACGTTAATTTGTGACTCTTTTAAGGTTTTACTATAGACAACATACACTATTCCTTCTTTAACAATTTTAAGAGAAAGAAAAGCGCAAATTTTATGAAAGATAGCTTAAAAAGTGCCATTTACTAAGTGGGATGTTCTTTTATTACTTTCTTGGACTATGTTTCTCGTGTGATAATGTAATGAGAGTTTGGTAAGAGCAAAGGACAGCTAATTTCACGTAAGATTGTTGCATTAAACTTATTGTACGTAAATCATGCATGCCGGTTCGTATAAAGTCATATTGTCATATATGAGACTTCAGATAAGGTTCATGTAGCTTTGTTAGAATTATAAGACCAGAAAATCATGTCAACGCTTACCAAATCAACAATGTTGATTATGGATGTTTATGAGAGCATTTTTTCCTAGTTATTGCATTTTCTTTTGGTGATTCTAATTCTTCTGGGTCAAAACTGAGGAAGTAAAGAATCCATTTTGATCTCAAAGAAACTACAATCATTTGGACAGTTATTGCACGTCGGACATTTTTTAGCTTTTTAGAATCGTGTTATTACTAAGTTAGTATTCTAAAGTAATCTTTAGAAGTTGCATTTAGGATAAGAAACCGAAATGGCCAAAATCCAAAACATATGGATCCAAAATGATCTGTAACATACATTTCAGCCTGCAATGGAATATATCAACACGACGAGAAGGGAAGCGGCGGTGGCGGTTCGACGATCAATCTCAATTGAAGCCACGTGGATTGACACAATTGGGTCACACGTGTCTATGTTTAGACATTTCGGTTATGTATTTGTCCTTTTGGACTTTAAATAAAATAATCAATGAAACGACGACGGATACATCATGGAAAATACAGAACCGATCGGTTTAGGTGGTTTTCTGAGAATACAACAGGTTGGCTGCAAAAACAAACCGACTTCCCCAATTCTGATAATATTACCGTTAGAAAACGCGTCTTTGTTATATATTAAAAGAAAACATTTTCTCCCAAATCATTTAGATCTTCACAAAAATTATTTTGTATATTCTCCCAAAATTTCTCTTTTCTTTTCGTTAAAGAATTTTGTTAATCGACTCTTCCAAAATTTGCAGAAATGGAAAATCTGGTTACATTTTCAGATTAGTAGGTGTTTCGATCTCTGTAAATGGTGAATTTGTTTGAGGATTTCTAAGTTTCTTCTAAAACCTTATTTTGATTCAAGGGTTTTCAATTTTTCCTTTTTCCTTTTTGTAGTGATCTTGATTATAGTTTCTTTTTCGTTTCTTTAAAGCGACCTACACAATCTTGATTCCGCCTAAATCCAAACCGATTGGTTGAGTTCTCATTTGTCGTCGAGGTACGTTTCTGTCTATGTTAGGGTTTCTAAGTTTCGGGTAAATCATTCTTCTTATGTTCTACTGTTGGCGATTTTGATTTCGTGTTTTCCATTTTCCAATCTTTCTCAAGTTTAATCTTTGCAGTGATCTTGGTTAGGGTTTTTTCGCGTGAAACCATCGTCGAGTTAAATTTTCTGTCTTGTTAGTGATCTTTGAAGTTTATGGCAGGTTTGTTTGATATTCTAACACATGCATCTGCTAAGCTTTCTAGAATTGCAATGGAATTGTCTAGTCTTTACTAAACCCGGTCGTGTTTATTTCTTGGGCATCATTAGTCACGACTCAATACATTCACTGATGTCAGCGGATGTATGGGCAGGAACAGCCTCACTATATTCACTGATGATTTCGGTGGTCTTCAGGTGTGTGAAAAGATCCTTATTTTCTCAATACATTCATAGCTTTGTGTTTATATCTTAGATTTCAGGAATCCCAAATGGTTTCATTCAGCCTTATGTTTTGTTCTCAATGTAGGTTTTGCTATACGAGTGTTGAACCTCGCAATCTTTATTCCCCGGCAACCTCTTAAATTCATTTCTTGTATGATGTCTCACAAGCCCCGTAGTTAGTTAGTGTCTGAACATGGTATTGGTTTGAACAGATTATAGTATCGCTTGGACCGGGCCATGGGATGTGCAGTGTTTGGAGGAATAAACTCACCGGCCATAGGATCCTAGCACAAAAAGAGAGCCTAAGCGATAATCTGCAGCCTTGGTCCAAAGTGTTGGACAGAAAGGAAGCACTAATGAACTGGAGGGACAAAAGCCTTGATGAAGACAAGAAAAAGGTATTACATACATAGGAAACAATCAGTTTGTATGCATTTATGTTTTCCGGGGTACTGTACGATTAATATTATGTTTTCATGGTTGGGCAGAGAGATGTTATGAACATGTCCCTTCAGTTAGCCTCTCTCTCGAGCGTTTAGAGACTTGTAGAAGAGCATAAGGTATCTTTCACAGTACACAACTCAAATCCAAAAACGGCTTCCCTCAGTTGCGTCTTGAGTTTGAAATTCTCTCCTTCTTAAACTCCAGAGGCAGAAAGAAGAAGATCCTATTGGAGAGCTTGCCTCAGTTGCGTCTTGAGTTTGAAATTTCCTTCAATTTGAAATTCTCTTCTTCTTTGAACAAGATTTTTCAGCTTGAGACGCATCAGACACCAAACAAACATTGGAAATACGAGATTTAAGAGCTGAAAGACAACCTACAAGTGATGAAGAAATTTACGGTACATATTTATAATGCTTTAGTGTTTTTGGGTAGTGAGTGATAGACTTGCATTTTTACCATTACGTAGGATTTAATAACAAAATGTTTTTGAACAACTTTTACTTTTGCAGTGATCTTGATTAGATTTTGAAGCTTGACTTCGCGTGAAACCGTCTTTAAGGTACATTCTCTGTCTATGCTAGAGTGTCCCGTTTTGTTTCAAGCAGGCACATCTGATGTCTGGGATTTTGATATCAAGAATCCTTTTAACTGGTTTTTTTATTCAACAACAAAATTCCTCTTTTAACAAGATTTTATGTTTTTTTATTTTTGTTGTGTGCCCCTGATATCAACATTTTTTTTTTTTGGTTTTATTAAACCGAAGAGATTAGGTCGACATTCTTCTAATGTTTTACCATTCTTGTTTTGGGATATTGTTTTGGTGTGTTCTACCTATTCTTGTTTTGGGATGTTCTGTGTGCTTTTCAGTTTAATTTTGTTTCGATGTTTTTGTTTTTCACTTCAAACCCAAAAAAGATCATAGCACATACACTAATTTAATAGTGTTATGTCAGATTCTTATTTGGGAACAGTGTCCCGTTGCTGCCTCTAAAAGAAACTTATACCATCACCCTAGCAAGATTGTTAATTGGACCGATAATATGGGTTGGTAGTGCATGTCTAAGGAAGGATGTTAGGGGATGGCAAATAAGACCACACGGCTTAATAGTCTTTAAGACAACAGACTTTACTACCCACGGCTTGAGGAAATCTGTTTTCGATTATTTTCAATGGAATGGATTTAACGACCAACAACTTATGAAAGTCTTAAGACAAAGACTACAAATCGAAAAAAGATTCCTTACATTACTACCTACGGCTTACAAAAGTCTTCAGACAAAGACAAAGGGTCAGTTAAAAGACTTGCTGGATGGAAAAGAAATGACCAGCGGCTTAGAACAAGTCATTAAATATAGACAATGGGTCTTCTATAAGACTTGCTGGATGGAAAAGAACGACCAGCTGCTTAGAACAAGTCATTAGACATAGACAATGGGTCCTTTAAAAGACTTGTTGGATGGAAAATAACGACCAGCTGATTAGAACAAGTCATTAGACATAGACATTAAAAGACTTGCTGGATGGATAAGAAACGACCAGCAGTTTAGAACAAGTCATTAGACATAGACAATGGGTCTTTTAAAAGACTTGCTGAACGAAAAAGAAAGGACCAGTGGCTTAGAATAAGTCATTAGACAGAGACAATGGGTCCTCTAAAAGATTTGCTGGATGGAAAATAAACGACCAGCTGTTTAGAACAAGTTATTAGACATAGACAATGGGTCCTTTAAAAGATTTGCTGGATGAAAACGAACGACCAGCTGCTCAGAACAAGTCATTAGACATAGACAATGGGTCCTTTAAAAGACTTGCTGGATGGAAAAGACCAGCGGCTCATTAGATATAGACAATGGGCCTTTTAAAAGACTTGCTGGATGGAAAAGAAAGGACCAGTGTCTTAGAACAAGTCATTAGGCATAGACAATGGGTCCTATAGAAGACTTGCTGGATGGAAAAGAAAACAACATTTGGATGGAATGGAGTTAACGACCATCGGTTCAAGACAAAAAAACAACGAATTAGTACCCACGGCTTAAGAAAATCTGTTTTCGATTATTTGGATGGAATGGAGTTAACGACCAACGGTTTAAGAAAGTCTTAAGACAAAGACTACAAACTGAAAACAGATTCCTTACATTGTTACCAACGGCTTACAAAAGTCTTTAGACAAAGACAATGGATAGGTCACAAGACTTGCTGGATGGAAAAAACCGACCAGCGGCTGAGAACAAGTCATTAGACAAAGACTATGAGCCGATTCCTTACTTAACCCACAGCGTATAGAAGTCTTTAGACAAAGACAATGTGGCGCTTAAAAGACTTGGTGGGTGGAAGAAAAACGACCAGCGGCTAAGAACAAGTCATTAGAAAAAGGCTATGAACCGAAAACCATTTGGATGGAAAAAGACGGATTGTTTACACTACCTCAAAGCATCTACGTGTAGTAAAGACTAATTAATTCTGATTTTTTTCAGGTATGTGCGTCAGAAGGTGTTCTTAGGAGATTTCACATGTAGCAGATTCTTATGACAGGTATGTGTTTTTCAATAGTTTTTGTAATCAGTTTATCAAATCACAAGTATGAGAAACATATGTAAAGTAATACTAATTTTGATTCTGCAGGACTAGTGCTTGAATAAGCATCCAAACTCTTAGGAGATATACAATGTTAGCTTGTTTCAAAGCCTAAGTGGCGTATTGAAACCATGGACTTCTCTATGGGTTCTTCCCAGTCAGTTCATACACGCAAACACATACATGCATACTCACATGCACACATACATACATACTCACATGCACACATACATACATATACACATTCATACATACATACTTGCATAGTTGCTTATTTGTTTACATTCATGTTTGCTTCCATACATTTTTTACTTGCTTTTATGATTTATGTTTGATTTTCTTGCTAACTTACAAGCTTCTTTTCTATTTGTTTACTTGCTTTTGTGATTTTTTGTTTGATTCTCTTGCTAGCTTCCTTCCTACTTGTTTACTTGCTTTTGTGATTTTTTTGTTTGATTCTCTTACTAATTTACTTGCTTTGCTTTCGTTTTTGTGTTGGATTTTCTTGCTAACTTACTAGCTTCCTTCCAACTTGCATACTTTCCTTTTTTATCTTCCTTCACTTGTTTCCTTGATTGTTTGGTTCCTTGCGTGATTGCTTTCTTATTTTCTTCCTTGTTTGATTCATGTTCAACTTCTTTTTCCCCTTGATTACTTTCTTTTTATTTGATTCCTTACTAGCTTCTTGCTTTCTTACTTAATTTTGCTACCTACTCAACTTGTTTAGTTAAATTTCTGTTGATCGATTTATCAATCATCTATCTTCCATGAAAATATGTATTTGCTTTAGATAGTTCTATGTTACTGGTTGAAAATAGCACAAATGGACATGAAGTAGTAAGCGAATGGTTTTTGTGTGCATCCATTCTCGTTTATTTTCCTTCGTAACTTGAGTAGATTTGAAAACTCCAAGAGTGATCACACCTCAATTTAATTATAATGCATTTTAGTATGTCAAAGGCTATTTTTGGTTCTGAAATGAATGTGTGCTTATTAAGAATTGCATCAAAAATAAGCAATCATCAAAGGCATGATCGGATCATTCTTTTAGTTATGGCATTTCTGATTCTTGGTTAGGATTCTGATTGATACGTGCTTGTTATTGTTAATTGAAACTTATACATAATTTCTTGATCTCTTATATTTTTTTCCATTAACAATATTATTTTAAAATTTAGAAAATTTCTTAATTTTGAATGTTGATGTGGAATAATACATAGTCTTAAAAGATCAACTCTTAATATTATAAGATATATATATATATTTACTCCATATATATCCTTTTCAAAAAAAAAAATTATTTGTTTGTTTGTTTGTTTAAAATGGATAATTTTAATTATTAATTTTGTAACAAAGCTTGCATTTTTTGGCTTTTATGTTATTTATAAGATTTGTTAGGTGGAGACAGTTTTTGCATCTTGATTGCTTGTCCGATCATCTATCATTTATTTTTTTGTTAAGACGGATTATGATCTTACTTTTCTTGGTATAGTCGGATGATAATTATCTTGGCTTTTTCATCTTAATTTTTGGAATAGTTGGTGTAGTAAATTGATTGAACTTTTTGGAAATCTTATTCTTTTTTATGTTTGATCTTAGTTTGTACCCACTTAGAACTCTTCTATGTCTATGATTGGTATCCATATTGATAGTATAAGGTTTTCTAAAAAGTCATTTACAATTAAGTCTTGAAGAGTTGTTTGGACGCAAACTAAGTCTAGAATGCTTCAAACGCTGAGTTTGAGTTGATTGTTGTATACTTTGTTATTGCACCTTTTAGTTATTGGTTGGTGCTTGTTTTCAGTATGGTTTGAAAACAATTATTAGATGAGCTCTTTTGATTAGAATTTTACTTTCTGAATGGTCTACACTATTGACTGAACCAGAAGTTTTGATTCGGTTTGGAGCTGTAACCGATCGGGGACATTTCAAAATGCTTACGGTTATTGGTTTGATTAGGTTAGGCAATTCTTCAGTATATATAAATCCAAACCGGTTTCTCCAAAACAATCAAACTAACCTAAATATACCCACAATAATAAACCGAGTTCGAGTTTTTTTTTCAAAACAAAACAAATAACGGATTTAAATTTTGTCCCACATTGGTAAGCAGATCAAAGGTTTTATACATTGGTAGAGTCGACAATAACATTATAATGTTTTTTATTGAGACAGAACTCAAATGAAAAAAACTAAAAAGATAATTTGTTCTTCATCACTCAGTAAAGTCATCCACCTTGCTTGAGGAACCAATTTTGGAATTCAGATTCACTGTAACCATCTTTGCCGAGTCGCCATGTTTTGGTCAATCGTTCACTCTGCCGGCAACAATCTGTTTCAGCTGATGATTGTTAACACTGTAATATGTAAAGAACAGATTATGTCAAGTTTGACCGTCTGCTACGGTTTTAATTCAGTCAGAGAAAGCAAAACATTATCGTCTAATTATTAGCATTAAAAAAACTTTAATGAGAAAACTGTATTGTCGTCAACTAACGAAGTAATCGGACTATTGTTTGAAATGGTTAAAACTTAAAACTATAAACTAATTTCAGTTGAATGCACCATTTCAAAGCATAATTTACATGAAAAATCGATACTTCCATTAGTCTATGTTGTGGTTATCAAAAGAAACCAGTTTTTGCTCTTCTACAACACGCCCACTTGATGCACACAGTGTATCGATCACAGGCCTCAATGTAATAAGTGCAATGAAGCAGTACTCTATATATACCATTTAGGCATGAGAATGATGCAGCCTATCTTTTCTACTAAGCTCCATGAAAAGCAATCAACAGATATTGGAGGAACAAACATAGCAGACGTAAACGCTAGTATTGATTTTAAAAATATTACATTAATGGTTGAAGTTACTAGAGCATCAGGATGAACTCAGGCTTAGAAAGTGGAAGAAGCTAATAATAAAGCTTTATAAAATATAGTAAAAAAAGGCGTTAAGATGGCTAAACATCATACAACTCCATGGTTTGCAACTGTATATACAACCTCAGGAATCATCTGTTTTTCCAAGCCCGTATATGCAAACCACGCATGGGATGTACTTCATTGCGAGCTGGAAATGCAAAATCAGTCTTCATCGTCTCCAGGTTTAAATGAGTAGATCGGATCTGCAAAATGCGCTAGCTTGACTTCAAGCATCTCATTCCCCGGAATGTTCAACTCCATGCTATCTTCTACCTCTTGTGTAGATGAAGAACCATCATCTACACAAATTCAGCTCCATTACGTTATATGTTACATTTTGGCAAGACTTTAGAAGAAAAAAATGTAACTCCCTTTTGTAATTTAAATGCTAAAGATCTCAAATTTCAGGTCTTTTAAAGCTTTGGAGAGTTCAAGTTTTTGCTTTCTACCACAGTGATTGAAAAAAAAAACCGAACTTTTTCTCAGAAATTGGGTTTTACAGGAGACATGGATCTCAAAGGAACCATTTTTACACGCAAAACCAAAAACCAAGTAAGACCCATTATCTATGGAAGACGATTAACCCCAAAGGAAAGCAATTCACGGTTTCATATACAATTTCAGAAAAATAATGAAATTGAAAAATCTCAGCAAATACCTGGAGAAATGAAGAAAAAGGAACAAGGCCAGCCATAAGGAGAAGACAGAGATAGAGATTCCTCCTCCGTCAACGGATTCGTCACCTTGTGGACCAAATTCGCGATCTTCGCGGCCGTATTTTGATGCGGCGGGACCCAGAAAGACGATCCGGGGGCGAAAGGGAGCCAATCAGGAGTCGAATTCTGAACCACGATGCTCCTAACAAATTCGTTCAGCTTCTTGAGAATCGCGGCTTCGGCTTCAGCTTTGGAAGTCGCTGATGAGGAAGAATCGAGATCAATCTCGATGAGATGAGGTTTTGACGAATAGGAACGTCGACTAAAACATACGAGGCTTGGCGCCGTCTTCCTCAACGCCGGCTCGTTGAAACGACGTAGGAAGAACCGTCCGTGGGGAATTAGGGTTTTTGAGAGCAATCGGGACATTTTTAGAGAGAGAATGTAGAGAGAGAGATAAAAATCGGCTTTTCACAATATTCATAAAGTAAGGCGGTGTCACGTGTGTGCAACTAAAACGGGTACAAAAAGAATATCCGAATTCGTTGAGACCCGACCCGAATATAGAACTAAAGAAACTCGGTTAGCAACTATTTTTCTCGTGGTTGTCGAGATGTTCAATTTGGGCTTGTAATGGGCCGACTGATCAGATCCGGTGGCAATCAAGTTTTAATTTCCAAAATGTTTATGAAACTATGCTCGTGCGTGTGTGTCCAGTGTGTATATATACGTAGATGCACGTGAATATGGAGATTGCGAGTCCATATGTCATAACGTGTTGTTTAAATTATGCACGTGAATATGGAGTTGATAGTTTGACCTTAGATATAGTTTAGCTATCATGCGATGGTAATCGCTTATAGTTATCAGTGAGTTATTTATTATTTCATTTTTAGAAGAAAGTTGTTTTGGGACTTATAAATCAACAATGATGTGAAATTATTTTTTTAAAAAATATAGAAACCATGCAGCAAGTTTCATGTTTGAGATGTTAGAGACTATATTTAACTTCAATTGATCTAGACCAAAAGCAAACCTACGTCAAGAGAAACCAAAATTTTTATAACAAGAAATTAATTAAAGGTCAACTCGGAATCCGTCAAGCTATCAACTGGCAACTTAGACACATCCTTAAGGATCTCAATGGATAAAAGGAATGGGACATAAAATTTGAGATAGCTTGTAAACCTATCTCGAAACACATCGAATTTTAGAGGTTGAAGAAACGGAGCCACTCATCATATAATTGTGATATCTTAAGCTCTCTTAATCAGTTCTGCTTAGTTCGTTCTTTTTATGTTTCCGGTTTTTAAAATATTTTTTTCTGTATTTAACTAAATATTATACTCGTATAATCGATAGTTGCACATGTGTACATAAAACTGGTGGAAAATAAAATGTAAAACTTCAAGATTTTCTCTCACAGTGCACCTAATAATGTGAAACAGATGTAGAGAGTCGCGAAAAGTAAATTGAGAAAACTTAGCACATAACAGATTTGTCTTTTTCTAACCGAAAGGCAAGTAAATGTCCCTTTCACAAAGATCAAGCAGAGTTCTCAAATTCTAACGGGGAACAAAAAAAAAGAAAATAAATTTTAAAAAAACATATAATCATTTACTTAATTATATAAATATTGCAGTGTTGTAGTCATTTGTTCTACATGTATCTCTTTAGGTTGGAGATCATGATGTATCACTATATCAAGAAAGGTTTTTTTGAACACTATATCAAGAAAAGAATTTAATTGTAAACATAATACACAAACTTGAATTTAGTATTGTTTATAAGAATTGTTATGTAACGATGAATCTGTATAATGATTGAATCGTGCAAGAGATCACTTTCCTTAAATAGTATTTCGACTCTTATCAATGCCTTGAGTTACATGAAATCTCTTGTAGGATAAGACAATCAAAGTTTCATCTTGTTTTAGGCTAAGAAACAAGATATACAAAAAGAAATTTGTGTTTTGTTTTTATGTTTTTGACCAAAATAAACAAAAATTCTTTTTCTCTATACCATTTCAATGAAGATAAACAATTATTTATATTGGTTCAAGAGTTGTAATGAACGTTTGCAACCGTTCATTTATAAAATAACCAACAGTTGCAATTATTAGTAAATGACAATTTTTCACTTAAATCTCCAACATTTAGATCTAATTAAAACAAAATATATCAAATTGATTAAACTACTTCTAACTGAGCAATTTTTTTTTTGCTAAGGTTAGTAGGAATTCTTGATCAAAACCAAATATATCTCCTATATTTGTCTTCTTTCCAAGTGAGAATCGAACCAGTGCTCAAAGACACATAATTTTTTAAATGCTTGAGAACTCGCCATTAAGTTAACACTTACTTAGTTAAACGAAAAGATACTATTTTACGTATCCAATAGATTAATTTGGATTTCAGCTCAGACTTCATTAGTTTTTTTATTACTTATATTAGTTTGCATTTTATATCGACTATCACTACAAAAAGAGAGATTGTGGCATCGCTATTATACTCAAACGGTTTGTCTCATGCATGGTACTGTAGTTACGTCGACGATAGAGAAGTAAATATATTTATTCAAAAAAGTAAAGATGATTATTGAAAAATATATAATAATAATTGAAATGAATATACGAATTTTGCTTTGTTGGTGTATGAGGAAGAATAATTTGTTAATTTTTGGAAAAAGAAAAAAAAAAAAGTATGACAGGACACATGATGTGTTTGGACTAAACGACATTTTTGAGTGGAAACAATTCTCACTTGTGCTCACGGATGTAAATTTAAACTGCCATATACATCCAATTCCTATTTGATAATTCCACTTTCTCATTATGATTCTGTATACACATTCGATACAATCCATTTTCCTATCGATATTTTCATTACATTACTATAACGTTGATCTGCTTATGATTAACAGTTTACAATGAGACATGGAAGATCATTCTCACACCACTAGCGAAAATCGGAATTTTTTGGAAATCTCCTGAAAAAAAGTATAATGAGAAAGCTTTGTTCAAAACACATATTATGTTTTGGAGCACTCTTTTATAATAATCATCAAAAAGTAAATAATTTCTCCTTAGGAAGAAACTGAATCACGAAAACAAGATTCATCTTCTCTCCTTATAAAGTCATTGGTCACTAAATGAACCGCTCCGCATTGAGTTTGAACTCTACGTTCTATAATTGGAGTAAAATGGTTTTTCATGAGGCATAACATTACAATAGTTAATGTCTAAAATGTATAGAATTTCGATAAATATAAAAAATATACGTTTTTATTAAAACTTGACATGTTTATTAAACACTTTTAGTCATAATATGATAACATTGATATATTTTGTATGTTGAAAAGTAAATTTATTTGAGATTTCAGAGAAAAGCAAAAAAATGAGTGATTTTTAAGTTTCTAAACATAACTCATTTTTTTTTTTTTTTTTGACAATGGATATCATTAGGTTATATAGGTAGGATCGATCGTGTAGACGTTACTTTCTTAATATTTGTATCCACATGTTAATTACTAAAGTTTTGTGTAAAGAAGAACACATCATTACTTGTATTTTTTAGAAAATGATTATATACAAATGACATTGACAAAGTAATAAAAACATATGACAATATTATATGTTCTTTAGCTGCATGGAATAATTAACGCGTTTGAATAAAGTAGAAATTTGGTATATTATTCATATATAGTATTATTGTACGAGAGCCCAAGACCTTCTATGGACCACGATCTTCTGTATATTGCCAAATAAAAAACAATTCTGTATAAACCAATTTATGTGGTTACAGTTTTAACATTAAAATGAAATAAAATATGTTGTATTTTATTCACGTACAGTATGTGTCGAAGAGTCCCAAACTCTTTTTCGGCCACATAGACCTCGTAAATTTCTCATTCCATGGTAAAGAAAATGTAGTCACATACACCTTCTAGCAGTTTCAAATGGAGATCATTTGCTTTATAATCAATTATTGCATATATGTTCCTCTAAAGTGAAGTAACGAACTTGAGCTTTACGTGTCTTGTACAATTGTTTTACTATTTCAACTACCACCACTCTACACTCCTTTTGAAGCAAACACTTCATTAGCCACAATAATGCTTCATCTACCAAATGTAAGGGAGACAAACTCTTTGTTGAACCTTTGAAGATACGAGTTCCGTCGTCATCATACGTACAGGATCCAGCCAAAACCACTTACATTCTTATTTTCATGACAAGAGCCATCAGATTGACAGACTAAGCCTCATGTTTGAAGATTATGTCGTAGATGGCCTCCTCTTCTTTCATAGCTTTCATAATTTGAGCCAAACGCCATTCTTCTGCGTTCTGGATAGCTTTTTAGAGTGTATTTTGTTGGTTTTTAAATTTAATTATTCTAACTTTAAAGACCAATTCATTCTTTGCTTTTCAAATATACAATAAGATCTATATAAACACAGTAAAATATGGTTGTTTTCATTCCTAAATCCTTCACACACCAATATTTATATGAGTTTAGAATGTTTTTGAATTATTTTCTAAATTATATACAAAATGTGAATCTCATGATTTTATGTAATATTTTTAGAAATTTCTAAAGACGCTAAAACCATCTAACATATTTATAATGACTTTTTAATATTAAAACTTCAATATCATGATTCTATGTAATATTATTATGAATGGCATGGCAAAGTTATAAGAACTGTTTTTAAAAAATTCCTAAAAACATTGAAATCATCTATTTAATTTTTTTTTTTAATCAAATCTGAACAGTATGGATTACCAAAACATTGAGTGTTGTCCCTTCTAGCTTTACTATAACAAATTTCACGATTTGATTATGCCTTTTTGAATAAAGACGCTTTTGTCTTTTCTTTTGCAATCAAACATCATAATTGAGTTATATAACATTGGCCATTTTTACCTGTAAGGCGGCTGGAACCAATTTAAGTTAACAATATATATATTTTTCTCGTTGGTTTTTCTGTCAACAATCTTTCAATTTAAGTTTGTTTAAGCCATCATACTTCGGTATGGACTGCCCAAAGCAGATAATAAATATATTTTTTTAAGCAAGCTGCAAAAAGGTTTTTGAACAAAATAATAAAATAACTATACTTTTCGAATATTTTTTTAAATTTCACGTAAAAAGTAATTTTTAACCTTCAAATTGAAAAAGTCTATTTTCGATTTTTTTGCATTAATGAAATGGAAAAAAAGTGAAATAACTAATGCACCGTGAGTTACATGAGACAATGAATAGTGAATTATCAATTTTCTATATAAAAAAATAAAAATTTTACATATAATAGATTCTCATAACTATTAACTGGATTATTTATTTTTAAAACAAAATTATCTTCGTTAACATTTTAATATCTAGAACTCCAAAAAAAAGTATTCCGATATTTACCTTTTAGGGGTAATATCGTCATTTGAATACGAACTAACAGCAAATCTCGCGCGCGAATGGTCACTCTCCTTCCTCCCCAGCTTCGGACAATTGGATATATATGTAAAATCCACACAACCAAAAAATTGGATTTTAGTTATCCATAAACACTTTTTAACATTTTACCATTACACAAAAACATTACAATTATATTTAGTCTCCATCATCTTCGGTTCGTTGTCTCCTTTAGTAGCAGTTTTATTTTTAAAAAAATAAAGCAATATCAAGAAATATTAAACCCTAACGACCTTTTCTTCTCCATTTCTACCCACACAACACAAACACACTCCATTCATCACTTCATCACTACATCACAGTAATTATTCTTATTTTTTACTGACCTCTCGTGTTCCTTTTTCTCTCTTTTTGATCCTTTGCTAGATCTCTGTTCTACGAAGAAACCCAGAATCAATATTTCTCTTAATCACTTGATTAAAGATCTAAATCAGCTTCTTCTATTAGATTTTTCTGCAAAATGTGATTTATTTAGTGACTAAATTTCTAATCTTTCGGTTTGATTTTTGATCGTTATCTCACCCTTTCGTCTCAAAAAGCTACTTTGTGTTTTTTTTTGTTGGTGTGTTTCGTCTCGATTCGTCTCGTGAAGCAAATGTAAGTTCGTACACATTATTGGCTTTTACTCTATAGAAGCTACAGTTTTTAACAGCAGCTTTCTTTTTTTGTGTTAGGATAAATGTAGAAACTTTTTTCTTTCGTCTGGGTTTTATTCATGTTTATTCTTTGCTTGGATGGTTAGTGAAAGTGGGTTATTCTTACTTAGTCTTGATATCTCGATTTGCTCATTTTAATTTTACAAAAATGTAGGCTTAATAGGCTAAAGATTCCTTCTTCTTTGTTTGTCTCATTAATTGAAGAGCAATAGTTGTTATACTGCACTTACTGTTTTCGGTATCTAGCTCTTTTTTTCTATGTATAAATGGCATAAGATGGAGCTGAACTTTCTTAACTAGATTAATGTTAGGCAAATTTCTCTGGAGTAAGTACTTACAACTATAGGTTCTTTGTCTTCAAGCTGTGGTTTAGATTTCAAGTTCTTTTATTTATGTTGGTTGGATATGGTAATGCTCTTTATGTGTTTGGTTCTTGACAAGTGAAACAGCGAGAAAGATGAATCTCTTCCTTGTTATTTTTTTTTGGTGGTTCCACAGTTACAATTTCAGTTCTAATGTTCTTGACCTGCAAGTACTTGGCCCTGGAAATGATTCTTGTGTCTTTATACAGTAACTTGATTATGTGTTTTGGTCCATATAGACCAAAACTATGTCCTTAGCTCTCTGAGAAGAAGTATATGAGCTTAGATGAATCTCTTCCTTTTTCAGGTTGAGTGATCCTGACCTGCAAGTACTTGGCCTTGGAGATGATTCTTGTGTTTCTATACCTTAGCTTAATCATGTGTTGTCTGTATTTTGTGTGAAAGCTTGGTCCTTTTCGACCAAAATTATGTCCTTATCTCTCTGAGAAGAGTATATGAGATTAGATGATTGGTGTCCTTTTTGTGGTTTGAGTGAAGTGATAGTTTCCATTCATAGTGGAAACTATATCCTTACCTCTCTGAGAAGAGTGTATGAGATTATATTATTAATGTCATTCATTCTGAATATTTATGTGGTTTGAGTAAAGTGATAGTTTCCATTGATAGTGGTATTGGTCTCAGGATGCTAACACATTCATTCGATTTTGATGCTGCAGTTGAATCTACAGCAAAACTAAAGTCAGAGCTTCATTTGTGCGAACCAATATGGATATGGGGTTGATAATTTTTGTCGTTTCCGCGCTTCTTGTTACTGTGACAGCAGAGGTTTACATTGTGACTATGGAAGGAGATCCAATCATAAGTTACCAAGGTGGAGAAAATGGTTATGAAGCAACTGCTGTCGAATCTGATGAGAAGATTGATACATCAAGGTACTTACATAGTTTCTCTTCTTTAATCGAATCTGATGAAAAGATTGATAACTAAAGAACTGTCTATACATTGCTTTCTTAGATTAACAAGCTGTTACTTTTTCAGTGAATTGGTGACATCATATGCTCGTCACTTAGAGAGGAAGCACGATATGATTCTTGGAATGCTGTTTAAGGAAGGATCATACAAGAAGCTTTATAGCTATAAACACCTTATAAATGGATTTGCAGCTCATGTGTCTCCTGAGCAGGTAAAAAAATATATTTTGAGATCATTTGTACGAATTTCTCTATTGGTGTTCCCTTACACTTATACACTATATTTGGTAGGCAGAAACACTACGTCGCGCCCCCTGTGTGAAATCTGTTAACAAAGATTGGAAAGTGAGGAGACTCACCACTCATACACCAGAGTTTCTGGGACTTCCAACGGATGTTTGGCCAACAGGTGGTGGTTTTGATAGAGCAGGAGAAGATATCGTTATCGGGTTTGTTGACTCAGGGATTTATCCGCATCACCCGAGTTTTGCCTCTCACCACAGATTACCTTATGGCCCTCTTCCTCATTACAAAGGGAAATGTGAAGAAGATCCTCATACCAAGAAGAGCTTCTGCAACAGGAAGATTGTTGGAGCCCAACATTTCGCTGAAGCTGCTAAAGCAGCTGGTGCATTTAACCCAAATATCGACTATGCGTCGCCAATGGATGGCGATGGGCACGGAAGGTTTCTCTCTGTGTTCTTATAGGCTAATATTGTACTCAGGACCCTTTCACTGTACTTGGCAAATCTGATTCTGTTTTTCTTCTTCTTATTGTACTGCTGTATTTTCAGTCATACAGCAGCTATTGCAGCTGGAAATAATGGTATTCCGTTGAGTATGCACGGTTATGAATTCGGAAAAGCAAGTGGGATGGCTCCGCGTGCAAGGTGGGTAGATAATGCAAAATAGCATTTTTAATGAAAGTTTATTTTCTTCTCCGTCATAAGCTAAAAGGCAAAATATTCTTTCAGGATTGCTGTTTACAAGGCTCTTTACCGGCTTTTTGGAGGTTTTGTGGCTGATGTAGTTGCTGCAATTGATCAGGTAAGAGTAAGAACTTAGCAGATGTTAGAAAGGAACGTCGATTAGTAGTTAGAGGAAATGATATCTCCTGCTGCGTATTCTTTATTGTATTGTTGTTCTAACTGCTAATTTCCATGAACAATGCCTTAGTTGATATTAATTATAGATCTTCATGAGCAGGCCGTTCATGATGGAGTTGATATTCTGAGCCTCTCGGTTGGTCCCAACAGTCCTCCAACAACTACCAAGATAACGTTCTTGAATCCATACGATGCTACACTTCTTGGAGCCGTAAAAGCTGGTGTCTTCGTTGCTCAAGCTGCTGGAAACGGTGGCCCATTTCCAAAAACTTTGGTTTCATATAGCCCCTGGATAACTACTGTCGCAGCTGCAATTGATGACCGCAGATACAAAAATCATCTTACTCTTGGAAATGGAAAAATGCTGGCTGGGATGGGATTATCCCGTATGAAAAAACAAAATGTTATGTTACATTTGGCTTATAACAAGTTTCTGTTTTGATGAATTGTAATGGATTTTCTGCAGCATCAACTCGGCCACATCGGTTGTACACTTTGGTTTCTGCAAATGATGTTCTCCTGGATTCATCTGTGTCAAAGTATAATCCATCTGATTGCCAGAGACCAGAGGTCTTTAACAAGAAGCTGGTTGAAGGAAAGATTCTTCTCTGCGGATATTCTTTCAACTTCGTTGTTGGTACAGCTTCCATCAAGAAAGTTGTTGAAACCGTGAAGCATCTAGGAGCTGCTGGTTTTATTCTTGTTGTTGAAAATGTTTCTCCAGGAACCAAATTCGATCCCGTTCCTTCTGCCGTTCCAGGAATCCTGATTACAGATGTGTCTAAGTCAATGGTGATGAGAGTTTCGATGTTTTCACTTACTCTCAGTCTAATTTCTCAATCTGAACGTCCTTTATATTGTTATCTTTAGGATTTGATCAATTACTACAACGTCAGTACATCAAGAGATTGGACAGGACGTGTAAAAAGCTTCAAAGCCGAGGGAAGCATCGGAGATGGTTTAGCACCTGTTCTTCACAAATCAGCACCTCAAGTGGCATTGTTCTCAGCTAGAGGACCTAATACCAAAGATTTCAGCTTTCAAGATGCTGATCTTCTTAAACCAGATATTCTTGCACCCGGTTATCTAATATGGGCTGCTTGGTGTCCAAATGGAACAGACGAGCCTAATTATGTAGGTAAGCATTCAAAGTACTGAAGCTAACATGTGGAGATTCTTTTTGAACAGTACTAAAGTTTCTTACTTTGTGCTCTTGACCAGGCGAAGGATTTGCGCTAATATCAGGGACCAGCATGGCTGCACCACACATAGCCGGGATAGCTGCACTTGTGAAGCAGAAGTATCCTCAATGGAGCCCAGCTGCTATCAAATCAGCTTTGATGACAACCTCAACGGTCCTAGATAGAGCAGGAAGGCTTCTCCAGGCACAGAAATATTCAGATACAGAAGCTGTAACGCTTGTTAAAGCCACTCCTTTTGATTACGGAAGTGGTCATGTCAATCCACGTGCTGCTCTAGATCCGGGTCTTGTCTTTGATGCAGGTATAATTGCTCCTTTTCATCAATTATGTTCAAAGATCTTTGATCTCTGGTCAATAAGACTGATTTTTTTTCTTGTAGGCTATGGGGACTATCTAGGATTCTTGTGCACAACCCCTGGGATCGATGCCCACGAAATAAGAAACTACACAAATACTCCCTGCAACTATGAGATGAAACATCCTTCAAACTTCAATGCACCATCTATCGCCATTGCACACTTAGTGGGGACACAAACCGTAACAAGGAGAGTGACGAATGTGGCAGAGGTAGAAGAAACATACACAATAACAGCTAGGATGCAGCCGTCTATTGCCATTGAAGTGAACCCTCCAGCAATGACTCTCAGACCTGGCGCTTCTAGAAGTTTCTCGGTTACTCTGACCGTGAGATCGGTTTCTGGAGTATACAGCTTCGGAGAGGTGAAATTAAAAGGTAGCCGAGGGCATAAAGTGAGGATTCCGGTGGTGGCTCTGGGACACCGGCGATGAACAAATATTGTGCGTTGTAATATTTTTTTGTAATATGCAGTAATAAGAATGTAGTTCTAGAGAATTCTGTCTGAAAAAAAAAAGAGAAGATGATTAACAGCAATTTGTATAATTAGTTTTTGATGATTACAGCAATTTGTATAATTAGATTTTGATAATTACAGCAATTTGTATAATTAGTTTGATATAAAACTCATTTTTGGAGTCGTGAGATATGATCAAATTCTCAGCTTTAAACTGTAAAAACATGTCCTTTCTTTTATCGATTCATACCAATTCCAACAAAAGAGAGAAAAACAAAAAATGTTGGACCAAAATGTTATTAATCACATTGGGCTTGAAACATTTTGATAATGTGAATATGAAATGGGTTTAAAAATTAGACCCATTAGGGAATAAGTGAAACTTAAGAAAGTCCCACATTGCTTAGAAGGAACTTTTTTCACTTACATATATATGGAACAAAGTCACTAAGTGTCAAAGTGGTTTATGGGGAGAACCAAAGGATCCACACGCGCGCACCACCACCACCACCGCCGCTCGCTCGCGCTCGCGCTCTGGGCTTTGGGCTTTGGGCTTTGTCTCGTCGTCGAGGAGTCCTATTTTTTGGCGACTGAAAATGAGATCGACCGATCCTTACTGGACCGATCGATCCATCCTCACGAACATTTCCAGGATCGATCGATCGATCGCGTGCTACGGATGGTTTCTTGCGTGAGTTTCTGGGATCGACCGATCTAAACCAGATCGATCGATCTCGTTTTACGTGAAATTCCAGGATCGACCGGTATCCTGGAAATCTTGCAAACAAACGCTTCTGGCTAGATCAACAATGGAATCAGAATTCATTGCATTAGACAAAGCCGCAGAAGAAGCCGAGCATCTTCGCAATTTCTTGGAAGATATACCGATGTGGGAAAAACCAGTGTCATCAATACGCATACACTGTGATAACCAATCGGCTATAGCTCGTGCAATCAATAATTTATACAATGGCAAGTCACGTCATATACGTAGACGACATAAGACCATTAGACAACTGATCTCAAGTGGTGTAATTTCACTCGATTACATAAAATCAGCTGATAATATTGCAGATCTTTTCACAAAAGGTCTGACACGAGATCAAGTTTTAAAATCATCAAGAGGAATGGGTTTAAAGCCTATGAACTAAAGATGAGATTTGATGGTAACCCCACCTACATGTTTTGATAGGTTCAAAGGGACAACTAAGTCAAATTAAGTCTAAAATAAACACTGTGAAACATTTGTTTCTACCCAGTTCCTAAAGATGACAATAGTGTTATCTGCATTTATATAGGTTAAGCATTGGCTTTTAATGAATTCATATATTCTAACCCAATGAAGTGAAGCAGATCACTTCGGGAAAAAGAATACAAATATGAAAGATCACCTTGTGAGTGTGAAATGGGGCCGTTTCTAGGAGAATATATGAAAGACTGTATTCTCCAAGTTCACTCATGAAAAACCAGGCTGTTCATGGCCAAAACGAACACAACAAGAGAACAAAAATTTCTACGAGAAATATAACCGCGTTATATCTGTTGTCTCGGTTTACACTAGAAATCCGGGTGGTTCAAGACATCATGTTCACCCCCTGGCCTTGTAAACCCGACAGGTATCAACTATGATTGGTTCAATGCTGAAAAATGCAACCAAATCAGATACGGTTATCTTTCGTTTATACTCAAGAAAGTCGCTGAAACAACCAAATGAGAAGTTGCTGAAATTGAACCCAGGCGTAGTAAACGGGGTCGAAAGAAAAAAACCTTTGGTGACGATTTTTTAATGATCTTACTCACTTAAAACGAACCAAAGACCTTCGCTGAAGCAATGTCTACGCCAGACGCACCTTAGTGGAAGGAAGCCGTCAAAAGTGAGTTCGATTCCATTATGCAAAACCATACGTTTTACATAACCGATTTACCGGAAGGGTTCAAAGCTCTCGGTTGTAAATGGATTTTTAAAACCAAATTAAAAACCGATGGCGCAATTGATAAATACAAGGCTAGACTTGTAGTTCAAGGTTTCCGCCAAAAAGAAGGTTTAGACTTCTTTGATACATATTCTCCAGTGTCGAGAATAACTTCTATTAGAAATCTCGTAAGCATTGCAGCATTACGAAATCTGGAAATTCACCAGATGGATGTAAAAACTGCATTTCTAAACGGAGATTTAGAAGAAGAGATATATATGAAACAACCCGAAGGGTATGTTGTACCAGGACAAGAACATAAAGTATGTCGACTGGTGAAATCGCTGTATGGACTGAAACAAGCTCCAAAACAATGGCATGAAAAATTTGACAGCGTAATGATGTCCAATGGATTCAGCATAAATGAAAGCAATAAGTGCATTTATTCGAAGACTACGAAAAATGCTTATGTCATGCTATGTTTATATGTAGATGATATGCTTATCCTAGGCAGCAACAACGATATCATCAATCAGACTAAAACCATGTTGCATGGACAGTTTGATATGAAAGATTTGGGGTTGGCTGATGTGATTCTAGGGATTAAAATCACTAGACATCCTGGCGGATACATATTATCCCAAGAACATTATGCTGAAAAGGTACTTGATAGATTTAAAGACTATTCAAGTGGAACCGCGCAAACTCCTGTAGATACTACTCTTCATCTGACGAAAAATTCAGGTGAACCTGTATCACAGAATGAATATGCTCGAGTGATCGGAAGTCTAATGTACTTGACAAATTGTACAAGACCAGATCTAGCACACTCAGTGAATGTACTAAGTAGGTACACGAGCAATCTAGGACACACCCATTGGAAAGCTATAACCAGAGTATTAAATTACGTAAGGTTTACCAAAAATTATGGGTTGCACTATGGTTCCGAACCTGCAGTTTTGGAAGGATACAGTGATGCCAACTGGATATCCGACTCCAAAAACTCAAAATCAACAAGTGGTTATATATTTACACTTGGAGGTGCTGCGGTATCCTGGAAATCTTGCAAACAAACGCTTCTGGCTAGATCAACAATGGAATCAGAATTCATTGCATTAGACAAACCCGCAGAAGAAGCCGAGCATCTTCGCAATTTCTTGGAAGATATACCGATGTGGGAAAAACCAGTGTCATCAATACGCATACACTGTGATAACCAATCGGCTATAGCTCGTGCAATCAATAATTTATACAATGGCAAGTCACGTCATATACGTAGACGACATAAGACCATTAGACAACTGATCTCAAGTGGTGTAATTTCACTCGATTACCGATTACATAAAATCAGCTGATAATATTGCAGATCCTTTCACAAAAGGTCTGACACGAGATCAAGTTTTAAAATCATCAAGAGGAATGGGTTTAAAGCCTATGAACTAAAGATGAGATTTGATGGTAACCCCACCTACATGTTTTGATAGGTTCAAAGGGACAACTAAGTCAAATTAAGTCTAAAATAAACACTGTGAAACATTTGTTTCTACCCAGTTCCTAAAGATGACAACAGTGTTATCTGCAATTAATAGGTTAAGCATTGGCTTTTAATGAATTCATATATTCTAACCCAATGAAGTGAAGCAGATCACTTCGGAAAAAAGAATACAAATATGAAAGATCACCTTGTGAGTGTGAAATGGGGCCGTTTCTAGGAGAATAAATGTATGGCTGTATTCTCCAAGTTCACTCATGAAAAACCAGGCTGTTCATGGCCAAAACGAACACAACAAGAGAACAAAATGTTCTACGAGAAATATAACCGCGTTATATCTGTTGTCTCGGTTTACACTAGAAATCCGGGTGGTTCAAGACATCATGTTCACCCCCTGGCCTTGTAAACCCGACAGTTATCAACTATGATTGGTTCAATGCTGGAAAATGCAACCAAATCAGATACGGTTATCTTTCGTTTATACTCAAGAAAGTTTTTTTTAGCTTTCTCGATCCTAAAGAGTCTTTCAAAGTCACCCTCAGTTTAGAGTCATTTCTATTCATGTGGGGGATTGTTGGACCAAAATGTTATTAAGCACATTGGGCTTGAAACATTTTAATAATGTGAATATGAAATGGGCTTAAAAATTAGACCCATTAGGGAATAAGTGAAACTTAAGAAAGTCCCACATTGCTTAGCAGGAACTTTTTCCACTTACATATATATGGAACAAAGTCACTAAGTGTCAAAGTGGTTTATGGGGAGAACCAAAGGATCCACACGCGCGCACCACCACCACCACCGCCGCTCGCTCGCGCTCGCGCTCGTGCTTTGGGCTTTGGGCTTTGGGCTTTGGGCTTTGGGCTTTGGGCTTTGGGTTTTGGGCTTTGGGCTTTGGGCTTTGGGCTTTGGGCTTTGGGCTTTGGGCTTTGGGTTTTGGGCTTTGGGCTTTGGGCTTTGGGCTTTGGGCTTTGGGCTTTGGGCTTTGGGCTTTGGGCTTTGGGCTTTGGGTTTTGGGCTTTGGGCTTTGGGCTTTGGGCTTTGGGCTTTGGGCTTTGGGCTTTGGGCTTTGGGCTTTGGGCTTTGGGCTTTGGGCTTTGGGCTTTGGGAATGTCTCGTCGTCGAGGAGTCCTATTTTTTGGCGACTGAAAATGAGATCGACCGATCCTTACTGGACCGATCGATCCATCCTCACGAACATTTCCAGGATCGATCGTTCCTCTTCTGGATCGATCGATCGCGTGCTACGAATGGGTTCTTGCGTGAGTTTCTGGAATCGACCGATCTAAACCAGATCGATCGATCTCGTTTTACGTGAAATTCCAGGATCGACCGGTACATTCCGGACCGACCGATAGCCTACAAAAAGCACTCTGCAAAGATTTATATAAATAACAATGAGATGTAGTGAAAACAGATGAGTTAAACATGTCCCAACGTCCCCAACGAAATGAAAAACCCCAAACACTTCCCATGCTTCTCTAGATCACAACGATTTTCTCTGCTCTTAAAAGGACTTTGCAGCGAGTAACATCTTCAAGGGATTCCATGATAGTTCCTCAAGTTTAAAACCTGGTTCCTTAGAATGTAATGGGACGTTGGTCAAAGAATCCAAGTCAAGAGAATACCTCCTTTGCACTGCATTTCATCCATCAATCAAAACCCCTCGTCAGGTTTATGCGATGCTTGTGTAGTTTGGAAAGAGGTCGATCAGTTTATCGAGAGTAGCAGCGTGGAATTTCCTTCCAAAGAGATAGCATGGTCTTTTGATTCCGTTCCACATGCAAGGTGTCCATGGTACTTCACCCTGTGTTTGCAGACAAAAAAATGAGAACTATAATCTCGGTAAAGGTAAATCTACAACTGGTTACAAGTGGAGATGAATTGGTTTTGAAGCGTGTACCGTTCCCTCACTTGTTACGCGTGAAATTGCGTCAATGGACTGCAAATGGATCAAAAGGTATATCAATTAATTATCCCAATGGAAACAAGAAAGAGAATAGTCAAGGAAGATTTTTAAGAGACCATCGCAGTTTAGTGACAATACCGTGAGGTTCTTTAGTAACTCGTGTGTGATGTCGTTGGGCATGTATGTTCTTGGATGCCACTTTTTCTCAGACCAATCAACATATGTCACAGTCCAGTTAGCAATGCCACCAGGATCAAGCATCTGAGAAAGTATATTACGGATAAAGAAAGTACGAAAAATGTAAACAATTTCTTTTTAGTCAAAATGGATTCTCACATGAAAGAATGTTGGCAAGTAGTGTTCATCCGCTATGCAGTTCTTGTTGCTCTCTATACCTGGCTGAATAAAAAACAAGGCCTTACCATCAATGTGTGGTTATTTTCATAGATCTAAATAGTAATGCCTCCATAAAATCGAGAAAAAGGTAAGAAGCATCTATTTTGAGGTTTAGGTCATACTCACCCCACAGTAGTCCCGGAATTTGGAGTAGTAAAGACTGTCTGCCATAGTTATTACAGCATGCTGACGCTTCATGGAGAACCACTGTGCGGATATAGAGATATTGTTGACTAAGCCATGACAACTTGTTCAAAAACTCTCATGCCAGTTTTTGTCACTTTATTAAAATGCTTCTCAATGACGACGAATGGAACCAAATATGACGATCAAATGTGTTTAATTGACGATATTAGTACTAGGTGGTACCAATTCATCACTAGCAAGGAAAATGTTGGGCTTCAAAAGAGAATTCCAGTTTCTAAATACGGATGTAAGAAGGTGCGGGGCATACATGATATTGCCATAACTAAGCCACAGAGTTCTACTTAAAAGCCTTCTGTCGAATTAACCGGTTCCAACAATGACACAGAAATGATTCCTTGTCTTTGCATTTTAGTGTTCTCGCATGTATTTTCAGACTATGATGCAAGCATAATACTGGATCAGCGAAATAGTTTTTACCTGTGCACCCTTTCGAAAATCTTCCTTCGGAATTTCCGGCAACATGTGATCCATATGCCTTCCGGTTCCATGTGGACCAGGCTCGTCAAAGCTGAAGAGTAAGAGAATATCATATATTAGTATAGAGAAGCCGGGTAGTATCTGGCAACATTATGTAACTATGATTCTGAGATCTCATCAACTTGAACAAATGACTTTACCAGTCAACATAGCTGACATTGCTGTACATCATATAGTTGTACATGTACTCAAAACTTCGAAGTGGCACACAACTGCAATTGATAGAAACAATCAAGTTGGTTAGGGCAACTTCGGAATAATCAGTGAGAAGAGAAGTAAAGTTTGTGGGAGATTACCTATCAGAGAGTAAAACAAATTGCTGATTTTCAGGATCTCTAAGAGCATTGGTCAACAAACGTCTCTCGGCGTCAATCATTGATATTCTACCCCAGACCACCTTCAGAAAAACATATATATGGTTCTTTTACCACAATCATGAATTATTACAGAAGCAAGAGAAATTCATGAGTAGTCATTCCAGAGTAGTGTTTCTTTTCATGACCATTAGAGAGAGGTGACATGATATAAAGAAAAAGTGACACACCTCATCACTTCGAATTTCACGGTTGACAAAGTAACGACTGGTGTGGACCGGCGTATCCTTTGATGCATGGATATACACAGAGAATTTCCCCTCATGATCCTGTGAGGAGGGGCAAAAGCACAAAACCGTCAATGACAAAAATAAGTTGACGGAAGAATCAAATAAATGCAGAGGTCATAAACATTTTGCAAGTGTTCATAAGGCACATCTGAGTATTATGCCGCCTGAATATGCTGCATCTAAGAAGTTTGAAAAATTTCAAGACCAAGTCTAGAACTTTGAAGAATTGTCAGACAGCATAAAAAGCCAACATAAACTTTAAAAGAGTTCATTAAACTTCCTATCTTCTTAACCAGAAGGAAACCTCTGACACATTGATATGGGGAAGACATGAAGTTTACCTGGAAAAAGAGGTCCCATAGCTTTTCAAAAGGCAATGTACCTGGAGTTAAGAACATAAATGCAATCTTAGACGTCTTTTTTATCACACGAGGGGAGCTCAATATTTCTTTAATCACTACACGAGCTGCAATCTCGTCATCCGAAAATTCCCTCGGCGAGGGTGGAAGCCAATCAGTAAGCCCCTTGCATCCATTAGATGAAAACATATAACAAGCAGCTTTGCGGTGATGAGGGAACATGTAAGCACCAATTACAAACATTGTTATCAACGAAACCACTGCGATAATCCATACTGGTTTCTTTGTAGGAGCACGGTGGCGAGCACTAGGCAAAGACTGCATATAACTTGTTCTGCCTAGACGCCACTCTTTAATTGCCTTCATATCATAAAAAAAAAACCTTTACTGCATACTGCAACACCTCAACCTCAAATATTCTATAACTCACTGCCAAATCTGGATGAACAAGTTTCTTCAGCTAAAACGAGAAAATTCCAGTCGAAACCTGAAAGTTACATATCAAACCCCATATTTGAGTATCAGAAATCTATACACACCAGAACATAAGGAAACCATGGAGAAATGGAGAAGAGCATGAGATACAGCTCAGAAAACCATACCATATCAAGATTTAGAATTAAATTTCCACTGTTTCTCTAGTTTATCCAAGCTAACCAACATAAGAAACAAAAAGAACGGCATACAAATGAATCAAATCATAAGTTTGAGACTCAAATTGACAACCTAGATTCTTGAACAAGATAATTTCTCTAAGTTATGTTCCTTTCCTGAAGAGAATTACACAATTTCACCTTTTCTCAGTTTCTTGTTCATTTACAGATATCAGAATTAAAACCAACAACAAAGTCCACGCTATATGAAACATCGACAAGAAGATACATTGACAAAATTCAAATTAGTACAACAACAAAGTCCACGGCTCCACGCTATATCCAAACCAAGAAAAGTCAAACCATCGTCACAGCTTCTGATAGTCAGTTCAATATATACACAATCATTCACGCGCATTGCTTCAGGGCAAACATCTCAGTCAATAATTTCCAGAAACGCTTCTCAATTCAAGAAAAAAAAAACTCGAAATTATCATTTTTTCACATCCCAAAACCAAATCTGATTTCTTCTAAAGCTAATTCACATCGTCCACACAAAATCCTAAATCGAAAACTTGAACATTATATCAGCCAGCTCGCATAAAGGAAAACGAAAAAATTGAAAAGCCGAGAAAATGGAACCTGGACAAGTTTTCTAAACGGAATCGCGAGCTTGTTTTTTTCCACCCAAAGATCTAAAGAGAAAAATCCCAACTCTCAGCGAACGAACAACTGAGAGCTACACACTGGAAGAAACGTATATAAATCTCAAGGAGTATACGTATCGATAACTATTCATGCACTAAAACGTTTCCTTCTGGGTAATTTCAATTTCTTCTAGAAAGAAACTTATTGATTTCGTTTCTTCTGATGTCTCAATTTCTCTGTTTATGTCTCTCTCTCTCTCTCTCTCTATAAAATGAAGGTTTGTCTGGACTCTGTAGACAGAAGAAGAAGACCGACGACGACGATGAAGAAGAAGTCTTTCTCTTCGGTTCAAAAACAGAAGAGATTCATTACAATTTTTTTATTTATTTTTAACAATATGTAAGAAGTTATTAAATCAGCAACGTGTAACTTTTTAATTGGGTACTTGTAATTGTATTATACTTAATAGCTTTTAAAAACAACGCGCCGTGAAACCGCGTGTGTTTTAGACCAGTAAATCATGCCGCCTAGGTACTAAAATTTTTTTTTTTGGTTTTGGAAAAGAAATCTGAATTAAAATTTTCTTTAATCATTACTCCGTTACGTTTTATTTAACATCATTTTTCTAATTATCTATCGTTTTTATTTTTAATACAATTATGGTAAAACAAATTCAAAAATAATCTGATTTAATTTAAAATTATTTATAATAAACAAAGATCAAAAACCAATTGTACCCAAAAGTTATTATACCAATAGTCATGTATAATAATGTTAAACAGTCAAATAACAAAACTTTTTAATTTACAAGAATCTTTTTAAAACGACAATTAAAAAAAAACGGAGAGAATATTATATAGAATTTAGAAATTTTCAAGATGTCCAAAAAAATTAATTTGATTATGGTTCTGTTTAGTTTAATTTGGTTTCATTTATTTTTGATTTGATTATGTTTGATATATTTGGTTTTGATTTTAGTTTTAGTTTAATTGTGAATTAAAAATTTATTAATGAAATTTAGAATTTAAATTTATTATCATATACAATAGTTAGTATAATTTAATGATTTTATATGTATTCTATTAACAAATATTTTTTTATAGATTTCGATTTGGTTTGTTTCTCTTTACTTGGTGTAAATACAAATATAATACACTTTGGGTTGATATGAAATTCGATCAAATATACGTTGATAGTTTTTTTGGCACTTTATATGAAAAAAGTTTTTAATTAGGTTTGGTTATATTTCTACGTTCATCTCTATAAGACACATTGATAAGTTGGTTGGTAAATTTGGTGTCGAGTCAAAGGAGGGCGCGTTAAATTGTTCTTTCATTACAGGCGCGTATTTGTTTTCTCCTCATTCAATTCTAACATAAATTTTGCAAAAAAAAAATCTCTTTATTTTTTTTGCTACTTTTTTTCCACATATATATTTTTTTCTACTTTATACATACCAAAGTGTCAGAAACTCTTAATTTTTTTAGGGTATTAGGAGGCAACTTCAAAAGTACAACTTTTAGATACCATTTTTAAAATTAAAAAAAAAATATTTTCCATGGTTATTTTTACAAATATAATTTTTTAAAAAATAAAAAACAAATGTATTTTAAACTAAAAAAATCTAAAACATAAAACATGTTTTGAATCATGTACATTTGACCACCTTTAAAATTCATCACATATGTCTAAAGTTCTAACTATGCATCTCACAATTTTAAATAAGATATTAAAACTATTATACTAAATTCAAAAAATATTTTCTTTATTTTCTCCGTGTGACATAAATATATCTAAAAAAAAGTTTTTGTTTTCATCACAAACTTTGATTTAAACCCTAAATTTTATTTATTCTAAATCGCGATTCATTTTAGATTGATAAGATTCTCTATCAAACCTTGTCCAAATCTGCTTCGCTTCATACAAATTTGTTTTGGTTAGCTCAAATTAATTGGCTAACCGATATTATAGAAGCTGTCGATGAGAAATTAGATTTATCTTCAATCATTGAATCGTGGAATGGTATATATGCAAAATATTTGGTTAATTTAGGTTTGAATTTCCAGCGTGTAGCATATCAGTTTTAATTTGGTCGATTGACTTGTCAGAACACATTGTCTAAACGTAATATGTTCACCATTTTCATTATCCAGATTTATAAACTCTTATAAATAGATTTATAAAACTTTGGCATATTTGTAATATATAAAATCTTATAAATTGGATTATAAACCTTATAAATCTATATAAAACATTATAAAGTTTATAAAACCATATCAACAAATAGAGGATCAAATATGAGATTTCTATTAATCATCCACTATTTATATGGTTTTGTAGGATACCATTTACAATTGTATAAATATATATGTATAAGTGTTTATAAATCATATAACATAATAACTTTATACTTTATGTAGAATTTAAGAATCTATAAATTATTTACAAATAATTTATTATATATAAGGGTTTATAAAACCATTTATAAATCATTTATAAAAGTTTATAAATTATATATAAGAGTTTATAAATAATTTATATGGGAATAAATATCATTTATAAGGGTTTGTAAATCTTTCAAAGTTTATAGATCATTTATAAATGTTTATAAATCATTTATAAGAGATAATAAATCATTTATAAAGATTTATAAAACCATTGATAAAAATTTAAATTTTTTTATAAAGATTTATAAATCATTTATAAGGGCATATATTTTTTCATTATTTTTTAATATGATCTTTAAAGTTCACTTAGATTAATAATAAACATAGAATCATACGATCTTCTGTAAAAAAAAAAAAAACCCATTAACATGTGTTTTGTTCACACCGAAAACATAAACCTCTTTACCTTGATATTTGAGTTATGTTCCAAGGAATATCCAGATAAGTTGTAGTACTAAAAGATTTTTGTGTGGGTTGTTTACAGTCTCTAATTAATTTTATCACATTTTTTCAAACAAGTGGACATTGAATTCCACTTCTTTTTATGTCTTTGATTTAACTCGTGAATTAGTAAAATCGTTTATGTAGATATTATAAGTAAACAAATTGATGTTACTGTAGGTCTAGATCCAGATTTGAGAAGCAAACTATTGCAGTTTCTTTGATTCAATTATTTTTAGATGAACACAAAAAAAAAACTAGTTTAGATGTTTTAAGTATCATTTTCATAATTATGTGTATTATAAATTAGATCATCCACATATGATCTATAATTCAACCGTCATAGATAAGAAATTTGTTTTAATGGAGGGAAATTGATGTTACTATATTTAGTAAAACTATGTGATAAAGAGATAAAAAGTTACTTAGAAGAGTCTTGACCAACTAACGATATGCTCTCCAATTCCATTTCTTTAATAAAAAGATATCAAAATTTGCTCCGACATAACTTAAAGCAAGAAATAAGTAAAGATAAAGATCGTGCCACCCATTTACTCCCCACGATAGTATCAATTTATTTTATTTTTTTGGTTCTCGTTTAGACAAATTCCCACGAACATTGAATCAATGTTGTGTTACACATAAGCACAATATTGTTTTACTATATATTCTTGATACAAACAGAAAAACCATTTCATTAATCGTAAAGTCAAAACGTATATTTAGTTATCAAATCAACGATCCATACAAGGTCAAGTCAACGGCTCACCTAATCACACATATAACCCTACGTACTATAATTAATTTCTTGCTCTTAGCCACAAAGCCACGACCAAGTACTTTGATCCCACTTCTTTAATGCGTTGTTCTCATGTTTTCTGATTACACCTCAACGTGAAACTGGAGAAAGGCCTTATAGGATAGAAGCAATGGTTCCAACTGTAGTGGTTGTGCAGAGCTTAAGAACGACTTTGGGTATGGAAGATGAGAAACAAATAACACTATGCCTCAGGATAATTTGGATACGATAGACGAGATACAAAGTCAGGCACTCAGGCTCTCGTACATATACAAACTATAAGCATGCAACAACTTGGTATTATAACTCTAAAAGTTATACATGTTCATTGAAGGCGAGCAAGTTCTTGGTAAGGTATAAAAAGCATCGAAGAGACATAAACAAGGTGAAAGGCATTATCCAAGTGAACAAAATTGAGCGGCAAGCACAGATTTATACAGAGTGAACGACAAGGTTAAACCCATACGGTCACATCGGATGTCAATTTTGAAGTGAACTAAAACGTTTTGACAAGTAACGTCCAAATCATCTAAAATAAATGCCGATAAATATCAAATTAAATAAAATAAATGGAGATGTTAAACATTTTTTTTTTTTTTGGTCAACATAGCCTAGTGACTTTAATATCTCGCTTAATACTACGGGATGCTGGGTTCGAATCCTATACATGTGTCATGAATTTCAGAGGTGGCTACCATTGTGCCACATGATTCCGACGTTAAACATTATTTCAAACAAAGAAATATGATGAAGAATGTGAGACAAAACAATTTCTCTACACACTCTGGTCAATTTCTTTATTAAAATCTACTTTTTTGTAAAAAAAAACTACGAAATCATCAATACTATAAACCATTTGTTTCTATTTTCATCTAAAATTCTTATATATTTACTTTAAAATTCATTAATTTCTTTTGTATTAATTCCGGACTATGTTAGCCTAAAAGTTACTTTTATTTATATATGTTAGCAGTTGCAACTTCTGCTACAACAATATTGCTATGTATATTGTATGATTATTACCTAGTTTGCTTTGAAAATCGGAATGATGAAAGGTTCAAGAAAACCAAAAGTTTACACAAATTTACAAGATATTGTAACAAATAAATAAGAGAAATACACTACTATGGTATAAATAAAAATATTATCACAAATTTAGCATCAGTCGCAAAAAAAAAACCACACAAAATAATATTCATTAAAAGATATAAAATAATCAAATCTGTACTTCTCATAATAATATCAAAAATTGATAAATATTTATATTTTAAGTATACAATAATTTGTTTCTCAAAATTTAGTTTTTTTTTTTTGTAAATTTAGGAAGCCACTGTACACATTCACGAAAACTTTCATAAAACATATAAATTCGAAATTTTATGGCTATTTATACCATAACTCAAATTTAGAAAGTCGTACTATATTTTAAAGAAAATTTTCCTAAAATGTAAAGATGAGAACTTTTGTACGTGTTATACTACAGCTCAATTTTATAAAACCATACGTATTATATATATAAAAATACATTTCTAAAACATATAAATAAGAAATAAACTACTTTACTGGTTCTTAACGAGAATGGCCCAATAAATAATTATACAATAACAGAAAATTCCGTGATTTCGAAGTTACAACTAATTAAACAGATAGTATTAAATTACACAACTTATAAACATTGAGTTTACAACATTAGCTAACCCGAAGAGTTATTGTTGGTCGTTTGCTTCGAAGAAAAAGAAGACGCAGAAGAATGGCTCTGTTTCTGTGAAGAATTATGGCTTGAGGAAGATGATGACTCAGTGAAGAAGACCACAGATCCATCGTTTTCAACTAAAGCTTGGATCGATCTTGGAAACGGTGGTGGATTCACTTCCAAAACAAATTCAAGAATCTGAACAACTTGACTCATCGTTGGCCTATGACTCTCCTCGTCCTGTATGCACCAACATGCCACTTTACAAGCTCTCGTGAGCTCCTCTATATCTATGGACTCGCCCTCTAGTCTCGGATCAAGCAGCGAGCGGATGTCTCCGTCTTTGGTGAGTACGGTTGCGGCCAAACTCGGAAAGAATTTGACTTTCTCGTTCTCTGATTGCTCAGTGTTTCTTCTCCCTGAAACAAGCTCGAACAGCATCATCCCGTAACTGTAAACATCGGCTTTCGCTGTTATCGCAACTCCCGAGATCCATTCTGGTGCAAGATAGCCTCTTGTGCCTCTCATTGTCGTCAAAACCCTGCTAAAATCTCGACCCACAAGCTTAGCTAAACCGAAATCAGCAACTTTGGGACCGAATTGTGAATCTAACAAGATGTTTTCCGGTTTTATATCACAGTGAATGATACAGTCTCTACATTCTTCATGTAAATAAGCCAATCCTCTAGCCATTCCTAACGCGATCTGGTACCGCAATTTCCACCCAAGAACGATCTTCTCTTCGGTTTGATTGTTAAAGAGATGAGAATCCAAAGAACCGTTAGGCATGTAATCATAAACCAGCAATTTCTTGGTTCCTTCAGAGCAAAATCCACGAAGCCTCACTAGATTCACGTGTTGGATTGTTCCTACTGTGACTACTTCCGTCCTAAACTGCTTCTCTCCTTGGCTAACACCTTCAAGCCTCTTCACCGCAATGACACTTGAATCCGGTAAAACCCCTTTGAACACCGAACCGAAACCTCCTCCTCCTAGCTTCTCCGAGAAATTCTTCGTCGCATTTTGTAATTCTCTATAGCTAAACGCAGCTAATATACCATCACTCTTCTCTTCTCTCATTCTCATTCTCCTACGGTACCTTAAGATTAAGATTACTGCCAACAGAACTAGAGCTATAACCCCTAACGAGCCTAGAACCGCGCCAATTATCATCAATTTGTTACTCTTACCAGAGGAACCACTAGGCATGTCGGAAGCAGAGAGTCTAAGATAAAAAATATTCCCCTCGCTGTTATCTTCTTCGAGTTTTTGAAGATTCAAGACATCTTTAGTCCACATCAAGCATCGATTCGAGCTTTCATCATGTGCGTAAGCCTTACAAGAACAATTCCCTAGACAAGCCGATCCACAAATACTAAGACTCGTTGTCTCCATTACCTCTAAATTGTCAGGTAATTTCATGTTGGTAAGAGGCAGAAACTGGTTAATGACTCCACGAGAGCACTGTAGCTCAGTCTTTCTGACGCAGCCTGCAGAGTAATCCTTCAAGTCCCAATCTTTTTGCGACTTGGGCCTAAACCCTTGAGGGCATTGGCAAAAAGGTTGAGACTTGTCACTGCAAATCCCAAAGGAGCCACAGTAAGCGTAGACTTGGCATTGTTGCCGAGGCTGAGACCAGAACAAGTTCCACTGATTGTTGTTGTTTAACCAAGTGAACTGCTTGATCTGTCCCGAAACGTCCATGGCGAATCGTGAGACGTTCGCGTGGTTATAGATCGAGTAAGTGAAGTATGATTCTGTTGAGTTGGAGAAAAAGCTGAAGTTGTAGATGTAATTGAGTCTCATTTCGGGGACCGAGTCGAAGATCCTGCTCTGAGAGTTCCAAGGACCACTTGACCAATACTGAGTCGATCCGTTCCAGAGGATTTTGTAAGCTGTGGACTCGTCTAGCTCGAGAGAGAACAAACCTGGTGATGGGTCTTCAATATTCTTCCACGACGTGAGTCGTTGACTTTTCTTGGTTCGTTTGTCGAGCCGGATTTTGACTCCGGGAAGCCACGTGTCACCAGGATGATCGAAGCTTTGCCATAGAACAGAGCCCGATTCGTCTCTGAGAACGAGATTGCCGTCATCGAGCAAAACCGCTTTGAGAGCAGAGGAAGAGTTGGTGGTGGAATTGAGACCGGTGGACCAAACCGGAGTCTGGTTATTTCCGTCGAGTAGAACTAAATTTCCGTCGGAGATTTTGAGAACTGATGTGTTCTTGTCGGAGACTGGTTTGTCTCGATTAGCTACCCAGACGATTGTTTGTTGAGAAAGTTGCTGGTACCACATACCTATGTAGAAGTTTGAAGAAGTACCTGGTTCGAAGAAACCCATTTTGAAAGTTCCGCCGGAGGAGACGAGTGTCTGGTCTCCGGAGAGAGTGAAATCAGCAGAGATCGTATCGGCGGCGGAAGTGACATGGATGCAGAGGAAGAAGAGGAAGAATAATGAAGAGAGGGTGCAGAAGAACGAAACCATGAGAAAAGTTTAGAGGAAAGAGAGAGAGATATATGAAAAAAGAGATCATATGAATGTCATATGAAGAGTCTCTGCTTTTTTTGTAAAAGCTACAAATCTTTGTAAGTTTACGCCTTTACGGTCGTTAATGGCGACTTGGAGAAAGATCAGAAAGAAAAGAGATTTGATTTTTGTGTGGTTGGTCGTTTAATGGGGAAAAGTCAAACAAGTTGTCAAATCTTCTCTTGACCTCGTCAAATGTAATTATTAGTCGTCTTTCTTGTTGTTAATATAAATGCGATATTCATAAGTTGCATTTAAACCTAACAAACACCTAAATCGCACTATGATTAAAGTCAGATGACGCCACCAGTTTGTGAGCAGATGATTATCTTCTCTTGATTAGTACAACCTCCTGTTAATGTTGGATTAGTTGTCTGATTGAATTCAAGAAGTTTGAGTGTCAAACTCTTGTTGTAAAAAGCATGAAATAGAAAACAAAGTGATCAAATGAGTTTATTTTTAAATTAATCGATTTGTGAAATATTACAATATGAAAAGGGCAAAAACAAAGCATATGGTTTTTTTTTTTTTCATTATTACCTCCACCTCCTCTCTATAGTCTCATTTTCCCACTTAATTCAAAATTGTAATCATAAATCCTTGTCAAATTTGACACTAAAAAATTAAGTATTTGACTTGTTTCGGGCTTAAAAGAGATTATGGGCTTTCGAAGATATGAGTTTTGTTATTAGTCCACTTATAACCAGAAAAAAAAAACAAAAACAAAAGCAAAAATTCCAGAGAAAGTGCTAACGTAAACCGAGAATTGTCTCATCCATCCACCTGAATCCAACAAAAAGACACACAATCGTGTACATGGCAAATAGTGCCAAACAGTGGTAAATAAGGTTTTTAAATGCTATATCCGCAAGACATATTCAAAAGAGTGCTAACTAGTGCAAAACCCCCAAAATATATAATATTGACAAAAAAAAACTTTAAAAACTAGCATGGTTTTTAGTTTTTGATTTGGTTTTTAGCTTTTGGTATTTTGGTTTTTGAATTTTGATTTTTAAATTTTTGGTTTTTGATTTTGCTTGATTTATAGTAGAAAATTATTATTTGTGAGATTTTTGTTTGTGTGTTACATATATTACTCTGTCACTGGTTCGTTTTCTCCAACTTAATCTTTGATTATTACGTGAACCAAGGGTTTTGGTGTTTGTTTGCTAAAGTGATTGCCTTTGTTTGATTGATCACTACTCTTTAGCTTCACATTTTATATAGTCTAGAAATTTATGTCTTGCGTATTATGAAGCTTTTTTCCACGTTGGGTTTTAACTTTTCTCTGGAAAAACTGGTGTGTTTGATTCTGGTAGCTTAATCAGATTACTTGCACTTGCTTGGAGTTGTTATCATTGGGGTTCACGAGAAGAAGGGGAATTGACGGAATCTGATACTTGTGCCAAAGAAGATACTTCTGACTACAAGGTTTTATTGCCGCAAGAGCAGGGGATGATAGAGACTGGCTTCTGTTCTGTTCTGTTCTGCTGATTTTAAAGGTACATATAAAGATAATACTGCAATAAGATTTGATATTGACAAAAACCCTGATCTTCAAAAGAGTTAATGTACGAGAACAAGGTTTGAAAATGAAGCAGAGAGAGGTTAAAGGATATGAAGTAAGTCATTGCAACTAAGTGTGCTAATACCACTGTGAAAAGAAAGATGAATTCAACATAAAGAGGCAATGTTGGGAAAGAAACGCAATAGGCAGACTCTGTTTCTTAATCCGGACGATGTTAAGCAAGCAGGTCCGATTAAGACATCAACACCTACGAGACAGAACTTTGCACAACCTGTTGCAGTCACTACACCCGCTGAGCTCGGAGGATAAATTCAAAGCCATGGTTCATATAGAGATCAAAAACCAATTGATTGTCCTTCATATGGCGTGGTACATCCAGAATCCTCTCAACAGAAGTCCGAAAGTCCCAAGAGCGGTCATTCATCTAGTGGAAAAGTATCCTACAGCCAAAGTTCTTTCAAGAAGCCAGCCACAACTAGTAGTAACCAATATCATGACCAACGAAAAGTTCTGGCGTCATCCTGGTATGTTAATCTATTACATTTATAACTACGGAACATGTTCTTGAATATGCGTTATTTTCCAGGGAGTAATTGAATCTTGATTTTAGGTAGAAACTTTTATGTGAGTGAGAATTTACTGCTTCTAAAGTTATGGCTCTTCAAAATCATAATAGTGAAAAGACTTGGAAGCTGGTACAAATATATCGTTTTCAAAGTAGATGAAAGAAATCTTGTTACTTTTATGATCAACTTACTCTTGTTTTACCTCTTGCTTCTCTCTAGTGAGAAAGATCCAGATATATTTTAATTATTTTGTGGCAGATACGTCCCTAATTAGTCCCACCAGTGTTATTGTTACTTTCCTACTAAGGCACTGTACATAAAGTCTTGCTTTGCGGACAGACCTGGTTCCTGGTCGATGGAAATTAATTATCAGGCTGGCACTTTGGTTGAAACGATATTTGGGGTTAAAACCTCCTCATCTGAGAAGATGATATATTCAAAAGCTGAAGGGTATCTCCATGCAAATTGATTATTGAATATTAGTTCGCTTTTTTATTCATTTGTTACTGTTGTTCTTTAGTCTTTCTAGTGAAAAATTTTCTGTCTTTTTAGCTCATTGTGTATTATTTTTGCCCATTTAGTTGATTTACGTGTTGCATACTTGTCCTTGTCTATTAGAGGATACCGAACTCCGATGTGTACCTGAGTGGTTTGAATCTATGGAGGATTATGTCAGTCTTTGAACCCTTTCTATTTGAGGAATGCGGGCACAAATTTACAGTACGTGGGAAGAACTGGCTGAGGCAAATGCATCTGTGAAAGTTCGAATAAAATCCATTGAAAGAAGAGAGAGAGGTAGCTGGCCCTGGACCTTGTTCACATGTTTATCTAGGAAAGTGTTTGTGCATTGTTACAGCACCTTTCTGCTGTGATCAAAGCAGAGAGAAAGTCGTTGTTGAAATCTCTCGACTTCTTATTGTGGAGGGAAAGTTTCGTTCTGGCTACAATTTTAATCTTGAAGAAGCTCGAGCGAGTCTTGAGGCAAGTTTTTGCAAACGAGGCTGAAATTGTTTTCACCACCGTACCCATGGCTTAGAGGCTGCCAAAGATAGTGAGGTTGGAGTTCTTCCTCCCCTTGCTCTCGGTGCTGCGAGATGTGTACTTGTCTGTGATCCTCAGCAGCTTCCCGCGACAGTGATTAGCAAGGCTGCTGGAACCCTCTTATATATTACAAGTCTGTTTGAAAGGTTTCAGCTCGCAGGTTTTCCGACTTTGTTGTTAACTGTTCAATACAGAATGCATCCTCAAAATCCGAGATTTTCCTTCAAGGACGCCTCATGGACAGTGAAAATATATATCAAGTGCTCCTGATGAGATTTACTAAAAAGATCATGTCCTTAGGCCTTACCTTTTTTTCAATATCAGCCATGGACGGGAGTCTCATAGAAATGGTCATCTGTATCTTACAAGAATGTTGATGAAGCTCGATTCTGCGTTGGGGTGTACATGCATCTTCAGAAAACTCTGAAGTCGTTAGGTGCGGGTAAAGTCTCTGTTGGGGTAATAACGCCGTACAAACTGCAGCTGAAATGCCTGAAGCACGAGCTTGGCAATGCTTTGGGCCAAGATGAACTGAAAGAGGTGCATATTAACACTGTAGACGCGTTTCAGGGTCAAGAACGTGATGTCATAATCATGTCATGTGTCCGTGCTTCTGGTCAGGGGCTGGCTTCGTTGCAGAGATCCGAAGGATGAACGTTGCTCTTACCCGTGCAAGACGAGCTCTGTGGGTATGGTTTCTCTCTCTTTCTCTCTCTCTCTCTCTCTCTCTCTCTCTCTCTCTCTCTGCACACACAAATTTTGGTCTGATGAATATGTTTTGTTTTTATTAAAGGTCTTAATATTCGTTCTTCTTGAATATGTCATGGTTAATGCATCTGCACTGATGAAGTCTGAGGATGGTGGCAGCTTTGATCACTGACGCTAGAGCCAGGAACTGTTTTGTGGAAATGGACTCTCTTCCCCAGGATTTCCCACTTCCTAAGGGGCCTAGCTATAATCCTATGGTTTTAGATCTAGTGCAGCAAGAATCAGATCTTTTGATACATAAACCGAATCCAGGTCAGGGACGACACCAACGAGAAGTTGAACACGAGATATGCAATGGATTTTGTTTGTGGCTCGGGTTAGCAAAACTACAAAACATTGTAGCTAGGAGTTTGGTTTATGAAGTGGAAAAAAAGCATTCAAAGTTAGAGTATCGTCGTATAAGAACACAGGGCATCTTTTAGTATAAAACATTTGGTATTATCCGTATTCTTTTACATCTCATCGATCAATGACGAATCATATTCTTTTGACATGATTTGCTCTTTCATTTCACAACTAAGCCAACTAGAACCAAAAGGAAAGACTTACAGACTAGTGATTGGTACACTTTCATCTAAGATATGTGTTTCATCTGCTTCTTCTCTTTTATTTTAAGACTCAAGATCAGAGTTCGAACTTGTTTTCCAACAATTTCAAAGAAGAGAGTAACAAAAAAAAAACGAGAAACTTAAGGATCATGGCAAACATTTATGAGTTCCAAGGATCACTAGCATTGTCTTGACGAAACATACAGCCTTTGCTGGAAATCATATATATGTTTTTATTTTATGGACGGCTCTAGTTGAAGACGAAAGGTTATATGAATAGATTGATGGGTCGAGATTTAAATCTATTCAATATAAATCTCCATCAAGCAGCCCCCACATGGTGGTGATGGTGGTGGTGGTGGTGATGCCTGTGGCTGCAATATTCCTTTGCGTAACTCCTGCAACAGCTTTTACCACTGTGACGCTTCTCTCTTTCCTTACATTTGGATCCAAAAGCCTCTGGAATCTTCACTTCGCAACAAATCTCTACCTTCTTCATTTGCAAGTTAGATAACTCCAGATCAGTAGGACTTGTGCAACAGCTTTGGCTAGAAACTTTCATTATCTCTCGCTCGTTGCTACCACTCTCCACCACATTTACCAAATTAAAATACCCTTCTTGCTTCAAACCAGCTCCACAACAATGAGATTTGCTAACAGGCTTCTCATGACAGAGTTGTGTCACTTCCTCCTTGTTTCCGCAGCATCCTGAGGCCAGAGCTTTTTCCCCGGTTTGTTTTTCATCGCTGCAGCAATCAGACTTGCATTGTCCTTCGTTCTTTATCTGCAAGCCCTTCTCAAGATCAGATTTCTCTTTCACTTCTCCTTCTTTGTTTCCACAACAAAACAAATTGAGATCACAACTTACACCAGCTTCAGTGTCCAGACAAGTCTTCTCATGACAGCTTTGTTCCACTTCCTCCTTGTTTCCGCAGCATCCTAAGGAGCAATCGGAACCGTCTGTCTCTTCCTCACATGCCAGAGTTATTTGTCCGGTTTGTTTTTCATCACCACAGCAATTAGACTTGCATTGTCCTTCATTCTTTATGTCAAGATGAAGTTTCTCTTTCACTTCTTCTCCTTCTATGTTACCACAACAAACCAACTTGGGATCACAACTTACCCGAGTTTCATTGTCTAGACCTGTCCTCTCATGGCAGCTTTGTTTCAATGTGGTCTTGTTCTCGCAGCATCCAGATGAGCAATCTGAACCGTCTGTCTCTTCCTCCGAAGCCAGAGTTATTTCCTCGGTTTGTTTTTCATCACCGCAGCAGCCAGACTTGCATTGTTCTTCATTCATTAACTTCAGGCCCCTCACAAGATCAGATTGCTCTCCCACTTCTCCTTTTGTGTCTTCACAAGAAACCAACTTGGAGTCGCAACTTACATCAGCTTCATTGTCCAGACCTGCCTTCCCATGGCAGCTTTGTTTCACTGCCTCCTTTTTCTCGCAACATCCCGAATCGCAATCCACATAGTAAGCCACAGTTGTAGCTTCAGCAGTCTGTATTTCGTCGCAGCAGCCAGACTTGTAGTTCCCTTCATCCTTAGTCAGCACTTTCTTCTCCACGTAAAATGGAACCTCAGTAGAAAGCAACAAACCCGATTCCTTAGCCTTCTCTTTAGTGCCACAACAGCTTGATTTGCAGGTTTCACCAACCTTTTTCTGCAGACCTTTCTCCAAGTCAATTAACTCCTGCATCGCGACATTTTCCTCTGCTTGCTGCTTCTCCTCACAACAGCTTTTTGCCACTATTTCCTTCAGCTTCTCTTTTTTCTTAGCACAACAACCTGAACCACTTTTCGGTTTCAGGTCATTATTGACATGAGTAGACTTCTTGCATGACTTCAATGAAGTCATTTCTCCCTCTGGTTTCTTAGTCTTCTCACCGCAACAGCTATCTCTCGCAAGCAGCTTTACATTGTCCTGCTGCTTATCACCACAACAACCAGAGGAACGATGGTCAGAACTGGTTTTACTACTTAGTTTCATCATCACCTTCTCTTGGTTTTTCTTATGACCACAACATCCTGAGTTGCATTGACCATTACCACCACTCTTTGATAACAAGCCTGCTTCTAAGTCCAGGTCTTCGTCAACATCGCCTTCCAGTTTCTTACCATTCAACACAGATGTAGAAGCCCTGTAACACTTTTTGTTCTTCGTTTTCTCCTTCACTCGCAACAACGACATACTGTTGAGAATCACAAGCAGACAAGTCGCTACATCAACGAGTACCGCAGCCCAAATCAGAGGATGACCAGCAAATGCCAAAATCAGTATTCCTACTTTCAAAGTGATTGATATGAACACGTTTTGAACAACTTTGCGCTGCGTTCTTCTTGCTAGCTTTATCGCCTGTGGTATCCTTCTGATATCATTTGACATCAGAATAATATGACCGGTCTGCGTTGCAAGTGCAGAGCCAGAAATCCCCATGGAGATACCAATATCAGCTGTAGCTAAAGCTGGTGCATCATTCACACCGTCCCCTACCATTGCAGTTGGTCCTTCTTTCTTAAAATTTTGTATGATTTTGGATTTGTCTACTGGAAGAAGATCTCCATGTACAACATCTAGAGCATTCCCTAGCTGTTTCATTAAAAAAGTTTCAATAATAATCGTATCAAGAGAGTAATCAAACTCTGGTTTTAGTCTCTCACCTGTTCTTGAGCATGCATTGCTGCATCTTGATTATCTCCAGTTAGCATTGCGGTTCTGATTCCAAGATCTTTCAGCTCCTTCATTGCTTGAGCTACACCAGATCTACAAGCATCAGAAAGATTGAAAACTCCAGCTAGTCTTTCACCTACATAGACGTATCCAACAGTCTTTCCACCTTTGGTATCAGCCTCAATCTCTGGAACTGACAAGAAGGAACAGTCAAGTGATCAGACTCAGCAAAACCTCAAAACATTCCATTGAGTTTATGTATCCAAAGTTTGAAGCTTTTGTTACCTGTTGAACACTTAGCTCGAGAAGCAATCCTTTTGTTCCCGATGTAGATATCGTTCCCATCAATCTTCCCGTAGATTCCTTCACCTGGAAAATTCTGGTAATCCTCAACTTCTTCAGTCCTAGGCTCAACAGAAACAGATTTTGCATAGTCCATGATTGTCGCTGCCATTGGATGACTTGATTTGCTTTCAACACTTGATACCCTGAAAACCATCGTAAAACCAGAATTTGTCAGTCATAAGTTATCTCATCAAACTAGTTTTTGGTCAGAACACAAGTTTGTTTTTTTTTACCAGTAAAGCAAGCTACGTAGGCTTATGTCTTTAGAGAGTGACTTGAAATCTATGACAACGAACTCTCCTCTGGTTATTGTCCCGGTTTTGTCGAAAGCAGCTATCTTGATCTTTGAGAGAGTGTCAAGATAATCAGCGCTTTTGATCAGAAGCCCTGAAGTCGCCGCTTTAGTAAGAGCACAGAAAGTAGCAACTGGTGTAGAGAGGATAAGACCACAGGGACAAGCACTGACTAACACAACAAGTGCTAAGTGGAACCAATGGTTGAGGTTGTGAACTTTCATTATAGCAGGGACAATCGCAAAGCAAGCTGATATTGTGATGATTGCTGAAACAAACAAGAAACACAGACATCTCAAATTACAAGCATCAAGAACATAAAGAGAAACTGAAAACAAGTTCTGGCTATGTTTTCCCAAACCTGGAGTGTAGTACTGAGAACATTTGTCTATTAGCCTCTGAGATTTGGTTTTACTGCTCTGAGCTTCTTCTACGAGCTTAGCCATCTTTGCAACCACGCAATCACTAGCTAAAGCAGTTGTTTTCACACTTATATAGCCTGCAAACAAACATCGGAGAAAGATCAAAAGAGTGAAAGATACAAAGATAAGGTCAAAGCTTGAAGCTTTTGTAAGAGTGTTAAACTACCATTTAGATTAATAGTTCCAGCCCAAACCGTAGAATCTCTCTGTTTGGGAACAGGAAATGCTTCGCCCGTCAAGGTTTTCTCGTCTACTTCACAGTTTCCATCCACCACAATTCCATCAATTGGTATGGTTTCGCCGGCTTTAACTGCTACAATTGTGTTAACATTAACCTCATCTACTTCAACTTCTTCTCCAGTCTCTGCTATTATTGCCTTCTGTGGAGCTAAGCTCATCAGAGACTTCATTACTGCGCTCGCCTGAGATTTCAAATGCCACAATCATTACCTCAGCTTTCTCAAATCAATAATCCATTCCAAATACAACTTCAGATCATCCATAAGAAAGAGTAAGATGTTTCAAAGTTGTTTGATTAAGACAATATATAGATGATTATTATTAGTTAACAAACCTTGTAGCTAGCTCTTGTTTCGAGCCATTCGGATATGGTGAATAAGAACACAACTGTTGCAGCCTCCATGTAATCTTGCATTGCAAGTGTTGCAGCCACTGTTTGACGAATTTGGATGATCTTTTATTAGTTAAAACTTAAGACACATCAGCTCACAGAGTACATTATAACATTTTCAAAGGATCCGGGTGTCCTAAACATATATTCCAACTAAAGGTAAGTCAACAATCAGTCAATGGCAAAGTCAACTTCCAAGTATTTGAATTAATCTCTTCACTATTGATGAACTTTGTCCTTCAATGACTTGTTGGTCTTTCTGATTTTTTGTTCACGAGTTAAAACATTAAGTGCTTTTTCCATTTTGAGTCGTAGAAGATAAGCCAATAAAAAACACTTGTCACTTTTCCTTCTACGTCACGTAATTGTAGCTTTAAAAACAATTTTTCCTTCTACGTCACTTGTCACTTAGCCTCAATCGTTTTAAATACGATTAATGTATCTAAGTTGTGTACATAAAATAATATCTTATAAACGACATTTTGGAAACATAGATATTTTACTTTTCTTCATAAAAAATTGTTAAGTGAACATACTTATTTTACGTTTGCGTTTACACTTTGTACAAAAATTTTGAAAAACTAAAACCATTTTTTTTCTTTTTTTTCATCTAAAAAGTTTTTCTTTTCATGTAAAAATACAAACGTATATATATATATATATATATATGTGTTTCTAAATCATCAAATAATTTTGAGTCGTATTTAATGAACGAAAATGTACATATTTGTAAAGAGAAATGAGAAAGGGGTATATTTTTTCTCCATATTTTCAATAAACCTTTAATGTTTTGCGTTATCTTTCACACCAACTTCCCGAGTTGATCACATGTTCACTTTACCTATATATATATATACAAAGAACATTTTTGATATTTTCTATATCCTATTACTCAAATTTACTTTACATCAAACGAAACTATAAAGTCTTTTTCTTTTAGTTCTATAACTTATAAACTGAGATTTACTTAACTATACAACATAAATATCAAATTGCTACATTTCTAGTATAGAAGTTCTATAAAGTAAAAGTAGGCATATATTAACATATGTTTTGATATTTCCCATACGTATTACTTTTAAAAAAATATTAAGAAAAAAATAAAGGAATTATGGAGTGCTAGGTTTGTAGGAAAGCAGTTCACATAAACTTTTTAAAGTACCCTAAAAAGGGCTAAAATGCAGAGTAAAAGATAAAAGACACGCAAGTTTTAAGAAAGTTATAGGTCTATTCATAGGGCCTTGATAGTTTTTATATGACCACAATTTGCTAAGGTTTTATACTATATAGTAGTATAAACATATATTGATTAGCGAGAACCATTAAACTAAAAATCAAGTCATTATCATTACACGTTAATCTTTAGTTAATGCTCTAAAAAATAATATTGATTTTTTTTATCAATTTATTCTATTGATTTTAATATCGATTTTTCATATTGGAAATTTTTAAAAAACCATTATTATACCATTAAGATTATAAAAATTAATAAAGACTGAAAAGTTGTATTACCGGTTATAATGATTAGGATGTTGATGTCGACCTTAAATCTTCTTATTGAAACAACAGTTTTTGCAAGAATCGGATAAATACCAGCGGCCACAGCTGCGACAGCAATCCAACGAAGAGGTGGGTATATGAATTTTAGGAAGGAGAGGAGGAGGAGTATGCCGGAAACCACTGCGAAAGGGCTCGGCCATTTGTTTTTGAAATTGGTTTTTCCGTCTACTTTCACGTTTGCTTCTAACCTAGCTTGGTTTAATGCCTTAGCTGCACCACAATTTTGTTTGGAACTAAATCATTAAACAACCAATATGTAAAAATATGTTTAAAAGATAATACTTTTCTTGAGGGAATAAATGTACAATATGGAACAATGTACCAGTATAATCCACTACAAATAAAAATAATGTTATAAAAATATTTGGTAAATATCTTGATAGGCTTTTTTGAAAACTTTTTTATATATTTTTTGTTAATTAATTTATTGGTTTTTTTATATATTCATTTTAATATTACTGAGTGTTACATTCCTACCCTAAATAAATTTAAAAAACGACCATGGTTATATAAAAGAAATGTTTGAAAAATAATACTTTTCGTGAGAGAAAAAAAAGATTTGGTTACGTAACGTGTATGATCCACTACAAATAAAATAATCCGATAAAAAGATTTGGTATCTCGATCAGGCTTCTCTAAAAACCTTTTTTCTGTATATGTTTTTGGAAAGCTAAATGTGTTTATGATGTCTGTTAGATATATAGTTTACACTAACACATGAATTATATAACATGCAAAATTTTGATTATATACATATAAAAGCTAGTTCGCACAAAACTGTATAAAGCTGTTAGTTTTAAAGTTTTTAAATTTTAGATACGGTTTGACAAAGTACTATTAGATGAACGAAATTTACAATTGTCCGTTAAATCATTTGAACGTATTTCATGGAGAAAATTGTGAACGTCGTTCGTGTAGACTACTGAAAATAACTGTTTACCAAAATACGTCTAAGCAAAAAAAAAATATGAATATCGTTCGAGTAGACTATTTACCAAAAAAATAACTATTAATAGAAAAAGTCTTTTTTTAGTAACTGTTTGTTCTTTTTTTTTATTGTTGGAGAAAGGAAATTATTATTGATTATTATTTTTCTTTTTAAACTTTGACTTCAAAGGCTAGTTTCATACTTGGAAGATGCTTAAAAGTTATCGAAAAAAGGGAACTTAAAAAAAGTTGATAAAAAATGGCATTTTTTAACAAAAAAAAGAATAGCATTTTTCTTAATTTTGTTGTATTTTGGTTTTGTTTTTATTTTCAGATTTTAGTTTCTTCTAAAAACATTGACTGGTTATTTGTTTAGATTTAGTTTTTAATTGTAGTTCTTTTTCTAAAGAAAAAAGGGTTTTAGTGAAAACTACTAAAACAAATATCTAAAATTTAATTAAAAAAATAAAGTATTGTACTTTTAAAAATATGATAATTTATATAATCTTAGTAATACAAAAAAATAGCTGAAAAAATGCATGTATGTTTATGTAGTTAAATATTGATCGATAATAAATATTTGCACTAAAAAATCGATTAAATGAAAGAGTTGCTTGAGCAGAAACCAAAAAAAATAGGGGGTTCTAGCTTTCCACTAGAATTGGTAAAAACTTCCAAAAAAAAAAAAAAAAAAACTGAATCCCCTAGATTTAGGATAATCAATTTTCCTAAAATCTTGAATAGGTGATAAACTAGATAAGTATTGTTTTGGAAAGGAAAATTAAGCTTTTGTGACTTGTGGATCACATAAAAAGTAACACTAGTGACCAAAAAGTAACGTCTGCGTATCAAAACCAGCCACGCCAAAACCATTAATTTTAAAAGCATAAAGACAAAAAGAAAATGAAATGATTTTTTGGTGTTAAGTGCTTATTTATGCATGCTTTTTGATTGGGTTAAAAAAAAATTAAGATCAAATAAAATATTTATTTTTATGCTTTACCAATTTGGAATGGAGAGATGATGAGACTGTCGTGGACGACGATCACGGTTCTTGACGGAACGATGACGGTATATTCCTTAACGCCGTCTAGAGACTTGAGAATACTTTCGATCAGAGGAATCTCCGATGTACAACAGATTCCCAGAACATCGAAGTAACTCTTCTGCCACTTCTTCTTTGTCTTTTTATCATCTTCTTTGTTCTTGTCCTCCTTCTGTGACGCCATTTCTGTACTAAGATTGTTTATGATTTTACGAGTCTTTAAAACGAAACTTTAAAAAAAAAAAGGACAAATAACATCGCAAAAAAGAGATTATATATGGGTTTATGGCTACTTTTTCACTCTTTTTGAGGAGGAAAAAAATATTAAAGTAAAATACTTTAGCGAGGATGCATAATTGCATATAACGTGTTCCCTTAGAGATGTCAATATTGTGAATCAAAACAGATTTATTTATTTAAGCAAAAAATTAAAAAACCGGTATTGTGTTTTTTTAATTAAAACTTTTTACTTTTTAGAAAAGAAAAAAAAATCCTCACTCTCTCATTGCTTAATCCGGATTACAAAAAAATATTCAATTAAGAGGAAGAAGACGAATCAGATTCTGAAATCTATGTGAATTAAGAAGAGAAAGACTATACCGGACAAGGAAGACAGGATCGGGTTGGTTCGGTTCGATCAGATTAAGTATTACGAAGAAAGGTCAAGAGATAGAGTGATAGAAGTATTAGAACGTAGAGACGAACATTTGAGGTGAAGAGATGAAGAAATGGCAGTTGCTTATATATATAGCCAAATAAGTAAGAATCTTAGATGAAAGCTGATTGGTTGGTTTCCTTTAACATTTTTTTTTATATATTATCAGATTTTTCTATTAAAGATAATTATAATAAATTATTCTTTTATGAATTCATTTGACCAACTAAAAAAATATTGTCAAGATTTAATGATTTCTAATGAATTTTTTTACTTTTTTTTAGGGTCGTTCTAACAGTTTTGGATTTTTTCAAAAGATGGGGTTTTAGTTTTGGGATTCAAACTTTGTGTGGTGTTTAATAATTGTTTTTTACTACGTAAATTTAATAAGTTATTTTTAATTTTTTACCTTAAATTTTTACTAGACTCATATCTGCTTTATTTGTGGAATTTTATCTTTTTATGATTTAAATATTTGAAATTTATATGGAAAAAATGCATTGTAATTTTTTAAAACAACATATGTTCATATCTAAAATTTATTAGTTTTTTTATTTTTTATAACTAAATTTAAATTTAATATAAATATAATCATATAATAATCATATATAATATTTTATCTATTTAACATGTCTCGTATTAATTTTAATTTAAAAATAAATTTGTCCGATAGGTCACTAAATTAGACACATTATTATATAACATATAGTATTATGACGTGGAACTATTATTATCTTGATTCTTGCTAGTAATTTAAAAGATAAAGAAGAAAAAAACTTGAGCCGAAAATTGATCATGGGGGGGGATTCAATCTCGTGACTTTGTGACGAATTCAAAGTTACTAAAATTTTAGTGGAAAACACCAAAAGTGGAATGTCACAAAATGGAATCCATGTGTAATTCATCATCTCATTACTTTCTTTATTTTGTATTAGCACAATTTTCTTTAGTTTATTTATAAAATACTAACTAACTTTTAATTATAAAATTCTTTTAATGTAACGCACCAATTGTCGTCTACTTTCGTAGCTTATCTTTTAATATCTACCTTTATATCTTTTATACTTTCTAATAATATTTCACATGTTTGCATAATATAACTTATGCTTGACCTAAACAAAGTAACTAATTAGGTAGATTAAAAGGCGTATACAGACTATGAGGCGCAAAAAATAAAAAACTAAGAAAATGATACAAAGTTATCACTTGAAGCGAATCCTTAATGCAGTTATTGAGAATGCATTCATAGAGCAGTTCTGAAATAAATCATGAATTTAATTTTTCTTTAGTGGTGTTAGTATTCGTAATTGAATAACTTGTTATTTCTTTTCTTTTTCTACTTTATTTCATAGGATATTATGTCCAATCAATTTATGTGAGAACTCGATCAATACTTATAATTCCAAATACATGGGGGTGTGTAGAGAAACTAAAATAGTTGATGTGATTATCTACATCAAAGTACCATTCATTTTTTAATCTACTATGAAAAACCTTAAATCTAAACGTGACAAAACGTGAAAAAAAATTTCAGAAACATTTATAATGGAACCACACAAACAAGTAGAAGATATTCCTATTTTATTCAATTCATAATGTAATATTCTGATGACTTTCACATCGCAGACATGAATTGGATATTCATATCCTTTGATTTGCATGTGCGGTTCGCTACTTGCAAATCTTACAACAACAAAAAAAATTTAACTCTGTAATTCACAAAGTTTTATATGCTTATAGAGACTTAAACATGACATTACTATATTTATAAGTTTATAATTTGGAGTTTTTTTTCAGAATCGAATCTGAGTTTTATATTTATATATCTATAGATCAAAAACCATCAAACTCAACATTTTTTGGGGATATTTAAGTCTTTAATTTTGCCAGACCAGAATAAGAACGACCCAACTTAACACCCGATCCGTATATATATTCGCTTAGAAAATCTCATTTCCCAAAAATCCTCAAATCGGTTAAATTTGAAAACGCAAAAAACTCTAAATTCGATTGTTCGAATCTTCTATTAACATCGAGACATAGATAATAAATAAAAAAAGTGATCAAAAGTAGATAAATAAGTGATCACAAGTGCCTAATTCAACAGCTCATCTTCTATTATCATTGAAACAAGTGCCAGACAAAAAAATTGGTCAAAAGACCTAGGTTAAAACAAAATATGTATAGACATTGGTGTCTTCATATCCGAGAGTGAGCTGCGAAGATTCTGCTTGACTGACAGATGGTTCACCTTGACAAGTCTGCAATAAAACCAAACCCAAGAAACATTAGTGAAGCTCAAACCAAACCCGAGATAAATATGTGAAATATAAACATGTGTAGATTGCTTCTTGTGAAACCTGGAGTTGTGATCATCTTGTCCATAAACTTTACAATGCATAGTCCTCTTCTTGTGTTTTGGTTGCTTCTTGATCGGAGACTCATTAACACATTTCTTTCTTTTCTTATCAGCTTTGGTTGTCTTCTTCTTCCCAGGTTTTTTGGCTCTGGATGAATATGCACATTTGGAGCACGTGTTAAAGGCCAACGGAGCACTTCTCACTAGAACAAGTCCATCGGCATAGTTCCTCCTCCACATAGCTGTGCGGAACCATTGAGACACAAAGTTTTCAGGTGTAAGCTTCTTATATATCATCACTCCATATGCATGCTCACAAGTAATTCCAATAATCTCAAAATTCATGCAAGTGCAAGTCCTCCTCTCCAAGTTGACACGGTAACTCAGCCTTGCTTCATACGTCCCAGTTGTGCTGTTTTAGTCACTTTGCATTCAGACACTTTCTTGTGCTCGGCTGCAAGAAAGTCAGTGGCATATGACATACAATCCCTGAAACACAAGCCCATTAATGTAAAAGCACCGAAAACACAACATGGAAACATAACCTAACTCATCAAACATACCTTTGTGACCATGAGAAATAGCAGATCGTTTGGCAATACGTACCATTGCAAGTCTCTAATTGTTGATGTAGTCTCACATTGAGGCCTAGATATAGTAATTCCCCATTCCTAATGAATCATTTCTTCAATCTCCATGGGCAAGAAGTATTCTGGTTCCTCCCTGATTTTATCAACAAACAACCAAGCGATTTATTGTACCTTTAACATCTCGCACTCTCCAATAGACAGACACGAATAGTTATCGAAATACAATCTAATTTTCCAAACATTATCACTTGGAAGAGTTGAAGCATAGACTTTCCATTCACAGCCTTCACCACCAATACATTTAAAAGCATATCTTATATTTATTGAATAATGTTTGCTGCTTATATTTATTTATGGTTTTGATTCAGGAAATTTTCTATTAAGATTATTGATTTAGGTTTTCGATTAGATGAATTATCTATTTTAGGGGTTTTAGTCGGGTCTTGATCTTAATCCGATGATTTTGTGGGTTATTAAAGGTAATCGAATTATAATTAGATCGTAATTCAGTTTAAAGTTGTTTTATATGGTTTAAGGTTTGATTAGAAAACAGTAAACAAATTATAATCAAAGTTTATGGATTCTGAAATTTTAAATTTTAATTTTATAGGGATATAGGTGTTAAATTTTTTTTTTTTTAAAAAATTAATAGATGCAAAACTTGTTTTGACCAAATACAAATATCTTATAGTCTACAAGCAACAAACACAAGAACATACCATTTATCAACCAGTGTACGACATCTTTCATCAGTTATTATTTACATCAATTCCTCATCATAGATTTGGTAAAGTAGACATTTTTAGTTTATTTTCTTGCCGAAAAATAAAGTGTGTTAAAACTTTATTTTAGAAATACCTAAGTTTTTAACTTTGTTTTCGAAATATATAGAATAAAATCATAGTTCGAGAGATATTTGATGCTGTATGATAGTTCTGGGGAGAAATAGATAGTCGATCCAATACCATATACCATATACTTACTTTTTAAAATCGATGAATAATCGAAAATGAAACAAGTTGACGTGGGTGTCATTGACCAAAGTCAAAACATAAGAATACCAATAGAGCCCAATAGAGCCCAATAGAGCCCAATAGAGCCCAATATAGCCATAGTTAAGGCCCATACAATTATTTATACATGGTGGTCGTAAGTAAGGGCACCAATGGAGGATATTTATAAAGAGTTGGAAGTTGAAAACGTTAGAGCATCATCTAATTTCAGAATATTTTCTAATTAAAAATTAATAAAAAATCAAAGTTAAAAAAATTTTGGTTAGAAAAAACTTTAGAGATTCTCTGCCATGTGTTATTTGTAAGATGCGTAAGCCCCATTTGGATCCTCTTCTTTAGTGTCTAAGTCTTATTATGCATGCACACATAGGTCCACAATCTTGAAGATAGTAAGTGAGCCAATGCTTTGTCCACCGTGAAGTCGCCTATTACGTTCGTAGCAAGTTTCATAAATTCCTAGTTGCCAAGCCAATACGAGCGCCTTCTTCTTTACAGAATCATTTGTTGCGTGGGGCAACCAGTGTACTGTGCTGAAGGCTTTGACGTTGTAAATTTGTAAGCAGCTATGCATTAATATTATATGGATAGAATGACATCTAGTTGAAAATATTTTCAGGTTCTAACGAATAAATTGTTCGAGCGTTGACTCTCAATTTAGTTCACTTCAATTTTCACCAATTTAATAACCATGTTTGTATACTGAGTGCATTTTATCAGTTAGATATACGTTGTTAAAGATAATTAATCGTTAATCGAATATTCATTACGATTGCATATAAATTTTGCTAGATATTACCTGATATCTTAATCATATTCCTCTAAAAACCGGATACGTCCTAAGTTTTTTTTTCGAATTTTTAAATATATCACTTTCAAATACTAAAAAGAGTTAGATAATTCAAGTAACACACTACATGTCTACACACATCCACTATCTTCTCTAAAGTGGAGGAAGAATCTCCCAAAGTGTAAGAAATCAAAAGAAAAATAAGTTAGGCAATGCTATAAATAAATATTGTAAGAAAATATATAAAACATGCATGATGGGGGTCACAGAAAAAGCACGTATAGTGGGTAAGAAGATTTGATTGAGTTGGAATTGTGATGATTAATTTAAGGAAACGAAACTTCCTTTAAGCTTCGATATATAAGGAATACATTAAAATAATAGTTCCTGAAACTTGGAAACGTTTTCTCAATATAGTAACTTCCCGTTTTGCCTTGAGTTTTTGCATGTTGAAAACATTTCATATCCAGACTTCAATCATTAATACAATGCATACTCTTTCATTAATGATTTTAATAGATTTCTTTTGGCCTTTTATCCAATATCTAAGAACTGATTTTATATTGTAAGCTTAGCAAAAGTATGTGATGGAAATTAATCTATGTTATTTTTTTTGATAAGTAATTAGTCTAAGTTTTATGATTGAGTTAGTAAACAAATCATTTATACAGTGGGAGTTATTTCCTTGTTGATTTTAATATAATTAATAAACGATGGATTCTAAAAGCCTAGGAGTGGCTTAGATATCTTGATCGACCTATACATAATTAACTTTTTAATTTCTTATATAAATTATTAATACACGAATATGAAGTAAAATATTGTTGGATATGTGATCGTCATGCATTAGTATTAACATAAATCTGATTTGAAATATTACAAATGGGTACCTATCTTTTATAGATATATAATATTTTTTCGTAGGAAAGTTGATAAAGTGACTGGAAATTGCAATGCAACTACATAACGGGAAGATTTGACTCATGGGTTAGCTAGGGTTTCCCTTATGCGGCACAAACTCAGGCCTCCACTACATAACGTGTTGATTAATAAGATTTTTTTTTTTTTAAAAGGACTAAATACTAACGAGGTGGTCAAGCTTAATTGTATACTTAATTATTATCGTAATCGTATCTTTATCAAAGAAAAGCATAACGTTTAACGATGGAGAATAATATAAGATAATTCTTATTTTAGATATACGATAGAATTGATGCAAAGTAGTAAACCAACACGCTTTAACTTGTAAGATTCACCTTCATCCTGATGAGTGATCACAAGTTCGTTAAATAGAAAACCCGAAAAATTGTCGATTGGATACATCTAAATTAAAAATTCTGCCATAATTCTTTACACGTGTCATAAGATTTTAGAATCAAAATATATTTCTATACGTTGGAATTGGCGTTAAGTCGTTCTTTCTTCAGATGTAACTTTTATACAGAATTTTTTCACTATCATGTAATCAGTCAAAATGATCTATCAAAAATCTGATAAACAGACTGCTCGATGAATTAAATCATAGAAAATGAGGATTAGTGTCCGATATATCCCATGTTAACCAACAAAAAGATAACTTGAGTCTACTAGTCGAAATTTTCTATTTCATGCAGTCTTTTATTAGTCTTTTGTCTCACTTGGAAATTAAAGATGTTGACAGCCTCAAATTTAATATATTCTTTGCAAGTATCTTGTCGTTCGATTAATGTTACTTGGCTAAAAACATTTTCATCTATCAAATGATTTTTTACATATATAATGTCTATTTTTGTAAAAGTTCCTTATCTTAATTTCAAAAGTGCCAAAAAAAAACATTTTAATAGAGCTTAGAAATTTTAGCAGTGAGGGTTCATGATATAATTTTCTATTTATCAACACTTTGAAAAGAAGTGAAAGAATATATATATATATATATATTTAATTCGACGAAAATTTCATCTAGGTCATGTGCTTGCATACAACATTTTAAAAGGATAAATCAAGGCACCAAAGACAAGTTTGGACTAGGCTTATGGGACTAACAGTAACGAACCCCATTGGAGATTTTGTTGGTTATGTCCTGACTAGGCTTATGGATTATGGATAGCCCGAGCATCACAATTTTGGTCATTTTGTTGGTTAGGCGGAAAGCTCACTCTGACACAAAATTATACTATTATAGTTAATTTCTTAACAAAAACAAATTCTTGGAAAAAAGAACAATACAAGATCAATATAATGTGGAAAGAAAACAAAGGCTTAAGTTAATTGTATCTTGGTTAAAATATCCACTATATCCTATTTCTAACCTTATAAAAAGAAAGAAAAAAAAACTTATTAATATAAGAAATTGATGATATTAGTAAGTTTTCATGGGACTATTGCGGAATGAGTTTCGATTCATTTTTTTCCCCGCTATATATTGGGCGAAGTTTGTTAGTTTCTTCATTAGGCTTAGTCTCTATCTAAACTTAGTTCTCGCAAGTTAGATTTTGACTTACATAAATTGTTTGTTGATTAAGGTTGTAGTTTTGTTGTAATATGTCTATGTGTTTCCTTGTTTAAATTTTTGATTTTGGATATATTTTTTCTGTCAACTTTTTTGATTTCGGATTTTTTTTTTTTTTGTATCCGTCAATGTTTAATTAATAAAAAGATTGAATGGCATTGTGGCAATAATCACTCACTAAATTGAAAGTTATGTTGGGGTTAAACTTTGTCGAAAACACAATGATTGAAAATTTTGATCTTCTCATCATATACATATTAAATAACATTTATTGGAGATCCACTCGGCTCTGAATTTAGACCACTAATGCCTTGAGAAAAAAAATGTATTTAGCATCCAAGTCCCAGTAAAACAGATTGAGACTGAATCTCTATGGGTTTAAAATTACTATGCTATGGGCTAAACCAATTATCTAAGTCCATTGGGTCAGATAATAATCTAAACCTAATGACGTTTTCGTGATTAAGTGAAATAATGAGGGGTAGGAAGAGAAATCTCAGGATGATATATTTTGTCATGTGGGTCCAGATCCTGTATTTTTCTTTACAGGCCGGTCCTTTCTTTTTATTGCTTTTCCTAAATTCTTCCAACCTATTTTCCCAGTGTAGATACTAAGGAAGTTACGAAAGTACCCATGCTTTGCTATAGTACTTTTATGAAGCTTCTTTCAACGGATCTAAACGGACCTGCCCGTTTATAATTTTATTTTTAACAAAACCCGTTAATAAATGGGTCTAAACGGACCTGTCCGTTTATAATTTTATGTTTAACAAAACCCGTTTAACCATGCTCGTTTAACTTGAGCTCGTTTATTAAACGGGTTTGAAACCCATTTAACATCACTAATCACACTTAATCGCCGGAATTTTTCGAATTTCTATCTTGATTTATCAAATATTGTGATCGAAATATTGAAACAAATTTCTCTAAATATATTTTGACCTAAAATTTTAGATAGTTTGGGCTGTCTAGTGTCCAAATTGTCCAGCGCATTTTGTCCATGGACGAAGTTGGACATTGTCCATATAACTCGCTTTGTATATGGGCTTGTCCATAGCTTGTCCATAACGTATTGGACGGCCCATAGTCCGCCCGTCCATTTGACAGCTCTACTCTCACTTCTATAAACTCTTTCCTAGGACTTTTGTTTCATCATCCACTGTTTTTCATCTGGGTTTCTGTCGGTTTTTAGTAAAGTTCACTTTTTTTAGGAAATAAGCAAAAGTGTGTGCCATCTACATATGGAGGTACCTGGTTGGGGACACTGCCATCTATGAATGGTAGATGGTACCTGGTTAGGGACTCTGCCATCTATCATTTATAGATGGCAACGTCCCCAACCAGGTACCTCCATATGTAACGTTGATGCATCCTGGCTTTTAAATTCATCGGTTTCGGAAGTGGGATGGATACTTAGGAACTCCTTAGGAGATGTGCGTTTATTTGGCTCAAAAGCATATCCACATCTTCCCTCTGCACTTCATGCAGAAGCAACTGCATTATTATGGGCAATGCACTGCTTAACAAATATGGAATGTCAAGATGTAACTTTACATATTGATTGTGCAAACTTGAATGCTGCAATTAAGTCCCAGGAAGATTGGTTAAGCTTAGGTGGTTATATTCAGAAAATCATGTTTATCCTAAAACGCAACCAATCGTTTTCTGTTAAACTTATTGGTAGGAAAGCAAATAGGACAGCTGATGCTATTGCTCAATTTGCTAGAATATGTGATGTTTATGTTGCGAGTATTGATAATGTATCGCCTAGTTGGCTACGGCCTTTTGTAATTGGCGATGCTTCTGTGTAACTTTGGTTTAAGAATGAACGAAAGTCTGTTGTTGTGTTAAAAAAAAAACGAAAGTCTGTGCATGGGTTTTGAATTTCACTGAAGAGGGTTTAAAAGTTGGAATACTGTGAAGAGCTTTTTGTCTTGTAAATTAAGCAAAGAATCTTCTTCAGGCATTTGAGAAAGAAAAACAAAAAGTCTTTTGCTCAATTAATGTGAGTTGAAGTAAATAGCTATGTCCACTCTTCTTTGTTCTGTGTTGTTTCTATCGTTTCATTATCAATTTATATGAGGTTTTGATCTGTGGATTTGAAGCTTAAAAAGAAGAGGAGACAAATGGGATGTTCTCATCCTAAGTTAGACGACGAAGAAGCTGTTCAGATCTGTAAAGACAGGAAAGGTTTCATCAAACAAGTGACGGAACATAGAACTAAGCTTGCTTCTGGTCACATTGCTTATATCCAGTCACTTAGAAAAGTCTCTGATGCTCTCCATGACTATATCGAAGGAGACAACTACAAGCCTAACGAGTTTGTTCCGAGTCTGGACTCATTCGTGACTCCGGTTAAGAGAAGACCACCGAACAGCCGCCGTAGCAGCAGCAGGAGCGGCTGTGAGTTCATCACGGTTTCGCCTTCTTCTATGCCTCCTCATCCTGCGAAAATGATTCAAGATAAGCCAAGATCGAAGGTGAGAGCACATTACTTAATGGCTGATAGAAGCAGACCGGTTCGTGTCGAACAGAGATCCCCTGAAACGATTCGGGTTGAGTCATTTTCACCGCAGAGTCACCAAAACGGAGAAGCAGATGGTTTCTTTGGGATAAATATGAATATGAATATGAACACTTCTGCAGCTTCTTCTTCTTCGTTTTGGAATCCTTTGAGCTCTCCTGAACAAAGGTTAAGCAGTCATAAGATTCTGGCTCCTTCACCGCAGAATTCGCAGTGGGATTTCTTCTGGAATCCGTTTTCGTCGTTGGATTATTATGGATATAATAGTTATGATAGGGGAAGTGTTGATAATGAGAGTGGTATGGATGATGAGATTAATGGTCTGAGACGTGTTCGAGAGGAATAAGGGATTCCAGACCTGGAAGAAGATGATGAACCTAATGAACCTCAACCTGGGAGGTTTCAGAATCATAACCCGAAAGCAACCCAAGAAAGTAGAAGTATAATTGATAAGAGTTGTTGCAAGGAGGAAGTTAAACTTGAAGATGTTGATGAGAATGATGATGATGATGATGATGATGGGGAGTTTACTGACAGTGGGTGTGAGAGTGAGAACGAGGGATATGAGAAATCTGTTGGAACGCAAGAACAGCGAACCGTTGAGGTGCCTAAAGTAGAAACTACAGGTAATGTTGTTGGAGATGGGAAGGTTGAAGAGATGAAGAATGTTGTTAATGTTGCGAAAAGAGAGACGCTAGGTTTCACGGTGTATGCGAACCGGAGACCAACGAGCATGGCAGAGGTAATCAAAGATCTTGAAGATCAGTTCACAACTATTTGTGACACTGCTAAGGAAGTCTCGGGGCTATTGGAAGCCAGTAGAGCTCAATATGCAGCATCCGCTAATGATCATAGTGGTAAGTCCATGAAAAAAGTTGCGATCTTTCTATGTTTGTGACTGACGTAGAAATGTTAAAGGAAGTTATTCTTTTGTGTTTGTAGCCATGAAAAAACTGAATTTGTTCCGCTCGGGATCATCAAGATCTTCCTCTTCAAGATTCTTGATCACTTCCTCTGGTGGTTCGAAGGAGAGCGGATCTGAAAGTAGAAGCGATGTTTCAGATGAATCTTGCATGATTTCGGGTAGCCACCAAACAACATTGGACAAACTTTTCGCGTGGGAGAAGAAACTCTACGATGGAGTTAGGGTAAGTAACAACACATCTCAGCAAGTAGTGACTGTTAAAATCTCGGTTGTTTATATAATAAAATGGTATTTTTGTTGTTCTAACAGTCTGGAGAACGTGTTGGAAGAGCTTATGAGAAGAAATGTATGCAGCTAAGAAATCAAGACGTTAAAGGAAATGATCCGTTTTCGGTTGATAAAACAAGGGCTACGATCAGAGACCTAGACACACAGATAAAGGTCTCTATACACTCTATTGAATCTATCTCCAAAAGGATTGAGACTCTTCGCGACCAAGAACTGTTACCTCAGCTTCTCGAACTTGTTCAAGGGTAATACCAACAACCTCTTCTTCCTCTTTGGTTTCTCTTTATAACCCTCCTCAAGACTGACAAATGGTGATCATGATCATAACAGATTAACAAGGATGTGGCAAGTGATGGCAGAGAGTCATCAGATACAGAAACGAACACTAGACGAAGCGAAAATGTTACTTGCAGGGACACCGGTTTCAAAGCGTCACAAGAAAAGACAACCTCCAATAATGTTAGAGGTCATCGACTCTCAAAGATTAGCTCAATCCGCTTTAAATCTTGAAGCTCAGCTTCGAAACTGGAGAGCCTGCTTCGAGTTCTGGATCACGTCTCAAAGATCCTACATGACAGCATTGTCCGGTTGGCTTCTCAGATGTTTCAGATGTGATCCTGACCCTGAGAAAGTTAGATTATCCTCATGTCCTCATCCGATATACCGAGTCTGTATCCAATGGTCGAAGTTACTTAACAGCTTGAACGAGAAGCCGGTTTTGGACAAACTCGAGTTCTTTGTCTCCGGGATGGGTTCAATATATGCAAGACAGGTTAGGGAAGACCCGAGTTGGAGCGGAAGTGGGTCAAGGAGATATTCCGGGTCAGAAAGCTTGGACCTTGTGTTGGCTGATAGGGTAGACGAAGATGTTGTGATTACTGCTGAGAAACTTGCAGAGGTTGCTGTTAAAGTTCTCTGCCATGGGATGTCTGTTGCAGTGAGCTCACTCGCTGAGTTTGCTATCAACTCGGCTGATGAACACTCGAAGCTTGTTAACCAACCAGAGGACGCGCGGACGCCACGTTAGGGCAACGTCCAGATGTAAATTTCACTTCCTAATTGTTATTTGATATATTTGGTTTTAGAGAGTTTAGAAATTAGGTAGGTTTTTGGCTATCATCTTTTGCTATCAGAAGATAGTTTAACCTTTTACCAACCATAACATAACATAATTTAATATCGAGGAAACAATTCATAATGTGTTTTCATCGAAGGGTAAATGGAAAGCATAAAATAACCGGTTCATATACATTTTCTAGCTAATCGCATTCTGAAGTTGATCATAGTTCGATCAGATGCAAACCTTGGACCATAAACATCGTTTACAACTGAATGAAACTCCTAATAACTTCGTATTATGATCACAGTTGTACCATAATTGTTATCGAGACCAAATCACTGAATCACACGATATATATCATTTTTAAGTCAAACATACATTGTGGGCCTTGTGGCAATAATCACTCACTAAATTGAAAGTTATGTTGGGGTTAAACTTTGTCGAAAACACAATGATTGAAAATTTTGATCTTCTCATCATATACATATTAAATAACATTCCACTCGGCTCTGAATTTAGACCACTAATGCCTTGAGAAAAAAAATGTATTTAGCATCCAAGTCCCAGTAAAACAGATTGAGACTGAATCTCTATGGGTTTAAAATTACTATGCTATGGGTTAAACCAATTATCTAAGTCCATTGGGTCAGATAATAATCTAAACCTAATGACGTTTTCGTGATTAAGTGAAATAATGAGGGGTATGAAGAGAAATCTCAGGATGATATATTTTGTCATGTGGGTCCAGATCCTGCCTTTTTCTTTACAGGCCAGTCCTTTCTTTTTATTGCTTTTCCTAAATTCTTCCAACGTATTTTCCCAGTGTAGATACTAAGGAAGTTACGAAAGTACCCATGCTTTGCTATAGTACTTTTATGAAGCTTCTTTCAACGGAGTGGCAATAACGATAATAAATGTGAAAGGCGAGGACTAAAAAAAAAAACAGGAAGTCGTATTCCGTCTCCGGTCTTTTCTTAGCCAAATATTATTCGTCGTAGCTTTGATTAAAGTTTAAGCTCTCTTTTCCCACCTCCATTTTTTTTTTTTAACACAAACCGAAATTTCATTCATAAGAACGAGACCAAGTTTTAATAACAGAGCATGTCACCATTTACCATTGGAAGGATCCAAGGTGGTAACATATTAGAAATCGAAGCTTGATACAACTCATGGCTCCTAGCCTGTTTTGCCAAAAGATCTGCTATTTTGTTAGCATCCCGAGTAATACAATTGACCCGAAAAGTGCCATTACGACTAACGTATGCCCCAATATCCATCAGCATGCTATTGAGCCCTGGCCATTCTTCTGGGTTTTGCAAAGCCTTATGCAAATTGGCACAATCAACTTGGAATTCAACATTAACGTATGCCATGTTCGCTAGGCATCGCATTGCCCACATTAGAACCGCTGCTTCTGCATGAAGTGCCGATTGTAATTGTGGATAGGTTTTCATGCCAAATAGTCTAACATCTCCTAAATGGTTACGGATAATCCACCCCACCCCTGTGGTTGAGGAAGTACTGTCCCATGATGCATCAACATTGCAGTGGAAGTAACCTGGTAGAGGGGTAACCAAATTTTAGGACGTTCCCTGGTCGAGCCAAACCTTGCGACGCTTGTTTCCTGCACAACTCCTATGGTGTTTGAAGAGTTAGCTTGTTCAGCTTGTGCTTTACACCATATTTCTGCCGCTTTCATCGCAGAGTCTCCAATCTCCGATGGGTTATGGTCTTTTCCGTCGAAGCCCAATTCATTCCTGGCCTTCCAAATTTGCCATAATAACCAGGGCCAGAAATCACTCGCCTCCTGCTGGGAAGACGGCGTAGACAGGCAGTGCCATAAGTTTGAGAAAACCGAGAGAAATGGTTTTGGGGCCACTAGAAACCATGCCGGTGTGGATGCCCATACCGCTTTTGCAAAAGGGCATTCGAAAAACAAGTGGTTGGAGTCCTCAAAGTCAGCTCCACAGCGCAAACATTCTGAGAAAATTAACAGCTTCTTTTTACTGAGGTTGCTGTTTGTTGGAAGACTGTTGGATATAATACGCCATAGAAAGTGTTTAATTTTTGGCGTCGTGTTCAACTTCCATACACTCGAGAAAATGGGTCCTATGCTGGGATATAGAATCTCCTCTTTGTTCCCTTTGAGCTTTATCTTCTCATACCAAATACGGTATCCAGACTTCACTGTATAGCAGCCATTAGCCTCATAAATCCAACTGAAAGGAATACTAGCTGGCGATGTAGCTGGGATAACTTTACAAATTTGCTGGCATTCGTTTTCAGGAAAGGCTTCACGTAGCCTATGAATCAGCCATTGATCTGCCCCTCTCTCTATAAAGTGAGCCGGAGACAGAGAGCTGATGTTCAAGCCCTCTATAGCAACTGGAGGGCGGGGAAGTGTTCCTACAACCCACGGATCCTCTGAAAAACTCACACCTTCACCATTACCAAAATTCCTTTGCATACCCATCCTCATTAAACTTTGAGATTGTTGAATGCTTCTCCAGGCATATGAAGCTCTATTCCCTTTAGCGGCTAATAGAATAGAGCGCTTCGAGAAATATCTCCCTTTTAGAAGCCGCGCGAGGAGACTGTCTGGATGCTGAGCAACTCGCCATAACTGCTTTCCTAACAGGGCATGATTGAAACCTTCCAAGTCACGGAATCCCAATCCACCTTTATCCTTTGGTGCACAAAGTTTTGCCCAGTTTTGCCAGTGCAAGCCAGTAAGCGTATGTTGGTTTTTCCACCAAAATCTTGCAATCATCGAGTTGATCAGTTTACATGTTGCTTTGGGTAGAAGAAAGCAAGACATACAGAAGGTGGGGAGAGCAGCGAGCACGGACTTGATCATGGTTTCTTTACCAGCCAGTGAAAGGAACTTGGATTTCCACGAATTGATTCTTCGACTGACCTTCTCTTCTATGAATCTTAAGGTAGCGATCTTGGAGCCTAGGAAGACCTCTGGTAAGCCGAGATAAATACCTTTCCCTCCCACAGATTGAATACCAGATATTCTCTGAATCACTCCCCTTCTTCCCTGATTCACTTGTGCTCCAAAGATGATACTGGATTTATCTTTGTTGATGCGTTGACCCGAGGCTTCACTATACTCTTCCAGAATTTGGGTGATGACCTGAATTTGAGCTGGTTGAGCTTTGCAGAAGAAAAGAGTATCATCTGCGAACAATAAATGCGAGATCCTAGGACTTTTTTTTGCAATCCTAATCCCCTCGACTTGTTGTGCTGATTCATCCATCTTGAGCCTTCTAGCTAGCATCTCGGCGCACAAGATGAAAATGAAGGGTGATAAGGGATCCCCTTGTCTTAAGCCTCTAGACGGTAATATTTTGCCATATGGTCGCCCATTAATTAATACATCAAAAGAGGCTGAAGTGATGCATGTCATAACCCTGCTGATCCAAACTTCGCTAAAACCCAAGGCTCGAAATGTATCTTCTATAAACTGCCACTCCACTCTGTCAAATGCCTTCATCATATCCGATTTAATGGCTAAGAAATCAGTGGAAATGGTTTTGTTGGTTCTCAGACTATGCATGAGTTCATGAGCAATTATAATATTGTCCGAGATCAGCCTTCCTTTGACGAAGGCTGCCTGTTGCTCAGAGATCAGTAAGGGGATAACCTTCTTTAATCTTGATGAGAGAAGCTTGGAGATTATTTTGTAGATGAAGTTACATAAGCTGATTGGTCTGTAATCTCCTAAACTCGTTGATCTCCGCTTTTTTGGGATCAAACAAATGTTTGTGTGGTTGATCCTAGTATCAAGAAAACCGGTGCTTATAAAATTCTTGACCATCGCACAGACATCCGCACCCACTAATATCCAATTGTCCTGATAGAAAGCACCAGAGAGACCATCCGGTCCCGGATATTTCTGGGGACTCATGCCAAACACTGCCGCCTTGATTTCATTATCGGTTGGTACATCCACTAACTCCCGATTCATCTCCTCGCTAATAATCTTGTCAACATTCCGAAACATAGGCGAGTCTCGAACTGCACTAGAATTAATCAGCTCTGAAGTGTAGAGGTTGCTGAAGAAATTAACCGCAAGGGTGCCTATCTTTTCCTCTGAGTATAACATCCTGCCTGTAGACTCGTCTAAGAGCATGGTGATCCTATTATTTGATCTGCGTTCCTTCGTGCAGGCATGAAAGAACATAGTGTTCCTATCTCCCTTTTGTAACCACTGGACCCTACTCAGTAACCTCCAGTAGGCTTCTTCCTCACTAAAAGCTTTTTGAAGTTCCTGACGGAGAAGGGAGAGCTCTCTGAAGTCGAAGGAGTGTTGGTGCGTCAGCCTGTCAATTTTGTCCTTTAGTTCTAGTATTCGGATCTTTGAATTCGTTTGAGAGCGTTTCTTCCATATGGACATTTGTCTCCTATACTCCGTTATTTGAAGGGTGATATCTGAATGCGTGAAGCCCTCATGACCCAAAGGAATCCCAACTTGCCAGCCTGATGCCACTGATTCTTGAAACCCTTCCTGTCCTTTCCAGCGAGAGTCATATCTAAAGATTCCAACTCTTCTCTGATCCTCACCTCCCAGAAAGGAGCAAATAGGACTGTGATCAGATCCTATCCTAGGCAAATATTGCGATCTTGCATTTGGGAGGCGATTGAACCAGTCCAGGTTGCAGAGTGTTCTATCCAGTTTGCTATGAACTATTTGACCACCCCTACTTCCAAACCATGAGAAAGAGTTCCCGGTATAAGGGGGCTCTTGTAATCCACACTTAACAATAAAATTGTTAAATGGGTAATAAGTGTGCTCTGGATTTGAGAGGCCACCTCTCTTGTCAGACTGACAAGTAATCGCGTTAAAATCCCCTGATAGCATCCATGGGCCTTCTCTAGTCTGCCCTATCTCCGATAATTGATCCCACAACCCTTGTCTTTCTGATGTGACCGGGTTGCCGTACACTCCAGTGAAGAACATATGCTGATTTTGCCAAATGACTTGCACATCAATAAAACGCTCGTTGGCTTTTATTTTTGTTACTTTTAGATCCTGCTTCTACATTAAAGCTAACCCTCCGCTCAGCCCTGTTAGTTAAACTGTGATCAAGTCAAAAAATCCGAGCTGTTCACAAATTAACTCGAGCTTCTTTCGCCTGTTCTTGGTCTCACTTAGGAAAACTAACCCTGGACAATGCTGACCACACATGTCCTTCAGGTGTCGAACTGTCAGGTGTTTCCCAATCCCCTGACAGTTCCAAACTATTACTTTCATATGGATTTTGGTGGTTTATGAGGAACCACCAACCTTTGAGATATAGGAGTGCGCTGAGGGAGAGCAGAGCGCTGAGACGAAGCCGAGAGGATCTGTCGAAGATCAGTATTTTGACCCTGTATTTGGGATGAGCTACCCACCGAGTCCGGAGCGGATTTGTGGGAGTCATCGGAGGAATGTGAGATCTTTAGTCTTTTGCATACTTGATCTTTTTCAGAACTGGATCTCCTTTTTCTAGACGAGGGTACTTGCCCCTGATCCAAAGCTACTAGACCTTCTATCCTGCGTCCCGAAGATAGAATTCTTTCAGAAGAAAGCGGCCGAGGGATGCTTAACCTTTGAGATACTGGTGCTCTCGCAGTTCCTGGTGAGAGTGGAAAGGCTAGGATTTCCCCTTCTTCGGCTGTAGTGATTTCCTCCCGGGAGGGAGGGTTCTTCTGGGGGTCCTCTCAGCTTCCAATTCCTTGACATAAAGATGAGATCTACCAGACGCAATTTTGTCTTGATCAAAGGGTTTGTAGTTTATAGAGTCCTTTTTTGGTCTCCATATCGAAGGATCTTTCACCTTCCCCCTTCCTTTTGATCCTTCTATCGCTTTCGCTTTCCCTTTTCGATCAGTCACAGTGGAGACAGGTGCTTGTCGAGCATGGGAATCCGATTTTCTTGGTCTACCACTTGTGCTTCTGTCCTTTACCGGAGGAGGGGGTGAGGTATCTTTGAAAGATATGCCCTTATTCTTTGCTTTGCTATAAGCCTCCCCAGCTTTTAACTCTGCCTCTTGCTTGCAGTGATATTGGTCGTGTGTAAGACGCTTACACTTGAGGCAGATGCGCTGCAGCTTCTCGTATTCGAATTCCACCACAATTGGGTTACCCGCATTGAAGCTGATTGGGTGTTTGAAGATAATCGGGCTCGATACCGGAATCCATATCCGAGCTCTGACATACTCCATGGAATCTGGAGTATGTGCATGAAGAATAATCTCATCTGTAACATCCCCAATTGCTGCACCAACTTTTTTCACCGTTTCTTTAGTTACGAAATTGATTGGGATGTTTTTTATGTGTACCCAGAAGAGAATCCTCTCCAAGAAGTGTGGACCTGGTTGAGCTGTCCAACGGTCACCTGTGATCATCCATCCATTGACAAACCAGGGGGCCTTCTCTAGAACTCTTTCTATATCCCATGTGAAATCGAAATAAAACTGGACCCTGTCTTGAACTATTGGTCGAGCTCTAATATTTTTCTCCAGGTCCCATATCTTGGGGAGTGCAGAAGCTAAACCTGACGGTTTAATCGAGTATGGATTTAGGATTCTCACAATCAGGCTAGAATCGAGTTCCTCTACAATAGCAGCATTTTCGGTTGCATTGATGACCATAACCTCATCTAGATTAACAGTTTCTTGATCTTTTAATCTCTTGAGGACATCTTCATCACGCTTTCTAAAGGATTTACTCATGATGAACTTAAAAATAAGGCAGATCTACACCACTATCCACCTAATATCTAACAGATGAATTCCAAGGATCTAACGAGGATTAGTGCAATCGATCTCAGTTAGGTCCCAGCTAGGCTGAGGATCAAGTCGAGACGTAAGTGTAAACAACACCAACCTGGTTAGAAGAAAGGTTCGGTGCGTCCCAAGTGAATAATCGAACGATTAACTCTTTCTTGTTTGGGTTGAGATAACCAGAGAGAACCCAAACTGTAAACCAATCCACGATAACTCCACAGCGAGAGCGAGAGTTACCGGGTAAAGGAGCCGAAAGTCGAGACACGGCCAGATCGGAGAAGGGTCAGAAGAAAGCAGAGGAAAGGCAGAGATAAGGGGTGAAGGAGAGGCGAATAAGCTTAGGCGGGTAGATCTGGGATGGTGGGGGAACTTGAGGAAGGATATCAATTTACTTTTTCTTTTTTCTCTTTATTAATTTCTTTATTAGTATATTATTGGAGTTTTTTTTAATAATGTTGTTTTTTTCTTTGCTTCTGTCTTCTTCTCCTTCTTGACTTGTCTCTCTCTCCGACCGTAATTTTGACCGTTGCTTTCTCCAACGTCTCTTCTCTACAGAAAATCCTCACGCTCCTCCAGCTTCTTTTTGGTTTTTTTTTAACTATTAGATTTTTTTTTCTTTTGTCTTATCTCGATCTCTCACTTAGAAGTGTCAATTGGTACTGGAAATATTCAGTTGAAAATGAATTTTTATTAGACATATATGGACATATCCAACAATAACTATGTTCGATATGACATAAAATTAATTGGACATATATCTAATTGGGCAGATCCATGGACTGCCAAATGATTATTAATCAGAACAAAATTATAAACAAAAATACCAACAAATGAACAAACATAAACATACAAAAGTATTTTTCTAAATTGAAAAAATAATATCTAAAATACTTAAATTGAAATCTAAACATAACCATACAAAAATATAAATTATTTATATATTTTATATTTTTTATAACTCTTTATATTTCTATAAATTTTCATAATTTTGTATATTTTTTTATAAATTTTATTTTTTTCATAATTTTTTTAATTTTTATAATTTTTATAAATTTTCTTAAATTTTTAAAATATTTATATTTTGTAAATATTTATATTTTTCATATTTTTAATAAGTTTTTTTCAATTTTCTTAATATTTATGAGCTTTTTATAAATTTTATTTTTTATAATTTTTAATATTTTCCAAATTATTATAATTTCTTAAATTTTTTAATTTTTTGTATTTTTCGTAATATTTTATAATTTTTCATTATTTTAATAAAAATTTTATAATTTTCATAATTTTTTGTAAAACTTTTATAAATTTATAATTGTCATAAATTTTATATATTTTTATAATTTTAATAAATATTTTTCAATTTTTCGTAATTTTAAGCGGGTGGCTCGTTTAAATTCTATCAAAACCAGTTAATAAACGGATCTAAACGGACCTGTCCGTTTATAATTTTATTTTTAACAAAACTCGTTAATAAATGGGTCTAAACGGACCTGTCCGTTTATAACTTTATGTTTAACAAACGTTTAACCATGTCCGTTTAACTTGAGCTCGTTTATTAAACGGGCTTGAAACCCATTTAACATTACTAATCACACTTAATCGTCAGAATTTTTCGAATTTCTATCTTGATTTATCAAATATTGTGATCGAAATATTGAAACAAATTTCTCTAAATATATTTTGACCTAAAATTTTAGATAGTATGGGCTGTCTAGTGTCCAAATTGTCCAGCGCATTTTGTCCATGGGCGAAGTTGGACATTGTCCATATAACTCGCTTTGTATATGGGTTTGTCCATAACCTGTCCATAACGTATTAGACGTGGACAGCCCATAGTCCGCCCGTCCATTTGACAGCTCTACTCTCACTTCTATAAACTCTTTCCTGGGACTTTTGTTTCATCATCCACTGTTTCCCATCTGGGTTTCTGTCAGTTTTTAGTAAAGTTCACTCTTTTTTAGGAAATAAGCAAAAGTCTGAGCCATCTACATATGGAGGTACCTGGTTGGGGACGCTGCCATCTATGAATGGTAGATGGTACCTGGTTAGGGATGCTGCCATCTATCATTTATAGATGGCAACGTCCCCAACTAGGTACCTCCATATGTAACGTTGATGCATCTTGGCTTTTAAATTCATCGGTTTCGGGAATGGGATGGATATTTAGGAACTCCTTAGGAAATGTGCGCTTATTTGGCTCAAAAGCATATCCACATTTTCCCTCTGCACTTCATGCAGAAGCAGCTGCATTATTATGAGCAATGCACTGCTTAACAAATATGGAATGTCACGATGTAACTTTACATATTGATTGTGCAAACTTGAATGCTGCAATTAAGTCCCAGGAAGATTGGTTAAGCTTAGGTGGTTATATTCAGAAAATCATGTTTATCCTAAAACGCAACCAATCGTTTTCTGTTAAACTTATTGGTAGGAAAGCAAATAGGACAGCTGATGCTATTGCTCAATTTGCTAGAATATGTGATGTTTATGTTGCGAGTATTGATAATGTATCGCCTAGTTGGCTACGGCCTTTTGTAATTGGCGATGCTTCTGTGTAACTTTGGTTTAAGAATGAACGAAAGTCTGTTGTTGTGTTAAAAAAAAAACGAAAGTCTGTGCATGGGTTTTGAATTTCACTGAAGAGGGTTTAAAAGTTGGAATACTGTGAAGAGCTTTTTGTCTTGTAAATTAAGCAAAGAATCTTCTTCAGGCATTTGAGAAAGAAAAACAAAAAGTCTTTTGCTCAATTAATGTGAGTTGAAGTAAATAGCTATGTCCACTCTTCTTTGTTCTGTGTTGTTTCTATCGTTTCATTATCAATTTATATGAGGTTTTGATCTGTGGATTTGAAGCTTAAAAAGAAGAGGAGACAAATGGGATGTTCTCATCCTAAGTTAGACGACGAAGAAGCTGTTCAGATCTGTAAAGACAGGAAAGGTTTCATCAAACAAGTGACGGAACATAGAACTAAGCTTGCTTCTGGTCACATTGCTTATATCCAGTCACTTAGAAAAGTCTCTGATGCTCTCCATGACTATATCGAAGGAGACAACTACAAGCCTAACGAGTTTGTTCCGAGTCTGGACTCATTCGTGACTCCGGTTAAGAGAAGACCACCGAGCAGCCGCCGTAGCAGCAGCAGGAGCGGCGGTGAGTTCATCACGGTTTCGCCTTCTTCTATGCCTCCTCATCCTGCGAAAATGATTCAAGATAAGCCAAGATCGAAGGTGAGAGCACATTACTTAATGGCTGATAGAAGCAGACCGGTTCGTGTCGAACAGAGATCCCCTGAAACGATTCGGGTTGAGTCATTTTCACCGCAGAGTCACCAAAACGGAGAAGCAGATGGTTTCTTTGGGATGAATATGAATATGAATATGAACACTTCTGCAGCTTCTTCTTCTTCGTTTTGGAATCCTTTGAGCTCTCCTGAACAAAGGTTAAGCAGTCATAAGATTCTGGCTCCTTCACCGCAGAATTCGCAGTGGGATTTCTTCTGGAATCCGTTTTCGTCGTTGGATTATTATGGATATAATAGTTATGATAGGGGAAGTGTTGATAATGAGAGTGGTATGGATGATGAGATTAATGGTCTGAGACGTGTTCGAGAGGAATAAGGGATTCCAGACTTGGAAGAAGATGATGAACCTAATGAACCTCAACCTGGGAGGTTTCAGAATCATAACCCGAAAGCAACCCAAGAAAGTAGAAGTATAACTGATAAGAGTTGTTGCAAGGAGGAAGTTAAAGTTGAAGATGTTGATGAGAATGATGATGATGATGATGATGGGGAGTTTACTGACAGTGGGTGTGAGAGTGAGAACGAGGGATATGAGAAATCTGTTGGAACGCAAGAACAGCGAACCGTTGAGGTGCCTAAAGTAGAAACTACAGGTAATGTTGTTGGAGATGGGAAGGTTGAAGAGATGAAGAATGTTGTTAATGTTGCGAAAAGAGAGACGCCAGGTTTCACGGTGTATGCGAACCGGAGACCAACGAGCATGGCAGAGGTAATCAAAGATCTTGAAGATCAGTTCACAACTATTTGTGACACTGCTAAGGAAGTCTCGGGGCTATTGGAAGCCAGTAGAGCTCAATATGCAGCATCCGCTAATGATCATAGTGGTAAGTCCATGAAAAAAATTGCGATCTTTCTATGTTTGTGACTGACGTAGAAATGTTAAAGGAAGTTATTCTTTTGTGTTTGTAGCCATGAAAAAACTGAATTTTTTCCGCTCGGGATCATCAAGATCTTCCTCTTCAAGATTCTTGATCACTTCCTCTGGTGGTTCGAAGGAGAGCGGATCTGAAAGTAGAAGCGATGTTTCAGATGAATCTTGCATGATTTCGGGTAGCCACCAAACAACATTGGACAAACTTTTCGCGTGGGAGAAGAAACTCTACGATGGAGTTAGGGTAAGTAACAACACATCTCAGCAAGTAGTGACTGTTAAAATCTCGGTTGTTTATATAATAAAATGGTATTTTTGTTGTTCTAACAGTCTGGAGAACGTGTTCGAAGAGCTTATGAGAAGAAATGTATGCAGCTAAGAAATCAAGACGTTAAAGGAAATGATCCGTTTTCGGTTGATAAAACAAGGGCTACGATCAGAGACCTAGACACACAGATAAAGGTCTCTATACACTCTATTGAATCTATCTCCAAAAGGATTGAGACTCTTCGCGACCAAGAACTGTTACCTCAGCTTCTCAAACTTGTTCAAGGGTAATACCAACAACCTCTTCTTCCTCTTTGGTTTCTCTTTATAACCCTCCTCAAGACTGACAAATGGTGATCATGATCATAACAGATTAACAAGGATGTGGCAAGTGATGGCAGAGAGTCATCAGATACAGAAACGAACACTAGACGAAGCGAAAATATTACTTGCAGGGACACCGGTTTCAAAGCGTCACAAGAAAAGACAACCTCCAATAATGTTAGAGGTCATCGACTCTCAAAGATTAGCTCAATCTGCTTTAAATCTTGAAGCTCAGCTTCGAAACTGGAGAACCTGCTTCGAGTTCTGGATCACGTCTCAAAGATCCTACATGACAGCATTGTCCGGTTGGCTTCTCAGATGTTTCAGATGTGATCCTGACCCTGAGAAAGTTAGATTATCCTCATGTCCTCATCCGATATACCGAGTCTGTATCCAATGGTCGAAGTTACTTAACAGCTTGAACGAGAAGCCGGTTTTGGACAAACTCGAGTTCTTTGTCTCCGGGATGGGTTCAATATATACAAGACAGGTTAGGGAAGACCCGAGTTGGAGCGGAAGTGGGTCAAGGAGATATTCCGGGTCAGAAAGCTTGGACCTTGTGTTGGCTGATAGGGTAGACGAAGATGTTGTGATTACTGCTGAGAAACTTGCAGAGGTTGCTGTTAAAGTTCTCTGCCATGGGATGTCTGTTGCAGTGAGCTCACTCGCTGAGTTTGCTATCAACTCGGCTGATGAACACTCGAAGCTTGTTAACCAACCAGAGGACGCGCGGACGCCACGTTAGGGCAACGTCCAGATGTAAATTTCACTTCCTAATTGTTATTTGATATATTTGGTTTTGGAGAGTTTAGAAATTAGGTAGGTTTTTGGCTATCATCTTTTGCTATCAGAAGATAGTTTTAGATGGATGAGATTTGTATTATTGGTAAGACAAATAGAGTTAGTTCAGTTAATTTTGAGGATTAACAACAAAGAGTCTTCCAATTTCTAGTTTTGGTATAACAAATTTCGGTATTTAACTCCTGTTTCAAGGATCCTTTGATGTGGCAACCTGCTAATACATTGTCTTAACACCAATGAAATTTATATTAAAAAAGCCAATAGAATCTCCTTGAGAGCGAAAAAAACATTATAATGTTGACTAATCTCACATTTGTATCCTCCCTCTAACTAAAAATTCAAGAAAAAGGAGAGAGATTTATGGTTCTTTTTGGCTGTGTCTACAAAGAAGAGGGTAGAGAGTTTGCCTGAGTTACTGGTCCATAAAATTAGAGAAGCTTTATTAATCTTCATCTTCATACTCCACTTCATCGGAACTAACTTGTCCCATCACGGATAAGTAAATAACGACGGCTAGAAACTGAGCAGCGAGAAAGAATTTTGCTCTTTTCTTGAATTTTTTCTCTTCTTCAGTCTTTTCTGCCTTTGGTTTGCTATTTGGTTTCGAACCTGAACAACAGATGAGATTCATTTGCTCCACAGGGTTAGACATCAAATTTTGTTGCGTATATGGATGCATAATAAGAATGAGTACATTAATCGTAAGGTTTAATTACTCTTTCTTGAAAATGAGGAAGGGAATGAGTGAAGCGGAGGGGAAGGAGATGACGAAGACGCTTCGATGAACTCTGACTTGAGTTTCTCAGCATATCTGACAAGATTACTATGTTCCAGAAGTTTGCACCGAAGCACTGATGTTTCCTGATCATGCACCATCAAGTAACTACTTAATCTTAGATCTTTAATTGTTCTAAGGAGGCCTAGATTCTACACCGATAAACCAATAAGCTGAAAGTATATTGGTGGAATTTTGCAAAGCTGCTTACCGGTAATACTTGGATCGTAAAAAGCATGTGTGAGAGAAAGAAAGCATCCAAACTCGATGGCCTGTTGTCGGGAAGAGCATAAGAGAAACATGGTGAATCTTATACAAAAGGCTTAAAAGATACAAATCAAGTTTGGTCAATGTGTTTGCAGTACCTGTCTTCAAAGAGAAACTTCTGCTCGCCTAACCTAGTAGACAAAGCTTCATATGCCTCACTTGCCCTCTTGTATATCTGCTCATTTAAGACCCTTCAACTTTAAGTGGCAAGTTTTCAAATGTTCACAAATATAAACCACATGTGTTCTAAATTAACAACGAGACTTATATTCATACAAACACACACAAGTTAATCAATGCTACCTGTTTTTCTCTTTGCTCAGCATTTTCTTTAGTGATTCCTAAACGGTTCTTGGCCAAGTATGTCTGTTTATAAAACAGGACCTTGCTGATCACCCAAGGAAGATCTGCGTAATAGATCTTCGATGCAGATATGCCCTCGGTACCAACCCATGTTTCATATGTAAGTGCTTCTTCCAGCCATGATACAATAAGAGCCTTCAACGATAGATAATCCGGAAGAGACTGGAGCTGAGAGTCAAGATTGACAATCCCATCTTTCTTCAGTTTTTCAATCACCCCTCCATCTTCATTGTTGTATGCAACATATGTACCACTTTCAAAGTATGGCAGTTCTTCTATATAAACCACACAAACAAAAAATTACAAATGATAACATATCTTAATCACAAATCTGTATATCAGATGAGCCAAAGGGTACGCAAAATCTCAAAACTATGTACCCTTCATATCCAGAATAATTCACCGATGTGTCTTCTCTCAAAACGAATCCTTTTAAACCTTAAAGAGCAATCACAATAGCCTAAAACCCTTTTAAACTCTGATTAACTAACGAGCAAAAGCTTAGGGGTACGAATTCGAATCGAGAACTGGAACTTATCCGGTCTGGGATTCAAATCTTAATTCAATCACACTTCAAAAACAGATACATATCACACAACAGATCCTTATTCTAACAATCAATCAAGCACCAAGAAACAAATCGAGTTTATACCAAAATACGCAGCGAAGAATTAGAACAAAGTGAAAAACCTGAATCAGGGAAGGTCGCATTGAAGGCAAGTTCAAAAGGAAGCTGGGCTAATTTCAGGTATATGTAAGCGGGAAGGCAATTAGGGCAAGCTGTTGGGAGACCGAAGCAAGGCTTTCTCGTTACCAAAGTGAAATCCGATGTGTCTTGATCGCCTTCCATTGTCGTGTGAGAGCTCCGGTTTTGAGGATTGGTCGTGTCGATTGAGAGGCTGGGCGAGAAGAGAAGATCCAGTCGGGTACGGGTTTGGGTTTGGGTTTGGGTCCGGCTTAGTCGGTCAGGTTTAAAACTAGGGTTTATTATTCCACCACCCTATTTGGGCTTTATATGGCCCATAGACTACCCAATAACGCGTAACCAATTTTTTTTTTGGTCAACCATTAAGTCGTAAGCAATTTAAAGTGGAGTTGGAAAAGAGTTTTGGAGTATATTTTTTTCTTTTTCTTTAAGATCGTAAATTCGTAATCGTATTTTAGTTTGGTTTGAATGAACATACAAACATTTTTAGTACAAATATATATAGATAGTCTTTTGTTATAACTTTTATATTAATCATAGAAATAATACATCAGCCATTATATATATATATATCTATGTATTATAACTAATGGATAAATAATAATATATATTAGATTATTCATTGTAAATGTAGAATATTTGTTGAAGTAGACAATTTTTTTAAAAGTTATTGGAATATTAGTCTACTGTGTTAATGAAATTAAGAAAAAGGACAATAAGCATGATCATACAGCCCGACAAAGGTAAACCTTATTATCACTTGCATTATATAAGCTGTTTACAAGGAAACAAACTAAACCACGAGAAATACGTTTTAATCAAGTGCTATAAAATTATGATAAACTCATAAGATTCAGTACATTATATAATTAGTACTTTACGAACGAAACTCAAAAAGAGAAGCGGTTTGTAATATGGCTCCCATCATCTTAAGAAATACTTACACAATAGTACCGGCTGAACCAACATGGACCGGTCGGTTTCCATTAGCGGAATGGGATCAAGTTGGTACAATAACTCACGTTCCCACCGTTTACTTCTACGACAAGCCATCTGAATCGTTCCAAGGCAATGTAGTGGAAACCCTAAAAAACTCGTTGAGCCGTGCGCTTGTCCATTTCTACCCTATGGCCGGCCGTCTTCGGTGGCTTCCTCGGGGTCGGTTAGAGCTCGATTGTAATGCTGCGGGAGTGGCATTCATCGAAGCGGAATCCGAGGTGGATCTTTCGGATTTCAACGATTTCTCTCCGACGCCGGAATTTGAGAAACTTATGCCACAAGTCAACTACAAAACCCCTATCGAAACGATCCCTCTCTTTTTAGCTCAAGTCACCAAATTCAAATGCGGCGGAATAAGCCTCGGCGTCAACGTTTCACATGCGGTCGTCGATGGACAAAGCGCGCTTCACTTCCTGTCGGAATGGGGAAGAATCGCACGCGGCGAACCTATAAAAACCATTCCATTTCTCGACCGCAAAATCCTCTGGGCTGGTGAACCGCTTCCGCCGTTTGCCTCACCGCCTCAGTTCAACCACAAAGAGTTTGAACAGCCGCCGTTTCTGATCGGAGAAACGGATAATGTAGAAGAAAGAAAGAAGGAAACGACTGTGGCGATGCTAAAACTGAGCAAATCTCAGCTTGAGAAGCTTAGAAGCAGAGTGAATACAAGCGAATTCGCTGACCCAGCGAGAGGGTTTACAAGGTACGAGACGGTCGCGGGACACGTATGGAGGTGCGCGTGTAAAGCACGTGGGCACTCGCCAGAACAACCCACGGCTCTGGGAATCTGTGTAGATGCTCGTAGTCGGGTGCAGCCACCTCTGCCACGTGGCTACTTTGGCAATGCCACTCTTGATGTGGTCGCAGTAAGCACCTCAGGTACGTTTTTTTGTCAATTTTTTTCAGTTGGTTATATTTGAGATTCAGTTATTTTATATAGCTAAGATTTGTGTTTTTGTGCAATATCCACACACACACACACAAATCTATATAAATATCCGTTTGATAATAGGGATATATAGTGGTAAAGTTTAATTGACGTGAAAAAAAAAATTCTCAATTGCTGAAAGTGTCATCAAATTTCTTCTTATTATTATTATTGTTATTATTGTTTAAACCACAACTACATCACTACATGTATCGTTAATCGCAAGTGGTACTAAACTATAATTTCTTACCACCTCAATCAATCTAATCGCAGTCTATAAAAAAGATATCATCAATCAGACATATAGGCTAGCTGTAGAAATGAAATACTTCTTGTTATCGTAGGAGTTCGATATTTTGGTTGCTTATCATGCACGTAAAGTCAGACCAATATTTGTTTTTCCCCAATTCTGGGAATTTTTAAGGTAGGTTACTATATTTTTTTCCTTTTCATACGAGTAGGTTAGTATTTAGGGATCCTAAAATGCAGATTCTATAATTCGATAATTTTCTTATTCATAATAGGTGAACTGATATCGAATGAGTTGGGTTTCGCGGCGGGAAAAATCAGTAAAGCCATAACGAATGTGACAAACGAATACGTGATGACCGGGATAGAGTATCTAAAGATGCACGAGGATCTGAAGAAGTTTCAAGATCTACATGCCCTGGGAAGCACGGAAGGTCCATTCTACGGGAACCCTAATATTGGACTTGTGAGCTGGTTAACTTTGCCAATGTACGGTCTTGATTTCGGGTGGGGCAATGAGGTCTACATGGGACCAGGCACGCATGACCACGACGGGGACTCCCTGCTATTGCCGGATAGAAATGAAGACGGCTCAGTGATTCTCGCCACGTGTCAACAGGTGGCTCACATGGAGGCCTTCAAGAAACACTTCTATGAAGATATATAGGGTTATATAGACACACAAGTATTCATATATTTATGCATTTTCATTTTCATTTGAATAAGGACTCGAGTAGGGATTCTACTTGTCTTGGTTCTTGAATTGTAATCATAAATTGACAGAATATATTTTATATACGTATAAACTTTAAATTGTGTTGCTTACTATAACAAAAGTAGGTATAGAATTTAGAGATGAGTTTGTCCATAGCAACATTTGGTATGATCTTGCAATGAATTGACTTAGAACGGGTTGTTTGCCAGATCAGTGCCAATACATCACAAGATTTAATGATGGACAATATGTTTGTATTTTGCTACAATTAAGACAAAAATTGAAAAGTAAATTGCTACAATATTTAGCAAGACCAACTATAGTTTGATGCAATGTATATTGGAAATAAATTATTACTTTTTAGGCCTTGCTAGCAACTGTTATTGATTGAATATATATACATATATAGGCTTCAACTCGAATATAGTATGAACAGAATGGCAGAAAAATGAAAATAATAATAATAATAGCTTTGGCACACTATTTAACTATATTTTGCATATTTAATTAATAAGGAGGGTTTCATGCACGTTCTAAATTATTTTAGATCACATTTTTTTTTCAGCCGAGACCAGTTAAATGACGGACATATTTGCTCATAAACTAATGTTCACCAGTTGAAAAAAAATTCATTTTTAAAGAAAATTTAATTAAAGAATATAAATATTAATTTCCACAAAGAGAAGATAATGAATGATGTTTTTTAGTATTGTCCTTATAATCTTCCAAGCAAGGCAATGCTGTAAGGAGAAGCATTGATTCCAGCAAACGCAGCTTTTGCCACAACCATATTGATCGCCTCAGTGCCGTGGACGTTGTCCCAATACACGTACCTTCTTCGAAACGCACAAACCGGTTTATTCGCCGCACATAGCTCTTCCCCTGATTCTACCGTACAACAACTCTTTTGTGTTTCCTTAAACCCTATAAAAATGTACAATATATGCATGATTTTTGTTATTCAAGTGTGATATGTATTAGAATACGTGAATAAAAACATTTATTTTAGCATTACTATATGTTTTCGATTCGGCAAAGCGGATTTCTCTTGGCTCAAAAAAAAAATTGTTGATTTTAATAGATTTAATTTTACTTACCTAAGGCAGCATACGCAATAGGATTTTGGCCGGTGAAGAGATCAACGTAAGTGAACCTAACATCGGCGAAGTTTGTGTTGAACTCTTTGACCAGAGCTTTTAGGTTCTTGTTAAAAGGTTCAACAGCTTTGTTCACTTCAGCGGCGCAGCCTAAACCGCCACCATGGGATGCGATTATCCGTGGCGTGCACCCGAGCTTACTGATCCCAAACACCGCCACCTTCCTTGCTCCTTGGACATACAATAACTATGCAAAAAAAAAAAACTCTTGAAATTAATCTGTTTAAAGATACATATAATTAATTAGGAATAAACTTTATAGAATTATATCCAATCTTCTGCATCATTTTTTAGTTTTTTTGTGTGTGAAGTTACTTATAATGTCACAAAGTTATATATAATCAAATTTGAAGGTCTATATGAATCTTTTTAAAACCTTGGCATATACGGTTTACAGAACCATGCCTAGAGTTACGGGAACCAGAGGCGATATATAAATGAAAAAAAAAAATCAGTTCAACAAAATTTGATAGAATAACAACAATGGTCATTCTTAAATGACTGAAAAACTATAAGAAAAATTAGCATAATATTGTTTTAATAGTAAAATTGCCGTGACTATGACGTGAAAACAAAATGAATGAGAGTTAATTATTCTATTAGACGTCAGTATGAATGAGAAGAAAATTAGCATAACTTCTAAAAAAAATTATGTTTATATATCTTGGACCTAATATTACTATAAAATAAATAAAAAAACTAAGAGCAGAATATTTAAAATAAAATAAAAATTAGGGCCCTTTTCTACGTAGGCACGGGCCTAACAGTAAATTACCTTCAAATAAGAGCGATAACGTCGAATGAGGGAATCAGCATATTGATCGTAAGTGTACTTGTTTTTGGTATTGTACTTATCACCTAACATGAAATAATTGTTGAGATAATCATTGCTTCCAATATTAATTGTGTAAAGACATTTCTTCAGCTTCTCCGGTGGCACATTCGCCGTCATAATCATCGTCCGGTGGTTCTTTATTTGCGTTTTAAAACTGATTCTATCACCCTATCATAAGAAAATATCATCATTCATAAGTAATTAAGTGTTTTAAACAGAAACAGTACCAAATAAACAATTCATATTTAGGCTCCCAGCCAGAATAAAAAAAAAAAAGAAGCAAATCAATTAAAGCCAAATGATTATTTCACTTGAAACAACACTAATAAATCATTATTTCTAGTCACCTAAAACATTTATATAATAGTACTATTATAAAAATCTGATTCTTTGTGATTGATGTTGCCTATATAGAGCCTAAGAATTTATTTAGGCTTCTTTATAGCTAATAATATTGTAGCTAATAAATGATAACTTTTTTTTATCACGGCACGTATTCTGAATCAATAAAACTATTACTAATAATAGTAGTTTAGGAAATTTACTTAACCATATAGTATTGACGAAAATGAAATACCCGAGGAAAAATTAAAGAATGAAAATGTCTTGAAGTTAATCTCTTTTGCTTTTAAGTACGTTCTTACCATATGGTAGCTAGTTTCTTCGAAAATTCCGGCAGCGCCAGAAGCGTAGTTTAAACCGGTGTGAGCTTGTTCCGGCGATGCTCCGGTGAAGGGTGGAATGTAATCACTAAATCTCATTAATTCAGCTGAAAGAAAAAACATAATCAAACATATTAGACAAGAAAACATATTTATTAGTTTTGAATGATACACACAAGAAACTTTTCTATTCAAAAACTATACACATATAATCTATTAGTTAGCATCTATCTATGACTATTCTGCATAGCATTTTCTTCATTAATTCCGTTTCTTTTTATATTCCATTATTCTTATATTCGTTAAACACATCAGCTAAAAATAAAAATATCTACGTTCGAATCTTCCAGTTAGACAAAATAACGTCATGCTACTTTGTTTTTTACCTGTCTAAAAAAGCTTATAAATTTTGGTAGTTTCTATTAGCAGTTTCATTGAAAACATATTGGCGAAGAAATAAACCAAGGCAGGGACTAACCGATAAAATCAGGAATATTACGGCCATTGCTGAACCGGCCGGTAGGACCTCTAGCAAAATCAATACCATAAGGTGAATAGTTGACTTTGGCAGATGTATTCAAGGCATTGTTGTTACCATTGTCGAAGACTGAGTCTCCGAAAACGAAGTAGCAAGGCACTCGCTGTCCACGAGCCCCCACGGCCATTGCAAGCGCCGTTGCCGCAAAAACCCACAACAATGCCTTGAAAATTCCCTCGTCCATTTTTGAAAAGTAATTAACAGAAATATGAAAATGGCAACGTTGAAGAACAGAGAAAAGTCTATATATAAGCACACATAGGGAGAGACAGACATAACTAAAATTCTATTTCAAGTCTGTTCAACGGAAGAGTTAATGAGTTAGTTAAGAGATATTAATTAATTTACTAGTATTAGAAATATCTATCAATACTCGATTTGCATGTGAGTTTTTTTGTTTTTTTGGGAAATATCTTAAATAGTCAACTTGTACGTGAGTTGTAAATAGAAAAAGACGTGTCATCTGAACAAGAAAACCCCTCGTGGTGTTTTTGAAGAATATTTAATTATCGTTTTTTAATTTGAGTCTGATACGTATATTTGTCTTCGTGGTGTTTTATCTTATTTAATTGTATGTATACATCACATCTTAACAGAAAAAAAGGGTTAAGCTTGCAAAGTCGACGCAAAGGCCATTTGGACATGTTAATTAGTTATTGTGATAACTTATAAATGAGCTGTAGTTTGTTTACTTAATTCAAAATTCAAATCCCATAAAACTAGGGATTTGGTTACATTGTCTTTTCAAAAAAACAACAAAAGCAAATAATATATATGAACTGTTAGAGCTGGCGTGACTCAGCAATACCCACAAACACTTGATTACGGTTAAGACGTGAAAGCAAAATAGTCATCACAGCTGAATAATGAAAGTCATAAGTTGTAGTTGTTATTCTTTTTTCTTTTTTGGTATAGAGATTTTATTTGATCTACAACTTTACAAGTGTAGACGATCTGAGAAATCATCTTTATCAAAATTCATATTAGATTGGTTGATTGTACGTAGGCAAGATTAGGCTGGCCAATTTGGTCGTTATGTTCTTTTCAAAGTTCGTTATAGTGATGGATAGTATATCTTTTTTATTCTTACGTCTTGTATATATAAAAAATATTTTTTAGTATTCATAGTACGCATCAAGTGAAAATTTTCACGTAAGTTCATTTTTATTTATATGATCATGTTAAATATTATGTGTATTTAAAATGTAACAAATAGAAATTATATTCATATATATATAGTAAATATGTTTTTGAGCATTTTGTTACTACCTTACATTAATTATATTATTTTTTTCATTCCATCATTCACTCGTTATCTCACATATTAGTTTTTGAACCCTCCCAAAAAAATATCTCATAGAGTATTAGTTTTCGAGACCTCTTTCCCACCCAAAAATCTTACATATTAATTATTAATATTCATTAGTTCATTTCACATATATTTTTTCTTCTACAACCCTAGTCCATTTGTATGATTATTAATCAAAATCCTAGTGATAGTATAGAATTGATGCCGCAAGAAAAAAATAAAGTTCGTAATATACCAGATTTTAGAAATATGGTGACACATGTAAAACAGTTTATAACAATTACTCTACAATTAAACACACTTTGCTTTAAGAAATCTAATAATGAGCTGGTGACTTATTAGAAATAACATTTTGTTAATGTGTAAATAAACACAAAACATAGTTTTCTCATAGTGATTTCACAGGATCAATCAAGAAGTTTTTTAAAAAAAAATTCACCATGATCAAACCGGTTTGAACATTACATAACTATTACAAAGTATAGAGTATAACGGCTCAATGTGATGAGATTAATGGTGAGTTGTGAGTTATATATAATTAGTGTTGCTCTCACGATTGTTAGATATGTGAAGTTCACTTTTCTTGTTATCGTTTTCGGGTGCTAGAAAGAGAAATCTATTGTAAACAAGAGAAAGAACGAGAAAGCGAGTTTGTATATTTTCTTCTTCTCCAATGGTGTAGTGAATCTTGTCGCATTGATTATGGAGGCTAACATGTTAACTTCTCGTATCTTTAATTTTCCACACACTTTCGTCTCTTATCCTTTCTTGTAATCGATCGGAAACAAACAAGTAAAGCTATCATACGAATATCTGATTATGCTTGAGTTCTAAGCCGGATTCACAACAATTTAAAGGTAAATTAAGTGATATAATTCTCTCACCGATGCAGCTAAACATTAATCTTTTAATTATACGGTTAAAATGGATTTACTGACCTAAAATAATTTATGTTAATTAGCTTTCAAGTAATACAGAGAGGGATCAACCTAATGAAATTTGTTATTCATTGAGTATATATACATTTACTTTCTCTTGTTTAAAGAACTATAAAAAAAAATGGAAATGGATTCGTTATTTTTTCATGTAAATTATGTACATGGCTAGCCTTTATTGCTTCACAAGCTGGGCAATGGTGTACGGGCTAGCTAGAGGTCCATCAAACGAGCCTTTAGCCGCCAACATATTGGTGGCTTCTGAGCTGTGAACATCATCCCAAAAGATATATTCAGTCCGGTTTGCACAAACCGGTTTGTTTGGTGCGCAAAGTTCTTCCCCTGGGGATACTGTACAACAACCCTTGTTTCCAACCTTAAATCCTACGAGAACGAAATAAATTCAACGTTTATTGTACATGTCAAATCTACAAACCATTTATTATGAATAAAAATTATTAGAAAAGTAAAATAGTTTGAACATAATAATATATACATAGCTATGATTTGAACATAGTTTGAACATAGCTATGACTTACATCACTCAAACCAGAGATTTAATTAGAGTGTTAGCATTAAGAAAACACTAGTAGTGTTTATAAAAACTCGAGTTTGATAGGAATATATCCTAAAAGTTGAACTAACAATATATGTTTTCCAAATTTTAGGCAATATATATATATATATGCTATTGGTATATATCATATATATATTGGATAAAAATGTAAAAAGTCTTGATAGTTTACCTAAAAGACGGTAATCTAAGGGATCTGCACCAGCGAAAAGATCAACGTAAGTGAACTTAGCACCTTTGACATTCTTATTGAAATCTTTAACAAGCTCCTCTAGTTTCTTATTGAAAATTGCCACGGCATCGTTCACTTGTTTCGCGCAACCTTTACCGCCACCATGGGACACAATCATCTTTGGTGTGCAACCGATCTGACTGATCGAGAAAATTGCCACTTTCCTCGCTCTTATATGGTGCAAAGTCTACAATAATAACACAAAAAAAAAATTGCATCTATTCACAAATTAACGTAGCTGGAGATTTTCTTTACGTTCATGTTTTATTCCAAGAATTGAAAACGTGAAAGTACTTTAGAAAAACCTAAAACTCTAGCCTAATTGAAATATGTTTAACTATAAACTAAAGTGTTCCACTATACCTTCAAGTGCTTACGATAGAGTAGGGTGAGAGAATATGCATATTGAGTAGGGTTATAGCGGCGACTCGTGTTGTACGATTTTGACATGAAGTAGTTGTTGATATAATCGTTGCTTCCTATGTTGATTACATAAAGACATTGTTCCAGTCTGTTTGCTGGCACATTCGCTTTCTTTATCGCCTTCCTGTGGTTTTGTATTTGCTTTCCTAGACTGATTCGATCACCCTACATATATATCGAGAGAGATCAATATTTTTATATCCAACATGTCATGTCATTTTTATATAATGCTTATGGTGGTTTTAATTTAGAAAACACTTCTATTTGTTGCTGTTAATGTCTTCTGATAATTAAGCATCATTGGATTCATATATATTTATGATAATTGTGACTAAAAAACTATATAATGATGAATATTAATGTGAGAACATCTGATGAATTTGGCGTTTTCATTAATAGATGAGATTATCATTATATATTTAGTTCTTACTTCTTACCAAATTTTTACTAGTTTCTTCACGAAGTCCGCCTCCACCGGAAGCATAGTTCAACCCGGTGTGTGCTTGTTCCGGTGATGCTCCGGCAAATGGAGGAATGAAATCCTTAAAACCCGATAGTTCACCTGTAGAGAAAACATCATATATATACACACACACATTGGTATATATATAATATATAAATGTATTTATATATATCACAGAGAATGTAATTAGGCATAAGAATAAAACATGTATAAGGAATTAGGGGGATACTAGCTATTGATGTAACAGATTTTATTTTATTTTATTTTATTTTATCAAATATTTAACTAAATGATATTGCAATATATAGTATTTGATAACATATCAAAGATAATTATGTTATATTGGATCTAGTGACATTAGGGTAAATGGTACCACCAATTAAATGTAGTTTAAAAAACTAAAATGTTATTTTTTCATTTATTCATGTTTTTTTCTCTAAATTTTCAAATAATATACCGAAGATTACAAACGTGGAGTTACCCAACCTAAGACCATAAATAGACTAACCGATAATATCCGGGATAGTGCGGCCATTGGTAAATCGGCCGGTCGGGCCTTTGGGAAAGTCAATACCGTAAGGTGAAAAGTTAACTTTTGCCTTAGATTGCAAGTTATTATTGTTGCCATTATCGAAAGTTGAATCTCCGAAGATGAAGTAACATGGCACTTGTTGCCCGTAAACCACCGTTGCAGCTGCAAACATGGTGGTAGCAAAAACCCAAAATGCCTTCGACAATATTCCTTCAACCATTTTTTATTTTTTTTTGAAAAATCAAATGATAGATATCTGAAAACAAGAAATATTTATTGAAGAAAAGAATTAAGTAACATCTGTTTGAATATAGTTATATAAGAGAGGCCGGAAGTTAAAGTTTATTTAAAACTGATTCTATGGAGAATATTAAAATGCTATTAAAAGGAAAGGGTAATGAGTAAATTAAGGGAAAATACGGAAAAAAAATGAAGGATTATCTTTAGTTTTAGTCAACTTGGTAATTGGTGATAATGGATTATGCTAATGCTACTAATTGGTGTTTTTAAAACTTTTGCAACTATTTTGTTTATGTTATCTATATCATTAGAGCATACTATTCCCATTTTATACCAAAAAAAAAAAAAAATCGCCTTGACACATCTACAAAATCTTTTAAATGTATAATAATTATGTCCATATTTAATTAATCACAATGATATATATAACGTAAATTCAAAATTTAGTCAGCTTTCAATAAAGAATAAATTAGATAGACTGTCGAGTTCTGTAACAAAGGCTTGTAACCCAAGTGAGGACAATAAGTCAATAGGTCCGGCGGTTGGATCTGTTGTGGCACTGTTTTTGGCTGGCCCGTCCAAACTCGTGAGTGGTTCATATGTGTTGAACGAAGGTTTGGCTCAGGCGGTTCCTAAAGTCGGAGAACAATGAGTGGATGATGAGACTGGTTTCACAGAGCAGTGATCACTTTCCACTCTCAGCAATGGATGGATCACAGCTCAACGCCACTTGGATCCATTATAACCTGCTGGCTCATACCCAGCTGAACCTCCAATTTTCTAAAAACTTTGACAAAACTGTAATATTATTATTTGTCTTTCACGAAACACGAATGATGATCTAATAACATTCAACGCGATCATTGCGATCCAACAATATCACTCAATTAAGAGTGCAAATAGTTGTACAGAAAGAAAAGAGTTAGAAGAATAATATAAGCAGCATAAAACTGAGTGAAATTAACTCTTTTTCGCTGCCTTTTTCTCCTCTTTAGAGATTTTTAGAAGATCTAAGCTTTTTTTTTATTACCTTGCTGTGTGGGTCCCATTAAAACTTAGAAAAAAATGCAAATTCAACCAAAAGTATATATTTCTATGAAAATTCGAAAGAATTATAAATCCCACTAATTTTTATTCCTCTAAAAATGTCATCCATTTACACCCTATAAATATTTATAAAATCCCATTTATTGGTCATATAAATTGGTAGAATAAATTTGTGTTTACGAGACGAAATTAACCAATTTTACTTGGTGTTATATATATATATATATATATATATATATATATAAAAAGAAATTGATGGAAAATTCATGTTGTCAAATTCATATGATATATTTTGGCGGTAGAACAAACTAAACAAACAAAATAATTAAATAACTGCAGTGAGTGCGAAATAAGTATAGCGGGTGAAATGAAATGAACAAATGGAGATAAACAATAATCCGAAATCTGAATTTAAAAATAATATTTTAATTACCAAATCTCTCTTTTTGGTATATATATACTTTTTGGATATATTTTTTTTCCGGTTTCCCAAATAAACCTATATAAATAATAATTTCAAATTTCTAACAAATAACAAAGAACATGAATGGAACAAAAAAAAATATAGTAAGGCGTCTTCATATTTAGTTGTTTTGATTCTTAACGTTTGTAAGACTTTTTACTTTTTGTACGACGTAAATCTGCTTAAAAAAACTGATGCATGGCATAGACAAAAAAAAAAAATTATAATCCAAAATAAAAGAGCCATGTGATGTGATGCTAATGTTTTGTTCATCTTTGAATATTATGAATGGAGCTCCTATGAATTAAAATGCTAAATCACCAATTCTCTTCTTTTTTTTTTTTCCTTTTGAATCAGGTCATAGTTAAGACTTAGAGAATCTCTCACAAAACTTGAGAAACGCATAATATTATTTTAGTCATAAGGATATTATGTACATAGAATGATAGAAAACTACTAATCAAAATGTATATCCATACAAAAGAGAAACAAACTCTACAATACAAATGTCGTTATAATAATAATAATAATATATATAAAGACTATAAGATAACATAAGATAAGAAGAACATGTAATATGTCGAAATTAACAATAGGCAATACACTTCTCCGTACAGTCCATTGAACATCCTCCACTCTTGGTGGTGCTTTTATAACCTTCCTTTTCAACGTTGGATGATTTGTAGCACTCCGCCGGACACGTCAGCTTCTTACCGTAACAAGGTCCTTGCGCGGTGCATGTCTGTGTCGATTTCATCAAATCTTCATTTCCGGGAAAACCAGGAAGCCCATCAAACCCGGATTTGGATCCGAAAATACCGCCGAATCCACCATCCCAGAGTTGACGACTTGCTTGAGATGTAGAGACGATTAGGAGAAGAAAAATTATAAAGATTGATTTTGTATACATTTTGTTGTTGTTGTTGCTGTTGTTGTTGTGTGTGTGTGTGTGTGAGTGAATTTAATTTGGATATGTTGTTGTAAGATTGATGAGAATGATGATTTGATTTATACATATATAGTCTCATAAATAGGCTAGATATTTGACCAGTGGTTTTTTTTGTTTAGGCTATTTGAGGGAAGAGGCAATGAGAAAATTTAGGCAGACTACAATTTATTGGGAAAGTTTCTAATTTTAGATTTTAGGGAGATTCATAATTGGTGGGAATAGTTTAGTATATGGGCAATGACAAAAGTCAAATTGATTAAATTTTAGAGAAAATTGTGAATATGGGCTTAAATCCTCAAAACGAATAATTGATCCGTTTATGTATTTAAGTTGTTAAAGCCCACTTGTAATTTGAGTAAATTTGATGAAAGAAAAAAGACAATCCTCAATTATTATTATTATTTAATTTCATTAAAGATTTCGAACTATCATAAACCAAAAGAAAAAAAAAAAGATGTGAAGGAGAATGAAACTCGTCGTTGCAATTCTAACCAAAAACGAGGAACTCTAGCCACTCTGTTTCACGACGTGTTCTCTGTCCTTTTCTTTCTTTTTAGATTTTATATTACTTTTCTGCAATATTACTTATTATTATTACGAATATTTGCGCAATTATTACGCAAATCAGATTAATTATCAGTATTTAGCTATTTAAAAGATTCAGATAAATTTGACAATGGACGTCGAAAAAAGTAATGAGAATAATTGGTGATGATGTCAACAAACAAAAAAGGGCAATCGATACAAAAATTACAATAAACATAAAACCATTTTTGATCTTTTCTTTTGAGCTCAAAAACGATTTTTGAGATCACTAAAATGCAAGTATATTGATATCATCTAAAATGCTGCTCAATGGGTCAATATATGCCTTTTCGCCACTATGACATTATTGCCAAACTCTTTTGTTTTCTTAAAGAATTTTTTATGTTTTTAGTATAAAAAAAAAAACCATTAACTAAAGATGGTTTGGATAAAAACTCCTTAAAGTAAAAGTTTAATATAAGCTCAAACATTTTTTTTTATGGCTAGCTTGTTAACAACTATAAGCTCCGATTGGATATCTAGAATTATATGGGGTCTTTAATGGTTAGAAAAAAATAAAAGATAAGCTTTCAAAAACTTGAATCTAACATTTTTGATATTGTCTTTTATATCGTTTTATGATTAATAACTATGAAAAGTGTATATATATATATATATACTTTATATCGCAGCAGAACAAGGTTATCAATAGATTCATAAACTTATTATCATGATTAAAATTCTTGAATACTTATTCTTTTCAAAATAAAATCTTAAAACGAATTATATAAATATTATGAAATACATAGGAAATAAATGAAGGCTGAAGGAACAAAGTTGTAAAGTGGCACGCACGTGGTGGCATTAGTGGAAATGCATCCAAATTAAGAATACAAACAATGCACTTAATTAAATCCACATGCTCCTCTCCAATCCAAAACCAAATCTTTGGGTCCCCTTTTTTCCAAATTTTGTTTAATCAAATATTTTTCAGTAATAAAATTGTGAAATGGAGTATAAAATCAGCAAATCATTACATGCCATTTACTATCACGGACTTTGTACAGATTTTCTGACAGCTGTACGATTTTTCATCATTCAAACCGACAAAATAGTTTTGAACTTTCAGTATATCGTATTATATTGGTTACAAATCATATTTTAATGTGCGCAATTAGATTTTCGTGAGATGATATTTTATGATGTTGTACACTTATATGTTTGTTTAGAAGCATGTACGGAGAGAGTTACACATTTTCCAATAAATCATGGTATTTAGTATTGTCTCTCAACATATCTTAAAAAAAACAAACAAAAAAGGTCAATATGGTTTTGATGTTTAAGTGACACTTTCTCAAAGCAGGCTTAAATCCTATTTATTTCATAGTGAAGCTAATTCTTATAATTAGACAAAATGCACACTAACAAAATGATAATTCTACCATTTCAAATACCTCCATAGATTTTAAGAAAATCGTAAATAATTTATGTATACCAAACACATATTTCAAAAGTTAATTAAATATATATATATATATATATATATATATTACTAATATATATCTTTATATTTTACAAAATTCAATGCGTTCAATAAGAATAATTATAATTTATCTATAAACTATTATAAATTTATATAAATTATTTTATTATTCGTTATTTATTTTTTGATGAAGACAAAATAGCAAAATTAATATTGATCTTTGAAAATTAAAACTTTTAAACTTTTAAAAAATAACTAACAACAGAAACTATTTCAGATATTTTTGTCTTTTAAAAGAGGTCTCATAGAAAAAGAAACAAACACGTAAAACTCAGAAAACATATTGAAATGAATTTATGATGAGTTTTTGAATGCTCAAGTAAGGAAAAAAGAAAAGATACAATCACGGATACAACATAAAAGAAACAAAAAAAGAAAAGAGTTAGAGAGAAAAGTGAATTTGCCTAACTTCGTTCCCAAAAGAAAGAATGATCAACACAGAATCACAACATTATTATAAGTTGGGGCACTTTTGGTGTTAGTGTCATGTTATCGAGTATGGGGTTTTTAGGTTGACAAGGTATGAAGCACTCAAGTGCTTGTCACCTACTTTTCTGAGGTTCCGCCTGATGCAAGTCTTTACTGGTTGCAGCAAACTCATTGCTGGAGAATATCGCATAACCTCCTGATACTTTTATGATCTTCTATATGCTTGTTGATAAGTCACTTTCATCCATTATATGTTATTATTTTGATCAATTTTTGTTACATGTTTTTTAGATGAGTTTAAACATGATTCATTAATTAAGAATATAGAGATATACTTATTCTTATGGGGACATTTTTTAATTTTTTTTGTCACCATAGTAAGGGTATTGTACATGGCCTGAATCTCTGATATTGAGACACAGGTGCTGTGTTTTAGCCAGTCTGACTATTTGGATTCCAGATGAAACTGCCACTTTGTTCTTGCACTTTATGATCATTCATCATCTAATACTGCTTAATGTAGATAACATGACACATATGCGGGTTCAGGTGAAGTGACCTCTCCAATTCAGCTACTGTTTCAACTACTAGATCGTTTGACCACCAAATCTCTAATTAATCTTGAACTTGAAGGTGCAGTCACACCACCAATTTTTGAGAGACTAGATCAAGATGATTTTACTCATCAAGTTACTTAAACCATTATAACACATCCCCAAATATCTTTAGAGCCGGTCCAATAGACCATATAAACTAATTACATGTAACGTTATTAAATTTTTATAATCTAACAAATGATATTATCTTCAACCGAAATTATAAAAATAAAAGATAAACTACAAAATCTATTAAAAAAAATTCACAATATATGAAATTAGAAAAAATTAGATTTGTATACATGTTTTTTCTTTTTATGATCATGTAACAACAAGATATTGTGATGTTAATTTTTTCATAATAGTTAATATAATAATTTATTGTGTTATACAGTATTAATTACTTATATTTATAATAATTTGTTATTGTGTGTGATTATATGTTTAATTTAAAGTTGGTTTTTTATTCGAAATTTACACATCTAAATTTTCCCTATTCAATTTATTATAAAAAACTATCTAGCATGTAAGAATAATTTGATTTCACAAGGTAAAAATTTTATTTTGGAAATATTAAAGTAAATTCATCAAAGAGTCATTCTTTACACATATTATGAAAAATGTAAAGCTCTAAGTACCATTTTTATACACTAAATAAGTTTTTTCTCTAATTACTAAGTTGTAATAGTAGAAATAAAATTGAGATTTAATTTAAAAATATGGAAAAATAGAATCTATATTTTTTGTAATAAAAACAAAAGTGTTAAAACGACATTTTGTAAAATAGAGGGAGTATAAGATTTAAAATTTGTTTTCAAAATCATTTCATTCAATTGAAGGGACTAATTCTTGGCATTTTGAGATAATATTAGTCAATTTTAGATTTTCATAATTGCTTCTCGAGGTTCTTTATTAGTTAGCATTTTACAAAACATAATTTCTGAATAAATAAACGTGAGTCTTAATTTATAATATAATTATATAAAAGATAATGATGTAAATTATCAATTTTATATACTAAATATTTTATTTTTATTTGCGTATTACACAAATTCTAATATAATATAAATATATATATTAGACAAAAATAGTATATGCATATATATGAGTAATATGATTGGCTCATATTTATTTATTTCTTATTGATGTGCTATTAAAAATTATATTGGAGTACCAAAAGTCTCTGAAAGCTCATTTAACAATATTCTTGTTTTTAAACTGAGTCTAAAACTAAGTTAAGACTTGATAGTAACATGAGTGCTTCAGTTAAATTAATAGTCAAAACTCGAGTTTGTAAATAATAGATAGTATTAGCTGTCTTTAAAGGGCGAATACATACACATTTGAAGTCAAGTTATAGTTTTGGAAGGTAATAGAGGAACATTGAACCTTTTGCAATAAAATACAACAGAAAGAAGAAAAGAAAGAAACAAAAACAGTTTTCAAGCGCTAATTGGAAATTACTAAGCCCTTGACTTTATTTCTTGTGAATAGTGACCTAAAAGAAATTAAATGTGATTTGGTGCGTTTGCTCCTATCCACAAAACGATCATATCCAGTCCATGTTTAATATTTTGTTTTCTCATAATTTTTACATTACATTCAATTATCACAAAAAACAGGTAATTCACAAATTATGATGGTTCAAGTACGGTTCACGATTATTTTATTGCAAAACTGTAAAAGATTTTCTTATTATTAAAAATCCATACGAATTAGTTTTACCAACTTATACCATTGTTTTTAAATTGTTACTGTCACCCTCACTTATTATAGTCACTGATCCCTAATCATATTGTGTATAATCACTAAAAACAGACAACAGTTGGAAGTGCTTTTTTAAGTGTATTGTCTAAAAATCTAATGAAAACATTATATACCTTTATTAGTTATAACTAATATCAAAAATGATAAAAAAAAAAAAAATATTGTGGTATAAAAGATCTAGCTATGAAATCGCATATAAAATTTAGATTGACTTAGAAAGTTAAGAATTAAGAGATATAAAACAATTAAGATGAATATCTTTTCATTTAATTTTTTTCATTAACTGTGTATATGATAGTATCAACACTTATGACTTGTATAAACTCCAAAACTCGATATAACATTAAACTAGTAAATTCAAAAGTATGTTAAACCCTAATGTGTACATTCCCATGAGGGTTTGCTCCTCCCTGAATCTAATGAATTATATTATTGCTAAAAAAATTGTATATATCAACATAATCGATTTAATTTGTAACATCAGTAATATTAACTAAGTTAAATTTTCTTACTTGTCATAAATTGCAAGAAAATGAAAAGATAATTCCAAGGTCCTCCTCACAAGTACAAGCCAAAGAGAATTATCAAAAGGGGAGTAATTAATGAGGAAGGTAAAGTAGAGGTAAATGACAAAGAGAGAACAAATGGGTAAAATCAAGGACACACAATCACATGCACACATGCATACATACCTAGACTCAGACAACATACAACTATACAAGTATGTATGGATGTGTGTGTGTGTGTGTGTAGAGAAAGAGAGAGGGACATGTGAAGATATTAATAGGAGGTGGGGTTTTGAGTGTTGATGTCTTCATATTCTGGCAATGGAGTCACATGGTAAAGAGGGAACTCAAGCCTTCTCTCTTTTAGGGTAGGTATGATGCATCCAAATTTAGAGCTCTTCCATGTGACTCCATGTGTGTCTTTTTTCTTCCTTCTCCCATTATTCACTTTCTTCTTCATTTTCTCTCTCTAATTTAATTATCTCTCAATTAACTTTTAAGATCCTATACCGATTATTGTTGGTGTTAGTTTAACCTAATTATCTTCTTTTTATTAATTACAATTGTAAGCTGTAATTATCTTTGATTTACCATCCTCTAACTAATTTAAAAGATTGTCTGAAGTTATACTAAAATATATTTACATATTATATCCAAACTTGGTTAATAACCAAAATAATGTTTTCTGTTAAAAAGATTGCAATAGTGACAGTATATCAAATTAACGTGTCTAATTCATATCATGATTTATCTCATAGTTTCACAAATCATATGACACTTGTAGCCAGAGTACTTGCCGACATAAATTATCATAAATATCTTTATTTTTACATGCTAGCTAGTATAATTCTTAAACATATTAAGTCATTTATATCCAAAGAAATAACTTCATAGAGTGTGACTGTGTCAAACATCACACATGAGCTCTACATATATAGCATTATTCATTTCATCCACATCATCAAACCATCATTATACACAATCGTAGGATCTCTCTCTCTCTCTCTCTCTCTCCCCCCCAGATTCTGAGTTTTGCTATATAAGTATATTCTTTGTAGACTTCCTACGAAGCAAACAAATTTTCATATGGAGAGGCAAATTATAAACAAGAGAAAACGAGTTTTTTCCCTTCAACAAAAGAAGAACCCGAAGGCAGTCTTTGCGAGAAGATACGTTGGTCACTTGGTTCCAGCTCTCAAGAAGATCACCATGAAGAAACCCTCTTCACAAATCAACCAAAAAAGTTTCGAGCAAACCGTGAAACATGAAGTAGACATGGCTTTGGCTTTGTCTGCTCAAGAATTCGCATGGAGCCATTTCTTGCGACACAAGCTATTATCTTCCCCTCATGAAGATCCCAGTTACTCTTCCAATATTCTCGAAAGATCTAGCTATAAAAAAGAAGGCGAAGAAGGAGCAGAGATAAAGAAGAAATTGAAGGAATTACAAAAGCTTTTGCCAGGTGGAGAAAAAATGAACATGGAGGAGATGTTGAGTGAGACCGGAAGCTACATTGTATGTCTTGAGTTGCAGATGATTGTTCTAAAATCACTTGTTCAAGATAACATTTCTTGAGCATTATTAATATATAATTAAATGTTCACATGCGTTGTCCTTACATTAAACAAAGAAAGTTCGCTATTTTATCTTAACTCTCAAGAGAATGAACTTGTATTATAATGGTGTTGCCTCTCTAACTTATGATTACGGATAACATAATGTATTTAAAAATTTTACATATGTTTTAATAAAGCTAAGCTTTTCTTTTTTTTCTTTAATTTGTTTCTCAAGAAAAGAACATATACCTCAATGTATTTCTTATAACGTTAATGTGGGGGTTTTGTATCTTCTTTTAGACATATTGAAAGTTCAATTTGGATAAATATGAGATTTAGAAGCTCGCTTCGGATATACCTATTATGCCCATCTATATAATGTAATTAAGTTAAATATGTGAATAAATCGTGAAAGTGTGGTCACTGAGAAATTATATATTTATTTGTTCATGTTTACACATATTGATGAATTTAAATTGTTGTTGGTTGTGATGCATCAAAAAGTAACCCAAATCCTTTGTTTTGTCTTCTTTCCATTTCCTCAAGAAAGTATATATAATTTTATTGTAGTTGATATTTCAGAGTACAAAAATAAATTGACTATTTCACGCCAACTGAATTTTCGAGACTCTTTGCATTGTTGTATTTGTGAGTACATTGGGATGTCAATAATAATTTTTGTTTCATACTCTCTCTTTTTGTTTATAATTATCGCGTTTTAGGTTTTTGCACATAGATTAGAAAATATTAATTTTTTTATTTTATCTAAACAAAAATATCATTAATTACATACATAAACTCAATTTATCCAATAATAAAATAAAATACAGAATATAAATAGTCATAAAACATTAAAATTAATTAATTTTATATTGAAAACTGAAAATAACACTTATAAAAACACACAAAAATTCATAAAACAACAATTAAACAAAAACGGAGAGAGTATATATTCAATATCATAAATGAATATATGCGTTCCTCTTGGAATATTTCTACTTAGATGAAATTTTTTATTATTTTTTTTGTTCTAATAAGAGAAGTTGAGTTGACAAAAAAAGAAGTTGGAAAAACAAAGAACATCCTTAATTATAAAGAAGTTGGAAAAAACAAAGAACACCACACACGAGTAAACTCAAAACTTTTCAATGAATACAGATTGAAACTTGAAGGCTTTGAGAAAGTGAAATAAAATTGGAGGAATAATGACATAATGGAGGTTCCTATCATATTACAAAGAGCAAGTGGTATGATTTGAAGTCATCATCCATATCGTTGCACGTGTCTTGAACTCATTCTTGACTTAACCAAACCCCACTACAATCTCAATGTATCTCACAAGATAGACATCTTTGATCTTTGTACATAAAGCAAATGTATATTACTGTTTTAATCTTTAGAATTAAATTAAATAATATTGTTCAAATATTAGATATCAAGATTAATATTGTAATAATAATTATTAAGCTCACATTAGGTTATTAAAAAAAGGGGTGTCGCCAAAGTGCCAAAACACCCAAGGCAAAAGCCTTGTTTCTTCAAAGGCAAATTTTGCAAAGCTCGAGTAGAAGTTTAAGAACAATGACTACCAATGAAAAGAGTTTTTTTTTGGAAGAGTTATGGCAATACACAAAAGTTCTCTTCCCTCTACTGTACCGATCTTAAAAAGAGACTTTTGAAGAAAAAAAAAAAAAAAGGAGTCACGATGGGTTGGTTTTGGTACTGTCTGTGCTGTGCAACTGCAACTACACAGTGTAGTGAGATGTTGCTGTATCAAAATCCAAGCCCTTTAGCTTTACGACTGATTCCACATGTCCCTTCAGTGTGTGAAGCTCCCTAAGCCTGTTACAACATAAGATCAAAGCATTCACCAATCAGAATCAAGCTAATTCCAGTTTCCGTTGAGATCGATTCTCAAGTACTTACCTAGCCATCTCGGCCCTTCTCTTGGCTTGCTCGGCGATCTCAGACAGCTCCCTGTAACCTCCTTTCTCTGGGAAGATGTTGACCTCTTCTTTTGGCTGCAGACCGTGCAGTGTCCTCTGAGCTTGTGCCCATTGAGCTTCTCTTTCTCCAATACCGTAATCTTTCTTGGTCGTTAAAGCGGTCTGTTTAAAGTAACAGCACAAGCACTTAGCATAATATCACCGTTAGGCTGTGAAAAGAGGTCAGAGAGTTAGTTGAGTGTACCCTGTTGTCAAACAAGCTGACCCAAGCCTTTCCACTCAAGATGTATCGAATGGCAAACTTCAAAAGGTCTTGTGGGAAATATGTTACAATACTGTAAATCCAAATCACACCAGCCCATCCCCAACCGATACCCTTCACCTTTGCAAATGTCCAGTTAGCATACACTGCAATCAAAGTCGCAACCTGCATTTGGGAGGAGGAGTGAAATGAATTTCAACGGGTTTCTTTTCTTTAAAGTGTACCTAAAAGAAAGTATGAGTATTTGATGTTCTTACAAGTTGTGCAATGACGAATGCAATCATCAGAAACGCCCCAGGACGTTCAACGAACGACCAGCTCCTTGACCTCGTGACGAAGATAAGCGCTTGACTGATGATACTAACTTGTAGGTACACAGCGCCCATTAGCTCATCGTTGTTGTCCCTGATTGACCTCACACCAAACTTATCCTGCAAATCAAAGGTGAATTTCAGTTTCTTAGGCAATATTTATCTATATAGTCCCTGAAGCACCTTTATCCAAAAAGAAGAAATAAATGATGATGGTTACCGAGAAAAAGTCAGTCTTGTGAATCGCCCAGAAGAAAATCACACTCATAACAGCTTGGTAGCCTCCCAACACAATTCCGGTGGCGAAAATTTCTCTGAGCTTCCAGCTATCAGGTGTGGGAGATGGCTTGACTCTGTCCTTTGAGATTGTCATGATAGTACCTAAAAGATAGAAACATATACATAAGATACCGCATATAAAGTATTAGGAGGCTATACAAAAAAGTAGAGCCTTTTGCTCACCGTCATTAAGGATGGCAATAATCAGAACCATGAAAGCTGAGAAGTCAAATTCCCATATCAGAGCAATAAGCATGAAACCAAACTGCAAAAATTGTAACGCAATATGATCAGTACACAAAAGAAAAAAGGAATGTCATGCTACACAAGAGATAGATATATGAGGTGTCTACTTACCACAATACGAATTGTGATTGAGACTGCATAAATCTGTCATAAGCAGGAAAAAGGAGTTATTAGTTTCTGCCAAGGAACACAAGAAGTGGACATAATATAAGAATAAAATTAATAGAATGCGCACGGTATAGTTCTTCATTCTCTGAAAAATAGCTCTGCTAGTGAGCACCGCACTGATGATAACACTCAATCCAGGTTCGGTGAGAACAATATCTGAAGCACCACGAGCAGCATCTGTAGCATCGGCCACAGCAATACCAATGTCAGCTTTCTTCAAAGCAGGAGCATCGTTGACACCATCACCAGTCATTCCAACAATGTGTTTCCTCTCTTGCAGCTTTTTCACAATCTCATATTTGTGTTCTGCAATAAGAAACATAAGAAGCCTGGATGAATATAACAAGACGGTTTTAACGATCATATGATGAGGTTTAAGATCGAAAGCAAATTATAACCTGGAAAGACGCCAGCAAACCCATCAGCCTTCTCAATCAACTCCTCAACAGGAATGGATGCAATGTTCGAGTCCTTGTCAGTTCCGAGAAGAGCCGCAGATGGGTACATATTGGTTCCCATTCCAAGCCTGCGACCGGTTTCCTTACCAATAGCAAGTTGATCACCTGACAACGTAGTAAGAGCGCAAGTTAGGGGAAAACATCTAAGTAGCCATAGATTTCATGAAATAGAAAATGATGAATAAGTATAGTTACCGGTGATCATCTTAACGTTAACACCAAGATTCAAAGCCCTACGAATGGTTTCGGCACTGTCGTGTCTTGGAGGGTCAAAAAGAGGCAACAAGCCAACAAATTCCCATGGTCCACCTGAACTTTCTTTTGTTTTCTCGGGGACCACCTAAAAAGGAATAAGAAGAGACAGTTGAACATTTGCAAAGCAAAAAAAAATGGCAAAAAAAGTCGGAAAACATAAGATAACTGGTAAATAAGTACCTGACGAGCAACTGCCAATGACCTAAGACCGCGCTCGGCGTAATCGTCAATACAAGAGAGTACCTTCTTCCTAAGGTCAGGCCTGGCATTGGCAAGGTCGAGGATCTGTGTGGGAAAATCGAATTAGCATTGGCAAGACCGAATGAAGGAAGACACTAACATTTGCAGAGGAAAGTTTAAGATTCATTACCTGCTCGGGAGCACCTTTGCTGACTCTGTGCCAGTTACCATCAGAGTCGATGTAAGTCAAAGCAGTTCTCTTGTCCACAGGGTTGAATGGAAGGAAGTGAACCTCCCTGATTCCAGCTCGTGCCTACGAAAATCCAAGTGAAACATAAGAACTTGTTTTTCTCGAATGCTCACTAAACTACAGAAGTAATTCAAGGCGAGAAGAGTTATACCTCCTTTGGATCCGCAAGCATTCCAACCATGGCTGCATCAATAGCATCCTGGTTCTCAACCCTAGAAGCCATGGCTGCAAATAATAGGACTTGGTCATTGTCCACACCCTCGCAGAAAACCTTAACCAACTTCTTATCCACACTCAATTGATTGAGGGTTAGTGTCCCCGTTTTGTCACTGCACAGGACATCCATTCCTGCCATTTCTTCTATGGCAGTCATACGTTTGGTGATGGCACCTTGCTGAGACAACCTGTGAGACCCGATAGCCATAGTCACGGACAAGACCGTTGGCATAGCAATGGGGATACCACCGATCAAGAGGACTAACAGGTTGTCAATTCCATCTCTGTACTTTCTCCTTTGAATAGGGTACATGACGATTACTTCAATCACAATACCAATAGCAATTGAACAGATACAGAAGTTTCCAATGGATGTAAGAACTTTCTGGAAGTGCCCAACTTGGTTAGTGCTGTCCACAAGGTGAGCAGCTTTACCAAAGAAGGTGTGAACTCCTGTGGCTATAACAACCGCTTCGATTTCTCCCTGTTTACAAGTTGAACCAGAGAAAACTTCTTGACCCGGGTGCTTGGTCACAGGAAGGGACTCTCCAGTTAGAGCAGACTGATCAACCTTTAAAGGATCACCTTCAAGAAGACGGGCATCGGCTGGGATAATGTCACCAAGTTTGATGCTAACAATATCACCTGGGACAAGAATAGCAGCTTCTTGTTCACTCCATTTTCCATCTCTAAGGACCTGAGAAACAGAAACATCACAACAAAAGAAAAAAAACAGGTTAAGCTCGAGAGATATCATGTACAATAATAACGTCATAGCATTCTGCAACACATTACCTTGGTTTTAGGAGCAAGACCAGCCATGAGAGCAGCTGCAGCATTTCCGGCATTGTTTTCTTCAATGAAACTGATTGTGGAGTTGATAACAAGCAGACAGATGATACCAACAAAATCTTGCCAATCCGGAGGTTTGTTATCACCATTGGCCAAAGCAATGGACATGATAGCCGCAGCTTCCATAACCCATGAAAGGGGATTCCACATGAACCCCAGAAACTTCAGAATTTTGCTTTCCTGTTTATTTTAATGAAAACTCGTGAGTTCCCAGAAATTCACAAAACGAAAAGCTTTCGAATATCAGAAAACAACAATGCTTAAGTCAAACTCAAACCTTCTTCTCTTCGAGCTTGTTGAGGCCAAATATCTGAACCCTGTCCTCCCCTTCCTGCGTCGTCAACCCTTCCCTTGTACATTTTAGCAGCTGGAAAACTTCCTCAATCGGGATTTTTTCCTGAGAATCCAACCAACTTTCGATCAGTAATTCATACAAAGGATTGGTGTAACATCTTCAAACAAAACAAAAAGGGTAAAATAAATAAATTTATAGTTTCATACAAATCTCGAAACGATCTAACTGAGCGACTCGGAAGAGTGGCGTTGACTCAAGTTAGTGACAATGAAGGTAAAAGAATTTGGCAGTGGAGGCAGGGGACCACCACCACCACGACGACTACTAATACTAATAATGCACGTGTTTAGAGACGTGTAACACACGGGCTGCGTGATTCCCTACATGAAAGGTGGCTACTTTCCGGCGTGAAAGCAAAGGTCCGATTAAGGGTACTTCAGTCATCAAATCACCAACAACGAATTCATAGGAAACGAAGAAAAAATATGATTTTTACAATTTACGAGGCAATTCACAAGTTGCGTTCGTTGAATAATGTTTTGCTAAAAGACAAAGAAGTTAAAGAAAATCGTACTACGGAAAGGTACATCAAATCGTAAAACTCTTAAGAATCAAAAAAAAGAAATTAGTTATATAAATATTTTTTTAAAAAGAAGGGTGAAAATTTTAGTTATATTTTCTAATATTTGTATTTTTATGGTTAGAAGATATTATATTTTCTAATATTTTTATCTTTGAAAGAAATTTTCAGAGAGAAAATAAAAAAAAAAGTAAAAATAAAAAAACAAATAAAATAAAGAAGACGCTTTCACAAGCAAAATCAACTTTAACTGTAACGTAGCTTAGCTCCACCACTAAAAGAAGCTCTATTTTTTTCTTATCTTTTTTAATTTCAGTTTAGCGTAGATCTACTTTTTCTCGATGAACAGTAATCACAACTCTTTTAGGTTAATACCTAAAAAGCTATAAAAGAGTTTCTGTTATTTTACCCTAATTTACGGTCTGATTAAAGTTAAAATATTATGATTTATTTCCCTGAAAATCCTCAAGTTTTATCTTTTAACAAATAATAAGTATTGAAGGACAATATAGCGAAAAAAATCGTTTCCGAAAACCCTAAGTTTTAAAAACAAAATCTGAGATTTTAGGAATTGGAAATTCAGTATCCGATCCAAGAATAAGAATCTTCCGAAAACGAAACCATCGAAAGAGAGATTTTAACCGACACGAGAACAATCATGCAAAAAAAAAATGGCAACGAAAGAGATCTATTCTCATTTAAGCAAATCATCGAACACTTTGTGTGCTTTGTAAACACAAACAGAACCCAAAAAAAAAAAAAAAACAATCGATTAAGCGAGAAGATAGAAACGAAATCATACCAGATCAACAGTCTCGTTCTTGATACCCTCGAGACCTGACATCTCGCTTCTCCCTCTCCTTTCTTAACAAAGATATCCAAAACGGCGTCCCCCTCTGTCGTTTCACCACTCTGATCACACACCAGAGAGGGAGAAAGAAGAAGAGAGAAATGTAGGTGAAGCGAGCTTCTGTTGCAAAACAGAAACGTCTCTTCCTTTTTAAACGAATCAAAACGACACACTACTTCGCCGTTTTCGCCTCGTGTGGGTCCCGTACCAGACTCTCTAATTTTTATCCCTTTTTATTTTATTTCTTTCTTCTCTCTTTCCACCGTTGATTCTGATTGGGTGTTCATCAATGGTTGTTGATTTATTATGGATCTCTTCTCACAAATATTCAAAAATTGATTACTTGTTTTGATTTTGGAATCTTAGGAAAAGGTAACTTACACTATTTTCTAATTAAATAAACTTAAAAGTTAAGCTGTAATATTTAAATGAAATCTCATAATTAACTCAAATTATGATAATGCCAAATTATCATACCAAAAAAGAAATATTTTTAATTTTAGATTTAGTTTTTTTTTCTTTACATATATAGACACATTTATAAAATTGACTACTTACGCATGGCATTTCATATAGAATCACAGATACATATTGAGTTATCATAATAAAATTTGTCACTGATTAATATTGTTGTTATCTATGGATAGATATAATATGCACAATCTTAACTGATATATTATTGTGAATATAAAATTGATTAATCAATAAGACCAAATCTCTATGTAATAATAGAAAAACAGAATGCTGTTTGAAATTGGGTTTTGGTTCCCAAAAGATAGTGCAAAGCCAATCTTAACTTGGTTTTTATATTACTTTATATGGTTGAAATGTGACCACAATGAAAAATTGTCTACAGTTTGGAGAAAAACAGAATCTATAACATATAAATGGATGTAAAGAAATTTATGTGTGTGACATGATTTGATTATTCGCTTAATATTGAATGAGTATGTTAAAAATAGTAGTTAATTAACCGTTGGGTTTGATTTCTGTATCATGTTGTTAGCGAATTAAACTATGCAAAGAATTTTGATTAAATTTATCGTGATAGCTGAGAAGAATTGCAACAGTAAAAAAATAAAAGTATATAACACAAGACTTTTAATTGAAATGAAAACTAACAAAATTCAAGTTTTGTAGTACAAAAAAAAAATAATGACAAATTTTACAAAGGTATTTTGGTTCACTAGTTTTCAATAAATATCAGTTTTTGTAGTTAGAGAATATATTTTGATGTAAATGTATAATATATATTTATGACAAAAAAAATCCAGACATGTAGACATGAATTAGTTAAATTTGTTCGATCTTCTCTTTGATTAGATACAAAGATAAATTAATAATAAAATACAGAGATTTGTTAAATTTGTTTATTTGTTTTTTCATGATAGTATTTTTAAACAAGAATGTTATTTCGATTTTTGTTCCAAATATATTTATGACACTATAGGGACTAAATCTCAGAGAACGTGGGCATAGGTTGGAGGAAAAGTACATAGATGACGAGGGTCTAGTAACAATTATATAAAAGTATTTATAATAAATTAATACGTTCACAAAATGTAATTTATAGTTCTAAATTTCTGATATCGAAATTATGTAGCACAAATTCACCTCTAAAATTCATAATATTTTTAAAATTTAAATCCAATCCTCCATAATATTAAAAAAGATATTAAAACAGGATAAAAAAATAAATTGCTAATTTGATGGTAATATCTTTAAAGGTTGGTAATAAAGCAATGACTCAGGCAAGTTCAGCAATTGCTGGAACGATTCACATGTTGTGAATATTAATTCATTTTTAATTTGACGAAAATTGTTTCAAGATTATTTGTTCATCAAATTCGCTAAGGAGGTATTGACTTTTGATCATGCTGGGTCCCTCAATAATGCACCTCCCCTACGTAATTTTATTTATATTTTCATGAATTCGTTTTTACTGTAAAAAAACTATCAATTTTTTTACTAGAGACCAAAACCTAATTTGTTTGTCAAAATTTGAAATTATTTCTTAAATCAATAATTTATGGTAAAATTAGAAACAATAACTATATTTGCTATTTTCCTCAACAAAATATATATATATATATATAGAGAGAGTTGTTTTTTAGGGGTGTTAATTAGCCTAATTTTGGGTGAGATTTAGAGGGTAAAAACGTATATGTTATATATAATATACATAATATTATAATTATTTTTTTCTAGCTATCTACTTAATATCCAAATTTTTAGGTTATTACTAACTAAATTCACTTGTTTTGGACGTCAAGTTTAAAATAGTTAGTTACATTTTGGCCAAGTCGAAAGGATTAGGAGCCTATTGCGGTTCATGTTGGTTAATTATGACCATGAAGGCCCTAATATTAACAGAAAACCATAAAAATAGAAAAGGAGCGTATAAAAAAAAATTCTGTAAAAACTTTAAGAGTTTTAAAGTTTAGGACTGTACGTATAATATTGTATTTTTCTCGCGATACTAGTGTGGACAATGGACATTGGCTGCTTAATAGCCACTTTTGTTATCAGTTAAATTTTTATTATAGAAGTTCCGGACCAAAACCCATAATCTCTTTAGATTAAGGATAAAAGCTTCTAACCGTTTCAAATCACAAAGTTTTCCAATAGAGTTACTGGTTTCAAGTATTCTGATTTAATTAATTAGTCATGTTTGTTTTTGCATCCATATGTTACATCTAAATTTAGTATCTGAAACTTTTCATTCAAATGCTGAAAAAAACGAAAAATACGGTAATGTAGTTTTTTGCACAAAAATTGTTTTACAACGACAAATTGTAGATTTATGTTTTTGACATAAAATATTTTTGCGGTTTTCGGTAAAAAAAAATATATTTTTGCGATTTTAGTATTAAAATATTATTTTATGATTTTAGTCAGAAAATATAATTTCTAGATTTTAGCAAAAAAAATGTGATCTTACCGTTTCAACATAAAAATATTATGGTTTTGACCAAAAAATATTGCGTTTTTTTATATGCAAAATTTGCATTGAAACTCTATTTTTATGTTTCAAATATTTAGATGTTTTAGATGTAATTGATTGTATATCCATATACAACATCATGATGTAGATTTTAAAATATCCAAACAAAAAAATATTTGAGCATTTGCATCGAAATACAGCATTTGAATGCGGAAACAAACATGGCCTTAATCGTTAGTGTTACAAAAGATTTTAAGCTTGTGAAAACATTTTTCAACCATGAGCTTGAGCGACAGTACACCACTTGGGAGAGTTTTGGGTTGCATCGAATTTAACTGAACCAAAGGATCAGTGAGTATCAGAGGACTGAACCGGATTGATTTTTTACTTCACAGAAAGTCATTGGCACGTTGGTCCTTTTCCCTCTATATATATCAAATAATAACAAAAATTAATATAGGATAATGTTTTGAGAGATTAATATTTTCCGGATAATCAACAAGATAGCGTGAGCGATGAGCTTTGCAACTACTCTTGTGATTAGATCATTGGTGAACCTAAAAAACGAGTTGACCCCATAACCTAATAATATAGTTTTGATAATTTAAACCATAATTGATCGTCAACCCAATTTTCTTAAATTAACATGATCTTTCACCATTTTCTTTAATTTTATATTTAAAATTTTATTATATACGCCAATTTTGGCAATTATTGTACCCAGAGAATTCTGCAAACATGCACGGCCTCTCACGCCTCCGTCAAACTCGAGATAAGCAAAAGTTAGTTGGTTGTTCCTTTGCTGATTGTTTTAGTTTTTTATTTTATTTTTGTGGCTACTTCTTAAAATGTTTAATTATGAATTCTTCAAACAGCCATCTGGATCAAGGAATTTTAAGTTCATATTTTATAAACATTTTTTCTTACACTGTTTATGTATATTATTGGACTAGCATTTGTCAGTATGCTCAATAGTGTGCTTATAATATTCACTAAGAAATAACATTTATTAATTCAAAGTAATCGAATTCAAATACATTTTCGGACACTAATTTCTCTATTGTTCTTGTCTAAACAAATTAAAGATAAGTATCGCTTTATAATATGTGTATTTGTAAGAGAATTTTCAATTTATGTAATTTATAGGAAAATTTATAATTATCCTTAGTCAAAATTTATAGAATGAATTAAATAGATAATTATTAAAAATATCAATTTGCTTTTTTATATATGTAATTTGTTTCTTAATTTTATCTGATATGTGTCAAAACGGCAAATAAATTCATAATAACATAGGTAAAAATATCAAACAACTATAATGGTTAAATAACATCCTAAAATAATACCACAATATGGAAAACAATGATTTCATACATCATATTTTTTACTTCATTATATTTCAATTACTAAAAAAAATTCAATCAACAATTAAAATGTTTGAAACTGTCTACAGGTAATATAGAAAATAATGTTATGAAAGGAAACCATTTATATAAAAAAAGAACTGTATCTACAACTACAAAAGGAATGAATCTTTTTTTTCCTTGACAGCAAAGAATGAATCCATAGAGTTCAAAATATGTCAATCAATCAGTGTCAGAATATGTAATAACAAAAAAAAAAACAGAAACAACTATTTTTCTAACTACATAAGCAGTTTCCTTAAAGAATTCTTACAATGTTATGTTTAATAAGAAGAGGACCGTCATGTCGTTTACGGAAGAAGTTACTTATTTATTTTATAACAAAAATTTCATTTTTTAAATGTGTGATAATGTAGAAATTATATGGTATAATAGTAGTCATATTTACTTAAATATTAAAGTCACTAGACTATTAAAATTACAAAAAAACTGTGATGATTTAACGGTTGATGATTCTCCATTCAGCCATTGAACAGTGAGTCATTACACCATTTTTATCAGTATGATTAAATTATACGGTTTGTTGAATCCATACTAATTTTTATTTATAACATATAAATTATTGATATAGGTATTTCTTTTCTTTTAAAGTAACCGATGTAAAGTATATATCTCACAAATATATTATATACCTAAGTATTTTCTAATATCATTCAATAAAATATATATTTGATGTTTATGTATTGATTATTACTTTATATTGTATCTAATTTCACACTCTTCGTGAACTTTTAGAATAAATTAGCCAAAGATATATATATATATATGTGTGTGTGAGCAAAATTTCTTTAATATAAAATCAAATATGAAATATAAATGCGCTATAAAATAGTCGTCTGTGAATAGAACTGCTTTTTGGTTTAGTTTTTCTAATTTGAAACTTACTTATGACTAAAAAACTTATTTTTACGGTTGGAGAATCTAACGACCGTTACAGTTAATTTCGAAAGAAGCGTCAACTGTCATTGATTATCGTGCCTACGGTTTAGTGTGGGGACTGGACTGGACCTCTGAAATCTGACGGGACCGTTACTCCTTACGAAGAAGATGAAGAATCTGTAAATAAGTAAGCTTTTAAGGATCTGTCATTTACGTAGGTGACAGACAGATTCATCCAATCAATTCTTGCCACCTGTACGGTCCACTAAGAAAAAAGAAGAAGCCATGTGGATCCGTGCTACTAACTACAGCTTCTGTGATTTATAAAATAACATATCTAAATTCACTCAATCATATAAATTATGTGACATAATAGTAGTCAATTCTACATTTATTACATTAAATCTGGGGTTTAAGCTCAGTACTTTATATATTATTGGAGATATTAAAACGATTAGGTTATGTTAACAAAAAAAATCTACTAAATCTCGTGATGTATGAACCACTTCATCAAAACTTTTACAAAACAAAATTGGCAACAAACAAAGAAGCAATTATTCGTGGTGTCTATGAATCTAATTAAACTGTTAAGCATCTTTTTATGATTAACCCTATGGTCATTTTATGATTAACCCTATGGTCATGTTTTAATACAACCAAAAACATCTCAGTTATGAAACTACTAACATGTTATTTACGAGTTTTTTTCTTTCTTTTTTTTTTTGGAAAAATGTGGATATAAACTTTCGTTGACTGGGCGAAGCAAATAAAAAAGACAAGAAATCCACTTTTACTGTTTATGTATCTTCATTATAACTTTTGTATTATTTATTGTCATATCAATTTTGGGCGAATCTTCTTTGATTCTGAAGATGTAGAATTAGAATGCTTATGATAATATATACATAAGTTTATGCCAGTGCATGTGTGTGTGTAAAGGTTGGCCAAGGAGAGAAAGATGGGGCAAAATATAACTAAGTCTAAATTGATGATGAAAGACATAAAATATTAGAAAAATCTAAGCTCTTTTGTCCCATCTTTTGGCTTCATGAAAATGACCACACAACATATGATATGTGTACCGTTCAATAGAGTATCTTTTTCTGCACATGTATATGTAACCCACACACGCACATATATATACAATATATTTAATTGTAGAACAATAAGAGTCCAATCATAGGATGACATGTGCACCAATTAATATGTGTATGTATTTATGTTGCTCAACATATTAAAGCAAATTATTTCGTGAGTGATTATTGTTTTACAAGTCATGTTGGAAAAGTTATAACAAGATATTCCTAAGTCCAAGTTCAATGGATTTAAAATAATAAATTCCATACTTTTAAGAGACACATAACAGTCATAAAACTTTTGTGAATTCCACCTTTCTCCATTGTTTTAGTTGGAAAGATAACCTCCATTAAATTCACATAATTTATAAAAATAAAAAATAAAATATCACAATTAATGATATCCACATTAATTATATTGATAGAGTTAAAACAGTCAAATAACAAAAAAATTTAATCTACTAGAATTTTTCTAAAACTACTATTAATAGAAAAGAGAGGGAGTAGTTAAGAACATGGAAAAAAAATTATAGACGTTCTAAACTAGTTTATATGGTATTTAAAAAATTCTCTTAATAAATTTTCTGGAAAATAATATTATATAAATGGTATTGCTCAAATGTTCCCTATAATTTTGGAGATTTAAAATCTCTACAGACTTGTTTGCGTTTTGATCAAAAATCTCTCAGTTAGAAAAAACCATAAATATATTAAATAGAATCAAAAGATTAATATGACATGTTTGATTTTGGATTTGAAAGGATTCTGGGTTTAGTTCCAGAACTTCTTAGTAATAAAAAAAAAATAGAACCAATCGAACTCTTATTTATTGGTAGTAAATTATTTGGTGAAATAGTAAAACATTTACTTTGGTAGATAACATGTCATTGTTGAAAAAATGAAAAATAATACATTTCAAATTTTAATCAAACACGTGGTAGAATGGTCTTACTTTCTTTCTTTGTATCTTTCGTGTTATTTATTTCCAAGTCAACCATAGAGACTAAAGTATATGAAAATAAAAAAGTATATTAAAAATTAGATAAAATAAACATCCGCAGACTTTCTGCTACATTCCAATGAACTTTTATACTTGTTCATAAAAAGTATAAGAGTTGATCAGCGCACCAAATATAAAACAAACAGAATTAAACTAAGTGATTTGTGAAGTAAAAACGAACCAAGTAGAAGTGTTGGATTCGAACCCCATATCTGGTGTAATAAATGTAGAGGTGACTACCATTATACCACATGATTCTATGGTCTTTATTCAATTTAAAACTCCAATTTTGATCGACAAATTTTGAATATTATATTAATTTTTAGTTAGCTTCGACATCTCTAAACTCAAACCAATCAATTTTTTTTTCTAATTTTATTACTTTTTACCTAATAAACATATACCAAATTATACTGAATTATATTTTACTATATATTTTACCAAAATGTATTACAATTTTGAATCAAACTAATCGAATTTATTTAAAATTCATTAAATATTAATAAAAATATCAACAGTTTCAATTTAATTCAATATAATTTTTTAAGTTCAGTTACCAAATATCCGAAATCATAGGCCTATGCAACTCTATTCAACCTCCCGAATAATTTGAACTTATTAAATTGGTTTTGAACAGAAATACCCATTTTGATGCTTTGACCAAAAAAAAGTAACCATTAAGTTTAGATACATCCAAGTATTAATAGCTACCTAACCTTTTCAAAAGTGTATATACTGCACAGATATTGGTTGCACCTGAATTTATTTTGATAGTACAATTTATTCGCTCGAAGAAAATAAAAGTCATCCGAATTTTTAATTTTAATCTTAATTTATAGTTTTTGAATTTTTCTTATAAAAGCTTTTAATGTCTGATTTTTTATTTGAAAAGGCTCTACGCAAATGAAGTTATCAATTATGAATATAAATGTTAAATTATAGTTAACTTATCACTAAAAACTATTAGAATTTCGAATAAAAATTTCTAATTTGCTTATATCTATTTATAGTAAGATATTTATACCTAATAATGATCATAATACCTTGCATTAGAATTTGCTCGAAATGTTGGTAACTACTAACTACAAAGTACTATCTACCCGACCTTTGTGCTTGTTTACTTTTGTCAGCTAATGTATATATAACATAGGTTTAAATAGTTACGATTCCACATCAAGCTTTAAATTAGAGGTATACTTTAACAATACCATTAAAATTATTTTCGACCTTATCAGTTGCAAAATTCTTTAACAAAGTTTCAATTATTTATATGTCAATCTATCATTTGTAACAATAAACATATCTAACTATCCACAAGAAAAAGGACACTACAAAAAATTATAATAAAATTTAGATGCAGAATTTCAACATTGTTTTCTGAGTTAAACATAAAATCCAATTTATTTGGAATCAAACTAAACGAAACCAAAATCTTTTGATTCAGTTCAGTTAAAAAAAGAGACATATCAGCAATATAATTCAGTTTCAGTGAATTTTAACTAAATATTTTATATTTTCCTAACTAGTTTTCTCAAATAATTGAAACACTGATCTAACTGAAATTTATTTTAAAAGTATCAAACATACCAAATTTCACTAAAATGTATCAATTTTTTTAATACTTTTTTTTTAGAAACCAAACGAAATAGCCGAATTAAACTTATTTAAAACTAAACCGAACAAACTAAATTTTGACCTGAGTTTTTGTATAGTTTAAATTAGGATGATTTTTTCCAATCCAAACAAGTTGAGAACTGAACAAACCAAACAAAATGAACCAACCAAACCAAACGAACCGGATAAACTGAATGCCATGCTTAATTTTTTAGGTGTTAAAATATGAGCATTTAGATTGATTTTTTCCAAAATGATCACTGACTATTATATGTAAAGCATTTTCTTTTAATTTAGACTTTTATTTTTTATTTAACTAAAGAGTTCAAAATTTTAAAATGCTTTAGATTAAAATAACAACATTTTTATAGCATTCAAGCCCTTTATTTTAAGTTTTAAATATATAAGTCAATTGGATAGAAAAGCCGGATTGTTTTGAAAATTATAATTTATTAAGTTAAAAAAAATTTGAACTTAACTAAAATACGGTTTGGGTCCCATTAATATTATGTTACCCCAAATTATACATGGCATTTGCAAAAGTCAGAAAATTGTAATGCTACCAACGAGTAAACAACCGAGTGAGTTGCTTTAAAAACAAATGAAAATGTTTAAAACTTTGAAAAATATAGTAACCTAATTTAATTGAAGAAGTTGTTATAGTTTTTCAGGTAAATTTTTCAAAAGATAAACATGTGATCATGTGGTATTCAATATTCATGCGTAAGGTGGTGAAAGTAAATAGCTCAGGACCAAACATGAATTCATTTTATGTATATACATGTGTGTGTAAGTTATATTCATAGAGGCAGTAGACACACATTAAGGGACAGCTATAATTATAATACAGATTGGCACCACTATAACCTAATTTGATTCTTGTTGAATTACAATATATATATATATATATATATATATTGTAATTCAATTGTGGTATGATTTACGTGTATTCTTCTTAAATTTACTAGGTGGCCACTGGCCATGCCTGTGCATCTGCTTATGTACCCACCACTTTCTCGCAAATCTTTATAATCAAAATATATTTTGCCCATGTTTGTTAGTAAAGAAGATACATTATGTGAGCCAAATATTAATGTACCTAAGGATTTTGTGTTTATTTCACGTTAGTTAGATCTTCTCAACCGAATCACAGTATAATATAAGGATAGTTTGGGGTTTCAAGGATACAAGTTTCACGAGTTGTTCAGTCCAAAAAAATACTCAGATGCTTCAGAAGATCAAAAATAGAATGTCAATAAAAAAGAATTTCATTTAAAGCTCATGAAAACGAAATGATGCAATAAAATAAGATTAAAATGCTCGGTCTTTCTGTCAATTTCATCAACTCTTTAGACATGTCTCGTGGCACATATATAACATATACAAACATTTGCGAAAGTGTTAATAAGCCTTTAATTTTGTTCTGTTTTCTTTTGAGTTTTGCTGTTTAATGAAACGGTTGTTGCCAAATAAGCATATTGATAAATTATAAATTTTAAAAGTTTATTCAATACAATCCTAACTCTTAAAACTCCAATTGTTTAGGCCTAAGGGGACATATTGTTCATGGATACTATGTAGTTTTGTAAAAATTAATGATAAAACCCATTATATATTACCCAAAACTAATACAAGTTGCAGAACACATTATATTTAAAAATTTGCAGTAGTAAAAAACATGTAAAATTAAAGTTGATTTATATATATATATATATATTTACACTCCAATATAAGGATAACCACCAGATTACATTTAGCTGGTTTAAACTTTATTTGTTTTGCAACTTGCATTAGTATTGGCTACTGCAGATTCCACATAACGTCTGCAGATTACTCAATTTATCACGTATAAATTGAGTTGGTCATCGAAACGTCTAATTTACTCAAAATAATGTATGTTTAATTGACCTAAATAAGCAGTTGTTTTCTTACAAGTAACAACTGTTAGGATGTTTAGCGACCACCAAAATCAGCTTGTAGAAAAAGAAGAAGATAAAATTAGAATTTCTAACAAAGAAATCGTCAAAATCATTGATTTTGATACTTAAATAAATTCTTGAAAATGGAATAGATTGAAGTGCCTCGGCTAAAAAAGAGTTTATAATTACTTTAGACCCTAGCCTCATTGTATGTTGTAGCTTCAAAGACATTTTGTGTCAATGGACCCAAAAGGAGGAAAATAAAATTGTATGCAAAAGCAAATGGAATAATATGTTTATTTATCTTATAAGAAATTATTGGCTCTTAAAAAAAGGAACGTTATATGCTATATGGAGCATCTTGAGAACTTTGATTTTGTGTTGGATTCTTTGATTGTAACCAAAGATGTACACTTTTGTGCCCACTTCTCACTTTCAAAACTTTTGCTGAATTATTGGTGAGTTTCTTTTTTTTTTTCAACTATTGGTGAGTTTCTTTTTTTTTTCTTTTTTAAAATATTTATTGTGCATTAAACAATCATTTTATTTATTTCTTTTGATCATGATGACAAGTTCATTCACAAAATCGCATATATTCTCTCAAAGGTTTATGTGAGAAGAATAATCATAACATTCTTTTGTCCATGTAATTTGCTCCAACTTTCAATGGACTAGCTTTCTTCTTATCCTTTGTTTCCGCACTTCAAGTGCCTTTTTCTCCCATCCCATAATTTGAATATTAAATATATTTTAATATACTTGTTATTTTGAATTATTGGTACATATGAAACGTTTTTTTTTTAGTTTGGCACCTTCAATTTCGCATCATTAATATGCAGACACACTTTATTACTTCAAATTATCCGTCTAAAGACATAATTTAGTTTGAAAAATGGTGATTTACGCTAACAAACCAAACCAAACCCACATGTGTTACAAGAAGTCAAGTCAAGAACTGTATACGGGTTCAAATATCCGTTCGTATGCGGGTTTAACAAAACACACAAAATCTCACCATTTAGTAGAATCACTATAGTCTTTTGATTGGTAATTGATACATAGAGCTTTCGAAACGGATCAAAACCGACGTAATAGAGCAGGCTTTGACTTCGTATGAGCCACCCACATGCATAATGGGTCGACCATCCATGGATCAATAATGTTTTGTACATATTATTGGGCCATTAGGCCATAAAGTCTGGACTCAAGCAAACAAGGTTCTTTTCTTGTTACACAAGAAAGGAATAGAAATGATTGTTTGATGAGAAATACTTTGCAGTTTATTGATGATTGAGAATAAAACCCTAATCTCTACCCTAATCTTCTTCTTTCTTCTTCTCTTGTAATGTCACTTCAAAAAAGGTAACAGCAAGTACTCTGCATAAAACAGCTGATGACAGAAATGGAAATAATATTAGTAAATGGTGATATGATGAACTTGAAAGACTATTTTAAATCCGAGATTGGTTTATAGCCAATCTAACCTTCCAAATGAACATATAACATGAAGTTATTTCAGTTTTGCTACTCAGATCAACAGACTTAGCTCGAGTCCACAAGGTTGTTGCGAGAATAACATGACCCACAACCTATACATCAAGAGAACCAAACAAAAATGAAACCTTTATCACTCAAACAATGAATTGGCGGCAGTTTGATGGGTAGAGAAAGATTGTTACCGAGATGACTTTGCTCCATATGAAAGGAGACGTGGCTCCAACCAGAATCGCAACCGCGTAAGCCATTTGAAGTAGTGAAACACATGTCCAAAACACCTGTATTTTGCAAGAAAACAAGTGTATCATTTTGTTTCAATCTTATAATTCAACTATAGAGTCTAACAAGGTCTTTAGTTTTGGATTTTACCCGTTTTTGACCCAGAGTTACAGAGAATGATCGGATTCCGAAGATCTTATCCCCTTCAATATCAGGTATATCCTGCATCAAAACAATTTAAAATCCATAGGAGTAGAATGCTTTACTTTGAGTGTACACAGAGTTAACCATTTTCCATCTTTTGCTTACCTTAAACAATGCAATAACGACAGAGAAAAAGCTCATAAACGCAGTGGCGAAAATAAGAGGCCTCGTGAACATGACCGGTCTTCCAAACACATGAGTCTGCAACAAAAGTTTCACCACGTTGGTGACAAAAAAGTGATGTTGATGGAAAACTTCAACACTTTAAGGAAAATGGTTTGGTACCTGAATATGTAGATAAAAGGCAATTTGAACAATAATGGCTCGGACAGCGAGGATACACATTGCTGCAACCAATGCAAATCTTTTCCACCGTAAAAGTGGCAACTGTTTGTAGTAGTAAGATAGTTAAATAAAAACCCTCAATAACCTGAAACTAGAATCAAGATTTCAATATGAGGCAAATCCTCAAAGTGTAAAACTTACTTACATTGATAGAGTATGCAGTACCGAGCATGAAACTCACAAAAAGAGCCCAGAATAATGGCCACGAACCAACAATCCACCCGAGCCAGAAACTCTATTAAGTTTTTTAAAACAAATTAGATTACTATCTGTTCATATAAACTCATAGAAGTCTGTGAAAATGGCATCATACCACGATGGATAAGGAAGCTACTATTGCAATGCCGGTTTTAATAGAATATTCCCCTGATGCCAACGGAAGATATGGCTTGTTAACCTGCAAAAATCCACATAAAGTATGATCTAAGCACCAGTGAAGATATCTCGGAATCATATGAAGAACTCACACACATACACACATGTTACCTTATCTATTTCAACATCAGACAACTGATTTAATCCGACTATGTATATGTTCATCATGAGGGCTGCAAGAACAGCCTGAGAACAAAACCCAAATCGTTCAAATAGAGAAAAGAAATAGCAAATGCTTGTATATTAACCTTTGTTCAATCATATATCATTTACCTCCATGATGCCAGTGAAAAGTAATGGTGATATGTCCGAAATCTTCTCTACTGCTAAGAAAGATACAGATAAAATGCTAAGCACCTGCAAAATCAAATCCAGTCACAGAACTAATGTTATCTTCGTGTTGTACCCGTAAAGATTTTGGTTTTTCCAGAGAAACATTTCTTAACTGTGCCGATAACTGTATGAGGCCTGGAAAATCTGTAAAACGCATCTAACGAGTCTCTAAAAGAGTTCGGTTTGCTTTTCGGGTCGAAAGCCTCGGGCTGACCCGTACTGGCATTTGCTCGAAATCTCGACTTATGTCTCGAATACAACAACAAAGAAGATTCTTGACCATCAAGCCTAACAAGATTGTTCCAAAGCTTCGGTCTTGCAAGAACTTTACTCGAGTTACAACGCAAAACTCGGGTTTCTGCAAAATTGAGGATTGTGTAAATAGCAATTCCAACATACTTTGTCTCGTTAACCTCAAGTAAGAAATGAATATAAGCAGTTAAGAAGTGAATTAACCAGATTGAGTCTTACAAATTTCAAAACCCGTAAAACCTTAAACGCACCTGAGAAAGAGTGGAACTTTAGATTCTGCTTCCTACAGCAAAGTCCACCACCAGCTGATAAATTGCATGCATGAGAAACAAAATTCAAATTAAACCCAGAAATTAAAGCTTCTCCATACTGTGGCCTACTTCGATCTATTAAACAATTCATAAAAAAAAATCGTAACTTTTGTATGGAACTAAATCACAAAACAAAACCTCGAAAAGGAAAAATGAAACATAGAAGGAAATAGATGTAGCCGAGATTTGAAGAAGAAGGATTTACCAGCGGAAAGAAGAGAAGAACTAGAGAGAAGAGACTCCATTAAAGCTACTTGGCTTTCTTTGCTTCAGTACAATAATATCGTAAGAGGAAATTCAAAAATCAAAGACCAAAGAAGCGATCTTTGAGACGAACAGAAAGCAAAAAAAAATAAAGACTTCAGCATGAGAACTGTAGAATCGAGAATGATTGATTACTGTCACTGTTGCGTGCTTTTAATAAAATCCGAATCCGATTAGATCGACAAAATAGGGAATGTGATATTTGTAAATCATGCATTATATATTTTAAAATTTGAAGTTATTTCACTAAGATTTCAAATACTTCATTAAAATTTAATGTTATTCAAAATTAAATATTTTGAATATCTTTATATATAAATTTATTTGAAATGAATTTTAATGAATTTTTATAAGTAAATATATTAAAAAATCAAAATATATTACAGAATGTATAAAGATATACAAATTTGAAATCTTGTAAGTTATAAAATTTATACAATGTACTTTAAAATATATCTATCTTAAGCGAAAACTGTTGTGTAGGTGTGCCACTTGTTTATAGTACAAAAAATCTGAGGGGGTGGACAAATATATCACGTGTTTGTCCTTTACTTGCAAAAGCCTAAAGGTATCAAGTTGGGCCTAAAAGTTCTCGTGGGCTGGATATTAAACCACATCCAATGGACCGGGCTCCAAAATTAAATATTTAACTTACTAAGTAATATTAACTTTTCGTCCAAGGTTATATAATAATTTATCATATCTATAATTATTTTTTTAAAAAAAACAAAAAAAATATTTAAAAAGGGGAATGGAAATTTACAAATCAATATGTGAAATTCTGCATAAACTCTTAACATTGACATCTCTGTCTTATAATTTTATGATTTCCAAACAAAAATATCATATTTATAATTAAAAGACGCTGAAACATATGAAACAAAATAAAATATATGTTTTCCAATATATATCTGGTTTTTTGCCTGATTTATCTCTAGTTTTTTTTATATTGTCATCATGGTTAATTGTTTCCAAGTATTATAATTCGGTTAGTTTTGGATCCGAATTTGGTTCGGCATCAGCCGGGTCGGGTTCAAATCTGGTTTATGTTCGTAACCAATCAATTTTTGTTTCGAGACGATAGGGAAGAGTTTCTTACGGCCTTTAAAAAAAATCCGAACTTTCAATCAAAGTCGCTAATTTTTTTTTTTTATATATCTTCGTTCTGCTTCACCATAGCAATCGGATAACGTCTTTCTCAATGGACGGTGCACTCTTCCCTCACAAACCTCCATACCCAATTCAATCCAAGAGACATCCACCACCTCAATCCGCTAATCAATCTGTCAAATTCAGCTCCGCCACACTTCACTTACCTCCTCCTTCTCCTCCGTCTTTTCCTCTCGATTCTCTTCTTCACCATCTCGTTCACCTCTCTTCCACGCCGCGACATGCTAACTCCGCCGCCGCTCGTTTCCCTTCTCTCGAGGTCTCGACTGAATCGACGACTCATAAATGGCGTCAAGAGGTGAAATCGGCCAGACCCGTTTCGACTCCCGTTCTGGGTATCGATATCGGAAGCGATGAAGGGAGATTGGGAAATGGGTCTTTGAAATTACTGTGCAAGAAGGAAGTTGTGCTTCTCAATTCCATCATCGAACAGCCTTTGCCAGGATTGAGCAGTTTCTTCGATTCCGCGAAATCTGAATTGCTTAGAACCGATTTGTTCAGTTTAGTCAAGGCCTTGGATGATTCTGGAAATTGGGAAAGAGCAGTTTTGTTGTTTGAATGGTTAGTTTTAGCTTCGAATTCAGGAGCTTTGAAGCTCGATCATCAGGTTATCGAAATCTTAGTTAGAATCTTAGGTAGAGAATCTCAGTACTCTGTTGCAGCTAAGCTGCTCGATAAAATTCCTCTACAAGAATATCTGCTCGATGTTCGTGCTTACACAACCATTCTATATGCTTATTCACGGACAGGGAAGTATGAACGTGCAATCAATTTGTTTGAGAGGATGAAAGAGATGGGACCTTCACCTACTTTGGTAACGTACAATGTGATTCTCGATGTTTTCGGGAAAATGGGTCGGTCTTGGAGCAAAATTCTAGTAGTTTTAAAAGAAATGAGAAGCAAAGGGCTAAAGTTTGATGAATTCACTTGTAGCACTGTGCTATCTGCTTGTGCAAGAGAGGGTTTGTTAAGAGAAGCGAAGGAGTTTTTCGCTGAGCTTAAGTCAGGCGGCTATGAGCCCGGAACTGTAACTTACAATGCTTTGTTGCAAGTTTATAGTAAAGCAGGAGTTTATACAGAAGCACTTAGGATTTTGAAAGAGATGGAGGAAAACAAGTGCCCTGCAGATTCTGTGACATATAATGAGCTTGTTGCTGTTTATGTTAGAGCTGGTTATAGCAAGGAAGCTGCTGGTGTCATTGACATGATGACACAAAAGGGTGTAATGCCGAACGCAATCACTTATACTACAGTAATTGATGCATATGGGAAGTCGGGAAGGGAGGAAGAGGCTTTGAAGCTGTTTTACAGTATGAAAAAAGCAGGTTGTGTTCCGAATACTTGCACTTACAACGCAGTGCTTAGTATGTTGGGGAAGAGATCGAGGTCCAGTGAGATGATAAAGATGTTATGTGACATGAAGTCTAATGGATGTTCCCCGAATCGGGTCACTTGGAACACGATGCTTGCTCTGTGTGGGAATAAAGGTATGGATAAGTATGTGAACCGGGTGTTCCGTGAAATGAAGAGCTGCGGTTTTGAACCAGACAGGGACACATTCAACACGTTAATTAGTGCTTACGGGCGATGTGGTTCAGAGGTTGATGCGTCGAAAATGTTTGGTGAGATGACAAGAGCAGGTTTCAACGCTTGTGTCACTACTTACAACGCGTTACTTAATGCCTTGGCTAGACAAGGGGATTGGAGATCGGGCGAGAATGTGATTTCCGACATGAAAAGTAAAGGTTTCAAACCAACCGAAACATCTTACTCCTTGATGCTTCAGTGCTATGCTAAGGGAGGGAACGTTCTAGGGATAGAGAGAATCGAGAAGGAGATAAAAGAGGGGCATATATTCCCGAGCTGGATGCTTTTGAGAACTTTGCTTCTCGCAAACTTCAAATGCCGAGCACTAGCTGGAATGGAGAGAGCATTCACGTTGTTTAAAAAGCACGGTTACAAACCCGACATGGTGATTTTCAACTCGATGCTCTCCATTTTCACAAGGAACAACATGTATGATCAAGCACACGAAATCCTCCAGTCTATCCACGATCACGAGCTCAACCCGGATCTTGTAACCTACAACAGTCTCATGGACATGTATGTAAGAAGAGGAGAGTGTTGGAAAGCCGAAGAAATACTCAAGAGTCTAGAAAAATCCAAGCTAAGACCGGACCTCGTCTCTTACAACACGGTGATCAAAGGTTTCTGCAGAAAAGGGTTGATGCAAGAAGCGGTTAGGATGCTGTCTGAGATGACAGAGCGCGGAATAAGACCGTGTATTTTCACTTACAACACGTTTGTTTCGGGTTACACGGCGATGGGAATGTTTGAAGAGATTGAGGATGTGATTGAGTGTATGGCGAAGAATGAGTGTAGACCAAATGAGTTAACTTATAAAATTGTTGTGGATGGTTATTGCAGAGCAGGGAAGTATAGTGACGCTATGGATTTTGTATCCAAGATTAAGACCCTTGATACTTACTTTGACGATCAGTCCATCCAACGGCTGGCTTTACGAGTGCGTGAGAATTTAGAATCCTAAATCATTTATATATTTGATTTTGTAGATTTGTGGGTTTTGTATTAAAATTTTACATTTCATTTTCACTCAAAGAAATAAGCAACTTTGTTCATGAATGATGAAAGGAATGTATCAATTGAGATTTTGGATTTGTTGCCTTAATATCCGATTTAAACAAACCAGAAGAATCATACCCAAAAACTGATTTTAAATCATTATACTGATTTGGTTTTGTTTAATTTTTTCTTAATTTTCCTTTTTCGTGAATTTCTTTTAATTATCCAAACAAAACTTAACTAAAGATCATATGTATTTGGTTTTACTTTTTCACATCCATTTAAACTATATCCAAAATTTATCATCCGAAAGATTTGATTTTACCCAAATAATTTGCTAAAACAACAACTTTTGAATTACCTCTTCACAAAATTACAACTACACAAAAAGCTTTTAAAAAATATCATTAATTTTAAAGGGATAATTGACTATTTTATTCTTAATGAATTTAACAAAAAAACTCAAATATAATAAAAAATTCATTTTATGCATTTTTTTTCTTTTCTATCTTTGTCGCCATTATCTCTTTTCTCTAATGATTCTATTGATTTTTTAACTCCGGTGACACCTATACCGACTGAGATCAATTCATCAACATCGCTCATATCTTTTATCTCGCCTCTACTCGATCTCGCTGATTTCGGATTCGTTATCTCTTTCGTTTGATACATAAATATAATTTTTAAAAAATTAGATTTGGATATGAGCTTTTTGATCTGAGGTTTTGATTTAGGAGAATCATATTTCGATTTAAAACTTGTGAATGACAATAATTGTTAGTAAAAGAAAAAAAAGACATTCAAACCAAGATTTAAAAATTGTATTTAAATTTTTTATAAAATTATAGAATAAGAAGAAGAATACGACATTCAAACCCAACCCAGAATTTTACACTATATTATTAAAGTTTATTAAAAATCTAAGCTTAAACTTTTCATTCAGTAGCCCTTATAAATAATTTATTATCCCTTATAAAAAGATTTTAAATATTTACAAATAATTTATTATCTTTCATAAATATTCAATTATTTCTTATAAGTAGTTAATAAATCTTTATAAAACCATCATATGAGATTCCTAAAACATCAATATTATGCATATTTATATTGTCTATTATTATAACCATTTAAAAAATATCAAAGCTAATGTAACACAGATTTAAAAACCCCTAATCATGATTTATAAATCTTTATATATCCATATTAATGATTTAATATCCCTTGTAAATAATTTATAAACCTTTATAAACTCTTATATATATATTGTAATCTCTTATAAATAGTTTATAAACTCTTATAAATTATTCTTTTATCTCTTATAAATGATTTAAAATATTTATAAATAATTTATAAACCTTATATATAATTTATAAAGCCTTATAAATAATGCAATGCTTATACTTCTCAGATTTATGAACTCTTATAAATGATTTTAGAAAAAATTATAAATGATTTATAATTTTTTTTAAATCTTTATTTATAATTATTATCCATTAAAATGATTTTAAAACTCAAGTTTATAAATGATTTATAAACTCTTATAAATAATTTTATAAAATCCTATAACTGATTTTATAAACTCTTATAAATGATTTATTAATCTTTATAAATTATAATTTAACCTCTTATAAATGATTTAAAACCCTTATAAATCTGCATGGAAGTGTCAAGTTAATTTTTGCAATATTTTCATCAATCATATAGTTGTGTAAAATTGCAATTGAATTCAAACATTAGGTGATTATCCTATTTAACCAAACAAAAATTATGTAAGAAAAAACTATTTTGTGTTATGTATTTCAATTTTTTAATGATTTTGACGTTGTTATAAATCATAACAAATATTTTTTTTTTTTTGTCAACATAACCTAGTGACTTTAATATTCCTTTAAACAATGTGAGATGTTGGGTTTGAACCCCATACATGTGTCATGAATTTCAGAGGTGACCAATACTATATGATCCCGACTGACAAATATATAATTTTAATTATAAAAACCGATAATTCTAACTGAAATGCGAACGTTACTCACATTAAACATCCTTACCAAAAAAAAGTTTCCTTAAAGTTTTGGGTTTAATCTGATTATCTGAGTATGAAAGCAAAAATTCAATTTTTGATCATAGCAAAATAAAAAGATTCGGATGAAAAGAAAAAATAAATAATTAATGGAAATATGAACTGTCTTTGACTCTTTGGTGAGTGTGAAAAGTAAAGTACATTTACACTTGAAACACAGAGATTGAACGAACCAAAACCTCACTCTCTAGATATCCCTGAAAAGAAAATAAAACCGTCTTCACTTTCACTGTCTGCAACTTGCAAAACTAGCACAGCTTCTTCTTCTTTTCCTGAATCTTGTCTGCAAAATTTTCTTTCCATTTTCTCTCAGTTTCAACTGAAGATGCCGATCAACAGAGACCCCTCAACACCTCCGCCTGTCATCGGAAAAATCGGGCCTTACACTGTCTTCATGACTCCTCCGGCGACTCCAAAACTACCTGAATCTCCTGCCGCCGTGTCTCAAAAGCCCATCGTTCCACCGCCGGTTCTTCCTCCGCCACAGCAGTTTAAATCGGTGGCTTCCTCTGAACAGGACGGCTCAGTTTTGGGGTTCTTCAAAAACGCCGTCACAAAGGTTCAAAATGGTAAGAAACGAGAGAAATCTGAGAAAAAAGTTTCCTCATTTTCGGATCTTTGGTTTTGAGATTACCTTTCTTTTTCTTGATTTTCTGATATTGATGGAGAAATTTATCTAAAGATTCTATTTTTAAGGCAGAGATTACTGCTAATGTACCATGAATTGTGGATATTCATACAGTTTCTGTGATTGGGTCCTAAAAGATTGTAACTTTGACATTCTTGTGTGTGTGCTCAACCATTTTACGACAGCACATTCAAGCGTGGATGATCATTTGGTGAGATGGTTTGGGTTAAACCAATCTAAGTACCAGTGGGCTTTGGACGAGTACTACGAAGGCAAAGGATCAGTAAGTGTTCCTTAATCATTTCATAGATTGGCGTTTACTGTTTCCTTTTGATTCTTGGTATGTTTAGTTTCTCGTTCTTGTGGTTCTTGGATCTTTATATGTACTAGTTTGTATCCATATGAACTCTCTCTGTTCGCTTTGTTTCGTCAGTTTTTTTTGTCAATATTATGTTTAATGTACATTTTGGGTAAATTTGGTTGCAACGTTAGTTTCAAGTTTTTTTTTTTTTTTTTGTTCATTACTTCTTGTTTTGCTTCTAAGCTAATGAACACAACAATGGAAGGGACAAAACATATCTTCCCGTGATTAAAGCGTGATTGGTAGTCAAAAGTGTGATTAGTTTTGGACTTCCTCTCTTTAGTCATTGATTTATTGCATATGGTTCTCAAAAACATATTGTGGTTAGCAATTCATCTTTTGTATTGTTTTGCACATAAACGCAGGAAATGAAGAGCGTGAAAGCAAAGGAGATGCCGGGGAAAGTATAAAGCGTATAAGCAACCATACACAACCCACTTCTTGTCCCTTTGGCCAATTTCCAAAACCTGTTTTTTCTGAGAGATACAAAAAAAAACTCGAGTCTTGACGAAAGTTTTCTTCAGATGATCGATCATTGAATCCATTTAACCTTAAGAGATCTCTTTTGGTATATTTGAGAAACTATGTTATCTCTTCCTAGTTTTATGTATTAGTGGTGAAATAAGGAAAATGGAGTTGCATTGATCATTTGATTTGTTGTAAGTTTAATCACATTGTTTACTACCTTATCCATTATATTATAATTTACATATGTTATGTCTCAATTTGAAAATATAATTTGTTTATCTTTTTTTTTTTGGTCAAGAAATAATCTACCAAGTTCGAATTATTGTTCACCAAAAGGACTTTCCACAAAAACTAGCTTTTTAGGGTTTCATAATTACTTGGCATCAATTTTCTTTGCCCAAATATCTTATTATTTCGGTATTCTATTATTCGATTGATCATTCGTTTTACATACCAGATTTAACATGCAACCGCTTTGATAACACTTGCGGAATTACGGAAAATTAAAAAAAAATGCAGAATAATTTAAAATCTGTGGAATGTGAACTGCGATATAAAGTTTTTGTGTGATTGAATAGATTTTGCAGAATGGCAGAATCTGTTAAATATTATTATAAATTATAATTGAGTTAATTATTATAAAAATAAATCTATTAAATATTATTAGAAAAATTAATTTTCTTATTGAATTAGTTAACTTATTTTAAGTATATTTAATAAATAAACGTTTATATCTTATGACATTGAAAAAACAAGTATCATAGTTTTATTTATTACTCTTTTTATTCTATTATATATGATGTTTAAAATTTTTTTGTTCAACTTTATCTGATTTACTCAAATTTTATACAAATTTGTATTTATTTAATATAGTGTGACTATTAATATTTTTCAATATTCTTTGTTATTGGTTTGAATGTTTTTAATTAACTGTTTAAATTAATTATATAGTAAACAATTATATTTATAATTAAATAATTTATTAGTATTTATTTAGAAATATAAAAATGTTATTATTATATAATTAATAATTATAAAACTTTGATTCCGCGAAAAATCTGTTATATATTCACTTTTCTGTTTAATGAAATTTTTTTTGTATTTGTTTCAGCGAAAACGCAGACTTACGTTTTTGCGTTTTTTTTCTATTCCGCAAGTTTTTCTGATTTGCAAAATAGTTGCCGAATAACGTTTTTCCGCCCTTCCGCAAATTACCAATAATGTCCATCACCATTTATAAAAAAACAAAACAAAAATTAGGATTTACTAATGAACTTGAATACATCGTGTATTAATATTGGAACTAGCTATATTCAAAGCCCATTAGAAAAGGCCCAACTGTAACCAATTCACACTAAGGCCCAATTATTTTTACCTTTAAGTTACAGTATCCCCAAATTATATTAATTTTTAACGTCTTTTATATTTTCCGATTAATCGAAAACAACCAAGGGTTTAGGGCTTTAAAGGACCAATTTTGCGCGTCCGTCTTCGTCTTCTTCTTCTTCTTCTACGCTGAATCTCCGCCTCTCCGTCAAATTTTCGACCGGAGATTTCAAAAACCATGATTCGCGGCGGTAGAAGCTATGTGACATCACCTCCGTCGTTCTCCAACGACGCTAAGAAACTCCTTGTCTGCACAGGGAACACTGTCTCCGTTTTCAGCGCCGCCACTGGCTTACAGGTACCATTTTTCTTCGAAAATCTTGTCAAAATGTTACTTCTATTCGAATCTTTTATTCAAACGTTTCCTCTTTTCTTAGTTTACTTCGCTTGAAGGTCATACAGCTGCAGTGACAACTCTGATTGTTGTTCCTGCGTCGAGTGCGGCTCAAAAGATCCTCTGTTATTGCTGGACTGCTTCTATCGATGGTACAATTCGCCATTGGGATTTCGCAGGACCTGACCTTTTGAAAACCATTGATGCCCAAGTTCCGATTTACTCTATGGTAAGTAAAAAAGTCGATTACTTTGGCGAATTAGTTTTTGTTAGTGTCTTCTTTTGCGTATGAGTTTCTATGTTCTTGTTTTTTTCTAGGTCATTCCTTCTCTTTTGAGTGAGCCTCAACTAACTGATAAACGACATGAATCTAGTAAGTTAGTTGCTTATGTTTCTGTTGAGGATACAAGTCTGGTTAAAGAAGGGTCCAAAGAGTTGCGTGGACACATCCGAAGATTTAACCTAGCTAAAGAGCGTCTTCCTCGTGGAGATACTTTGAAAGAGGTCAGGGTTAATGGACTTTTTTTTTTTTCAAATCTCATTGTGTATCAGACTTGTGTCTTTCATTGGACTGATGAATTAAAACCCTTTTGCTTTATGTTCTGGTGTAGACGGAAGAACCAAAATCTATAGTTATCTCTCCCTCTGGAGAGTTTTTTGGAATCCGCCACAAGTGCAAAATCCATGTATGGGATGTTCCTTCTGTAGGATCAAGGAGTACAGTTTCTAAGAAGATGACATTACATCACACAAAGGTTATCAATGCTTTTGCTTTTCATCCCACGGAGAAAATTATAGCTGCTGGAGATGTAACAGGAAGAGTGTTGATTTGGAGAGGATTCGGTAATAGAAAACTTGCCTTGGGTAATCAAAAGAAAAATGTGAGATCAATGGTTGATTTGGACAACCCTGGGGTGAGAGATGGAGATGATGCTGAATCTTCCACTACGTGGCATTGGCACTCTGCTGAAGTAAATGTCCTTAACTTCTCTTCCGATGGAGCATATTTGTATTCAGGTGCGGCTGGTTATTTTCTGCATACGTTGACCACTTGGTTTTATTATGCTGCTGGACTATTATCCATTGTTTTTATCACCCGATATAAACTAATAGGTCATGAAACAAAGTTACTGTTTTGAAAGTTGTGTCCTGATTTCTTACGCTATCTTGCGTCTGTTTTCTGTCTCATTAGGGGGAAGGGAAGGGGTACTTGTCGTTTGGCAGCTAGACACAGGGAAGAAGAAATTTTTACCAAGAATAGGGTCTCCCTTGTTGTATTTCATGTGGTCACCAGATCCAACTCTTTCTTCTGTAAGTCGGAGCTTACTATTTCAATCTGATCGAACACATAGCCATCCGAAAGCAAGAATTAAAATGTTCTGCTGATTTTACTGATAACAAGAGCTGTAGGTGGTTTGTGCAGATAATCAGATCCATTTACTTAAAATGCCTTCCATGGAGATCTTAAGGACCATTTCTGGAATCAAGGTTTGTCTTAGAAACCATTCATTTAAGTTCCTGCAAACCTTTCTTTTCGCTTTGGTCAATGTTTTCTGTTCTTGTAGAAAATCTCACAACTGGTAACCTTAGAAGCTATTAACCTCTCTTTTATCTTCCTTTTATTTGGCATTTACTTCAATGTGTGTTCCTGCTTTTCAGCCTCCCCCATCATTGCCTAAGATGTATGAAGGCTTGGCTAGTACTGTTGCTTTTGATCGATCCTCTGGCATAGCTGCTTTGTGCACAGAGAATTATTGTGTTCAGCTATACAATCTTCTTAATGACCGGGGAATTTCAGAGGTTAGTATGTGGCTCCAATAAGGAGGTCTTTTCCACTTTTCCGCTGTCTATGAATTCTCTATTTTGGTACGTGATAGTTGTAAAGTTAACGTCGAACCAATGCTTTTGCAGGTTCAAGTTTGTGAAAGAAATCATCAACCAGGCGATGAAATCACAGTAAGTACATTTCTTGTTTGGTTTTATCGTCTAAGATTAGTTATATTTGGTGATAATTTGAGAATATGGTAATAGGTAGTGGTCACAGCGGTTGCGCTCTCCCTGGATGGCTCAGTGATGAGTACAACCGAGGTGAAACTTCCGGAAGATGGCATAGGAGGTTTAGTATCCCTCAAGTTTTGGGTGTCTGAACCAGACAACAAAACGTTCACCTTATCCACAATCGTATATGAACCTCACAAGTAATTAAGTTATCCCTCTGCTGATGTTTAAAGCTTTATTTGCCATCATTACCCACTTTTCTTGTCATTAATCATCTCTTGTAAACCTAGCAAATCTAGATTTCGTTATCGGCGATTTAATCTACAAACTGTTATATTCTTACGTGAGGGTAAATTTTCTCCCTCTGTGTATCTTCCAGGGATGCTGGTGTCTCAGCCATTGCCTTCCACCCTACCCGTTCCATGGCAGTTAGTACATCGTTCGGTGGGGACTTCAAGGTAGTTCTTAAACTGATTTTATATTATATCTCGCAGTGTATCTATAAAATAATTACTGATATCACTTTTGGTGTTACAGATTTGGGTTTGCAACGGCGACAAGGACCAGACGGTTAAGGACTCTAGCTGGATATGTCACGCAGTTGGCTCTTACAAGTAATAGCTTCTCTGTGCATTAGGAAACTTCACACAACTGTTTTGCCTTGGCCGTTTAAATTAACTATTCTTCTTTCCTTTCAATATTTTCCAGGAAAAAGCCAATGACTGCTGCTGCTTTCTCTGGGGATGGCACTGTTCTAGCTGTTGCCGCTGAGAATGTTATTACGCTTTGGAATCCAGACAAGAATATTCTCTTGTCTGTTTTAGGAGCGACTCTTACGGTAAAAAACTATGCAGTTTTCCATCAAAATATTAAAGCCTTTTGCATAAAGACTGATGTTTTTAATTTTTCAATATACTATAGCCAATCACAAAGCTGTGTTTCGCTGGGAAGTCTGAGTTCCTTGTTGCCGCATCCCATTTTCCGAAACCCGAACTCTCTGTTTGGAATACATCAAAGCTATCTTTATCATGGTCATATGGACTACGGATAGAAGGTAAATATATTAACCCTGTCTTCAAAGCTTCTCCTAGAAAATTCGTGTTGTGTTTTGCTTAGTAAATGGATCTTCTCGTTCTGCAGCTGTCACTTCTGCAGTGGGTTCATCGGCTTTTGCTGTCTTGGCTCTGATCCCAGAAACTTTTAAAAAGAGTAAATCTAAAAAGAATATTTTCCGTGGTAGAGATGGTGCCATTCTCTTGTTTAACGGATCAGATCCTAAGCCTGTATCTATATGGACTGTAATGAAGGTATGACAAAAATTATAAAACTCGCTAATATTTCAACCGTAAAGGAGAGATTAATGAAACCAACGAGTGGAACCATGTCTAAATCGCAGGCTGAGGGAGGATCAATCTCATTTCTTGAAGGAGACAAATCTCAGCTTCGTCTTGCATATGTAAATGGAAGCCGTGAGTATGTTGTTTTCGATCCCAATAGCGATGAGACACATGAGCGTAGCGCTATTGACTACGAGGGTCTTGCTGGTGACGAAGAGACAGGTAAAATTCAAAACAAATCAAGAAAGAAACTTTCTTTTTAACCCCTTTTTGGTGATGTTATTGATCGAAAAATTCTCAATCTTTTAGGAGATTTCGGGTACACATCGCTGTACGGGCAGTTACCGGATTACGACAAGAAGAGAATAGAGAATGTTGGGTCGTTAGCAACACCGTTTGTATCGTCAGAGAGACCGTGGGAAACTATATTCAACGGTTCGACACTAAATTTCCCGCCTCTTCAGAAATTATGTGCTGAGTTCTTTGAGTCACTAATGGAGAAAAGAACGGTCGTTGTGGATTGAGAGAGGCTTTACACAAACTTAGCCACAAAAAAGGTTTTGTAAGGTTTATACAAAAGAACTCATTTTGCAGCAAAATTTGTTTGAGTTAGTGTGTTCAGAAAATTTTGTAGCTTTTTTTTGTTGTGAGATTCGGTCCGGTTTATGTTGTTGCTTAACATATTTGGGATTATAATGCAGTATTCTAATCAAGTATACCCGGTTTGACTGTAAACAAAATAGATCTGAAAACTGAATTATGTCTTGTGTTGTTAGTGACTCATTGGATTTAGTAGGCCTGACAAAAAAACTACTGAACCCATAATCTGAATCTGAACTAACCCAAAAAAACTCTTCCGATCGGTTTTTTTTTTTTTAATTGGGATTTAAGAGCTAAGTTCGGGAATAATATCTGATCCGACCGAAACCCAGAATAATACCTGAAAAAATCTGAAGTTAACGAAATCTATTAATTTTATGTTATTTAACTCTAGGTAATTTATATATTTTCAAGTAATTTCGAAGAATTTGAGTATTTTTATATTGAACTTTTCGGTTACATCAGATATTTTTGAGTGTGTTTATATAATTTGGATAGTATTTTCTAAAGAAAATTTTCGGGAAGTTTAAAAAATTTGAAGTATTTTTAGATATTTTAAAATAGTTATTTTTTGGATTTATTAGGTAATTTTGGATATCAGATAAAATCCAAACCGAACCAAATTCAAAAAGATTGAACCAAACCTGATCTAAAAATTAAGGAAAATTTGAAGTGGTTATTATTATGGTTTTTTCAAGAAAAATATATCACTTTATATATGGTTTTTTAGCTTGGTTCTTATATCTTATATAAGAGCTGATTAGCTCAGCATGCTGTAGTGAACCGGATGAAGAAATTAACAGCTGAAAGTTGGATAAATCCTCTTAAAACCAAACGAAATTTGCAAATTGCAACCACGTTGAATAGAGTTTCACTAGAACTTTGGTTTGAACCGGAATCAGCGTGGTTTTGTATGTTGAACCATACCAAATGGAATCAAGAGGTAAAAGAAAACAATTGGGGCCGTTTTAGATTCTCAATCATTGTAATAAACGAACGAGTCAGGTGCTCCTAACCCACCAAAAGGCAACTATTCCTATATCCAAATATTTCAACAAACATCTTTGCATTATTAAGTTTGCAATACAAATAATTATTTAATGTTTCTATGATTCGAGGTCTATCTATTATATACATATATAGGTCTTTTGGTGGTCCAACTTGTTGAGGTAATTATCTTTTAGTACATTTGCTTTGGGGACACTTTTAACTTTTTATTTTTATTTTCCACATGCAAGTAGGACAATAGTTATTAGTTTATAAGGTTTGTGTTACGTATTGGAAAAGCTTTCTACTTTAAAGAAAGAGATGAAATATATTATATTCCTTTGATAAAAAGAATAAAAACACCAAATTTATCCAAGATTAATGGAAGTTTGAAATATATCTACAGATGTGGTTGAATTGGCTAGCCAACTTTTGTTTGTGTATGCATGTTCTATATAATTGTAAACTTTTTTGTTTTTTTTATAAATAACTTTATTATAAACTATTTTTGTTGTTAAGGTAAATTATAAACTTTTTTATTACACATAAGACCCTATATCAAATTTTTTTACATATAATTATAATAAACTCACAAACTGGACACTAATACTAACAAACAAACATTTTATCTTAAACTAATAGATCTTAATCCAAGTGTAAATCTTTTGTAACACTCAAGTTCAACTCAGTGACGATGATGACTAATAACAGAAACAACAAAAGTTTATTGTAATATAATTTTTTTTAAAAAAAAAGTTTATTGTAATGTCAGTATACCAAAAATGTATCGTAAATTTTAAATAATTGTAGAGTGATACTACGATAATTGTCTGTGCCGTACACCTGGCATGGGTACCCACCAAACAAGTATCCACCCTTAACTTATTGCCATTGTATTGATCCAAGAATGCATTATTATGATTAAAAACCTATTATGTAAATACAATGATCAATGTTTTTAGTTTAAGATCAAATCACTGATCATCAAATGGAATCCGAGGGCTTGGCATGCTCAAATTGGTGAATTCAATGATCTCGAAGATTCTTTGATACGAAAATTGGTTTAAAAATCAAACCAAATTTAAATATTTACTTAAATTTGGATGGACAATCTTAATTACAGATTGTTTAAAACATTTTGTTTAAAAATATGGCATCTCATAATGTACAGATAAATTTTAGAATTACACACCCATATGTATAGAAAATTATATGTTATTAAATTACTAAAAATATATATGTTAAGTTGTTTTACAATAATAATTAATTGCTTGTTTGTTCGAATAATGTGTTTTTCTTTATTACATTTTCCGTTTCAATATAAGAGTCATTCTAATATTACGCATACAAAGAAATAAGTTAATCTTTTATGATGTCACTAATATATAAATTGATTCTTGGACTTCTATTCTATTTTATATTTTTTAAGTATGGATAAAATAGTTTTATGGTCAAATTTATTTTTAAAAATTATAAAATGATACTTTTATGAAACAAAAAGTCTAAAACAATAATCATTATAAAACAAAAAAAAATAGTATAAAACGACATTTATTGTTCCATGGAAGGAGTACTACATCAGTTTATCAAAGATAAATACTTTAGGATGTTTTACACATAGTAACAAACAGTTGAAATATCATATATAACCCTTACTATTTGTTTGTTTATTTATTAGTGTTTTGAACAAATGAATCGTTACTTTTAAAGAATTATAATTATATAGGAATATATTTGACAACATCATGTAAATATGCATTGAAATTCCAAAACATTTCTGTCTATCAAACTAAAATTAGTTTAAAGCATCTATATTGATTGCTATATTTTTAGGTTTTAGTAGATTTTCTTTTACATATGAATTTGCATATATTTACTGTTTAAATGAGTTTAATATAACAAAACCATAATATTATGTAATCATTATTAAACCACTAAAAATTGAAAATGTAAACAGAAGAAAAATATTTATTTGCATTTCTAATGTTTTGAAGATATTTGGAATATAATGATGATCACTTCTAAAGTTTATCACATATGTTTGAGATTCGAACTCAACATTCTGTAATATTAAAGAGAATATTAAAACTATTAGATTAAATAAAAAAATATTTTGAGGATATTTGATTAAAAAAATAAAAATGATTATGTTTTCCTTAAATAAGTAACATTTTAATTACTTAATGCATGCAATGGGACCCTAACTCTTAATGTCGCCTACTGAGATGATATCAGATTATATGGGGTTTTCAAACTCTGAATAGTGTTTGGTTTAAATATTATTAACTGTCCACATCCAAAAATAAATAAGACACCTCATTGAATACTACAAGTGTTTATGAAATAGACAACTCTAAACAAATATATACAATGAAACAAAATTGATATTTCAAATTTTTACAACTAATTTCAGATCTAGCGACTACGATGTGAAGAACTTCGATTAGAGATAGAGTCAGGGGGAGAAAGTGAGATTGAAGAATCAAAATCACAATCTTCAAGATCTTCATATCCCCAAAACTCTTCTTTCTCTTCTTCTTCCTCTTCCATTTTCCATTTTTCCTTCTCTATATCTTCTCCTTGTAGTACTTCTAATACCTAATGTACCACAAATCCAAAAACACAAAGATTTATTATAAAAGGAAAGATTAAGAACATATCTTAGTACCAATCTTGTAATGATGCAGTAAATATTTTATTGACAAACATGTGGTTGAGTCGTAGAGACTAAAAATTGTATGATTATGTGTGTTTGATCAAGAAAATCTGGTTTCATAGTTTCTTTTTGTTTTTATTGGACATTGTAATATTTATCAAAGTTTAGTGTCGGTAAATGAGCCTCTTTATATAATAGTACTTTTCTTCTTTATACAATAGTTAAACCAAAACATTTGATTTTGGAAAACATATTGTTTTGACCCAAAAAGAAAAAGAAAACATAGTGCTTGTTTTGTTTTGTTTTGCATGAGACTGATTAAGATTAGGTGTCGGTAATGGAGCTTTTTCATATATTATACTACTTCTCTTATTTATATTAAATTGGAAACGGTTTCCTATATTTTATTCAAAAATTAAAAAAGCAACTTAATGTGTATGTTATATTGTTATATGTATATGTGGCATTAAATTAAGATTTATAGGTTCTTTGAATTTTTTTTAAAAGATCTATAGTTATTATTCAATATCATAATATAATGAACAACAAAGAAACTTTCAAGTCACGCAGCCGATGAGCTAACTAAAAAGCGAATCGTTGAGTAACATATCGATACGTCTCATTATGAACCAATCATAAAAATTACTTAGCTTTTAAAATTTATTCTTTTGTTGCCAATATTAGGTTTCCAATTATTAAAATGAAGGGAAGAAAACAAACAAATTAAGCATCCTATGAAGAAAAAGAAACTACCAAATATGTAAAAAAAAAAGGTTTCTCGAAAACAGAAAATATCAAATAAACTAAACTAATGTTTATTTTATGCACATATAAAAGTAAACCAGTAACGATTGTATGAAAAATGAGCTTAATGAACGTACCTCGATCATAGAAGGTCGACATGGAGACGATGATCGGATGCAGAGAGACGCAGCGAAAGCTATGCGATGAAGCTGTTGGATATCAAAGTCTTCACCGATCCTTGGATCCATCAGCTTCTCAATCTCTCCATCTTTGATTATCGGTTTCGCCTGTTAAAATATAAATATTTAAATACACTATGAACATAAACCAATTAATTCATAAAAAAATATATGGATGGTTAGGGTCCGATTGGTTAGGATTGAAGATGTATATTAGATAAGTTAGTAAATTTGTTAAGCTCTTGGTCTAAAACTTTTGGGTGTATAACAAGAACCTACATCATCTAAATGTTATGAGTTTTTTTTGGTTCATAAAGTTTTGATTGTTATAATTATTATGCAGAAGTGAGTGAAAAAGCTATAAAAAGTTTTTACAACCTTTAATAATCACACCTTAAAAGTAAAATAATTTTTGTAAATAAAAGTGTTTTGGAAATTAGTCTAACAAAAAATTGGGATTAGTAATGCGGTCAATAGAACGAGGAAAATGTAAATAAATTCGGGTTAAATTGGATTTACCCAGCTGTGTAGGCTTTGGTGGGAGGCATCAACAGGTGTTTTACCAGAAATGAGTTCAAGCAAGAACACTCCAAAGGCAAATACATCAGTCTTCTCATCCACAATCCCATGTGTATAGTACTCTGGTGCTAAGTGCCTGTTTTTATTCAAAATAATTAATCAATTTGTTAAAACAAAACACATGCATTTTATTATATAGTTTAAATATAGAAATAAAACTTGAGTAAGAGAAAAGTACCCAAATGTGCCTTCAATTGGAGCAATGGAATGGTGAGACCATTGAGAAGGCAGCCATTTTGCCAACCCAAAATCAGATATCTAAAAATACAAAGATCATTGTTTTCTTCTTTTAATATTATTATTAAATAAAATAAAGAAAAGAGGGAAATTATTTAACAGTGAAACAGTTAGGAGAAATTAAAAAAAAAAAAAAACAGAGTACCTGTGGTTCAAAATCTTGGGTTAAGAGAACATTGGAGGATTTAATGTCTCTGTGTATGATCCTTCTCTGACAACCTTTGTGTAAATAATGAAGCCCTTTTGCTGTCCCAATTGCAATTTTATACCTTGTCTCCCACTCCAATGGTGCTTGATTCAAATCTACATTAACAATAAAAAAAAAAAAATCTTCAAAACAAAACAAAAACACCAAATAACTAACTTTCTCCAGGAATTGTAAGGACCCAGAAGCAGAAAACCTCAAATTTTATCATAAAGCTCAGATTTTTTAGCAAATTTTGCAGAAACCATGTTAAAAAAGCATCAAATGTTCAAATTTTTTTTTTTTCCAAAAAAGTAGTTGATTTTTATACCATGAAGGAGAGAAGCAACAGAGCCTCTTGAAGAGAAGATGAAAACAAGATAGAGACCATTGTCAATACAACAACCAAGAAGAGACAAGACATTAGGATGTGAGACATGTCCAATAGTTCCAATCTCCATTAAAAACTCTTTCTCTCTCCTCTCATCGTCTCTCCCTCCTCTTGTTATCCTCTTCACAGCGATTTCTTCACCATTTTTACTCAAAACCCCTTTATACACCTCTGCAAATCCACCTCTACCTACCAAATTCTCTGCAGAAGAAACAACCCTTTTAGTGAAAGAAGACATTATAGAGAATCCAAGTTTCTAGAACTGGAGACAGAACCTGAGCTGAAACCGTTGGTTGCGTCGTAGATTTCTTTAAAGGAGAAACATTTCCACTTGGGTCTTTGAAACTTCTCTGTTTCTTGAAAACCCTCGACGCATTTGACGAGAGGAGTTGAGTTTTCAGAGTCGGAGTCGAAACTGCGGCGTTTGAAGGAGAAGAGGCGTTTCAGGCTGTTGCTTCGAATGTACTTCATTTTTTGGTGGGCGAATTTTTGAATAGAACAGAAGAAACTCGAGGTTTTATGCAGCTAATGAATCACAGAGGGAAGAAGGAGGAGGAAGAGGAAGAGACAGAGCAGAGAAAGAGAGATATTATTATCTGTCTGTTTTTTTTGTACTTTGTGACTAAAAACGCAGAAGAATTAAATTTGGGTTGGTGTAGGTTCACAGTGAGGGCGTCCACAGATAATTAGGTAGCAAGAACAGAGTTTTGCGTTATGAGTTTCTGCGTTTAGCGTTCGGTGATTTGCGTTTTGGGGGTAATGAAGTGTAGAAAAGGATGAAGCAACTTTGTGTGGGTGAGACTTTAATGGGGTTTTATGCTTTTTTATCTCACAAGGCAGGTAGCTCTCTGGAGGATATCCATGTTCTCAGTTTTACTTTTCTTTTTGTGTGTGTGTGTGTGCAAATGTTGAAATTGGGAGATAAATATTAGAAGGAAGGTATATTTTTATTGCCCAACCATATTATATCTTTTGGATAGGGACAAAATGAAATATACAATAACATACTAAAGTTATTTTGAAACATCATCTTTGGATTTGGCTACTAAGCCTATATTAGAAGCATACAAGTTAATAAATCGATGGAGTTAATAAAGTCTCATATAGTTAAAAATAAATAAAAATAAAAATAAAATAGAAAAGTTATAAAATTTTGAGATCAAAATCTTATTGAAATTAGATTTTGAGACGTGGCATTCCCACATTTTCATTTTTTCTTTATCATTTTTCTTTTTTCTCTTCTCTCATTTTTTTTAATAAAATAATAATATAAATAATAATATAATAATATTTATGAGATTTAATCAAATCTCACAGTTATTATGATTTTGTGGATTTATTACAGTGGTGTATTTGTATTCGTCAAAAAATTGTGGTCAGATTATCGTTGAACAGTTATGAAGCAACAAAAAAAACAATGCCACTTTGACAGAGATATAATTGATTCTTCTAAAAACTCTCTTTAAATTGTAAAAAGTCAAGCCTAACATATTTTGCTTAATTAAGTGAAACTATTGTTAGGTAGTCCAAATCGAAAGCTCTTCTGGCCTAACACTCGTCAGTTATGTTAGCGCCAATCCTAAAGAATCACTACTACAATTAATCATTATTTAACTTCTATTTGTCTATGTAAATGTAATTATATATATATATGTATATACATATCTCTTATGAAATTACTTATTTATAGTTCATTTTATGACTTCTAAGGACTATGATTTGATATTATGTTTCTATTTTGTGCAAGTGGAAAATGATTATTGTCTATGAAAAAACAAAATATTTTGTTTGTTTATTGTAAATAATATTTTAACATAAAAACATGTACATTAAACTCTTCTGGCAAAAGGCAAGAGAAACAAACTAAAATGATAATACTTCCGTTTTGCGCAAGTGAAAATGATGGTTGTATGCAAAACAAAATATTTTGTTTTTTATTATGTAAATAAAATTTTAGCATCTAAACATAAATTATTTTAACCTTTTTTGTATTTGGACTATAATGTACTCCTAAGTTATAAAATTCTGGCGTCTCGTTTCATTTAAAGCGGAGTTGCATAAACAAAAATGAAGAATCTTAACTATTGTTACACAACTTTAATATATAAAGAGGGCTAACTAGTTCAGACTTAAGCAATAGGTAGATCAAATAAAATTATTGAACACAAGGTCAACCGTCTTGAGTTCATTTGAAGATTACGAATCTGGAATACCACTAAAGCTTAAGAACATTTTTTTTTGTAAATCTTTTCCATTTTAGAGTATAGCTTTCTAATTATATTTCAAGATTATACTAATATAGATATCTATCATTACAGGGACATAAAAAGAGAAATTCGGCTATATTCCACTTCTAACATTGTACTCACAAATTTTTAATTTATAATCCTAATATACGTATGTTGATCTAACTACCAGAACAAGTGAAGAAGCAAAACATGTTCAGTTCAACTGAATGTTTCATCTTCTTCTGATTGTCTTCTCTACTTCATTATTTGAGTGTCTAAAGTTCATTGGCCAGTATAAATAGTATATTAGTTGGCTTCTTAATGATCAAATAGCTAATATTACGGCCTCACATCAACTTCAAATCATCTAGAAGACGACACATGGCACTAACTTGGACAAGATTGATCTCTGTGAATGGAACAGTTTACTTAATGCCAACTGAGATAATGTTTACTTGTCAAGGGATTAATTAAATTGATATATCAATAAACAAATCGACAGAAGTACATTATTAGTGATCGATTGTGTCTACAATATTTAATTTACTTAACGAACCTTAGTTATTTATTGAGATGTCTTATCTATAAGGAGTTTTAATAAAAGTTAGTGTATTTGATTTGAGAATTTCGATATGATACATAAGTAATAAATCGATGATGATTTTAAGTAATTTTTTATGTCCGTACTGAATGGAACAGTTTGTTTAAAAATAAGATGAAAAATAGTTGTTTGCAATAAAATAATAATTCACTTTTTTATAATATTAAAATGTATTCTAATAATTTTAATAATTATTTGTTATAAATTTGATATTTTATTGTATGTCAAAGTATATTTAAAACATATTAAAGTTTTGCTTCTAAATAATTATTTTTTAATTATTTGGTAAAATTTATTTAATCACAAAAAATTATTTCTAGTTTTACTCCGTAAATTAAAATTATTACGCAGCTTTCTTTTTATTTTCTGTTATTCTACTACTATTATTATTATTATGCAAGTGTTACTAATCGAAATTTGAACATATAAAAACATATATATTTGGTAACACATCCATAATTTAAAACTTGGCTAGCATATAGTGTTTTGTTTATTAGGTCTTTCAGTTAAGAATTGGGTCTTCAAAATCATTGGAATTTATTTATTTATTTATTTATCTTTTCTAATTTATTTGTTATTATTGTAATTTTCCAAAGCGCTGTGGAAAGTACAACTTTTATAAATGTTATAAATCTGAATAGTTAATTTTTCTGCCTCCAAATTAAACATATTGCTTATATATAAATCTTAATCAATCTGGCTTTAGTTATTGTAGAGTAAAAATGTATAAAAGTCATAAACGACCTGGCTCGAATATGAAATCATTCTAAGGTGGAGTTTTCTAACAGGTACTACATTCATTTGGTTGGCCAGGTTCTATCAAGTACATTTAAAATTAACAAACGGAAAACTATTCACATCATTTGTTATGTTTTATTTTGTAAAAAGCTGAGACGAGTAATGTTACTTTTTCTTTATTTACTCGAGAAAATTGGTTTACTTTATGGGGAGAATATAATTGACTAATGCTAAAGTTAAATTTTATAGAGGTTCGAGTTTGAGCAATAAAGTTTATATATTATATAATTGGACGAGGAAATGGTCCCAAAAAAAAAACAAGACCAAATAGTGAAAAAGAGGTTTTACTGTTACCGAAGTACGCATGCATGCAATAAAAAGTTGGCATTTCTCGCATAAACTCACGAGATGGTGAAGCGACGCTACAAAAACAGTGCACCTTTTATGAGACTTTTAATTACATAGAAATCCGGTTCAACCGGTTCGACTCAATCCGGTCTAATTAAATTAGGATTTGTGGTGAGTGAAACGGGTTGGTTTGGAAATCATCTCCATGGTCGCCAAAATCTAATCCTACAAGTGCTAGGCCGAGCCATGAACGAATGAAGTGTTTGTTAATAATTCAATGAATTACAAAATAATTATTATATATTATAACTTTATAAGTTTAATGGTAAACTTGCATTATCATAACTTTCACTTTCAGTCATTCACCATATGTTCACCATTATTACATCTAGCCTTTTGGATTGTTTCTATTGCCGTCTAGCATTTTCGGGCGTAGACCATGCATGTCCTTTCGCGTTTCCACAGTCTTCACGCATATAGTCTAAGATCAGATTGAAAATTATTGTGATGTAACTTATGTAGATTGTGGCTAGAATTGGTTGTTTAAATGACGTTTGTTTCCAAGATATTCGAGTGAGTTTAAAATTAAATAGAAAAAAAATAATAATAAGAGTATATCTATTTTTAATACAAGTACTTATGTACATAACTATAAATATCAAAATTTTAATAAAGTATTTTTTTTAGTTGGTTCCGGTGGGTTAATAAACTAAAAAATCAATTAAATTATGAGAGTATATCTTTTTTCTACAATACTGATGTACATAACAATAAATATCAAAGTTTTAGTAAATTAATTTTTATTTGATTCGGTTTCGTCACACAAAAACGGTTTTTATTCTTTTTTGGTTTAGAAAGATAATAAAATCAAACGGTTTAAAAACAAATATCGGTTTAGTTCGTGTAATTTCAGTTCTTCAGGTGGAGTTTTTGTTCCCATCCCAGAGTTTATGGTGGCCTGGGTTATGGTTTAAAACTCTATGGTTATATACACATCTGGTTACACGTTCATAATTACATCTCATCCGACAGTAAAACAAAACGAACAGTGTCCAAAATGCCATAAGAGTAAGAAGTGATTATTTTAAAACAAAATGTTGTACAAGTATCTCATTTTATAACTTCCTATTTAACATGAGATATGAGGTAGCGTGATGGAGAGGTTGTCTGGTGATAAAGGAAAGACTAAGTCAACACTTTTTTCATACATATAAATTATAAAATGATTTAAAATTTATAAACAAATAAAAGCAAATTAATAATATTAAGAGATATATAAACAAATAAAAACAAAATTTACAATAATGCCTAAGCAAAAGATTACTAGTACAATCCCAGTAATATATATATATATATATTTAAATTGAAACTTGGAAGAATGACGACAATATTTAGTCTTAATGGGGATTTGGTAGGGGAGATCTTCTCTAGGGTTCCATTGATATCTCTGAGCACAGTGAGATATACTTGTAAAACACGGAACGATTTATCAAAAGTTCAGATTTTCGTTGAGATTCCAAATCCAAGGAATCCGCAACGATGAACGCCTACGACTTAGATGATGCATCTATAAAAAAAATAAGTATACCTAATTAATCATCAAGTCGAGATATCTCAAGTTTTTCACTGCGACGGCTTATTGTTATGCGTCCTCGAAGACAACCCCAGGAAGCTTTTGGTGTGGAACCTTGATTTGTATAATGGTAGAGGAACCTTGATTTGTATGAAGTCACTGGTACCATAAATGATGAAAAGCAGCATTAACTTGCACTTCTAGAAACAAAGTTTCACTTTCTCAGTCTCCAACTGAATATTCAAGGCAGATTGAATGTTCAATACCATCACACACATTATAAAATCAAATGAGTTTCATCACCTCAGTATTGGAAAAACAAAAGAAATTTGAAGAGTAGACGCAAGTACCCAACAGATTGTTGGAAATGGGCCCAATCAATAGTGAAGCCTTTGTTATATGATGCTCTTGCCATCACCAGTCAATTCTTCATCCCATTGAATCACAGGTTTGATGAGAACTCCGCTCTCAAGAAGCATCATATCATACGCTTTCTTTCCATCTTCGACTGTCATATCCATAACTTTCACACGTTTTAGCATCCCCTTGCTTACAAGCTGTTCACCGAGTTTAAACGTTCTCATTTCCGTACATCTGCTCAAAACGTTATCAAACCGCGGCATCACAAGCTCCTTATCACCATTGACAACAAACGCCACATTCATGGTTGGACCTCTGCAATAAACCCATCGTTTATCCACTAATTATTTAGACAGCAAACACCTTCTTGGATTATGACCAAGACAATTACTATTATTTCTTGTATTTCCGTGTTTAAAGTTCTACAATGTAATCAGCCTTTGTCTATGTCAACAAGCGGGGATAGCTCAGTTGGGAGAGCGTCAGACTGAAGATCTGAAGGTCGCGTGTTCGATCCACGCTCACCGCATTTTTCTATTTCTTTTTCTGTTTGAATGACCAAAGGTTTATTTTACTTATTGTTTAACAACATGCCATACTTATGTTTTATTCAATTAAATCCATTAAAGGCTATGTTAGAAACACATAAAAAAGTATTAAAGGTGATGGCTACGTAATTTGATAGTGATAAGTTATTACATTCAAGGTGACCTGCGCGTCACGCACGATTAAAGTATTATTGAATTAAAATTTATATTTTTTCAATTTTTTTTTTAAATTTTTTTATATGTTTTTAATTTAATTTTAGTTACTTTAATTAATATTTTTATAAACAATTGAAAATTATCATCAATTTATGAATATACTAAAAGCAGGTAAATTATTATACTAATTTATTTTTATATTAAATATAATCATTTTTACATTCTTAAAATCATAAACACATTTGAATATTTTAGTAGAATAAATTTAAAAATAAAATTTGATTCAAAAATTGAACTATGTATATACATTATTTTTGTAGTAAAAATTTGAATACTTTCTATCTAATAATATTTTAGTTTTTTTTAATAATTTAATATAATTTTAATATTTATTTAATTAGTTTGTTTGTATTCTTTAAAATCTATTAAATAAAAGTAATAATTAGTAAATTAATATGTATTAAATGATATTTTAAATACAACTCAATTTATATTGAGTTGTAAAAATATTAATATTGATTGACATCTGAGAGATTTGTGATTAGGGATAGCTAAAGTAACATTAAATGGATAATGATTATTAAGGCAATAAGGAAAATAAACATATGGAAGTCAAAGTCGAAGAAAGATCATCACCTCAAGAATGAGTGTCTCCACAGAAAGAAACATAACTAAGACTTGTGAAAAGATCCAATGATTCTGGTAAGCATCATAAACCAGTTCAAATTACATAATGCTCATATCTACTTGTTCAATGTTTAACTTAATGATCTTAATTATCAAAGGCTATATAGCCGGGATGAACTGGTTTTTATAGTTTATTTTCGGCGACTCGATTAACTTGTTTTTGCTATTATCAAAGAATGACATCAAATTTTTATTTTGTTTTTGCAAATCAACCAATTATCAAACTCTGTTGTTCCATGAAATGTGTGGTAATAATGCTAATAGTTCAAAATGTGGTAAAAAAAAAAAGAAAAAGAGAGAGAGAGAGAGAGAGAGAGTTGAGTCTTTTCTAAATAAATCTCTTCCAATCAATGGCGCTGCTTCATACAGAATCCACCAGAAGCATCTCAATCGCCAATCGCAGAACGCTTTCTCGATATGCAATCAGAGAATGTGTCAATGAGCTGCTCAGCTAGAGCTTTTGGATCGTCCTGGAAAACATCAATGAATGTCTTCACAACGTTTCTCTCCTGAGAACTGGCTTTTAAGCTATACCAAGTCACAAACTTCTGTCTGAAATTCTTATCAACGTAACCTGAACACTCAAGCTGTCGTATAATTCTCACGCAATCCTCCAACCCAAAACCACAGCTTGATGAACTCTTACCGTTGTTGACCAACTGTTCTTCTTTTGTACTTGAGCAATTCACAAAAGTTGCTTCCTCTTCTTCTTCTTCTTGAGGGGTTTTTGTAGAGACTTTGATTTCATCTACGCTCGATTGTTTGCCGCCGCTAAATGAAACAACTTTGAAGCAATACTCTGTAGCTGGAGTTAATCCAGAGACAAGAAACCTTGTGTTTGGGGAGATCAATTCACAAGTCGAATCGTTTGTGTAATCTTTCTCTGAGACCTTACGATGCCATACACTGTGATGAATGATGTTTCCCTGTGAGGAAGTTTCTTCTTCCGAACCAAGAATCAAAGTGAGTGAAGTCGCATGAACATCCTCGAATCTGATCTTCGTTGTTCCTGTGTAGTTGATAACAAGCAACAACGAAGTAAACAAAAGTAGTATATTTCTTGATCGTTAGTGTTTATTCATTAAAGCTTACCTTGTATCTCAAAAGGCAATGCATGATCATCAAGCGGAGTTTCTTGGAGGGAATCCAAAGCAGAAGAGCAAAGATCCTTCACTTCTGGCGCCGAGTGAAGTCTGTTTACGATTCCTCTACACATCGCAGATGGAAGACCAGTAAGAGGACCACACAACTCAGTTTCTAAACTCTTCACAGCTTCCTCCACGGTTGCATCTATTTTTCTGTACTTCTCGGTGCCCTTAAGAAGCTTCTGAGCCAAGACAAGACGGCGACAAAGTTCGTCTACTTTTGTAGTTTCCTTTGCGATCATCAATTGCTTCTTCCAACATCTGAGAAAGAAAGAAAGAGAAAATAAAGGTCCATCCAAGATTGTATTAAAATGAATTCAAAAAGATTTGATTGATTGAATTTTACTCAAGCAAGCTGTTTGTTTTGCCACAAGAGACACAGTCGAAGCATCCATCAACATCATTACTTGGCTTATCTTCCTTGAGACCCGATTTTTCACTCTTGAAAGCACACTCTAGATGGCACGAAAAGCCACAAGATTCACCGGGGAATGGAGGATCAGAATTACAGGTTAACCAGAGACTAGGATCTTTATTGTCATCATACTTATGGCAGATACAACAAGAACACCTTTTGCAAAACAAGTCTTCCGGTCTCAGTATAGCTTGACAAGCCAAGTTTTTACAGTTGATAGTACCTTTGCCTGATCATTTTATATTTTCAGTTTAGCATAGAGAAAACAGAGGAGTGCTACAAATGAAAAAAATTACTTCTGCAAAACATGTTTTGTCGTTACCTTTAGTTTTAACTGAATCAGTTCTCCCAGAGGCATTAAAGCTGGTCGAAGACACAAAGCGAGTAGGATTAGCGTTCTTCCTTCGTCTTTTTGAGCTTCTCTCTATGTCTTCTTGATCTCCAGAGTTCCCTTCGATTGGCGATGAATCTTTTTTCTCTGATACAACTGTCAAGAGCTTGTTGATGATCTGATCCTTTGTCCAGCTATTGAATTTTCTTACCTTCCCTAACTCTGCGCATAAGACTTGTAGAATCTCCTCGCGACCCCACTTCTGCAAGGTTTTATAGGCGAGATCCCAATTTTTCGACAGGTCATGAACAAGCTGTCTCTTTTCATCAAAACTCATTTTACTGCTTCAATGAGTCACCTGCAGCTCATACAAGAAGAAAAAAGGACGTAAATTTTCATTTTAACCGCAACACAGCTCCTAAAAGAACAATGTATTACATGATTTAACACTGATTCTTCATGACAGAAATGCAAATTAGTCAAAAACTGCTATAGGAAACAGACCTACAAGCTACATGAAATCGTTTCCCAACCAAATTTACAAGAATGATTCCAAACTAAAACTCAGTATGAAACTACAAATCTAATTACAATGTGCATTAACACAAAAGAAACCTCAACTAACCACCACAGGAAAAAAAAAACTCAATCTGCTGTTGGATCCAAGACTCGAGTTTGAGGAATTCAAACAACAAGAAAAAGCTCACAATGCCTATAAGAGAACAAGATGACTGTTTTTTCAAGAACCCACATTCATTACTAAGTTCCAAGAATAAGTCAAGCAAGTGAATACAAGATGGTTCCTTAAGAAACCACATTCATTACTAAGTTCCAAGAACATCTCCAGACAGAAAGAAAGTTTGTTCTTTTACGTGACGATGCATCAATCAACTTGAACAGTATAAGGCCCACCAAACAGAATTTGCATTCACAATCATTAAATTTGCAAAAGCAAAAAGATTAGGATAAAAATCTAAAATCAACAGTATATTAGTAAAACAATCACTCCCTACGTTCATCTTAACGGGTTAATGAATAAAAAAGTCTCAAACTTTCAATTCCATTTCATTCAAAACTAACTCCAACAATTCCCAATCATCTTTAAAACCCAAGCACAAATTTCGATAAATCTTGCGAAGTTTTTTTCTTCTAAAAACTATGAAACCTAAAGAGGTATTACCGTCGAGAGAAGAGTCTTTGACAGAGTGAATCGTAGAGAGCCCAATCAAATCCACATTACCATTAGAATCAACCAGAATCCTCAAAACCTGCAATGAAAGAAAGAATGAAAATGACATAAAAAAGAAGCTTTGGGGTATGAAATAAAAAAGAGAAAATGATCAGAGCGACTGGGATTGTTCGTGAAAAAGAAACGAAGAAAGAAGGAGAGAACACGAAGAGCAATACCAAACAAGAAACTTTTTACCACAAACTAAAGAATCAAAACGGTCGTCTTCGAAAAGATTTCGCTGAAGCGGACGAGAGACTGGAGAAGAGAAGAAAGAGTCAAAATTAGAGAGAGCCAATTTATAGTGTGGGGCCTGTGGGCCCATAATATAATTTGCATGTTTTTTTGTGTGTATCATTTTATGAGTTTGATCTAAATTTGAGCTAATAAACTAATTATTTTTAAAAAAATTCTCCTACACTCAAAGTGTTTAATAATGTGTTATGCAATATGTGTGATATAAAAACTGTTGAATGTAATATAAGGTTTTATATTATATAAAATTTAAGGTCATTTAGATAGATGAATAGATTAGGGAACTTATTTGCAAAAATAACAAAGTGATAAAATTATAAATAAATAGGATTTTTGGCAAATTTTGAAAAATACCCAAACATATTCTGAAATTCTTCATTTTTGAAATACAAATCTCAATTGATTTTTTTCTCTTAGACTTAGCATCACATATCCAGATTTCGTGGAGACTTCCAATTAATTCTAAGGATGAATATGCCCTTAAGCAATGGATTTTTTTACAAACCCTTCTAATGGTAAAGCACCTAAGCCGAACTCAAAATGACAAAACAATCAACATAAATTTTCTTGCACAAAGTTAACTAATGCCAAGACAATAACGAGTTTACACCCTTGCCTTTAAGGTCGAGGCCATCACGCTATGCACGGCATAAACTCAATTATTTCAGTAACCATTCAAGTTCTTATGTATGTTTCTTTAAAAATATCACATAGCTCACTGGTAAGTAAGTCATGTGATCGATGTTAAGACATTATTATTCTCCGAAAACACGCCTAAAAACTATAATTTTATGTGTAAAAATTTATATTAATCATGCTTGAAAATGTTGTTATGTGTTACCAATCTAAACATTTAAATTTAATTCATGGTACTCTACTGCTTTCTTAGAGTTTAAGATCTAAAATATTCCGATATATTTAAAGCTATTTATTAAATGTAATTTTTAATTGATTCAGAAATTATTTATTTATACTAATAATGAGAATTCATTGCAAAACTCTCTGAAAAATAAAACCAAAAGCTTGGATTTCACATACCTTTTTTTTTGTTAACGGATTTCACATACCTTAGGAGATTGAAACGAAAGAAAACTTTTGGTTGATCTGAGTATGCAATCTCATTTTTGTGTGCGCCACTATTTTTTTAAATGAACATTGAATCTCTATTTATAAAAAATATTGGATCCCTTCTCTCGAAACCCTAAAATCATAGTCAATCCTAGAATCATAGTCGAGTATGATTTGAAGCAAATATGGATCTATTAATATTAATACAGATGCGACCATCACTTTAAATATTAACGAATATATAATTAATATGATTTGAAACAACTATGGAAGTATAAATTAACATTTAATTGGTCAATTTTTTTTACTTAGAACCCATATTTTTAAGGACTGACTACAAATTAATGAAGTAAACCAATATCATATAATTTTCCTATAGATAAATATTTCATGTACATTTTTTACAAAGAAGTGACCACACAGAGAAATGAGAGAATGAGATTTCATTGTTCATGCCAACCAAGATTTTAATTTTTATTAATGGATGAAATACTAGAATTATAGTCGCGTCATAAATATGATATGAAGCAAATACAGATCGGTTAATATTAATTCGCTGTATGACAGATGCGGCTATAAATTTTAATATTAATGAACTCATATTTAATTTAAATTGAAACAAATATGAAAGTATAAATAAACATTTAATATGTCAAATGTTTTACTTAGAACCCAATTTTTTAAGGATTGACTATGATTACAGATTATAGAGAAGTAAACCAATGACTTATAATTTTCCTATGGATAAGATAAATATTTCATGTGCAGTTTTATAAAAAATTGGCCATACACATAAATGAAAGAATGAGATTTCATTGTTCATGCCAACCAATATTTTCATTTTTATTAATGGATAAACACATTTTTATTAATGAATAAAACATTAGAATCATAGTCATGTGTGTCATAAATATGATTTAAAGCAAATATAGTTTGGTTAATATTAATTCATTTTATGACAAATGCTGCTATGACTTTTATTATTAACGAAATCATATTTAATTTGACTTGAAACAAATATGAAAGTATAAATTAACATTTAGTAGATCAATTTTTTTACTTAGAATCCTTTTTTTAAGAATTGACTATGATTACAGGTTATGGAAGTAAACCAATGGCATATAATTTTCCTATATATAAGATAAATATTTTATGTGCATTTTGATAAAGAAGTGGCCATACACAGAAATGAGAGAATGAGATTTGATTGTTCATGCCAACAATGGATAAAATCTATATGTGCTCATACAAATCATATTAGGGATTGACCCATGCGCACTTGCAGGGTTGTTTGCTATTGGTGTTTAAGTATTTTGTTTTTGTATAGTTGTTTTAATGATAGGGTTTTTTGACTAAATGCTTGAATAATAGGTTAATATTTATAATTTTCTGGTGTTAACGCACATATGTTTATGAGTTTCTCTTCGTATATATAATACTGATATTCTCTTAATGAAACTTTTAACACTTATTAACATTTGTTGACATATTATTATTTCATCTTTTTCCGCTAGTTTGTTGTGTGTGACCATTGTGTAATTTTTATTACATATTATATTATATACAATATATTATATACAATATAATATATTATTTCATCTTTTTCCGCTTAGGTTACATATTATATTATATAAAATAGTTTTGTTTTTCAACAATTTAATTTTTTTTCTAACACTCCACATTTTCTTTTATATCTTCCAGATATTCATTCAACATTCACTCAATTTTTACATCTTAAAATAGTTTTTTTAAAAGATTAACACTTTATAATAAAAATTTACAATGCAAATAAATTTTATGTTTTGGTTTCTAAATTAAATGAAACAAATTTTTATCTATAGAGTACAAAAATGACAAATATTGATAGTACAACTTTGAAAAAAAAAAAAAAAAAAAAAAAAAAAAAACGTTGCATTGTGGTTCCTAGTTTTTTGTCTTTCAACCAGTTCAATGTTTTCAATCAAAATTAATTCACGTTCTTTTTTCAACATCCTCATTATAATAAATCAACAGTTGAATAAACTATTCAACTATTTCATTGTAACTAGTTTTACAATTTCAACATCTATTTTTTTTACTACAATATTGTAGTGAAGACTACGACAATTTATAAATTGATAACTCCTACAATATTTAACTTAGTTAAACCACTCAATAATTTTTTTTTTGATCTTATAATTATATTATGTAATTGATTGTTAATATGATATCTTTATATAAACATTTGATTTTAAATGGTTCAGAGGTACAACATCTAATACCTATTTGTTCCAATTTTCCGAACATATTAATTAATAAGTATGAAGTATATAATTTTTTTTGTTTAGATTTAAACTAATCAGGTATTTCTTTACATTTTTAATTTAAATTCTTGGTACCTGACTGTTCGTTTTATCTATGTGTCATATGTTTGATCTAACGGGTTTCGTCCTCTGGTACAGTTGATGATCCTTTTCTTAAGTTATGTCGCGTTTTGCTGTCAAAATTAAGAACTGGAATGAGATTTGGAGAGCATGAAAAGTCTAAAACTAACGAATATCAATTTTCCGGCTTCTTCTTTGAAATCAATAAAACATTACAGATTGTACAAGCCAAATTCTTTAATAACTGACTATTACTAATAGAGCAATGATGATAACAAACGGTAGCACTAAAATGCAATCAAAAGGGTTTGATCGTATATTAGATCTTTTTTATGTTAAAGATCTAAAATTATATATGTTAAAATCTAAGGTCATTTACATAGATGAATATATATTATGGATTGATATTTATTTGCAAAAATTGAAAAGTGATAAAATCATAAGTAAATAGGATGCTTTCCGCAAATTTTTTAAAGATACCAATATTATGAACTTACTCATTTTGTAAAGAAAATTCAATTGTTTTTTTTTCCTTAAATTTAATATCACATATTCAGAATTCGAGTTATGAACATCCTACGAATTCGTTGAGACTTCCGATTAATTTATAAAGATGAATATGCCCTTTAGCAATGGATTTCTTACTAAACCCACACTAATTGTCAAGCACCTAATCTGAACTCAAAATGACAAAACAGTCAACATAAAATGTTTGCATTCAGTTAATTGATCCAAAAGTGTAACGAGTTTACGCCCTTGTCTTGAAGGCCGAGACCATTATGCTACCATGCACGGTGTAAATTCAATTCTTTCAGTAACCATTCAATTTCATATATGTATTTTACAAGTAGTATATAAATATATATATATATATATATATATTTCACATAGCTCATTAATAAGCAAATCATATATACAATCTTAAGACATTTGCTAAATTTAATGTTCTTAGAAAATATACGTAAAACTAAAATTTTACGTACAAAATCTTACTAGTTATGTTTAAAAATGATGCTATGTGTTACCACCCCAGACATTTAACTTTAATTCATTGTACTTAGCAATTTTATGGTTCTTTAACATTATTTCTAGAGTTTAAGGCCTAAGAAATTCTAATAGATGTAAAGCTATTTATTAAATGTAAGGTTTCACATACCTTATGAAATTACAACATAATAAAACTATTTTTCAAAACTGTTAAAAACAAAAATGTTGTGATCCACATGGAATATATTCGTATCTGAAATTAGATTAAAAAGGAATAATATGATAAAACTACGTAAATTTTATTCATTAATTAGATTTAGATTTCACGGCTCATGCTAACCTTTATTAAAGGATGAATCTATAAAATGTTTATCTATTCAACAGTTACAAAAAAATAATTTTATTATGTTCTAGTCTCATAGATATGTGAAATTCAGTGTTAGAATTAATAAATAATCTTAAATCTATTAAAATCACATTCAACAAATTATTTTAAATTTATTACAATTTCTTAGACCTTAAATTCTAAAAAAATAAGAAAGCATAAAATTTCATAGTAAAATTAGTTAAATGAAATACTTTGATCGCATAATTCGAAAATGGATGTGTAGTGGTGATACAAAATACCATGTTTCATTGTATATTTGTTTAAAAAGAGTTAATTAGAGTTGATATTAATTTGATGGTAAAAGTTTTGGTTTTATAGAACTGAAGTATTTTAAATTTGATGACAAATGTGCATGAATGAGAATTGATTGTATTCTTATTTACTTACATAAATGTTTTTAAGTTGAATCTTGAAAAACAAATTGACATATATTTTTCGTTTTAGTTTATGACCAAGGCGTAAGAATTGGTTTAAATATCACATATAATTTCAGAGAAATTTAAGTTATAAATTAGAAAAATTATGGCATCACATTAAGAACATCATTGTTTAGGGGGAAGGAAATGATTTGGTCAAATATCAATGTAATTTCTGTTAATTTCTTAAATTTTTTGCAAACCGTGCTGCACTTAAAAAACAAACAATTTCACTATTAAATGCAAATTAAAAAATGAAAAGTTTAGAAGCAGTACGAAAGTCTCTTATGATTTGATATCAACATATCACATATCTTCTTGAAGTAAAGTATCTTAACAATAACAACAAAAATAGTTATGGTCAACATGTTTAAATTTTTGCTTATATATATTTGGTTTCCTAACTCATACGGATTTTAAAGTAATAGTACTATTAGATTCATTTTCTTATATCATTTCATTTTTGTATCAAGTAAAAATTTTAAATTATCACCCCTAATTATATGTGGAAATTAAACCTCATATTCATGAACATAATTCGTTTTAATTGACGAGAGAAAAATCTAAAGAGCTCAAAAATTTTAATTGATTGCTAGAATTTGAAGTATTAAAAGTTAAATATATGTATGCATCACTTATTAGTTCTTGATGTGACAGTTAAGTCTATATATATGTTAAATTAATATTGGTTTGATAGCAATGAAAGGTGAAATATTTATAATATGGATAAATTATTATCCGAAATCCAAAATTTGATTAGGAATTTATTGTAATCGGTTTCAAAATTATGATATTTGGAAGGAGGGAGATTCGGATCTCTTTTCAGGTCTGGATAACTTCATTTTAAAGTTAGGATATTCGTATTGGATTTTTAAATATATTCAAATTTCAATATATTATAATTTATATATATATATATGTTAAAAATTATTTTTGCATCAGATTTTATTTGTACGTACAAACTTCTATATAAATTTTTAAATTTAATTATTATTTTTAATATATATTTTTATATTTTTACAGATCTAAATATTTACGTGTTAAAAAATTATTTACGGTTATCTTCATATTTGGATAAATATCCAAAGTCTGGATTTCATCATCTTGATTATGCTTCAGATATCTTAAAATTCTTAGATATCCGGATCCATCTGATCATTATTTTATAGAATAATTCAATATATTCTAAATTGTTTGTTTAATAAACTAATTTTTAGTATGCTTAAATGGTTCTTTTATCTGATTTAGATATACGAAAAATAAATCTAAATTCAAATATGAAAATAAAATAAAAGAAAACTAAATTAAAGTATTCAAAATTTACATTTTAAATTGTAACTAATAACTTGTCTGAATATTCCTTTCAAACGGCTCACGTAACCATCACACTTCATCATCGAAATATTAGGGCTTTCAGATTTCTGATGCATATTGGCAAGAGAAGAAGAGGTGATCCCTTGTTTCTGTGCATTGTTACAAAGTACGCATTCCACTTCATGCCCTCTCGACCAACTCTTCATGTGGTCGCCTGTAACCGGTTCTGCACTGCCAAACCATGTTAAAGAATGAGTTATTTAAGGGTTTCGTGGGTGAACCATACACCTTTGTACCATTCTTTGATTGGTTGTCTCTCTCTCTCTCAAAAGGTTCCATGTTTTCTTCGTATAGAAACTGTTTTTGTATTTGTTATCAGATTTTTTTCATAGAGGTATATATGTCCTCTTCAGGTCGAACTTGCAAACTTTCTTTGCTTTTTGCCTCAGAAGCTCTATTTTACATTAGAATTTTCACAAACTGTTTTAGATTTATCGCTTGCTGCCTCATATTTCACATTCCATACCCACCTCAACCGCTATTTTTATTGTCAAGAAAAACAAAAAGATGAAAACATATAAATTAGGGCATCTAGTTTATTGTGTATATATGTATATAATATCACCACCACGTCATTATTAAAAAGGAAAAGATTGAAAAATATAATGCAACAAGTTACATTTTAAAAGCTTATCTACACGTTCAATTTGACAACCATTTACATGTTTTGAAATGGAAAAGATTAGCACACGTGAAGTAATATTACTTTTCGTTATAGGAAAATTTTGAAAGTTACAAATATTTCTTTTAAAAGAAATTTATATAAATTTGCAAAACACATGACTTTATCAAATATCTTTAGATATGGTTCGAGCAAAATCCAAAATCCTAAAACGTTTAGAAACAAAATTAAAGAAAAAGGAAAGTTCAGAGAAGCTTGGGTAGAAAGTAAATACACGTGTAGAGAAACAACACAGCAAACCAAATCTATCAGAGGATTTATTATCTAACAACTTTTTTACCACATTCGTTGTTTTGAAACCCTAAACCTTTTTTTTTGGCTGAGTCTGAGAGAAAGAAGATAGCGAACTAAACACAAAAAAAAGAAATAACGAGAGAAAAGTATGGAGAAACAAGAATTCTTAGAATTGTTTGAAGCAGCAACTCGAGCCGCAAAATCTGCGAGAGGAGATGATAAAAATTCTCCTGCCGTTTCGAAGTGTGTTGACGCCATGAATGGTCTGAAGAAAGCTCCCGAGTCTCTTGCTTGCGAGTTGGTCATCAATCACAAATACCCTCAAATTGGACAGAGTCACGGACTTTTAATCCATCACAAAAACCCTAAAATCCAATCTGAGGCAAAGCTTCTTTACTCTCTTTGGCTCAGATATCTCTACGCTTCCGGCAGAAAACCGAGCCCATGTCTTGATAAAGGCAAACCGGTGGTGAAGAAGAAGAAGCGTGTGGAGATGATGATCTCTGCAACGGGAGATTCTAACCGAGACAAAGTCCGTGAGATTCTACAGAAATATTTGTCTAAAGTGGCTAACGAGGTTGTTGAGATGAAGGAACGAGTGGTTTCTTGCGATTCGTGGATTGTGGCTGCATCGGTTGAATCTGCAATGTTTGAGAAACTAGGTTCTTTCCATGGGCCGATTCTTTTCAACATGGGAGATTAACATCAATCCTGATCTTAGGAGGAAAGTGCTAATTGGTCAGATCAGTGGAAAAACATTGGTGACGATGGAGAAAGAAGAGATGGCCAGCAATAAGATTCAGTTGGAAATCCAAAACATCAAAGAGAAAGCCAGATTTAGGGAAGAGAATCGAATGAAGAGTATGATGATGTTTCCATCAGATCAGATGATCATTACTTAGCTCAATCTCAGTTTATAGTATCTTGCCTTGGTGGTCTCAATGTTTTAAATTCTGTCTTGCCATGTTTAATTTGTAACTCGTATCTTTTTCATTTGGTAAAGCAAATTTATTTTTCTCACAGAATGACTACTAACAAACATTATATCAATCAGTCATCCCTAAGTTACTTTATAACCTACCATTGATTTATATAGACACCTAAGAGTTTAATAATGCTTACGATTCTACAGTTTTGCAATTTGTGTGCAAAAATAAACCCGAGATATTCTTCCTGTACAATGTTACAAAATACAAATCCACATTCATTAAAAATTCTTATAAACTCTTCGGTTACATTCCTGTAAATTGATTAGAAAAGACATGAGATATTTCCTTTGTTAAGAGATTTGATATTTTGCACCTGAGGGATTCACAATCTAAGTCAGCCACGACGTCCATTGACAGACTGTGGAGGAGCTGAGTTCCTTCTCCGGTCTGACTTTGGTAAATGTTTAGACATTATAGCTTCCTGCATTCAGAAATAAAAACAAAGATTGTAAATTTTGTAATGTTTCTGGATGATTTTAATTAGTAATTGAAAACTCCAATACGAATGCTTTATCATCATTTAAAAGTAAATACCTGTTCTTGAATTATACTTCGTGCCTCGACGAGTTGTGCTTCAAGTTCAAGTTCCCTCTCTGACGCTTCTGAAGTAATAGTTACTTCTTTTTGAGCGTCTACTAACTGACCCATACGTTCCTTCATTAACCGAAAGAAAGGAACATGTTTAGGTAGATACGAAGCTATAAAATAGCTCGCAAGTTTCAACTTTGTGTTACCACTTTTACCTTGATGGAAACCATCTTAGAGCGTAAACTATCTTCTATTTGACCTCGAGCCATACGTAAAGGTAGGTCGAAAACGTCCTGTCAATTGAAGATATTTTTGCTTGTTGATAGTGATGTTTTGGTTATGTATGCTATGTTTATAAAATGAATCTTGATTTAGCTTATAATGAAATTTATGTACCGTCTTCCCGCCCAAAGGAGACTGAGAAGGGTCTAAGCTCTGTCTTCCATTAGCATTCAAGAAAGAACGCATGTCTCCCTGTCAAAATGGTCGTAGTCTTCAATATAAAAAGAGCACAAAGTTTCTCTCCCATGAAAGTTTTTTTTTTTCACGGATGGGAAGAAAAAGGAAAAGGAAAATAACCTGCGTGGATCGCAGTAACGCTCTCAAATCAGTGTTCTCTGCCATAAGTTCTTGATTTTTCGCCTCATATGCATCTACCTGACAAGATCATATTGTACCCATTTTATAAGTACATTAATACAATATAAAGCATAAGAAGCTATAATATTTACAATCTTTTTGTATAAATCAGAGTCAGCTTTCTTCCCGCTCCATGTGCCACGTTGTCTCCCTTCTTTCTGCACACGAAAACGTTAATTAGGCGAAAGCTGCTACTCTCAGAAAACTCGATAAAGTCATTTCAACAACCCAAGTAGTACCTGGAGAAGATTCATAATTTCCATGCCTGATCTTGTTTCCTTCTTTTTCTCCATCAACACTTGGTTTAACCTCTCCTAAAACAAGAACAATTTTTTCCCCATGTTTAGTTTACTAAGATTCAACTTATATTACATACACTTGACACTTAAGAGAGTGAACCCAAAGCATACCTGTAGCTTTATGTACTCTTTTTCTTTTTTCTTTGTTTCATGTAATTGTTGAGTCTTGACTTGCTTTCATACAAAAACACAAAATGTTTAAAAGAGCATCGCATTAGCATTCAAAAATTCTTTGAATTATGATCCACACTAAGATATTGATATAACTGGTAAAAAGCTATTGATCAAACCTGGTTAGAAATCACCATCCGCTGAAACTCATCTCTCTCTTTCTGTAGCTTCTCGTTCTGAGCCTTTAAAGCCGCTGTGTTTTTGGCTTCCGTTCTTGTGACAGAACCAAATTCCCTCTCCTTGGATTGCAATTGATTCTCAAGCCTTTCAACTTTTGCCTCGAGTCTCGCCATGTCGGATAAAAGTCTGAAGCAAACAAGAAACTGGTTTTAAAAAAAATGTTCTCAAACAGACATCAAATGTAGAAAATTTCAGAGATGCCACAAAAGTAGCATTTTCAATATCATTGTGTCAGATAATTTTGTCTTCTTTGGCCCCCAAAAGGATTTTACTTGAAATATGCTCTAAACACACATAAACCCAAAAACAGTGATGAGATTCTCTATATACATAGCATGATCTAGATCACACAGTCCATTTCACTCAGAGCCATAGATTTGACTTATGACAGAAGCAATATACATGAAGAAGCTACTAAATCAGCTTAACACATCCAAAAATTCACAATGCACATATAAAAATTCAAAGCAGAAATGATTCAGGTAACGACAAAATAGTCACCGTTGTCTCTGATCATTAGTAGATTCTTTGAATTCCACATCTCGCTGCCTCTGCTGAATCAAAGCGTATATGCAATTGCAAGTTCTCGCGATCGAAACCTAATAACAAGTTTATCGGATCAGATTCATGAAACAACCCAGAAAATAAATACAAACGTTCCAATTAAAAAAAAGGAACAATCAGATAATATTAAAGACAAAGACGCACAGGATCGGTAGCGAAGAGGTCGAGCGAAGCTGAGAATCCATAAGTGACTAAGCTCTGATTTAAGTAGTTTATACAGTGCTCCAGATTATCGACATCGGCAAAACTATGCTCCCTGATCGTTAAACAGACACAAATCTCGATTCCAGTGAATCTCTAACCAAAACAGAACAAGAACAAAAACCATAGAAACGAGGAGAAAACTCACCGGATCGGTGAAAAACCAAATTGAGGCGTCAACTGCAGAAGAAGCAAACACGGAGAAAACACAATGAACCTTAGAGAGAGATAGAAAATCTGAAATTCGCCAAGCAGTGTCAGGTAAAAATGAGTGAGAGAGATAGTACTCTGAAATCAAATTCCGGCACAGTCAATGACATCGTTGATCGTGATACACGACGAAGCCGCCGTAAATTTGACGCCGGAGAAGTAGGAAAAGACAAAATCAGCTTTTCACCTCAAAAAGAAAGAAAAAAAAAAAAAAAGTAAAAAAATAGTGAATGTGTGTCTCTCTCGGATAGATCTATCTTGGGAGGAAAGAAAACTAAATAAAATTATTATTTAAAACTTTTCTCATTATGTACGTTATGGTGCACTCAATTATGCCGTGTTTCTTCACGTGACACGATTAATTTCGCGTGATTGCTTACGTGTCGTTCTATTAGTGGTTATCTTTAATTGCTTTGGGTCTTTCGCATTACTGGGCATAACATACACCATTCGATAACTAACTTGCTGGATTATTGGGCGGGAGATGCCACGTAGGACTACCACCGTTTACTCTAGTTCGTTGGAGTCGTGGCGAGCAATATCTTCTACGTTGCAATGATAAAAAATTTAAAAATCCTAGTTTAATACAGCAAGACTATTATGAAATTGGTCAATAACTAAATGAGAAAATTATATAAAAAATGTCTTAAATAAATAATACAAATAATAATAATTTTTAAAAAAAATTGAAATACCTAACTTAGAAAAATCTAATTTTTAAACAAATTTAGGAAAAAAATAAATAATCAAATATCAGATAAAATATAAATTACTATTTCAATTTTAAATTTCAGAAAACAAATTAGATTTGAAAAAAATCTAAGATTTCTAAAATATGAAAATTAGAAACTTTAAAAAATATATAATTTGAATATTTGGTGTGTTGTTTATTTATTTGATATGGAGTGGTAGTCTTGAAAACTTGAAACTATATAGTGTTACTGTTATCCCACGGAATTTCTATTTTATTTTATTTTCATCAATAATTTAATCTGATATAACTTCAAATTTATGTAGAATGATCAACTATGCTATGGTTTACATATGCATATCAATGAACCCATTCCAATTTGGCAATTTGTAAGCAATCATTAATAATATCAAAATAATTACCCTCTTAAAACTTTGAACCAACTTTTTGAGAAAAAATTGCAGAATCGGATAAATATTCATGTTTAAGCTTTCGAATTTTGAATACCACAAAGGGAGAGTGTTGTAGATATTGATCCAGTCCAATCATAAACTCAAAACCAAACAATTGTTATTCATAATTTTCTCTCTTTTATTCATTCATTAGATATCTTTAAATAGATGAATACTAGTATCTTACAATCTCTATATTGTAGTAAAATATCACAAAGTGAAAAAAAATTTAAGTTATGATAAAAAAAAAAAGACACTTGAGACAAGTATTATGAAGAACTCAGTTTTATACATGTTTCCACTATCGGAATAAAGAGTTAAAACAACTTTGTAATTGTGAGCTACACAACTCGATCATGAAAATGATAAAAAAAAACAAAATAACATAAATTAATTTTCTAGGAGCTCGCTAACTTTTCTTTTAGATGATGTATTCAAATCTTCAAGAAGATCAATTTTCACACTATCTCTGGTCAACACATGACTACAACTAATACTGTATTAGTCCACTTGAATAAGTAAAAGGCAAAAAAAAAAAAAAATCATATTGAAGACCCTTCTTTAGCTAAAAAATGTAGTTAAATACCAACTATCATAATCCTATAAAATACCCAAAAAAAAAGTTTCTTATATCCAGCAAGGTTACATTTTAAGGTTCAAATGGGTTTTGCTTTCAGACAGCTTCGAGTTGCTTTTCGCACTTGTCGTTTAAATGAGTGATTATACACATAAACAATTGGTCCACACAATAACAAAAAAATACTAGCACTAGTGGCACAATAGGTGTTTTTTTTTTTAATATCCAATGTTTTCAGTATAAGTTTTTTCATCAATTTTATTTGCTTATATCAAAACTTCAAACAATATTCAGATTTAGTTTTACCATATTTAGATTTAGTTTTAGTTCGAAAATTATTGTATATTCATCCTTCGTAGATTCGATCCTAACTAAAATACTACACTGATTGCTGATTTCTTGAAGCTAATTTTTTTTAAGGTGAAAACCTAACCCCAGGATCAATACTGAATCCACAGTAAAATTAGTTTCATATTCTGTTACTGATTTACATTAATACATTTTATATATTCTAATTCTACATCAATTTACCAAATACTATTGTTGTTTGACACTTGGTAACTGGAAAAAAAGCAGACACAAACAATTTAATCTATGAAATGTATTTTACATTTACATCTTCATAAGCGATAGCCAAAGCCAAAGTGTAAACTCTACTCAATCTCACGAGTTTCTAATTTTCTAAATGTTGCCTGAAGAACATCAAAGCAACAAATGCAAAGTAATTATATGAAAACTACTCTTTAATCTCTACTTGTTCTTGAGGGATAATGATGAATCCTAATCTTTAGATGCGAAAGCTGATCTCTTTAATTCTTGACAGTTTTGGGACAGTGGTTGAATTCTCAAGATGAATACACTACGAAGGGTACTGCATAGGTTTAAACAACAATGCTCATTAGTAACTTAACACTCTCAAGATCAAAATCATTAAGAAAAAAGCAAGTGAAGTGACTCACACAGCAGAAACACCATTAGCATTAAGGAAACAGTGAGCTTGATCGGGTGAGTAAATGGTAAGCGTATGGGATTTCGGAAGCAACCGATCTTGTCAAAGAGCTGAGAGAATAGGTAAACAAGTAAGTTACTCTTTTCCTATAATGAGCAAAGGTATTAGATCAAAGTGATTGTGAGAACTCACCTGAGTATGATCAGGAAGTCTCTGCATCCACAATACGGGCTTAGTTCCTTTCACTTTAGGAGTGGCTTCGATTTGTATCACTAACTTCTCCTTTTGTTCTTCTTCTTGTTCATTATCACCAGGAACTATAATCCTCAACGAACTTAAATTTGGGGAGCTCCATGTTCTTCTTGTCCCCGCTGTTTTCTCTGCCTGCCGTATTTTGACATCTGCGTTTCCCGGTGTGACTCTCTCTTCAATGTCTATGACACATTCAGAGCCATTACCGTTACCTCTAACTTCAGCTCCATTCGACTTGATGCTGCTTTCACTTTTAAAGCTCTGTGAGGTTTGAGAAGATCCAGAGAGAAACATGGCCAAGTCATCTCGCTCTTCTTCACTGAGATTAACCCAACGGAGAGGTTCTTTTCCATTCTCACTGTAAGCCTCTTGCAGAGAAGTTTCTACGCGATAAATCTGGTTTTTGATAGCGGCAACAAACTGTTTGTGCCGTGTCGATGTAGAATCATCCCCATACTGTCTATGGCTCAATCTGACTGCTTTCTCAAACTCCTCCAACTGAATCATAGTTTCACATTTTGTAATAAACATAAAAAGACTCAATTATCTTGAAGGAAAGAGAAAACACAAAACTTTTCTTAAAACCTCCACAAGAACACACACACACACACACACTAGACCTGGGATGATTCAAGAATGCAGAAACTCCTAAAACTGATTCATTGTTACAAATTTTCAATAACCAAAAACTCAGTTATCTTGAAGAAAAGAGAAAACACAAAACTTTTCTTAAAACCTCCACAAGAACCCACACACTCACTCACTATACCTAAAATGGGTCAAGAAATATTATTGTGCAGAGACTCTAAAATAATACCTGCCATTTTGCTGTACCCAAAGCTGCTTGAAGTTCCTTACAGATCTCATCTTTCTTCTCCCTAATCCACAATCTATAAGCAGATTCCATTCTGATATAGTAAAAATCCAAAAAATTTGATCATAATCAGGATTGCATAAGCTTAAACAAGAGAAAAAAAAACAAACAAAGTCACAATCTTTTTAAAATCCCATGATTTAAGCTAGATTTCCCTCAACAAATGAACCAACAATTAATGAGCTACGAAATCAAATTTACAGAGAGACCAAAAAACTATCATAAGCTTTACATAAAAAAATCAACCAAATCCAAAATAATTACAGGAGAACCACAAAAGCTATACATACATATCTGCAGATTTTTGAACTTCTTCAGCTGCGGAGAAGAAAACATCCTTTTGCCATAGATCAAAGCTGTTAACTACCATAATCTTCACAGAAAAGAGAGAAGCTTTTCGCGGATATGATTCGCAGTTTATCCAAACAGATTCTCCTCTCTTCTCTTCTCTTCTCCTCGCGGATATGATTCGCAGTTCTTTCGCTCTTTCTAAAAACTTTCTAGTTTTAATTTAAAATATAAAAGAGCTGTATATTTTGTGACACCCAACTTGTGTCTAATATGGAAACGTGGCACGTTATTATATGGAGATGTAAAACAATTATTATGCTCCTTGGTGCAGGTGATTATAGGCCCACCAATATGCTGCCACGTCAATTTTCATTCTTCTTTTTGTTTTCCCTTCCAATATAGATTTCCAATTTTACTTTATTCTCAAAATATCTATGTAATCAATTTAACATAATCAATTTTGTGGTCAAGAACATCTATGTAAAGTAATGATCTAAAAAATCTATATATATGACAGTTTTTTTTTGTTTTTTGATTGTTTTTAGTTAATTATATGTCATGACACACGTTGTTAAATTAAAATAAACAATAAAATTCTTTTAAATTAAAAAATTCATGTATATTTGTTTTTCTTTTACATGAGTGATATTGCCATATAGCACAACACCATGAAAATATTAAGAAAAATAAATAGTTTTCCTACTAAAAACCCGTATTTTATTGCAGTTGGAATCTTAGTCACACCCTCTCTATATGAAATTATGAAGTGGTTTCAGTTTAAACAACTAAACCTAATTTAAACCACCTAGACCTTTTATTTTAAACATATAACCCTATATTTTTAATACCAAATCATCCACTAGAAATGATTCTTTTTTTTTTGGTTTTGGTCAGCACAAATTATTCATATTTGCCAACAAATTGTAAATATACTTTACATAAACAAATACAAAAGATAGGAAAGTAAAACTTGAACATTTGAAGCTAAAGTTCATTAGTCTGTTGTTATTTGACTTTATTGTACCCTCTCCAGACAATACATTATTAGATAATCTCTAAGTTTTAGATTGAGCGAGTGTGGTTGATGCTTAACAATGGAGTTGGGAAGCGATATATAGTGGAAGATATAATGATTTCTTGAGAACCAAGTCCCGCGTAAGATGTCATTGTTTTTCTCAGCGACATCAGAAAGAAAAAAAGTAAGTGATGTCATCAGGACTTTACCTAATAGAATGACATCATCAACATTGATGCACGGTTATTCTCACTTTGGTCTGAAACACAGAAATATGTAGCCTTTCGTGTATCTCAAGCAAAAAGGATATGATTTGGTTCCCGACAAGGAGATGTGCTCATAAAATAAGGGAATGTATAGGATCGCTGATTTGATTATATACGTCTCTATCGGCAAGCTATCGACTTTGTGATTTGTCAGTGACTTTAAATCAGCTCATGAGGGAGGAAGGTCTTTGGGTCAATAAAACAGATCTAATTCGCTGCGATAATCTTGTGGGTAAGCACTAGTACCACTATCAACAAGCCCTTGAGATCTACGAGTTGATGTTGACCCTTGTTTCAAGACTCAGGTCACTTACAGGAACTCCTGAAAATGGTACTGTCGGAGAAGCCAAGCAAGAGAAGGCAATGACTCTTTTCAAGAAAATATAGAAAGACAAAACTTAAGCAATACGTGTCTGCTGATTTTGCTTAACACACACTAATTAGGGTTTCATTTCTAGAAATCATTCATAAGGAGATACATTTCACTAAAAGAAAAAAAGAAATTTCAATATTCGGTTCTCATCTTCTTTTCCAAGACCGGCTCCTGTTCTGTCTTAGTTACAAACATGAATCAAAAATTGCAAAACTCCAATCTTTCTCTGCTGCTCCCTAAACTCCAATATGCCATTTTAGTTCCTCGTCCATAGCCATCGATCTCTATCCAAATAAAACACCACTTAAAATCTATGTTTATCATTATTATTGAAATTTCAAACTTCTTAACAGAAAAAAATTACTAAGCTTACGAGCTATCTGCAATTTGGTTCACTCCATTATTGCGACTGAAAGACCTAAAATTTGATCAAACAAGTTCAAAGATTATGTAATTCTTTAGGGTAAGACCACATCAAGATTTGAATGATTGGTTATTATAATGACAACAATGAACCCTTTTCAGACATGAGAAAAAGGGAAACAACATAAGCAATGATCTCTTTCATATAGTATACAAAGACAAGAATTGGGAGACTTCTCTGTTCTCAAGAATGGATAATACGTATGATTTAAGGTCAAGCTCTGAGAGGAAATTACGTCACCTAAACCCCAAAAATCTTTACAAAATAGAGAGCAATAATATGACAAAATCTACAACGTCTACTGTTTTTCTCTATCTTTCTGACAAACCTCTGTGTTATTTACTTTTTAGTAGGTATGGATTAAGTAAGATCAGAGGTAATGAGTTTGCTGAAACGGCGCAGACACGGCCATCCACGGGCGGTCCAACATATTCTGTTGCATTGACGATCCCATGGTGAACCCAGTCGACTGTGGAGGACCCACCGTTGTGTGTTGCTGCATTGGACTGCTCACAACAAAAAGTTTCTGCTTACGCATTTCTGTTAACACATTACTGAATGGATACATTAGAAGTCAAGGAATCATTCTCACCTGAAGGACAGAGATAAAGGAGATGATTCAACAGCTGTGTGGACGCGATTTTGGTCAGGAGAGAGCAGAGACCAGAAAACTGTAAATGTTCAAAAAAAAGCAAATTTATCAAATTTTCCCGAAGAAACATCAAAAATATGCAGGTTAATCATACACTCAAGTTTCATCACCTGATGGTTCTCGATCATTATTAACCATGGGGCAAAAGACAAAATTCTGCATTGTATAACCACCAGTTCAGTCGTGCAAAAAAAAAAAAGAGATACTTTTGTTTTTCTATATTGGATTCATTACAACTTCATAGCGTCGAAGCTTACCTCGCTCATGTCCTGAGAGGCATTGCAGACCATTTCTGCAAAATAAAGATTTAAAGTCCTTGCAATGTCAAACGTCAATTTGTGTAATCGTGACCACGCACACAAGGGTAATGATACTTACCCAGTTTAGGAGCGCTTGGTTTTACAGCCAGCGTTAAGCCAAGAAAGCATTCATCTTGTTTTGTGTTAAAGTCCCAGAGATTTAGCTCAAGATTAGGCATCGCCGCTGCTGAATACAACAAATTTAATTGAACTTAATCTTACGGTCATGAAAGCAGAACACATGAAGCAGAAACAAAGAAAAAAAGCTCACCCATATTATTAAGCCTCAACTCAAGGTCATGTCGAGGATATGAAACCTGCGTAGCCATCTATTCAGAATATATCAACACGTTTGCAACTATAAAGAGATAGTATGTGAGATAGATTCAGAAGAAGCAAGGAGATAGTCAAATTACACTTAAAAACGGATGATTTAGCGCCTGGCCAGCAGTTGGTCGTTTCATTGGATCCCATGAGCAAAGTCGCTGTTGAGTCAAAAAGTGATACATATCATACAAGAAATCAAGATAATGAAGAAAGATACTTTCTTAAGAATAGTAAGAAATATTCACAGGAAGGAAGAGTAAACACAAGGTCTCACAGTGATCAAATCAATAGCTTCAGGAGTAGCATTGGGGAGTAGATCAGCAATCCTTGTCTGCGGAAACTGTTCACAAGAAATTCAAAGATCAAATTCGATATTTTTAAGTACAATGATTTTTAATAAGCACCTTCATCAAGATTTCGTACCTCTGTGTGACTAATACTCATAATTCGAGATATACTTTTTGCTTCAGGAAACGTAGTCCAATCCGGCTTGCCAAGAACACAGCAAATCTTGTATAATTGATCTATCTCACTGCTCATACGGAAACAGTTATATTAGTGCATATACACAAACTTGGCAAAACAAGCTACAACGCAGTACCCGATTTCATTGTTCTGATAGAATCACTAAAGGTTAGAACATAAAGCATCTAACTACGCAGAGATTTAAGTTTAGCAATTGGTAAAAGGACAAAGAATTCACCTTTCGCCAGGGAATAAAGGGGAAGATGCGAAAAGCTCAGCTAATATTGCCCCCACTGCCCACATGTCTGCAGTTGTATTAAACGTTAGTGTACAAACATTTGCAAAGCCACCATTAGCCATGTTCTAGAGTTTTGATATGACTCTAATATGTGATGAAGCAGAAAAAGATTTTGCAATTGTACCAACTGCTGGAGTGTATGACGAAGACTGTAGCAAAACTTCTGGAGCTCGATACCTGTTGCAAGTAAGAGCCAAATTATATAAGCTAGTATGTCTCTATATCACCCTGCCAAAGTAATATCAAATAAATCACTCACTCACCAACGTGTGGATACATATTCAGTGTAAGGAGGCATAGATGCAACTTCTCTAGCCAGTCCAAAGTCAGCAATTTTCAGGATATTGTTGGTCACCAGCAAATTTTCTTCAGAACAAACAAAAACGGAATATAAATTGTTCAAGTAAAAAGAGATTCAAAGAATGAAACCAATTGAGAATTGACATGACAAACATACATACCTGGTTTCAGGTCCCGATGGAAATAACCATTTTTATGCATGTGTGCGAGGCCTTGAAGCATCTGAGACATAAAATTTCTTATCTCGCCCTCAGAGAATGGTCGTTCCCTTTCTTTCATTATTTGGTACAGATTGTGGTCCTAATCAAAATCATAATCCAAGATCATTGAGTGTAAAACATCCAACAGAGGAAACGAAAGCGGAAATCATCTCTCTCTCTACCATGCACTCGAAGATGAAGAAAAGCTCGTTATGTTCCCTCGCAATCTCCTTCAACTTTATGATATGGGGATGGTTTAGCTTACGAAGAGCCTGCAGAGTCAAAACTATATCATCAAACTTGAACACAAAACCGCTGCAGCGGATTGATTTGACAATCGATATAACACCTTTACTTCTCGCAGATTCATGCACTCTTCCCAACAATAAAATTTTCTCTTCATTTTCTTAATAGCAACCTAAAGGAAACACATAAGATAAGGTTAGAATTAGCCACCCACACAGTAGATGAGTTGACAGAATGATATAAATTTTTCATCAAACTTACAACTTCATATGTTTCCAAATTTACGGCCTTATATACACTTCCACATGTACCATCTCCAAGCTCTTCCAGAAACTTATATCTGCACAGAGCACAAGCTTGTCAGTTTCTCTCGCATAAGTCCAAATCAATATGTGCAACGAAGAAAAAGCTAACCTTTCCATTATTCTCGGAGATTACGATGGTAAAAGAATCGTGAGTTGATCTCTGATAATCTCCACCTTGAATAGGTGTGTTGTGTCTAATCTTTTAACACTAGTTTTGCATAAACGGTTTGCTTCTTGACTGTAGCATGAAATATAGATAGTAAACAGGAACCAGGTTCTCATCTTTTGACTGATTAATTGTTGTAATAAGCTGAAAAGTTAGCAACATAGTTCAAAAAGCAACTTCTACAAGCTGCTGCAATCACCAACCTTCATCCAAAGGAAGGAAGAAACTCAGGCAAACAAAGTTATCTGCAAACAAAGGAGTAATTTTGTTACTAACAACAGAGAAATCAATCGTTTGGAGATAAAGTTCAAGAAAGGATTCATTTTATCAATCAATCAAGTAAAACTTTTTTTGTTTGTTTGTTTGTGTTATTGTTCACCAACGAATCACTGTCTCATCTTAATTTTATTTTTGTTTTCTGAAAGAAAATCATCACATAAGGATGCTTAAATCTAGATCGGGTTTTAGAATCTGGAGATATTGATTTTAATTGACACATCTTTAACAAAAAAAAATTCAATTCACACATATGAACAAGCTCTTTAAAGCCATCGCTAGTTGACAAAAAAAAAAAAAGCCATCGCTAGATTCTGCTGCCATAAATTCTCAAAACGGTATTAATTTGAGTTCATATCGAGAAAAACAATCACAAGGATTTACGCCGGAAAAAGCAAAGAATAATCAAAAGGATGGGGCAGAGAAAAAAAAAGTTAACCATCTATTTTTTCTCCTGTAAATTTTCTCTGAAATTGAGATAAAACTGAAAAATTATAAGAAACAAAAAATGTTTTTTTTCTCCATCCATCAATGGAGGAAGAAAAACTTACAGGGACATAAGAACAAGAACAAAACGATTGCTGATTGAAACCGTATGTCTCTAGTTTCATTGATAAAAAATTTGATACGTTTCATAGAAATGGTAGCAGAAGAAAAAATTGGAGAGAAATTCAAAACCCCACTAAAATATTGAAAAAAGGAGAGGAAATTAGCTCGAAATCTATGAAAAAGAAATTATAAAATTCCTTACCATTGATGCGGGATAATTAAAATTGTATTAGGATCTGATGAAGAAATTGTACGAATTACCAATGTCGTTTCTTTTCCGAAGAGGATAAAAATTAAGAGAAACCAGAAAAGGAGAGAGAGAATCGAAGGAAAATTGCAGGTAAAGAGAGAGAAAAGCTTAGGAAGCCATGAGAGAGAGAAAAAAAGTTTGAAGAAGAAGAAGAAGAAGAAGAGAAAAGGAAATAATAATAATAAATTTAATTAAACGTTAAAGTATATATTGACGAAATAAAATACCTAAGATATTATTAGTAATTGATTTTTTATTTGGAAAAATGGTTTATTCAATTTATATTATTTTAGGAGGAAAATGGTTGGTTGTGGTGGGGTCCCCAGAGTGATATTAATAATATTGTGATTTGCAAAAATACTTTAAATTACGAAATTACCCACTGCTAATCGAAGATAAGAAGAATCAGTTACGTCATAAATGGAGGCATTTTTCAGTATTTGGGCTTATATCAATGAATCCAATTCAAAAGCCCATAAACCTTACGGCCCGTAATGGTCTAGATTGTCAGTTCCTTTGTTCCCTCGAGGGAGGGAAGATATAAGCAGAGGGACACTGATCTCAAATGTTTAAAAAAAAATTATTTTCTATTTTTCTACTAATTTATATATCATTCATCTTTTAATGATATATATATATATGTGAAAACTCAATCTTATCCTATTTCTTTTAATTCAAATTATTAAATTAAACTCAATAAAAATTTTATTGATAGAAATCATGTGACATAATGATAGTCACTTCTACATTCATTACATCAAATTTAGAATCAAAATCCAGAAAATATTAAAAATACTAGAATATATACTGATAAAAAAAAGAAAAACTCAATTTTATTCTTTTAGATAATGATGTTTGGACCCTCCAACAAACGTCCCTTGTAACGAATCCCGAAGATTTGTAGCTCCATTTCAATTCAATCCTCTAACTATTCGAGATTGTACTTATCTTCATATCTCTCCTTACGATGTAATTCAATTAAATCATCACAACATCCATTAAAGCTTTAAAAGGCTCTCCATCTGCCATTGAAGCTCTCTATCTCTACTTTAAGATATATATATACTAAATAAGATAATATATATTCTAAATTTTCATGATATATATATATTTTTTGGTTGAGAAATGTGTTATTTTGTCATATGTAATGAGTTGATTACGATAAAGAGGAGCATTATAAAGGCTTTTCTCTTGTTAGTGTTTCTTCAAAAAATGTGATCAACTCAGAATTTTTAATCTGAAGCAATAAAGTTTGGTTTAATTATTGATTTAAGTTGAAATTTCAAACTTCTAATTTTAATCGATCGCTAGGCGTTGACTCAGAGACGATAATATTTATCTTGTATCTGACCAAAATACCCTTGAGTAACTTCAAAATATACGACCAAACCTATCTCTCTCATCTTCACAACGAATCTCTCATCTTCACGGAGAACAGTGTTCGCTGTCCGTCGTGCCCTTCTTCGGCTGCTGCCGTGATTCCCAGCAGTGAGTTCTGTCTCTATTCTGTTCCCTTTTTTCTTTCTTCTCTCAATTCTCGTTGTTTTTATGGATCTAGGGTTTTACAATCCCTATTCTTTTGATTTTTGTGTTTCCTTATTGTTTTTTCGATCTGTTTTTTTTAAGCATCGTGGAGAATTTTCCTTCAATCAAGATAAACAGTGTTAGAACCAAATTTGTGTTTTTTTCCTTGTTGATCGGTGAATAATTGAACGTTGTCGCGAATTTATTTTGGAAATTCAATAAAATTGAGCTCTTACTAATATACTCTCGAATATACACAAGAGCTGGACAATGTGGTCTTCTTATGAGGAAACTTTGTTGATTGCACATGATCTATTCGTTAAAATGCCTGAATGAAGCTGATAATTAGTTTTTTGTTTGCTTTCTCTTGAAGGTGTTTTATCTTTCTAGCCTTCGAGTTGATTTGCTGGTTGATCATTACATTGTTTTTCTTTTATCTTTTAGACTTTTTTTGGTCTGCAATTTACATAATCTTCTGCTTATTGTGTTTCGTTTGAGCTTAATCGTTGTACTTGTTATGATTTTGACGCAGGGGAACCGAAATCTGAGAAAACGAAATGGAGAAGAATTTGGAAGATATGAAAATTCTGGCGGAGCAGTGGTTGCATCAAGGAACTGAATTTGCTCAACAAATACCACCAAATCAGCTTTATGCTGCTGTCGGTGTTCTGTTATTAACTAGCATCTTGTTCTTCTTCTCTAGTAAGTAGTGGACATCAATTTCTTCTTCTCTTTGAACTTGTTTTGAGATTTATATTAAGATCTGGATATAACTCTGCTTAGATTCTTGTAAGCATAGCTTTTAGATATATAGAACTTCAATAATTTTCTTGCATTTCTTGTTTGCGGTTGAGGAGTTTGATGTCTTCAAGGTGCCACTTTAGACTTGTGATTAATCTATAGTATAAGCTCATTGAGTGTACAATTGCTTCCATGTTCTTGGTTTAGAACTGGTAGTCCAATTATGTCTTTGCAATATCTCACTTTGATTATACATAAAGAAAATCAAATGTTTTGGTGGTTAATGTCGTCACCGTTGCTGCCTTCTGCAGCTCGCTTGTTCAGACGTACGAAATCCAATACTGTACTCCTCTCTGGGCTTAGCGGAAGTGGCAAAACAGTGCTCTTCTATCAAGTGAGTGTTTATGGTTTATGTTCCTTTCCTCATTCGAAGAATGTTTCTGACTTTCATAAAAAATTTATTCTTGTTATCATAAAAAGCTGCTGAAAGAAACGAGTAGGTGAATGTTGTGTCTTTATGAGATATTGAGATGGTTTGATTTACATTTTATATTTGTGACAGCTCCGAGATGGATCTTCTCATCAGGGTGCTGTAACGTCAATGGAACCTAACGAAGGCACCTTTGTGCTCCACACTGAAAACACTAAGGTAAGAAAGATCTTTCGCTTTGGTTTTGTGTAAGAATGTAAAGTATTTTATGGACTAAACAGACGTTGCTGTGTGTTTGACAGAAAACAAAGCCTGTCCATCTTGTTGATGTTCCTGGGCACTCTCGGCTTAGATCTAAGCTAGAAGAATACTTGCCTCGAGCAGCCGCTATTGTGTTTGTAGTAGATGCACTTGAATTCCTCCCAAACTGTCGGGCAGCTTCAGAGTAAATTAATAACCAACTACGATGATTTGCTTAGGCATAAGGTGACTATTAAGAGGACTAACACTTAAACATGGTTTTGTACTTCTTCAGGTACCTTTACGACATTCTGACAAACGCGAGCGTGGTTAAGAATAAGATCCCGGTCCTGCTTTGCTGTAACAAGACAGATAAAGTAACTGCACACACAAAAGAGTTCATCCGCAAGCAGATGGAGAAAGAAATGTAAGAAACTGTTTTCTATATCCTGAAGATAAGCTCTCATTGATGTTCATTTTGTTAATAATGTGTGTTTTTGCAGAGAGAAACTTAAGGTTTCGAGGAGCGCGATATCAGCAGCTGATATAGCCAATGACTTTACTCTTGGGGTTGAAGGAGAAATGTTTTCCTTTTCGCATTGCTTAAACAAAATCACAGTCGCTGAAGCATCTGGACTAACAGGAGAAACAGAGCAAGTACAAGAGTTCATCAGAGAATATGTTAAGCCATGAGAGCCGAAGTGTGTGAGGATCAATCATACATTTAAGTCTTTTTTGGACATGAATATATGATTTATTGTTGGAAGATTTTGGATGTTGAAATCGTCCTAGTGCGTGCCGTAGAGAGTTTTGTTCGGTTCTTTTAGCGTTTCATCCAAGCAACCTCATTATCGTTTCTCCTCTTATCATCTATATTTGTCTATAATTTTTCAGTCTCTTTTTCACATTTTAAATAATTTAGACACATGGGAAATTGGGAATCTACTGATAAATTGTGGTGTTTATTGATGTAATAATTTAAAATTCACTAAATTGAAATCCTTTTTGATTTGCATGAAATAGCTTTTGAAGAACAAAACATTATTAGTCAATGAAAATTAATTTTTAAGGTGTTTTGTGAATTTATCAAATTCATTATGAATGACTGTTTAGATTCTTATATTCATAGATTTCTAAGATTGAGATTAATACTTTGGAAAGAAAGTTAATCTAATTAGTTATTTGAGTTCTAGATTAATTTTGAATGCTACCTTGCATAATTATATACTAGATGTTCATTTGTATATCAACCATGTTAAATTGAATAACAGCTGCACCATAGGCCACAGTTCTTGGAGAAGCTGTTAAACTTTGGGAATACGTGTAGAACCACCAACAAGGACAACATTATGCACTGTGCTCTGATCAATCTTAGCATCATGGAGACACTTCTCAACAGGCTCCATACATTTCCTGAAGAGATACATGTTGAGCTCCTCGAATCTAGTACTGGTGATTGGAGAATCGAAGTAAATTCCCTCAAAGAGAGTCAATTTCAATGGTGGTTTACGCAGTTGAAGAAAGAACAAAAGAGTTGGAGAGTCATTTTAATCTAACTTGAAAAGACTTAATCGTTTGGGTATTTGATTAACTGACAATACCTTTAATTTCTTAGCTTCCGCACGGTCAATTTAATTTTTTACAATTTATAAATTATATTTGGTAGATCGATCCAATTAGCCTGTCTTGGCACTCAAGAGCTAAAGTCAGTCGCATCTACATAAAATTGCCAATTATAAATAATTTATGATGAAATGGGTACCGTCCAAAAAGTTGACTTTTTCACATTCCACAATATATAAAACGGTGAAATGATTAATTTTGGGCTGGCTAAGATTAGGATGTAACACATATTAACAATAGTTAATTCAGTGTTTAAGATGTATAGCACTATAGCTTTGGTTTATGCTCTCCAGGCTGTTCGCTTCTCACATTAGCCACACTAAACCCACCTTTTCTTTAAGAAAATCAAAGTAAATTTAAAAGACTGAAAAAAACTAATAATTAATCATTAAGGAATCAAAATTCCATTATATATGCTCCATAAAAATATCCACCACTCGTACTCAAATCAACACTTACACCACCTAAAACCTTCAAGAAGAGATACCTTCCAAAAGTGGAAAACCAGAATGGTTTCTCAGACGCTTTTGGTTATGTCATTATCTCTTTTAGTTGGTTTAAACTTATTGCTTGTGTCACACGCTAACTATCTCAACCAAGACATTGACATAACATGGGGTGATGGTAGAGGAAACTTTTTAAACAATGGTACTCTTCTGAACCTCGCTCTTGATCAATCTTCGGGATCAGGGTTTCAATCCAAATCCGAGTACTTGTACGGAAAAGTCGATATGCAGATCAAACTTGTACCGGGAAATTCCGCCGGGACCGTGACCACCTTCTACGTAAGTTCTTCTTAACTAGCTAGACATAAATACCAATCTATCTCTCCTTAGGTTACATTGAATGATAAACTTTGGGTGTGTATATAGTTGAAGTCTCAAGGATTAACGTGGGACGAGATAGATTTCGAGTTCTTGGGGAATGTTAGTGGAGATCCATACATACTTCACACTAATGTTACACTCAAGGCAAAGGTGATAGAGAGCAACAATTCTACCTTTGGTTCGATCCCACAACTGAGTTCCACAACTATTCTATTCTTTGGAATCCGAGTCACATAGTGTAAGTATATATATATATATATATATATCACAGATTCACAATCGAAACGATAACTTGATATGTTCACTAAGTGATGTGAACAAACATTTTAGTGTTTTTAGGAATCGAACTGATGAAAAGTGAACATGAATGTTTTTTCGGATCGCCGAATCAAAATTTCTGATCGTACGTATATAACTAGATCCATAACTTTTTATTTTGTATAATAATAAAATGAATGCATATTTAAATATACTTTTTTAATTAAGGATGATTTTTCATGTTATTTTTGTTAATTTTGTAAATTTTTAAAATCGTTTTTTACTATATGTAGAAAAATTCTAAATGGTATAATTAATAAAATTTAGAGAGGGGTGGCAAAAACTAATCCCAACATAATTATATTTCATTGAACAATTTTTTGATATTTGATAAAAAAACGTTACTGGACATTTCATTGGGTTAACAGTTAACATGTTTCCATTCTACATAGGTTCTACGTTGATGGAAAACCAATTAGAGAATTCAAGAATTTGGAAGCAATGGGTGTGGCTTATCCAAAGAGCCAACCCATGAGAATGTATGGTAGTTTGTGGAACGCAGATGATTGGGCCACGAGGGGAGGCTTGGTCAAGACAAACTGGTCACAAGGACCATTCGTAGCCTCTTTCATGAACTACAACTCCGACAAAGCTTGTGTCTGGTCAATTGATAATGGAACCACAACTACTACCCCTTGTAGTCCTGGTGGCTCGTCTTCTTCTTCTTCCTCCCGCAGTACTAGCGAGTGGTTTTCCCAGAGAGGGATGGATTCTTCGAGCCAGAAAGTTCTTAGATGGGTTCAGAGGAAATTCATGGTTTACAATTATTGTACGGACAAGAAAAGGTTCCTTCAGCGTTTGCCTGTTGAATGCATTGCCAAAAACAAAAACAAGAACAAGAACAAAGTTAAAAAGTCTTAAGATTCTTGTCTTTATTTTTTTAAAAGGATTTAATGAATTTGGGGGGTCTTGGTTTCTTTTAAGATCATTTGTTGTGATTGTTCATTGGTAATTGATGGGATGAGGAATTTTATGTTGAGTTTTTAGTATCAAATGTTAAAAGAAAAAAAGTTGCCGTTGAAATTTTATTAGCTTTTTGATATATATATATATTATATTTTATTTGAAGTGGAGAAAATGTTGTCAACAAACTTTTTCTTCTTTGTTAAGAAAAATAAAACTTATTTATCATTTTGAAAGAAAAAACAAGAAACGTTAAAACATGAGATACAATCACATTTTTATATTGCTGATTAAATTATTATCTTATTTTTATGTTGGATTAATATTTAGGTTTCATGAGATTGTAATTTAAGAGATAGTAAAAAATCGTCCAGCTCTTGATATTATTGCTAATGTTATGTTGTTTGGTGGTAAGTTGAGAGAAACTTTTACAAAATTGAACCATTAATTAGCAAAATATATGACAATAGTATTTGTTGATCAAGAGAAGTATTGACAATTTGTAAGAAGGTTAAACCAGATTTTGTTTATTATATTGACATATGATCTCAGTTTATGCATTAGCAAGGAATAATTATTGGATGGTTGCACTAGGAGTTGTTCCTTATTTGAAAGTCTCTTAGACTATGAATCTTTTTGAAAACTAGCTATAATTTTTATCTTATTCAAGACTCTTGAAACAAACCATTAGAGGAGAATGGAACTTACATGGCTACATTATCTCCGACTGTGACTCTATCGAAGTCATTGTTGACAAACACAAATGGCTCGGTGATACCGATGAGGAAGCTGTCTCACAAATGCTCAAAGCTGAACACAAAAATATGAATTATGTTATTACATAAATTAACGTTTTTACATATAGTTGTAACGTTTTTCGTACTAAATTTTTTGTCATTCATTTGAGGTCTGGATATGGATTGTGGTGATTATTACCCAAAAGATTTGAAGAGCGCAGTGCATAAAAATAGATTAGTGAGAGATATTGATAATTCTTTCAACAATCTCTACACTGTATTTATGGTTCTTTGACAAAAAGGTGCAATTGAATTGGCAGAAGAAATTGTGCTCCTCAAGAAGGACAACCATATTCTTCCTCTCAGCTCCAATCACTACAAGAATCTAGTCGTGGTCGGACCTCATACGAACCCCACTTCAGCCATGACGCCGGGGTTCCTTGCCGCTACATCTCCTAATGCAACCATAGTGCAACCATGTTTAAAATTTACAGAGTTAAATGTCCAAGTAGGAAATTAATTCCATTGGAAAATTCTTATGTGTATGAAAATTAAAGAAACAAATTATAATACTTATTCTTCAGCAGAGGCAAAGTATCGAAATATGATGGATGTGTTAAAGAGTTGAAAGGGATTAAAAACATGTTGTCATATATGGGTATCGAAAATGTTTGTAGAAGTTTCATGAACAAAGGAAACACAAACACGTAAATAATAATTATCATTTTATTAAAGATGATATCCAAGTTAGAATTGTTAGAATAAAATATGTTATTCTGTTTTAAAAATTAGTAGATGTTAAGAAATTGGTGTGGTTCCAAACGAATCTATCTAAGTTGAACATTTGAGATGTTTTAAACGTGATAATAAAGTACAAAAATACAATTACATTGATTTTTTTGGGTAGATAATCAACACAAATTCTATATTTATTGAAAGACCAAAATGACAAACTATCATCGATTGAATATATTTGAAGAAAAATTGAGAAAGATTAAAGATGTTAGACAACGTCTATTTGGGTACACTTCATAGAATTGGAATGGTACAACAAATATTAATATGCCATTTTGCAAAATAACTATGCACAAATTGAGAAATAATATATTTTTCTTTTAATTAAGTAAATGATAGTTTAACGTCAAATTGCTTTGTAGATATAGACCAAAATTCAACTTCAATTTCTTTTAATTAAGTAAATGATAGTTTAAATTTTACATAGTGGCTGCAAACTCCAGAAATAAGAATAGTTTAAATGGGATATTTTAAATTTGAATTGGGTGTTAATTAGAGGTATTATGGAATTTTACCTCATGATGTGACATTGAATAATATATAAGAGATAGTAATTAATTTATTTATTTTTAATTGATTTTAAGTCAAAATTTTATAATATGATATCCAAGTTTATGGTTTCAGTCTTGTGAAATATTTTTTTTGGTTATCTCAAATAACATTGATCACCAAAGGACACAAGAAAAGAATACAAAAGCCGATGAAAAATAAGATTTCTTTGGAAACAAAGTCCAAAAGAAAGGTTTTCAAACCCACATATGAAAAACAAATGAACAACAAAAATTTACACACAAAAACTATTAAAATCATAAATTTTAACTCATAACCAATAAATAATAAGTAAAAATTATAAAATTTATGTACTACTCCAAAAATCTTTAAATTTTTTAGTAAATTATATTCTTTTAAAATTTTAAATTATAGTAAATATGTATTAATAAATTAATTATAATTGTCCCACATCAAAAGTTAGTTCTGGTGAAAGAAGATTGTAAATCGTTAAAAAATCTAGTTAAATTATGTGAATTTAATTATCAAATTAAAAAAAAAAATCAAAACAAAAAAAAGTTATATAAAGGCACACTGTACGCACAATATTTTTAAAGTTTTACCACGTATTCACTATAAATTGATATTTTGTGGAGTAATTTCTACAAAAATAATATCAATTTGTAGTAAATAAATAGTAAAAAAAATTAAGTATTGTATATGCCTTGCCTTATATTTATGTTTTCAATTTCACTATAGCGCTTTTTAATCTGGAAACACTTTTATATTTGCAATTTTATTTGATAATTAAGTTCACATAACCCAGTTAGGATTTTTAAGAGAGAGTTTGAATCCAACTAATAAAAGTCTAGTGGAGCACATAAATGAGTCTGGCTTTACAAAACTATGTTATCACTTATACGACAGCGTTTCATGGGAGCCCGCTTGGCACGTTTCTTCTATTCCCTTATCACGTGTTAGTGATTTTTTTTTTTTTTTTTTCCCAACTCGTCGTCGTCTTCAGATCTGATAAATTTTCTGTTCTCGAGAAAATTTTGCCCTAAATCTCGTTATTCAATCGTACATCTCTCTGGGGAGAACGTAGGAGAAATGTCGCACGGTGATACGATACCGCTTCATCCATCTTCTCAATCAGACATCGACGAGATTGAGAATCTGATTAACGAAAGTGTCCAATCAGGTCCCGGTACCGTCCTCGCCGCTCGTCCGCCGAGCCCGACCAGGCCTTCGATTCCTGTTTCTTCCTCTCCGTTTATGCAATCGAACATTCCACCTCTTCCGCCGTCTTCATCATCCGCTCATAAAGTGACACCTGTCCCCGTCCCTCCCCCTCTTCCGGCGGTAAGTTTCTCCGGAAATTCCCAAGGATCACAGAACATTGGAGCGAGCGGTTTTGGATCTCCGCCTAACACGTTGACGGAGCCTGTGTGGGATACTGTGAAGCGAGATCTGTCTCGGATCGTGAGTAATTTGAAGCTGGTGGTTTTTCCTAATCCATACAGGGAGGATCCTGGGAAGGCGCTTAGGGATTGGGATCTTTGGGGTCCGTTTTTCTTCATTGTCTTCTTGGGGCTCACTCTTTCATGGTCAGCTTCTGTCAAGAAGGTTAGGTCTCTCAGATTAATTCTTCTTCTTCTTCTTCTTCATTGGAGTCATTCGAGAATCTGTATTTTTGTTGTGCATATGCTATCTTTCAGCATTTAGTTTCTGTTATGAATTCAAAACTGAAACTTTAGCTTTGGATGGAATGTAGATAGTCTTAAACTTCTTTGCCATAAAATTGTTCTTCAAATGGTGATTTATTGGTCAATTCAGACCTTTTTTAGTAGATGTAGAAGAACAACAAGGGCTTAGGGTTCCTCTAGGATTTCGCCTCTTGTGGCACTGCTTGTCATTTGATTCTCAGGCATTAAGTATTCTACTTTGGATCTAGATTAGATCACAAACTGATTCCATGAACAACAATAGGTGCATACGGTGCATTAGTTTTCCTTGTCTTATTGTAGAAGCATTTGATGTCTAAAACTTGATAGAGGATTTAGCTTGAACTGATATAATCACAGCATAGCTTGCCATATTGAATGTGACCAGTTCATCATAGATTCGTGTGTACAAATAATTTGATGTTTTGATTTAAAAAGATACCGAAAAAGTTAAATGTGCAGTCATTAGAGAACAACCATATCTGTGTTTATGTATGTTCTACCACATCAGTGTTTTCTTCTCGTTCGCTGAGACTTAACAGCTTGAGCTATCCTAGGTTGTCACAAAGCACTACATAGTTGCATACAGATATATCCTTTTATCTATAGTAATTATTCCACTTGGTCTCATTTATTTTCCCTATGATGATTCCAGTCCGAGGTATTTGCAGTGGCGTTTGCACTACTAGCAGCTGGGGCAGTGATCCTTACACTAAATGTGCTTCTCCTGGTAAAACGCCATTCCTCTCTGTTGCTCTCTCTCTACAATGCAGATATTGTGGTTTTGATTTCATGCTTACACGTTGTGTTATGTGTCATCATGAACAGAGTGGACATATAATCTTTTTCCAAAGTTTGAGTCTTCTTGGATACTGTCTATTCCCGCTGGACGTTGGAGCCGTGATATGCATGTTGAAAGACAATGTGATACTGAAAATGGTGGTTGTATCTGTAACTCTAGCATGGAGCTCTTGGGCTGCTTACCCTTTCATGAGTTCGGCGGTTAACCCGAGAAGAAAAGCACTCGCTCTTTACCCTGTCTTCCTCATGTATGTCTCAGTCGGTTTCCTCATCATCGCCATCAACTGAATCCAAATCTGAGAAAGTAAAAAAAAAAGTAAATCGTCACAGGTATTCTCTGGAGCAGCTTGGATAGAAATTTGTCATACACCAAACTATACTGAAATTTGATGATCATGTACAAACATGTTTTTGACCCTAAACTCTTGTCAATATGTGCCTCGCATTATCTGTATTAAATTTACGGTATTTTTTTGGACATGAATACAAATTTTTGTTACCAACTTTACTTTTACATGGTTTTCTCGAGAAACAATAAAACACATGTTTAACAGATCCGTTGTCAATTTACTTGTATATATCCAAATTTGATTTTACTTATTAACGAGAAAGAGATTTATTTCAGCCAGTTATGGCGTCTTACCATTCCAATTTTCAACCAATAGATATGATTCTTAAAACCTAGAAAAATCGAACGACTATAAACAGAGAGTTTCGTTCGCTGTTTCAGTTTTTCCTCTTCTTCTTCTCCGGTGCCTCACTTCAGTTCCTGGTTTGCTACTCTGCGCGGTTCCTCGATTTCTCGGCGTTATGGTACTCTTCAGATTCCTTTCTCTTAAAACTTATATTTTATTATTTTTTCTTGTAATAGATTGGTTTAGTGAAAGCTCTGTCTCTGTTTCATGATGAATCTTGTTGTTGGTTATTGCAAGGTTAATGCTTTGAATATCATGTCAGAGACTGGTGATTTATATCTAGAGCTATCCGAAGATGATCCCTTTTATCAAGAAAAAAAGGTGTGACGATTTCTCTCCCCTTCTTTTATCTTAATTCTCAACTCTATCAGCTAAATTATTTTCTGTTTCATGATATTCGAAAGATTAGATTTTTTTTTATGGAGCAAAGAATAGAAATATTACATTTTTAGTTCTTTCTGGATAATGATTGAGTAGCGTTAATCAGTATAGGTCTTTGTTCATTAGAAATGGTTGAAGATCAAAAGAAACGAATTTTCACGATGTTACATAATTAGATAATATGGGTTTTTGACATTGAGTGGTTTAGCTTTTTCGCTTTTGTTAGTGTCGTAGTAGTTGATCGCGAAATTATGCATTTTCTCATGTTTCATGATTTTCGTCTGCAGAAGCTCTTGAGTTGCAAAGGTTTAGGCGTAAAGGAGACATTGACTCTTAGTGGATCATTGTCTCAACAGTTGTTGAATATTGCTTTCGAAAAGTTGCTTCAGTTTGGAAGAATTGCTAACCTCGATAAGGTAAAGCTATACACGTTCCTGCCTTCTCTTGCTTGTGGTCTTGACTCTTGATTGTGAAGTTGCTTAGATGGTGGATTGAGTGAAATGCAGGTGGAAGTTTATTTTGGTGAGGATGTCTGCACTTCAGCAGGAATTTACAGCGTTAGAAATGAAGTCTCAGCTCTCAGCTGGATCCTTTCACTCATCCCGGTTTCTTGTAAAACGCAAACACAAGTCGATACCTTGGAAGCTCTTCGAGCAGCTGTAAAAAGTAGACTCAACGAGGTTGTTGGAGCGGAAGAGGAGGAGGCTAGAGTTGATGATAGCTATAAATGTGAAAAGGAAAGCAGATTGGTAGAATGGGGTCAGAACAATGGAGTGAAAACCAAGTTGAAGATAGCTCGTAAGCTTAGATGTTTTTCTGTAATGAAGTTAGAGATTCAAACAATGATGAACAGAGATCTAACTGTGTTACAATGTGATTATGAACAGAGATCGATGGCTATGGACGAGGAGCTATAGCTACTGAAGACTTGAAATTCGGCGATGTTGCTTTAGAGATTCCAATCTCAAGTATCATTTCTGAGGAGTATGCATACAACTCCGACATGGTAGATCATTTTTTTTCATCCTGAATCAAAGATTGTGTCAGTTTCATCATGTCAATGTTATATAATGAGTGAATACTTCTCTTCAGTACCCGATACTGGAGAAGATAGATGGGATGACATCTGAGACAATGATGCTCTTATGGACAATGAGGGAGAAGCATAACCCGGAGTCAAAATTCAAACCATACTTTGACTCTCTGCAGGAGAAATTCTGTACCGGTAAGAAGAACTAAATCCTCAATTCTTGTAGCAGTATATTTGTTTTGAAGAGATAACAAACAATGATTCCCTTTACAGGTTTGAGTTTTGGGGTTGAAGCAATCATGGTGCTTGATGGTACATTGCTTTTAGATGAAATAATGCAAGCTAAAGAGGTGTGACAAGATTCCGTCTGTTATCTTTTGGTGCTGTAATCCTTATTACAATTTGATTGTATGGACGATTGTTTGTGTATTTGCAGCTTTTGCGTGAGAGGTATGATGAACTGATACCTCTTTTATCGAACCACCGGCATATATTTCCACCGGAGATGTATACATGGGAACATTACTTATGGGCTTGTGAGTTGTATTACTCCAATAGCATGCAAATCAAATTCTCTGATGGAAAGTTGAAGACTTGTTTGATTCCTGTCGCCGGTTTTCTCAACCATTCGGTATGTTTATTCTCTCTTTTTGGTATGCTTAAGCAATTGATAATTTGGATTTGGTAATTTTGGTGGGTTTGCAGATATATCCACACATAGTGAAATATGGAATAGTAGACGTCGAGACAAGTTACTTGAAGTTCCCACTCTCAAGACCTTGCAACAAAGGGGAACAATGTTTTCTTAGCTACGGAAACTACTCTAGCTCGCATCTGTTAACATTTTACGGATTTGTACCAAAAGGCGATAACCCTTATGATATCATTCCCTTAGGTAAAAAATTTCTGAGATCACTCAATTTTCTTCCGTTTGTTGTTTGCCTAAAACTTGTGTCTGAATCTCTCTTCCTTTGCAGATGTTGATGTCATTGATGATGAAGACATGGAGACTGAGTTTTCTTGGACAACTCACATGTTACGTGGGACTTGGCTCTCGAGCAATCACGAAACCTTCCACTATGGCTTGCCTACTCCATTATTAAACTACTTGCGGAGAGCTCATGGTCTTGCTCACCATTCCGAAACATATGTATAAAATCTTGATCACGTTTTGATACTTTTTCCTACAAGGCATCAGTTACATCTCTTAACACTTAAATTTCTCTCTTCTATTGATTCTTATAAGCTATGGAAGAACCTGGAAGTTGAGATGGGAGTACTCGAGAACCTAAGATCCACATTCGACGACATGATGCAAAATCTTGGAGATGTGGATTCCATCGACAGGTAAGAGTAGTTGTCTTTATGAAATACGAAAACCGAAACAGAGCGAGCGAGTTTCCTTAAATATCATTTTTACAGAGAAAACGCGGATTGGGATGTTAAAATGGCGATGGAGTTCAAAGAGCGGCAGAGAAAGATTGTCTCTTCCATTCTTGATTCATGTTCTGCAGGTATCAAACTGGTTCAAGACTCAGTAGCTAAATCACTGCTTTAGCCAAGCAAGAATGAGAAAACCGGTCTTGGAAAGGAGATGAGAACCGGTTCTTGGATTTGGTTTTAGTGAAATGTATCTCCTTAGCTTTGAATTGTCTTTCAGGAAAAAACAATTAAATAGTCTTTTGAGTTAAACTTTAGTTCAAATTTGAATTAGTCAAATAAAGATGGACAATCTCGGATATAACACATGAAACCTAAATATGTGGTAAGCAAATCAGCAGCTTGAAAGCAATACATCATTCTACTACAACATTGTCGTCATAATCAATTCCATCATCGTCCCCTTGGAGCACTAACTCACCAGTCACCACGCACATAACTCAAACGGATATTTCTCTGTTTCAACATCTCCAGGACAAGGCAACGATCACGGATCATCCATCAGATTCCTTGTTGTACAAAACTCGTCTGATGGAATACAATCATTATACAATTGGTATATAACATAGTTCTCTCCATCGTCGTCATCTGCTTTGTGATAATCTTCAGCTCAGCCATATATCGTAACTTACTAAATTGAGAGGGACTTTCCTCGTTTTCATCTCAGCAACCACATCAGGTAACTTATCATATTGATGCAAACCCATGTGCAGATTGATCATATTGTTAACGGTAAACATTGAACAAATGTTAAAAATTTAAGCAGAAAACGATTTTAAAAAATTTCCCCTTTACGAATTCAACATTTTGTAAAGTTGTGAAGAGATGTTTTTGTTGAATCATTGTTACAAGACCATAGGCTATTGTGGTTCTTGCTCTTACAGGTATAATGTTTCTCCTGTCGGTGCCTTCTAATAGTTTCCATTCCTTTGGTTTAGTAGTGAAAACCGGTTGAGATTTTGATATCATTGACTTTAGGTTTTCTCTCCTCAACACCGCATTTTCTCACATCCATAATCAAGACCTGTTACGACAAACTGGAAGCTGCTATATCTTTTCTAGGACAAAATTAGAAGTCTCGATGTTCAAACCCTTGATACAAAACAGATACAGATTGCAGTTTCTTAATACTCAGAAAATCTTTAAGTTTAATATATATCATAAAATCTTTCTTATCAAATCATTTTATTCGGTAAAGAGATTTTTTTTCTTAATACTCACAGGTCAATGTGTATACACTATGGCACTCAACTTTTGACATAAATATGCAATTTTCATATGATTGCAGTTTTGTTCATAATGACGTTTTGAACACAAAATTCACATTCCAAGAATGTAGAAAATGTGTGTTAAATTCTTGTTCCAGTGTTTGAAAAAGTAAAAAAAAAAAATGACAGTGTTTGAAGATAACAATGTTTTTTGGCAAGATATGAAACCAGCTTTTTGGGTTCACATTTTTTTTTTAATTTGCTAAATCATCAAAAGCTTTCTTCTTTGTTCTCTCAACACACATGGACTTATCACGTATTGAAACAAGTTTTAGTTTGAAGATTGCATCAAATGTAACAAAGTTTTACTGCAAAAAACCGTAAAAAGATTTAGGAAATGGAATCTGTCTCTGCGTAGTTTGTTGTAGCAATAGGTTCGGATGCTGTTGCATTTTGAGAGTCTTGGAGTAACTTCATTTGGTGTTCTGCATGTTCTCTCTCGCACTGACTCACGCCAATGATGATATCAAGCATTGTTCCGGTTGTGCCGAAGAAAACGAGTGGACCTAGAGACTTGCGCTTGATACCCACTGGGATTGCAACCAATGCGCCTAGGACTGAGAATACCCATGTCCCTAGTGCACTGCACCAATAACAACAATCACAATGTGATATACCAGAATATGCTCGATAAACACAGCTCATGTCGTGGTTTAAGCATGACAGTATGAACAAGTGAAAACGACTAGAGTGGCTACATAACCAATGTAGTTCCTAGATCACAAAAACAATATCATAATCAAGAAACAAACACTGAAATTGTGTTCTCCTCTCTTTCTAATGATTAGCAAACAATCAAATTTTTTTTTTGTTTGATTGCTAAAAGCATAAAGTATGTAACTCACTTGGAAACGGTGCACTCCTCGAGGTGTTTCTCATTCTCTTGAGTTCCCATCTTTGATCAGTAAACTGAAATGAAACGATGCCAGGTTGATGTTTTCACCTGACATATCTTTTAAGTCAGATAGACTCGTGAAAAACATCACACCGATTAATCTTCATGAAACCAAGAGAGGTATATAAAAATGTTATAAGTGAATGCTCAACAGATAAACTTAATCAAAGGAGATTTGAGATTTTGAAGTAGCACACAATGAACTTCAATCAACCAGCAAAGCAACTCCAAGGCTAGAAACTAGAAAGAAAAAACACCTTCAAGAGAAAGCAAAAAAAAAAAAAAACTAATTATCAGCTTCATTCAGGCATTTTAACGAATAGATCATGTGCAATCAACAAAGTTTCCTCATAAAAAGACCACATTGTCCAGCTCTTGTGTATATTCGATCTCGAGTATATTAGTAAGAGCTCAATTTTATTGAATTTCCAAAATAAATTCGCGACAACGTTCAATTATTCACCGATCAACAAGGAAAAAAACACAAATTTGGTTCTAACACTGTTTATCTTGATTGAAGGAAAATTCTCCACGATGCTTGCAAAAACCAGATCGAAAAAACAATAAGGAAACACAAAAATCAAAAGAATTTAACAACGAAGAGGGACTGTAAAACCCTAGATCCATAAAAACAATGAGAATTGAGAAAAGAAAGAAAAAAAAGGGAATAGAATAGAGACAGAACTCAAGGGCACGACGGAGATGGAGTTGGCGAGGACAGCGAACACTGTTCTTCGTAGAGATGAGAGAGATAGGTTTGGTCGTATATTTTGAAGTTAGTCAAGGGTATTTTAGTCAGTTACATGAAAATATGACTTAATAACAGTTAACGTCTGTGAGTCAATGCCTAGAATGGTTAGCGATCGATTAAAATTACAAGTTTGAAAATTCAACTTAAATCAATAATTAAATCAAACTTTATTGCTTCAGATTAAATTCTGAGTTGATCACATTTTTTGGAACACTGTTAATTGTGATCAACTCGAATTTGCTTCGGATCTTGAAACTTTGTTTTATCACTGTTAATTGGTTCCTTGAGTTTATTGAGAATGGGATTAATCTGTTTTCTTGAAGGTCTTCTCTGAAGACAGAGTTAGTCAATAATCTTCTAAATAATTATCACTAATCTTCCCAAAAACAAAACCCCAAAGAGAACACACAACAGAGAAAATAAAGAATACAATTACAACGAGTTCTTAGTTTCTTGAAAACTGGTCAAATAAGAAGAGAAGAAGAAAGCTTACTATACAAATGAAGCTCCACAAGAAGAAGAAACCAAACAAAAGACTTCTTCTTCTGGGAAACTGTTAACAACCATCAGAAAGAAACCCTCAGATAACGTTTCTTCCTTTTTCTGGAACCTATTCGTTGTCATCGAGTTCAACAATCTGTGCACGTCTCTGAGCGGCTTTCCTTCTGATGAAGAAGCCCCATCTCATGGCTGATTTGATCTTTAGCCATCCAACAACAGGCTTACCGGAGTGTGAACGGCCCTCTTCGTAATCAGCCATTGAAGATTGACCAAAAGAATGGAACCCAAACCCGTCTTCTTGCATATTCATCGGAGTTTGCGGGCCCCCACCATTCATGCTAAATAGTCTTAACAGCTGCTGCATATCATCGTTCTCGAGCATTTCATTACTTCTGGCTCTAATCTCTTCCTCTGATAAAAACCCATCACCTTCTCTGTTTCCCGTGTTTGACCAATCATTAAAAGGGTTAATCTCGGGAGGAGGCTGAACCAAGTGTTGGTTTTGGGATCCTGTTGGTGGACCCAGCGCCAATCTAGCACTGCAATTGCCATTGATCATGCTTTGTGATTCATGAGTGTTGCTGTTTAGTTGGTCTTGAGGTGCAAATGAAGCGTTTCCATAGTGCATGTAAGAAGTAGTATCAGCTAGCTGAGACTGAGCCGGGAAACTTGAAGCCGGACTCCGGTTGTACACTGATGCTGTAAAACCAACGAATGACTGTTACTTCGGTTTAACACCGAAAGAAAATGGATTTAAGATCTGTCGCTAGTGAACCTCACCTTCACCAGTTATGTCTGAATATGATGTAGAAGGTTGGCTTGGAACAGAAATTGGCATTGAGTAATCTATTTCAGCCATTTTATTAATTTGGTTGAAGTTCATCAGTGACTTGCTGTCATACTCAATAACTTGATCCCAGTTTTCATAAGCTTTCCTCACCAATCCAGTTTTCATAAGCTTTCATAACCCTATACATATAATATATCAACATGTTACTATTTACCAAGTAAGAGAGAAGAAACAAGTGTATATCTATAAGAAGCAGAAGACCCAACAACACAAACCTTTTGGTTGTCAGAAAGAGAATCAGCAGGATAATACTGCTTCCCTGAAATAAGACCACTAAACTCGTAAATATTGTTGAAAACAACACCAACTGAGTCCTCAGGATAGTAGACGTAAAGCATTTCACTCAAAACACATGTCTTGGAATGTTCTTCAAGTGTGGTGCGATCTCGATCAACCTTAATTTTAAGTTTTTGAAGATCAACCATGAATCAAGCAACCAAGACTATTTTTCTCAACTAGTTAGATATTATGAAGATTCTGGTAGTGCCAAAACTCAATTGGTTCATATTGAATCAAGAGATGGTCGAATTTTCCTTCTGTTGGACCATAGAGAGCTAGTTCGACCACCCGAGCAAGTTCAAGAGGCTATACTTGTTTTTGATGATCCAAGGAACGTCTTAGCTCATCCACATACAAGAGATAAGGCTCAAAAGGCCCAGGAAGACACCAAGGACGAGCTGGGCCTACTCAAGGATAAGCCCAACAAGATGAGAGTTAAGCAGAGCCCATATTGGCCCATAAAGCTGAAGGATCGACCACCATGGGCTCTTATGGATGGGTATGGACGTGGTCCAAGTAGAAAAATAAGATTAAAAATAAACCAGCCTGTTGGTTTAATGTGTTTTGGTTTATAATTAGTCATTAAAATTAAACCAGAGAGTTAATTAGAGTAGATTAGATAAGATATATCATTCTGGTATAATCTTGTTAGGATTAGATAAGTTAGTTAGAATATAATAGATTAGATATATTATTCTGATATATTCTTTTAGGATTAGATTAGTTAGTTAGGATATTATTTAGATAGGAATAAAGTAGTTAGGATATTATTCTGTAGATTAATTTAGATAGGATTATCTGCCTATAAAAAGGCTTCACTTCCCCATTGTAAAGACACACATCGAATTTTATAAACAATCTTAAAGCTATTTTGCTTCTTGCTTTCTCTGTTCAGCCTAAGAACATTGACCCTTGATCACTAAAGAGTAGAGTAATCTACTGTGATATTCCATAGCTCTTTGCAGGGTGATCCTGTGCTAGTGGAATCAAACCCCTTCATCATTCACATCAATTGGAGAGTTAGTAACCTCCAATTAAACTCCTAATCACCGCCATCAATCACTTACCTACAAGGGAAGCTAGTAGCTCCCTTCCATTCAAATCATCAATCCGCTGCCTAAGGAGAGCTAGTAGCCTCCTTCCATACCTCTTAATCATCATCATACCTGTCTTCAAGTCGATCCTCAGGTTTAGAACAACCAGGGGCGCACCAAGTGGTATCAGAGCCTCTTGAAGGTTAGGGTTTGTGAAATCACTTTGATTTCAAAACCACCATCAATTTCTTTTCAATTTTTAAGTTTCATAAACAAATTCTTATCTTTTTATCTTTTGTCAGTCAGCTGAGCCTTTTCTGAATTACAAAATGATCTAAAAAAAGAACTGCAAAAAAAAAAAAAAAAAAAAAAAATTCAAAAAAAAAAAACGAAAATCAGACAAAAAAACAAAAAAAAAAAACGAAAATCAAAAAAAAAAAAAAAAAAAAAAAAAAAAGAAAAAAATCTTGCGATCTTTCTATCTTAAGTTTCAGTAGGTTTAGCTCTAGATCTTAGGTGATTGGGCTTTGATCTATTTTGAACTTGTTGGAATAATCTATCCTAGATTCATAATCTATTCATCATATATCCAGCAAATCTACCATGTATTCTTTTGGGAACAAAAGAAAATATGGAGAGAAGGCAAAACAACAAGCAACAAGGGAGAGAGTTTCACCTACCCAAACTGTGATCCTGAGTGAGAAGCAATTAGAGGATCTAACAGATCTGATCTACAATCAAATGAGAGAAAAAAAATTCCACAAGCCAAGGTGGGAAGCGCCTGATCTAAAACCAGTAAGTCCAAAGAAGCAAGTCAACAACAGAGGTCGATCTCTACTATTTTCAGGAAATAGAAAAGATCCTGAAGTATACTTGCAATGGGAAAGCGATATGGAAAAGTGGCTACAATTCAACAAAATTCCCAAGGAACTGGAGTTATCACAAGTGGTCTCAGCATTCACAGGAAAAGCTCATGAATGGTGGTTAAAGGAAAACCCTCCAACTATCTACAAGAATTCAGTGCTAGATTGGAGAGGTCTTAAGGCACGGATGCATGAAGAATTTGTAGAGCAGTACCAATCCACCCCAACCAGAGTGACGTCTATATCACCATCAGCTAAGGAGCTCAAAATAAATAAACATGAAGAAGATACAGAAGATTCCATCTTGCAGACTATCAACAAACCCAAACAAGACATACAACCAATCAACGGATCATACAAACCAGACCCAGAGGAATTAAGCAACAAATCGACTTGTTACAGAAGCTCAACTCATCAAGAAATCACTGAAAAAAAGAATTGGATCAAAATCTATTCAGATGAAGGAGATATTCAACTTCCAAGTCGGCAAACGACCACTGAATCCGAAGGACATAATCGTTTACTTATTGAAGGACCCCAAGAGAACCAGGATGAACCAAGTTATGAACCAACTTTTTTTGGAAACCTAACCCTTCATAGGAGCCTGTCGAATTGGATTCATGTCCAAATTCCTTATGGTTTAAAAGTTATTCAACTTCTAAACCAGGAGATGCTTGGTTTGCCCTGTTTGCAAGCTCACAGATTCAACCACTTACAAACCAAAATTTGGCGACCAGGAGAGGAATATAATCATTCTGGAGATATATCTGATCATCCAGGAGCATTATCCATCATCTTAGAGGGTTTGGATTTGAGGACAAATCCTTTCAAAGGAGGAGGGGATGGTGCGATCTCGATCAACCTTAATTTTAAGTTTTTGAAGATCAACCATGAATCAAGCAACCAAGACTATTTTTCTCAACTAGTTAGATATTATGAAGATTCTGGTAGTGCCAAAACTCAATTGGTTCATATTGAATCAAGAGATGGTCGAATTTTCCTTCTGTTGGACCATAGAGAGCTAGTTCGACCACCCGAGCAAGTTCAAGAGGCTATACTTGTTTTTGATGATCCAAGGAACGTCTTAGCTCATCCACATACAAGAGATAAGGCTCAAAAGGCCCAGGAAGACACCAAGGACGAGCTGGGCCTACTCAAGGATAAGCCCAACAAGATGAGAGTTGAGCAGAGCCCATATTGGCCCATAAAGCTGAAGGATCGACCACCATGGGCTCTTATGGATGGGTATGGACGTGGTCCAAGTAGAAAAATAAGATTAAAAATAAACCAGCCTGTTGGTTTAATGTGTTTTGGTTTATAATTAGTCATTAAAATTAAACCAGAGAGTTAGTTAGAGTAGATTAGATAAGATATATCATTCTAGTATAATCTTGTTAGGATTAGATAAGTTAGTTAGAATATAATAGATTAGATATATTATTCTGATATATTCTTTTAGGATTAGATTAGTTAGTTAGGATATTATTTAGATAGGAATAAAGTAGTTAGGATATTATTCTGTAGATTAATTTAGATAGGATTATCTGCCTATAAAAAGGCTTCACTTCCCCATTGTAAAGACACACATCGAATTTTATAAACAATCTTAAAGCTATTTTGCTTCTTGCTTTCTCTGTTCAGCCTAAGAACATTGACCCTTGATCACTAAAGAGTAGAGTAATCTACTGTGATATTCCATAGCTCTTTGCAGGGTGATCCTGTGCTAGTGGAATCAAACCCCTTCATCATTCACATCAATTGGAGAGTTAGTAACCTCCAATTAAACTCCTAATCACCGCCATCAATCACTTACCTACAAGGTAAGCTAGTAGCTCCCTTCCATTCAAATCATCAATCCGCTGCCTAAGGAGAGCTAGTAGCCTCCTTCCATACCTCTTAATCATCATCATACCTGTCTTCAAGTCGATCCTCAGGTTTAGAACAACCAGGGGCGCACCAAAGTGTCTCCCACATCCTGTTCGACATGCCACTTCCAAGAATCTGAAAAATCAGAGTAAGAGTCATCAGGATGACTATTTCAACACCTTGATACAATACGGGTTAGCGTAATCACGCACTTACAGTCCTTAGTTTCTGAGAGTCTTTGACCATAAGACGCAGGAATTCTTTAACATTGTAGATTCCTGCTTTATTCAGTTTCTTATGGAAAGCCCCCTCCTTTCCAATCTTTTCCAACCTCCAGACTTCATCATCCAAAGCAGGTGGATAATGTTTCTTGTACACTGTAGAAAAGAACCATTAGGCGATAACAAAAATGTTTTCAATGTGACGCCAAAGAGACGAAATCGAGAACTTACACTCTCCACGATGGTCCTTGACGGTAAAAGCTTCTGTCTTTGCCTCGCTTACACGCATACCCTCACAGTAACCAGAAGAGACCTTTAAACCGAGCCTGAATTTTCTGCATCTTATCCAACTCGAGTTGTCTGTAAAGATAAGTTCTCCTAATGTCCCCACACCTTCTTTCAACGTCACCTGCACGTCACCGGTCAAAAGAGGCCTCTTTCCTTGACGCTCTTTCACCAAATGACCTTCAAACTCTTCTTCACTCCAACCTTCATCATCTTCATTGTTGAAATCACCGTCAAGCACAATAACATCGAGCTTAGCAGAAGCTTCAGGTCCTACTGTCAATACATGTCCTGTTGTAGCATCTAACAGTACAAGATGGATCGCAGCACCTTGCTCCCCTTCTATCTTCCCTCCAGTGAACAAAGGAACAGACAATCTAGACCTGAATTGCAGCTGCAGATTCCTTCCACCGATGCCTTCAATTCGTTTAGGAGAAGACCTGTAAACTCAAGCATTACTCCAATCATTCATATCATCTTTTCCCTGGAAATGTAGTTTCGTTTGGTACCTTTCACTAAGTCTTGAAGGACCTAGTTTTGCCAATGCCCGCTCCACCTCTTCGCTTACCTGTTTGACAATGATCACAAGACCAATCAATAAACAAGAGAAGCCCAAGACGCTAAATGGACACCACAAAGCACCAAAATACATGAGAACAAAAGCCTTTTAAAGCTTACCACTCGGCGAAGAATCGGTTCCAAAGACGAGCAAAGTCTCTGTAAACTATCCATCTTCATGGCTTCCACAATTACACTGCAAGAACATACACAACTATCTCAACTTCAATATCCAATTTTCCATGTGTTTTGGATGCCAATCAACACTTAAACAACACTTTCTGCTGCACACAATTATAAATTCCCTACCTTTTTCAATCAATTGCAGACTTATCAAACAAGAATCTGAACTCAGAACAAAACAAATTAAAGGGTTTGTAACTGATACAAGCATCAACATAGATTACCTTGCAAGAGCCGGCCTTTTACGCTCAGGCTGCTGCTGATTATTATCGTCCTCCAACTTTCTCTTTTCTCTCATACTATTAGTCATCTCCATATATCTTGTCTGCATTTCTTTCCCCTAAATTTCCGCAGCTAAAAGCTCCAAAAGTTTTCGATCTGTAAGAACGAGACAAGCAAAGACACTTCACCAATCTCAAAACCAATGACAAGCTCAGAGAAAGAATCACAAATCCAAGCTCTCAAATCTCCGCTTCAATCCAAGCAAGCGAGATTTCTGATTAACACTTGAGCTTCTTCACAAAGGTTAAGAGCAATTAACGGAAAGAGAGAAACTGAAATTCGATTCGAAGGAGAGAGAAAAACACCTCAGAAATGGTTTTTGGTTTGGATAGAGAGAGAGAGAGTTTATCATACAATAGATTACATGAATATAAAGATTTCTATGTTAACTTTACACAACTTCTTTAAACAACAACCTTCACTATTTTAACATATTGTTCTGATTGGTGTATAGTTAACTTCAATCTTCTCGAGGTTTACCAAACATATAAAATAATACAAATACAAAAATTTAATCAAATGGGTTTATTATTTAATGTTTGAGTAAACCAAAAGTAAATTGAAAAGTTGCAGAATGTCGAGTTTTAATAAATAAATTGTGATACAATACTTTTAGTAAAGAGTGATCTTAAGTTAATAAAAACTCCACATTACAGCAAAACCAAACGGGACAATACTATCCATTAGATTCAACCAAGTTCCATAATTTCTCAAAGTTGTCACTACATTGCAATATTACACGATGATGAAGAGAAGAAGGCATTATCAGTTAACTGAAAAAGAACTCAACTCAACATATATTTAGCAAAAGCTTTGGAGATAATCGAAAAGCATCCTCGAGAGTGTGTTGAGAATAGACATTACTTTCCCCTGTTAACATAGAAATGGATGATTGTGCTTTCAATATTTTGGTAGGTGACAAACCAAGTCGCTACATCATAAAGAGAAAGGACAAAGTAGAGATTGTGTTTACTTACGTGTTCATCATCAGAGTTATGTTGTCTCCTTTAAGTAAAATCCTTCCTGCAAATAGGCATTACACGGGTTATTGAGTCACAAGCAAACAAATCAAACGAGAGACTTGTTATCAAAGAGTGAGTTCAGGATAAACTCACCAAGTGGTTTCCTGGTGTTCTTCTTGATGCTCACTTCTTCAGCTTCATCCAACACTAGATTCATGTATTCGTCAAAACCCTGAATTGAAACAAGGAATCAATGAGAATATCATAATCACAAATCTCAAGTTTCTCGGAATTAACATAGACCCATAAAAGTATAGTAATACAAATTGAAACAAGGAACATCCAGCGTCAAGTATGCAACTCCAAATTTTTAAACAATGAGAATGACACCATCACACATCTCAAGTTTCTCTGAATTAGCAAAGAGTCAATCTAAGAAAAGCTTGAATCTTAATTCGAGAAGAATAAAATTATAGCAATACAAATTGAAACAAGGAAGATCCAAAGTCAAGTAAGCAACTCCAAGTTTTAAACCAATGAGAAGAATAAAAGTACCGTGATACCGATTGAAACAAGGAACATACAAATATAAGTAGACAAAAGTTTAAAAAAACTGAGAATGACACAATCATAAATCTCAAGTTTCTCTGAATATGAAGCATAGAGTCTAAGAAAAGCTTCAATCTTAACTCGAGAAGAATCAAATGATAGCAATACAAACTGAAGCAATAACCAAAGTCAAAGTAGGCAGCTACATGTTTCAAACCAATGACAATGACACAATCATACATCTCACATTTCTCTGAATTAACACATAGTCAACCTAAAAGAACAGCTTCAATCATAACTAGAGAAGAACAAAAGTATAGCAATACAAATGCAGTCTAAGTCAGGCTAAAGCGAGGACTATCCCTAAGAATCAAATTAAACTAGAGAGATAATCACAGTGCTAATGTATTCAAACTGAGCAAGGAGTTACATAATGTATGCTCATGGAGCTCTGTTAGCAACAATTTCATAGGAAAAAAATGCGTAATGCAAGAAATTATATGATGACTTACAGTAATTCTTCCTTCAATCCTCAAATCTTTCTGCTCAAATAACCAAATCTGGATCCTAGCTTTCTGCATCATATAGAGAAGACGAGAGCACGAATCAGAATGACCTAAACCACGAAGATCCATGGTTCTCTAAGAAAACTCAGAATGAAGAGAGATTAAGGAGCTTACGCTTTGAAGAAACCTAAATATCAAGTTCTGCAGCCGCGCGAAACCACCGGAAAACAAAGGAAAATTCAGTAAGGGACTAGACAGAGAGAGAGAGAGAGAGAGAGAGTAATCGAAAGAATAAAGAGATGAAACAGAGAAGATGCAAGGAAACGTACGATAGGTTGGGTCATAATCCTCTGAACTTTGGTGCTCGCCATAGCTGCCGACGTTTGAAATCTCTCTGAAGCTTCGGAAAAAAAAACCCTTCTCTGTGAGGAACTCTACAAGACTAAAACCCTAAATCAAGACAGGACTCAGAAATAGGCTGTTTATAACATTTTTATTAAAAATCGGTTTTGGTCCTCGTAGAACTTTAAAATGTAACTTTCAGCCCATACAAAATAATATAATAATTGGGCCCAATTTTCAAATCTTCTTCTCCTTATCTCTTTCATTATCCCTACCAAATTGCAAAAATCACTTTCTCTATCTTGGATGTTGAATTGAATCTCTCTTTACAAAAGATAATCATATTAAATAAGTAGCATCTTGCCTTTGATGTAGAGTTTAAGTTATCCATTACTAGGGAGAATCATCTTGTGAACCAAAGTCTACAACACAAATTAGGATGTAAGACAGAGTAAAGAATAAATCCCAACAAAAGTTCAGCCTTGTTTATTTTGTGTTGTGTTCAAAGCTCAAAAGTAAACAAAGAATGAAGAAAGCATTGAAATTTACCAAAAGATTTAGCTCATATCTTATAAATACCTCAAACTTCACTTCTCACAGCACAAAAGATTTACAAAACCAACAATACCAATAAGCAGCAGCAGCAGCTATCTATTGACTAAATGATCAAATCCAAATACAAAAACAATTAGCTTTTTGTACAAAGAACTCAGCTTCGAATCGCAATCACGCACCATTTATCATTAAAGATTGACAAGGAACTTTTTTAATTTCCACAAATGTCGAGTAATCAGTGTTCATCGGTTGCTTCCATGGCTCGCCATCCATTTGCAAGAACGCATCTTTCCAATCACCTCCTCTTAGCTCAAATCTAACCGCAGCAGCCTTGAAATTGATCACCAAAAACGAATCTTGTTTAGTACAAACTTATGTCTATATGATCATACATTTAACTGATGTATGTCTTTAAGTTACCTGAGCTATGTGCTTGGCTGAGATGAGCTCAGTCATGACAAATGACGCATGCCATCCGTGCTTAAAAGCAAAGATCTCTATCAAACCATCATCACAATGCGCCTCCACAAATCCTCTCTAGGAAAACCAAAAATCAACCGGTTAATGTTAGAGATTTGAGTTCACCTTTGATGAATGAAAACTGAAGAAACAATACCTTCTCTAGATAGTCCGGTTTTAGATTACCCCATGGATGACTTCCGCTTCCATAGCTTTGAAGATTCAATGCCACAATTGATCTCACACTACAAGAGAGATCCATGCATCGGTTTAAGCATTAGGATCATAATTGGTAATAGGTGGAAGAATATATTGAAAGCTGTTTCTTTTACTTTTTCGGGACTGTGATCTCTTCCCAATCAGAGCAATTAACATTCTTGATGTGGATTTTCAATATGTTCCTAAGTCCCCTGCAAATCCAAATAGCACAAACAACAGTTTCAGTATGACAACAAGAAGCTAGACAGGGATTTAACTTGTACACAATCAGAAGAGGAAACAACGAACCTTAAGCCTGGATCACCGACACACGGCGTGCAAAACCAACCCTGAGTGCAACTAAAACCGGAGTAAATAAGCTGCAAAGCAAACTTTGCGTGGTTAATGACCTTGTTTCTCAAACCGGATACAAACAAATGAAGAGATTCAAGTTTGGCTGAGGATAATAAAACAAACCTTGTTTGAAATAGGGCCTTGAGCAAGATATGGTTTAGTGTTGCGAAGATGATGGAAGCCGTATGCAACTTGAGCATCCATACCTATATAAACCCGACAAGATACAAGAATCTGGTTCAAACTATGTTTTTGTGAAGATTTGTTGGGATATTGAAAAGAGAAGAAGTTCATTCATCAAACCTATGCTTAAGTAATTGTAGAACACGCCTTCATAGGACTTTGCCACTGGGGGCGCGTCTACTCCCGCGTTCAAACCCTGAAAACCACAAGAAATCCCGGTTAATTGCTAGACCATGGTAATCTACAAAAGCATATGATGATGAGAAGAACCAAGCCTAAGGGACCAGAGCCAAACCTGGTCAAGTTCGTTTTCCTCGGCTGGTTTTAAAGAATAAGGAGGATCCACCACTTCTCCAGATGGCATTGACACTAGAATCTTCCAGCTGCAACACAATACATAACCAGAGAACACACGTTTTTACGACTATACAAATAGAACAGAAAGCTAATCTGTTTTGGGCAAAACAAAACCTTCTTTTACCTATCTAGTCGAGCAACTGGACCCATGCTTGCGCGATGGAGAGTTCTTTTAACAGCAGATCTCCATGCAATAGGGAACGAACCACCCTGAAAAGAAGAGAAAGAAGAAACAATCTTCAAAGGCAATTCATTAGGAGACTTGTCGTGACAACACAAGAGAGAAGAAAGCTTCACTCACCCAACCAAAACTCCTTGAGAGATCATTTCCTGTACCGAGAGGGATAACTCCAACAGGAGGAATTGGTGACTTTCCATCTTTGTTAAGCTCTCCAAGACATCCAAGAACCCAACCAACAGTACCATCACCTCCTGCAACCTATCAAACCAATTCCATTTCCCACTCTAATTGCTAAAAATGTAAGTATCAAACCAAATCCATTTTACAACCTATAAATATTGCTTGTACTCACCATAATCCTCAACCTTGCTCTGCATTCTTTTGCACATTCATCTCCTTCCGCTGCCACTTTCTCCAAACACGCCAACCCGTATCGAACAAACTCATGAGGCTTCACTTCCGTGAGATCAAACACCTGTTTTTACAGAATCACCAATACAAACTTCCAATATCAAAGCCCAATCAATCAAAAAGACTTTACACACTCCAAATAATTTCCCACCCTTTAAACATAAACTCAGCATTCCAAAAGACTCAAAATGTTCCATCTTTGAAGTCAACTCATCATTCCAACAACAAACAAAAAATCCAACTTTCCCTACCTAACAACTAGATCCAACATCAACTAAGCATGAATACATAAATCAGACACTTAAACCAGAGAATATAATACTTTCACCAATTGATACAAAAATAACAAAAAGATCTGATCAAGACAGAACATTTAACTCATCTCTATACTGAACTAATCCATAGGTCAGGCCGATTGCGTTTACAATCTAAACACAAACACCCACTAAAGTAGATATAAAATGGATTTCAAATCATCTCCAAACCCAATAAAAGAAAAGCTTTTTTTATTTACCGTGACCAGAAACAGAGATTCAGTACAAAGTTTTAACTGCAAATCAAATTGAAGCCACTTAAGAGTAAACCAAAAACCTGTTCTTCGCTCATCAACTGTTGAAGCCTCTCTTTAAGCACAGGACCATGACGACCACCACTTTTGGGATTGATAAAGACAACCATTGGCGCGTGAGGAGCCATATCGGCGACGGCGCCACCGGGAAGAAGCAAATGGTCTGGAATCGCGGTGGCATCTTTCCGTTTGATACAGTCGCGCATGGTGAGACGGAGATACTCAGGCATCATCAGCCTCTGACGCAGCTCCTCCTTGTCTACACCGACCCACGTCAGATTAGCGAGTCCACAGCCTCTCATCGTCGTCGAATCGGCCGTCGATGGCCGTGAAGCGACGAATTTCTCCGTCGGCGCATCCATTACTCTCGCCGGAGAAGATTTTTCAGATAGAGAAGACCCCAAAAATGATTACTTGTCGTCCTGTGATTGGAGGAAAAGGAGGAATATTCGAAACCCAGGTAACAAGAATTGGACTCTGAAAAACAATCAAAATAAAGGGAATTTTTTTTTGAATTTTGACGACTGGGTTTTTGCCGTTTTTCTTCTTCTCTGTGGATTCAAATCAACCAATATAAAATCTTCGTTGACAGTTTGTATTTTCTTGTCTGTTTTTTTGTTTCTTTTTTATAATATTTTCCCAGAAATGTTGAATTTCGAAGACAGCGCACAAGACGTGTGTGCACAATCATGAGTAAACGCAACAAAAAAAAAAGAATTACACGTGGATTTAATTCATGTGACGTCATGAAAATGCTCCAAGGAGACAACATAAGTTGAAGTTAGTGGATCTTCCACAGAATTAGGAATTACTTTGGGTCACTGAAAGTTCGAAAGCTACACTTCGCATCATCGTTGGATTTTTTTTTTATATATTTTTTTTTTTGGCAACAGTTTATAACTTTGTTTTACATACTTTTTAAAGTAAAATTGTCGTAAACTTTGGTTATGTTTTTAATCTTATATTTTGTTTATCTAAGTGTCTTTAATGTGAAGAAGGAACCCACTGACGTTACATCTTCGAAGTAAAGTAGTTTTGATTTAATCACATGTATAACAATAAGATGCTCAACCACCGCATAATAAGATGCTCCACCATCGCATAATCCTTTTTGTTCTTATTAAATAGCTTACGTTATTTTTCCTTTAATTTTCTCTTTTGTACAGCAAAATTATCCAACACGACAGCAAATTAACTTATAAAAGACAAACGGTCTTGTCACCTTGTACATATACATTGAAAAGATTGCTTCCCCCATACAAGTCTTATATATGGATTCACCAAGAAAGTTACTTCTCATTTTTCTTAATGGACGAACTTCGCTCACCGGTTATTCAATCCGAAAACAGATATATCTTGTTGACGCAAAAGCTGTACATACAAGACATCCGGACAAAATCGTCTCCAACACTTGGCACTAAAAAGAGAGAGAAAGACCAGTACCTTGAGCAACAAAGCCATGATAGCCAAAAGCTTTGGTGTGCTTTTTTTTTTAGGCTAAAGCGTGTTGAGCACATTCCAATAGGTACCTTCGAATAATGTGGCTTCGCAAAAGAAGCATAGCGTGTTGAGCACATTCCAATACAGTGAACCGGGGCTTAACTCCTCGCACGTTAATAAAAACAATGTGTACTAAAGTGTGGAGCTCTCTGACGCATCTCTGCATCTGGACCCTGGAGCCACGAACGTTTCCCAGATTTGTCACCCCATAACAAAAGCAAGTGAGTTGTATTTGGAGATTGTAGTTTTTATAGAATATCCGGATAAATAAATTTAGTGATCTGGTTTGCATATACTAATCTTTGCTTTTTTTTTTTTTTATGAAAATTTTGCTTATAAATGATGATGTAGATCATATGTGAGATGTTCAAAATGATTAATTTGGTTATTGGTTTATTATAGCAGACGTAAGAGAACGAACATAACTGTACAGAACACAAATGGATTTATATAATATGTCGGATAGGTCCGCATGCAAAACAAAACTCTTTCATTAATAAAGACATAAAGTATCAAAAATACAATAGGTTATGTGTGAACAAAGAGTGTATATAACCATAATGTTCACCTTAAACTAACTTGGGACATACCATGGGCCTAGATAGAAAGTCGATATCTTAACCCTCGTCCAAGATATATATATATATGATTATCAATACCATCAAGGGATTATATTCAAGACACATTTCAAAATGATTATTTGAATGAGATTAGCTTTTAGAGATTCGAGTTTGATGATTTTCTTGCGATAATGCATAGTTTGAGGCGGTTTGTTTGATGAAATTAATTGAAAAAAAATGAAGAGGAAATATAAATTTCAAACTATGAACAATATGGTTTTTATGTCCAGTTGAGTTATTTAAAATTCATACATTTATATGTGCTGTCCATAATAACTTTTTATATGATGTGAGATATAATGTTTTTGTTTATATAATCCTTTCAAATAACCAGAGCGGTGCCTATTAAAAAAAAAATCAAAACATTGGCTTCTAGTACCTTTTTTATATGTAAAATTTAAAGGGCATATTAACCTAAATAAGTATGATTTTATATAGTTTTATTGGTAAAAATTTTTTTTATAGTTTTTCTAACTTGAACTTATAATATTATTCATATTTTTGGAATTTTTTTATATAATCATAATTTAAATTTTAAAATCAGTTAATTCGAACTATATCTACATCTAAAAATATGTAAATTCTTTCTTGTTTTTTATTTACTTCTTCTTCGTATGTTATTATTTACTTTTTTCTATAAAGTAAGCACTTTGATGGAAAACATATTATTGAACCTAGATCACTATTAATATTTTTAAAGTTACTTTATATTTATTTAGTATTACTCATTCTAAAATTTAAAGTAATTGTAACAAAAAAAATTAGAATAAATATTATTTTTATTAAAATATATGTTATAATTTTATTTCACAAATTAAACGTAAAATAAATAAAAATATATTTTGGTAAATTTTTCTATCGAAAATTTATCTCAAAATATTATTTTTATTTCATTATATGATATTTTTGTTAAAGTATAAATATTATTTTTATTTAGGCTATGACATCAAAAATGTAAGGCACGGTTCTGTCAATATACGTACGTAGCTTTTGTCTATTTAGTTTCTTCGTTTCTGTGTATTGTTTTTCGAAAACGATGAAATTAATAAATATGAATGTAAAAAGATGGATAACATCAGCGATTATGATCGTGAAAACGTGGAAAAAAACACTGATTTGTTTATGTGAAAGATATTACTTGCAGTACCATCTTAGGTTAGCCCAAAGCCTGAAAGATTAATATGAAGAGATATACAACATTGGGCCTCAACAAGGCCTGTACCGCCTGGACCGTAACAAGGCCTGGACCGCCTGGACCGTAAACATCTCATTTTCTGGATTCCATTAGATGAACTAAAACAGTAGCTCAAAAAAAAAATGAAAAAGAAAATAAGAAATCGTTCGTCTGGAGAAGACAGAGGATAAGGATGATAACGGTAAGCGAAGTTTCCTCTTACTGTTCTTCTTCAAACCTTGCGTCTCTGTCTCGTCTCAACCACAAATCATCTTCGAGATTCCGTAACTCTTCTGTGTGCAGAGCAAGCTTCTATGTTCCGACCAAGACCAGGAACAGTAGAAAGGCCAAATCATGGAATCTCGGTCTTATTATCAACTCTAGAAGGTACTTCTTTTGAGATTTCAATCTTAGATCAGATGGGTTCCACTTGAAATCAATTATACAGGTCCTGTTATAGATAATGCTTCTTAAAGTTCTTAACTTTTCACATTCAGAATATGTGAATTCCTACTGATGAAACTAAAGAGAATCAATTTATGTTTTAGAAAATGCGACTGAAGTTTTTAGCTTTTTAGATTGAAACTATGTGAAATTTAATGCTTATGAAACTAAAAAAAAGCTTTTATAGATTTTTAGGACCAATCGGTGTTTCTTAGGTTATCGATGGTTTGGAAAGCACTTAATCAGTATATTTGAGTGTTTTTCCATTCTTTGTTCATCGAAATTTATCAAGAAATGTTGCTGTCTACTCAATTTACTGTACATTGTTTTGCTGATTGGAGTTTCTCTTCAGCTCTGAAGCTTCGATTTTTGATCCGTTGGGCATCAATTCAAAAGAAACTTCTGGTCTGAGTAGCACTTGGGAAAGCTTTCTGAGTCTTTTGTCTCCGTCACTTGAAAGCTCCTCTGGTAGCAAAAGAAATAAGCCATCTTCTGGTCGGGGCGTGGCAGGTCCGTTTGGCTTATAAATGCAACGTACATTCGCTTATCTGAGTGATTTAGCACGATTGATGATGCTCACTCTTTGAATATTTCAGCTGCTATTGAGGACAGTTCCATTGATTTTGGAGATTTCTTCAAAGGGCCATTGCCTGGGAAGTTTTTGAAGCTTCTTGGGTTCTTAGCACTCTCTCGGCTTGGGATATACATACCCCTAGGTGGGGTAAATCGAGAAGCTTTTGTTGGCAATTTGGATCAGAATAGCTTGTTGAGCACATTGGATACATTCTCCGGTGGAGGCATTGGTAGACTTGGTATATGCTCCCTCGGGATTGTCCCATTCATCAACGCGCAGATTGTATTCCAGCTTCTTGCTCAAGTTTATCCAAAATTGCAAGATCTTCAGAAAAAAGAAGGCGAAGCCGGTAGAAAAAAGATTCTTCAGTACACTCGATACGCTTCAGTCGGATTTGCTATAGTACAAGCAATTGGACAAGTAGTTTACCTTCGTCCTTACGTGAATGACTTCAGCACGGAATGGGTTGTTTCTTCTGTCACGTTGTTAACGCTCGGCTCTGTTCTCACTACATATATTGGAGAGAGAATCACTGATCTGAAACTCGGAAACGGCACTTCTCTTTTGATATTCACGAGTATTATCTCTTACTTGCCTGCATCATTTGGTAGAACAGCAGCAGAGGCCTTACAGGAAGGAAACTATACTGGTCTCGCCACCATCGTTGTTTCATTTCTCCTTTTGGTACTTGGAATCGTATATGTTCAGGTAACTATATATAACCAAGCTTTGTTCTTTTTACTGGAATTTAGAAGGTTTCGTATGCTTATAGTCTAATAAGCAAAGTCTTTCAGGAAGCAGAGAGGAAGATTCCGCTTAACTATGCCTCGAGATACACCAGCAAAGCCGGTGGGCTTCAGAAATCTGCTTATCTTCCATTCAAGGTCAATAGTGCTGGAGTGATGCCTATCATATTTTCCACATCATCTCTTGCTCTTCCCGCTACTCTAGCACGATTCACCGGCATATCTGCTCTGAAGAACGTGGCTTATGGTTTGAACCCTGGAGGTGAGTTCCTCTAGTTCTAATGTTATATCAAGTAAGAAGATTTAGTCCTTTGAAACTGTTTTGCCAATTTTACAGAGCCCTAAAAACTTCAAACACAAACACTTGCAGGTTCGTTCTATCTTCCAACCAATATACTTCTCATAGCTTTCTTCAACTACTACTACACTTTCCTGCAACTTGACCCGGACGATGTGAGTGAACAACTTAAACGACAAGGTGCATCGATCCCTCTTGTCCGACCTGGTAAAAGCACTGCTCTCTTCATTAAAACCGTAAGATCCTCTCTCTCCTTCCTCAGTTTCTTCAAACTTCCCATTTTGGTTTATCATCATCGATCTATACTATTTGAAAATCCCTGGCTCTGATTGCAATATCAGGTCCTTGGCCGGATATCGGTTCTTGGTTCAGCATTTCTGGCTGTTCTAGCTGCTGGTCCTGCTGTGGTCGAACAGATCACTCACTTGACAGCATTCAGAGGATTTGCAGGTACTTCTGTTCTGATTCTTGTCGGGTGTGCGACAGATACTGCGAGAAAGGTTCAAGCTGAGATCATCTCGCAAAAGTACAAGAACATTGAGTTTTATGAGCTTGACAAGTATGATCCATGAACAGTTACGTTCTGTTTTACATATCGAATCAGATTTTACTGTGTGAAACTATGTAACAAAGGTTTTGACTTTGATTAGTACATATAATGTCACAATTGTCATGAATTTGCGAAACTGAAACCTTAACCAAGTCAACATTTTCATGGAAACTAATTAGAAAAGCTCACATATTTCAAGACGACAATGAGAATAAACTGTACAAGTTTCTGTTCCTCGTTTTAATCAAAAGATGCTGAAGAATGAAAATAAAGAAGCTTAAGAGCAATCATTACTCTCTTCATCTGACACTTTCTGAATCTGAAATCTGAGACATGAAAACAGAAATCTGAGACAGGAAAACAAAATTGAAAGGAATTCATATCATTTCTATTTTCTTTTCTATGTATAAGCATCTCACATGGGGACAAGCCACCCAAATTGACCAGTTTAAGATACTCTGTACAAAGGCATATAACAAATCCTAGAACCTCTTTTTGTAACTAAGTTTTTCAAATCCTACAATCTTTTAATATCACAACATGAAATCTAAAACAAACCCTTTTCAAAGATCTATGATTTCATTTCGACAATGTCACTGTTGAAAAGTGATATTGGTCTGTTGTTCACCGTCCTTTGATCTATCTGAAGCTGAGGCCAACCATTCAAGCATATTGATAACCTTTGGGGTATCATCGAGATAGTAGTTGGCCTTGCTCGGTTTCTGACCCACCGTACATGCAAATACCTCTGCAAAAGCGATTGAGGAAACATCTTGGTGCTTCACTATGCTATCAAACATGTCTTCATCGGACCGGTCATCACCAATGCACAACAGAAAATCCGGTCTCTTCCCTTTGCTGTTCCTCATCGTTGCTATCAAATGCTCCACCACCTTTCCTTTGCTTACTCCCTGAAAACCAAATTCACGTTAGAATGATGATGATAATGCCAATTACGAGCATATGGTTCATGTATGTATACCTGAGGTTTAACTTCTACGATGTGCTGGCCTCTCTTGACAACAACAGGCTCGTTGGTGAGTACGCTCTCTAGTTGATCAAGAAGCTCCTTAGCTTGCCAAGAACCAAATGAAGGGTCAGCTTCATGGTAGTGCCACACCATTGCACTCTCTTTCTCCTCTATGAATGATCCATCAGTCGCTTCTGTGTAGTGATTCATCACTGGTTTAGCTATCTTCTTCCAGCTTAAATCCGCTGGCAATACACTTTTCTCCCATGGGGAATTACAGTTCCATCTGTGAGAATAGAATCGAAAAGAGTACGTAAGTATTAGCTTTACACAAATGAGAGAGAAGATGATGAACTAAAAGATATAGAAGTACCTAGTGAAATAACCATGTTCAGCTGAGATACCGAGATTTGTGCAAGAACCAAACCATTTGCTGAGAGGGTCCTTACCTCGACCACTGACAATAAAGACTAGATTGTTGGGGTCATCACACAAGCGATTGAGAAGCGAGATGAGATCATCACTAGGCTTTTTATCCAAAGTATCATGATCCATCATTGTTCCATCATAATCCAATAGGATCAACCTGCTGCTTGTTCTCCTATACGCAGGGACTATGGTTTCAACACCGAGTTTCCTGAAATTCGGGTCTAACACAACAACCCTGAACCCAAGACCGAAACCAACTCCCCAGAATCTCTTGTTGTAATGATCTTTGCACGCCCTCTGGAGATCTTGGTCATAACTACGCGACCAGTAGGCCACGTCGTGAGAGCTAATGTACTTGTGATGCTTCTGGTGGCGCAAGTTTTTCTCTTTATTAGACATTGTGATGGCAGAGCTCATCGCATCAGTGACTGCATCGATGTTCCACGGATTAACACGTATCGCGCCACTCAGAGATGGAGAACAACCTATGAACTCAGAAACAATAATGACACTCTTCCTAACATCATCGGGCCCAAAACCTAATGCTTCATCCAAAACAGGGCTCCCTTGTCTAGTCACTGTGTACTTGTAAGGCACCAAATTCATCCCATCTCTCACAGCATTCACCACAACACACTCCGAGATAGCGTAATAAGCTACTTTATCCAAAGTACTAACAGGTCCATTCATAAACACGATAGGTTTATAACCACCAGGTCTCCCAAACTTATTATTGATCTCATCAGCAATCAAGTGTATCTGTTTCTCTACATCTTCAACATCCTTACCTGAACTCCGAACAGGATTAGTAATCTGCACGAGAACTACTTTCCCACGAAGTTCTTGTTTCTGTTCAAGAAGCTGACCCATCGCCCAGAACTTCAAGCTAATACCTTTGAACATATCCATATCATCCACACCCAACATCACGATGTTCCCTTTGAACTTTTCTCTCAATCCCTTCACTTTCTCTACAGTTTCTTCCGAGACCTTAATCGATTCAATCTGCCCCATATGGATCCCAACCGGCAAAATCTTGATGCTCACTGTTCTTCCGAAGTATTCAAGACCAATGTAGCCTCTTTTCGATTCGTAATCGAGACCCAGCATCCTACTGCAGCAAGACAGGAAATGCCTAGCGTAATCGAAAGTGTGGAATCCGATCAAATCGCAATTGAGAAACCCTTTAAGAATCTCGTCTCTCACAGGAAGCGTACGGTAAATCTCCGATGAAGGAAAGGGGCTGTGAAGGAAAATCCCTAGCTTTATCCGGTGAAACCTTTTTCTCAGGAAAGTGGGTAAAATCATGAGATGATAATCATGAATCCAGACGTAATCCTCATCTGGGTTGAGCACTTCGAAGATCTTATCAGCGAAGATCTTGTTAACCTTCGTGTACGCCTTCCAATTCGATCGATCGAAGAGAGATCCTTGAGCTTGCGTCATCGGTAGGAGATAGTGAAAAGTCGGCCAGAGATAGTGTTTGCAGAAGCCGTGATAATACTTGTCGAGCAAGTCACTGGGCAAGAAAGTAGGAACGCATTGGAACTTCTCGAGCAAGAACTGAGAGACGTCTTCTTGCTCGGAGGGCAAAACGTCGGCGTTCAAAGACCCGACGTAGAAGACTTCCGTCTCCGGAGGAAATCCGTCTTTGAGTTGTAAGTAAAGACTGTCATTGTCGAATTCGAAGCACCACTTGTTCGATGAGATGTCTCTGTGAGCACGAAGCGGAAGCTGATTTGAAACCACGATCCGTTTCGGCTTTGTAGCCCACGCGCCGCCGTTTGGATCATTTCCAGCGTCTCCGTCATCGGTTTCGAGACCCGAAAGCTTCGTGACGGCATTGGGGATCCGATTACCCATGATCCGGTAATCATCAGCCGAGACCAGACTCAGCTGGTCTTTCCAAGATTCCGGTATCATATCTCAACGAAGAAAAAAAATTCAAACTTTTGTAAATCGAAAGAGGGTTAAGATTGGGTAAATCGATAATTTTTCTGGGTTTTTTTTTCCGGTTTCATAACATCGAGAGAAGGAAACGAGTAGTTACGAAGAAGAAAAAGAAGAAGAGAGCGTCCATATTGTGGAATTTAAGAAGAAAAAACGGAAAATTTTCGGTGAGGATAAGAACGAAACGAAAGAGGAAAAAAAATAAATTAAATCAGAAATTTAAAAATGAGGGTGTGGAATATATGGACGGTCTCGATTTTCTCTAAATGGAAATGGTTGGTCAATCGGAGCCGTTAGATGAGCGCGTGTGTGTAACTCGAACCGACTTCTCTTTTTAAAAAGGAAAAAAATCTTGAAAGTTATTAACCCTAATTACTGATTAGTTGCTCTGAGCTGTTACTTCTCCATTCTCCATTCTCCAATAATATTTCCATTTTTTATAACCTATATGGGAAATAAATATTTACAGCTATTATCTTTCCATATATACATTATTTGTAAAAATATTATTGCTGACGTGGATTATTGCCGCAAACCGTCTGTTTACTTTGAAACAGATATCATTTTTAATAGATGGACAAAAGCTGGTCAGTCTATGTAACCTTAAAATTGAAGGGGAAAATATATTTTTATAGATGAATAGACTTTTTAATTAATATATTATATTTACTTATTTGGATTTCTAAATCTATTCTCAATAACTCCCACTTAATTTCATTATTCTTGAAAAATAATTTCTTAGAAACAAAATAATGAAATATCACTATTTTAATTTTTTACAAATTTTAGGAAATGCTCATATATTTTGAAAAAAAAAAATTGGAGCAAATTTTCTATATTTTCTATACTTTATTATTTGTAAGTATATATAAAAAAATTAAGAGTAAGAAAAGAAATCAATAACATTTTAAGATTTAAATCTGTATTTAACATGTAAAATTTATTATATAAAAGTCTTATCTCAGCATATTCTACAATTATTCCAATGTTAATCCATATGAAAACAAATATAGATTGCAAAATACGTATACTATGAACAGAATAAATGAAAAATATGTGGAATAGATAGAATAACACAATCAAAAAAAAAAAATTACTCATACTAACAACCAACAATTTAGCTTAATCCAGTTAATTTTATCAGAAACTAAACATACTATACAGTTATTGTTTGTTAATGGATAATATTCACTACAAACTTTGTTAAAGATATCTCAAAAACATTTTTTCCAAAAAAAATAGATTGTATGATTTGCTCTATAGACAAAAAGAAAAAGAAAATGAAGTTAACAAATTATGCTTGCCGCAACAGGATGAGTCCAAAGTTCATATCCATAGTAAATAAAATTAAAAAAAAAGGTTAGATTATGGTGGGTGGATAATGAAAAGCCACGTGGCAAACATGTAGAAGAAACGTGGCGTGTTAGGGTGGGAAGAGGAGATTGGCAAAAGTCCCGAGGCATGTGGTTCTTTGTTTTCTGACTGATGACGTGGAAAACTTTCGCTATCAACGGCAGCAATGTCAGCCAATCATCTTTCAACACGTCATTCATCCTCTCCAGGAACGTTTCAAACTTTTTTTTCCCGTTTTTCCTCGTTTCAACGGTATAACATCGGTGGCCGACTTCGATGTGAACACGTTGGCATCATCTAATTCCTCTTTTTTTTTTTCCCCAAATGTTCAACAGTTTCATATAAATTCATAATTTTCCCAACTTTTAAATAACACCTAAACTTGCAATTCATAATTTTCCCAACATATGTTCAAACTACTTTTGTTTTGCAATTTCAATTATTAAATGATGGATTTTAAAATTAAAAGGAGATTTTAAAAGTTCTAAATTTCACAAATAGGTTTCAATAGTTAGGTTTTGATTTACTTTTTTGGTAATTTATTGATTAAAAAAAAATCAACACTGTTTATAGTTAGACTGGTTTGATGTAATTACTGTTAAAAATTTAGGTTTAAATCTGGGTTAAGTTTTATTTTTTTAGAAACATAACTTAACAATATAAATGAATATTTCTTTTGTTATATAAGTACATATACTGACGAGAAAAATATTAGTAATTTTTTAAGTTTTAATTTTTTACAACACACATATTCTAGAATGTTGGTTTTTTGTAACTAAAAGTTACTAATTAAAAGTCTGTTAGTTTTGGATTGAGATTACAATAACTTTTTAAAAATCTCAATGGCATTTTAGAAAAGGATTATATAGGAGGTGTAGTAACTATTCTTGACGAGTATTTTCAATTTTATGCTATGCAGTAATAAAAATAAAAAAAGAGCGATTATTGTATAATTTATTAAAAGAAATTAAAATAAGAGAAGTTGTGTAACTATAACAAAAACCTACAGAATATATGAAGATTTTGTTTTAGAACATTTGCATAATATATAAAGTTGCTATAAAAAAAAAATAAACAACAAAATTAGTAAATAATTTGGGTGATCAGTTTATTCCAAGGTAGCTTCAACAATAGCGTAAGATGGAAACTTGATAAAAATGAAAAAAATGAATAAAATGAATAAAATTTGAAGTTTAAAATCTATAGGACAAGATAAGAGCGTGGGGAGAGAAAAAAAAAAAGAAAAGAAGAGAGGACTTATCCCAGAAAACCATTGTCCTAATTGTGGGACCCGATCTGATCAGCCACGTTGTCTAAAAGATTTTCTTGGGTCCCACTTTATCTATATCCTCTTGAGATAATCCTTTTTTTTTTTACTTTTTTTGTTTTTATTTGGAATATTCTTTCTCCTTTTTTTGACTCTTTTTTTTTTCCTTTTAAATATTGTTTTTTTGTTAGATCCTTAGAAACATATTGCCAATCAATTGACCGTAGCCGCCGGATTTTTAGTCTTTCAAAACTTTTTGCATGCCAAGTTCGGTAAATATACTCTCATATTGTGGACCCATTTCAAATGCTTACGTGTCAACCTCATATTATCGTGTCCCAGTGATGACAATTTTTTTGTTTTTCTTAAATTATCGTGATTAATATTTACATAATTTTCCGGTTAAATTTGAGATAAATTATCAGCCACAATAAATTCTAACCATTTATGTTTATTTTCTGTAGCAAATGAGATATTAATGCGAGGAAGAAGAGCAAATACCTAAGTAGAAAATGGATTTTTAAATGATAAAAATATTTCTTTTTATCATATCCCGTTGTTTATACGATTAACTTTTCTATATAATGGGATTAGTTGTACGTGCGTACGTTCCCATTTTATAATATATCATAGTATATGTGAATAGAACCAAACTTACATACATGTTCTCAAAATAATCCAACAATTATATCCATTGAATATCGAACGTAAGTTTGACAATGTTTATTTTAATTCAGCGTTTAGCTCATTTGCTAACAATATTTATTTGATTCTTTTTTTTAAAAAATGGAGTCTTTATTTATTAACTCGAATCTCTGTTGTTGACGTCTGATTATAAGAAGTGGATAATGTTGCATTAAGATTTGTTTGATAAAACAATAATAGTGAGATACAAATGTTGAGGACGACTTTCTTTGGTCGCGACATGTTATAAGTTTTTGGTCAATGTACAACGAAACAAGACGAATCATGACTCTTTTACAACTAAATAAGACTGTATCCCAAGTCTAACGTAGAGACAAGGTTTATATCATTATATGTATATAATATGTAACAGCTAATCGATTAGTCACTACCCAATTAATCTGTTGAATAGTAGTATTCAAACTCTCTTTTTATTATACAAAGAGGTCCAATTAAGACTACGAATACACACATTCACGTGATATCTGAACTGATAAGTGATCCAACTAGCTAGATTTATAGCATTAAATTATCGATTAAAATATTTTGTTTATATGAAATTTTAGTTTCAATTACATTCTGTTTTGGACGAGATCTTTTCACAGGAAGTTCGAGGTTTGATCCCCTAAAATTATCTTTATCCAAAGAATTAAATATTTTTAGAGACACCAAAAAAAAATATAAAGAGACTTATGTGTTTCTAGAAGAATATATCTAGAATGGATTTGCGTCTGAAATACTAATGCTTTTTTACCACCTTTCTGTTTTTTCCTTCTCTTGTGATTAATGCTTATGTGCTCGAGAATATTATTATACCTTAGCGAAGTAAGTATATGTCCTTTCGCTATTTTGTTATTTTGTAGTATTATTCATATATATATATATATAACAAGATAGATCTAGCTTTATAGAAAAGGGACAAAAATGATAAAGAAATGTTCACAAAAATATCAGCTACATATGGACACAAAAGCAGCATCGTTCCACAAAAATAAAACATACTACTATTATTCAGATATTCAAAGATCCTTTGAAGGTAAATAGACAATTATATATTGTCACAAAACGATTATACACGATCTCAATGTTAATTATTTGCATATGAAACTTGTGGCTTTATATATTCTCGGATGGCAACAAAAAGGTATTATTTCGTAAGATTGAAAGCTTATCCAACAAAGAAAAAAAGATTAAAAAGAAAACCAATGAACGAAGGAATGACTCATTCTCAACCTTAATGTATACATTTATTTTATTTTGAATTCGATTATAAATAATTGAATTTTTCTAGTTTTTTTTTAACACGAATTTTTCTAGTTTTGAAGAACATTCTCTCAGAAACTTTCACGTGATTATAAGCTTTTATTAATATTCATTGAACCAATATCTTATCCTTTAATATCTCACAATTTCCGAGATTCTTCTCATGTTGAGATAATGTTATTTCTGATGATCATTAATTCATTACGAATACTCAATGGCATCCTTTAGAAATTTAGCACGTAATGTTTCCAGCCTAATAGAATTTTACAAGATTTTATTTTTCTTGTCCCCAAATATAAATACTAATTTGTTCTTAGAAAAATATAAATACTATTTGATTACTAATTATTAAACTTATATAATGAATTACTTTTTCATTGTTATAGGTGAGCAGTTTGCATCAATAACTTTTGTATGATGGTCCTACAATTTATAGGAAAATAAATGTGAGAACAACTACAGCTGATATTATAGATTTAGTGGGCCGGATTTAATTGGGTTCATACACATTATTATGTGAAAACAAAATAAAGTTTATTTCCTTTATTTTTTTTTTGTCGGTTTTCTAGGCTATTCTCCTACTTAATTATAATTCATGTACTAAAACTTAATCTGTGACATTTTCATCATTTCATGTCGGGTGAAATTCAAAGCGGCATCTTAATTTTGCCGTATAGTCTGTAGACAATCGCATGTGAAATGTTTTCACATTGTTTGGACAAGTTATTCAAAAAGTTTTGCCTTAAAGGCTTTACACATATATATCTAAATGATAATCTAACGATTGACTAATCATATTTCGTAAGAGACTTAATGGTTTAATATTTGACCTATGACGTTGATATAACAATATATAAGTTAAAATTCGTGGTTTTTTTCATCATTTCAATATATAAGAAAAAAGCTTGCAGATATGATTTTCTAAATGACTTAATCCAAATAGAATATGGAGAATTCAACTGGAGTGGTTTTATTAGAAAAAATCCCACGAATTAAACCACAATTATGATGCTTAAAATTGTGATTCTAATCATATATTTATTTCAGTTATTTTGCTTTATAAAATACGATATATTCAGTCGGAATCATGTGATATAATGTTGATCACTTATGAAATTCATGACACAAGTTTAGGATTCCAACTCAATATTCTTCATTGACAAAAAAATACGATATATTCATATATAATTTAAAAATATAATTAACCATAAAAAAAATTAATATATAATATGTCAAATAGCATAATTAAAAACAATACATATCGAATATATAGAGTAGGCTAAAATGCATTTCTTTAAAATGAGGAAAATGTTGGACAATTCATTTTTAAAGTTTGTTCATAATTAAAAGATGTAAGGGAATACTAAGCAGAAAATCATTCACGTACAAGTTTTTATACATATAATTTGTGGGACTCTTCAGCCGAAGACGTATAGTTCTAGATTTGAGCTAATAATAGCAGACCATCCACTAAAAATAAATCATCCATCAAACTCTAGAGTTATTGGCATACCGCATATACGAAAAATAACCTAATAAACCAAAAACATTTTTTTAAAAAAATAATAGACTTGTTATATTAATGTTTTATTTTCTGTTAGAAATATGGGTAGTATTTAGTATCAAATACAGGTATCATCTTATTATCTATTTTTAGTGTAGCTATACGAAGTTATTTTTATTTTTTATTATTCAAACATAATTGCATTTTCCCATAAAAACTGTAAAACTGTGTTTTCTCATCAAAAATATAACCTACCAAAATCGTAAATTATGTTTTCTATTAAACCTCTAAAACCATATTTTTAAAAAATTTAAAAATATTTTTTTTTCCAAACCCGTAAAATTTCATTTTCTCGCAAAAACCATAAAATTACGTTTTTCATAAAACCGTAAAATTTTGTTTTCTTACCAACTTCATAAAATTTTGTTTCTCCATAAACCTTAAAACTATATTTTTTTGTCACAACCACAAAATTATATTTCCTGTCATAACAAAAAAAAAAGTTTTCATCCAAACCGTAAAAATATATTTTTTGTAAAATATAAATTATATTTTCCACTAAATTCGTAAAAATATATTCTAAAAAATTATAAAACTGGATTTTTTGTTAAATCATCATAAAATTAATATATATATATATATTTAAATATAGTTATAAATATTATTAAAATCTATCTATTTATATATAGTAATTTGTTATGTTTTATCCTAATATGTTTAATTAATTGCATTTAGATTCTATTCAAAAATATCAAAAGAACAAAATAGCTTTCAGATGTAATATTTTTAGATGTAAAAATCAACTTTAAAAACGAATAACATTTAGATGCATTTGAATACCGCATCCGCAAAATCTAAAACATCCATCTTAATCAAACTGGGCCTTAAGGTTAATCCTCGATTCACAAAATCAAAACGTGAATTGGGCTGACCCAGAATTTAAAGAGTCCCAGTGGGCTTGTCCGTCGTTACAAAAGGAATTAGCTCTTTTTTTCATTTTTCTTTTTAGGAATAATTTTTACGAATAACACAAAAGGAATTAGCCATTCCAGTAGTGCAGACGTGATAATAGCATCATCAAACATATTCTTAAAACATTTTTTTTGTTCAACAAACATTTTCTTTTTAAGCGATTTAATCAGCTGCCTGATTAGTTTCTTTAGCGAGTTTAATGATCAGACTACTCCTCTTAAAGCATTTTTTAGTTCTTGGGGATACCACCATCAAGGAGGCCCAGTCATCTTTTTTTTTTTTTGCTTCTTATTATTTTTTGTTTTTTATAATCTAGCTACAAAGAAAAACAGAACTGACAGAAGAAGAAGTGAATATTCCCCAAAACATAACTGATAGAGAACTAGTTTTTGTGAGACAAAACCCTATAAAAAGAAAACTAAAACAACATTAAATCAACAAACATCCAAAACGAAGCAATTAAAAGTTCAAATTAATTCAAAAGAGTTCGTTGTCCAGTGGTACATAGAGGCGGGAGTCTCTCCAAAACCTGGGTTCGAGTCTCCGGTAACACTTTAAGTGATAGTGCAGTTGGTAAGTCGTTACCTCTGAAATTCCCAATATCACTTCACAGTCGGGATTCGATTCCTGCACCTTACTCAAGATGGATCACTTAACTGTATGAATGTGGTATAACCACTGAGATAAACATAAAAAAAAGTTTCAATTAATAAACTTTTGATTTTCAAAAAGATCCATAAATGAGATTTAATGTTGTCACCCTCGGTCCACCACACAATAACATCAGCTTATAGTAATAGAAAAATACATTCTCAGGATTAATATACCAAAACTTCATAACCCAGTTATCTTTGTAAATTTATCTTTTATAATAAATCTTAAAATATTATTATAATCCCCAACACATCTACTAAAGACATTTATGATTTGTTCAATGTATTTATTATTATGTCGGTAAGTTCTACAACCTAAAATACAATTGATTGTAATCTAGTGGGTTTGTGAAATTTTGATCGAAATCATATGCAGCAGCATAAACGGTATAAGAGAAGAAGCAAAAAATATATTGCTAAATAGTCAACCAAACCTTTGATTATTCTTTTTCATTACAATAATTTACCAAATTCCCAAAACAAACAAACAATCCATTCATCAGATTATACAATATCATGCCCGTCTCTTTGAATATTTCAAGGCAATGCTCCCATAAGCGAAGTGGAGGGTAGTTTCGTATATTCAACATCCCTGAGCGACTCAACGTCTTGGCCGTGGAGGCTATGACATTGGAAATATGCAACGGTGTAAGTCACAAGTTGAAACATCCTCACCGCAAAGATTGATCCAACAAGGACCAAACTGATGGTTAAGGCAACCGCAAACGAACGTGTCAAATCGACCAGACTCACGATCTGAACTAAACCGAAGCACAATAAACCGAAGAAAAAATTCAAGAGGAATAGTTTTGGTTTCATCCCTTTAACAATCTTTGCAGCTTTCCCCAAAGCTTGGATCCCATAAGTTTCCTCGAGTACCGATATGACTATAGATAGGTACCAAACGATAGCTAAATAGGACTCGAACAACGCGAACAGAACAAACAAAGCGCCAGACTTGGCTCCCAAGGAACCAAAATTTGTAGATAACAAAAGGAGAGGGAAAAGGATTATAAAGAAGAGAAACCAATAACCAAGACTGAAAAGAGAAATGTAGAAATAGGTCACAAGAGGTCCCTTCCAAGATTTAAGGGTCAGAACCGGAAAATCTTTGATCTTGACGTTCTCTTCTTTATGAGTAATAGCCGAAGCGTGGACGATGACTAGAACGGATAAAAGGTTGATGATGAAGGAGACAGCTGAAAAGATGTATGAAGAAACGACAAATTGGCGAAAATCTGCAAAGACTCTCATAAGTTGGGCTAAATATTCCGGGCTGCTTGTATCTATCATCGGTAACAAATTTAATTCTTGGATCAAGTTTGTTATCTCGGGTTTGATGGCAAGGACGTTGAACAAGCAAACTAAACCATTGAGCAAAAGAGGGAATACCAAAACAGAGAACATCAACTTCTTGTTCTTGACAAAGAGTTTGCGGGATTCGTTTAAGATACCCACAACCTCCTTTGGAACATTCAAGAACGATAATCGATCCATGGGGTTACAAGAAAGAAACAAATGAAAAAGCTCCTTGGATATTGGTTTTGGAAATGATGGTGAGGGTTTATATGATCATACATTCATACCCATCTGCTTATATACTACTAACCATAAGACTGATTGATTGATTGATTGACCCACTACTTTATTTGACTGAGTCCAAGTCTACAGAGCCACTAGATATCACCTATTTGATCCGAAATCAAAAGAAAGAAACCAAGACTTAGACAAATTCAAGGCCAAGAAACCGAACCAATATAACACGTCGAAGAAAAGTCTAAGCATGACTTCCTGATCGCGACATAACTGGAGATGTTAAAGAGAGGAAACAAGAGGTAACATGTTCAACATTGCAACTGCCCTTTCTAATCAAATGAACGTGATCAATACTCACTTCATAAATTTGTGTTGAAATGGTCAAGCAAAACCGTGTAAAAAACGAAACGTCTACATCTACTGACATCTTATTAGAGACCTTAATGATTCTATAAACCAGTGAAGCAATTGGTCTCCTCAAGGGAACAGTCATGAATTGTAATGTTGAATCCTTATCGAATTCAATAAGAGAAATCAACACATCGTACTGTTTGACCAAATATTAAAGAAACAAAGCTTCAAACATTGCTATTAGTAATATGATTATAACAACTTTCTAATTCAATCGTAGTTGAAACAAAACAGAGCACTTACAAATCTAGCAAACTACTTCTTCTTCGATGACCAAAAGATCTCCACAATTCTCCTTGTTGTGCGTCTTCTTCCCTCATTCTAACACTAGCTCTGCAAATTGGGCAAGTCGCGGCTTTGAGCAACCAAGTGTCCACACAATTCCGATGGAACACGTGTCCGCAACCGGGAAGATACCGACACCATTGTCCCTGTCTGAATCCATCAAGGCAAACCACGCAATCGCTTCCGTACCGTGTGGTGGGTTCGGAGAATTTGAATTGTGGAAGCTTTTTCACGATTCTGGAAGATAACCCATCTGAGGATTCGTGTCGGCGATTACGGCGGCGACGTCGTAGGTGGCGATGGAGAGAAGAGAGGAGGAGAGGGAGAAGAAGAACAGAGGCGATGCCGATAAGGAGGAGGAAGAGAGAGAATATTGAAATCATGATAACACCTACGAGGAATAGAGAGAGAATCCTTGTTTTCGGCTTTGGCGGTGGTGGAGACGCCGAGGTAGACGGTGGCTCACCGGAGATTCGGTTATCATTGGTCGGAGGCATCGCAAAACTAAAAATCTCCTTTTTTTGGCTCTCTCTTGATTTTTTTTTTTTTTTTTTGTGAACTGAAATTCTAAACCAAATATATTTCTAATAAGGAATATGACGCAATCCAAAAGATTATAGAGAAATTTTCAATTTTTGAAGTGTGCCAATTTGAGAAACGAATTTTTCTAGTAAACTTTTTTGGCTAAAAACACTTTTAATATGGTTTTGTTTTGGCTCCATGTTGGAAATTTATAACGGATGCGTATGGAACCATATAATAATACTTCATGTCTAGAAATATCTTGTTATCCACAAATTTTAAATATTAGAGAATTTGCATGCTATATACAAGCAAAAACTATTAAATGTTCGTATTTGTATGGTTGAAAATAAAAACGTATGACAATTATAATTTTGTTATATATTTGCAATAATTTTAGGTAGACTATATGTAATGTTAAATGAGGGTTGTTTCGTGATGGCTGGAAAATGATTTTATCCACTTTTCTAATTGTTTAGCATGTTTACCACATACCTAAATATCCACTTTGTTATGTATATTCATTTAATTAACTCTAAATATTATTTTGAAAGAAAGAAAAAATATAAGACCACTTTCGAAGACCATAAGTATATTAGTATGGAAAAGGTAGAATATTCGGACTTTTATTTAGTGTCAAATATAATATTCTTCTTATACAGTTATCCTTGAAGGTCTATGATACAGCTACGGTCTAAATACTGAACAAACTTATTGATCTTTAGTTTTCTTCAAAACTATGGATATAATTACAAAATTATGTAGACTTTGATTGGTGACCGTTTGATAAATCAAATGAAAGGAAAAAATGGATTAAAATTTCATTTGAAGAATTGAATAAAAAATAAAATAAAAAAGGAAATAAATAAACTAGTTCAATTTATTCCTTATCAAATATAAGGAGAAAATTATTTTTTTCATTCATTCCTTAATTCATGTGGAAAAATGAAGAATGGAGTGGAAACCATATATTCAAAATTTAACCAAAAAATTTATTTTAATTGGTACCAAATTTGAAGAATACAAGTTTTCATACTCTTTCCGTTTTCGTTTAATTGTTGTTTTAATTTTTATAAGTGTCGTTTTTAATTTTCAATGTAAAATTTATTATTTTTTAATATTTTATGACTATGTGTATTATGCATCATATTTTATTATGAATGTTAAAATAGACGGTTGATATCAATACTTGTGTAAATTAAAGTTTGATCTGAGTTGAGTTGCGATAGTTATGACTAAATTTTTTTAAGTAAACTTGCTTATCTTGTGTTATAGAACTATTAACTTGAATATTGATCTTGATATTTGATCAGCATGGTTTGGCTTTGAGTTCTAGAATAAATCACTTTTTTTCAGTATGCTAATTGTTTGCTTGAGGGCAAGCAAAAGTCAAGTCTGGGGGAGTTGATATAAGTACATATTAAGCTAGTTTAATCTTATATTTTATATGTTTTAACATCATTTTGTTATTCACATAGCATCATCCTAGGGTACTTTATCTCACTTGTGCATTTTAGTGTTTATGACTATGCATTTGCATATTTGGAATGTTTTGAGTTCTTTTCAGGAGTTTTGGAGTTTTCCGAATAGTGATCATGCAATGAAATCGAGTAGAAGTGAAAATGAGGCATGAAACAAGTGTAAATGAGCTAAGGAGGAAGGAGATTCGCCAGTATTCGCAACTACTCAAGTCTATGGGAACATGCAAAATCGACCAAACAGAACATGATCAATCGTTCTCATCTAGGATCGATCGATCTTAAATCTTGATCGATCGATCGCCATCCAGACTGACTCTACAGACGTTTCTCAGATCGACCTCGAGACCATGCATTTTCAAAATTGACATTTGAATCGATCCCTTCGTTGGAACGGTCTATCCTTATCATCGATCGACCGATCACCTTCAATCAAGATTCTCCAAACGTTTCCAAAATCGATCATAACCTTCAAAATCGACCGATGATTTCCAAACCGGTCAATCCGAGTTGATGATCTGATATCGTATAGAGGTTTGTGCCCGTTTGGCCCATTTAGCCGGATCCTCATGCATATATTGGTATTCATAACCATATGTTTATTTGACATCATGACAAAGAGATATTTGTCTCTTTTGTAAGAAATGTCACCAAAGCAATTTTGTTAGTCATACATAACGTGACTAGTTTTATCTTTATAGGTCTTATCTGAACAAACGATCTGATCAAATAAAATAACTCATTTCAAAACAACATGTACTCTTCACTCGCTTAAGTAAATCACATAACTAGTAGCAAAGATAGTGGTTTCTCATTTACAGATGAATCTGAACCTAAAAGTTCGATGTATTATTGTTTTTTTATTTTATTTTGAATATCAAATGTGAAACTCAATACATGAAGTTTTCTGAAAAGCGACCGAATTGCCTAAAATCGCTTGTGACTACCAAATCTCATAAACTTTTGCTAATAAAGAAAAATACTTTTTTAGAAAATGAACTCTAAATTTCAAACTATCTCTAGTTTCTAGGAAATTTCTTTTGTGTAATACAATCCTAATCATCTCTCTGCCGAAAAAATGCAAAACAAAACAATAAAATCAGAATTTAAAATTCTCTCTTTCCTTGGAATTTTCCTTTATAAAACATAATGTTCATTATAACTCACCCGAAATTTTAGGTGGAGTAAGAAAAATACGCCCCATCTGCAATCATCACAATGTATAATGGACGACTTGAAGTAGACCAAAGACTTTGAAAAGTCGAAGTCTTTGAATTAAACAATGTAGAAATTATAAAAACTCGCTGCTCCCTCCTAGCTTCATTATTTTACAAACCAGCAAGAACACATAATAAAGCAAATGATAAAAATGGTACTAAAGTTTGTCGTAATGGTGATAGTGTTTGCACAAATCTTAGCTCCAATCGCTGAAGCTGCTCAAGGAAGAGCTGTCTATTACGACCCTCCGTACACTAGTGCGTATATTTATATATATACAATTATACATATCTATGTTTATATATTATAAATCATTCATTTTAATAAAGTATATATAATAAATCATTGGTTACAAAGACATGATGTGATTCAGGGTCTGCTTGTTATGGAAGACAATATGAAACGATGGTGACTGGAGTCAGGAACAATCTGTGGCAAGATAATCGAGCTTGTGGTCGGAGGTACAGGGTTCGATGCATTGGTCCTACGTACAACTTTCCCGGAGCGTGCACGGGACGTTCCGTAGTCGTCAAGGTAGTCGATTTCTGCCGGGAGCCTTGCAATGGCGACTTTAATCTCTCTCGTGACGCTTTTCGAGTCATTGCTAATACTGATGCCGGTAACGTCCGCGTCGAATACACTCCGTAAGTTCCATTCCAAAACTTATGCATCATTTTTATCTCAAGTCTTTATATTAATATGTAACAGTGAAACATTATTATATATTTATAGATCGACCGTTTTTTCAAACAATCACGACACTATATAAGTAAATTAAGTATTGAAAAATTGATATACTTAATTTACAATTTACTAATTTATCCTATTTTTCTCTTCTGCAGGATATGAAGTTGATACACACTATATAAGTTGAAGAGTTAATTGATTTCGTGGTACTATTTATAATAAATCGAATGGAACTGATGTATAATCTTGCTAAATTTTATATGTATGGATGGTCCTTTGTGATGAAAGCTTTGTGTACTTCAAATAAGAATTTCAACGTTTCCTACTAAACTTATATTTTTACAAAATTTTATATTAATTAAGTAATAGACGGATGGTTTACATCGACATCTCTATTGTAGGGTTAAAAATATTTACAAACCTATAACAATAACCCAAATTACCACATAACAAAAACTAATAATAATAATAACACAAATATTTTTCAATTAAGAGTTAAGAATAGTTTTTTTTCTTTGGTAAAAGAAGAGTTAAGAATAGTTTGATTGAAACCCAATAGTTTATGATCTGTCAAACCCAACAATAATTATTATTATATATATCTATATATATATATATATTTCTTTCTTTTTTCCAAACAATATAAACTCACTACTTACTTTGCAAGATCTGTATTTCCTTATGCATTTGAAAATTTGATATACTTAATTCACAATTTAGACTATTTTCTCCTTTTCTGCAGGATATGAAGTTGGTATACACTATATAAGCAAAGAAGGTGAAGAGTTGATTTCGTAGTAATATACCAATAAATCAAATGGAAGTAATGTATAACCTTGCTAAATTGTATGAATGAATGGTCCTTTGTAATGTAAACTTCGTACTTAAAATAACTTAGAACTTCATTATTTCCTATTAAAATTTTATTGTTACAGAATTTCTTATATTAATTAATAGACCGACGTTTTACATCGGACATTTCTATTGTAGGGTCACAAATCTTTAAATCCTATTAAACAAATTTCCAGGCAAGATTTAAGAATAGATTGATGCGATTAAGACAGCTCCGTCTTTCACAATCAAAACTTTAGATAAGATTAGTTTACCTAAAAAAAAACGTATTGGAAACGTATCTTTCAAGTTGCATGTAAGAAAACGAATTTAACAGTTCATATGATAGCTAGGACACTGAGATCATGCTCTGTCTATTATGCTACTATTCACAATCTATTACTCCACTAGTTTGCTCCAATTGTTGAAAGAAACAATATTGTACAAATTTACCTTGCTCCTTAAGCTTAATGGGAATGTCGTTATTGTGTTAAAAAAAAAGAATGTCAAACTTGTATTTTAATAACTATTTGACTACATCAATACTTCATATATTTTTGTCCAATCAAACCTATGTACCTAACCAAAATTGAAGAACTAAGAACATTTTATTCCCCATTCCGACCGGCCCAAATCCAAAGAACAAACGAAAGTAAGCATGACTATAGTGTACAACTTGAACCTTTACCAAACCAAACAAAACATGTTCGATAAAATCTGGACTGGATTCGCCCATACTAGATTTATCTTCAAGCTTGACTATAGTGTACAAAGGTATGGACATTCGGATATTTAGTTTGGTTTGATTCAGTTTTTTTTTTTATAACAAAATTGGATAATCTGGATAAACGGATATATAATTCATATAGAAACCGAGTAAATTTGGTTTGGTTTGGTTTGGTTTTATTGAGATAGTAAAACTGAAATCCAGTTAAGAACTTGAAAAAGTTTATGGTTAGTTCAGGTTAGATATTATTACACAATGATCCAAACTAACTGAAAGAATTTAATTAAACTATTCCAAAAATTACATGAACTAGGTGATTATCTGCACTACACACGGGTTTTTGTGTCTTATGTAGTTAACTTAAGTTTTATTTTTTAAAAATTCATTTGTTGGATATGATTTCTTTAATTTAAATTTTTCCAAGTTTGATGTTTTATTAGTTCTTTTAATATTTTAAAATTTTATTTTTTATCAAATAAGAAATTTGTTTATGTAATTTCTGTATTTTAAAGATGCAACATATCATGGAAATTATATGATATAATGGTGTATACCTATAAAAGTAATTACATGTCTGGAATTAGAACACAATATCATGTAATATTAAAATAGATATTAAAGCTATTAAGTTAAGTTAGATCAAAAAAAATTGAAACATATTTTGAAAACAAATTATGTGAGAATTTAGTTAGTTTGTTTGTTAAGATAGTGATTAGTGAAGATAAAAAAATTGAAATTATGTATTAGTAAACATTAAGTACATTATATTTATGTCCTCTTTTCTTGTTAATTTTTTTTTATGATTATAGTATATATGACTTTAGATATGGAAATAATATTGTTGAAGATTTGGCTCCCATGTTGGCTATTTTATATCGAACAAAATATATTTTTTTGTCTGAAAGACATTGTAAATTTGCCTTCAAATCCTTCAAAAACATATATCTACATCAGTATATATTTTATTCTTCTTCGTAGATCTTCATTCCACTATCTAAATATATGTTGATGACACCCAAGAGAGCGAGGCCCAAGAATTTTTGTTTGGCTACAAATACATCTAAGATTGACACTTTGGGTTAAAGTCATGACTGATTTCTTGAACAAATAGTTACCAATAAATGACGGAACTAGTGACAACTAACTTACATATACTGATATACTCCGTATTGCGTGTATACTAGAAAAGCTCTCAAAACGCATTAATTTTTTTTTAGTATAAGATATTATGTTTTATCATTAGTGTTAGACCGATAAAATAGCGGTTGCTATTAATCAGAACTCGCTTTACAACTAATCAACTATATTCATATAGAAAGTTCATGTCATAAACAATCAACTGGTAAATATATATATACCTATTGAGTCAGACAATTTTATCTATAGTGGGAAATTAAAACACTAAATCATAACTGCATGTTTTAGCCTTGTAGGTGGGTTGATTTCTAATATACTCTCATTTGTGGAGAGTTTTTCTAACCTACTCTCCTTATTTCTCAAATACTCCTCAATTTTTGGAAAGACAAAAATACCCCTGCGTGTATGTAAAAACTAAACCCTAAATACCAACGGGTGTCATGCGCATTCCCCGGAACCCAAGCACCATCATCTCACGCACATATTTAAGTAATAATTCTGCACATACTGGGTTTCGAACCCGTATCCTCAAGGTCATACTAAGAACACACTACCATCTATGCCAACATGTTTTTGTTGAAATGTATTACATATATTAATAAAAACACATAAAAATGATAAAATCGTAATTTTCTATATTATAATTTCAGAACATCACCTTAGATTTAAGAGTATATTAGAAATTGATTCGTATATTTTTCTACTAAGCATATACTATCCTAAAAAAAAATGCACAAGACCAGATTTGTTTGTCTCAAGTCAGAACAAAAAAAGGCATAGAACCTTCTTCCATGTTGGCTTCCTGTTTCCACTCTCCAGTGTTTCTCATTTTTTAACATAAAATGTTTGTTTACTGCCTTGAATTATAAAACGAATTACTAGTTATTTTTTTCCTATAAATAACAATAGTTCTTTTGAAGAAGAAGAAGAGAAAAAAAGAGTCTACTAGTGTTTTGGATGAGTGTATACAATATTATTTATAGGTAAAAAACTTCTGAGTAATTTATAATTTTATAGTTATTGTTGGGAATGGAATCAACACGTGAACTAAATCAAACATTTTCAGCTTCCAACGACATAGTCCCAAGCAAGAAAAACATTTACAAAGGCCAGAGCGGGATGCCCTAGCAAGTCATGACGTGCCCCACAATCTCAAACTAGAAGCACGTACTGAGTTTGGATCTACAGACAAAGTTCTTCACCCAAAACCATAAAAATTATCATTCTCAGTCGAACGAGTTCTGATTTTGGCCTCATGGAATTTTCGAAAAGAAAGCTCTTTTTTTTTTGTCCCTCTCCAATGGTTTTAAGGTGACTCTTTCATGAACGTGATAGATGCACACCCGGATCGGCATACGGAAACCGTTTTGGAAGCTCCCATGTGAGGTCATTCTTTATCTATCCAGATCACAAACTCCTATTGTATATACTTACCTGTTGTTCCATTACACACAGACACCTCCATTTAAGACAACCCTAAGACAAAATTCCCACACTATTTTGTCCTAAACAACAAAATTCTTCATATTTTTCACTCTTAAAAAGCTCACCATATATACCAGATTGGATCATATATCTTTGGCAAAAATTCGATTTATAACTATCGCTCATTCTATCGTTCCAATTCTTGATTCCTTGTGCAGAGTCGCGTGGTCTATTTTTGATTTAAATGTCAAAGTTTTTGAGATGACACTGTCGTCATCCTGAAATTTCTCTCATGTCTAATAATTTTCAATCTTAATGATATTTAGAATTCAAACACGTAAAAGACAAAGGTTAAGCTGTCAGAAAATGGTGTTTTTTTCTAATAGATTGTACAGTTATATTATTTGTCCGGTTGGCTTTAACATGGTTATAAAATCATAAGATAGTATCATTCATGATTCATGAAGGAAAGTGATATTATCAGTCTCTTTATTTAAGGAAATGTCTCGTTGACTTTCCATTTCTTTACTCTTAAGGTAATTCAATACTAAGATCCAAATCCCATTAATTTCTGGAATTTTAAAAATGATTTTAAAGACTCTCTTCTTGGTGTAAGAAAAATATAAAATGAACAAAAATCTCATCTGTCACCATCAATGGTCTAACCTGTAATTCTCTTAATCATCACTCTGTCTCTTAAATTTCAAAAAACTTTGAGCTCAAACTTTTCTCTTCCCTTGAGAAACCAAAACCAAGAAAACTTTCTGGTCGCTTTCAATTTCTGAAACAAATCTCAAAGCTTGAGTCTTGATAAGTTCTCCCACCATTTTTCCTCTCTCTCTCTCATGAAATTTTCTCGAGAAAACATAAACTTTATTTTCCCGGAAATCAAATCAACCCAGATTTTCATCTCCCCTTCATTATCACCACCAGTTTTACCTCTCAAACCAAACACAAGCTTCGATTTTACCAGCAAAATCAGCCCAGACATACTCCTAATAATCATAATTCTTTCCATCATCTTCTTCATCTCCGGTCTCATCCATATTCTCGTCAAATTTGTCCTCACACCATCAACCCAAAACAGAGAAGATTACTTGGACAACAACGTCACAGCTTTTCAAGGCCCGCTTCAACAACTTTTCCACCTCCACGATTCCGGCGTCGACCAATCGTTAATTGACACGTTACCTGTTTTTCATTACAAATCCATCATCGGTCTCAAGATTTCATCTTTCGATTGTCCTGTTTGTCTCTGCGAATTCGAAACAGAGGAAAAACTCAGGCTCTTGCCTAAATGCAGCCACGCCTTTCACGTTGAATGTATCGACACGTGGCTTCTCTCTCACTCGACTTGTCCTTTATGCAGATCCAATCTCCTTCTCTATGATTTCTCATCTCATCACAGTCCAAGCTCCTCGTATCTCCTTGTTCTTGAGTCCGCGAGTGATCGAAGCTCGAGAGACATGGTTCCTGTTCCTGAGGCAAATGACCTCGGATCGACCCGTTTCGGGTTAGGTCGTACATCATGCGACCCGGATGGTGAATTGGATGGTTTAGATGGAAAGGTTGTTCCTTTAGAAGTGAAGCTAGGGAAGTTTAAGAACGTAGATCATGTTGGTGAAGGGAGTGACAAAAAAAGTATCATTAGTGGTAATAGCAATGTAGATGAAAGGAGGTGTTTTTCAATGGGATCATATGAATATATTATGGACCAAGACGCTACACTCAAGATTCACGTTTCGACCAAGAAACTATCCGACAAAGACCATCGTTTGCCTGGCCACAGGGTAGTTATGTCAGAATGCGGGTTTTATCCTACGGTTAACGGAATCGAGAAGAGTGTTGTGGAAAGAGAGAGCTTTTCTTTGTCGAAAATTTGGCTAAGGGGTAAAGAGGAGAAGCAAAAGGGTACGACTAGTGTTAGAGATCAGGAATGTTCTTCGCTGTCTTCCTCTTCTGTCCGATTTCCAAACCAAAGGATCGGTATTGATGAAGAGAATCAAAAGAGCCAAAATTCAGAATCTTTGGAGACGAAAACGCCTTCTTTTGCTAGGAGGACCATGCTTTGGCTTGCAGGGCGACAAAACAAGGTTGTTCATCCTTCCACATCCCATGTCTAGTTTTTGACTTTTTGTCTCTTGTTAAATTTTTATTCTCTCTCTACAATTGTGTAAGAAGATTTGTGTGTTTTCATTAAAGAGAAAGTAGATGAATAGTGGGAGATTAATTAATATCTGTAGGGATCTTACTTCTTAGGCACATTGAGAATTTGGTGGGTCTATACTGAAGACATTTCACTCTTTGTTTTAAACAAGTAATGGGAGACAAGAATGTGAAAGAAGCTAATTTGATAATTACTTAAGCTAAAGTAATTAGTTTAGTAATGGGAGAAGAGTTGTATGCCCACTAGTCGCTTTGATTAGTTTAAATGTATATTTTGTGACAAGACTTTTGGAATATTATACAAGTCTTGCTCTATTGGAATTATAATAGCATGAGTATTCATGGACATAAAATGGGGTGACTCATCTCTTGATGTAATAGATTAGGTCATCTTTCACTTCCAATTTCTAGCACTGCATACAACTTACTAGTAAACACAAGCATGTAAAAATAAAAAAAATATAAGTCGATACTTTTGCACAACTTCAATATAGCATTTTGCGGCTTTTAAGCTCCAGTAAATAGCTTGTGGCCGCGTACTACGTTTGCTTCAAAGCCCTTTGCTCTCCATATTTGAATATTATGGGTTTATGACATGGAGGTGATACTCACAGAGAATACATTAGGCTAAACTTTGAGTCGTTGCTAAGTTTTTTCTATTAGAAAAAAGATCGAAAACGTTATAATATACAAAAAAACATGATTAACATTACGCCACTATCCATTGATTGAATCTCTCTTACAAATCATCAAGTCCTCCACTAAAACCAAAAGACAGAACAATATAAATCACACATGAAAACAAAACCAAAACGTTCAACGTTCAACTTTCGGTTAATTTTTTTTTTTTTTTTTGTAAACAAATAAGTATTCACGCATTGACTTGTTACCTCAATCACTCTAAACCAAACCCCTTTCAAACGGTTTGGCGAAACCAATCATGCTCAGACCAAACCGAACCGATACGAAATCATTATGACAATCATCTCACGACGTGCCTTGCAGTTGACAAAAGCAAACGTTTTTATAAAGAACAAGAATCCAAAGATCAATCAATCATCATCCGTTTGATCAAATGGAATCTCAAACCATCATTCTCTATCTGTTACTCTTCTTCCTCTCTCTAAACTTCGTGTTTCAAACTCTAAAACAACGGCTGAGTCCGGCAAATACGCGGCGGCTAATCCGTTTCCTCCACCTCCCGATCAAATCTTTGGCCGCAGCCGCCATTTTCGCCAGACAAGATGTCCCTGAGTTTCTTGATTCATCAATCCAAGTAGAAAACAAAGAAGACGATTCCGATTTTGATTTGAAACCGTACATGATAAGCAAAGCACAGTCAATAAACAGAGCATTAGACAAGGCCATCCCACTCATCGAGCCTCTCAACATCCACAAGGCAATGCGTTACGCGATCCTCGCCGGCGGTAAACGCGTCAGACCAATACTCTGTCTCGCGGTCTGCGAGCTAGTTGGAGGTGAAGAGCGTTTGGCGTTTCCAGCGGCTTGTGCGGTTGAGATGATTCACACAATGTCACTCATCAAAGACGATCTTCCTTGTATGGACAACGACGATCTCCGACGAGGAAAACCCACAACACACAAAGTCTTTGGTGAAAGCGTCGCCATTCTCTCCGGCGGGGCACTCTTAGCTCTGGCTTTCGAGCAGTTGGCGGAAGCTGACGTGTCATCTGAGAGAACGGTTCGAGCCGTTAAAGAGCTAGCGAAGTCTATTGGAACGAAAGGACTCGTGGCGGGACAAGCAATGGATTTGAGCAGTGAAGGGTTGGATCAAAACGATGTCAGATTGGAGGAACTGGAGTTTATTCACGTTCATAAAACCGGTTCGTTGCTTGAAGCATCGGCGGTTATCGGAGCGATTATTGGTGGTGGTTCGGAGGACGAGATTGAGAAAGTGAGGAAATTTGCGAAGTGTATTGGATTGTTGTTTCAAGTTGTTGATGATATTTTGGATGAGACGAAGTCGTCGGAGGAACTTGGGAAAACCGCCGGGAAAGATCAGATCGCCGGAAAGCTGACGTATCCGAAAGTGTTGGGTCTTGAGAAATCTAAAGAGTTTGTTAAGAGATTGAAGAAAGATGCGAGAGAACATCTTCTAGGGTTTGATTCGAACAAATCGAAACCTTTGGTAGCTCTTGCTAACTTCATTGCCAACAGAGAGAACTGAAATTGCTAAAATGATAATCACATACGTTGTTGACGTAGTGGAGATGAAGTGTTCAATTATAATTCAAAATATATAATAATCAAAATAAAAACTGGTAAAATTTAACCGTTTGATTGGGCGTTCAGGACATAATTAAAATTTTGTTATAGCTTGTAATGTAAAATTACATAAAACAAAGGGAAAGGGTTAACTGGAAATAACTAGTAAAATTGTTGTTATAACATGTTGACTTAACTTTTTTTTGGTCAATGACATAAAGTTGTTGAAGAAAATGCTTCTCTTTTTTTTTTTGTCTTCAGATTTTTTTTTTTTTTCATTTGTAACCATAGTCCTGAGCATTTTATCCACATCCAAAAATCCGAACCAAAACCAACAGAAAAATATAGGTTTTAATATATTCATTTTACGACAAGTTTCGGTTGAGTCTCTGGTAAATTTGGATATCCAATATATCCACAAAATAATAATGCATTAACCAAGACTCAAACCCATGTTTATACATATCAAGATCGAACCATCGATGGATAGGATGTCAAGCTATGATTTTGCACTAGACGAAAACCAAAACATAATATGGACACAAAAGAAAAACTTATGTTCCTAGTTATAATTGATTAAAGTAGTAAATCCACAAGAATTTTTTTTTTTTTTTTGAAGATTAGAATGAGTAATTTTTTTCAAGAATCAAACCAAGGTGACTAATCTTTTGAGTAATCAGTCAGCTGTTGAATAAGACCAACCATCACATCGACCAACGAGTCAATAGACTTCTGTAATAACAGTTTTATCCTTACACTATACAGTCAATTGACTTATAAAATGTTATTCAACAAAAAAAAAAAAAAAGTGTTGCTTAAGACGAAATAAACAATGTTTCATATCGGAATGTCCGTTTAAAAAGAACAAAATAATGTCCCTTTGTGAGAAGACTAATTCTCCATCGTCTTCGTCAACTAACTCTTCACTTCTTAACTTTTTTTTATTACTATTGATTGATTCATTCTTTAAGGATCCAGCTTATGAATCCTCTAAACTCAGTCAGACTAAGCACATAGACATTCATTTATAAACATATATCTACATACAAGATTGATTGATATATATATATATATATATATATAATCCAAAATTAATCGCATAAATTCTTCCAAGTATTTAATTAATGCATTGAGCAAAGGTTACCTCAGCGCAACTACCAACATTTTTTTTTCCTTTTTTTATAACTTAACTAAGAAAACAAACCAACAATCTTCAAAGCCAACCACGAATCCAAATCTGCCTTCTCATGACAACATTTCCATCCTGATCATCAATCGAAAATACAAAAACAATTCGAACCAAACAAATTCATAAATCATAATGATGAACCATAAGTAGGAGACGTTCACAATTTTGTTCTCAAGACCATGAAGCAAGTAAGTTTAGGATCTTACAAGGTAGCATCTTTGGTCGTTGAACCAGTCGGGTATCGAATTATCCTCTGCAGAATCACAGTTCTCGCCTTTGTCACATCGCTACAATACTTATTTGCATGTTTCCCGAGTTCTTCAATGGTTTCAGTAAACACATCGAGCTTCTTCTTGATTTCGTCTATCGCAAGCCTCACCACATTCTCCTCGGCAACAGCAAACTCGGCATTCTTCAACAAAGACTCAATCTCTACTTCCACTTTACGCACAATAACACTTATAGTATCCATCTCTTTAACCGATATGTAAGTCCCGATTCTAATCGATGTAATGATCTCTTTCTGCCCTCTAACCACTTTCTCATACCTCGTCCAAAGAAAGTTGCACCATTTCCCAACAGATCCCACCGGGACAGCCAATGCACCGGCTATAGCTGCCACAACAGGCGGTGCAGCCACAGCGGCTGCAACCACCGAGAAGATAAGTACAGAGATAAACGCAGTCACAAACACCATGTTCGATACTCTTCTCCATGTTTTGATATTCTTAAGTTTTTTGTCAAGCCTCTTCTTAAGCTTATGAAGCTCCTCAAGCATCATAACCTGATGTTTGTGTACCAAATCGAATAGAGCAAAGAACTCTTTCGAAAACGGATCACCAGCTAACTTAAACTTCTTCAGCTCCTCAAGCGTCTTATCATAGTTTCTGTTCTCGTTATTTCCATTTGCCGGTATCTCAGACTCTTCCTCAAACTGCTTAACAGCAAACTGAATAATCACTTGAGTTCTCCTCGCGCGGTTGAGACAACTCTCGAGCTCAGAGCAGAAATCCATAGTCTTTGCAGTGCTGTCGAAATACATATTCACAAGAGAGAACAAGTCTTGATTGTTCCATATATCCTCTTTGTCCTGCAATATAACTTTAACCACGTCTTGATTCATATCTAAAAGGCATTGTGTCACCTCTCTAAGCGAATCAAACGATAAAGATTTGATCTCTACGCCTGATGCGAGCTTGTTGATGACTCGGTTAGTTCGTTCGTGAAGCGCAGAGTCAAAAGATTCGAGCTTTGGGTCTTCACTACAAGCTGTTTCGTAAGAACTCAAGTGCTCTGTGTAAGCTGAGTTTATCTTGATCTGTACAGGTGTTGTAGGTGAACCATATCCAACATCTTCCTTGTCCTTGGTTGGTTTTCCTCCCATCATTCTCTTTCTTTTCAAAATAAATTTGGGACCTAATCAGAGAGTACGAACCACGAGGTAGAAATCAAACCTATGTTGAGCTTGTAAGAGCAAGAGAGAAACCTCCGATTACCAGTAATCAGAGACTAGAGAAAGTAATGCAATATGAAGAAGATCGAAATGGATATTTGATTTATAGCTTAAAGCAGCCAAATTTCAATGAATCTTGTGGAGCAATCTAAAATCGGAACCGACATCGAAGAGAGAGAGAGACAGAGAAAGGAAGAGAGAGAAAAAGGCGAAAACTTTAACCGCAAGAGTAATAGAAAATCGCAGGAAATCCGTAAAAAAGTGAAACGAGATTGTGAAGATAATGAAGTAAAAGTAGTAATTTACCTGGGAATTTTGCAGATGATTTTGGTAATGAAAACGCGATTGGAAGCAAAGATTCTCTGAAAGAAACAAGGCAACAAAAGGTGGAGTTTTTGTAAAAGGTGAAGAGTTCTTGTTTAAAGTTTTACTTGGAGTTTCTGGAAGAGAAGTAGCTTGTACGCTTGTAGAAACTGGGGAAAATTGTAAGAGAAAGAGAGAGAAAATGCGGGAAAATTTAAGGTTTTTTTTTAAGTAAAAGTGAGAGATCTGACTTTCTCACGCGGTTTTACAGTGTGAGAAAGTCTTGCACTACTCTCGACGGACTCATCAATGGCAAGGAAGACATGAAAGAACAAAGAACGAACAAAGAAAAACAAATAATTAAAGAAAAAAACTGAAAAATGTATTTTGCTTTTTCATTTGTTGTTTTGTTTCTTTTTTTGTTGTTGTCTGAACTCACGACGAAATAATTAATCAATCGTCGAGGCTTGAAAACTGATGCCATGGGCCCATGGAGTTACCATATAGAATCGAATAATTTAACCACTAAGAAGAAAAACATAAGAGTTTTTTGTATGGCTAAATGGTAAATACAAAACTTAATTTGAGTTTATAGGTTAGTGTTAATGTTTTTGTTATCTAAAATAATGAAAATTTTACCAACAGTTTTTTTGAGTTTTTATATTTCCACAATTTTTTTTTAGAAAAGTGCCTGCTTGTTTTCAAAATTTTTTTCTTCTTTTGATCTAATTATTGAGTTAAATATGAAATACATCTTTATCTTGTATGGAATTTTCAAAATGTTCAATGATTTTATAGGTTTAATAGCCATGGATTGAAAAATTCTTATTGACTATAATGCATTTAACTTTCAGTGATTTTTCCTCACGTTTTCCTCTCTTATAAACTAAAAAAATAAAATAAAACATCACTTTCTATAATCTTTTTGTTTGAATATTGAATACCAACAACCATCCAATACGACGCACGATTCAGATACCATAACGTCGTTCATAGACCACAAAAGAATGACAATATTAATTAAACGAACACAAATCCAAAATGTCCAATTGAGAATCTCACAACACATATCATCATCATCATCGTGCCTTCAAGATCTAAACCTACGAACATTCTTATCAGATATAATATGTCATCAGATCATACACGAACACAAAAGGTTCCTTTTCAAAAGTCAAAAAGTTACAATCTTTATAACCAACAATAACTTCCGATCTAAATGAAACAAATATGAATCTAAACATGTCTAGTGGTGTTAGTGCTATCAAACATATTTAATAGTTCAAAACATATGTTTGAATAGTGAAAATGAATAAGAACATTCTAGTACACTATGCAAATTTACAAAATTTATATAAACATTTAAATTATTATTAAAAAATTTCATAATTAAAATTATTATTTAAAAATTTTGCTTTATAAATACACCAAATATATATATATATATTGTCATATTTAAAAGATTATACATAAAATAATTATAAATAAAATCTTAGTAAAAATAATATAAAATATTTTTATTAGTCTATAATATATCTACAATATGTTCTTTGATATGTGTGGTTTAGTTTCTATCAGTTATATCTTTTGTTTTTATGTCACTTTAATCACTCTTTGAACCCGTGTTTTTTTAATATGTGATTGTCCTATTATTTTAATAAAATTATCATATATAAAATTTGATAAAATTATGTAGACTTATTGTAGTTATAGGAAATTCACAATTTGTTATTTCAACCTCTAAATGTTTTCTCAATAACAAAATATAAAGATGTATACCAGTAAATAAAAAACTTTTGTTTGTTCCAAAGAAGAGAAGCATTATCCAATTATGACATATGATATCAAAATCTTGTTTATTTGGATATCTAAAACCAAATATATAATATTTATCTTCAGGTGGTAAAATAAATTTAAGATCATTGTTTACGCCATCATAAGAATTGTTATATCATGACAGGATATTATTGCTCTATTCCAAACATATATGAACAACGTAGTTAACATATCTATTCCAATAATTTCCTTGTAATTCATTTTTTATGTTAACATATACATAAATTTCATCTATTGTTCTAACAAATCCATTAAAAATGACCAATATTTTTCATCCATTAGTCGTTTGGGAACCCTGCATAGTGTTTGCTTTGTTGGAGTTTAAGCATTTCAAATTTTTTCTCTTCACTGTTTCTTGATTTCATCCAAATCCTAATTCAACATCTTGTTGAACTTGGTTATGTCTACATATCCACAAAAACATAACTCCACTCTCTTTAATAGTTACATTTAATGTTTATTGTAATTCATAATTTTTTTTTTCAATTAATGACAAAATCTTATGAAACCATCAAGTGACAGGCGTAATAACTACAGACAAGTAGCATGATCTTCTTGTAATCGATGCTAAATATTTTTCCATCCTAACTTATTATATGTTTGGATTTGTTCTATTTCAAAGTACCAATTGTAATAACTTAAAGTCGGCTGAATTATTAACAAATCAAAGTATGCATTCTCTAAATTCCACAATTCAGTTCTCTTTCCGTAATTTAGAAAATAAACTTAGTAACTTTGACATATATATAAAATCTAAATTTGATAAAAAAAAGTTTAGATGATAAAAAATTAAATGATCTGATTAGATTACACATATAATTAAAAATGATAAAATAGAAATCAAATACAATTTTATCATTACTATCAAAGCACACGAGCTACTGCACTAAGCTTCATTGTTGGATTTGCTTTGATATGTTTTATTTAAATTAGGTTCTAAATATTGAATAATCTTCCAACTTTTATTTGCTTAAATTTTCCAAATGTTCAATAATCTTTCAATTTTACGTGTTTAAGATATTTTTTTGTGATAGTTTTCCTCTAATGTTTGTTGAAGTAGACATAAATGTTTTTTTTCTAATACTTTTTGTTGATAATTTAATATGATTTCGGTTTGAGTTTTCAGTAGATATTCATGTTGAAGAAAATGTTATTATAAAACATTTAACTATGAATCCTATTGTAAAATATTTGATTATGAAACTCAATATTGAACATTTTATTCTCCTATATTTTTATAAAAAAAATTATTAAAAAGAAAAGAATAAATCCTTTTAATAGATTTACGATACTTAGAAAAAAAAAATTTAAAATAGACCATCATTTAGAGAAAAAGAATATGTATTATCCATATGACCGGACTAATCCAATCGCTAATGAGAAATCTAATAAATACTGAATGATATCCATTACATCCAGATTAATATTTAATGGAAAAAGTAAAATTTATATAAAAAAGGAAGTAAATACAGATAATAGACTAAGTCAAATTGTCGTTGATATCTATTAATCGAGTGAGTCTACTAAATTTATTTCAAACTGTTTACTTTCTCAGTTTTGTTTTTAATAACACCTTATATTAGAACTTTCAAATTGTAAATGGGTAATACAAGAACTTAACTAAAGGCAACACAGGAAAATTAAACCCACAAAGTACACACCTTATATTTATTTTCTCAGTTTTAATTAAGTCTCTTGTTTGTTGACCAAAAAAAAAAAAATTAATTAATTCTCATAAAATATTGACTCATTTAAGTAAACCGTAAATATATATATATATTTTTTTGGCGGTAAAATACCGTAAAAGTTTGTTATACAACCCCTACGTTCTTCCACAAGTCGTATAAATATCAAGCTCTTCTCTCATTCACCTCTGCAACACATTCTTGCGCCAAAGATTGTTCGAAAGCTCCTCTGTTCTCTCTGTTGTTCCCTCTCTTTAATGGCGGATCAGAAAGATGAACACTCAGATCCTCCCGCCGGTACGTCTGTTCAAACGCTTCTTACGGTTGTTGTTCATTTGAAATTCCCCATTCGACTTCTTGTGTAACATTTCGATCGCAAACTCCAGTAAATATTAGGGTTTTCGAGTAGGATTAGCTAGGTTTCCGGAATCCTCTGCATTTCCTTTTCTCTCTGCCATTAATGGGTGAGTTTCTTGTACTTGTACCGATGTGATCTTGAGTCCATGTGATGCAGAAGATCCAACGATTATCCCATTAATGAAGAGATCAATGGCTGAAAAGTCACTTCCTGGGTTTAACAAAGCACCCAAGTCAATGTCAGAGTCCGATTCCGATTCCGATTCCGATTCCGAGTCCAGCGATAGCGACGATGATAAAGATTTCATAGATAAAATCGCAGAAGAGTTTAAGAAAAAGAAACTCGAAGAGCTCAAACGCAAAGCTTTTTACTCTGTTCTACTTGCTTTCAAGGCGGAAACTTTGACAATAGAAGACGTAACACTTTCTCCTCATAAACTCTTTTTTTTTGTTTCTCTGATTACATTCGGTTCTTTAAGGTTTGTGCTGATGTTGTCTCCTGTTCTCCAGAATAAGACTCAGATCATAGAAAAAATGATGAAGGAGTGGAACATTTCTCCAGAAACTTGCAGCTCTTTTGAGGATCACATTCAGAAAAATCTTATTGCCCACAAAGAATGGTACATACATATCCTTTGATAAAAAAGCATTCGACTTTCTGATATTTTTAAACTCTCTCTTGTTTACAAATCCAATTTGTTTTCTCAGGTTTGATTTAGATGTGGTGGAAAAGGACATAGTAGAATCTGAGCCATTGACCATATCTGTAAGGGAGCTCTGATTTGGCCATTACAGCAAAGTATTAAACTTTCATTCTCTTTATCATCTCTGTTTACTTTTAGCAGGAAAAGAAGCCAACTTTGTTTCCCACTTCGGTTGCTACACCTCGCTCAAGCTGGGGCAGTGTTACTCCCGAGGCTCTAGTTGGAAGACGGGTCCGTATAAAACTGCCTTGTGAATATCATTTCGAAGACTTAGTGATCAAAGAGTATAACGCAAAAGATGTAATAAACCCTTTCTTGTTTCTCTCTATGCCTTTGATGCAAACACGTTATAAGATATCTACTTTGGCATTTTTATCCAGGGAACGCATCGCCTGGAGACCGCAGACTCGGATGCAACTTGGATTGATGACATGTTAAGCTGGGTGGATCTCAGAGAAGTAATACACAAAAACAGTTATCATCTATCTCCTTTCATCCACATCAAACTCAAAGCTGTAGAAGCTGATCTCAAATTGCAGGTTCCGCCTGAAGATATTATATGGAGAGAGGGAGAAAATCCAAACTTTGAAGCTCCTGGATTGGGTGCAGGACAATGATGAGTATCACCAAAAACCTCTGACGCACTTGCTTGACATTTTAGTTCTTGTATAATCACTAAGAAGAGATTATTTTCTTTGGCTGAAGTTAGAGAAGAAACGAGTCAGTGTAAAGTGTTAAACATGATTTCAATAACTTCTTTTGTTAGCGAAAACTTTATTCTACACAAGATAGAATATTTGTCAAAGGATAATCTCATTGGTGAAAATAGAAAAATTAATAAGTCAAAGCTCTAAGGAATCAAGGATCTATTATAAAACATTGGCTGGATTAATAGGTTATCTGGTCTTCTTCAGTTGAATTCAGTGTAATCCTTTTCTCTCTCCAGCTCTCCTTTCTTTCTTTGTAATGTTAAATATTTTATTTAATGAAAGTCTTCTGTTAAAAAAATAAATGCAAATAAAACTTTCCATAAACTCATTTTTTAATTGGTAAAGATGCGTCGATATAGCATCAAGCAAATAAAAAATACAAATCAAAATTGATGAATAAATTGTGTGATTGTATAAAGTATTCGGAATGACAAAAGATACAACAAAATTAACAATGTAGACATGTTTAATATTCAGCAAATTTTATTTTAGGCAGTCAATAAATGTAAAATATTAAAATTATTCAATTAATATATCAACTAATTTCATAAGAAATATGTGATTTGTGTTTCATAGCACACCATTATTATATTTCAATTATTTCACAACAATGTAACATATAAAATTTCGAGGATTTGATGAAACGCAAATCATACATGCAATTATATTTCCACAAATGAATTTCTGAAACGCAAAAAGTTGGATCTGAAACAAAATGACGCGTAGCGGCCCAGGTCATTAGACGCATGTAGTTTTGGGCTGGCCCAATACATTGATTGAATTCTTCATATATATATAGTTTCAAAATTGCTCTCTGTCACGAAAGGGTTCTGATTTCAGGTGAGAAAGCTACGGGATCGCTGCTGTATTCTCGTCGTTGAAGCTCACGAGAGGCAAAGATTCGTTCGTAATTGTTTCGATCTTCGTTTCAGTTTTCATGTTAACGATCTCAACTCGTAAGCTCTCCAATCTCTTCAATTACTTTCACGTCTTGTTTGTTTGTTTAAAGTTGATTATGTAGCTCTGTAGAATCTCCGCTTCTTGATATTTTTCGGAAGATTAAGAATTGGTTTTATTAGGGCTTTATCTGGTGGAATTTCGATAGGGATTTTGTTTTAAAAGTGATTGTTATGATTCGAATCCATCGCCGTTCTTTGTTATTTTCAATTGAAATTGCTATCTCAACTTGAGATTGTTCGTTGATTTGTCAAGTAGAAGAGCCATCATGATTGGGTTATTCAAGGTTAAAGAAAAGGAAAAAGAAGAATCTAAGAATACTAACTCAAGAGGAGGTTCTGTCAAGAAACAATCTGCTGGTGAACTTCGTCTTCACAAAGGTTCTCTTTCTTCTCCTCTCAGATTTTTGGTTCCTCAAGTGTTAGAACTAAGCTTTTTTCATGTTGTGTTCTAATGGGTTTACTCTAAAACTTTATCCCCTACATATTTCGATCTTTGGTTGTGCATACATAGATATAACAGAGCTGAATCTGCCAAAGTCTTCTTCGATATCTTTTCCGAAGGGAAAGAATGACTTGATGAACTTTGAGGTAACCATTAAACCAGACGAAGGATATTACATGTAAGTATATAAAAATCTTTATCTGCCCTTTTTGTCTCTTGGTTGCTCAGTTTGCTTCAAACACTGATTCGTTCTTGTTTTTACCAAAAAACAGAGGTGGTAGATTTGTTTTCACATTCCAGGTCTCTCCGGTGTATCCACATGAAGCTCCAAAAGTTAAGTGCAAGACCAAGGTTAGGCTCTCTCCGATCTCTGAAATGTTGTTGATCTTCTTATTTGCTCATAAGGAATATGTTATATATTGTTGTTATTCTTTGTAGGTTTATCATCCGAATATCGATTTAGAAGGAAACGTTTGTCTGAACGTCTTGCGTGAAGACTGGAAACCGGTTCTCAACATTAACACAGTGATCTACGGTCTTTTCCATCTCTTCACGGTAAAGAAAATATATATATCTCCCTTACAGATACTCTTCTCCCATTAATTCTTCTTTCTTGGGGACTTGAAGTGTCTTTGTTTCTTCACACAGGAACCCAATTACGAGGATCCTCTGAACCATGACGCAGCAGCGGTTTTAAGGGATAACCCGAAGCAGTTTCAGACTAATGTCAAGATTGCTATGAGTAGTGGCTATGTTGGCCAAACCTCATTTCCTCGTTGCATCTAGGTAAAAGTTATGTTTTAGAAATTTCTCGGTAAAGTATTCTCTTCTGATTTAGAAATTCATTCGACTAAAGTCATCTGCTGCACAATTTTTTCCAAATCATCACCAAAATAGTAGCATAAAATTTTATATCCGAACCGGAAAGCAATCAAGATTATTTATGATCGGTTTATAATACGAGTAAAGTTTCAAAATATATAAACATCATCAATACCGGTGATACAAGCTAACCCAAACAACCAATTTTGACTAAGCATAATACTCTCATACTATCTCTACTTCCCTTGAACTTGGAGTTTTGTCGGCTTTCCTATCTTTACGAAAGATAAAATGTAACGGTGTGTAACAAAGACAACACAATCCAAACGGGGCAGCCATCATCCACATGAGCCCCTTGGATAACGCCTCGGCCTCATGACCAGAGTCTTTAATATTATCAATTCCTTTTGTTTTAAACCCGAATACTTTCTCCGACATTATCCCAACCAAAGGCGCACCAAACGAAGAAAAAGACACTTCGAGTGCACGATCAAAGGCATAGACCATGGTTCGATGCGTAGGAGGAACGATCTCAGCTAAGATTGGAGAGTTAATGGCTGGTCCACACCAAGTTATGGTGAGACCCATTAAAAATAAAGTGACCAAGAAGATGTAATAGCTGTTGGTGGACTGTGGGATTATTCTTAGAAGGATAATGGAGAATATAGCTCCCAAGAAAACGCTAAATTGTGCGCAAATCAATCTGCCTGAGTTTGGAAACACACGAGACATATTGTCTGCAATTATTCCTCCGATTAAAGATCCTATTGCTTGTCCGGTGGTGAATACTCCGTTCAGAAGCGCCGCTTGATTATGATTGAAGCCTGAAAAACAAAAAACAAAAAAACACTGAGAGACTGAAGACATTTTTGGTCGTTTGATTAAAGATAAGAGCATTTATATGTGTTATAAGGGTGTAGAATAAGGATGGACATGTGGTTTATTTAACTAGAATTTTTTTGTTTTCTGTCTTTTTCTTTCTTGGTTTTGAGAGAACTCAACCAATATTGCTTTTCGGGATTTGTTTCTATGGCTAAGGGTACGTCCAACCCACTCAGGCTACGTAATCTCCCTCTATATCTCATAGACGGTTTTAAAACTATGTATGGCACTATGCTCACTTATCTCCCTAACACTGCTCAATGTCTTGTGAGTTCGTATGTGTAAGAGTTACTCTAAAAATGTTCTATAAAAAACGTGATATATATGAAAAGAAAGATGCTTGATGGGGGAAAAATTGCTTTGTTTTGGTTCGTTTTGTGAAACTTTATTCTGGTTTGGTTTGGTTCGATTATGGTTTATTTGATAAAAATTAAATATAAAACACATAACAAATTTTAGTTAATTAATATAAACTATGGCTTAAATAACTTTCTTATCAAAAATGATATAATATAAAAATTAGGTATTTTTTCGTTTAATATTTTTAAATCTTTTATAGATAACAGAATTAATATATGAAATTTAATATCTTAATGTAGATTTCAAATATACTATTTTATACTATCAAAATAGTTAATAGATCTTATATAAACTTTCTCAGTGTTTTAAAATTTATTGTGGTTAAATTATAAAAATTAAGTAGAATACTAATAAAATGATATATTAATATATTTTTAAATTAATGATTTATTTTATTTTTTTTACTCATATATAATGTATTTATGCTGTTTTTAAACTTTACCTCTTCTTGTAATAAAAAAAAATTACCTCTTCTTCTTGACACAGAAAAACAAATTAAGAATTTACCTTTTCATCCTTAACCTTTAGTAGGAATAAAGATTTGGTGTAGTTAGACCTTAAGGGATTACGGCTTTATGAACAAATCAATATATATATATATATATATTGTTCACAATTCAGGTAAAACATATATGTTTTGGTTTAGTTTTGTGTGGTTTTGGATGCAAAATATAAGAAGAGAGGCATACCAATGAGTTCGAACCACATAGTCCAGAAGACCATTGCATTCCATGGCACCGAGCCTATGATTCCCTGCAATACGATGATCTGAAATGTTCGTAATTTGGTTACATCTTTTATGGCCACCCATGATTCCATCCAAGTCGAGCTCGAACTCTTCGTTGTTGCAGCAGCAGCATTGATTTCATCTCTACAAAAAAGCATTACTAACTCAAATGTAAATACAGTATACCAAAAAAAAACATTGTTCGATGTTGGTGTTATAATCATGCATGTTAAGATTTTTATTACCGTTCATGATCAGGAATAATGGAGCTGCTAGTCTTCTCCCTCGGGTCAGTGACAAAGAAGAAAACAAGAAAACCGATCATCGTACTTAACGTTGCACTCAATAGATAGGCGCAGCGCCAGCCTGAGATTCCGAAGATAACATGACCAGCCATGACCGTTGGTACGACGGTTCCACCTATACCTCCAACCGTACCAATGAGATTCCATAACCCAAAACCAAAACCTCTTGAACTATCTTTAAAGCTATCCGCAATGATCGACTGAAGCACCGGATAAACAATTGCATGTCCAACCCCATTGACTGCTGCACCAAAGGTAACCTAATCCAATAAACAATATTACAATCATTTAGCCATTACACATGTTTTTTGGCCTTACAACCCCTAATATATATGGGACTTGTAAGTAACCAAAATGATCGTTTTAAACTTCTACAATATTTTGAAAAACTAGTATTAGAATCATGAAAATTAGTTCTTATTAGATAGCTACAAAGTCGTACTTAATTGATGACAAAAAATGTTTAACACAATATATTCACTTATTAGAGGGTTTTTTTATTTTTATTTATATTATTTTTCTTTAAGTTTATTGGATTCCAAAAAACAGAGTACCAAGAACAAAGAGTTTCAGAAAACAGGGGCTGAGCCCAATTGAAAGTAAGCAACAAAATCTTAAGGAAAAGATTATGTAGCTGATTCTAGAAGTATCACGGTGAAGAAGATTATGTAACCATGCTGCATCATCTAATGCAAGGTATGATTGGAACCATCTATCTTGTTTTACACTCTTGGCGATAACTCGAGCAACAGAGTTCGAACTTTTCTTTTCCAATTCAAAGGTGCAGCATCTAAAGCCGGAACGAAGAATCTTGATATGATCAAGCAAGAATTATTTTGTCTATGATTTATTTTAGTTAAAGACAAACCTTTTGTCTTTTGTCTTTACTTTGGTATTTGATATTTTTTTTTTGACCTTCTTGTGATATTTTATAAAAGTAAAAGATCATATAAACTATTTTGTTTGGGATTTTATAAATCTAGACACGACGGATGGTGTCTATATTTTTTTTTCCTTATATTTAGTAAAAGTAAAAAACATATATTTTCCTTTTTGTGCATGTTTCTAAAATTAATATGAACTTTGGTGCAAAAGCTTAGACTGTAATAGGAAAAAAAAAGAAGCTTAAAACCTGAATGAAGTAGCGGCTGACTCCAGTTGCAACTGTTGATAAGACCCAACAGAAGCTACCGAATGCGAAAACGGTGGGACGGTCATAACTAATGGCAAGTAAACCAGCTAAAGGCGATGCGACTCCTTGAAATACATTTCTAATAAACGAGAGGAATCCAATATCAGAGAGATTCGCATGGAATGCTTCTTTTAGTTCTTTGGCAGTTGAAGGAATGAGTTTTTCGTCTGCTCGTTGCATCATTGTCGCTAAGTTTATGATAATGAGAGATATAGAGATCCCATAAATGGCCCCTGCTCTATCAACATTCGATTAACACAAAATAAACAAACAACATTGTAAGAAAACTATGAAGAAATGAGAAACATGTGATTTTTATTTCTTGACATTTTTGAGTTTTGAGTATAAATTGACAAAAAATATCAATAAAAAGCGAAAAGAATACAAATAAAGATGATATTATTAAGAAAAAGTGAAAAAAAATGCTTACTTCACTTCCATGGTTTTAGTATGAAGAAGACTGGTGCATAGAAATGAAGACTATTTCTGGTTAGATGGAGGTGATTTTATAAGAAAACAATATTTTTCAAAGTAGTTTTTTAAAAAAGTTATAAGGGTAAGTTCATACAATTTATATTGGTTTTGTCTGACTAAATAATAATAGACCATTTAACGAAAAAGAATATTGGAAAGTAAAAAATAGCAATTATGATTATTTTTGTATACTACTTATATTTAGGTGTTGAATCGTAATCCCAAATAGAAAAGAATACAAACATTAAGAAGAAGATCTAAGTAAGATTGAGTTTTAACTGAAAAAATCGGCTGCATATAGCTCAAGAATCTTTGTTTATTGATTGTTTTTTTTTTTCCTTTTGAAAAATAAAATAATATTTACAGATCTTTGTATGGTGCTTTATATTAAAAGAAAAGTTTTAAAGAGAAAATTCAGCTTTTTTGCATAGTTTCTTTTGTTCTATAAAGATGTCAATCGAGTTAGTCCGGCTCAGCCTTATCATAAATCTGTCAATCTAGCCAAAGCCAGTCCAATTATTTCAAAACTTATATTTTAATGCTTGGCTCGACCAGAACAAGGCTACTAGGTAACAGACTACTAGGTAACGTATATAAGTGTCAAAAATTTGTCAATCAATATGATATTTTATCACAAATGCAAAATTGCAAATTAATCTAAATGCAAAGACCTAACATATCTTAAATCTCCATAGGAAAATATGACTTATAACAGATTAAAAACAGAAAGATAAAATATAAACCTTTTAAGATTAGATAGTGGAGTTAAGATCTAAAGCTACAGTACCGCAAAATCTGTTTGATGCGAACGAAGTTATTGGGATATTTTTATGTGTTTTGGAAGAAGACGATTCCAATAGTTATTTGAAAATCAAACCATGAAGACAAATATTAAATATAGACTTTGATGCCATTAAAGTTGTCAAGATAAATTTGTCAATAATTTCTTGAAAAGTACTCATGTTTAGTTATACAATAATGGACTTATCAGGAAAAAAAAAATTTACAAAACTTTTTTGTCAACATAAAGATGATGGACTTAAAAGATTTTTTTTTTTTTTTTTTTTGTAGTTATACAATGTTGATGTTTTAGCTATTTTTTTTTAAAAAAAAAAAAGTTATAACGAGCATACTAATGCTCATATCACCTCTACTTCCCTTGAACGTGGAGTTCTTTCGATTTTCCGATCCTTTTGAAAAAGAAAATGTAACGGTGTGTAGCAAAGACCACACAATACAAACGGAACAGCCATCATCCACATGATCCCCTTCGACAAAGCCTCTGCCTCACGACCAGCGTCTTTAATATTATGAACTCCTTTTGTGTCAAATCCAAAATATTTCTCCGACATAATCCCAACCAAAGGCGCACCAAATGATGAAAAAGACACTTCGAGTGCACGATCAAAAGCATAGATCATGGTTCGATGCGTCGGAGGGACAATCTCAGCTAATATTGGAGAGTTGATAGCTGGTCCACACCAAGTTATAGTGAGACCCATTAGAAAAAGAGTGACCAAGAAGATGTAGTAACTGTTAGTGGACTGTGGGATTATTTTCAGAAGAATAATGGAGAATATAGCTCCCATGAAAACGCTGAATTGTGCGCAAATCACTCTCCCTGAGTTTGGAAATATACGAGACATTTTGTCTGCAACTATTCCTCCGACCAAAGATCCTATTGCTTGTCCGGTTGTGAATATCCCGATCAGAGCCGCCGTCTTATTATTATCAAAACCTGAAAAAGAAAAGAAAAGTAAAAGTAAGAGCATAAACTTTGAACTCGTGTTTTATTAGAACACATGTTCATGAGTTTGTAGGGAAAATTAAATTAAATATATTGTTTGTAAAAGATATTGCACTATCAACATTTGCTGATAAAAGGCCTATTAAACCTATTGACTTTACTGTTTGGTTTCGTTTAAAAACTATCTAAACCTCCGACCAAGTCACGAAATATTTACATTTTTATCGTATATCTTATGTAATACATAATATTCATATGTATAATATTTCTTTTTAAACCGAAAAGGTTTCTATTAGATGAATAAATTAAGAAAAATCATAACAAATCTCTCCTATCCTTTGCTTTAGTAGTAATAAAGATGTGGTGTGGTTAGACTTTAAGGAGTTAAGGATTAAATGAACCATTCAATTTAGATAAAACATATGTTAATTTGGGTGTGTTTTTTTTTGGTTAATTCCCTCTAGTGCCAATTAAATATAAGAAGGGATGTATACCAATGAGTTCGAACCACATTGTCCAGAAAACCATTGCATTCCATGGCACCAAACCGACGATTCCTTGCAATACGATGATCTGAAATGTTTGTAACTTGGCTACATCTTTTATAGCCACCCACGATTCAATCCAAACCAAGCTCATAACCTCCCTTGTTGCAGTATCATAGTTCTTCCTACAAAACCGCATGACAACCTCAAAACTAAAAGATCGTAATAAAAGTAGGTTTTCTAATGCTGGTGCTATATTAAATTGTAGAGAGATTTATATTACCCTTCATCATCATGAGAAACAAAGCTGCTATTTTTCTTTTTCCTTGGATCAGCGGCAAAGAGAAAAACAAGAATCCCGATCATCGAACTCATTGTTGCCATCAACATAAAAGCGCATCGCCATCCTGGGATCCCCTTGAAGTTATGACCAGCCATGACCGTTCCCAGGACGGTTCCACCTATAGCTCCAACCGTACCAATGAGATTCCATAAACCAAAACCAAAACCTCTTGCACTATCTTTAAAACTATCCGCTATTATCGATTGAAGTACTGGATAAACAATTGCATGTCCAATCCCATTGACTGCTACACCAAGAATAACCTAGCCCAAGAAATAACATTATATCCCAATCAAACATATATTATGTATAAATTTCAGTCACTATACATGATTTTAGGGAAGTGTTTGATAACAACTTTAAATATTTATAAGTTTGACCCAATTTAATGTTTTTGTGTTAATATAGTCCATGTGTAAACCATCCGAATTCAAAAATATGTATAGTGCATGTTGATAAAAAATGTTTAACAAAAAAAATTAAAATTCAGTTCTTTAGTCTAGTTAAAGGTACATGTTCTTTTGTCTTAATAATTTCTTTTTTTTTGTGATACTTTTCTATAAAAAAGGATCATACTTATTATTTTTTCAGAGATTTTAGAATTTAAAACACAGTCCTAGATGCATATTTTAAAGATTAATCGGAACTTCTGTCCAAAAACTCATATTGTATATGATCTGATGAAAACCATAAGTAAATGGAATAAAACCTGGATGAAGAACTTGCTGGCTCCAACTGCAACAGTTGATAAGATCCAACATAAACAACCGATTAAGAAAACTGTCGGACGGTCATAACTAATGACAAATAAACCAGCTAAAGGCGAGGCAAGTCCTTGAACAATGTTTCTTATAAATGAAAGGTATCCAATATCAGAGAGCTTTGCATTAAACGCTTCTTTTAATTCTTTAGCAACCGAAGGAATAAGTTTTTCGTCTGCTCGTTGCATCAGTGTGGCTAAGTTGATGAGAATGAGAAACATAGAGATTCCACATAGCTTTCCTGTACTATGAACACTCGATGAAACACATACAAAATTACTATTGCACATATTAAAGAAATGATTTAAGAAAATGTTAACTAATCTTAATTTTATTTTATACTAAACTAGGATGGAAGAAGAACTATAGATGTATTGAAAGAACCTGGCCCTATAATCTGGACGAATTTTGACATTTTTTTCGAGTTTCAAATGAATTTCTTTCATGTGGAGATTAATATGAATCGTGCAGTCTAAGGTGACATATCAACAGAAATAGTAGCATCAACACTACAAATGTGAGTACGAATATAATGAAATTTACTTACTTGATGTTCATGGTTTTTTATTGAAGACGACCGGTGAATAAAATCGAAGACAATTCCGATGGATTGGAGTTTGATTGTTTGAGAAAGACTTTTTTTTTTAAAAGTAATAACCATACGAATCAGACTAGAGAAAAATTCTTTTCATCAAGTTCTGACTTTGTTTTCAGAAATCAGACCTCATGGTCAAAACAATCTTCTATGAAGTTTTACTTTTGGCAATATAATTAAACTTTTGAAAAAACAACCATAAAAGTATAAGATTTTTTAACCTTTTTCTTTTGGTTTAGTTTAAATGCTTTTAGCGTTTTGGTTTGAACCGTTTTAAACTCTATTAAATTGTTGACCAAAACAAAATTCAGTATTTATACCTTTTTCAACAATTCTTATAAATAGCAATATAATATGTACTTTTACGACAGTAATTACGATAGTTAAATAGGAATATGTCTTCAACCAAGTTAGATGCATATTCTAGCAAACATATTAATTCTCATATTTTCTGATCTTTCTTGAAAAATAAAATGTAACGGTGTGTAACAAAGACAACACAATCCAAATCGGATAACAATCATCGACAAGATCCCTTTGGACAACGCCTCGGCCGCATGTCCAGAATCTTTAATAACATCAGTTCCATTTGAGTCAAAGCCAAACATATTTTCCGACATAATCCCAAACAAAGGAGCACCAAATGACGACAAAAACCCTCGAGTGCACGATCAAAGGCATAGATCATGGTTCGATGTTTAGGAGGAACAATCTCAGCCAATCGTGGAGAGTTAATGGCTGGTCCACACCAAGTTATAGTGAGACCCATTAGAAAGAGAGTGACCATGAAGATGTAATAACTGTTGGTGGACTGTGGGATTAATTTTAGAAGAATAATGGAGAATATAGCTCCCATGAAAACGCTGAAATGTGCGCAAATCACTATGCCTGAGTTTGGAAATATATGAGACATTTTGTGTGCAACTATTGCATGTCCAGTGGTGAATATCCTGCTCAAAGCTGCCGTCTGATTATGATCAAAACCTGATAAATAAATAATATAAAAAAAATTGAGAAGTAAGAGCATTTTTGTTGTTTAAATTTAATAAAACATGATTATATATATATATATATATTGGTTTTATCAGCTAAAATTATTGACAATGTTTTTCAATTGCGACATTTGTATATTAGATGAGTTTATGAAATTGTCTCTCTCATATCATATGCGTTAGTATTAATAAGGATTTTATTTGGTTAGAAATTCATTTTAGATTAGATTGCATGTTTTGGTTGGGTTTTGGGTCAATTCTTTCTAGTACAATATTTGAGAATGGAAGCATACTGTTAAGAATCCTATGAAACTTAACACATACCAATGATTTCGAACCACATTGTGAAGAAAACCATTGCAGTCCATGGCACTGAACCCACGACTCCCTGCAAGACGATGATCTGAAACGTTCGTAATTTGGTTACATCTTTTATGGCTACCCACGATTCCATCCAAACCGAGCTCACAATATCCATTGTTTCCGTATCATAGTTCTTCACTTTATGAATCATAAGTTCATTTCTACAAAACAGCATGACTAATTAACTTAAAACTAATGGCAATAAACAAAAAAGATTTGGTCATGTTGGTACTTAATAATCAAAGCATGAACAACTTTAAACTACCGTTCATGATCACGAGAAACGAAGCTGCTAGTTTTCCTTTTTCTTGGGGAGCTAAAGTAGAAGGTTTGATGGATTTGACGCTTCCGTTTGAGTCAGAGTTAGAGAGAATGAGGACGACGTGTCGCCGATGGTGAGTGTTCGCTGTGGGAACGAGTCCGAGCCACAGATCGGAAGAAGGAATACGAGGGTTGGGTTTGGTGATGAATCTGACGGCGGAGATAGGTCCGGTGGGAATGCGAAGAACCAGCATTCTCTTGATCGTGATGGAGAGAGATGAGAGGAGAAGAAGAGAGAGGCGAGGAGAAGAAGCGAGAGGAGAGGAGAATGGCACGAATCGTCCTCTTGAGACGTCTCACACTTTTCTTAAATTTTTTAAAATTAATTTGATCAGACGAAACGCTTGAAAGCTGAGCTTTGCGGATGGTCTTATGTTCATAAGAGCAGTGAGTGATGACGACATGTGCGCGCAGAGCGTGCTGCATGCATACATGTCTTGTCGTAGAATTACAGAAAGAAAAAGAAAAAAACAAGGACCATTTATTTAAGTTATTTGCACAAAACTATTATAAGGTTTTAATATTTATGCTTATGCATCATGTCCAAACATAACTTAGTTATACAAAGACCATCTATAGTTATACGTTGGTTTTTTCCAACTGAGTAACTAACCGAAAAGTGATCTTCAGCAAAAGTATATATACAGCTGAAGGGTCTCATAATGAATGCGACCATGGCTAGATGGAGTCATCACACTAATCCAATGGAGTTCTTATTCTAATTAAACCTCTCCAAAGAAGCATGCTTCTTTTTAGTTGTAGACTTTTGCTTCTTGTTGTATTGTTGTATAGTTGTATACTTCTTCTCCAAAGAAGTTTACTAATCCAGTTGTATACTTTTGCTAATCCAATGCAGTTGAAACGAACGATGTATTAAGCAACAACCAAACGCAATATATATCTTTTTAGCGAGAGTCCACGGCCCACCAAATGATATAAACTTGAAACTCGTATAGCATATTAGCGTTAGCACTAATAATTAACAAGATCTCTACAGGACTTTTTCTTCACAATCTCCAATATACCATTATTTCATAATCATTCAAGAAAATAACCTTCAACTATATGTTATATTACTGAAAAGGTCTATAAAAATATGAAATATGATAAATGTTATACACCCAATCATATTTTATCAATCAAATAGAAATTACCAAACAACTTATATTATACTAATCATTATATTCCTCCTCTCCTTTTTATTTCGTCTTATTTTATTATAAAACAATAAATAAATAAATAATCACATCATCCAACTTTATAACCAAATTTCATTATGATTCAAATTATAAACAAACATAAATGATACGAAACCGCAAAACCAAAATGCATAAAATAAGTAATGTCCAACTTTATAATTAAGTTCTTTAGTTAAATCTGATAATTATACTGTATGATATAAATAAGGACAATTCTCTTCAATAGCCATTAAACAAATTTTATCAAAACAAAAAACTCAGATGAAAAGCAAGAAAATAATATTCATTAAACAAAAAAAATAACAATATATTTTATGTAAAACAAACTATATTTAAAAAATAAAAAAAAATATTTATTTTTAAAAACATAAAATAAAAAAAATATTGGAAAAAATATTTTTATTTCATTTCTTGAAAAGAATTTTTTTTTTTTTCCAAAAACAATTTATGAAAATTTCCTAAACATTAGTAAATAATTCATAATTTTTTTTATGAACGTCATCTTAAATTTTAGTAAAATTTTTCTAGACTTTATTTAGGAAATATTTTCTTACATTAAAACATTTTATCAATGTTTGTCTTGTACCATTTCTTTATAATTATTTTTTGAAATTTTATCAATTATTCTTAAAAATTAGTAAAGCATTCCAACATATTTACAATAACCTTTCTAAACGACTAAAATTGTTATACATTTTGAAATATTTACTAAATATTAAGAACCATTTCCTAAAAATTCGTAAAATTTTCTAAATATTAATAAAACCTTACCTAAATATTTAGCAAACCATTCCAGCATATTTCTAGTCAAATTTTAAAAATTTAAATACTTTTATGTAATTTAAAGCTATTTTAAAATATTTACAAATTTTTTATTAAACTTTACGGATCCTCTCGTTAAAGTTTGTATATAATTCATAAAAATTAGTCTATTTAAAAAAATAATAATAAACATTTTCTTATATTGTGACACATGCATTAATTAGTAAATCATTTTAACAAATTTACGATCAACCTAAACATTCAAATTAATTATTTAATATAAAATTTATTTTTAAATATGTTTAGTAACAGCTAAGAATTTTTATCTAAAAATAATTAAATCCTACCTAAAATTTGAAAATTATTTTTAAAATATAATAATTTTTCTATTTTATAAAAATACTTTTACATCTCAAAATACTTATTTTATACTTATAAAATATTTCAATAAACATTTTCGAAACGTCTAAATTTATTTTAAAAAATTTTAATCATTTTAAAATCTGTTTAGTAAAATTTTAGGAAATTTATCATAAAATGATTAAATCCTATCTAGAAAAGATGAATAAAAACCATGCAGAAAAATATGTTTTAAAATGGAGTTAAAATGTATTAAAAAATTCTGGGAAAAATTTTTAAAACAAAAAATCTAAAAACTCAAAAAGTAGATTATTTATTATATGAACATATGTTATTTCATATAAAAATATATAAATAATTTTGAAATATTCAGAAATTATGATTCTGTGTTGTAACATAAAATCCAAACCTAATATATTTAATCACGATTATTTTTAGAAAATATAATTAGTTGACACAGTAGTTACTCAATTACTCACATAGAAATGTTAGGTTTAATGGAGAAGATTTGGCGCTAATTATGTTTTTAGGGCATTTGATTTCTATGATATTTTAATTTAAATTAAGGGTATGATTTTCCATCAGATTAAACCTCGATTGGGTTTTTATTGTGAAAGTTAACAAACTCGACATTTATTGGGCTATAATAAGTCTGGCCCGTTATTATATTCATTTGTATATATAGTACTACTATCATATAAGGATGGAATAGATCATACAATTTCGTATGTTTTTATCAGTTACATAATTATAAAAGGCTTATGTCACCTAAACTAAAACAACGAAAATTGCCATGTATTACTTCATGTTACAACTGTTTTTCTTTCCAGTTTACATAAATAATTTACTTTTTAAATTGTTATTAATCATAACAAGTATTGCAATTATGTTATTTGATTTATTCCGTGCCGTGATTGACTATTTGAAACTAGAACTCTGAGTAACATATGTAGCCAATTCAAATAAGCCTTTTAACAATACAAAAGTCCTCAGTCCTCAGTCCTATGACCATCTAAACTCTAGAGATAACAAGTAGCTAGGTGCATGAAAGCTTACAAATCAATTGTTGCCAATAAAATGATTTTTCTTTTGTTTATGAAAATAATTTTTTTTGTCAGAAGTCAAGTGATTGGGTTATATTGGTGATTGAAATCGCCAACACTACTGCATTTAGGTTATTGTGTATTTATTTTACAGCTAATTAGGTCTTAGTGGTTGTTTCTTGAACAAATGATTTAATATGTGAACCAATCACTTTCACGAATTAAATAATTATATTACTCTTAGTCAGAAATTATTAATTTATTAACACAATGCATCTATGTTGTGCCATGTATACCTTGGACCACCACGAAGTCAGACAAGATCGCCTTAAAAGCTGCATGAACCAAAATAGAAAGAATATCATAATATAATTAAGAAATTCAATATTAATTAACTGGCTAAACAGATCTAGGACCAATATAATTAAGAGCTATCTAGAAATCCACCTTCTTTAGCTGATTGTATTGAGAATCATCGCCTATAATAGGTTACTTGTCGACATATTAATGGAGACACGTATCTTATACTCTTTTTATGGAAATTTATAAATATAGAGATTAACGTGTTAATGACAAGATTTATTTAGTTGCTAACCATGTGGTCAAAGCACCTAATCGCGATATGGAATGCAGAGTGACAGGTTGGAGCTCGAAAGAGGCAAAGATAAAGGAGAGAGACTATAATAATGACTTAAAATGTATATATATGGAAAGCATATGACTTTGATGCCACGAGAGACGTTGCGTAATGTTTACCAGTACAGTCCACGATCGGTTAATTGTATATTTAATTATTTTGTATAATCTCTTTTGGTTTATTTATGGATTTTGTAGAATGATTGTTTATTCTATGTGTACAATAGCTTTTAAATATCAGTGTTACTTTGAAAATGTTTGAACATGTATGATTCCATTTCTTTAGAAAAAATGTTTTTGTTGCGAAAAAAAAAAACAAAACAAAAAAGCCGTTAGCTGTAGAAAACATCAATTTATTATAGTTTTATAAACCTTTAACTTTTAAATTTTAAAAAGGAAATAACTTAGGTTTAATAAATATTTTTAGTAATTTTATATCATCGTTTTGAATTAATTTATCATTTTTGTCAAATGATTGTTTATTCAATATAAAAGAGTAGCATTTAACAATTAGTAATACGTATTATGCAAATACTTTCAAATGCATAATTTTATTTCTTCTAAAAATATAGTACATTAAACAACTTAGCTATATAAAGCATCAATTTATCTTAGTTTAAATATTTTAGACTTTTTAATTTGAAAAGGAAATAACACAGCTTGAAAAATATTTTTAAAAGGTTTCCTAATCAGGTGTTTCAAAACAATAACTTAAAGGGAGAAGCGTTTTTGGTTGATTAATTTTTAAGAATTTTTATTATTTTGAAAATTTGTTGGTTTATCGATTCATAATTTTTTTCTAAAAAAAAAACTACTGCATTGGTTTGAGACTTTTAAATTCCATTCAAAATTCATTTTTATTCAAAAAAATTGTTGTCATAGGATTCAAATTTCAAAATATCATGAATATTGATGAGATTCTCTTAAAATCTATCTATATAAAACATAACACATACAAACCTAACAAAAAAAAATTCGATTTCTTCAAACAAAACCACGAATAATTATTATTATTATATGAAACATGTAATAACTCATATCTTGTAAGAAATAAAACATGAACTGAAAAAGACATGAAGAAGAATTACGAATTCCATTTCAAATTATATCTCCAATCATTCTTAAAACAAACATAATTATCATATTAAAACAAACTTTTTTAAAAAAATCTACAAAGGCATACAACATCATACATATATATTGCTTTATAATAGAATTTTAAAAGAAGAAAATATACAAATCATTAATAATCAATTTCAGTCCATCAAAATATTTGATGAAAGTTTATAATATATTTGTTAAATTTACTCAATTTTTTAAAATCTCTCAACTTCTAAAATCATTAAACTCCACACACGTATTCTACATCCAATAACTCCCCCAAACTTCTACACTCAAATATTTTGCTGGAACTTGAAAATGTTAAGGTTATGATTTATATGGATAATTTTCTATTAAATATTTAGTAATTTGGGTAAAATATTTAAAGATGCAATAATTAAGTTCTTGCAAAACACTAAAAACAAAGGAAAATTTTTAAAACATATTTAGGCATAAGCTTTTAAATTATATATTGAAACATCCTTTTAGTGAATGGTAAAAAAACCATTCAAATAAAAAAAAAACTTGAAATATCATACTTGAAAGTAACAGAATGACTTTAATGGGAGAAATAAAAGAAATTACACTATTGTATTTACTTGTGACATATTTACAATAAGTTTCATCCAACATCTGAGATCTGTTGGTTTAAAATAAAACATCATTCTCTTTTTTTCTTTCTCAAATAATACAACAGAAGAAAAAAGATGCTGCCGAAAGTATTTTTCATTAAAATATTTGAATTTGTTTCCTCTAATTATTTTTCTTTTCAGAATGTACAGAAGTTATATATTTCACAAAACTATTAAATTTTAATAAATGAAGAATCAAAGAGCGAAAACTACTATAGAATATAATACTAGATGATAACGCCACTTTCGACTACGTTCTTCACCTAATCATTAAAAGAACTGGAAACCAAATTAACTATAGTTATAAAATTATTTTAACAGAAATATATGTACAAGCTTGTAGTAAGCATCATATCCCCAATACATGATTTCATATTTTCAATGAAAAGAACAACGTAAAAGACCATTTCGTCTTTGTTCTTATGCATTTGAACACTAAAATATTATATAATAGTATTGATTATGAAAAAGACTTCCACCCAAAAATGAATAAAATGTTTGTTTCTAAACTACTTAATTTTTACGATAAATTAATTGTCAGAGAATTATTAGAAGAGACAAAAAGTCAAGTAGGCGATTTTGTAAATTTAAAGTTTGTCTTTTAAAATACTTTGATATACATATATAATGTCATATCTTGATGAAAATGAGTTATATGTTACTATATTGAGGCTAATTGCAAATCTATATTTTGATTAAAAATATATATCTTAAAAATATTGAAGTAAATTAACAGAATATTCTATTTAAAAAATGTGTTCTACAAGTCAAATCCGAAATATTTAAAAGAAAAGAAAAAACAGTTATATATATGGATGGATTCAAAGAAACATGAAAAAAGCGTGCAATTGTCGGCATAATCTCGACAGTTTCTCTATTAATCAACTTGGATTTAACAATATAATCAAATCAATCAATATCTGTGTTTTAGTTCTTTTACAAAGTATATAATCTATAGCTATTTTTTTCATATTTAACTGTCTAATCGATCATTATGAATTTTGTAAGATTATGCCGATCATTAACTGTCTAAGTAATCATTATGAATTTTACAAGATTATAAGATTATGTCGGCATAATATAGATAATTTTTGCTTATATGAACTATCATTTATTTTTATATTTAAATGTGAAAATAATTATTAACAAAAAAAATTACAAATTTTTGGAAATTATATAAAGGTAAAAAAAAGATAATGGTAAATAAAAAATTTGAAGATATAATTAAATATTTATGTGGATTTTGATAAAAAAAAATATTTATGTATTACTTTTTCATATAATGTAATATGATATTTTCAGATTTAATAGGGAATATTGGATTAAGCGGTATGAATCTTATTAGATCTTGCTGATCAAATAAAACAAAATGGATCTAGATATATACAGATTAAATGGATTTAGCAGTCCAAAATATATATTTGATTGTTGAAAATAGATATAAAGCGGTCTAAGTATTGTAAAAATTTATAAAAATTTATAAAAATTTATATAATATTTAATATTTTTATTTCATTTTTTCATAATAAAAATAGTAATTTAGAAAATTTAATTTACAAATACAATAAATTTATATTTTATATTCAAAACATTAACATAGTTATATTTTATAATTTATAGATGAAATAAATCATACACTTCAAAAACAGCTTTTTAAAATTATTAGTAAGAAAATACGTAACTATATCAATAGATAAATTAGTATGTAAATACATTTGTTTTTTTTTTAAATGGAATAATTAAATTTAAATACATAAAATGTACAAATAAAAAATCTACACTTGAAATATTCTGAATATGAAGCATGTCATGCTCCACTAGTGTTCTTTATTTTTGTACAAAAAGAACTACAATTAGTTCATAATATATTTTATTATTATAGTTTATTGGACTGCAAGTGATTAACAGTTATGTTGAATAGAAAAATATGTTGCAAATGATATGCTTATGTGTGCGAATCACTTAATAACCACTTTCCATTTAGAGCCTCAATAAATATATCAACTATAAAATAGTAAGAAAAAAAAAGTAGGAGAGAAAAGTGAAATAGGGTTTCTCATTTTAGAATTTGTGAAATACTCATAAGAAATTTATAAGACATTTTTATTTTCATGAGTGGCTCAGTATTTTTTTAAGGAAATATTTATATATATATAATTGTATTATTGATTTATAATAAAATAATGATATTTTGTTGTTAACAAATCCAAAATTAATATCTCATGAGTGGAGATGCTCTAAAATATTGTTGATGAAATATGTTAGTCATGTTCTGAATTATGTTGCCAAAGAGGAAGCAGACGAGGTGGACAGGTGGATGACACCTTTGGGAGTGCCGTTGTCTACGATGTTCGCGCCTCGTTGTAAATGTAATTTAGAACGTAAATCAAAAGAGAAAGTAATGATCTTCAGAAGATATTCAATACGAGGTGAGAAGAATGAACCGAAGTGATATTTGAGCCAACAAGCAAACTAATAAGGTCGTTTCAGACCATAACAAGTATATGGACTCTGTTCCTAAAAAATTAACCAAGTAATAAAAGAAAAATTTCGGTATGGCTTGAGAGAACCATACAATTTTACTTCAAAGGATATACTGCAAATTTGGTTCCATATTTTGTATGCATGGAGGTTGGTTTAATCTCGCCTTTCCTAATGGAAATAAAACAACGTGAATCCTTAATCATCTCTCGTATATATGTGGGCCACAACATTTTTGGATATTCCATCTTATTATCGAAGAAGTCTCTAAAACCAAATAAATTCGAGTTCATAAATCTGCCGCAAATATCAATGAGCTTCTCCATGTTCTACCAATTATCTCACCAAGTTATTCTTTAACCTACCATGCTTAATAAGGGTGGTTACATTAGGCTTTCAGCACGACTTTTAATCTTAAGGTTAAGATAAAATGTATCGACTACAAGATTTCTTATAAGAAAATAACAGTGATCGCGAATTGGGTCAGATAATTTAAACTGAACTGAATTAAAATTCCATAACTGATGGTAATTAAGTAGTAGACTGTTTTTTAATACTTAAACGCTATGTTCATATTATAGATAAGTCGTCAAAAAATATTAAAGATAAATATACAATTATAAATCTGTGTAATATTTTTTTTTGATTTTTTTGTGCATTTGTGTAGCTTATTACCGCTTATTGACTTGTTGTGAATAGGTTTGTGTATATACTGCTATGCATAAGTTTCTCATGGCTTAACGAGTAAGAAAATGTCTCAGAATAGAATAGTTGAAATCAAAATTTGCCTAAAGAACAACTACTAAAAGTCTAAAAGCGTGCAAAAAGTATGAAGCTTTTAACGTTTAAAAATTAAAAAGAAACTAATCCTGCTTCTTTATATTACTTTTAATTAAATAAAAAAAAATTCCATAACGATTTTGTGCTTTTGTGTTATACGTTTCATACAAGAAATATTGCATATATCAATACTTTACGCTAAAATTATATTTTAATAGATTGAGCTTGTGTAAATTTTATTACTCTAGCTTTTGGTCTCCCATTACGTATTCAAACATCTAAATACGTTCGAAAAATGCATCAGAATATTTTGGAACATATATATTACAAGAAAATTAAAATGTAGCACAAAAATATTACGATTCAAGTCTAGCTTTTTATTGACAAAGGTATATACAAAGAACATATCTCATTATAATTTGATAAGGTTTGAATAACAAATCCTTATTATCAGGGCTACTATTTGAAATAGCATGTTCATATATTAAAGTAATACAATATAGAGACGTACTGACAATCAAAATGTGGGTTATCGATATTATAAACTGGCTCTCCAACACGTGTCCTTATCGGAATAACCCCAGTTAGGACAAAACGTTGAAAGTTGAAACTCACATGCTTTCGTCGTTTGTCTCGTTCTGTTTCGGGGAATCTCTAAAGAAATACATAAACCATTTCTTTTAAATTTTCCCGATTCATAATCCAACCAAATTCAATTAATTTGGTAAAGATTCTCATCACAGACGCAATGTTTTTGTGCTATTAGTTAGTTAACTCTTAAAAAAATATATATATAAATATATCAAAAAGTAACAATTATTTGTTGATAAGTATTTGCCTACTTAGGGATAAGATGTTTATTTTTTTTCCCTGATTCATAATTAAAATTTATTGGTTTTCTGGTTGTAATGGGTAAAATTAGCCATTCATGTTGCATGTATAACAAACGAACACGTCATCGTGCATATGAATATTTGAGTCATGTAATCTTCATGTCTTTTCTGAAATATTTCTTGAAATCCATTTCTTAAACCAGCTATTTTAATATGTTCTTCTGTTAATTTTAATAATGGGAATATATAACTTGTAGAAGAATCATGCTCAATTGCAATATATTTTTAAATGAAAAAGGGTCAGACAATAATTAAATGTAAAAGAGGAAAAATGTACTGTAAATATGGTTGAACCGCGGTAAAAATTACTCTAGTTTTTTTTTTTTTTTAAAGAAACCGTAACTTTTTAACGAAAAAAAAAGAAAAAGAAAAACATGGCGGTTATTGCTAACCGCGCGACATGATTGGTTGAGAGAAAGAGCGGGAACAAAAGGGCAGAACACGTGTGCGAGTATGTGAGGAGGTCTACCTGATAATCTGTGGGACGTTAGACACGTGGTAAAACCCATGTGCTTCCCTTATCTCCCTTTCCCTTTCCCTTTCCCTTTCCCTTTCATTGGCGTGGAGCGATGAAGTACCAAAAATATCATAATACTAATTTTATATAAATAAATATTACACATTTTTTTTTTAACTTTTAACTCAATCCAAAATCAAATTCTTCGCTATTTTAATAATTGAAAAATTCACTTTATATCTAATTTTTTCCAAATTGGGTAGAAAATAATTTGGGGTGAAAATATTGCTACTGTATGTATATTTTTCATCAATTGTAAAATCTAACTCAATTTTTTTTTATTCGTTTTTCGTTTTTACAGAATTTTAATCTAATTTTATGAAATATAATCATATATATGAAAACTTCAATAGTTGACAATTTTTTTTTTTGATAATCTCTTAATGCTACAAACAACTTAACCCGTTTGAAAAAAAAAAATTAACAACAACCAATTAATACTTTAGTAAAGCTGATGATGATCAATAGAATGTTTCATGATTAGAACTATAGCTTTCAATTTCCCACACAATAAATTGTACTTATAAAAAAATGCTATTGCTGAAAATATATGTAATTTTTACGGATTACCAATCATGCAGATGATTTTATGTTACAAGTTTCATATCCCATTTAACTTTTGAAATCTTTTCATTTTCATGTGGATTCCTTAGCAGCAAAACATGAACACATATAAAAACCACAACCTTAATCTCACAAAAAAAAATATGAAAACCAAAAAAAAAAAAATCTCAGTTAACAGTTAATTTACGAGTCTATCTTTTTTTTGGACGAAATTTACAATCTATCTAAATTTAGTCACACAAGTGTTTTGAAACAGTTTTCGTTGGAGAGAAGGGAAAACCCAAATTTGTTTTGTTTTTGTTTTCTCCTCGACTCTACTACTAAGTTAAGTATGTCATTTATCATCATCATCATAAAAAGAAGGAAAATGGACCGTTACTATACACGCATAAGCAATTAAATATTTTCATACAAAGTTTATTTAAGAGTTTTGTATCTAGATAAAGTTTTGTTTCAAATTGAAGGAAGCAAGGTTACTGAAAACTCTTTCACATCATTAGAATACATACCTAAACGATTTAAGTAAGTATTTTCGAGTAATTCTACATATAAATTTTGTTATTTGGAGGGAGAGTGAAAGTTAGGCAAATCAAGTCCAAAAGTAATGACACATTTAAGAAGAAAGGGGGAGACAAATGCATAGACAAGAATTAATTAGGATTCCATTATTCTTTTCTACTCGAATATTCCTCCACACACTGTCACTCACATACCGTTTGCGTTTTATTTGACACGTTTCATGATTTTGCTTCTTACTTCTTTAGAATTAAAACACATAAAGTATTTGCATTTATGATCGTTTACATTTTTTTATGTTTGTTTACTAAATTATAATTTTTTTAAAAAATATATGATTTGAATAGTAGTCATAATATATGACATTGAATTAATATCGTACTAAAAATTAGGGTTGGACATAAAAAAAGAACTCGCAACCAAATAAAGACTTGTTTTTTTTTGAAAAAAAATTGATAACATTTCTACTCTTTTAATCTATTCAAGTATTTCATTTTGTAATTGATCTGTTTTAAAAATTATATATTTTGACTACGAATACTTGAGAAATCAGTAGCAAGTATTTGATTTTAACTAGGTATTCAAATTAAGTCTCGTATTTATATCGTATTACCCATTTTCCTACAACCAAATTTGCACTAATCAAACATGGTATATAAAAAATTTCATTATAAGAAATATAGAACTATTAGTTTTAATGGAAGGTGTAATTTTTATACATTGAGGACCCTCTTTTTGTGTCTATGTGTGCGTCTAATCGAGACTGATATAGGATAATCAAGTAAGAAGAAAAATAGTTATAGAGAATGAGAAGCTCACACTTTTTATATACTTTTTTTAATTGAAGTCGTTGAACTAGTGTCTCTGAATCTCCTACTCGTTTTCTCTAAAATCCAATGTGCATGAGTTAAAGTCGATCTTGACTTTGTTGTTTTAATTACAACAATAAGTGTTTAAAATTGTTAGACTAATCAATAGTAAATTATTACTATTTGTATGTTGAGACCTACAAAAGATAGTAATAATACATTGTTCAAACATTAAAGCTCTCTTACCATACATTATTATCTTATAGTATATAAGAGAGACATGTTTTTTTCTCCCTTTTTTTATTTTGGTCAAAGTTTTTCTCCCTGTTTAGGGATCCAAAAGTTAACAGAGTCCAAATCTACAAGCAATTAAACTCTAATAACCCCTTCAGTCAAATAAAGATAATCATTAACCAATGAAATTATACAAAGGTAAACAAATACATGACCACTACATATCATAAATCCTCACAACAACCTTTCGTTTTCTATATTATACTTTCGAATCCCTAGACGCTCACTTTTCACCCTTTTGTGTTGTGTATCCAATCTTTATGAGTTCATCTTTGATATGTAAAAACTAAAGCCTACCCGAACTAAAGACCAATTAATTATTGAGCTAATTTGAATTAAGCTATTTACTTTCATTTAATCTTCATGTAATATTTTACATAATTTTATAAATTAAAACTCGATCTTTTGGTTGGTAACATAACATCACTACTTTTATAAAATTAGACTAGTAATTCAGGATTTTTGTATACAGGTGTGACATTAATTTTAAAAATGGGCATTGGTATCAATGTACTGAAACTATCTAAAAACTGATACATAGTTTTTTTTATTGGTTTAAGAAAATACTATAGAATTATCAAAATTTACATATAATGTTTCCCAAAATGTTTATTAGAAATCAAGATGTTGATATCCTATGGGCAAATAGTTATTATTGCATAATTAGGAAATGTTAGCTTATTCAATTCGTACTTCACTCGTATTGCTTCAAGTACATTATGTTGAAGTTTTTAGCTAAAAAATGTATATATTATGTTGAAGCGTATAAAACGAAATGGCGTATTTCGAAGAAAAATGTTGAATGTAAATGGATTTGATTCTATAGTATCAATTAAATCTATCAAAAATGTATTTGAAATTGGTTCAAGAACTAAGAAACAAAAATGATATTAGAGATAGAGACAATCAAGCATATACCTAACGCTAGCTAAGATGTTCAAAAAAACAATGTGAGAATTTTTATATTGTTGCACAAGAAAATCAGTTGTTTCTATGTTTTCTTCGCAAGCAATAATATCATACGCATCTACGTTTGATTTTTGTTAAAGAAGTCAATCTCATCGAGTTCTTAATTAAACTAGTGTTGTTATGTCGATCAAGGTCAAAAGTCATTTTTAGTGAATCTTTTTATACTTAATTTTATGTGTTTCGAGTTTAAAAGTAGGATTAAAGAAAACTTTAGAAAGAGTGAGGATGTAAAAAATTATTAATATACTGAAGAGGAGAGGAGATTAGAGTAAAAAAAAAAACAACCATTTGAAGGCAAGTCACTTATGTTTCCTTTCTCTTTTAGTTTGTTGCGGAGACTTGTCCATATGGTCCTGATAACGACTTCATCTAATCCTATCACTACACGTAAAAACTTTATCGCATTATATTATATATAACGAGAATTAATGTATAAAGATTGCATGTAAATGTCCCTATATCCCTATATCCCTTCAAAAGATTAGTAAAAATGAAAAAAAATTCACATTAATTCTCATGAACTATTTAATTGTACGTATACCAAAATACAAAATTAAGTAGGACCTACAGTACTCAGGTGAGTCGTAATTCCAGAAAATACATAATATCGAGTAATATTTTATAATGCAACGCTCTAATTTGAAAAAAAATATTGAAGTTAATTAATTAGTTGCACGTTTTAGTTTATATTTATCTACGTAGACGAATATTCATATATAGTTTTCGATCCAAGTAGTGTTTTAAATTTTATATCTTAATCTACTTGGAAACAAATTAAAAATGAATTTTCTAGTCTTATTTATTACATTCTTTTTTTTATTGCATTCACATGAGTTCGACGAACTGATATTTGTCAAGTTAACAAAGTCATGTCTTTTCAACATGAAACCATTATTAACGATGGTGATGTATATGACCTAAGGAATTAGTGTATTAATATGCAAAGGGTCAATTATGTAATTTTAAATAATATATATTACATAACTAAAAAATATAAACTCTAATCAAACCATCCCTTGACACCTACCCGTCCTTTATAAATGATAAGTCCTCCTCTTCTCCCAACACATCTACTCCTTATTGCAGAAAAAAGTGAGACAAAACAATATCAACCTATTCAATCTAAGAGAGATAAGAAGAAGATCTAGAGAGAGAGACAGACCAAGAAACATGAATTACCAGAATGTAGATGATCATAATCTTCTACTCATTTCTCAGATGTACCCTAATGTCTATACTTCATCAGTACCTCAACAAGGTTTGCCCATATTAAAGTCTCAATCTTTTTTTATTTCTTTTTTAAAAATCCACAAAATTGGTTATGAAACTATCTTCAAGTGGGTCTTCTTTATTTATTTTTCTTCTTTTTTTTTGTAATGATAAATTTGTCTTATTTAAGTCCTTTTCACATACGTGCATGATCAGGACTTAGAGTTAAAACATTAGTATTGATTGGGTTCTCTTTGACCAGCAGGAGAATTAAAACCAGCGCGGTCCAGGAGGAGGAGGAAGAGCAAGAGTGTTGCGATGGCGGAGGAAGGTGGAGATGGAAGCAATGGGTGGTTTAGGAAGAGAAAATTGAGTGATGAGCAAGTAAGAATGCTGGAGATGAGTTTTGGAGATGAGCATAAGCTTGAGTCGGAGAGAAAAGATCGTCTTGCTTCTGAGTTAGGGCTTGATCCTCGTCAAGTCGCCGTCTGGTTCCAGAACCGTCGTGCACGGTGGAAGAATAAGAGGCTTGAAGATGAATACAATAAACTCAAAAACGCACACGAAAACGTCGTCGTTGAGAAGTGTCGTCTTGATTCAGAGGTGCGTGATAGTCTTCTCTTTCTTAAAAAGAATTTAAATTTTGCTATAAATTATTTAAAATGATTGGTAGAGTTATATATGTTGTAGATAACGATTACTGGTTCTCATTTAATCACAAATTTTCTATTTTGTAAACATAAACTAGTAAAATGTTATACCTGAAAATTATGGTTATACTCTACATAAACATATACCAAAAATTTAGAGATATTTTAATATAACTCAAATTATTTCTGAAGAAAAAGTAAACTAATATCAATTGAAACCAACACACATAAAAAATAGAAATCAAACGTTGATTGAGTTTCAACTTTGTTTTGTTACCTTTACTCTATAGCTAAAGTTGTGAAATACATAAATGAATAAACTATATTTTATTGTTATATTAAAACAAAATAATACAGAAAGTGATAAAAACAAAATAATACAGAAAGTGAACTGCAAATGCCAAAATAATAAATAAAACAAAGTGTCGTTTTATGTAATTATCTTTCCGTACAGCTTCCTTCATTTTCTAGTGGTTACTCACTTGCTTGTCTTAGTCACTGGGCCTCTAATCACCAGGCCCACCAATTTAAACTTATCAAATCAAAGTCATAAAACATGATTAGCTATTAATAGTAAAGTATTTAATTAATCAAATCAACTTATTATTTCAGGTTATTCACCTAAAGGAACAACTTCACGACGCTGAAAGAGAGATCCAACGGTTGGCACAAAGAGTCGAAGGAGCTTCAAGCAACAGTCCGATCTCATCTTCTGTCTCTGTCGAAGCCAATCATACTACGCCGTTTTTTGGAGATTACGAAGTCGGAGACGACGGTGACGGTTACGAGAATTTGTTCTACTCGCCGGAATACATTGCTGGATTAGAATGGATGAGCCAATTTATGTGAAAACAACTAGCTAATATAATATTAATTTTATTAGTATATAGATCGTAAAATATTAGGGGTTATTTGTAATGATAATTTAGATTATTTATGTGATTGGTCGATATCTATAATGAAGCAGAATGTAGATTAAAACTATGATTGTGTAGCTAAACATCAATTGCGTAATTAGTTAATTAGGTCGAAAGCTGCTGTGATTTGTTTGACTTGAAGGTAAAGTTTGGACAAAACAATGTATTTATTTGTTAATTATAAGTAGATTGTGATTTCTCTTTGTTCTTGCATAAAATTACTTAGCATTCATTTATATAGCTCTCAGCATATCTTAAATTTTCGAAGATAAAACCTATAATTTTTTTTACTCGAACTATATATATGTGGATATGATATCAAATCATATACACTTAGTAAATTTTTTTGAAAGAATGTAATTTTTTATTCAAAAAACAACCTGTTTTACATCAAGTGCACTTAGTAGTTAATATATAAAAAAAATCTTTTAGACATACAAAATAAACCCTAATTTATGATCCAGAAAGAACTATCCATCAACAAATTATCTATATTCACACGCTTAATTGTAACTACTAAAACTTTTACCAATCGAACTACGAAAACTCAACCCTAATATAACAAATTGTCAAAAGAAGCAACGCACTACAACTATTTTTATTTTTTATAAAAAAAAACCGTGTGGCCACCTATTTCACGATGATATACGACCACTTTTTTCTTAAGATGTTGGTAATGTGTTTTGATTTTCTAAAATAATATAATAAATTAGTATTATAAATTTAACTAAGTTGTAAATTAAATTACGTTTCTCATTAGTTTTTAGTCAAATAATTTTAATTTCTTTATTCTTTTTGTAGTGAGCGACTTGGTTGTCAAATTTATATTTACGAATCATACGTATAGTGTGATACGTATAAGAAACAGTACGTACATGATCATTGAATTAGAATACGGACACTGATGATTGTCTACAAGAAAATAATACGGACCATTGGAATCGATAGACTGACAGAAACTAAAGCATGTCTTCTGGTCAGATTGGTACGTACGTGTTTCTATATGGACTATATATATATATTTATAAAAATAAAGTACGTAATCTTTAAAAGAGAAACCTTCACAAAATAATATATTACGTAATGTAAGTTGTATAAATTATGGGTTTTCTTTAAGAACCTTTTATCATCATCTAACACATTTAGTGGTGTGGTACAAAAAAACTAACGGCGAAAGGTATCGCACTCGCACATGATATACAAACACAAGCAAAACGACGATAAAACTTTAAATGTCGAAGGATAATATTTTGCCAAAATTTTAAAAAAGAAATTCGGATAAAATTTAACTCAATTAGGTAACAAAATAAATGTGGGTTCACCTCATGTGACAACAAAATTGGATAGATTATGACAATAGGACGATCCAATATTGACTCTAGAAAATATCTTCCTATACATATCTTACCATTATCAGTTTATAATTTGAGTCACAAAGATTAAGATAATACAAGATGTCTGTCCACGTCTAGAATTAATTTAATACTGCTAAAGTTTATTACTAGTGAGTTTTTTTTTTCTTTTTAATACAATTGCTAAAACTCAAACTTAAGAAACAATAACTTTGTTGGGAAGGATATGCAGGATAATTGTCCCATATGTCTTATCTCTTCACCAAATCAAGGCTTTGAACCTATTTGTTGTCACTCAAATGTGAGAGTTAACTGGTCACATAAAGTTCCGATTCTGTCAAATTAACCATGAAGAAACTGACAAATACATGTGTCTAGATGTTATATGTGTATATATATGTGTTCAAAAATTCGCAATTTATTCCTAACAAAAAGCGGAATCGAGAAGTGATAAAAAGAACGCGATTGGTGTAATTTAAGGAAATAGAGGATTAAAGTTCAAAGAAGCAACAGTGTAAGGGTACTTTTCAAAGTTGAAGTCAGATTCATTGGACTATAGAATGACATGTGTCAAAAACTCATTGATTGATGGGTTTAAAAGTTGGTCATCTTTTCTGGTAAATTAAACAAATTAACTATTGTTTTTGATAACTTGATTTTGTACATTTTTTTTTAGATAGAATACTTTTGAAACGATTACAAATGGAAATGAACATCATAATATCCATTTAGTTGATTATACTTAAAACCCATAATGAAAACATAGGATTTAGTGTTGTATAGCCAAAATGAACGCTGCTGCATTCACTTAGCTTCGATCGTTTCGTACGTAGCATTGTGTCCATAATATTCCTTCTTTTTCATTATTATTTTTGTTTTGTCAAAGATTTTTTTTTTTAAAACACCAATTTCATTAAAAACAAAAAACTAAATCGAATACATGATTATTTGTTCAGCAAATAAATCATGTTTTGCTAATAAATCTGTCTCTTTGTTTTCCTCACGTGAAATCTTGCGAAAGTCAATATAATTAAAGAAAAATGAGATGGAAATGATATATTCCCATAAATTTCAGAGAAAAAATATTATCAGATTGATGGCTTTGATAATTTGGGCTGAGTCATATTGATGGCTTTGATAATTTATATTACCTTAATTTTGCAGATGTTTCTCAAGTTAGATATTCTGTTATTCATCAAATGTAACATAAATATACAAACTCGAGTTAGTGATATATTTATTAAATGATATGAATTAGTAAAAAGAAGTCTCAATGGGCTTTGATTAGTGTTTTGTTTGGCCCAAGGGTTTGATTAAAGAACTGGCACAATCGTGGCTCATCTCCATATTGTTGTTGTTGCCCACCTCATCATCATCTCCTTGGTGGAGAAGTTGTGCATTCTCAGACTTCATTTCTCCTTTTATCTTGATTGTTCCACATACACATAACTCGTTATTACTCAATCAACAAAAAGCTAGAGCATAAGTAGAACGATCTTAAAATACTTAAACGCTCTGTGTTCCATTTATACTTAAATTGTCACGTTTTATTAATATATCAGAATTGTTCGACCAACACACGATTCCTTGTTACTATATCGAGGAGAATATTCGTAGAGAATGATGGTGACGGCAAACAGCAAACCAAATGTGTTTTAAAAAGCGTGTGGGAGCAGTTGAAGAAGAGAAGTAGAGGTAGAGAAAGATCGATTATAAATAGAAGGTCACAGCTCAAGAAAATGAAGAAGAATCAATACAATACAAGAAAAAAAATCAGATACAACAGTTTCAATAGTGCAGAAGAAGAATGGGAGGGATAGTAGTATTCCAATGGGGAGAACAACAAATGACTTTGCTGCAAAACAGAGACAATTGGGAAAAAAGGCAAGTTTTTTTATGATCTATTCGACCCTTTTATGAATTTATTTCAAGCATTATACATTGCATTGTAAGGTTGTGATGAGTGTTTTGATTTTGTGTGTTTTATACGGATGAAAGGGTGATAAAAGCGGCGGATTGGGATGAAGAGAAGCAGATATTGGCAGGTCGGTGTGAACTGAGCGATGGGACATGGTTTGGTATTTCTAAAAATGGCAGAGTTGCTTTTCTTGTGGATTCAGGATTATTGTTCAATGGCCTTGGCGTTAATGATGAAAGAGGCTTCGGCGCCGAGTTGCTTCCTATCAATTTCTTGAAGGTCACGTATTAATGATTACATATGTGTTTCTTTACAAGTCTTTTCTCATATACACTATTTTGATCATAATGTGTTTTTTTCTTTCATTATTATATATATACAGAGCAAATCGAGTCCAAAGAAGTTTGTAGAGGAACTAGAACTGATTGAACAAGAACATGTTGATGATGAGATAGGGCTGACCTATAACCTAATTGTTGCAGACATAACTTCTAAGTCAATGTATTATATCAGCAAAGCCTCCGCAGAGAAGCCAGATCTCGATATACAAGAGGTTGCTTTTGGTGTGCATACCCTTTCTTCAGCCGGACTCGATGGTGGACCTCCAAAGGTAACTTAGTACGAAGTATCTTGTAACATATCGAGTTGTTATGATATTGTATTCTCTTTTCATATAGTTATTTTATTAAATTAAAACCCTTTTTCTTTTAGGATGTACGTCTCAAAGGCTTTTTTAATTACGAGATAATTAGCCTTTACAGAGACAGAAAACTACCATCGTTGAAGGAGCTTGCTTCGACATTTATGTATGATCCAGACGAAGCTGCCATAGGAGACCCTCTCACCGCATTGTTTGTCGAAAAGATGGATTATCATCCTCTTTCAGAAGACGTAAGCATTTTGAATGATTTGCATATTGTTTCATGTTTTATGATCTTCCGATCTCCACTAGCATTAGTTACTAGTTTTCTTGTTTTAGGTTCTGCAACGCTATGGAACAACGAGCACAACAGTATGTTTGGTGAAACCCACTAAGGAAGTCGTGTTCTACGAGAGGCATTTCGAGCATGGTGGCGAATGGACACACCACGACTACACTTTCGATATCACCGCTTAGTTACATTCAACATCGTGCAGTATCATCCACATCAGAATATCTATATTTAAGTAGAATAATATTGTTAATGCTGTAATAGATCTTAATTAATTAACTTTGTCATTGATACAGGGGAAACCTATTTCCTTGGTCATGCTACTATATCATCCGAGTCTAAGAACGATTAACTTGCTTAAGATATTTATAAATAAAAAGTTCGTTTTCTCAAACTTTCCTATGTCCGACTTAATAATCTTCCATCAATTCAATAAGTTTTGTTGAATACAATTTAATTCCTAAAACATTATTAGATGAAATTTAAAATATGATAATAAAGAAAAACATATGTTGACAAAAAAAACATATAAAGGATATTTTAGACATGTATAAGTCAACACCTTCTTTTTTTTTTTTTTTTCTTTTCCCAGACATATCAAATAATGAAGTAATTACCAAGGTACTCGAGTGTAATATTTCTATCTCTTGTATTATGATGTAATCAAACTCATGCAACAACCAGTTTTTATATTTAATTTATTTACATATATTTACATTCTCATTATTAAGGTATTATCTTTAATACTTCTTAATTAATATATTATTTATGTATTTTCAAATATTAATGTAAGAATTTATTTTCAAAAACTCAAATTTATATTTTTTTATATTTAAACTATAACAATATTAGAGTTATATCAATAACTATTTCTCCATCATCATTTTTGGTTATATATCTTTTCACTTATAATCATCTTTATAAGTATGGATTTTATTTCTTTCAGAAAATCATTTGCTTTCATCTAGTTAAACTTTTAATCTTGTAAGTTCTTTTTAATACACTTAATAATACTATGAAATATTTTGAAAAATTGCGTCTTTTTATTGTTATTTATTTTTATACATTTTCACCTAAAATATTTTTAATGATCATAAACATAGCATAAAATTATATATTTTCAGTTAAAAGTTTTGTATTATACCGTTTTAAACAATTAACCACTTAAAACATATTTTGAAAGGTTATGTCATTTTTCCATAAATTTTCGTTTGTCTCTATATATTTACTTATAATTTAATTATAATATTAAACCCAAAATATTTTTAAAAGATTAAATCATCTTTTTATCATAATTTTTTTAAAAAATTAATAACTTAAAATGTTTAAAAATATTTTGGAAATTAATAATTTTCATTTTTTCTATATCAATTATAAAAATATTTATAAATTTTGACTTATATATAAAATTATTTTTTTGTTTTAAATATTTATATATGTATCAGTGGAATGAAATCCATGTTTATTTAAGTGATTTATAGTATATAATTTTGTACAAATATATATATACAATAATTAGATACCAATCAAAATAAAAAGAAAATCTTATAAGTTTTGAAACACAATATATTAAGTTCAAGTATAGAACCTGAAAATTCGGATAAGAAAATACGATTCGATAAAATCCGATACGATTGTAAAAATCGAATATGTGAAATCAATTTGTAAACACAATTCAGAAAAAATGATTTAGAAGAAAAAACGATAACGAGATTTAATTTTTTCTTAATTCAATAAAGCGTCTGTAGTGCGATAGTTTATGTACGTTTTTTAAGTCATATGATACAATTGTTTATAGACTGATTCGCAATATTCGAATTCGGAATCTGCGAACGAGTAACTAAAGGGAAACGAAAGCGAGAGAAAGTTGGATTACTTTTTTTGTTGCTAATGTATGAGAGCGATATGTTTTTCTCTATTGGATTCTCAGATTCGAAAAAATTGTTTGCTTCGACTTGATTATATAGGAAATTGTGGGGAGATATGATCGACTTGGAGATCACGCTAGTGGTTGTAATATCCGCACGCGATCAGATAGAATCTGAGATCTCTAGATTTTATTTGATTTGATTTGATATAAAAGATTGCGTAAAATCCGCACACAACCTAATAATATTTTAGATTTTATTTTACTATATTTTTTATTTTTAAAAAATCAAAACTTTCATTTATTTTGCACATTTTTCATTCACATTTGCAACATATTATAATCTCAATGTCAAAAATATTTTTGGTACAATATTTACTTATTATATGGTCCAACATAAAGTTCTAAATAACCTTCTATATTATTTGAATTTGTATCAATGGAATGAAATACATATTCATTTGTATTTACTTTTGTACAAATATATACATATATAAGGGGTGAATGTATTACAATAATTACATATCAATTACTTGGAAATAAATTTGGAGTAATATTTATTTCTCTCTCTTTCTCAAGTTTATAACTTTTTTTTATTAAGATCTTCCTATAAAAATAGCTATATATAATATGCACATAAATAAATAAAAAATATCATTTTTGGAAGAAAATCTCTAATTTTTTATACTTGTATTGTTAGTATCTTTATATAATGCAGCAATATTTTCGTGTGTGTATAGTTTATTCCGAAGATTAAATTATAAGAGAACTGAAGTTTTAAACATGATCAATATTTTACCTGATGATTTGCTTGTGAAAATATTGCTGCGTGTCCCCATAAAAGAAGCAGTGGCTACAATGATTTTGTCAAAACGGTGGAAGTCTATTTGGACGATGGTACCAAAACTCGGCTACGTAGAGAACGACATTGTTAATGACAAAGAATGCAAAAGCATTTGGTATTTTCTTGATAAGTCAATGCAACTCCACAAAGCACCTGTAATAGAAAAACTTTTTATAGAACTCGGTCCACAATGTCCTATTGACGCTGATGTAGGAAAATGGATTACAAACGCTGTTTATCGCAAGATACAGATACTAACTTTTTCGCTCTATTGGTCTGCAAGACCTTTAAACTTGCCTAATAGTCTTTACACATGTGATACGCTACACACATTGGTTCTTTCCGAAAGGATTATCGTGGATATTGTAACTCCGGCTTGCCTTCCATCCCTCACTCTTCTTGTTCTTTTCTCTGTTTATTTTAAAGACGACGATTCTCTTGTTTGGCTCTTATCAAGTTGTCCTATTCTCAAAGAATTATATGTGGAACGAAATAACGAAGACAACGTGACAAATTTCAATGTGAAATCATCTTCTCTAGAGACGTTGACTTATGTGAACGAATATAAAGAAGATTTTAGCGATAGTAAGGGGTCTTTGGTTATTGATTCTCCTACTTTGAAGACAATAGTCATCAGTGATTTTTCGGGAGATTCTTTCTCAATTGAAAACAAGTGTTGCCTTGACAAAGCAAGTATACAAGTTTTATGTTCTCTTGGTTATAAGCTTAGGAAATTTCTTTCCTCTCTTATACATCTCAATGTATTTTTGACCAATGAAACGGTATGTAGTGATTTACTAATTTTGATACTCTCTATTTTTTTTCCCAATTACCATTGCCCACTTTTGTATTTTATGTTTATTTCAGGTTGCGTGTTTCACCACCTGTAACTTCTCTCAGCTTATAGAGTGTAGGATACAACCATGTGAGTTTGACTGGTTTGAACCACTTATGGTTTTAGTTCAAAATTCTCCAAAACTAAAAGTGCTTCTTATCGACCTGGTTCGTACTTATCCTTCATTTCAAATAAACTCATGCAATTTGGTTGAACTAGAAGCTGAAGTAGAAGTTTTTATGTATCTTACCAGATAAATCTAAGTGAGGATTTCCCAATTTCTTGGAACCGTCCAAGCTCTGTTCCTAAATGCTTGTCAACAAATCTCGAAGTCTTTGAATGGAAAGAATATGGAGGAAGAATCGAAGAAAATGAACTTGTTAAATACATCCTTGCGAGCTCTAGATGTTTAAAAAGAGTTGGAATATCCATAAGGTCAACATGTATTCTTGAAGGTAAAGAGAAGACGATGATGGATGAGTTAAAATCTATGCCTAGGATTTCTGAATCTTCTGAACTTGTTTGAAACATTTATTAATCTAAGAGACGTATGTCATAAAAAGTTTAGTTAATACATCATTAAGTTTAAAGCTTTTATGCGACATAATTGCTATGAAATTTTCAAAACTAGCCTATGTAATAAGGGAAGCCACCTCGGGAAACAAATGAAGCATATTAGGTTTTATCTGTGCTGTCCGCATGATTTTGTTCATTTACAAATTTACAGGTTTTAAAATTAGTTAACGTAAACTATATATAAAAACTTAACAATCAATTTTTATAGAACGATCAATATTTAGGAAACATATGGAATATTAATTGTAATGATATAAGCATAGACATTATATATATGATTCATCACTTAAGGAGTGTATAAAAGTTCTCCTTGAGGCCACTCAATTCCAAGGTCTGGACGTTATCCTTCAACCCTGACCTTCCAGTCCTTATGTCGTTTTTTTTTTCCCCTTGCACAAAGCTGAAGGCATCACTTTCAGCAGCGCATGATCCTAAGTCGTTCATCGTCATCGTTAACCTCTAGTTTGGGGTCACTTTTGATCTTGACTCACCAATGTGATCGGCCTTGGCATCATGGTTTGCTTGTTTCACTATCAGACTTAAGAGTCTATCTAATGAATCTCTATGGTATGTCCTTCACGCTTGGCATAAAATGCTCTTACCGATAAATGGGGACCTATCAGGTACCCAAGATTGGATAGATCGATTTTTTTTTTTCTGGTCAGTTTCCGAACACTCATGGGTCCCTATGAACAGTCACGACATCTAGGTATCTGTCGGATCCTTTATGTTTGTTTTCCTCCTTTCTTTTGCTGAGTCTAACCTGTTGTTTTTCTTATGCAAGACATTCCATATCTGTTTCATGTAGACCATATTTTTGTTTCTTAAGCTTTTGCTTTGATGGTCTAACAAACTTATCTTAAATAGATCTCATATATTTTAAGATGATTTTGCTATTCTGTTCTTTCCACTTATGGATCCAAATCTTTTGTACTCAACTCAAAGCTGCTCATTTAGTCCAGTTTAACGGATCACTCAACTCAGCTTGCAAAATCGACTCGAGTGTAACAAGATTGTAACAACTCGAGTGTGGTAAACTTATATTTGTTAAACACTTGGGTCCTTTTGTATATGTATGTCTACGTGTACCTTTTAATTTTCATTTATAGTGTAAAAATAAATTTGTTTTTTGTTTTTGGATAACAATAGAAGACACTATAAATTTGTTTTTTTTGTTTTTGGATAACAATAGAAGAAGAAAGCACTCCTAAAAAAGTTTAACTAACTACACGGTGGAATGATATTTATATACATTATGACTGATGGTATATTCAGCGTATTTTATGCTAAGTTGTCTGTTTTTTATTAGTTGCTATTAGAACAAGTAAAATCCTAAAGGTATTGAAACATGCTTCGCATATGTGGAACTCTTGCAAATGTTGGATTTTCACCATATCTGAACAGTCAGTTGCATAACCACATCTAATTTTTAAAACGCATTCATGCATGTCATTGTTCAAATCAGAGTCTCTATCTCAGCGTGAAGCGGAAAAAGACTAAACTAAATATTCCTAACTTTAATCTAGGACTGGGAAAATAAACCGAACCCGAAATCTGAATCCAAACCCAAACCGAAGTAACCAGTTCGGTTCGGTTCCGGTTCTTCTCAAAAACCCAATTGGTTCTTGAATTTTGGTAGTTCGAGTTTCGGGTTCGGGTTCGGTTCTGTTGTGATGCATCTAAAAACCTGATCGGTTCCTAAATCTAAATAGTTTGGGTTTTGGGTTCGGGTCGGGTAACCCGAACTAAACCGAAGTAAATAAAATTTTATATTTTATTAGGATTTTTTTTATTTTTTTCTTGCGGTTTTTTTCAATCGGAATTTTTTAGTTTGGGTAATTCAATTAGGAACCGAACCCGAACCGAACCCGATATGTATAGAACCGAGCCCAAACCAAAATAGAGAATTACCCGAATGGGTCCTAAAATTCTAAACTCGAAATACCCGAAACCCGAAATACCCAAACCGAACCCGAACCGAAACCCGAATGTCCAGCCCTACTTCAATCAATATATCTTTCACGCCATTCCTATTGCATAATATAACCGTATATCTTTTATTTTTTATGTAAAATTCCCACCATTTGTGTCCGGATTTCTGACATGACTTAGTGCCTAAATAAAGGTCACATCTTTAGGAATAATAGTTGCTTCTAACAATAGCATATTCCAAGTCTTGGTCTGGGTGTCAATTCAATTATTGAATATAAAAGAAGAGGGATAATTGTGAAATTTACATGTTGCTGATCTCGAACGAGAGACTGAAATCTAGAAAAAATTTATATGAAAATGTTTGGACATATTCCAACCCTTTTGATTAATCATTTTTAAACAAAGACCTAGATGATATAGTGCTCATCCATAAATAAGGAGAGTATGATCTTATTAGATCCAATGGATCCAAATTTTGGAAGTACATATTGATTTTTGAAAACCCATAAAAATAATAATTATTGTAAATCTATAAAGCGCCACAACTATAAAAAAAAAATTTTGAATTGCCCCCAAAGCCTAGCCCGCAATCCTCTTTATATCGACACAGTTTGTACCATGCAACAGAAAAGGGAGGTTCGACCAGTACAATCGGTGTCCACGGCCTCAAGGCCTCAGCCCATATTTAGTTTAAGCATCGATCCCAAGTCCTTGAAAATCAAACTCACTAAGAAGACGGCTCCGGCCAAAAAGGCGACAAAGGCTCCGACATAATAACAGGTTTTCATATTTGAGAACAGTAGGTTTGGAAGCTTATCAGCCATTTGTATATCTTTGCTTTTCGTTTTCTTATGTTTTGTGTTTTCTTAAAGGAAATGTCTTTATCTATAGAAGACGAAGCCAAGCTGATCCAATGCATTTCACATGCGTGTTTTCAGAATTAGTAAAAAGAAAAAACATTCATACGCGCATTTCCTCACTTGGGCAACTTTGATGAACATTTTTCTAAAAAAAAAACCTTAATGTTAATTAAAATTTACCCACTATATATATATTCCAAGTTGAGTAGTAGTTCGTTGTTAATTGTAAAACTATAGTTACCTTTCATACATATATGAGAGTAATAACCCTTTATTTGCACACAAAAATTACATTTGATTGCACAAATATCTTTTCTTTCTTTCTTTGAACCTAATTAATTATAATTTCTATTCTAAACAAAAAAATTATGAAATCGAACCTAAACAAAGTCTAGACCAGAAAACATTTTACATATTTGACAAATGGACATTTCGACGAACCGTGGATATATTGGTTTTGTTAAAGAAATACTTTACTTCCATGCTAAAGATACAAAACACATTTTAAAAAGGAAACAAGAAAAATGCAAGGAAAATTAAACACAATTCGATTCTATAAGTTACTATGTTAGTCTTTGTTTAAGAGAGCGATAGTAAGTGGCTATTAGATAATATATGAGGTTGTTGGTTTCTACTGGTTTTTTTGGGTAGAAAGTAAGAGCCTTTCTTGATTTAGTTTATGTAATGGTTATCTTTCTTGCAATGAGTTCTTGAGTTGCTATCGAATTCACATTTAAGAGGTATATATGATTGTCAGTTTTTACACATGATAAGGTATATATGGTTCTTGTTTCATTGTAAAGCTTCCTTCCTTAAGATATTTAGAGGAAAAATCTGTTTATTAACAATGTCTCTGTTTTTAAACATTGATGGTATGCAAGGAATTCTTTATACCCTTCAAACAAAACAAAAAAGATTTCTTTTACTTTGATATGTTTTAGACTTCAAGTAATTAAACTTGATTATGTGTCTGATCTAACTTTGCTATAACTTTGATATGTTTTAGACTTCGAGTAATATTCTTAGCTACTCACTTTTTATCACTCTCCGATTTAGTACATGGAACATATATCTGAATTTTCCACATACACATGACTCGTCATTACTCAATCATGAAAAAGCTAGAGCAAAAGTGGAAAGAATTAGAAATATGAAACACTCTGTCTTCCAATTATCCTTAAATTGTCATTTTTATAAACATTTCAGAATTGTTCAACAAACACACGATTCCTTGTTACTGAATCGAGGAGAATATTCGTAGAGGATGAAAGTGACGGCAAACAGCAAAAGCTAGACCAAATGCGTCTTGTTAGCGTGTTGGGGCAGTTGAAGAAGAGAAGTAGAAGTAGAGGAAGATCGATTATAAATAGAGAGAGGGTCACAGCTCAAAGAAGATGAAGAAGAAGATCATTTGCTGTAGAAGAAAATCAGATACAACAGTTTCAATAGTGTAGAAGAAGAATGGGAGGGATAGTGGTATTCCAATGGGGAGAACAACAATTGACTCTGTTGCAAAACAGAGACAATTGGGAAAAAAGGCAAGTTTTTTATGAATTTATTTCAAGTATTATACATTGCATCGCATCGCATTGTTAGGTTGTGATGAGTGTTTTGATTATGTGTGTTTCTATACCGATGAAAGGGTGATAACAGCGGCGAATTGGGATGAAGAGAAGCAGATATTGGCAGGTCGGTGTGAAGTGAGCGATGGGACATGGTTTGGTATTTCTAAAAATGGCAGAGTTGCTTTTCTTGTGGATTCAGGATTATTGTTCAATGGCCTTGGCGTTAATGAAGAAAGCGGCTTCGGCGCCGAGTTGCTTCCTATCGATTTCTTGGAGGTCACGGATTAATGATTACATATGTGTTTCTTTACAAGTCTTTTCTCATATACACTACTATTTTGATCATAATGTAATGTTTTTTTTCATTATTATATATACAGAGCAAATCGAGTCCAAAGAAGTTTGCAGAGGAACTAGAACTGAATGAAAAAGAAAATGTTGATGATGAGACAGGGCTGACCTATAACCTAATTGTGGCAGACATAACTTCTAAGTCAATGTATTACATCTGCAAAGCCTCTGCAGAGAAGCCAGATCTCGATATTCAAGAGGTTGCTTTTGGTGTGCATACCCTTTCTTCAGCCGGACTCGATGGTGATAACAGACCTCCAAAGGTAACTTAGTTGTTATGATATTGTATTCTCCTTTCATAGAGTTTTTTTTTGTAATTGAATCAAAACTCTCTCTTTCTAGGATGTACGTCTCGAAGGCTTATTTAATGATAAGATAATTAGCGTTTATAAAGACAAAGAACTACCAGAGTTGAAGGAGCTTGCTTCAAAATTTATGTATGATACAGACGAAGCTGTCGTAGGAGACCCTTTGACCTCGTTGTTTGTCGAAAAGATGGATTATCATCCTCTTTCAGAAGACGTAAGCATTTTGAATGATTTGCATATTGTTTCATGTTTTATGATCCTCACCAGAATTAATTAGTCTTTTTTCATTTTTTTAAAGATTCTGCAACGCTATGGAACAACGAGCACAACAGTATGCGTGGTGAAACCCACTAAGAAAGTCCTGTTCTACGAGAGGTATTGGGACCTAATTGAAGAGAGTAAAGACACTGGCAAATGGAAAGAGCGCGGCTGCGTTTTCGACATCAACTCCAGTTTCGACATCACCGCTTAGTTCCATTCAATGTTGTTGATGCTGTAATAGATCTCAATTAATGAACCTTGTCATTGATTCTGGGGAAGCCTGTTTCCTTGGTCATCCTACTAGATCATTCTAGTCTATGAACGATTAATATGCTTAAATTATTTTATAAATAAAAAGTTCGTTTTCTCAAACTTTCCTATGTCCTACTTTATATATCTTTCATCGATTCAATAATTTTATTCATAAAATCTTATTAGATAATATCTAATATAATGAGAAATAAGGAGTCACCTAATTACAAAAAACATAAAGAATGTTTTAATGATAACATTACAAAATCGATAAGACTTTCATAATTGACATATATTAGTCCATAGCTTTTTTTTCTTTCTTTTCTTTTTTGAAGACATATCAAGTAATAAATTAGATTCCAAGACACTTGTGTGTAATATTGCTATCTCTTGTATTATGATATAATCAAACTCATTTATCTACTCAAATGATAATTTTTTTGTAAAGGGAATAAAAAAAACTGAATATAACAGATTAAGTAATTGGATATTATTTGATATCTTTATCAGCTTCGAGAAATTCGCTTATTGAATTTTTAATATCTATGAATATTTTATCCAAAGTTTAATTAAATAAGATTTTAATTTGCACCAAATGTTAGATTAGGATATTTATATTTTTCAAATTGTATTTCTTTTATAATGTAATATAGATATGTATATATGGAATATTTAAAGTAAAAGAAATTAGAAATATTATAAAAAATTTTTTTGAACATATCATTTATCATATAAATATTTTTTGAGAAACTGTATTTACCACTCGAATTATTTTATGTTTAGTAAATATAAAATAGGTTTAGTAAATATACTTTGAATCGAACGTAAGTAATCAGAAAGTGTTATTTGATATAACTGATATCGATTTATAGAATTAAATAGTTGATTATTTTTACAGACTCATATAAATGTTTGATTGATAATACATAAACCATTAGCAAAATTCTTAGATTTTTTACCGATCATATAGCCGTTAGAGATATTGTTAAAAGAAATAGCCGTTAGAGGTAATATACCAAAAAGCATACATACTAATTCCTTTATTTAATTTTTCAGTCTCTCTGGAAAAACCCCAATCCATCGTCGTTTCTCTTCATCTCTCTCTCTCTCGATTCTTTCGGTTTGTGATTTATCATGAAAGCAAAAGCGATTCCGGCGGAGAAAATCGCTCTTTAATGATGTAACGATGGTAATTAATTGGTTCTTTTGCGCTGCGATGGTTCGATTTCGACCAAAGACGAGACGCTGACCGGTGCTTTGGTTTGAATCGACGTTAGATGCGCTCCTTCTCGTGAGTTTCTTTGATTCTTAAATCCTTGATTTGTATTGCTGAATTGATTTCAACTTTATGGATTTCATTTCGTTTGTGACGAAAAACATCGGTTAGGGTTATCACTGAGGAATTGCGATTCTGATTTGATCTAAATTGGATGATTAGGGTTACAAATTTATGTTATGAGAAACGAAATTAGTAATTGCGTTGAAATCAATCTCTTGATTTAAAAGCAAAACTGAATTTTCTTGCACAGTGACTGCAGAACCAGAAGCTGTAACTATTTTTCTTCACATCGTGAAGTCTAATATATCGTACAAGGCCAAGAAAGAAGACTTTACCACAACAATTCCACAAAGGTTATATATCCTTCTGTGGGAGATTTTAATACCGTTAAGTGAGATGAGACGCTTTGTTATAATACTTTTATTTCTTGTTTAATCAACAGTTATAATCTGCGAGGAATGGCCATGGAAACTAGTCAGAGTCGTCTCAGGCATAAGGCAGCTTATCAGACAAATGTCACTTTCACCTTGAATAACCATTCTCATACTGGTTTCAATGTTCCTTAGCTAATTTTGTTGTTGTGTTGATAGCTCACTGCAGGCAGCTTCACTCCAACTCTACTCCACGTGGCAAGACAAGCAGATTCAGAAGGAGAATATAAAGGTGCGTTGTGCTACATGGATGCTTGTATGAATTTTCTGTCGACCACAACTCTTTGTTTTTAATTTTAAGGTTAATGTCCCTGAGAAATATAAACGCTTCATTTCAAATGCTGAATTTGATGAACAAGTTCCCAAATTTGATTCTAAACCTGTACAGTCTTTGTTTGAGAGAGCGATAGTAAGTGGCTATTAGATAATTGTTGGTAACAAATATTTGTTTCTACTGTTTTTTGCGGGTAGAAAGTAAGAACCCTTCTTGATTTAGTTTATGTAGTGGATATCTTTCTTGAAGTGGGTTTTTGAGTTACGGTAGAGGTAGTAAATGAAAATTATGTTATGTCATTCTGCCAAATTTCTGTTTTGTTTTATCTTTTCACTTCTGATAATTTCTTTAATGTGATGATAGGTCTTAAATTCTGACAATACAGCAGATGAGTTATATATGGTTCCTGGTTCTACCTCTTAACGATCCTGAATCTTCTCAGGTACTTTTCTTCCACCATCTCGTTATGATACTTTCATTCTTAAGAATCCTCTTTACAAAGATACTTCTTAGTTGGGCAGCCAAACAATGATGGAAACCTACATGTATAGAACTGATGTTGGCCATCTTCTACGGTTCCCTGAGATTCAAACCTAACCTCACCCTTTTTCCTTCGCCCATCTCATATTCCGACGAATTAAGAGATTTCTTCACTGAAAGCCCTTCAAATAACATTTTAGATAGTCCTAGAGATGTTTGATCCCATATCTTAGGGAAAGATTTTAGATTGTTGGATCAACTAATAAAATTTGATTATTATGCATAGTTGTGAGAACATCTCGAATATGGGAGTCCTGTCGATTTTTAATCGATCGTTAGAGATGTCATGATCATTTTGTTTTCACATTATAATGTATATGATAGTCAATTTTATATTTAATTCGACAAATAAAATCTTTTTGTCCTCGCACCTAACCATGACCCACAAACTTTCCAAAGTCTTCTAAACTTTTTTGAGTAATATTTTAGACTGTCTTAGCTTTTTTTGATCCCATTGTTTTAGCGAAAGATTTTTGATTGTCGTATGAACTTATAAAATTTGATTATTCTGCACAGTTATGAAAACATATTGAATATAGGAATCATGTCGATTTCTAATCGATCGTTACCGATGTCATGATTGCTATGTTTTCACATCATAATGTATATGATAGTCAGTTTTATATTTAATTCGACAAATAATTTTTTTTCTCTCACCTAACCATGACTTCCAAACATTCTAGAGCCTTCTAAATCTCCTAGAGTAATTTAGATTATCTTAGGAAAGATTTTAGATTGTTGGATCAACTAATAAAATTTGACTACTTTGCATAGTTGTGAAAACATCTCGAACATGGAAATCCTGTCGATTTCTAATGTCGATTTCTAATCGATCGTTAGAGATGTTGTGATTGTTATATTTTCACATATGATAGTCAGTTTTATATTTAATTCGGCAAATAAAATCTGTTTTTCCTCACCTAACCGTGACTTTCAAACATTCTAGAGTCTTTTAAATTTTATAGAGTAACATTTTAGATTGTCTTAGGAAAGATTTTATATTGTTGGATCAACTAATAAAATTTGACTATTTTGCATAGTTGTGAAAACATCTCGAACATGGGAGTCCTGTCGATTTATAATCGATCGTTAGAGATGTCATGATCGCTATGTTTTCACATCATAATGTACATAATATTCAGTTTTATATTTAATTCCGCAAATAAAATATTTTTGTCCTCACACTTAACCATGACTTTCATACTTTCTAGAGTCTTCCAAATCTTCTAGAGTAATATTATAGATTCTCTTAGAGGTTTGTTCTCATTACTTAGGAAAAGATTTTAGATTAATGGATCAATTAATAAATTTTGACTATTTTGCATAGTTGTGAGAACATCTTAAACATGGGAAGTCTGGTCGATTTCATAATCGCTTTGTTTTCACATAATTGTTAGAGATGTCATGATTACTTTGTTTTTTTATAATCAGTTTCATATTTAATTCTGAAATAAAATATTTTTGTTTTACTGTTCTAACATTTTAGATTATTGAATTAACTAATAAAAATTGTTTTATATATATGTGAGAACAACCTGAGTATGAAATTCTGTCTATTTCTAATTAATCGTTATATGTACCATAATTGCATTTTATATTATAATAGATGATTTTAAAACTACCAAATTATTATTGAAATTTTTTGAAAATAATCCCAACATGGAATCATGATAATTTCTAATTCATTGTTAGAAATGAGATGAACACGTTTTCATTTCATAATGCGAGTATCTAATTTATTTAGAATTAGATGATATGGAGATTCATAATTTAGATTATTTTATTGATTGATAAATTTGTTTTTCAATTCTAGTATTAACTTGATCCGCATTGTGTTTACGAACTATGCAAAAATAAATTAGATGTCAAAAATAAAACGAAAATCTATTATAAGAAGTTTGGTCTACATAGTATGTCCTGCTTCTAAAATCTTTTTTCTCATGCTCCTCTTCTGCTCATACCGAAAATGAGTAGATAATCTTCGTACTGATTATTTGTATCTTCATTTTCATATTAGAGATTAAAAATTGGATCTTTTAAGAAGAGTTGACTATTTCCCTCTACAGATTTTCGAAGCAGAGTTGTCTAAGAAAATGCAAACCTCCACTCACAAAAATGCTCAAATATTTGCTTTGGAGACAAGGTGCTTTAGAAGAGTAGAAATTGTGTTTGAGGAAATAAAGAAAGCCATGGAAACGCTAGTTTTGAGCCCACTTTTAAATCGGATCAATATTCAATAGACATTTCACAACAATCAATACTCTGTTTTATATGCAGAGCATTTGTTGTTAACGGCTTCTAACCATTCACCGATTTTGAAATCAAACCTAAACCGAGTCTAGACCAGAAAACATTTTTACATATTTGACAAATGGGCATTTTGACGTACCGCAAATATATTGGTTTCTTTTTTAAGAAATAGTTAATTTCCATGTTAAAAAGGAAATAAAAAATTGCAAAGAAAATTAAATACAATTCGATTCTATAAGTTAATGATGATAAACCAACCAACCAAACCCTCTAAAATCTATACCCAACCAATTCCGGTTAATTTTTAAAACCGCCAAGCTGACGTGGCAACCAAAGGCCTTTCGTGCCAACAAAGCACAAGTTCTCCATGTCCTTTCGCCACGTGGAACCCTCTTACTTGCGCTTTCTGCACTAAACATTCAGCTTGAAAATCAACAAACTGGCTTAACGGAATCGGCATCATCCCCGCCGCACGAAACGCCTCTCGCCACGTCATCTCTCCACCAGCTTGTCTCTTATTCGCTGCAGCTTCGACTGCCGCCGAAATTTTAGGTCGCAGCACAAACGCTTCTATGATCTTCTTCACCAAATCTCCGGTCGGAGCGGCAGCGTCGAGAGACTCCAACACCATCGTGTAGAACTCAAGACCACTAACAAACTCTCTTTGGAACGATCCAGCTCCGGAGATTCCATTCCATCCTTCGCTATCGACGAAGATGACAACCTTTGGTGAAACTCGCTGTAAATCGTTTACGAAACCGGATGTTCCGTTTAGTCGACGGAATATCACTGGAGAAAGCAAAACGACGGTTCTTTCTCCTTCTACGAATCTGATTGCTTTGAATGATAACATCTCGAAGGTTCGCATCAGAACAAAATCGATCTGAAATCGGATTTTCAAATCCGCGGCGAATTGAGCTAAGTTTTCCTTGACAAGACGAGTCTCGACGGCGGATTCTTCCTGTACAACCGCCGTGACTCTGAGAAACCTGTCGTTAACTGCTGATTTCTCCGCGATCTCTCTCATAAGCGATGCATATTGACTGCCGAATCCAATCTCAAAATCAACGACGTGAGCGAACGGCGAAGAAGATTGTTGGAGAGAATCGAGGATTGCTTGATTCGCCGTGAAATGAGAGAAGAGAGGTATCAGAGAAATTCCGGAGAATTCTTTGATTGCTCGGTTTTGATTCCGGGTTGACCCGGATAAAAGCGATCCAAGAGCCTCCTTGAAGTAAAACGCTGCTCTTTGAAGCGGCCTACCCGCTGGAGATCTCAGACGTTGATTGAGCCGTGACAATATCACATGAGCGAGTTGCAACTCGTCCGAGTCGACACAGTCAACAATTCGGATGAGATCTTCAATGAAATCAAATCCTCCATTGACACTACCTTCGTTGCTGTTGTTATCGAACCCGTTCCCTGGATAAACATCGGAGGAGGAACGTAACTCCGGCGGATGAAGCTGATCGGGAAAACCAGGAAGCTGTGGATCGACGATGGCGAAGTGTGAGGAAATGGCAGACGGAGGGAAATTGGATGTCAAAGTAGGGGTAGAATCGTCATCTAATTCCAATTCTCTCATGATCGAATCCCAATCCATGGAACGAATCACATGATCATCTAACGGAAACTGATTATCGCCACCAGCCGCCGTGACGACTGGTTTCTCTTCCACCGCCGCTGAACTTGGACTTCTACGGAGGTCGAGCACGGAAGTCGGCTCGTTATAGCCAACAAGATTCCTCCCTCCTGAGTAACTGGTCGTGGTGTCCGATGAAGCAAAGTGGTGCGATCTCGATAAGCCTTAATTTTAAGGATTTTAATAACAACCATGAATCAAGCAACCAAGACCATTTTTCTCAACTAGCTAGATATTATAGAGATTATGGTCGTGGAAAAACTCAATTGGTTCATGTTGAATCAAGAGATGGTCGAATTTCCCTTCTGTTGGACCGTAGAGAGCTAGTTCGACCACCCGAGCAAGTTCAAGAAGCCATACTTGTTTTTGATGATTCAAGGCACGTCTTAGCTCAGCCAAATACAAGAGATAAGGCCCAAAAGGCCCAAGAAGACACCAAGGACGAGTTAGGTCTACTCAAGGATGAGCCCAACAAGATGAGGGTTGAGCAGGGCCCATATTGGCCCATGAAGCTGAAGGATCGACCACCATGGGCTCTTATGGATGGATATGGACGTAGCCCAAGTAGAAGATTAGATTAAAAATAAACCAACCAATTGGTTTAATTTAATGGTTCATAATCACTTAAATTAAACCAAAAGAGATTAGGATAAGAGTAAAAATATCTTTGAATTTAAATTATAAATCAATTAAAATCAAAGATATTCTTTAGCTAAAATCTAGGAAGTAGTTAAGATATGATCTTGTAGATATGATCTTGTAGATATGATTTAGATAGGATTTATCAGCCTATATAAAGGCTTCACCCCCACTTGTAAAAGACACATCGAATTTTATAAAATATTTCAAAGCACTTTTGCTTCTTGCTTTCTCTGTTCAGCATAAGAACATTGTTTTCATTCACTTAAGGGTAGAGGAATCTACTGTGAAATTCCATAGCTCTTTGCAGGGTGATCCTGTGCTAGTGGAATCAAATCCATCATCATATACACCTAATTGGAGAGCTAGTAGCCTCCAACCCATTCCCCAATCAATCCGCTGCCAAGAGAAGTGCTAGTAGCCTTCTCCTTAACCAGATCACCTTCCTTCAAGCCGATCCTCTGGTTTATTCATAACCAGGGCCGCACCAAGTGGTATCAGAGCCTCTTGAAGGTTAGGGTTGGTGAAATTATTTGATTTCAAAACCACCATCAATTTCTTTTCAATTTTTAAGTTTCATAAACAAATTCTTATCTTTTTATCTTTTGTAAGTCAGTTGAGCCTTTTCTGAATTACAAAATGATCTAAAAAAGAACTGCAAAAAAAAAAAAATCAAAAAAAAAAAATCAAAAAAAAAAATCAAAAAAAAAAAACGAAAATCAGACAAAAAAAAAAAAAAAAAAAAATCTTGCAATCTTTCTATCTTAAGTTTCAGTAGGTTTAGCTCTAGATCTTAGGTGATTGGGCTTTGATCTATTTTGAACTTGTTGGAATAATCTATCCTAGATTCATAATCTATTCATCATATATCCAGCAAATCTACCATGTATTCTTTTGGGAACAAAAGAAAATATGGAGAGAAGGCAAAACAACAAGCAACAAGGGAGAGAGTTTCACCTACCCAAACTGTGATCCTGAGTGAGAAGCAATTAGAGGATCTAACAGATCTGATCTACAATCAAATAAGAGAAAAAAAATTCCACAAGCCAAGGTGGGAAGCGCCTGATCTAAAACCAGTAAGTCCAAAGAAGCAAGTCAACAACAGAGGTCGATCCCTACTATTTTCAGGAAATAGAAAAGATCCTGAAGTATACTTGCAATGGGAAAGCGATATGGAAAAGTGGCTACAATTCAACAAAATTCCCAAGGAACTGGAGTTATCACAAGTGGTCTCAGCATTCACAGGAAAAGCTCATGAATGGTGGTTAAAGGAAAACCCTCCAACTATCTACAAGAATTCAGTGCTAGATTGGAGAGGTCTTAAGGCACGGATGCATGAAGAATTTGTAGAGCAGTACCAATCCACCCCAACCAGAGTGACGTCTATATCACCATCAGCTAAGGAGCTCAAAATAAATAAACATGAAGAAGATACAGAAGATTCCATCTTGCAGACTATCAACAAACCCAAACAAGACATACAACCAATCAACGGATCATACAAACCAGACCCAGAGGAATTAAGCAACGAATTGACTTTTTCCAGAAACTCAACTCATCAAGGAGTCACTGAGAAAAAGAATTGGGTCAAAAGCTTTCAACATGAAAGAGATATTCCACTCTCAAGTCGGCAGACTTCCACTGAATCTGAGGGAGACAAGCAGTTATCTATTGAAGGATTACAATCTAACCAGGATGAATCAAGTCGTAAATCAACATATTTTGGAAAGCTAACAGTTCAGAGGAGCATGTCGAATTGGATTCATGTCCAAATTCCTTATGGTTTAAAAGTTATTCAACTAATAAACCAGGAAATGCTCGGTTTGCCTTATTTGGAAGCTTACGGGTTCAACCACTTACAAACCAGAATTTGGCGACCAGGAGAGGAATATAATCATTCTAGGGACATATCTAATCATCCAGAAGGTTCATCCATCAACTTAGAGAGTTCGGATTTGAGGACAAATCCTTTTAAAGGAGGAGGGGATGGTGCGATCTCGATAAGCCTTAATTTTAAGGATTTTAATAACAACCATGAATCAAGCAACCAAGACCATTTTTCTCAACTAGCTAGATATTATAGAGATTATGGTCGTGGAAAAACTCAATTGGTTCATGTTGAATCAAGAGATGGTCGAATTTCCCTTCTGTTGGACCGTAGAGAGCTAGTTCGACTACCCGAGCAAGTTCAAGAAGCCATACTTGTTTTTGATGATTCAAGGCACGTCTTAGCTCAGCCAAATACAAGAGATAAGGCCCAAAAGGCCCAAGAAGACACCAAGGACGAGTTAGGTCTACTCAAGGATGAGCCCAACAAGATGAGGGTTGAGCAGGGCCCATATTGGCCCATGAAGCTGAAGGATCGACCACCATGGGCTCTTATGGATGGATATGGACGTAGCCCAAGTAGAAGATTAGATTAAAAATAAACCAACCAATTGGTTTAATTTAATGGTTCATAATCACTTAAATTAAACCAAAAGAGATTAGGATAAGAGTAAGAATATCTTTGAATTTAAATTATAAATCAATTAAAATCAAAGATATTCTTTAGCTAAAATCTAGGAAGTAGTTAAGATATGATCTTGTAGATATGATCTTGTAGATATGATTTAGATAGGATTTATCAGCCTATATAAAGGCTTCACCCCCCCTTGTAAAAGACACATCGAATTTTATAAAATATTTCAAAGCACTTTTGCTTCTTGCTTTCTCTGTTCAGCATAAGAACATTGTTTTCATTCACTTAAGGGTAGAGGAATCTACTGTGAAATTCCATAGCTCTTTGCAGGGTGATCCTGTGCTAGTGGAATCAAATCCATCATCATATACACCTAATTGGAGAGCTAGTAGCCTCCAACCCATTCCCCAATCAATCCGCTGCCAAGAGAAGTGCTAGTAGCCTTCTCCTTAACCAGATCACCTTCCTTCAAGCCGATCCTCTGGTTTATTCATAACCAGGGCCGCACCACAAAGACTCTCATTTCTGGTGAAAATAGAATTAGTATTGTTTTACTTTCTCTAAGTTCGTGAGGAAGAAGAAAGGAAAATGATTACTAGCCTTTTTCTAATGGAGGGCTTCGAATTATAATTATTTCTAAATTTTACTTTATAAAGATTCTTTACTTTATCAAAATCAGATTTCGATCACGAGATGTTCGAGCTCCACTATGTTGATGATCAAAAAGACAACTTTTTTATAAGGAAAACGAAAGGGTTGAAAAAACAACGGTGATTATATAGGATCTCAACGTGGTCCCCACATCAGAACACCAGTAAACGTAATAAACGACCGAGAAAGTGAATCTTGGTCCCACTTTTTTAGTTAATTTTGTCGGCGATTTGTGTTGAAGGCTTATGGACCGTTAGATTTACCGAACATTAGCCGCGCGAGGATTCATAAACTAATGATATCAGCGCGTAGATAACACGTTCACTCTCCCCTCTCTTTGCCTTTGGGGCCATGAGTGAGAAAGAGAATATGTTCCTTCACTGATTGGTTTGGAAAATTAGTCTCTCAATATTTTATTTATTACCTGTTCCACATTTTACTGTATATTAATTTTGTTTTTCCCATTAAAGTTCAAATAACGGATATTAGATTGGAATTTTAGAATTTTGTAATCATTTCAATTTATATAGTTTACTTCCAACACATATAAAGATATATAATAAAAAATGCTGCACAAATCATAGGAAAATTAGTTAAAGTATATATTTTTTCTCCGGTAAACAAAGCTGTTTTCATCTTTATTATAGTATATAATTAGACTGATTACAATTGTAATTTTACTATATGTACAATATAACAACTGCAAAAAAAAAAAAAGTTTTATAAAGCGAGTTAAATTTTTGGTGGATTTCGAATCACGAATGAAAACATTACGAGTTTAAAGTTTTAACATTACATTTAAACTATTAGGAGTTAGGGAAACATGTTTGATCTATCAAGTTCTTTTTTAGGAATCGTAATTCCAATGTTTGTGTAAATTCTTTAGCAAGAAAGGCCATTATTCTTTCCATATATTTCAATGCTGTTTGTATTATTATTGCCCAAGTTTCCTAAATGCCTTCTGTAGACAACGATCGTAATTCTGAAAATTCAATAAAGCTTAGACAAAAAAAACAATAATAATATCGATGGGTTTGAATTTTCTTACACCAACATCAACCCGCGGATATTCATGTAAATATGTAAAAAAAAAAAAAAGAAATCAAAAATCACATGTTCTATTTGATTTGATGGATTCTCCAACGAGTTTGCAAAGTTAATTAATTTATAGGTCCGTGGACTTGAAATAAAAATATTTATCCACTCCACGACACAAATTTTTGCACAAGCCTAATTGTAATTAATAATTAATAATAAACTTGTTTTTTTATTTATTTAAACTACGTTTTTTTTTTGGCATGAGATGGTTCATACTGCCTGGGGAGAGTCAGAGTATCATTATTTTATTCCCCGTAATTAATCAGCAGTCTAAACCAAACCATTTTTAGCACATGTGATCATAGTTTAAACAAATCAAGCAATCATATGATATCTCATATTGACATTAATTATGCCAGTATTTATTTCAACTGACCTAATAATATTTTTCCACGTTGGATTCCCTCATCACCCAAAACGGGACACTATATTGGCAAAGTTTATCAGAGCCAGGGATGTCACATAGATCAGTAGTTGATCATAGCCAACTTTAGTTTAGGTTATATACTTTATTTTGTATATCTGACATGTCTGAAAATCAAAGAAACTTAATGGAAACCTTGATTAAAATAATTAATTTACATTTTATTAAAATGGATTTCAAATTATTTGTTTATTATTATTTCATGGTTCTAACGAAAAAAGGAAAATGTATATGAAAATGCCAATTTATGTTTAAATTTAGTCAAGGACACTCTCAACATTTTACTAAAATTTAGTTTTTGTTTTCCTTCTTTTCTAAATTTATTTTCATCACTGGAAGTCCTTAAAATATTTTTTTTCAGTAATTCATTGTTTGCTGTTAAAGCTTTATATAGTTATATTATTTTTGGCACACCGAGTTGTCTAACCCAAAAAAGAAAAGAAAAAAGAGCCAAATACTTAGGAAGTAAGGAAGACAAAGGCGAGGCCGATGATAGACGTTTCATATGAAAGTAGGGAAAGCTTGAAGCTTACAAAAGCTATAAAGGTTGTTTTTTAAGTAGATTCTGATTTTATGTCATTCACACACATAAATAGATCGGTTTCATTAAAATATAAGGCAGAAAGGGCAAGGAAAAAATAATAATAATAAGATCGAGAAAGTTTGTTTATTTTAAAGTTCATAGCTGTGCATATATATCAATAATGTATACCCAATAATTGATAAACGATGTACGTAATTTAGAATTTTTCATAATCGATTCGTTGGTTCACTTTTTAGTTTTCAAGAAAATTATTTATTGTAAAAATAGGGTTAGAAACAGCAGTCCACTTGACATGGATTAATCTGGTCTAGATCAACAAACCATATGTACTCTACCGTCTATTACTTGCTTAATTTTTCTGTTCACTTAGTTTCTAGAATCTAGATGGTTTATGATATCATGCATGTGTTACATACTTTTCGCTACAAAATTCATTTGACGTTTGTAAACTGATTTCTAGTGTTTCTAATGCAAAATAGAAGGTACAGTGAAGTGTTTATAAAGTATGATAGCAAAGCGCAAGTTAAATGATGTGTATATATATATAGAATATAGTTTAGAGATAGCTAATGATGTCTTATTTCTCGTCCAATATAAAAATTTTTATCTTGGAATATTTCATATCAATCTATGAATAATATATATCATACCTTGTTTTAATCCATGTGGGGAAGTTAAAAATGGCATAACTTAGTCACATTGTCCAAATGTTTTTTTAAAAAAAATCAAACATACAAAACATATTGAATAATTAGAAATAAATTATGAAATTGACCAAAAACTGAGGGAAAGAGATGAAGTATCTTCAATCTTTTACAATATGGAAAAGTAACATAATGAGTAATCACAGTCATAACATACTTTTTCTTAGAAAAGTACCTTTCGCTTTCACTCACATTTCCACACTACATACAATTTTTTATAGTCAAATAAGAAAATAGCTATTCTTTATAAAAAAAGTATATATATATATACATATAGATCTTATAATTATCTATCAATATTCAGTTTTGTATTCTAACTATTTTTTCGTCCCAAAAGTAAAATATATATGAAAATTCAAATAATTGACCGGAAACGGTTTATGAACAAGCTGTGTGATCTTCTATTCTACCAGTGAGACGCTCATACGAGTTAACCTAAAACGCTTTGAAATGAACAGATGTTGGCATGGAAAAATGAAAAAGACACACCCACAGAGCCTTCAGGTTCCAACCAAATACATGTTTCAAATGGAAAGTAGAGAACATAAAAAAAAAATGCATTTTCAGTTCCAACCTTCCAAGTTATGCAATCTAAGCCATCATTTCTAGAAATCACATAAAATGTTTGGTTTTAGAAAACATCAGTATTAGCATTATGAGGAGACGAATTCTCGTTAGAAGAACTTGATTTTTTGAGCTAGTTAGTTAGATTCTAATTTTGAAAGATAATTAGAAACTTGGAAAATGAGAAACCGCAAATCAACTTAGTTAGTTTTGATAATTCAAAGTGACATTTATAAATAGTAAAGTAAATGTTTGATAATCTATATTAAATATGGATTTTTAAGATTGTTCATAAATATTAATTACTCCTTGCATCTGCATCCGTTGTCTCTTTAACGATTTTGAACATCCATTAAGAAATTAATTGACCGCACCAATCAACAACAAGTAATCTTTTTGGATTTGCCACACTAACCCGATTGGCCGATTGTCACTCTAATGATCCGTTGACGCATTTTTCAGCGAGGGTCAACGATTGTTATTCAAAATGATCAGATAAACGTGTCAATATAGCTATACACGTGTTCTCTTATCAGGACGCGTGTCCAAAACCTGGCCCCACCTCTCCATGACTCCCTTGTGTTAATACTTAATACCACCAAATGATTACCGTTTCCGGTGAAGGGATATATGCCACAGCTCTAAAGTCTCTTTGAGTCTATCAAAGGATGTCGAAAGTTACGATTCTTCCACTCTGTCTCGTTACCTTATTCCTCTGCACGAAGTCGTTTTCCGACCTAAACGACGGCGTCCCGAGCTTTCAGTCGCCACTTCTGGTCAAGAGTAATCAACGGACGCCAATCGTTGCTACGGAGTTTGGAGAGATATCAGCCGTCCAGATCGCCGATGGATATCATATTCAGTTCATAACATTGGAACCAAACACACTCTTGCTTCCTCTTCTTCTCCATTCCGACATGGTTTTCTTCGTTCACACTGGTACGTCAAATTGATCTGCTTTTTTTTTTTTTCTCAAATTCTTGATTCTACAGAGAATCACCTAACATTCTGAGCTTGGCATTTAAAACAACCTAAACCAACAATCTTAAACTAAAGCTGAACCTCTTTTTTACACTAAAATATATATTTTCAAGTATTATGAAATTATACTTATTATTATCTTCCATCTAAAATTGAAAGTATACATTTTCCTGAGCATGGTTAGGGTTTACATTTGAAGTAATGTTGTGATTTGGGATTGTCTAGGGAGTGGAATTTTGAATTGGATCGACGAGGAGAAAGAGAGGACGTTAGAATTAAGACGAGGAGATGTTTTTAGGCTACGTTCAGGTACAGTCTTCTACGTACATAGCAACTTGGAGAGAGACGAAGTTCCAGAGAAACTTAATGTTTACGCAATCTTCGATGTGGGGAAATGTTTATACGATCCATGTATAGGAGCGTACTCGAATATTAGGGACTTGTTATTTGGATTTGACGAGAAAACGCTCCGGTCAGCTTTTGCGGTATGTGACTTGTGTTTCTACTCGCGAGACACGATTCTGTATTTAGGTTGTTCCATTGATTACATATTGTGTAATTATTTACGATTTTTGAAGGTTCCTGAGGAGGTTTTGGGGAAATTAAGAGATGCGGCGAAGCCTCCCTTGATTACAAATGCTCTGCCGAGAAACAGAACACAAGGGTTGGAGGAGACGTGGCAATCACGGCTTCTCAAACTCTTTGTCAGAGTTGAAGACGTGACTGATCATTTGGCAATGAAACCAGTTATTAATAGTACGAAGAAGAAATCAGATGCTTACAATGTTTTTGAGGCCGATCCGGACTTTGAGAACGTCAATGGCCAGAGCATAGTGGTTGACGAGAAGGATATGGATGCTTTAAAGGGTTCAAGTGTTGGAGTTTATATGGTTAATTTAACGAAGGTTAAGCCACTAAAACTAACTGATACCACATTGCCTTGTTCTTAATTTCTTGTTTTTTTACGGATGAGTGACAGAAAAAAATTGTATCTAATTTCTAGGGAACGATGATGGGACCGCATTGGAACCCTAATGCTTGTGAGATATCGATCGTGCTACGAGGGGAAGGGATGATTCGGGTGGTTAACTATTCTTCGTCGCAAAGCATAAGCAAGAGTGAGAGTGAGAGGTTCATGGTTGAGGAGGGCGATGTTTTTGTTGTGCCGCAGTTTCATCCTATGGCTCAAATGTCTTTCGTAAACAGCTCATTCATGTTTATGGGATTTAGCACGTCGGCGAAGACAAACCACCCTCAGTTCCTAGTTGGGCAGAGTTCGGTTCTGAAGGTATTTGACCGGGGGGTACTTGCCACATCTTTCAATGTGAGAAATGAGATTATCGAAAAGTTATTGGGAGCTCAAAAAGAAGGCGTGATTTTGGAGTGTGTGTCTTGTGCTGAGGTAGAGCTTTCTAGGCTTATGAGAGAAACTGAAGAGAGGAAGAGACGCGAGGAGGAAGAAATTGAGCGAAGAAAGAAAGAAGAAGAGGAAGCAAGGAAGAAAGAAGAAGAAAGGAAAAAGGAGGAAGAGGAAGCTAAGCGACAAGAAGAAGAGAGGAGGAGGAGACGCGAGGAAGAAGAAACTGAGCGAAGAAGGAAAGAAGAAGAAAGGAAGAGAGAGGAGGAGATAGCTAAGAGACAAGAGGAAGAAAAGAAAAAGCGTGAGGAAGAAGAAACTGAGCGAAAAATGAAAGAAGAGGAGGAAGCAAGAAAGAGAGAGGAACAAAGGAAGAGGGAGGAGGCAGCCGCTAAGAAACGAGAAGAAGAAATAAGAAGACGTGAGGAAGAAGAAGAAGAGGCAAGAAAAAGAGAGGAAGCAAGGGAGAGAGAGGAAGAGAAAGCTAAGAGGCAAGAGGAAGAGAGAATAAGACGTGAGAAAGAAGAAGAAGAGGCAAGGAAGAGAGAAACAGAAAGGGAGAGAGAGGAAGAGGAAGCTAAGAGACAAGAGGAAGAAAGGAAGATGCGTGAGGAAGAAGAAACTGAACGTAAAAGGAAAGAAGAGAAGGAAGCAAGACAGAGAGAGGAACAAAGGAAGAGGGAGGAGGCAGCGGCTAAGAAGCGAGAAGAAGAGAGGAGAAGATGTGAGGAAGAAAAAGAAGAGGCAAGAAAAAGAGAAGAAGCAAGGGAGAGAGAGGAAGAGAAAGCTAAGAGGCAAGAAGAAGAGAGAAGAAGACGTGAGAAAGAAGAAGGAGAGGCAAGGAAGAGAGAAGCAGAAAGGGAGAGAAAGGAAGAGGAAGTTAAGAGACAGGAGGAGGAGAGGATAAGGCGTGAGAAAGAAAAGGAAGTGGCAAGGAAGAGAGAAGAAGAAAGAAAGAAGGAAGAAGAGATAGCTAAGAGACAAGAGGAAGAAAGGAAGAGGCGTGAGGAAGAAGAAACTGAACGAAAAAGGAAAGAAGAGGAGGAAGTAAGAAAGAGAGAGGAACAAAGGAAGAGGGAGGAGGCAGTGGCTAAGAAGCGAGAAGAAGAGAAGAGAAGACGTGAGGAAGAAGAAGAGGCAAGAAAAAGAGAAGAAGCAAGGGAGAGAGAGGAAGAGAAAGCTAAGAGGCAAGAGGAAGAGAGAAGAAGACGTGAGAAAGAAGAAGAAGAGGCAAGGAAAAGAGAAGCAGAAAGGGAGAGAGAGGAAGAGGAAGCTATGAGACGGGAGGAAGAGAGGATAAGGCGTGAGAAAGAAAAGGAAGCGGCAAGGAAGAGAGAAGAAGAAAGGGAGAAGGAAGAGGAGATAGCTAAGAGACAAGAGGAAGAGAGGCAGATGAAGGAGAGAGAAGAGGCGGAGAGGAAGAGACGTGAGAAACAAGAAAGAGAGAGACGTGAAGAGGAAGCTATGAGGAGAGAAAAAGAGAGACAACGAGAAGAAATGGCTAAAAGAGAAGAGGAGAGAAAGAGACAAGAAGAAGCTGCTAAAATAGCGGAGGAGGAAAGAAGAAGACGAGAAGAAGAAGAAAAGCAGAGGCCGCCGCCGCAGCCACAACCACCGATCGACCATTGACATAAAGCTGTGATTCTGATAAAGGCCGAAATTATCGTTTTTCATACCTTCTTAAACCGTTGTGGAGATTACAACTACCTAAACATTGATTTTTTTTTTGTCCCATGCAAAACTTTAGTTATAATATCAGTCAATTAATATTACGTAGAAACGTGTTTAGTAGTGATTGTATTTTGAATTATCTCATCCCAGACCGTTTGTGATAGACCGTATTGGCTGCTAGATTAATGGTGGAAAACTGTCGGAATGGAGTACAATAGGTTATATATACAATTGATATCTAAGTTTGGAAGAAGTTCTCGTAACCATAATAACTCACTAAGTGTATCTGCTATTGCGCTATACTCTGTTTTGGCTGATGATCTAGAAACAACTGTCATGTTTTTGTGAGAAACTGACGTGTTATATATAGCAAATTATTTATATATTTTTTTTGTTTTAACATACCATTATTACCAAAATTTTATATATCAAGTTAGTTTTTTAAGTTTGTGCTAAGGCTTTCATAATTTTTCTGCAAATTTTTTTTATCGCAAACCATATATCGTATGTTCTATGATTCCATATCGGTCACGAAACAAGAAGCATCAATTGACTCAAATCCTCCCTCAATTCAACTTGGTGAGGTCAATAGTGTTCTTCAGTTTTTTTCGCAAGCATAAAAGGATATGTGTTAAAAAAAAACAAGTGTTTCGGTAAATCTGAAATTTTACACTAATACCCTCAAGGTCTAGTTTATCTCTCGATTGTGCCCTAAATTGATTTTGCTACATCTCACGGTCATCACGCCCCTTTTCTCAAAAACCTCAAAGACGATTCGTGGAATTTTGCTAGAGATGTCTGATTACGAAGAAAACGGCGACGCTGGTGATGAATTTCACTCTGGAGATGGTGGTGGACGCAGCGGCGAGATCGACGATCACCGAGACTCGAAATCCCAGGTATGTACTCTCTCTGATTTGCCTATCTTTTACCTGAGTATTACAATACGGCTTTCAATTTCTGGAGCTATTACTGTGTTTCTGTGCTTTATTGGATTTCGTTCCAAGATTTGTGTGAGATTCTTCTCTTTTTGAATGCGAGTATGTGAGATGGTGATAAGTTCAAGATTAGTATCTTCATTTATTCCTCTTGTAATCAGCAAGAACAAAACAAACCGAACAAAGATACAGCCCTAGGTTTTGTTATAGAGAATCAGCAGAATCTCCCTGCCAGTAATAAACCCCAAATCTCAACAAAAGATGACGCAAAGATCTTAAGTTTAGGGTAATTGATTGAATGCTCAGAGCAAACAGTCTTGGTGTCCAACAGAGTTAGTTTTGATGTTTTACTGCTAGTTTGGTTGTGGTCTTTGTTTTCGTAGTTTCATTGTTGTAGAGACCTTGCGGGTTTAGCTTACTGTTTTTTTTTGGGTTGGGAAAGGTTTTAAGTTTCGTTGATTTCGAGAAAGCAATCAGAGGTTCATATATTACTGCATTTACAAGAGTTGTTTTGATGTGTAGAGGGAAATGCTTGACAATGAGAGGGATCCTAGAAGTAAAGAAGAAGATAGAGTGAAGGGGCGAGATAAGGAGAGAGATAGGGACCATGAACGGAGGAGGGACAGAGAGGGAGAGAGAATCAAGGGACATGACAAGGAGGAGGATAGAAGCAGGGATCGAGAGCGACATCACAGAAGTCGTCACAAGGATGGCAGTGGGGAAAGAGGCGAAAAAAGAGAACGTGTTATGGGTGATGATGATGACTACCGTCGAAGCCGTGACCGTGACTTTGAGAGGTTGTAACCTCAAGAACAATTCTCTTTACATTTTTGATGAAAACCATTCCACCTTTAAATTTTAGAAGAGATTGAATTCTGACATTTTTCTATTTTAGGCGTAGAGATTATGACAAAGACAGAGGAGACAGACGCCGTGGCCGATCTCGTTCTCGTTCAAGGGGTAGATCCGAGCGTAGATCACGATCTCCATCAAAGAAGTAGCTTATTTTTCTCGTTTTGATATTGTTTTTTAAGAAATTATCTTTGACATTATCTTGCTCCCATGATTGACAGTAACATATTTTACAGAATCCAAATGTGATTAACAAAGAGTATTGTTTAGTATGTAGAGTAGATTGTTCTCTTGTGCATCTCTCAGGCTGTTGGAATTTGTATTTTCCTTGTGATTTCGATTCTTTGAGTATCAATCTACTTAATTGCAGTAAGCGGGTCAGTGGATTTGACATGGCACCTCCAGCTTCTGGGATGTTAGATGCTGGTGCTGCGTTTACAGGTATATCCACCTCATATTATCTCTATATTCAAACACAAAGTAATTTTTCTAGGTGTTGTTTTGTCATATATTAGTTACTTTGAAAGAGATAACTCCGTGTGGGTTGTTATGGTATGAAATGCTAGAATTGAAACCTTTGGTGGTATGGTGTTTATTGTTTCCCGGTCTATCTTTTGAGAAGGCAAAGTTGGGTTACTTCCCTCTCTTCCAAGATTTTGGTGTAGCGTTTTTAAACAAGGACGAATTTAAAATTTCTGCAATTGTTTTATGGGTATTGCTCGTTCTCAACCATTACCTTCACACTGACTTTGTTCGTTGTGACAAACTGACAATATTTTTCTTATAAACTCCTTATGATCTCACTTATTTCGCCAGTTTACACTAAAACCTATAGTATCATCGGTGATATTCCAGGGATATTGATCTCGGTCTTCTCATACTCAGTTAATAGTAATAGGCTCCGCGCAGGTGTTAACCTTGTTTTACTTTTGTAGGCCAAGTTCCCACTCCAAGCCAAACTCTTACTGGGACAGGAATGTTTTCAAACATGCTTCCCTTACAACCTGGACAGGTATGTCTCCTTGTCCCTACCAAGTTGATCCATGTTTCTACAACTGAGGTTCCTTTCTACTTTTCCATGCAGCCATTTGGGGGAGTCCCTATGATGCCAGTTCAGGCAATGACACAGCAGGTTGGTTACATTTCTCATGGATATTTCGAAGATGCTATGAGTTTTTTCTGTCCTAACATGCATTCGTGTGATGTTTCTTTAGGCTACTAGACATGCTCGCAGGGTCTATGTTGGTGGCCTTTCTCCCTCAGCAAGTGAACAGGTTAAATATTGTTCTCTACATATTGTGGCCCCCTGTGATCTGGTCCTGCATATGATACTCATGTCTATAAATTCTTGTATTGCAGTCTGTTGCGACATTTTTTAGTCAGGTTATGGCTGCTGTTGGCGGAAATAGTGCTGGTCCAGGTAATTTTTTCTGCTGTATGCATGGTAGAGTTTTGGGTTGAAAACTGTTGCAATCATTTTCTTATTATTATTTGCAGGTGATGCTGTTGTTAATGTGTACATAAACTACGAGAAGAAATTTGCATTTGTGGAGATGCGATCGGTTCAAGAGGCCAGTAATGCAATGACTTTGGATGGAATTATATTTGAGGTAGGTCTTATTGTTTATGATGGCACCAATGTTTCTTTTGTGCAGACGCTATATGTAATGAAGACTAAACCATATTTTTCTTCTTTCCCAGGGAGCTCCAGTGAAGGTGAGGAGACCGAGTGACTATAACCCAACGCTAGCTGCAAGCCTTGGTCCAAGCCAGCCCATTCCCAATTTAAATTTGGCTGCTGTTGGTCTGACTCCAGGGGGTTCTGGTGCGCTGGAAGGTCCAGACCGTCTTTTTGTTGGTGGACTTCCTTATTATATCCCCGAGTCACAAATCAGGGAATTGCTGGAGTCTTTAGGAGCCCTGAAAGGTTTTGATCTTGTAAGAGACAGAGAAACTGGAAACTCAAAAGGATATGCATTCTGCGCGTATCAAGATCCCTCAGTTACAGATATTGCATGCGCTGCCCTCAATGGAATTACCATGGGAGATAAAACTCTTACGGTAAGGCGCGCTAACCAAGGAACAACTCAAACGAAACCTGAACAGGAGAGTGTATTGTTGCACGCACAGCAGCAAGCTGCTTTCCAGGTAAAAAAAAAAAAAAAATTCATTAGATTCTGTCTAGAGGTTCACAACTGTCTATTTGTCAACTATGCATTAAATTATTCTTTTTTTTTTCTCTTTGACAGAGGATTATGCTACAACAGGGAACAGCAGCCACCAAAGTCGTGTGCCTGACTCAAGTAGTTACGGAGGACGAACTTAGAAATGATGAGGAGTACGAAGAAATTGTTGTAGACATGAGAGATGAAGGCGGAAAGTTTGGTAAGAACTCTCCATTGCTAAAGCTAAGTTCACTTTGGTTTTGATTTTTGTGTACCTTAGTTCTTGTACCAATGTTTGACATGAGATTCAAAGAATATTGATTAATCTCCATTTTCTGTTGGTTGTACTGTTTTACAGCCTTTTGTTGTCCCACATTCTGCTATAAAGAATCAGGCCATAGCAGGAGACTGCATAACTTCCTTATCTATATATCATCCAAGACACATCCTTCTTAGAAGAAACAACCTGTTTTCGTCTTTTGTTTTTTTGCTCTTGGATTCGAATATGTTTGCTCTTAAAATGCAGGTGCGTTAACTAAAGTCGTGATCCCTCGCCCCAGCTCCAACGGTGAGGCCATTCAGGGCGTTGGCAAGGTTTGTTCAAAACCATTATTGGCCTATATATCTACAGTTTCAAGTGAAATCTCTCTGGCTAAAACTGTAGAGGCCATGTTTGGTTTTGCGCAGGTGTTTCTTGAGTACGCGGAAAAAGAGAGCTCGAGCAGGGCAAGAAGCGGGATGCACGGTAGGAAATTTGGAGAGAACCAAGTGGTGGCTGTGTTTTACCCTGAAGATAAGTTTGAACAAGGTGATTATTCTCTCTAGAAATTCTTGTTTCTTCAACTACTTTTGGGTTTGTTTAGCTTTTCTGCTTCTTAATCTGGTTTCTTTTCCTAAACCATTTGCTTGTTTCTGTTGTGTAAAGACAAGGAACAGTTTATCTACCAAAAGGCATTTTTTTGTTTCACATATCTATTTTTTTCTCTTTTAACTAAACTTAAGTATGGCTATTGACCCGATGAATAATAGAAAAAGATGTCAACATTTTTTTTCTTATAAAACGTACATTCAAATTAATATTCATCTTCATTTTTATTACAGGATACTTGGTCATCAAAAATTAAGAATTACTCTAAAATGCTACTTATGATTTATTTTTATTTTAATTTAAATTACCGATGTTAAGGTCAACGCTGAAACAGTTACTTTAGCCAAACTTGCAAAACCCATTTCTTTTAAAGTCTTAAACCCTAAAGGCATTTCATTTATCTACCAGTCGACGAGTAATACTATTCTCCGGTGAAACGCTTGCAATGGCGCCGTCTCGTCTCTATCTCCGTTTTCTTCGCCGTTTCTCTACCGCCGCTGGAGATTTTTCAACCACTGGTTCTTTCGGCACAATCACTGTCTCCAAAGCGAAGTCCAAACTCCGTAAAGTACACGATCCGGACAAAGCCTTGGCGATTTACAACTCCGTCTCCAATGATTCCGCATCTCCCTTCTCCTCTCGCTACGCCATGGAACTCACTGTCCGACGCCTCGCCAAATCTCAACGCTTCTCCGACATCGAAGGCTTGATTGAGTCTCACAAAAACGACCCAAAAATAAAAACAGAGACTTTTCTCTCTACACTTATCAGATCTTACGGACGAGCCTCCATGTTTGAACATGCTATGAAGACGTTCGAGGAGATGGAACAGCTCGGCACTCCCAGATCCGTTCTCTCCTTCAACGCCTTACTCGCTGCTTGTCTTCACTCGGATCTGTTCGAAAGAGTCCCCCAACTGTTCGACGAAATACCTCAAAGGTATCATAATATTACTCCTGACAAAGTCTCTTATGGTATGTTGATTAAGTCGTATTGTGACTCTGGTTCGGTAGAAAAGGCTATGGAGACTATGAGAGTTATGGAGGATAAAGGTGTTGAAGTTACCATCATTGCTTTCACAACCATTTTAGGATCATTGTATAAAAATGGCCAAAACGATGTAGCGGAAAAGTTGTGGGCCGAGATGGTGAATAAAGGCTGCGAATTGGATAACACAGTTTATAATGTTAGACTCATGAATGCTGCCAAGGAAAGCCCCGAAAGAGTCATGGAGTTGATGGAAGAAATGAGTACTTTAGGATTGAAACCTGATACGATTAGCTATAACTATCTTATGACTGCGTACTGCGTGAAAGGGATGATGCGTGAGGCCAAGAAGGTCTATGAAGGGCTTGATCAGAAACAGGATTGTTGTGCAAACGCAGCTACGTTTAGGACATTGATATTTCATTTGTGTATAAACGGGTTGTATGATCAAGGTTTAGTAGTGTTCAAGAAGAGCGCGTTGATGCACAAGATTCCGGATTTCAAAACCTGTAAGCATTTGACTGAAGGGTTGGTGAGGAATAATAGAATGGTAGATGCAAGAGGAGTGGCCAGGACTGTGAAGAAGAAATTTCCTCCGCGTTTAGTAACCGAGTGGAAGAAACTAGAGGAGAGTCTTGGATTGTATACAAAGGCCAATGCTGCTGCTGCTGCTTCATCTTCTTCCCGAACAAGCCAAGTGTTAGATCAAGAAAGTGATGCTGCTGCATAAAGCTAAAGAAGATCTGTGTTTTGTTTGTGCTGTTTTGCTTGAACTTTATTAGGACGTGTTGAAACTGTGATCCAGGATACATTTCTTAAAAATTAGCTGCAAAAGCTACAAGTTCTAGTGCTTAGAATCACTAGAATTTCCATGAAGATGAGAACTGTTCATAGCTTCATGGAGTTGAGTTGTAGATAGAAATAGTACGATTTAGTCTCTGCCTATCTTTCAGTCTATGTATCTTTTGTTCAACACACAAAGATTTTCAGATGAATTCAAATTTCTTTTCCACCATTTGTCTCTACAAAATGAAAATCCACAACATTTGCTATTTATATGTTCTTGCACTAAATCAAAATATTTATCAAGAAACGAGACGTACAACTCCTATTTTAAGAAAAAGACTAAAGACGGTTAAGTGAAACGTACTTTTTCTGAAAATGGCTTTATTTTATCGGTTACCGTCTATGCAATTTCATGATTCATTAGCAGTGTATCGATTTACCCCGCGTCTTTTACACCCTTCCCCTTGGACATGGAGACTGGAAATTCAAAGTTTGTCGTCAAAAAGTGAATGGGTTCTATAGGGCTTATACTTGCGTTAAATGTCCTAGTTTTGCTGTTCTTTCACAATGCGCAACGAACAAACATGTAAGGGACATGATCGAAGAAGAGATAAATGCACCATTCAAGGTGATTGATGATAACACGACAAGTCATTATCATAACATACAAATCAACAATGATGGGATGATTCTACCTGAAAACACACTTTGTATAGCATGTGTCTTCCAGATTTGCTCACAACAGTTCTACAGTTGCAAGCAATGTGATTTTTTTCTCCATAGAAATGTGCTAATCTTCCACGGAAGAACGTCATGTGTGCAACAACCAGCCGTTCACACTAAGCACAAAGAAACTAACCCGTTGCACTACCACTAGACCACCAAACAACACTTTGATTTATATAATAATCAAATCTCTTAAAGCAAAAGTTTTCTTGTAGGGGTTTGGGGACAATTTCAGATTTTGACAATCGTGGTGTTACTATTGATATTGTTAGTTTGTGTAGTGTAGTTCATTCAAATGACAAAAATAAGTCTTTCTTCTACTAGTTTGTGTAGTATAGTTTACCTTGCCAATAATTTACCTATTGAAAGAAAAAAACTTAATGGGCCTAAAAGGAAAAGCCCATTAGGTGTCATTACCTTCTTCTCCGTTCGTCCTGAGCTAGAAATGTCCAGAAGTCCACCGAGTAAGACTGAAACAAAATCGAAAACCTCAGATTTCTCAATCGGTAGGTCTTTTTTTTTTTCCGGCAACCGGAGTAAAGACACACAGGAGAAGTAGATGACGACTCGGATAGCTCCTGGAGTCGGAGCTAATCTTCTCGGCCAACACTCCGCTGAGAGGAACCAAGACGCTACTGTTTACGTCGGGAATCTCGATCCCCAGGTTTCTCTCCCTCTCTCTCTCTCTATCTCGCATGAACTTTATATGTCTGTTTTCTTCTGCGACTTTCAATGTTGGTACCAGTTTTTTTGTGCGAGTATGTGTCCTTGAAGAAAAGTAATTTTAGGTTTTGGATCGATTCGGGATATTCTGTGTTTCTCAGTTTCTCTTCTCTGTAATTTAGTTGAATAAAGCTGGTGACAAATTGATCAATTTTCCCCTTTAAATTTTAGCTTTCTGAAGAATTGCTTTGGGAATTGTTCGTACAAGCAGGCCCAGTTGGTAAGTTAAACGCTTCTTCTACACTTTGGTTCATATCAATAATCTCGTTTAGTTTCTTCCATATCTAATGGTTTTTGTTCAGTGGAACAATCATAGGGTTTGGTTATACTTCGAACTTATTAATCTGAATCGAACAAGATTCTAACACTAGCTCCTCTGACTTTTTGGATTTCATCAGTTAACGTCTATGTCCCGAAAGATAGGGTGACAAATCTTCATCAAGGTTATGGATTCATTGAATTCCGTAGTGAGGAAGATGCTGACTATGTAAGTGTTTCTCTTTTCCATTCTTTCAAGAGTTTTAGACTTCTTTCTCGGCACAACGGTCAACGTTTTTTCGATTCAGGCAATTAAGGTTCTTAACATGATTAAGCTCCATGGAAAGCCTATACGTGTTAACAAGGTATCGTATTGTTTCTTCAACTTTCGTTATTAAGCATCCTCTGTTTTGTTTGATGACATATTCTCAGGGAACTAGAACTCTTGCGGATGGCTCTTGTGAGTTTTGATTTGCCCCTCTTAGGAGTTTGCTAACATTTTGTTTCCTGGTTTGTGTTAGGCGTCTCAAGATAAGAAGAGCTTGGATGTTGGTGCTAACCTTTTCATTGGAAACCTTGACCCTGTAAGTATCATGGTGGTGTTTATTCTGAGATTTCAACTTTAGCTATATATTCATAGCTGACCAGGTTTTACGTTACAGGATGTAGATGAAAAGCTGTTGTATGATACTTTCAGCGCATTTGGTGTGATTGCTGCTAATCCTAAGGTAGAATCTTTACTTCGTTAGGTTTCAGTCCATTATTGTTGATAATAATCTGTAATCTCTGAGTAATATGCCATTTCTTTGGGAAAAAATGGCTGTACGCTTAAGAATCTGATGCTCCGAACTTTTCATTTCAGATAATGCGAGATCCTGATACCGGGAACTCACGAGGTTTCGGTTTCATCAGCTATGACTCCTTTGAGGCATCTGATGCTGCTATTGAAGTAATTCTCTTTTTTGTTCTTTCATAACTTCACTTCTATAAACTTGGCTACGAGAATGAGTTCGAACATATTTCACATGAATCGCTTCTCAAGTCACCTAATCCAGTGAATGTATATTCCTCTGATCGTTGTAGGCAATGACCGGACAATATCTGTGTAATCGTCAGATAACAGTCTCTTACGCATACAAGAAAGACACGAAAGGAGAGCGTCATGGTACTCCAGCAGGTTAGGCTCTCACTCTTCGCTTGTTTTAACTTATTGTTTCAGTTGATTCAAGAGCAATTCTTATGAATCTTTTTCTCTATTAATGGAACAACAACAACACATTACTTTTGTGAATGCAGAGAGGCTTTTGGCTGCCACAAATCCAAGTGCCCAGAAAAGCAGACCCCATACTCTATTCGCAAGCGGTCCGCCAACGCATGTTAATGCTTCCCAAGCTAATGGTATACCCCGTCCGTTTGCAAATGGCGGCATGCAACCTATTCCAATCCCGGGCCCCCGTCCAACACCACCGCCACCACCTTCACAAGTCTACCAAACTCAGCCACCATCTTGGCAATCTCAGCCGCATCAACAACAACACGGCTTAGCGGTTCCACCACCCATGCAATTCCGTCCTACTCAGGGAATGCTGCCGCCACCACCTCCCCAGTTTCTTCATCACCAACAAGGTTTCGGCGGTCCAAGGCCGCCACCACCACCACCTCAAGCGATGGGAATGCACCAACATGGGTGGCCGCCGCAACACATGCAGCAAGGTGGACCACCACCGCCACAACACATGCAGCAAGGTGGACCACCACCGCCACAACACATGCAGCAAGGTGGACCACCGCCACAACAACCTATGCACCACCATCATCACATATCTGTGCCTCCACCACCACCACCACCACATCAAGGCTGAGTGTTGGACCATTTGTAAACTCTTTCTTTCATGACAAGTAATCACAAGGATTTTTCTCATTTCGCTTTTAGATTCTAAGAAACTTACCCTTATCCAAAACTAAAAGAGACAAGACAGAGAAAGAGAGAGAAGACAATATGCTATATTGTCTTAATGTCTTGTCTCTGATTCTCTGCAAGAGAATCTCCTAACTTTGGTTTGGAGAGAGAGAGAGAGAGAGAGAGAGCGTGGAAATTAATGCGCATGTCTGGTTTTTAGTGTTCATGTTTTGTTGCAGAATCTCTGATGCCGTGCGCTTTGATTTTTACCAAAATTTTGCTGTAAAATCACAATTATTTACTTCTGACCCTTGAGGTTGCTTTTTACACTAAACAAGAAAAAAAGACAGGAGTGACTGAACAGAGGTCGCTTGCTGTTCAAGTTATGGACCCATTCTCTTCACTCATTTTTCCTTCCCAAACTCCAATAGTCTGTCTGACCATTGATTGATTCAGCTTCAGTGTTTAAAACCCTAAAAACACTGAAGATAGAGAGAGACCCATCTGTAATGTGTCTGAGAAAGCCAAAGGACCAATATTCAGATTTAATTAATCTTTTATTTTTTTATTTCAATCATTTGTCAATCGTTTGCCTAGTCAAAATGGTCCACATCCACCGTCCATCGTCCACGTGTTATTTACTAAGCATTTAGAATCGAGAACGAACCGAATTGAACCGAAAAGAAAAAGTGAACATCTGTTCTTTTTTTCTCTCTTAGTGTTGTTGTATGGTAAATTGTGAAACCTACATAGTTCTTGGGTTGCTTGAACTCTTCTTTTATAAACAGATAACCAATATTCGTAATTTCATCATATACAATATATAAATAATACATATATATATATATATATTTGTACTACTGTTGACGAATATCGATATCTATTTAGTCTAAGCATTATAATCTAAATCATACAAAATAGATTATTTAATTTAGAGTAGGCACATAAATCACAATGATCACAGTTTTATCATTGCACCGCCTCATAATTTACCACTTATATCGACCACTTAATTAGAAACTAGAAAGATATTATAGTCAGACATTCTCATAAACAGAGGATTTAAACATTATTTTTTTTAACACTCATCATAATCCGAGAGTCGAACACTGGACCTTCTGCTTCCGTCATTACCACCAGAGAACAAAGCATCCCAAACCTCAGAAAACGCTTTAACAATCGCGCGGTGGTGGCGTTTCGCGTTTAGCGTTAAGAAGCAACGGAGAAGCTGCTCAAGCTCAGGCACTTCAAACATGTTCTTCTCTACTATCATCTCCATCATTGATCCCTTGAAATCTTCGTACGGATCCTCCGATCTCTTCACCACCGCCACTCCTTCCACCACAACCGCGGCCGTACACGGGATTAATCTCTGCACGAACGACGACAATCTTACTGGAGATGGTGGCGGAGAAGAGGACTCGCTTTTCTCCCCAACAACCGACGATGTGCTCTTTCTCTTCGGAGGGTTTCTCCGTCGTCTAGTGACACGTGGTAACCCTGAAGAGGAACTTTCTGGCGAGAGGTTTGTAGAAGATGGTAAGAGACTCTCTCTCTCCGTCTCCTCTTCGTATTCTTCGACGGAGGAAGTGCTCCCTCGCCGCCGTGCGTATATTTCTTTCTTCACTAAACGCCGGCGATCATCTCCGTCATAGATTTTTCGACGAGGCGTTTCGTATTCTCCCTCATCTACTTGAGCAATCACGTGCCATTTCCCCTCGCTTTCCCACTGAAACGTTGGCGTCTGCGGCGGTGATAACGACGGGGAATTCCTCCGGGAAACATCCAATGGCGTGGAAGTGCGTCGCCGACTTGAACCGCAACCGAAAGTGGTAAACACGTATTGTGTAAAAGAAGAACGACGACGCTGTGGCACGGTGGGGACGGTGGTTGAGGGGTTAGCCGCTGGAGGAGTAGGTCGACGGGGAAATGAAGGAACATGATTGAAAGGGAGATCGGAGGGATCTTTTAAACGGCAAGATTTGAAGGAGAGGATTCTTGATATCTTTAATTTGAAACGTTTCGTCATTTTTTCTTATTTTCTCTCTCTGTGGAGAAGTGAAGAAGTATGGAGCTTTAAATGAGAAATGTTGTGTTGTGTCTCTGATTATAAAGTTCTGCTTTTATACATGTACGCAAACACATTCGAATGTCTACATATACATAACGTTTATATGCATTTCCGTAAGTTTAAGCAAAAATATGCATATAGATTTTATACCGACATTAGAGTTACTAATTGAATTATAATAACTTGTTTTGTTGAATATGTCAATACAGTTGCAAAAAGTTATTTATCCGAATCCTTTTCTTATTTGCCATATTGAACTACAAACTTTACGTAATTATATTTGTCTATTAGGTATATACTGGGTCCACAGTTCATAACTATTACACAAATTGGTGTCAATGTGTTATGAGAGGTCAATTGAGCATAATATATTTAGTCAACATTAAAACGAATACAGATTTGCTCTAAGATATTCTAATCTAACCAATGCATAATATGGTAAAGTTGTTAAAAGTTTAGCATTTTAGGTTGGAACACTCTTCTATCCAGTAACACTTTAAAGAGTTTCATAACTAATATTGTATAATTAATTTTATTATTATTATATTATAAAAGAAAAGGTCGGAATAATGTGGCACAATGGTGGTCACCTCTGAAATTCATGACACAGGTCTGGGGTTCGAATCCAGCACCCCTCAGTATTATGAAGGATATTAAAGTCACTAGGATATGTTGACAAAAAAAAAAAAAAAGTGACAAAAGAGTAAAAAAAAACCAAAAAAAGGAAGAAACATATTAATATATGTTTACTGAGACGTCGGTAAAATTAGTTACTTTTTATTTTTTCTATTTTTTGTTTTTTTTAGTTAAAACAATTTTTTTAAAAATCTACATCATTTTGTAAAGAGTTTTACATCATTTTAAAGTCAATAGTGTCTATTGAATAGCTGGTGTCAAATTTGATTGTAGAATACAAATAGATTTGTACATTGGAGATAAAACTATTTTTTTGAAAAAAATACTTTTTAGCCCATTTTGACCACTGATTTGATAATATAGTAAACTACTATTTTTATATCAAAACATCAAAACATCTGGAATTTCATTTCTAAATTATGCAATTTCTACAAATTAATAAAGACAAACTTATAAAAAATTCCAGCATGATGTAAATAAGAACAGTTCATCGTGGTATGAATGTATGATGCATATAAATTATAGCTATTATATATTCTTCTGAAATGTATATAATTGTCTGTTGAACAATTGTCTTTGTAATTGTTTTTGTTTTTTTAAATTGTAATTATACAATTATCATAACCGTAAATTTGTTTTTATATAAATTGAAATGTTTGTTGAAAATTCCATTAACTATTACTTTTCATTAAATTTTATTAGTTTCACACTTTACTCGTATGGAGTTCGAATCACAAGGACCAGTCATATCATAACTTGAATACATGATTTACTAGTCAAATACAGTACCACACTTAAAAAGTTACCGCGCCAGAAAATAACTCATTCTAACATTAAAATTATATTATAATTTCATTTCACAAGGAGGAAATTGTATGTCTAGTGAGACAAAAAGTTCGTTCATCGTTGAAGAAGCCTCCCCACGAAACGAACGACAAGAGGATCCAATGAGACAATATAATCTTCTCATGCCCTAAAAGTCATCTTTCTCCAATTCTTTTCCATATTCTTTTATTTCAACTTTACATTTTTCTTCTTTATATCTCATAAATGAAACATTACAAAGTGATTACTTTCTTACTTGTGTCTTTAATTATAAAGTTATAAAGTAGATGCTCCTTAATAGATAGAGAGTCTATAAAGACAAAATTTCAATTCAATAGATTTGCATTCTTTATAGATAGAGAGTCTATAAAGACATTTTGTGCAAGATTTATCAAAATAAAATAAATGTGAGGAGGATCTCCGTATAGTAAATATTGTGTGGAATAATCAAGTTTCTAGATAATTACTATTTATCCAATTTTTTGTAAAATAATAACAAACATGCTATTATTTTTTATTGTCAAGAAAAATAATAAACTAACAACTTACTTTTCTAATTCAACTTGACCATTTTTAAAATATTGCCAAAAACCCAAAAAATTCTTAAGTAAAAGAGGTAGATAAAAAAATAAGAATTCACAAAAAAATACAAATAAAACAAAATAACTCATTTTAATTAGAGTATTAGAAGTAACCCATTATTTTGAGGAAAATATGCAGACTTAACATCTTGAAAAAGTAACAATAAAATAGCATTTTTTCCTACGTTTCTACCATTCACCTCGAGTAAACTTGATTAATGGCAATTTTAAATACCATAATATTTGAAACCAGCCGGATCATTTTTTCCCCTTCTTTACATTCAACTTTTTGTTCAATGATTTTTAATATGAAGGTTTAATTTTATTGGTATTGCAATTAGAATTGATTTTTATTTATTGTAAAAAAACTTGACAAATCAAATGAAAAAGATGAACAGTATTTTTACAAGGTTTACATAATTTTTTTTAATTAACATATTAAAATTTTCAGAACTTTGAGAATGTTTCAATAAAGTTTCAAAAAAATTTCAGAAGTAACTAACACTGATGAGAGTAATTTGGATATACTGTATATTAATCACTTTGAGTTCTAATAATTGATTTATGTTATATGTTTTTTAAGATAATATAATATACATTAATCGATTTGGGTTCACTAGTCTTTGATTTGAGTTAATGATTTAATATTTAGTGTTCAGAATTTAGGACTTAAAGTTTATAGTATTAAGATTTATAGTTTAGATTTGTTAAAAAATTGTACAAGTAAAAATTTTTATTTATTAATTTTAATATGTTTTAAATACTGTATAAGTTTATGTTGTATAGTTACATAAAGAGTAACTCATAACTTAAAAGAACAAGATACGATGAACAGTAATTAAAAATTGATAGAAATTAACCTTTCAAATATTTATGTCAACTCAAAACTCTTTTAGTTAATAAAACTTTTTAATGCATGAAGAGATAATTGGTGATATATACCCAAATTTGCTCGATTAAAAGAGCTATTTCTGCAAGTGCCTCTTTTAATATACCAAAAGTAATATATTTAACATTTTCAATCAATAAGCTTATATTTATCTTAAAAATGCTTATATTTATTTTTTAAAAATATTTATGTTTAACATTTAAGTTTCTAAAATTTTCTTCTAACATCATCCCTAACAATTCTTTCTCCTCTAAAGCTTTACAATTTTTAGCCTATTTAAAAAGTTCAGTGATCCACAAATAATATATGCAACATACAAAGTTGTAGCTCTATTACTCGAATTTGAAAATTTCAATTAAAAAAATTAATAGCGGTCTAGATTTTTTTGTAGATTATTAATAAATATGTGATATAATACAAATTATTGATATATTATTTGATTTTATTTCAAAATATGACATATAAAATATATGTATGTTTAAAGATTTATCTTTCTGTAGATACTTTTTTTTAATCAAATGAACAGTCAAATAATTTTTGTAATTCAGCTTAACATGCACAATTACAATTGTAACACTACATGTTAAAAATAAAATAGAGTACTACAAAATACTGTTAAACCATATATATGAAAAAGAAAGAAAAGAACAATGAACTATATTGACGATAAAGATGAAAAGCCTAAAAAGGAGAAAATATGCAACAATACAATATGCAAAAAAATAAAAATAGAAGAGAAAATATGCATTTATGTTGATAAAATAAGCTGGAAAGATATTAAACAACTGAATTTCTAAACTTGCTCTTTCTTAACCATCACAAGATGTTGGAAAGCTTCATCGTCACTAACTCCACCGCTAGTAACCCCATCCTCTAGTTTTATCTTCTTAGATCGGCTAAGAGTTCCGTTGTTCAATTTACGGTATTTATTTTTATTCCTTGCACGATACCTCTCATCTCTTTCTTTACTCGTCTCACTCTTGTAGTGAGATGACATATGTGCAGCAAATTTCTGTGAAGTGTCAAACACACCGGTGCACTTGGGACATGTATATGGACCATATTTTTCATATGGTAGACTATGTGTCCGACCATCATATTGAACATCTTCACTTCTTTCGTCTTCTTCAAGATCAAAATAATCAGTACATTTTTCATAGAATTTGGTTGGTTTAGTGGTTTTCTTGGAAGATCCATCATCTTTGCGAACATGCAGGTCATGGCTGTGCTTTGATGACAAAGAAAACATGTCTAAACGCTGACGATAAGCAGAGTCTTGGTGAGGAAAAACGACATTAAGCGGTTTAGGGTTCAAGATGTCACAATTTTTACCAAAACAATTTGGAGGGTAAAATGCAGGACGTTTCCAAATATTGGTTTTAGAATCCATGGCATGTTGGGCACGTTCCATATCATTTTGGATATTGGCAATTGTATTGGTAGGAACAATAGCAGAAAATCTATTTGTAATAGTTTGGGTGAAAAATACTTGAGAAAAATGAGGATTGTTTTTGATAGGAAATGAGTCAGCACGAGAAACAGATTTGATGTCTCTCTTCATATGATTAGTCATATGTGGAATGTTCAATCCAAAATAAGAAGAGGACACATGTGAGTTTTGGTAACCAGAAAAAGAAGGAGACGGAAAAAACAAATCTCCATGGTTCATGTGATCAGAAGTAGTGAACATCGATCGAACCATTGTGGAATTATGATTCCTAAAGTTGGGAACAAAACCATGATAGTTTCTAGTATCATCACTGTAAGAGTTGAATTTTTTTGGGATGGAAGACATTTCGAAAGGTAGAACATATTTTACATTATTTGCTTATGTATTCCTTTTATATGAAACATGTATATTAATAAAATAAAGTATAAATTTTAAAAAGAGAAATTAATTAGAAAATACAAAAAGAAAATCTACTTTATGATTAACTATTATTAGATTATATTATCTTAAGAAGTAAAACAAATCTAAAATTATTCATTTGTTTTCCGAAAAATGCTTTTATTTGTATGCTAATAATGCAATAAAAAGGTGATTTGTTTCCATTTATCTGGATTCGTTAATTTATAATCTGGATGGTTCTCAAATTTGAAATTTTTATGTTAACATATTAAAGTTATTTATTTTAGGCATGTGCAGACATCTGTTGATGTTTTGTTATCGTCTTATTTTTGTTTTGTGATATGGTTATATAATAGTGACATATCATTAAACATACACGCTACATTTTCAATTTTTCTATAACTATTTTTTAATTATATTTATATATAATTTAAATTATGTAAGATGCAATGATTTCCATTAAAATTTTATGGTATATAAATTTATACTTATATATTAGATTAGATGGATGACTCAATCTGATAAGATATATATATATATATATATATATATATATATATATATTTCATTAAAATTTTATGGTATATAAATTTATACTTATATATTAGATTAGATATATGACTCAATCTGATAAGATATATACATACTTTTCATTTATAATTAGATATATCATATTATATAAAATGAGAGGAAAAATTATAAATTTGGTGGTAGAAACATATCTCCCTAATTTATGGGTATGTTAATTTTAATATTAAAAATTGGATTCACAATTACGTAATGATTTGGAAAAAAATTGCCAAAAATATAATATTTCTGTTTTATAAAATTATTTCAGTTTTGTTGTTGGCAAAGCAATTTTTGTACCAAACTTACTTTATAAAAAGTCAAGATTCAAACCCTGAAAATGTATGGTGATGTGAAAATTTGTTTTACAAATTTGATAGAATATTGAAAAAAAATATTTTTCAATTTTCTAGTAAAGATATATTTTTAACTTGTATTCAAAAGCATCGAAATTCTACTATTTATCGTCAACAAAGCATTAAAAGATAAAAAACAAATTCCAAACTAATTTGTGTAAAAAGATAAAAATAAATATTTCATATTATTTATAATCCATGTTTAGTATGTTATTCTAGGATAAATTCATAGATGTTATTTTTTAAAAAAAAAATCCTTCCGATTGGACAATACCGATGGTGGAGTTTTTTTTTTTTAAAGTTAACATAATCTTGAAAGAATAATTTATTCGAATGCAAGCATATCTCCTGATTTTGTACTTAAAACATGTCAAATTCTTCGTCTGCCTTACTAGACAAAAGATAGTCCACTTTTTAGAAGGGTTTTGGAATCTCAAATGGAACTTGTTTAATCCGTATATGCATGACAAGAGAATAGATGAAAAAGTGATTAGAGAAAAATACAATGACCAAAAAAATAAATGCGTAAACAGGAATCGATCGTTTGGATTGTGTTCTCATATAAACAAAAAATGATGCTCTAGGCCTCTTGGACCGAGTTTTCTATTTATACACAAACTATATATGTTCTTGTTCTATTAGACTCAATTTGTGTGCCAGACCAAGAAACCTTATAAAATTCCTTATATGATCCGCAAAACTTAGGTTTAGGTCGGGTTTTCTGAAGTTCTAGTTAAGTTACATTTTCTAACTTATAATTGATTCAGTTTCACATGGATGCATGTAGTCTCTGTTCTCTCCTTTACCTTGACTACATTATTTTCATCCTTATGTAAAAGAAGATTCATTTATCATCTTCTTCTTTTTTTCCCTTATGACTTTTTGGCCTTTCCTCTCATTTCCATCATAACACTTATGTATTGCATCCCCAAATGAAGCTTTTCGTACCACTTTCCACTTAACCACGTCCATTTACAAACCATACCAGCCATATTTGGAGGAAGGGATGCTACAATTATAATTTTACATTTCTTGAGAGTTTTAAATTATTGGTTTCTAAATACACTACTTATTCCATGGAATCAGGTAATGATGTCCTATAAAATAATCCATATTAGCAACAATTGGCGATGACATGAAATTTCGATGCTGAACGGATTCGGCGATAAAATCCATCGTTGGAGAGCTACATGATATTTAGCATGATTTATTATTTCATCATCCAAAATTTCATGTTTTTTACTTTAAAATATACTGTTATGCAACCATATAATATCTGATAATTGTCGAAGTTTCCATGAAGTTTTTAACTATACAAACATCTGCATGTATGTTAGGCTTATATGGTTTTAATTTAATGCCCTCCAATTAGCGGGCGTTAAATTGTTTTCATTAGCTACAACTGTTTGAGTTTATGTGCTTTCTAGCCTATTACCTGCATATTCATGAATATAATTTGATGTCATGAACTCTTTTAATTAGTTCACAGAAAAACAAATATAAAAGAACAGACAAATAATGATTTTTTAGTGACAGTGCATGACATAATTTGATGTCCAAGGACATAGTTACAAACTTACAATAAAGACACATTTCTATGCAATGTTAATTAGATTTAGGCTTCTGATAAACATAAATGTTAGAGTTAGATGATAATTATAAGGTAAAGAAAAAATTGTTTGTCATAAGATTATAAAGCCTTCAGCTAGATGACAATTCGGGATAGTTTTCCAATTTTTTTCTTTATCCTATATTCATTATTCTGTAAACTGTAAACTTGATTTTTAATACATTTTTCTAGATCTCGTATTTTGGATTTTATCTCTGGAAACACTATTTTTCGAGACTGTTCAACCAATTCAAGAGTAATCTTCTAATTTAATATGTAGATGGGAACAATAATCTAGTTGTAGTGTCTATTATAGCACACCCAGAAACAAAAATATGGTTTGATGCAAAAATAATGCATTTTCTTTATTCTAGAAGTTTGAGATATATATATACGACGACCAACAACCATAAAGATCTGTAGATAATATAAAAGTGACATAATCAGATTAACCTAAGATGTATAACAACTTTTTCTAAATAATACAACATTCATTTTCATAAATAAATATTCAATAATAAACGAAAACTCAAAATAAATAAGTTTTCTATGAAAAAGACACACTAACATAAATACTCATCTAGTATTAAAGAAATTGTAGATTTCAATTTTGACATCATGTACGGATTGTTTTCACAATTAAAATATAGAATATTTAATTGAAAATCTAGATTATGTTTTAGACGGTATAAGTATTTAAAAGGTAAAATAATTAAACTATAATAAAATATATTAAATATCATGATTTATAAATATGAAAATTTATATATTTTTATATTTATAAGATTTTGTAACATAATATCTAAATTATTATAATTTATAAATAATAATATTATTTTATTTTATTATCATAATATTATAATTATAGATATTTAAAAAATAATTATCACAATTCATGAACGCTTAAAACTAAAAATTCATAACTACTCAAACCCAATTTACAATCTAATTTTTTTGTCTCCTATTTCAATAATTTATAGTATATTAAAGTATTCAAATTATTGTGCTCTGAATCATTATTTGTTATTGTTCTTCATATGCTTGAAATATGGTAATACATGAAATATATGTTTAAAAATACTATAAATTACTGAATTAGGAGACAAAAATGTGAATGTTGGGTTCTGCAGATCAGAAAGAGAATTTTCATAACTGATTCTTGGTGAAGTCATAACAACACTCAAAATACCATATACCGTTGTTATAAATTTGCCTAGTGAGTATGGTTTGTTGATTGCTAATATGAAGGCCAATACTTATGGGGATCGAAAATGTTGTCATCTCAACACAAAAATGATATATAAAAAAGTACCATTAGCAAATAACAACTATGGAGCAACCATTGAGCAACTTTTGAACTCTCACCTATGTTTTCCTATTAAAAATTTACATTAAGACGGTAATACGTGTTGCCTCTAAATCTTATTCGATCGGTTTGGTCTTCATTCAACCTCGACTAACACAACACAGACGAAGCATATATAGGAAAAGAGCTTGATGTATTAATGATATTCTTGAGTGGCTTGCTTTGTTTTTTGATATTCAGGCAACTTTCAAATTTCTTTCTTGCCAATGTTTTGGTCTTAAGTTTTTAACTAATGATACTCTTCCTTTTTTCTTTCAAATTCTTTGGCATAGCTATATTTTTCAAACTCTTCCTTTCATACTGCTTTATGCCAACGTTGATGTGAAAAAGATAGATCTCGAGATTTACGACGAGGTAAATTTTTCACATTTGTATCTTCACTTAATATGAGTAAAGAAGGATGAGTTTTGCAAAGAATCTTTGTCAGCCGCTTGATTGCAATTCCTCGGAACCCAACTAAATACTGCAGATGTAAACTTTTCTTTCCAAACTTTGTTTCTCAAATCAAATTATGCATGCCAAAATTCAGCACATCACCATTGATGAATTTGAAGAACTGTTTTGTTGTCACCGTAAAAAATAATGTCGATAACCTCATATACATGTGGCATCGACATAAGTAATTCTTATAATTCCGCTTACAGATAAAAGCCATCAATTTGAGAATAACTTTTACTTGATTCGGTATATATAAAAAATGACACTGGATATTAATATATATATATATATATATATCATTTACTTGATTAAAAAATATTTCATTCAGTGTCATAACACACACAACTAATTATATACATGGGCTTGTAGATTTGATGTTCATAATATTGAACTCATTATGTGTGTTCTTCAACAGAACCAAAACTACTTTATTAATTGTGAATAAATTACTTTTTTAAAAATCTTTAATTAAACTATTCTTTTTGAAACGCATGTTTTTACCAACCAATTTCAGCCATATAAGTTGCACGTATACAAAGATGTTACTTTTTTAAATGTGCTCTTTACAAGAAAAAAAGAAAAAAAAAATGCAGAGGTCCAACAATTTCAAAAACTCGTTCACCATGCCACAAATAATTGTACCAACAAATACTTCGGATAATCTTGATGGCCTCGGTTTCATTTTGCTTGCCACTCAGGATGCTTTTTCCCCAGTCTTTAATTTTATATACCACACGGAAATATAATACATACTTTTCTAATAACCATGTCAATATTGAACCAGAATTCACACTCATCTCAAAATCAATAAAATTTTGCAGTTTGTTGCCACATAAGATATGTACAGTGGCCAATATGAAAATACAAGAGAGAAAACTTTTTTTTTTTGGGTTATAAACAATAGATGAAACATGATCCCTAACTTCTACTAACATTACAAGGTTCTCAATCATTACACCACAATACTTATTTTAAAAATTAAAATAGTCATTATGGGAGACCATTGAAATCAATTGTTCATAATTTATTTAGTTTTAGCGTCAAGTACATGTATAGTTAATTTTTTGACATATGTACAGCCAATATGAATTCATTTGTTGCATAATATATTATAAGTTACATCTTCTTAATTTTTGCTAATGATAAATTTATAATATACTAGATACTATACTCAATCGAGTAGGTAAGTCCAAATTCTAATATACATGGAGACTTGATGAATTCTACTTGAATATTGATTACAAGATTACATTTTTAGTGAAAAAATATAAAATATTTTAAAAAATATTTATGTTATTGATTTTTTAGTTAAATAAATGTTTTAAAAAACGTAGAAACATGTAATTATGGAAAAGTAAGAATGACAAAGTTTTTAAAAACAAAAATAGAGATATTAGAGGAATCCTTATAATGACGGAAACTGAAGGGACAACTTGGCATGAAACCCAAGTTATAGAACAAAACAAGGTTACTTCAAAATCAAATATCAGGCCAAAAACTATACCATAGATCATGAAAAAAGTTCAGAAAATTTTCTGGTCAAAGGTGAGTTTGTCATAAGTCTGGAGGAGAAGATATGTTATTGGGAGCTCGGAATATTTCCCGCAGTCAATCACCATTACATGTGGAGTTGTAATCCCTTTTGTGGGCAGTGGATTGTATGATTGCAACACATAGATGGAAAGTGCTCTTTGTCATAGATTGTTTAGAAGGTAGTGAAGATGGTGACATCTCCCTCGGAATGGCCGACATTTGCAGTCCATCAAAAAAAATTAAATCGTTCATCAACGTCCTTTCAAACCATCAACATATCACACATCCCAAGAGAAACAAATATGAGAACGGACAAGCTTGTAAAAGGAGCAAGGATCACAACATCAACTATAGTTTACATCAACACATCTCCGCTGTAGATCACCGAACCTTTTTAATTATTATTTTATAAATTTCTTATTATTCATTGTTACAAAAAAAAAACATGTGATTGAATGTTGCCTTTACGTTTGTCTTTTGTCTTACGTTTATTTTTTTTTTGGTTAACGTCTTACGTTTATCCTATGAGTAGAAAATTTAAAAACTATTTAATGTTATTTTCTCAAAATAAAATACCTTCTAAAAGCTAAAGTCCACTCAACAAAAATGAAATATCGTCATTCAGAATGACTCATTACTTTGAAACATTAGAACATATCTTTGAATTAAGAAAACAACATTAAGATCAAAGAACCCGAAGCAAGACTAAAATGCATATTTTGAAACGATGACATTTTTTTCTCACAGCATGAGAAGTGATGACTTACTTCTTGAGTGGATGGAGATGTTTTTTAAAAATTTAGTCTAATGGTTTTATTATTCATATTTTAACATTGAATGGATGAAGATTATAGACTTAAAAAAAAATCCGATGGTTAATTATTTTTCTTTTTTTGAACTTTTGAAACAATAGAAGAAAAATTGAATAGAGTAGAGAAAAATAAGAGCTGCCCATATGATCTAACCTACCCAAGTTATCAATTGTATCGGAAAGTCCCCAAAGCTTATCTTTCCGGCTGTGTCGGGCAAATGGATCCCAACTATTTCTCACAAGGTCACATTGATTTCTCACCCTGGTGGGCTCGAACTTTAGATACATGTAACTGATTAAGTCTAACAGATTGAGCAGATCTAGTCCACTGAATATACTGATCGATCGATTTCACCTTAAACAAAAGATCTTTGGATTAAAAAGAAAACTAATTGTACATGCAGACAATATTAAATTGTGAAAACGTGTTTGTATTAATAAACGTGTGGATTGCCTCGCTAAAAAAGAAAAAGCAAAAGAACACTTATTTATCCGTCGATTCCCAATTAACTTTCCATAAAGAAAAATTTCTTTTAGAAAACTTAACAAATGGTGTTTTTGTTGTCGAAACATAACCAAAAAACAAAAACAAATAAAAAACGTGGTTGAATTTTATCATTTCTTACACAACAAATTCGTTTAACTTCATATATGATTTCTTCCGAGTTAGTATGACTCTCGTTCGGGTTTTTGATTTGTGATAGTGACTATATATGCCTTTATATTAAAAAAAAAGTGAAAAAGTATGCAATATGGAGTTGTTAGGGTATAGTTTTCCATTACAATATGTTGTTTAAGAAATCAATTAAAAACTAGTTTCGTCACGGTTCTTTCTTTTCCAGCTCACCATATTTCACGAAATCAGATATTTGTATACTGTTTTATTACTTTTGTTGTAACGGATGTAAGAGAAAGGAATATAAACGCAAAACGAAAAACACATTCTCACGTTGTTTTATCAACGTTTGCACTTCTTCTCTTCTTGCTTCTGATGGAGGATCTTGAAGATACATCCGCCTCCACCTCGTATCAGCGTTGGGTCCCTCATTTAGACACGTTCCACTTGGAACATATTACTTCAAATATCTACTCCTTTTACCATGTCTAATAGTTTTAAAGTTTTAATTATTATTGAGGCAAATAGTTCAAAATACAATATAGATTAAAGAGAAAAATAATATTAATACAACTCTTTAAGTTCTACCATAACTGACTGTGCCTGTTAATTTATGTCAAAATAGAAAACCTAAACTGGAATTGTAGCCTCGATAGATATTACGCGTGCTATAGTACGTGTGCTCATCAACGACGAATGGGGTCACCTGTCTAGCTTGTCTAATATTTTTTTAGTTAAGTAATTAAATATAAACTCATTTAGATCCCCCAGTAATATTATTGAACCTAGTAACTCAAGACTTAATTGATAATTTGACATTTTCACTTTAGTTTGACCTAGATATCCACATTAATAATGTTTCAATTCATTTTCTCTTCTTTGAGATTCACTTTCTCCCAATAAAATTTTGTTTCCGTCTTTATCTGTATGTCCATTAGATTCTAACCCGTATGAACAAAACAAATGCAGCACATGTATGTAGTGCACCAAGTTATATAAATGTGGACACGAATCTTTAAAGGATATACCACTTTTACACATATCAGGAAAATGCCGAAAGTGAAGAAGATAGGGAGTTTTAACTTACAATTTTTTTTAAAAATAGTTTGTATAACATGATGACCTTTGATCTTATCATATATTATTATAACTTATGATCTACTGATTACAAATGACAAATCTAACTACCGCTATCAGCATGCGATCTCGGTGATGTATGAAGTCGTTAATTAACATTTTGAAGTGTTTCTAGATTTATATACTATAAGGGATGACATAAGCGTAAACATATTAAAAAATTGAAGTTAAAATTTTAGGTATTATTTTGGAAAACAATAAAAATATTCACTTAGAAGTTAGAAGTTTAGAACTAAGGCTTCTCAAACTATTTGAAGTCCGTGCTCAAAACGATTATTTAACATAATAGATTTTTTTCTTTAACATATATATATATATATGCATTTCAAATGTTTCTTAGAATAAACTATTTCAATAATTAATATTTTCTTAAATCCAGTTGCACATGTTAAAAGCCATATTAACGCACTTATATGATGACATGTAAACCAGATTTTCTTTTGTTGTTGTTTGAGTTCTTTTCAATTTCTTCTCTCCTAATTCTTTAATGTCTAAATATTAAGTTAGCTAGGAAATATTATATTTCGCAGAAATCTAAAACTCGTACTAGACAGAATACATAACAGTGTTGAAGTTTCTGATCGTCATTTTCCACTAAATATGCAAGTGGTGACCAAAAAAAATAACGAGTCTTCATGTGTGTGAGTGCGTATATATATACTATGAAAGGCACATAATCAATACAATAAGCTATTCTAATACTCAACATTTAAAAAAACGTAGCAAACAAAGAGAAGAGAAAAAAAAGAGTCACCATGGTTCACGCTGGTGGTCATAATTCACCCAGGTTGAATCCAAACCCAACCCATATGAACAAATTCGCTTTGGGGTGTGCAATCGTTGCTTCCATCATTTCAATCATCTTCGGATATGGTAAATCTCTGTATCATACCAAAATGTATATTTTTGGACGTCTGTGATGCTTGCTTTGGACGCTTTTGTCTGCATCTTACCGTCCAAAGATTAATGAATTTTGTTGTTCTTTTTTGTTTGTTTGTTTAAAATTCTTACGACTCTTTTCTCTTTATTTATTATGTTTGTTCTTAGATACGGGAGTTATGAGCGGAGCACAGATGTTTATAAAAGATGATCTGAATATAAACGATACTCAGATTGAAGTTTTGATTGGAATCTTGAATCTCTGTGCTCTCGTCGGATCTATAACGGCGGGAAAAACGTCTGACGTCATTGGTCGACGTTACACCATTGCTCTCTCCTCCGTGATATTCTTAGCTGGATCGGTTCTTATGGGATACGGTCCAAACTACGCCGTTTTGATGGTCGGAAGATGCATCGCCGGAGTTGGTGTAGGGTTTGCTCTAATGATAGCTCCAGTTTACTCCGCCGAGATATCCTCTGCTTCACACAGAGGCTTTCTCACTTCGCTCCCTGCGCTTTGTATTAGTCTAGGGATCTTACTAGGCTATGTCTCGAATTACTGCTTCGGGAAATTGGCGCTGAAACTCGGTTGGAGATTGATGCTTGGAATCGCAGCGATCCCTTCTTTGATATTGGCGTTTGGGATTTTGAAAATGCCCGAATCTCCGAGGTGGCTTGTAATGCAAGGTAGGTTAGAAGAGGCTAAAAACATCATGGTTTTGATATCCAACACCGACGACGAAGCTGAAGAACGCTTCAGGGACATTTTAGCCGCTGCAGAGATAGAGGAAGATACATCGGTAAAAGAGGTTGGCGGCGACGTGCAGAAGAATAAAGGAATAAGTGTATGGAGAGAGCTGGTAATAAAACCTAGACCCGCAGTGCGTTTGATCTTGATCGCGGCCGTCGGGATACATTTTTTCGAGCACGCGACTGGGATCGAAGCCATTGTGTTGTACAGCCCAAGGATTTTTAAGCAAGCCGGAGTGAAATCGAAAGACAAGCTCTTACTCGCCACGGTCGGTGTAGGTTTAACTAAGGCCGTTTTCATAATAATAGCTACTTTCTTGTTGGACAAGGTAGGTCGGAGAAAACTTCTGTTGACCAGCACGGGTGGTATGGTCTTTGCGTTGACCAGTTTAGCAATTAGTCTCACGATAGTTCAGCCTCCCGGGCAGTTAGTGTGGGCGTTGAGCTTGAGCATCGTCTCTACGTACGCGATGGTAGCGTTTTTTTCGATCGGGCTTGGGCCTATAACGTGGGTGTACAGCTCGGAGATATTCCCGTTGAGACTTAGGGCTCAGGGAGCGAGCATAGGCGTTGCGATTAATAGGATCATGAATGCGGCGGTCTCTATGAGTTTTCTGTCAATAGCGAAGGCGATCACGACGGGCGGTGCGTTCTTCATGTTCGCTGGAATCGCGGTTGCAGCATGGTGGTTCTTCTTCTTTATGTTACCGGAGACGAAAGGATTGCCATTGGAGGAGATCGAGAAACTTTTTGGTGGTGGGGATGCTCGTGGTGCTTGCGACGGATTAGAGATTCAAACTAAGCGAGTCAATAATAAGATGTGATAGACAGATTTGGCTTATATATTTTTTTTATCAACGTCATTTGGCATATATATTATATATTCTGTGTGGTTTCGATCGTAAGCAGGTGAATCGTTCATTATAATCGTTCATTATATTATATATAAACTGTTTCTTTTTCTAAAGTTGTCAAAACCAAATGGGAGGACTTGAGGTGTGATATGATCGAACGGACCAGATTAAACTGGACATCCTCTAAAGTCTAAAGAAAGGTAGTATGAAATAATGCATGGGGTTGAGAGGGAAGAAGCATGTTTGTCGGGATGAAGACAGAGCAAATCTCAATCTCCATTTTTCTCCTTTCTTCCTATAATCATTTTCTTACCAAATGCCCAAAAACTCTCTCTGTCTCTCTCTTTCTTTCTCATCCTGCAATTCCCATCTCTCTCTCCTTCTCTCTCCCCTTAATCTCTTCCTCTAAGGTACTAATCTCTTGATAATTTTGTATAAAATCTCTTAAGTTTAGCATTATTCTGTTTCTTGTTAATTGTTTGCTATCTAAGGAACATAATAAGACAAGAAACCATGTCCAAAATAACACCATTTTGATTTCTGTTTCTCTACTGTTTTGTTGTTTGTTGATCTCAGATAATTTGACTGATTAAGGGAGAGAAGATAGAGAGTTTCTATTTCCGAGGTTTCCTCTTCTTCTTCTCCGATGGCTTCTTCCCCTGAATCTGCTCCTCCTTCAAATTCAAGCTCTTCTCCATCTCCACCGTCTAATTTCAATTCAACCTCCTCTCCGCCGTCTCCGTCTCCTCCTTCTCCTCCTTCTCCTACTCAAGGAGACTCATCTTCTCCACCTCCTGATTCCACCTCGCCACCAGCTCCACAAGCTCCTTCTCCTCCTCCATCGGCATCACAGGGCGGTGGAGGAGAAAGAAGAAATGGTGGTGGCAGTGAGTCTCCACCATCACGTGGTTCCCCTCCTCCTCCTTCTAGGAGTGGAGATAACGGTGGCAGCAGATCGTCACCGTCTGGAGACAATGGTGGCTCTCGCTCGGACAATTCTCCTTCTGGCGGAGGTGGCGGTGCTAGCGGTGGAGGAGGAGGAAATAATACGAATACGAGGATCATTGTAGGTGTATTAGTTGGAGCTGGACTATTGATGATCGTGCTTATTATTGTGTGCCTTAGACGCAAAAAGAAGAGAAAAGATTCCTTCTACGGTGAATCAATTAAAGGTAAAACAATATACACACGTATACGTTTGTTCTTGCATCAAAAGTTTCAACATTTTACACATTGTCTCAGGAAATCAGTATCAATACTATGGAAATAACAACAATGCTTCACAGAATTATCCAAACTGGCACCTAAATTCACAAGGCCAAAACCAACAATCTCCTGGTGGTTGGGGAGGCGGTGGACCATCACCACCTCCTCCTCCACGGATGCCTACAAGCGGAGATGATTCCGCCTTGTACTCAGGACCAGGACGCCCGGTTTTACCTCCTCCTTCGCCTGCTCTAGCCCTCGGATTCAACAAAAGCACTTTTACTTACCAAGAGCTCGCGGCTGCAACCGGAGGGTTTGCGGATTCTAACCTTTTGGGACAAGGAGGATTCGGGTATGTCCATAAAGGTGTATTGCCTAACGGGAAAGAAGTCGCGGTTAAGAGTTTGAAAGCGGGTAGCGGACAAGGAGAAAGAGAGTTTCAAGCTGAGGTTGACATCATTAGCCGTGTGCATCATCGGTATCTTGTTTCTTTGGTTGGATATGGTATTGCTGATGGACAGAGAATGTTGGTTTATGAATTTGTTCCTAACAATACTTTGGAATATCATCTTCATGGTTAGACACTCAAAAATCACAACACAATGTTTTCTTTAGTCTATAGATTCAAGAAAGTGTTAACCTTTGATGTTGTTCTTGTTACAGGGAAGAATCTTCCGGTAATGGATTTCTCCACCAGGATGCGTATCGCCTTAGGTTCTGCGAAAGGACTAGCGTACCTTCATGAAGACTGTAAGTTTCAACATTTCACCAATCTCATTGCTTAACCAATGTTGCAAAAACAGAGAAAGCTCTGTTTCTGACTAGTGAATTCCTTTTGGCTGAGAAATCGTCACAGGCCATCCTCGGATCATTCACCGTGACATAAAGTCTGCAAACATTCTCTTAGACTTCAACTTTGATGCAATGGTGATAAATTAGTGGCTGCATTCAGCTTCGGTTTATGTTGATACAAAATCGCTAAAGCTGATGACTTGAAGCATTTGTCTTTTTTTCAGGTGGCTGATTTCGGATTGGCTAAGTTAACTTCTGATAACTACACTCATGTATCTACTCGTGTGATGGGAACTTTCGGGTAAGCGTTTTCTTACTAGATAAGATCCTTCACGCCACTCAAGAAACATAATTGACCAAATTTATTTCTCTGCACAAACATGTGTAGATATCTAGCTCCAGAATATGCATCGAGCGGTAAATTAACAGAGAAATCCGATGTTTTCTCGTACGGAGTCATGTTATTGGAACTAATCACTGGAAAACGACCAGTTGATAATAGCAGCACCATGGACGACACTTTAGTAGATTGGGTATATATGTTTTTTTTCTTTTCACTTTTCCTACTTACAAGCATTTGTCTATGTTTTTGCTTAATGATTTCACGTTATTACAAATATAGGCTCGTCCTATCATGGCTCGGGCGCTAGAAGATGGAAACTTTAATGAGCTCGCAGATGCAAGGCTTGAAGGCAACTACAACCCGCAAGAAATGGCTCGAATGGTGACCTGTGCCGCTGCTAGCATTCGCCACTCTGGACGTAAACGCCCAAAGATGAGCCAGGTGAACCAATAGTATAACTCAAAAGTATTTTTTTTTTCAGATCATAACACAAAAAAAATTGCTTTTTTATTTTGTTTTTTTTAGGTTGTAAGAGCATTAGAAGGAGAAGTGTCACTGGATGCTTTAAACGAAGGTGTGAAGCCAGGACATAGCAACATTTACGGAACATCAGGAACAAGCTCGGAATATAGTCAGACATCTTACAATGCAGACATGAAGAAATTCAGACAAATAGCTTTGTCGAGCCAAGAGTTCCAAAGCAGTGAAGGTGAAGGATCATCTAGCAATGATTCCCGAGAGATTAAAAGTCCTGCTGCTCCTAATTGAAATCTTTTTTGAACAACCAGAGAGATGTATCTATTTCCTCGGGATAAGATTAATGAAAAGAAGGGATTTTCGAGGGATTTTGAGGTTCTGAGAGTAGAACCATGTAAACTAAAAAGCAATGTCATTGTTATGTTTAGATTGTTCCTTACGTATATGCTTATTTCTCTCAAACAGATTATATTATTTTTTTCATCTCTATAGAGATTTGATTCGATTCGATTCGATTCTCAAACATGAACCTACAACTATTTTTTGATTTTTGGATTGTTAATTTCCAATATTCATAATCAAAAGTTACAAGCTTTTTAGACTTAGTATGCTCTTCATAATTACCACTTTGTCCGTACAAGTGTTTTTTCATTGTGATAATGATGATTAATCCGGAAAACTGAATTGAATTGAATTGAAACAGTGACCGAACCAGAGTATTTATCGGGTCCCGGTTATACCGGACCGGTTATTTCCACGCCTTCCTTAACCTTTCTCGTTCACTCTCCGTCGTCTTTCTCTCCCTTTCTTCCTCAAATTCTGCAATCGTCATTATAAATTGTGATTCTCAATTTCTCTCTTGTTCTCGAATTTTACTATGCTAAGATGCGGAAGTCTCCTGCTGAAAAACTCTTCGATTCTAGAATTTTCATCATCTTCGGCGGCTACGAAAACCATTCTCGCTCCATTTCATTCGACGAGTGTTTTGTCTGAGAAATTGAGGAAAAACTTTGGTTCCGTAAGATCTTAGCTTGATCGTTGATTTGGGTAGTTTCAGAAACTGTAAATAGATGTTTGATGCCCTTAAATTTTTTTTTTCGCAGGATAGAGCTTCGAAAGGTGGTACAACTTCTGAATCTTCAAAGGTATGTGTGCGAACCGAAGCGAGCAACACAAAAGCTGGAAAATATACCAACTTTAGCTCTGGTTGATGCATTGATCAGATGATTCTTTTTTTTTTTTTTTGAATCAAGAATACGAATTGTTTATATCTATGATTATCAGCCTGACGATTGTTGAGAACGTTTCCTGAATTTGGTTTTCCCTGAAGTTTAGGATCAAATGATTTGTTCATGCAGCTAACATTACAACCAAATATGTTTTGCAAATTTTTATACTTTCGTTTGAGGAAATGAATGCTTCTAGATGAATTTTGGTAGAAATGCAATCTGCATTGATAAGTTTATGTTAAAACGTGGACTTTTCTTGTCCTGAATTTGATTTTTGGTGTGTGTATGATCATTTATTTTGTGTATCTATTAATACTCATAATAAAGAAAGTTCTCCTCTGAAGCTGCAAATGTTGATCATCAGAACTCGTCCATAAGGTTCACATGTACCGTAAAGGAGAAGGGGCGTCGTACTGGTGCTAAAAAGACTCTAGACAATCTTTTCTTCCACAGGGGACTTAACGATCCGCTTCAGGTGAATTTTTCTACTTTCTTTAAATAGACTTGGTGGATAGCTTCAATACATAACTTATGATTTTATACATTGTTAGTCTCGCATAAAGGTCTGGTTTTTAGTGTGTTTTCTCAAGCTTGTATATGTATTGTCTTTTCTTATACGTAGAATGAGTGGCACTTTGGTCTAAATCCGCTAATCCGAGATAGGCATATGAAGAAAAAATCTCCACCTGGCCGGGGAAAGAAGCCTCGGGATAAGAAAACAAAACGTGAGTTGCATCCTTCTCTTCTTCTTAGTATCACACGACACAACTCTTGAATCTTGTTGATTGCTGCATCTTTTTGTTTGTTTGGATAAATTAGGATGGCACAGAGAAGGGAACCCCGACGATGACTTTTGCGCTGATGCTAATAATACATTTGGGAACAGTTGGAGAGAAGCCTGGACAAATCAATCTCAGAAGTCCTCGAGGGACTGGACATCGGAATTTCAATGGAGAGAAGGCTGGAGCTGGACAACTCAGTCTCAAAGGAGCAAAACCTGGAACAATGAGGCTTGTGATGAACCTTTGATATTTAGGTCTCAGTCTGAGAGGAATGTTCTTGGTCTACCTCTAGTTGGTCCCCTCAAATTAGAAGATGTTAAGAACGCGTAAGTCTTCCAATTGATTCTGATGATTGTCAAAATCTGAAGAGTATTCAGTAAAGTTTTCTTGTTATGCAGCTTCCGTTCATCAGCTTTGAAATGGCATCCGGATAAGCACCAGGGACCTTCTCAGGTAAGCTTTTAAACAAAGATTGGATTGTTTTAGGTTTTCTGAAGTTATGTGTGACAGATTGTTTTCGGTAATGTGATGGAAATCGCAGGCAGCGGCTCAAGAGAAGTTTAAACTCTGCGTTGATGCATACAAGTCTCTCTGTTCTGCACTATCTTGACGTATACATAGAGCCATTGATACATCATTTTTAGTAGGAATTAGAGTTTTATGGTCCAATGGTTCTCATATGCTGGATTTGATTCATGAGAATCCATGTGTCTCTCAACCTTTCCCAGCATTTGATAACAATAAACAGTAATATATAAAAATGGTTTACGTTCCTGCACATCCTTGAGCTGATAGAGACAATGACTTGAGAAAATGGCGTAAAATTTGGCAACATTAATATATCACTTTCAAATCTAACTTTTACAGTGTTCTCTTTGTTATTTCTTTAGTGCCTAGACTAATACAAGCTTAAAAGCACATCACTTATATATTCTATCGTTAGGATTTCGAAACTTTCCCAACATTCTTGTGTTAGCCAACATTGAAGTCTCCTAACCACAGAGGCTACGTTAGAGATTTGATCTTCGGATAAAAACTACGATTCGTCGACTTTACACTGGTGGAATAGCAAAGCTTCCTCCTACGGTCCTGTGAATAGTCTCTGCGTCCTGCGTTGTTAGTATCTCTGGAATCGACATGCCACCAGAGATGACGATTTCTGTTGCAAGATTAAGTTGAAAACGAGTAATGAGGTCAATTTGTTGCGGCTAATGAGGTAAGATTTTGATCAAGTTTACAAGTTACCTATGCCTACCCGGACTGAGAGATTAGGTCTTATGATGTCCTTGGAGCTAATGAGGAAAATGTCTCCAAGGTAAAGATGATTAGTGGGGACATAGACACAACAGAGCTCTTCTCCGCCAGCACGGCCTCGAAGAATCACGGTCGATGTAATGAATCCAAAAGCGTATTCTCCCATATGAGGATGCCTGATAATCGCTACCTCCTTGAATGCACCTGAGCTTTGATCTGACAAAAGCTAAATAGGGTTAAGGTTAGGTAAGTAAAGATTAGTGAATTTGTTTTTTATTTTCTTGAGGTTTTACCTGGGGAGATTGCTCCGCTAATTTGTTTAGAAGCTGAGTAGATGTAGCTGATGAGAGGCATTTTCTTGATAAACCATTCTCCAATGCTTAGAACTGAAGCTCCAAGCCATGAGGACATGAATACACCAACCAAGAAGATGAATGTGATGGATGTCACAAATCCAAGACCTGCAAATTTTGGCAGAGGTAAACAAATTGTGTAAATTTTCATTTGACAATATTTCAAATGTAGCCTGAGAGAGATGAAATGAAAACTAACCGAACATATTGATTCCGAGATGGGTATATATTGGGGAGAAGAAACCGTCAACGAAATGAATAAACCACCATGTGAAGTAGAATGTGACGGCGATTGGAAGCAAAATGACACTATAATTCATGAAAGTAATCAATCCAATTGAACTTAAATTTCTGAAAGTGATTCAGAAACAAACTCAGAGAGATTTACCATCCGGTCATGAACTTTTTGGAGGTCCAGCTTCGGATGACTTTGTAAATCGCCTGTTTGTACATAAAACATTGAATAACTTGACATACAAGTAACTAACTCCGAGCTCTACGTAATAAGCAATGATATACACAATCATCTCAACTTGAGAAACATTCACGATAACGATAAAATTGTTTGATCAAAACTGAAAATTAGAGAAATCCTCTGTAGTCGTTGTGTATCGCGATTTGTTAGAGAGATTGGAAAATGGAAAAGTTAAGAGAGAGAGAGAGAGAGAGATAAACCTCTCTTCCGGCAACGTGAATCGGCGAAGCAAGAGGAGACGGCGGAACAGAGAGAACGACCTCGCGAGGAGAAGCTCCGGTTTTATGCATCGGAATTAGCCGGTCGAGATCTCTCTCCCTCGTTTCCATCTCTCTTTCTCCCCCAAATCTCAATTTCTTGGTACTGATCTCCCCAGAATTTCTCTCTCTACTCTCTCTCCGAATCGCTTCGTCGATCTCCGATGTCTTTTCTCCGGCCTGTGTGTGAGCATCGAGCTGCTTTCGCCATGGCTAAGCATCCATTTTTGCTGTTATGTTGACGCTGTTACATTATGCTGTTATGTTAATCTTATTTTCTTCCTCTTTCATTGCGATTTCAATCACCTTTAACATGTTTTAATTATTCTTCATCATACTCACGATAACAAATGAAGCTCAACCACATTAGTCAACATCTTCTTCCATTCCTAACGATTTTCTTTCTAAAATCAAGCTGCAAGTGAAAGGCAGGAGCACCGAATAAGTGGCGCTTGAAATTTAAAGGTGGTTGTTCTTAGTTTCGTTTTTAAGGGGATTTGAGCAACATGTCTATATCTGGTATGTGTCAAAGGTAATGTGAGTTATCTACATGTCCGTTTGTGGATTAGTGATAAGAATAGTGAAATCCAGTTTAAATTGTATATAATAGAGAAAATGCAACTACGCAAAACTGGATACAACTATGTTTCTGAGTTATTGAATGATGTAGCTCGATTTTGTGTATAACTGAGAAAATACAACTGCAAATAGGAATACAATTATGTTTCTAGGTTATTGAAGGTAATGTTGGAATGTAATTTGATATTGTGTATAAACAAAAATACAACTGAGTATACGAAGAACGGTCACCAGGATATAGGTCCGCAAATGCAGCAAAACCTGGAACAGAGACCCGTAAAACTGCTAACATAGAATGTTGGCGACTAAGGGCATCCGCTACACGGTTTGAATTGCCGGAGGTGTGTTTGGTGAAGAAATTGAATTGTTGGAGAAAAGTGATCTAAGAAGCATGACGGTGTGGAAAATTTATCATGGCTGGTGATATATTTGAGCGCATCATGATCAGTGTAGAGGATAAATTCCTTATGAAAAAGGTAATGGTGCCAATGTTTGATTGCCATGACAATCACATAAAACTCTATGTCATACGTGCTATAACGAAAGCGTGCACCAACTAATTTTTCACTGAAAAAAGCTGAAGGTGGTTGTTCTTAGTTTCATCATCGTTTATAGTTTATAGTTTCTGATGTGATGATGTTTTTTTAAGTTCTTTCTTTTTTTTGTTCCAAGGGGATTTTTGGTTAGAAGAGACATTAATTAAGTTTGTTTTTTGTTTTTTTTCTGTAGTTTGACAATACAAAGAATTTATGAATATGGTAAGATTCCACATGCATATATAGAAAATTAATACATTTATTTCTAAGATCACTGCAAATAAAATTAGTAATGCATATCTCTTTTTGTGTGTCATATTCCTATATTTCAAGTTATAATATCGGCACACGAACATCTATAATCCAAAGAAAGATTTTTGCCTAAGATAATATAAATGATAAGATTATACCAATGCAAAAATTTATTGAGTCCAATTTTAAACATAAATATTAGTAGATTATATCAAACCGGTTACCAATAACCATCTCTCTCCTCCCTAAATCTCTCCTACTGATATCAATATATAACTCATTATCAAAGTAAATTATTTTGAAAATAAGATACTATAGTGTTAAACACTTCTGCGATTTATATATATATATATATATATATCATCTAGTTTCCTTTATGTACATATTAAATATATGCATTTGTATTCCGTTTCGATATAACTCATATCAAAGTAAACTATGTCCACATGATCAAATATATATATATATATATACATATATATATATATTTATCTACATATATCATCTTTTCTCAGTTTCTATTTTTATATTTTTGCATGACCAATTTTTGTTTTGTAGTTTCTGATGTAATAACATTATTTAACCCATTTTTTGGTTCCAAATAGATATTTGGTTTGAAGAAATATTATTTAAGTTTGTTTTGTGTTTTCTTTGACAATCAATAAAAAATGTAAGATTCCATATACATATATAGAAAGTATATAACTTTATTTTTAGGATCACTGCAGATAAAATCAATAGTATTATCCTTTTGTGTGTCATATTCCTAAAATTCAAATATTGGCAGACACGCGTAATTAAATTCGAGAAACTAAAAATGATAATTATGATTTTATTAAATTTTTTTGCTTAAAAATAAACTAAATATAAACTAAATGATAAGATTATACAAATGCCAAAATTCTCGAGTCAAACTTGTCACATGAACATTAGTAGATTACTATATAGCAAACTGGTTATGGGTTACCGATAACCATCTCTCTCTCAGATTTTGATTTTTAATGTGTCTTCGCCGGCGTGTGTGATCAGGGAACTTTCTTCTTCAGCAAAACTATTTTTGCATTATAGAAATGAAAATTAAAAGAAACACGTAAACATGTACGAAAGGACCTAATTATACTTAAATCTATATAACAAATATAATTTTACCTTACAAGCATCAAACTTCTTTCAGTAAGGCTAAGCATGCATAACATATTTGTTGTTATGCCAATTAGGTAATTTCTCTGCACTGAACTATACTGATGCTAACACATTCTGGTGGGCCTTTTAGATGATTTAAAGCCCATACACTTTCATCACTGATTATAAGGCCTCATAACCAACGACGATCGAATTGCCAAAAAGACTTCCAGTGTATCCATCCGATGTGGCGTATGTTGAACCGTTTATAAGACAATTCGGTTTTAAATATGAATTAAGTAAATTCGAAAAAAAATTGATTTGTGTTTCGAACATATTATAAGAGTGTGAACATACGGTGCATATCAGTCGTACATTTTATGAGATGGATTAGTTAAATCGTTCTATAATGTCTTGCAGAATTACGTTGTGCATATAAAACCTAAATATTCAGTGACTTCATTTAGTGTTTACAAAAATGTAAGAGTGTGAATAGTGTTTCTTCCCCAAATTAGCAATTAGTAAAGCTTCTTCCCCAATCTAACAAAGAATGTAAAATCGGTTCATTCTTTAATTAGTATTTCTGACCAATTATAAGAATGTGAGTATAATCATATAATCTATCTATTAATTAAGAAATATGTTTCCTTCCTATAACTTCAGAGTTCTATAGCAAAGAATGTTATTAGTTTATTATGTAACAAATATATTTAATATCTAACAATCTACTTTTACACTCATCCTGGCAATTTGGATATGAAGTGGATGTTTCAGTATGAGAATAGATGAAACAAATATCATATATTCCTATCATTTAAGAAATAAGAACATATTTAGAAATTTCAAAAAGATTGAGAGGGGCAAAAACTTAAATATTTAATTTTATACTTAAAAAATTAATAATAAGATAAACAGATTGACACTAAGATTCCTATCAAAATGACAAAAAAATGTCTTAATAAATTTTTAAAAAAATCACAAGCGCAATAGTTCAATATTGGTGGAGTTAGAGTGGTAGTAACAAAGAAATGCACTGATTAACATGGTATAAACTATGTCGATATAAAAAGGATGGCGAGCTAGCCTTTGGGGCAATTGAAGATTCACCAAAATCATTATTTCATGGGTTTTCAAAAGTTGGTATTTAGTTTTAGAATTCGGCTCTGTTTGATCCAATAAGATTATACTCTCTTTTTTATGGATGAATGATCATTATCTCAGCTAGATCATTGGTTAAAAATGACTAATAAAAAGGGTTAGAATATGTTCAAGCATTTTAATATGAAATCTTCCCTAGATTTCAGAACCGTCGTTATACTTTCTCCAGTGATATTCCATCGACTAAACGGAATATCCAGTTTTGTAAATGATTTACGGCGAGTTTCACCAAAGGTCGTCGTCTTCGTCAATAGCGAAGGATGGAATGGAATCTCCGGAGCTGGATCGTTCCAAAGAGAGTTTGTTAGTGGTCTTGAGTTCTACACGATGGTGTTGGAGTCTCTCGACGCCGCTGCTCCTACCAGAGATTTGGTGAAGAAGATCATAGAAGTGTTTGTGCTGCGACCTAAAATTTCGGCGGCAGTCGAAGCTGCAGCGAATAAGAGACAAGCTGGTGGAGGGATGACGTGGCGAGAGGCGTTTCGTGCTGCGGGGCTGTTGCCGATTCCGTTAAGTCAGTTTGTTGATTTTCAAGCTGAGTGTTTAGTGCAGAAAGCGCAAATAAGAGGGATCCATGTGGTGAAAGGACATGGAGAACTTGTGCTTTGTTGGCACGAAAGGCCTTTGGTTGCCATGTCAGCTTGGCGGTTTTAAAAATTAACCAGGATTGGTTGGGTGTAGGTTTTAGAGGGTTTGGTTGGTTAATTTATTATCATTAACTTACAGAACCAAATTGTATTAATTTTCCTTGCAATTGTCTTTAGCATAGAAATAAACTATTTCTTTAAAAAAACCAATACATCTGCGGTACGTCGAAATGCCTCAAATATGCAAAAATCTTTGTTTCCTCAAACACAATTTCTTCTCTTCTAAAGCACCATGTCTCCAAAGCAAATATTTGAGCATTTTTGTGAGCAGAGGTTTGCATTTTCTTGGACAACTCTGCTTCAAAAATCTGTAGAGAGAAATAGTCAACTATTCTCAAAAGATCTAATTTTTAATCTCTAGTATGAAAACGAAGATACAAATAATCAATACGAAGATTATCAACTCACTTCACTTTTGGTATGAGCAGAAGAGGAGCATGAGAAAAAAGATTTCAGAAGCAGGACATACTGTGTAGACCAAACGTCTTATAATAGATTTTTCGTTTTATTTTTGACAACTACTTTATTTTTGCATAGTCCGTAAACACAATGCCTGGATCACGTTACATACTGAAAAACAATTTTATCAATCAATAAAATAATCTTAATAATGAATCACTATACCATTTAATTCCAAATAAATTAGATACTAAATGGTTTGCATTATGAAATGAAAACAGCGTATTCATCTCATTTCTAACAATCAATTAGAAATTAACAGAATTTTATATTTAGGTTGTTCTCATAATTATGTAAAACAGTTAAATTTTATTAGTTAATTCATTACTCTAAAATGTTAGAACAATAAAACAAAAATATTTTATTTTCAAATTAAATATAAAATTGATTATATTATACATTATGATATGAAAACAACAAAATCTAAAATTTTATTAATTGGTCCATCAATCTATAATTTTTTCCTAAGATAATGAGATGATATACCTCTCAAACAATTTAAAACAATAATTTAGGAGATTTGGTAAACTATAGAATGTTTGGAAGTCATGTTTAAGTGTGAGGACAAAAAGATTTTATTTGCCGAATTAAATATAAAACTGACTATCATGTACATTATGATGTGAAAACATAGCGATCATAACATCTCTAATGATCGACTAGAAATCGACAGAACTTTCATGTTAGAGCAACTACGCAAAATAGTCAAGTTTTATTAATTGATCCGACAATCTAAAATCTTTTCAATGTTAGGTGAGGAAAAAAATATTTTTCGAATTAAATATAAAATTGAATATCATATACATTATGATGTGATAACATAGCAATCATGATATCTCTAACGATCAATTAGAAATCGACAGAATTCCCATGTTCGAGAAGTTTTCACAACTATGCAAAATAGTCAAATTTTAATTAGTTGATCCAACAATCTAAATCTTTCCTAAGATAATCTAAAATGTTACTCTAAGAGATTTAAAATACTCTAGAAAGTTTGGAAGTCATGGTTAGGTGAGGAAAAAAGATTTTATTTGTCGAATTAATTATAAAACTAACTCACATGTTCGAGATGTTTTTACAACTATGAAAAATAGTCAAATTTTATTAGTTGATCGACAATCAAAAATCTTTCTTAAGATAATCTAATATGTTTCTCTAAGAGTTTTAGAAGATTCTAGAATGTTTGGAAGTCATGAGGTGAGGGAAACAATATTTTATTTGTCTAATTAAATATAAAAGTGACTATCATATACATTCAAATGTGAAAACATAACAACCATGAAATCTCTAACTATCGATTAAAAATCAACATGACTCACATGTTCGAGATGTTTTCACAACTATGAAAAATAGTCAAATTTTATTAGTTGATCTAACAATCTAAAAATCTTTCCTAAGATAATCTAAAATGTACTCTAAGAGATTTAGAAGATTCTAGATGGTTTGGAAGTCATGGTTAGGTGAGGGAAAAAATAAAAAATATTTTTTTTTGTATTAAATATACTACTGACTATCATATACATTATGATGTGAAAACATAACAATCATGACATTTCTAAGGATCGATTAGAAATCGACAGAACTCCCATGTTCTAGATATTTTCACAACTATGCAAAATAGTCAAATTTTATTAGTTGATCTCACAATCTAAAATCTTTCCTAAGATAATCTAAAATGTTTCTCTAAGATATTTAGAAGATTCTAGAAGATTTGGAAGTCATGGTTAGGTGAGGTAAAAATGATTTTATTTGCCGAAATAAATATCAAACTGACTATCATATACATTATGATGTGAAAGCATAACAATCTTGACATCTCTAATGATCAATTATAAATCGACAGGACTCCTATGTTCGAGATGTTTTCACAACTATGCAAAATAGTCAAATTTTATTAGTTGATCCGATAATCTAAAATCTTTCCGAAGATAATCTAAAATGTTTCTCTGAGAGATTTAGAAGATTCTAGAATGTTTGGTAGTCATGGTTAGCTGAGGTAATAATGATTTTATTTGTCGAATTAAATATAAAACTGACTATCATATACATTATGATGTAAAAACATAACAATCATGACATCTCTAACGATCGATTAGAAATCGACAGGACTCCCATGTTCGAGATGTTTTCACAACTATGCAAAATAGTCAAATTTTATTAGTTGATCTCATAAGCTAAAATCTTTCCTAAGATAATCTAAAATGTTTCTCTAAGAGATTTAGAAGATTCTAGAAGATTTGGAAGTCATGATTAGGTGAGGGAAAAAAGTTTTTCTTTGTTGAATTAAATATAAAACTGACTATCATATACATCATGGTCTGAAAACATAACAATCATGACATCTCTAACGATCGATTAAAAATCGACAGGACTCTCATGTTCGAGATGTTTTCACAACTATGCAATATAGTCAAATTTTATTAGTTGATCCGACAATCTAAAATCTTTCCTAAGATAATCTAAAATGTTTCTCTAAGAGATTTAGAAGATTCTAGAAGGTTTGGAAGTCATGATTAGGTGATGGAAAAATGATTTTCTTTGTCGAATTAAATATAAAACCGACTATCATATACATTATGATATGAAAAGATAACAATCTTGATATCTCTAACGATCGATTAGAAATCGACAGAACTCCCTTGTTCGAGATGTTTTCACAACTATGCAAAATAATAGTCAAATTTTTCTTGGATCAATCTAAAATCTTTCCTAAGAAAACGAAAAAGTTTCTCTAAGAGATTTAGAAGATTCTATAATGTTTGGAAGTCATGTTTAGGTGAGGGGAACATGATTTTATTTGACGAAATAAATATAAAACTGACTATCATATACATTATGATGTGAAAACATAACAATCATGACATCTCTAACGATCTATCAGAAATCGACTGGACTCCTATGTTCGAGATGTTTTCACAACTATGCAAAATAGTCAAATTTTATTAGTTGATCCCACAATCTAAAATCTTTCCTAAGATAATCTAAAATGTTTCTCTACGAGATTTAGAAGATTCTAGAAGGTTTGGAAGTCATGATTAGGTGAGGGAAAAATGATTTTCTTTGTTGAATTAAATATAAAACTGACTATCATATACATCATGATCTGAAAACATAACAATCATGACATCTCTAACGATCGATTAAAAATCGACAGGACTCCCATGTTCGAGATGTTTTCACAACTATGCAATATAGTCATGTTTTATTAGTTGATCCGACAATCTAAATCTTTCCTAAGATAATCTAAAATGTTTCTCTAAGAGATTTAGAAGATTCTAGAAGGTTTGGACGTCATGATTGGGTGAGGGAAAAATGATTTTCTTTTGTCGAATTAAATATAAAACCGACTATCATATACATTATGATGTGAAAACATAACAATCTTGATATCTCTAACGATTGATTAGAAATCGACAGAACTCCCATGTTCGAGATGTTTTTACAACTATGCAAAATAGTCAAATTTTTCTTAGGATCAATCTAAATTCTTTCCTAAGATAATCTAAAATGTTTCTCTAAGAGATTCTAGAAGGTTTTGAAGTCATGGTTAGGTGAGAGAAAAAATATTTTATTTGTCGAGTTAAATATAAAACTGACTATCATATACATTATGATGTGAAAACATAACAATCATGACATCTCTAACGATCGATTAGAAATTGATATGACTCCCATGTTTGAGATGTTTTCACAACTATGCAAAATAGTCAAATTTTATTAGTTGATCCGACAATATAAAATATTTTCTAAGATAATCTAAAATGTACTCTAAGAGATTTAGAAGATTCTAGAAGGTTTGGAAGTCATGGTTAGGTGTGGGAAAAAAGATTTTATTTGTCGAATTAAATATAAAACTGACTATCATATATATTATGATGTGAAAGCATAACAATCATGACATCTCTAACGATCGATTAGAAATCGACAGGACTCTCATGTTCGAGATTTTTTCACAACTATACAAAATAGGAAAAATTTATTAGATGATCCGACAATCTAAAATTTTTGCTAAGACAATGTGATTAAACAAAGCTAAGACAATCTAAAATGTTACTCTATAAAGTTTGGAAGAATTTAGAAAGTTTGGGGGTCATGGTTAGGTGCAAGGACAAAAAGATTTTATTTGTCGAATTAAATATAAAACTGAATATCATATAAATTATGATGTGAAAACAAAATGATCATGACATCTCTAATGATCGATTAAAAATCGACAGAACTCTCATATTCGAAATGTTCTCACAACTATGCAAAATAGTCAAATTTTATTAGTTGAACCAACAATCTATAATCTTTCCCTAAGATAGTGGGATCAACTATCTAAAATGTTATTTGAAGGGTTTTCAGTGAAGAAAGAGCTCCTAGTTTTTTTTAACTCGTCGGAATCTGAGATGGGCGAGCAGAGGAAAAAGGGTGAGGTTAGGGTTGAATCTCAGGGAACCGTAGTAGAAGATGTCCAAAATCAAGTCTACACATTAGGTTTCCATCATTGGATTCTTAAGAATCAAAGTGTCATAATGAGATAGTCGAAGAAAAGTACCTGAGAAAATTCATGAAGCTTTGGCAAAACTTCTCCTTGCATACCATTGATGTCTAGAAACAGAGACAATGTTAGTAAACAGATTTTTGCAGTAAATATCTTAAGGAAGCGTTGGAATGAACCAAAAACCATATATAACTCATCTGTTGTATAGTCAAAACTTAAGAACTATCATCACATTAAAGAAATTACCAGAAGGGAAAAGATAAAACAGAGAGAAATTTGGCACAATGACATAACCTAATCTTCATTTACTACCTCTTAAATGTGAATTCGACAGCAACTCAAGAACCCACTTCAAGAAAGATAACCACTAAATAAACTAAATCAAGAAGGGCTCTTACTTTCTACCCACAAAAACCAGTAGAAACAAATATTTGTAACCAACAACCTCATATTATCTAATAGCCACTTATTATCGCTCTTTGAAACAAAAAGACTGTGTAGGTCTAGAATCAAATTTGGGAACTTGTTCATCAAACTCAGCAGTTGAAATGAGCGTTTATATTTCTCACAGACATTAATCTTAAAAGTAAAAACAAAGAGTTGTATACAAGCATCCATGTAACACAACACACCTTTATCTTCTCTTTCTGATTCTGCTTGTCTTGTCGTGTGGAGTAGAGTTGGAGTGAAGCTGCCTGCAGTCAGCTATCAACACAACAAAACGATTAGCAGAGGAACATTGAAACCAGTATGAGAATGGTTATTCAAGGTGAAAGTGACCTTTCCACACTTGTCTGATAAACTGCCTTTTGCCTGAGAAGTCTCTGACTAGTTTCCATGGTCATTCCTCTCAGAAATATAAGTATTATAACAAAACCTCTCATCTCACTTAACGGCATTAAAATCTCCCAAAGAAGGATAAATCAACTTTGTGGAATTGTTGTGGTAACGACTTCTTTCTTGGCCTTATACGATATGTTAGACTTCCAGTTGTGAAGAAAAATAGTTACAGCTTCTGGTTCTGCAGCCACTGTGCACGAAAATTCAGTTTTGCTTTTAAATCGAGAGATTGATTTCAACGCAATTACTAATTTCGTTTCTCATAACATAAATTTATAACTCTAACATCCAATTGAGATAAAATCAGAATCACAATTCCTCAGTGAAAACCCTAACCGATGTTCTTCGTCACAAACAAAATGAAATCCATAAAGTTGAAATCAATTCAGGAATACAAAGCAAGGATTTAAGATTCAAAGAAATTCACGAGAAAGAACGCATCTAACGTCGATTCAAACCAAAGCACCGGTCAGCATCTCGTCTTCGATCGAAATCGAACCATCACAGCGCAAAGAACCAGTTAATTACCATCGTTACATCATTACAGAGCGATTTTCTCCGCCGGAATCGTTTTTGCTTCCATGCTAAATCACAAACCGAAAGAATCGATCGAGAGAGAGAGATGAAGAGAAAACGTCGATGGATTGGGGTTTTTTCAGAGAGACTGAAAAAATAAATAAAGGAATTAGTATGTATGCTTCGGGTATATTACCTCTAACGGCTATTTTTTTAACACTACCTCTAACGGCTATATGATCGGTAAAAAAAATAAGAATTTTGCTAATGGTTTATGTATCATCAATCAAACATTTATATGAATATGTCAAAATCATCAACTATTTAATTCTATAAATCAATATCAGTTGTATCAAATAACACTTTCTGATTACTTACGTTCAAAGTATATATACTAAACCTATTTTATATTTACTAAACATAAAATAATTCGGGTGGTAAATACAGTTTTTCAAAAAAATATTATATGATAAATGATATGGTCAAAAAAATTATTTATAATATTTCTAAATTTTTTGACTTTTAATATTTTATATATACATATCTATATTACATCATAAAAGAAATACAATTCGAAAAATATAAATATCCTAATCTAACATTTGGTGCAAATTAAAATCTTATTTAGTTAAAATTTGGATAAATTATTCATAGATATTAGAAATTCAATAAGCCAATTTCTCGAAGCTGATAAAAATATCAAATAATATCCAATTTCTTAATTTATATTCAGTTTTTTTATTCCCTTTACAAAAAACTAATCATTTGAGTAGATAAATGAGTTTGATTACATCATAATACAAGAGATAGCAATATTACACACAAGTGTCTTGAAATCTAATTTATTACTTGATATGTCTTCAAAAAAGAAAAGAAAGAAAAAGAAGCTATGGAGTAATACATGTCAATTATGAAAGTCTCATCGATTTTGTAATGTTATCATTAAAACATTCTTTATGTTTTTTTTGTATTTAGGTGACTCCTTATTTATGGACTTAGAGCACCGAGGTTTTGTATTGTATCTGATCTTCTTCTTCATCTTCTTTGAGCCGTGACCCTCTCTCTAATTATAATTGATAATCCTCTACTTCTACTTCTCTTCTTCAACTGCCCCAATACGCTAACAAGACGCATTTGGTCTAGCTTTTGCTATTTGCCGTCACTTTCATCCTCTACGAATATTCTCCTCGATTCAGTAACAAGGAATCGTTTGTTTGTTGAACAATTCTGAAATGTTTATAAAAGTGACAATTTAAGGATAAATGGAAGACAGAGTGTTTCATATTTCTAATTCTTTCCACTTTTGCTCTAGCTTTTTCATGATTGAGTAATTACGAGTCATGTGTATGTCGAAAATTCAGATATATGTTCCATGTACTAAATCGGAGAGTGATAAAAGGTGAAATGCGCGTATGAATGTGAAAACGCGCATGCATTGGATCAGCTTGGCTTTGTGTACTATAAATAAAAACATCTGCTTTAAGAAAACACGAAAAATAAGAAAACCAACAAAACAAAGATATAGAAATGGCTGATAAACTTCCACTTCCAAACATACTGTTGTCAAAGATGATAACCGGAGACAACAGTAAAGGCAACAGTAGAAGTGAGATTCGACCAATAGAAACGGTGTCGATGCCCTCAAGTTCTAAGCCCACGGTGAGTATAAGCATGGATAACAACTCCTCAAAAATCAAAGTCACTACGAAGACAGCTCCGGCGACGAAGGCTCAGGCACCGGCGGCGGAGACAGAGCTCGGGAAGAAGTAATCATTCGCCTCTCTAGCAAAACAGTAAACAGTAAACACACGTGCATTAAATTTAAGAAATTAGAATTTCTATTTGTATGAATTTATTAATATATTAAGGTTGTGTCAAACTAAATGATAAGATTATAAAAATAACCATTTCTCTCTCCCCCAAATCTCAAATTCTCCGCAACGATCTCTCATAATGTTTCGATCATTAAAATGTCTTCGTCGGCGTGTTATCATGGATTTCTTCTTCAGCAAAACTATTTTTGCATTATTGAATTAACATCTAATATAGTCTTGGGGGATAAAGAATCCACAACCTGCAAGAAACTGCATCACGTTGTCGATATATACATATCTATATTACATTATAAAAGAAATACAATTCGAACAATATAAATATCCTAATCTAACATTTGGTGCAAATTAAAATCTTATTTAGTTAAAATTTGGATAAATTATTCATAGATATTAGAAATTCAATAAGCCAATTTCTCGAAGAAGCTGATAAAGATATCAAATAATATCCAATTTCTTAATTTGTTATATTCATTTTTTTTATTCCCTTTACAAAAAACTATCATTTGAGTAGATAAATGAGTTTGATTACATCATAGTACAAGAGATAGCAATATTACACACAAGTGTCTTGGAATCTAATTTATTACTTGATATGTCTTCAAAAAAGAAAAGAAAGAAAAAGAAGCTATGGAGTAATACATGTCAATTATGAAAGTCTCATCGATTTTGTAATGTTATCATTAAAACATTCTTTATGTTTTTTATATTTAGGTGACTCCTTATTTATGGACTTAGAGCACCGAGGTTTTGTATTGTATCTGATCTTCTTCTTCATCTTCTTTGAGCCGTGACCCTCTCTCTAATTATAATTGATAATCCTCTACTTCTACTTCTCTTCTTCAACTGCCCCAATACCAAGACGCATTTGGTCTAGCTTTTGCTATTTGCCGTCACTTTCATTCTCTACGAATGTTCTATATTCCTCGATTCAGTAACAAGGAATCGTGTGTTTGTTGAACAATTCTGAAATGTTTATAAAAGTGACAATTTAAGGATAAATGGAAGACAGAGTGTTTCATATTTCTAATTCTTTCCACTTTTGCTCTAGCTTTTTCATGATTGAGTAATTACGAGTCATGTGTATGTGGAAAATTCAGATATATGTTCCAGGTACTAAATCGGAGAGTGATAAAATGTGAAATGAAGTCTGAGAATGCACAACTTCTCCACCAAGGAGATGGTGATGAGGTGGGCAACAACAACAATATGGAGATGAGCCACGATTGTGCCAGTTCTTTAATCAAACTCTTGGGCCAAACAAAACACTAATCAAAGCCCATTGAGACTTATTTTTACTAATTCATATCATTTAATAAATATATCACTAACTCGAATTTGTATATTTATTTTACATTTGATGAATAGCATAATATCTAACTTGAGAAACATCTGTAAATTAAGGTAATAGAAATTATCAAAGCCATCAATCTGAAAAAAAATTCTCTGAAATTGTTATATATATCCATTCCATCTCATTTTTCTTTGGTTATATTGACTTTCGCAACATTTCACGTGAGGAAAACAAAGAGACAGATTTATTAGCAAAACATGCTTTATTTGCTGAACAAATAATCATGTATTCGATTTAATTTTTGTTTTTAATGAAATTGGTGTTTAAAAAAATTACACCAATCGCGTTCTTTTTATCACTTCTCGATTCCGCTTTTTGTTAGGAATAAATTGCGAATTTTTGGACACATATATATACACATATAACATCTCTCTATACAGACACATGTATTTGTCAGTTTCTTCATGGTTAATTTGACTGAATCGGAACTTTATGTGACCAGTTAACTCTCACATTTGAGTGACAACAAATAGGTTCAAATCCTTGATTTGGTGAAGAGATAAGACATATGGGACAATTATCCTGCATATCCTTCCCAACAAAGTTATTCTTTCTTAAGTTTGAGTTTTAGCAATTGTATTAAAAAGAAAAAAAAACTCACTAGTAATAAACTTTAGCAGTATTAAATTAATTCTAGACGTGGACAGACATCTTGTATTATCTTAATCTTTGTGACTCAAATTATAAACTGATAATGGTAAGATATGTATAGGAAGATATTTTCTAGAGTCAATATTGGATCGTCCTATTGTCATAATCTATCCAATTTTGTTGTCACATGAGGTGAACCCACATTTATTTTGTTACCTAATTGAGTTAAATTTTATCCGAATTTCTTTTTTAAAATTTTGGCAAAATATTATCCTTCGACATTTAAAGTTTTATCGTCGTTTTGCTTGTGTTTGTATATCATGTGCGAGGGCGATACCTTTCGCCGTTAGTTTTTTTTGTACCACACCACTAAATGTGTTAGATGATGATATAAAGTTCTTAAAGAAAACCATAATTTATACAGCTTATATTACGTGCTATATTATTTTATGTTTTCTAAAGGTTTCTCTTTTAAAGATTACGTACATTATTTTTATAATATATATATCCATAGTCCATATAGAAACACGTACGTACCAATCTGACCAGAAGACATGCTTTAGTTTCTATCAGTCTATCGATTCCAATGGTCCGTATTCTTTTCTTGTAGACAACCAGTGTCCGTATTCTAATTCAATGATCATGTACGTACTGTTTCTTATACGTATCACACTATCACGTATGATTCGTAAATATAAATTTGCCAACCAAGTCGCTCACTGCAAAAAGAAAAAAGAAATTTACATTATGTGACTAAAAACTAATGAGAAATGTAATCTTATTTACAACTTAGTTAAATTTATAATACTAATTTATAATATTATTTTAGAAAATCAAAACACATTACCAACATCTTAAGAAAAAAAAGTGGTCGTATATCATCGTGAAATAGGTGGCCACAAGGTTTTTTTTATAAAAAAAAATAAAAATAGTTGTAGTGCGTTGCTTCTTTTGACAATTTGTTATATTAGGGTTGAGTTTTAGTATTTAGATTGCTAAAAGTTTTAGTAGTTACAATTAAGCGTGTGAATATAGATAATTTGATTGATGGATAGTTTTTTCTGGATCATAAATTAGGGTTTATTTTGTATGTCTTAAAGATTTTTTTATATATTAACTACTAAGTCCACTTGATGTAAAACAGGTTATTTTTTGAATAAAAAATTACATTCTTTCAAAAATATTTTACTAAGTGTATATGATTTGATATCATAACCAGAGTAAAAAAATTCTAAGGTTTTATCTTCGAAAATTTTAGATATGCTGAGAGCTATATAAATGAATGCTATGTAATTTTATGCAAAGAACATATAATTAGAAAGAGAAATCACAATCTACTTATAATTAACAAATAAATACCTTGTTTTGTCCAAACTTTACCTTCAAGTCAAACAAATCACAGCAGCTTTCGACCTAATTAACTAATTACGCAATTGATGCTTAGCTACACAATCGTAGTTTTAATCTACATTCTGCTTCATTATAGATATCGACCAATCACATAAATAATCTAAATTATCACAAGTAACCCCTAATATTTTACGATTTGTATACTAATAAAATTAATATTATATTGGCTAGTTGTTTTCACATAAATTGGCTCATCCATTCTAATCCAGCAATGTATTCTGGCGAGTAGAACAAATTCTCGTAACCGTCACCGTCGTCTCCGACTTCGTAATCTCCAAAAAAAACGGCGTAGTATGATTGGCTTCGACAGAGACAGAAGATGAGATCGGACTGTTGCTTGAAGCTCCTTCGACTCTTTGTGCCAACCGTTGGATCTCTCTTTCAGCGTCGTGAAGTTGTTCCTTTAGGTGAATAACCTGAAATAATAAGTTGATTTGATTAATTAAATACTTTACTTTTTTTTTTTTTTTTTTTTTTGCTAACAATTAAATACTTTACTATTAATAGCTAATCATGTTTTATGACTTTGATTTGATAAGTTTAAATTGGTGGGCCTGGTGATTAGAGGCCCAGTGACTAAGACAAGCAAAGTGAGTAACCACTAGAAAACGAAGGAAGCTGTACGGAAAGATAATTACATAAAACGACACTTTGTTTTATTTATTATTTTGGCATTTGCAGTTCACTTTCTGTATTATTTTGTTTCACTTTCTGTATTTTTTTTTAATATAACAAAAAATATAGTTTTATTCATTTTTGTATTTCACAACTTTAGCTATAGACTAAAGGTAACAAAACAAAGTTGAAACACAATCAACGTTTGATTTCTATTTTTTATGTGTGTTGGTTTCAATTGATATTAGTTTACTTTTTCTTAAGAAATAAATTGAATTATATAACAATATTTCTAAATCTTTGGTATATGATATATAGAATATAACCAATTTTCAGGTATAACATTTTACTAGTTTATGTTCACAAAATAGAAACTTTGTGATTAAATGAGAACCAGTCATCGTTATCTACAACATATATAACTCTACCAATCATCTTTAAATAATTTATAGTAAAATCTTAATTATTTTTAAGAAAGAGAAGACTATCACGCACCTCTGAATCAAGACGACACTTCTCAACGACGACGTTTTCGTGTGCGTTTTTGAGTTTATTGTATTCATCTTCAAGCCTCTTATTCTTCCACCGTGCACGACGGTTCTGGAACCAGACGGCGACTTGACGAGGATCAAGCCCTAACTCAGAAGCAAGACGACTTTTCTCTCCGACTCAAGCTTATGCTCATCTCCAAAACTCATCTCCAGCATTCTTACTTGCTCATCACTCAATTTTCTCTTCCTAAACCACCCATTGCTTCCATCTCCACCTTCCTCCGCTATCGCAACACTCTTGCTCTTCCTCCTCCTCCTCCTCGACCGCGCTGGTTTCGATTCTCCTGCTGGTCAAAGAGAAACCAATCAATACTAATGTTTTAACTTATCACAAAGTCCAAGTCTTTAACTCTAAGTCCTGATCATGCACTTATGTGAAAAGGACTTAGATAAGACAAATTTATCATTACAAGAAAAAGAAGAAAAATAAATAAAGAAGACCAACTTGAAGATAGTTGCATAACCAATTTTGGGGATTTTTTTTTTAAAAAAAGATTGAGACTTCAATATGGGCAAACCTTGTTGAGGTACTGATGAAGTATAGACATTAGGGTACATCTGAGAAATGAGTAGAAGATTATGATCATCTACATTCTGGTAATTCATGTTTCTTGGTCTGTCTCTCTCTCTAGATCTTCTTCTTATCTCTCTTAGATTGAATAGGTTGATATTGTTTTGTCTCACTTTTTTCTGCAATAAGGAGTAGATGTGTTGGGAGAAGAGGAGGACTTATCATTTATAAAGGACGGGTAGGTGTCAAGGGATGGTTTGATTAGAGTTTATATTTTTTAGTTATGTAATATATATTCTTTAAAATTACATAATTGACCCTTTGCATATTAATACTTCTAATTCCTTAGGTCATATACATCACCATCGTTAATAATAGTTTCATGTTGAAAAGACATGACTTTGTTAACTTGACAAATATCATTTCGTCGAACTCATGTGAATGCAATAAAAAAAGAATGTAATAAATAAGACTAGAAAATTCATTTTTAATTTGTTTCCAAGTAGATTAAGATATATAATTTAAAAACACTACTTAGATCGAAAACTATATATGATCTAAATATTCGTCTACGTATAAAAATATAAACTTAAACGTGCAACTAATTAATTAACTTCCATAATTTTTTTTCAAATTAGAGCGTTGCATTATAAAATATTAGTATTACTTTAAATTTTACCTTACAAGCATCAAACTTCTTTCGGAACTTTACTCACTGGAAGGCATAAGCGTTATAGCTAGTGCTATTGGAGAACCATTTCATACAGAAAAATCAAGACTTGTCCCCTATCACTTTGGCGATGTTAAGATCAAAGTGGAGGTCAGATTAGCCCACAGCCCACCGGAGACAGTAGAGATCCGCGACTCAAAAGGAAATTCAGTGAGAATCAAGGTTGAATACCCCCGTCTACCTCCTAAATGCTGTAACTGCGGAAAGTTCGGGCACCTCCTCAATCGATGTCCCCAGCCGTTGATTAAACATGAATCATCAAAAGTGGCTATGCAAAACCTCAGCGCACAACACGGAGGATCCTCCAGTCAGTACTCTAAGGCGCCACCGCCTGCTTCGGATAAATCAGCACGCAACAACTTTGTGGCTCTCCCTTCATCAGGACCAAGCTCTAAAACATCGAAAAGAGCAAGGTCAAGGTCTAGGTCTCGAGCGCGCGCAAGAAGTTTGCCACCTTCTCTGGACCCCAACCTTTATTCAAAAAAAAGTTGGGGATGCACCGGTTTCGTGTAAAGAGGATACGGAAAAAAATATTATTCCTCCACCAGAAACTGAGAAAGGCAACAATCATCACGACCCTTCAACTTCGATGTCCATGGAAAAATCTCACCCGGTAGACGACAAACCAATATGGATAGTGAAACAATCTAGGCAAGGCCGGAGAGCTCAGCGTCAGGAAGCTTTACGGAGAGCCTCATCTATGAAGGCGGAATCAGAAAAGAGAAACTCGCTTACCCGTGATACCACTTCGGGTAAGCCTCCTTCTCTATGATAGCTTAGCTCTCGCCACTCCCCCAATTAAGATTATGAAGTTCTTTAGTTGGAATGTGAGGGGATTAAACAGTGGCGGTCGTCAGAGAGTTGTTAGACTTTGGCTCAGGAAGAACAATGTTAAGTTTGGTGCTTTCCTTGAGACTCATGTTAGAAAAGATCACATGGATTCAGTACTTCAGAAAGTGGTTCCGGGATGGTTATCTACCCATAATTACGCCCAGGCAGAAGGAGGTAGAATTTGGATAGTCTGGGACCCTGAGTTATCGGTAGTCTCATACGCACAGTCGGAACAATTCATAATGTGTGGGGTTTTTAATCCAGCAACAAAGATGTATGCGACAGTGATGTTTGTATACGCCTTCAACTCTGAAATGCAAAGACGTCAATTATGGGAGGATCTTCATCAGCTTGCTCAACGAAGGATAGTGAGGAACTCTCCTCTTGTGATTGTTGGCGATTTCAATCAAATATTATCAGCCTCTGAGCATTTCTCCATCCATCCGTACACCTTACCAGTCACTGGTATGTCTCAACTTCAATCCTTGTTAAGAGATAATAACTTGGCCGATTTAGAAGTTAGAGGAACGTTCTTCAAATGGGCTAATGGGAGATTAGAGGATCCTATAGCTAGAAAGCTTGATAGGGCAGTAGGGAATGAAAAATGGAGGGAAATTTTCCCTGATGTCGTTGCGGTTTTTGACCCTCCTGGAGACTCAGATCACTCTCCGTGCTTGATAGACTTGTCTGCCTCTATCATCCCGCGGAAAGTAAGTTTCAAATATTTTTCCTTTATTGCGACTCACCCGCGGTTTTCTCTGGTCACAAAAGAAGCTTGGGAAAAACCTATTCTTGTGGGCTCAAAGATGTTTTCATTGGGGCAGCGTCTGAACGCTGTAAAGAAGTCTTACCGGTTATTAAATAAGGAAGGTTTTGGTAACATACAACAAAAAGCTTCAGATGCTTTGGATAAGCTTCAAGAAATTCAGAGTGCTTTACTTGTAACGCCTTCAGATGAGCTATTTCGTGAGGAGTTTGTAGCAAGAAAGAAATGGAAATTCTTTGAAGCGGCACATCAGAATTTTTATGAGCGAAAATCTCGAGTGCGCTGGCTCAAGGAAGGAGACGCTAATACTAAGTTCTATCACAGAGCAGTGCAGTCTCATCAAGCAAGAAACGCAATTCGACACTTAAGAGATGATTCAGGGAACAAAATAGTGAATGAGGCTCAGATTAAGGATATGGCGGTCAATTACTTTCACAGTCTGCTTGGTTCAGAATCTGAGGTAGGTGACATCTCAGTGGAGGAACTACAGAGTCTAGTTTCCTACAGATGCCCGACCGAGCTGTCTTCTCCACTTACAAGAATTCCGGAAGGGGTCGAAATTAAAGCTATTGTTTTCTCAATGCCGAAGAGCAAAGCCCCAGGACCTGATGGTTTCCCTGTGGAATTCTTTTGGGAAACATGGGATGTGGTGGGAAACGATCTCATTGGTGCGGTTCAGGAGTTCTTTATCAAGGGAAGATTGCTGAAACGATTCAATGAGACAGTCATTGCTCTAATCCCGAAGATAATAGGGGCGGATAAAATGTCTCTCTTTCGTCCCATCTCACTGTGCTCTACAGTCTATAAAGTGATTGCTAGGATCTTGAAGCAAAGACTAAAAATGGTTGTAGGAGAAGTTGTACAAAGAAACCAAGTGGGTTTTGTGGAAGGTAGGTTACTTTGTGAAAACGTTTTGCTGGCTTCGGAACTGGTGGTGGATTTTCATAAGATAGGTGCCGTTAAGAGGGGGTGCCTAAAAATCGACTTATCCAAAGCTTATGATAATTTAAGTTGGAACTTCCTGTTCAAGCTACTCAAGGTTTTGAACTTGCCAAGCAATCTTATAGAGTGGTTACATGAATGCGTCACAACAACCTCCTTTAGTGTAGTGATCAATGGAGAGAGCCATGGACACTTTGTAGGAAAAAAAGGAGTCCGTCAAGGTGACCCCATTTCCTCTTTACTCTTTGTAATGGCTATTGACGTTTTATCTAAGATGCTGGATAAAGGAGCAGTAAATGGAAGGTTCAGGACACATCCAGACTGCCAAGCCCCTTTAGTTACTCATTTTAGCTTCGCGGATGATGTGTTGATCTTCTTTGATGGGTCTGAAGACTCTCTCAGAGGCATCCTGTCAATCTTAGAGGAATTCAAAGAAATATCAGGTCTGTATTTGAATAGAAACAAAACCGAGCTAATGATTGATGGAGGCAGTTACCAGAGATGTCGAGAGCTAGCATGAAAGTATGGTCTCCAACAAGGAAGTTTACCGGTTCGGTACCTAGGCATTCCACTTTCTTCAAAGAAGATGAAGAAAGGCGACTTCCAACCTTTGCTAGACAAGATTGCATCTCGCTTCAACTCATGGACAGCTAGACACTTGTCCTTTGCTGGACGTTTGCAGCTGATACAATCGGTAATTTACTCAACCATATCTTTCTGGGCTTCCATCTTAATCTTACCAAACCAATGTGTCAAGAGTCTAGAACAGATGTGCAATGCTTTCTTATGGTCTGGAGCTCCAAATTCTGCAAGAGGTGCAAAAATAAGTTGGGAATCGGTCTGCACTGCTAAAGCTTCTGGAGGACTTGGACTTCGAAGATTAGCAGAGTGGAATAAGGTACTCGGTTTAAAGTTGATATGACTGATTTTTGCATCTGGTGGTTCTATCTGGGTCTCATGGATAAGGTTGAATCTTATTGGGAACGAGAATTTTTGGGATCTTGATCCTCAGGGCAAGGGAAGTTGGATATGGCAGAGAATTTGCAAACTCAGACCTCTAGCTCATTCAATGATTGTGAGTAAAGTGGGATCAGGTATCACAACAAGTTTCTGGTTCGACAATTGGACAGATCTTGGTCCTCTTATCGAAATCACAGGACCTAGAGGACCTACTGTCACGGGGCTTTCAAAATATGCAGTAGTAGCAGATGCAATCCGAGAAGGAAGATGGTGGGTTGATCACTCGAGAAGTAGAAACCCTATTCTCAGGGTACTTAGACAATGCTTGCCAAATCCAAGTGGCATTACATCATCAGAGAATGACGATATCTACCTATGGCGTCCAGCAGTGGGGAAAGCATCCTGCAGGTTCTCCACTATGCAAACGTGGAAAGCTCTCTACCCACCAGGTACTTCGGTTTCTTGGTATAAACAAGTTTGGTTTAAGGAAAAGATCCCGAAACATGCCTTCATTACGTGGATAGTTGCTCGTGATAGATTAATCACTCGAGATAGATTGCGTCGGTGGGGAATGAATGTTCCGGGAAACTGCCTTCTTTGTGATGCACAAGCAGAAGATAAACAACACTTGTTCTTTGATTGCCCCTATAGCAGAGAGGTTTGGTATTATTTTGTGGCGAAACTTAACCTCTCACCTCCTTCGATCTTTACTGAGGCTATGAGATGGTTAAGAGGCCCCTTTAACGATGCAAACATTGCTCTTATCATTAAGCTAATCTTCCAGGCATGTATATATTTTATATGGAAGGAAAGAAACAACAGGTTACACACAAGCTCAACCCGTCAGCCACAGTCTCTGATCGAAGAAATAAAGCTCACCATGCTTCTTCGGCTTGACCCCCTCTCAAGACTGCGTATCATTTCTTCCTCCGGGGATACAATCATGGGATCTTGGTTAACCTTTTTTTAGATTCAGTCAAAGTGTTAGTTACCTATGGGTTGTTTCTTTTTGTGTATAGGTACTAACGGTGCTGCAGTATCGGGTAGTCTAACGGTAGGACTTTTAAGTTGTTGGTAAAGCGTTTGTAATTTCGGTTTACGTTTAAATTAATGAAAATGCAGTTAAAAAAAAAAAAAAAAAAAAAAAAAAAAAAAAAAACTTCGCTAAGCATGCATTTGTTATTATGCCAATTCGGCAATTTCTCTGCACTGAACTATACTGATGCTAACACATTCTGGTGGGCCTTTTAGATGATCTAAAGCCCATACACTTTCATCACTGATTATAAGGCCTCATAACCAACGACGATCGAATTGCCAAAAAGACTTCCAGTGTATCCATCCGATGTGGCGTATGTTGAACCGTTTATAAGACAATTCGGTTTTAAATATGAATTAAGTAAATTCGAAAAAAAATTGATTTGTGTTTCGAACATATTATAAGAGTGTGAACATACGGTGCATATCAGTCGTACATTTTATGAGATGGATTAGTTAAATCGTTCTATAATGTCTTGCAGAATTACGTTGTGCATACAAAACATGAACTTTCAGTGACTTCATTTAGTGTTTACAAAAATGTAAGAGTGTGAATAGTGTTTCTTCCCCAAATTAACAATTTAGTAGATATAATTCCCCAATTAACAAAAAATGCAAATTCGTTTCATTCTTTGATTAGTATTTTTAACCAATTAATAAGAGTGTAAGTATAATCATATAATGTATCTATTAACTAAGAAATACTTTTTCAGAGTACAAATTTAGATTTCTATAGCAAAGAATGTTATTAGTTAATTATGTAACAAATATATTTAATATCCAAAAATCTATTTTTAAACTTTTCCATATAATTTGGTCATAAAATGGATGTGCCGTACGAGAAGAGATAGAACAAATGTTAGAAATTTTTACCACTGAAGGAATAAAAACATATCTAGGAATTCCAAATAAATTGGAAGGACAAAAACTCAAATTTTTGGTTTTATTCATGAAAGATTTAATAATAGGATAAAATGATATATACTAGGGTTCTTATAAAGAAGAGGAAAAAATGTATTTTAAGAACATTTTTAGTTATCTAAAGTGATTGTTAAAAAAAATCACAAATGCAATAGCTTAATATTGGTGGAGAAAGAGTGGTAATAACAAAGAAATGCACTCATTAGCATGGTACAAACTCTGTCGATATAAAGAGGATTGCCAGCTAGGCTTTGGGGGCAATTCAAAGATTTTTTTTATAGCTGTGGCGCTTCATGGATTCATAATAATTATTATTTTACGGGTTTTCAAAAATCGATATGTACTTCCAAAATTTGGATCCGTTGGATCCAATAAGATCATACTCTCCTTCTTATTTATTGATGAACACTATCTCATCTAGGTCTTTGCTTAAAAATGATTAATCAAATGGGTTGGAACATGTCCATACATTTTCATATAAATTTTTTCTAGATTTCAGTCTCTCGTTCGAGATCAGCAACATGTAAATTTCACAATTATCCCTCTTCTTTTATATTCAATGATTGAATTGACACCTAGACCAAGACTTGGAATATGCTATTGTTAGAAGCAACTATTATTCCTAAAGATGTGACCTTTATTTAGGCACTAAGTCATGTCAGAAATCCGGACACAAATGGTGGGAATTTTACATAAAAAATAAAAGATATACGGTTATATTATGCAATAGGAATGGCGTGAAAAATATATTGATTGAAGTTAGGAATATTTAGTGTAGTCTTTCCCCACTTCACGCTGAGATAGAGACTCTGATTTGAGTAATGAAATGCATGAATGAGTTTTGAAAATTAGATGTGTTTATGCAACCGACTGTTCTGATATGGTGAAAATCCAGCATTTGCAAGAGTTCCACAGATGCAGAGCATGTTTCAATACCTTTAAGTTTTTACTTGTTCTACTAGCAAGTTAGCATAAAATACGCTGAATATTCCATCAGCCATAATGTATATAAATATCATTCCAACGTGTAGTTAGCTAAACTTTTTTAGGAGTGCTTTCTTCTTCTATTGTTATCCAAAAACAAAAAAAACAAATTTATGTTTACACTATAAATGAAAATTAAACGGTACACGTAGACATACATATACAAAAGGACCTAAGTGTTTAACAAATATAAGTTTACCACACTCGAGTTGTTACAATCTTGTAAAATTTAATGAGTCGATTTTGCAAGCTGAGTTGAGTGATCCGTTAAACTGGACTAAATGAACAGCTTTGAGTTGAGTATAAAAGATTGGGATCCATAAGTGGAAAGAGCAGAATAGCAAAATCATCTTAAAATATATGAGATCTATTTAAGATAAGTTTGTTAGACCATCAAAGCAAAGCTTAAGAAACAAAAATATGGTCTACATGAATCAGATTGAATGTCTTGCATAAGAAAAACAACAGGTTAGACTCAGCAAAAGAAAGGAGGAAAACAAACATAAAGGATCCGACAGATATCTAGATGCCGTGACTGTTCATAGGGACCCATGAGTGTTCGTAAACTTGCCAGAAAAAAAAGAATCGATCTATCCAATCTTGGGTACCTTATAGGTCCCCATTTATCGGTAAGAGCATTTTATGCCAAACGTGAAGGACATACCAGAGAGAGTCATTAGATAGACTCTTAAGTCTGATAGTGAACAAGCAAACCATGCTGCCAAGGCCGATCACATTGGTGAGTCAAAAATGATGACGATGAAGACTGGAAGGTCAGGGTTGAAGGATAACGTCTGGACCTTGGAATTGAGTGGCCTCAAGGAGAACTTTTTATACACTCCTTAAGTGGTGAATCATATATATAATGTATATGCTTATATCATTACAAATAATATTCCATATGTTTTCTAAATATTGATCGTTCTATAAAAATTGATTGTTAAGTTTTTATATATAGTTTACGTTATAAAAACCTGTAAATTTGTAAATGAACAAAATCATGCGGACAGCACAAATAAAACCTAATATGCTTCATATTTTTCCGGGAAAACAATCCAAATTCCCACGAGATTTGGGACATCTTATCAATTCCCTCCCATTTTCTAACCACAACTTTTATCCCCATACAACCATAGTTTTAGATCTATTTGAATCCGAATTTATATTTTTCGTCATATTTCCCCATAATTTCGGTTAATTATGGTTTTTAGCTAATTTCTAACCAAATTAAGATAATGTTAACCAATCTTAATTAAACCATTTTAACCGTTAATTTGAAAACCTAGATTACTGAAATCGATTTGGGGAAAAACCAAAACCTAAAGGATAACCATAAAAATAAAAATTAAACCAGATCAAAGTTTTCTTCTTAATACGTCTTTGCATTTCGCCGAAATCTTTTTGATAAGTTAATCCGAATATCCGTATTTTCTTTGTCCGAAGCCAGAATCTTAATTGTTTGCATCTCCTGGATTCTTCAAATTTATTTATTTTTGTTGAAAAGTGGATTATTGGGTTTCGATCGAGAAATGGATTCTGATTCCTGGAGTGACCGTCTCGCATCGGCTTCAAGAAGATACCAGCTCGATTTCTTGTCGCGATCTGGTGAGTTGAACAAATAGATGTGGATTTCTCTCTTCTTCATTTGTTCTTTGTTTTATTTGAGATTTGATAAAGAACTCAGTTATTTCGTTTCATTGTTCAAAGATCGAGCTTGAATGAGAGAGATATTCATCGTTTTGCTTTTTCTGACATTTGTATATACCCAACATGGAGATTTTTTTTCAATGTTTCTTTTGTTGATGTTGAATTTCTTTTACTCGTTTTCTGAGAAAAAAAAAATTTGAGAAAAGTTTCTGTCTTTCTTATGGTGGGGCTTTATTGATTAAGCTTCCCAATCCAGCTAGAACATGTCCGAAACTCCACGCCCCACATCAAAGTTTTTTAATCTGGTTTAATTTTTGTTTTTATGGTTATCCTTTAGGTTTTAGTTTTTCCCCAAATAGATTTCAGTAATCTAGGTTTTCAAATTCATCTCCGGTTTAATACAAATAATTTAGGTTTAATCTAATTTTTGGTTAAATTAACGGTTAAAATGGTTTAATTAATATTTTGGTTAACATTATCTTAATTTGGTTAGAAATTAGCTAAAAACCACAATTAACCGAAATTATGGGGAAATAGAACGAAAAATATAAATTCGGGTTCAAATAAATCTAAAACTATAGTTGTATGGGGATAAAATTTGTGGTTAGAAAATGAGAGGGAATTGATAAGATGTCCTAAATCTCGTGGGGATCTGGATCGTTTTCCCTATTTTTCCCGAGGTGGCTTCCCTTATTACATAGTTTTGAAAATTTCATAGCAATTATATCGCCTATAAGATTTAAACTTAATGATGTATTAACTAAACTTTCTATTACATACATCTCTTAGAATAATAAATGTTTCAAACATAAGTTCAGAAGATTCAGAAATCCTAGACATAGATTTTAACTCATCCATTATCGTCTTCTCTTTACCTTCAAGAATACATGTCGATCTTATGGAGATTTCAACTCTTTTTAAACATCTAGAGCTCACAAGGATGTATTTCACAAGTTCTTTTTCTTCGATTCTTCCTCCATATTCTTTCCATTCAAAGATTTCGAGATTTCTTGACAAGCATTTAGGAACAGAGCTTGGACGGTTCCAAGAAATTGGGAAATCCTCACTTAGATTCATCTGGTAAGATACATAAAAACATCTACTTCAGCTTTTAGTTCAACCAAATTGCATGAGTTTATTTAAAGTGAAGGATAAGTACGAACCTGGTCGATAAGAAGCACTTCTAGTTTTGGAGAATTTTGAACTAAAACCATAAGTGGTTCCAACCAGTCAAACTCACATGGTTGTATCCTACACTCTATAAGCTGAGAGAAGTTACAGGTGGTGAAACAGGCAACCTGAAATAAACATAAAATACAAAAGTGGGCATTGGTATTGGGAAAAAAATAGAGAATATCAAAATTAGTAAATCACTACATACCGTTTCAATGGTCAAAAGTACCTCGAGATGTATAATAGAGGAAAGAAATTTCCTAAGCTTATAACCAAGAGAACATAAAACTTTTATACTTGCTGTGTCAAGGCAACACTTGTTTTCAATTGAGAAAGAATCTCCCGATAAATCACTGATGTCTATTGTCTTCAAAGTAGGAGAATCAATAACCAAAGACCCCTTACTATCGCTAAAATCTTCTTTATATTCTTTCAAATAAATCAACAACTCTAGAGAAGATGTTTTCACATTGAAATTTGTCACATTGTCTTCGTTATTTCGTTCCACATATAATTCTTTGAGAATAGGACAACTTGATATGAGCCCAACAACAGAATCGTCGTCTTTAAAACAAACAGAGAGAAGACCAAGACGAGTGAGGGATGGAAGGCAAGCCGGAGTTACAATATCCACAATAATCTTTTGGGTAAGAATCAATGTGTCTAGCGTATCACATGTGTAAAGACTATTAGGCAAATTTAAAGGGTTTGCAGACCAATAGAGCGAAAAAGCTAGATTCTGTATCTTGCGATAAACGGCGTTTGTAATCCATTTTCCTACATCAGCGTCAATAGGACATTGTGGACCGAGTTTTATAAAAAGTGTTTTTGTGGAGTTGCATTGACTTATCAAGAAAATACCAAATGCTTTTGCATTCTTTGTCATTAACAATGTCGTTCTCTAAGTAGCCGAGTTCTGGTAGCATCGTCCAAATAGACTTCCACCGTTTTGACAAAATCATTGTAGCCACTGCTTCTTTTATCGGGACAAGCAGCAATATTTTCACAAGCAAATCATCGGGTAAAAGATTGATCATGTTTTCACCTTCAATTCTCTTATAATTTAATATTCTGAATAAACTATACACACAAAAAATATTGCTGCATTATATAATGATACTAACAAAACAATTATTAAAAATTATAGATTTTTTTTCCAAAACTGTTATATTCTATTTATTTAAGTACATATTATATATAGCTATTTTTATATGAAGATCTTAATAAAAAATTATAAACTTGAGAGAGAAAGAGAGAGAGAAAAATAAATAAATAAATATTACTTCAAGATTATTTCCAATGTAATCAGGAATTCAATTTCAATGTATTTTCAAAGTAATTTATATGTAATTATTGTAATATATTCACCCATTATATATGTATATATTTGTACAGAAGTATATACTATAAATCACTTAATTGAACATGTATTTCATTCCATTGATACAAATCTTAAAAATTTAGAAGTTTATTTGGAACGTTGAACTTAACTTTCTTTAAAATTTATAAAATTTTATTATTATTATATATATGTATTTTTTAAAAGGTATATACTATAAATTACTTAAATAAACATGTAATTTATTTAAATTAAATAATTCAGAAGGTTTTCTAGAATTTTGAACTTAATTTTGTTTCAAAAACTTATAATATTTTCTTATTTTTATTATTATATATATTTGGATTCAAAATCCAGTGATTTCATGGAGAAAAATGCATATTAAAATAGTTATATATAAAAATGTTTAAAACAAATGTTAATTTTATATAGAAGTCAACATTTAATAATATATTATAGTTGATATTGTATAAATGAAAAATATAAATTTCCAAAATATTTTTAAGTTATCAAAAATAAATAAAAAATTAAAAACTAAAAATATTGATAAAAAGGTGCAATCTTTGAAAAATATTTTTTTTGTCAATATGATAATTAAAATATGACTAAATATATATATATAGCATACAAAAAGTTATGAAAAGTGACATTTACCATTCAAAATATTTTTAAGTGTTGAATTATTAAAATTGGAATTATAAAAGATAATTTTATAAAATAATGTTAAAAATATTTAAGGTGAAAATGTATAAAACAAAATTAATGATAAAATATGCAATTCTTCAAAATATTTCATAATATTATTATGATCATTTAAAAGAGTTACCAGAATAAAAGTTTAAAAAGATGAAAGCACATATTTTCTGAAAATAAAAATAAAATCTTTACTTGTATAAGATGACTATAAGTGAAAAGATATATAACCAAAAATGATGATGAAATATAGTTCTTTGATATATTTTTATGATTGTTACAGTTAAAATAAAAAAATATAAAGATGAAATGATTTGGGTTTTTGAAAAAAAAAATTGTTGAACCTGTCTAATGTATCTTCTTCTCACAAACACTCTCGAACAAAGAAAGTTTCGAATTGGTTCAAGAACATAAAGAGAACACACACTCACACACACGAACACAATCAAATGTTTACCCGGTGTTCACTAGCCTTTCCAAACCGGATAAGACAGCTACTCACCGGGGCCTCGCGACTGCAAGGCGTTTCTTTAGCTTGCTCTTGAAAGAGCTTCCGAGTTACAAGGATTAGACAAAAAAAGAAATCAAAAACAACCCGATTCACCCCAACCCTAACTCGCTAACACTCGAAACCCACTTAACCCTAAACGATGACTAATCAGCTCCTTATATATCATACAGAACTTATACTAAACCGACATCGAATAGATTCTAAACCGGATTCAAATAAACCTAATAAAAATTCCAATTAGATTTATATTAACCACACCTAAACCGGTGTAAACCATAGCACTTATAACTATTCTAATTTGGCAGCAAAACCTTCAATACTCCACCTTGCTCCAATTTAGAATGTTGCAAATCTTCCATTAATCCCCGAGCTGGTGCTCCCTAAGTAATCCACTTAGCCTTTATAAGTTACTTGAAATGAGGCTTCATCTCCTTCCAACTCTGAGGCGATCTAATGCCTCTCGAAACTTTCCAACAGGAAGAACCTTTGTTAACATATCAGCCGGGTTGTACTCTGTTGAAATCTTGGTAACCTGCACATACCCTAAACGAATCAAATCCCTTATGAAATGATACTTTACCGCCATATGTTTCGTTCTCTCATGGAAGACTGCGTTCTTTGCAAGTGCAATTGCACTTTGAGAGTCACAATGAATTGTGATGGCTTCTTGTGCGAATCCCAGTTCATTCATGAACCCTTTAAAGCACACAGCCTCCTTAGATGCTTCAGTCAGAGATATGTACTCTGCTTCAGTCGTTGAGAGAGCCACCACCTTTTGAAGGGTTGATTTCCAGCTTATAGTATTCCCGCCGGCTGTAAACACTAGACCTGAAATAGATCTTCGTCGGTCTAGATCAGCCGCGTAATCAGAGTCACAATACCCTTCAATCTGAAAAACTCCTTTGTTAGTATAACACAATTTAATATCTACATTCTCACGGATATATCTCATCACCCATTTAACAGCAAGTCAGTGTTCTTTAAGAGGGTTACTCATGAACCTGCATACCATACCAACTGCATAAGCAAGGTCAGGTCGTGTGCCTATCATAGCATACATTAGACTACCTACTGCGCTTTGATATGGAATAGCTTTCATCTTGTGAGATTGTTCTGCAATTTCACTTTTGGTTGCAGAGCGTAAATGGAAGTGAGCTCCCAAAGGTGTGAGTACTCCTTTAGCCGAATCTATTCCGAAATTTCCAAGGACTCTTTGAAGATATCCTGTTTGAGATATGGTAAGTGTCCCTTTCTCCCTGTCCCGGGTGATTTCCATTCCCAAGATTTTTCTTGCTCCACCTAAGTCCTTCATTTCAAACTCAGAGCTCAATAATTTCTTTAAATCCATAATAGATTTATTGCATACTGAAGCAATAAGAATATCATCAACGTACAAAAGGAGATAGATAGAGTTACCATCCTTTAACTTCCTGTAGTAGACGCATATGTCATATTCGCTCCTAAGATATCCATTCTTCTCCAGAAACTCATGGAATCTCAAATTCCATTGCCTAGGAGATTGTTTTAGCCCGTAGATAGATCGTTTAAGTAGGCAAACCTTATCAGGGTGGTTTTTATCTATGTAGCCCTCGGGTTGTTCCATGTAGATGGTTTCATCTAGAAAACCATGTAAAAACGCTGTCTTGACGTCCATTTGTTCGAGCTCCATGTCGTGATGAACCACTGTTGATAATAGTAAACATATAGATACGTGTTTAGCCACTGGGGAAAACATCTCTTGATAATTTATCCCCTCTTTTTGCGAGTAACCCTTGGCTACCAATCGGGCTTTAAATCTCGGAGCTTCAACACCACTTATTCCAGGCTTTCTTTTGAATACCCATTTACACCCGATTGCCTTTTGTGTTTTAACCGGGTCTACAAGTATCCAAGTGCCACTCTTCTTTAAGGACACCATTTCCTCGTCAGTAGCATCAAGCCATAGGTCACTATCTGGATCATTCAGGGCGGCTTTGAAGTTTTCTGGTTCTGGTCCTCCTTCATCTTCTCTCATTAGGTAAGCATATCTAGCAAGATCTTCATCTTCCGGATAGGTTTTGTAATCTTCTAATCTGATAGGAGCATGAATTTCTCTCCTCACTCTATCCCTAGCGAGTTGGTAGTCGCTTAAATCCTCTAAGTTTGCCTCTGTCCGAGTGATCTCAGCTTGATTTTCCTCCCTCCCAATTTCCTCATCGGAAGTGTCTCCACCTTGAACAGATGTGTTTGTGTCTATCTTCTTTCCTGCATTTTCATAACTCAAAATTTGATTAGTAGTATTAGGTATTTTGGAATTTTCTATACCTGCCTTAGTTTCAGGATTTAGATTCTTATAAAGAATCTCTTCATTGAAGATCACGTTTCGGCTGATGATGCACTTGCGATCGTCTAACATCCATATTCTATATCCTTTCACACCATCTGGATATCCAGTAAAAATACCGCGCTTTGCTCTTGGATTGAGTTTTCCATCATCTGAGTGCACATATGTTAGACACCCAAACCTTTTAATATTGCTCAGGTCAGGTATGGCAGATGTCCATCTTTCTTCTGGGATATCAAACTCAATTGCCGAGGACGGTGATCGATTGATGAGGTACACGGCAGTAGACACAGCTTCTGCCCAGAATTCTTTGCTAAGTCCACTCTCGCTTAGCATGCTCCGGACCTTATTCATAATGGCTCTATTATATCTTTCCGCAACTCCGTTCTGTTGGGGAGTGTAGGTACAGGTTTTGTGCCTAACTATACCTTCCCTTTTGCAATAGCCATCAAACCTCAAATTGCAAAACTTTAGGCCATTATCCATCCTAAGTTTCTTCACCTTTCTTCCGGATTGATTCTCTATCATCTTCTTCCATTCCATGAATTTTTCAAACGCTTCATCCTTAGTCCTTAAGAATCCAACCCATGCCTTTCTTGACCAATCATCTATAAAAGATATGAGTTATTGACATCTTCCTAGACTCAGAGGTACATTAGGTGAGCCCCATAGATCCGAGTGAATGTAATCTAACTTCTCCTTGGTAAAGTGTTTAGCATCTTCGAAACTTAATCTTTGGGCTTTGCCAAAGACACAGTCTTCACAGAAGGTGAGCTCCTCTAGTTTATCCTTATCTAGACACCCTTTCTTCCCAAGTTCTCTAAGTGCGTTATTCCCAGCGTGTCCCATTCGACTATGCCAGAGTTTTGTGTATTCACCTAGTTGCCCGGTGTTTATTTCTTCTGTGGTTGCAGCATAGGTTTCAGCACGTTTGGCATGACCTTGTAAGATATACAGAGTATCTTTATCATCTCTGAAACCCTTCATTATAACTGTGCAACCCTTGATTATTTTAATCACACCTTTGGTTCCTTTAAATTCGCAGCCCTTTGATTCCAAAGTTCCAAGGGAGATTAGGTTTCTTCCAATCTCTGGAATATACCTTACATCATTTAGGAAAAAGGTTGTCCCATCTGTATTCTGAAATCTGACGGAGCCTATTCCCCTCACTGTAATACTAGAGTTATTAGCAACTCTAACCTTACCAGACACTGATTCATTTAGCTCCAAGAAAATATCCCTCCTTGGAGTCATGTGAAATGAGCATCCGGAATCAATTATCCACTCATCTTTCTCTTCTTTTTCCTTTTGAGAAAGATTTACTTCACACGCTAACAAACCTACCAAGTCTTGAGCATCATCCCTTGCAATTGATGCTTCTCCCTTATCTTGAGAGTTAGATTTTCCTTTATGTCTATCAATCCATTTGTAGCACTGTTTCTTAAAATGACCCTCCTTACCACATATCCAACATACTTTCTTCCTGTCTAGATACTTAGACCTTGACCTATTGTTATTTCGGTTTCTACCACCATATCCCCTTGATTCCGTTCTTCCTCTAACAAAGTAACCTTCTGAACTAGATCTTGAATTCTGATTAGTTTTGGTTTCCTTTTCCTTAGACCTAGCTGCACTCGCTACGTCTTCCAATCTCAGAACATTACGACTATACTTAAGAGTTTCCTTAAGATGATCGTACATGTGTGGTAGCGCATTCAGGACTAAGACAGCTTGAACCTCCTCAGGGACTTCTATACTCAAGTGGCTCAATTCCCTGACTATCTTTAGAAAATCGTCAATATTTTCATTGATTGACCGATGTTCCTGCATCTTGAATCCATAGAGCTCAAGTTGTGCGTGAACCCGGTTTGGAAGAGTCTTAGGCATATACAATGCCTCTAATAGAGCCCACGTTTCTGCAGCAGTCTTACACCCTTCAATCTTCCGAAGGACGTGATCACCAATATTCAAGAATATGGTGTTCATAGCTCGATCACATCTTTCAAGTCTCGATTCCTCTTCCATGACCTGTTTCTTGATTTCATCAGAATCCTTCTCTTCTGACTCATCTCCGGGATCAGGTTTTGTTAATCTTGGAGTTAAGACATCTTTCAACCCCGCAACGCTCAGATAAGCAAACATTCTTCTCTTCCACATCGAGAAATCGCCATCTCCGTCGAATTTCTCGATGTCCATCTTTGCACTTGCCATTCTTGAATTTGTATTCACCTTGATTGTTGGTTTTCCGGTGAGTGCGATTGGATCTCTGGCTCTGATACCAAATTGTTGAACCTGTCTAATGTATCTTCTTCTCACAAACACTCTCGAACAAAGAAAGTTTCGAATTGGTTCAAGAACATAAAGAGAACACACACTCACACACACGAACACAATCAAATGTTTACCCGGTGTTCACTAGCCTTTCCAAACCGGATAAGACAGCTACTCACCGGGGCCTCGCGACTGCAAGGCGTTTCTTTAGCTTGCTCTTGAAAGAGCTTCAGAGTTACAAGGATTAGTACAAAGAAGAAATCGAAAACAACCCGATTCACCCCAACCCTAACTCGCTAACACTCGAAACCCACTTAACCCTAAACGATGACTAATCAGCTCCTTATATATCATACAGAACTTATACTAAACCGACATCGAATAGATTCTAAACCGGGTTCAACTAAACCTAATAACAATTCCAATTAGATCTATATTAACCACACCTAAACCGGTGTAAACCATAGCACTTACAACTATTCTAATTTGGCAGCAAAACCTTCAAAATTCTTACATATTATTTTGAAATACATAATGAATATATTAATTAAGAAGTAATATAGATAATAACTTAACAACGAGAATGTAAAATATATGTAAATAAATTAAATATAAAAACTGGTTGTTAAATTAAGAGAATAAAATTAGGATAAAATACTTTTTTTCAACTAACCAAAATATATCTAATTAAAAAAAATTGTTGCATAAAGTAACAATTTAAATATGCGATGGTTATAAAAACACTCGATCACCTCACCCGATGACTTACGCTGGAAGCAACCAATTAGAAACCCTAAACTGCAGGTATTATGCATAAACAAAGGCCAGCGATGCAATTTAGGAACCAAACCTAAGAATATAAATTATCTGTAAAACAACATACGTATGTAAGAACATTATATGTTGACAATAAACATGTTCTTATATTAGAGATTTAATTAATTTAGATTACTTTAATCTGTAGGAAACAACTTGTCTATAAAATATTTTCTCTTAGTTTGTGTTGGAAGGACATTATCAATTTTCAGAAGAGGCCAATCCGGTGGACAACAACACCAGTAGAAATAGGGGCAGGTCCTGAAATTTTAACCACAATTGGTCCATTGATATCGCTAAAAATCATGAATCCTTGAAACTTTTAACCAGTATATCTTTATTGGAATCACCTTTAGTTATTGCATTCACCTAATTTTATCAATTTTGTGGATTAAAACGCAATCTGTTAATATGTCATGAGTTAACTGCTAAATCCGTTATTTGCAATGATTCAAGCTTCAAAGCCTGCTATTTCATGATTGATTGGGAGGTCTTTTATAACACCATTTATGATACAAACAAAAGTTCCATGAAAAACAGTCAAAGGTGTCATTAAAGGTGGAAGATTTCAATTTTATGCTAACACAAGGGAGAAGATTATCACTTTTAGTTTCATTCATTTTTTACACTATTTACATATTAAACCCTCTATTTAACAATTAAATTTATCCAACGCCATATCAAGTAAAGATGATTTTATTTTTATATTACTTCTATGTTTCATGTACTTCCATTATCATTCTAATAAAAGGAAATAAAAACAAAACAAACTATGATAAAAAATGACAAAAGAAAAATCATAAGAAAAATAAAAGAACGAAATGGCGTCGAGGAAAATTATTACCACTAAGCCCATCAGCACAAATCATGTAAGAAAAGCCATCAGCACAAGCATATACAATTAAATATTAAGAAATCAGGAAACGACTCAACATATAAAACTTTAATGTAGAGCACAATTTCCAGAGAAAAACTCTTGAACAACAAATAAGACACATGGGATTGATGCAATGAGGTTACGAGTTACTGTCACAACACAAGAGAATCAGTGGTTCAATATTATAAACTCAACTAAAGCTTCAATATTAAATCACATTATCTTGTTGGAAAAGAAAACCAGAGGAAGCGAGAAAGAAACAACACAAACCTCATGAAGTAGCCTAATGACAACCATGTAAAGTAACAACAAAAGAGTGTCATGTCTCTGGCAACACACTTGCACGACTAATAAGGATATATAAACCTTACTCAAGATGAGATTGATGCCATGGAGTTACCAATCCTGTCATCGTATTTTGAGATTAATCCAGCAAAAACCGAAAATCATCGCCTCAATGTGTAAAATTCACAATATCAAAAATAACAAGTGGAATAAGAAATTAACCAAAACAAAAAAAAAAGTTATTTTAAGAAACTAGTGAAAGAGAATGGAACAATGTCGGTTGGATCGTTGAAAATAGTAATTCAAATATCTCATGAATCAGTAATTTTCCAATGCAACGAAAAAATCTTTTGAAGTAATTTGGAAACCCAACCCTAGAATAGAAGCAACCCGTTATATCGAAAGAGAAGATCATCGATTAAAATCAGTTTTCTGATTCGTCGATTATCCATAGCAAAAATGAAATAATTCAGAAATCAACATAACATCAATTCAGTAATCAATTGTTTTCGTTTATTATTGAATATTTCTTTATGAAAATGAATATTGTATTATTAGAAAATTTTGTTATACATCTTAGGTTAATCTAATTATGTCGCTTTTAATAAATTATTATCTATAGATCTTTATGGTTGATCGTCATATATATATATATATATATATATATATATCTTAAACTTCTAGAATAAAGAAAATGCATTATTTTGCATCAAACTATATTTTTGTTTATGGGTGTGCTATAATAGACACTACAACTAGATTTTTCTTCCCGTCTGAAGATTACTCTAGAATTGGTTGAACAGTCTCGAAAAATAGTATTTCCAAAGATAAAATCCAAAATACGAGATCTCAAAAAGTGTACTAAAAAATCAAGTTTACAGTTTGAAGAATAAGAAATATAGGATAAAAGAAAAAATTGGAAAACTATCCCGAAGCAGATCAATTTCATCTAGCTGAAGGCTTTCTAACAAACAATTTTTTTTATTACCTTATACTCATCATCTAACTTTAACATTTATGTTTATCAGAAGTCTAAATCTAATTAACATTGCATAGAAATGTGTCTTTATTGTAACTATGTTCTTGGACATCAAATTATGTCATGCATTATCACAAATAGTCTTTACACATGTGACTAGCGTATCACATGTGTAAAGACTATTAGGCAAATTTAAAGGTTTTGCACACCAATAGAGCCCAAAATTTGGTATCCGCATCTTGCGATGAACAGCGTTTGTAATCCATTTTCCTACATCAGCGTCAATAGGACATTGTGGACCGAGTTCTATAAAAAGATGTTCTATTACAGGTGCTTTGTGGAGTTGAAATGACTTATCAAGAAAATACCAAATTCTTTTGCCTTCTATGTCAATATTCTCTTCGTAGTTGAGTTCTGGTACCATCGTCCAAATAGACTTCCACCGTTTTGACAAAATTATTGTAGCCACTGCTTCTTTTATCGGGAAACGCAACAATATTTGCACAAGCAAATCATCGTGTAAAATATTGATCATGTTTAAAACTTCAATTCTCTTATAATTTAAACTTCTGAATAAACTATACACACACAAAAATATTGCTGCATTATATAAATATACTAACAAAACAAGTATAAAAAATTAGAGATTTTCTTCCAAAAATGATATTTTTTATTTATCTATGTGCATATTATATATAGCTATTTTTATAGGAAGATCTTAATAAAAAAGTTATCAACTTGAGAAAGAGAGAGAAATAAATATTACTCCAAATTTATTTCCAATGTAAACAGAAATTTAAATTCAATGTATTTCCAAAGTAATTGATATGTAATTATTGTAATACATTCACCCCTTATATATGTATATATTTGTACAAAAGTAAATACTAATGATTATGTATTTCATTCCATTGATACAAATTCAAATAATTTAGAAGGTTATTTAGAACTTTGTGTTGGACCATATAATAAGTAAATGTTGTACCAAAAATATTTTTTACATTGAGATTATAATATATTGCAAATGTGAATGAGAAATGGGCAAAATAAAAGAAAGTTTTGATTTTTTTAAATCAAAAATCGAGTAAAATAAAGTATAAAATATTATTAGGTTGTATGCGAATTTTACGCAATCTTTTATATCAAAATCAAATCAAATCAAATCTAAAGATCTCAGATTCTATATGATCGCGTGCAGATATTACAACCACTAGCATGATCTTCAAGTCGATCATATCTCCCCACAACTTCCTATATAATCAAGTCGAAGCGAACAGTTTTTTTCAAATCCGAGAATCCAATAGAGAAAAACATATCGCTTTCATACATTTGCAACAAAAAAGTAATCCAACTTTCTTTCGCTTTCGTTTCTCTATTTCACAACGAATCTTATTTTCTGAGTATATCGTAGTTACTTGTTCGCAGATTTCGAATTTGAGTATAGCGAATCAGTCTATAAACAATTGTATCATGGAACTTAAAAAGCGTACATAAACTGTCACACTACGGATGCTTTATTGAATTAAGGAAAAGATTAAAATTCGCATTCATTTTTTTTCTTCTAAATCATTTTTTCCGAATCGTATTTACAAATTGATTTCACATATTCGATTTTTAAAATCGTATCGGGTTTTATCGAATCATGTTTTCTTATCCGAAATTATATTAGTATTATTATATAAAACTGCATATTAAACTAATTATATATATAAATATTTAAAACAAAAAAATAATTTTATATATAAGTCAACATTTATAAATATTTTTATAAATTATATAGAAAAATGAAAATTATTAATTTCCAAAATATATTTAATTTATTAATTATTTTTTAAAATTATGATAAAAAGATTGCATCTTTTAAAAATATTTTGGGTTTAAATTATGATAAAACTATGTTAAAAAGAAGCAACCTTTACACTTGCTTTGTCAAGGCAACACGAAAGAATCTCCCAAAAAAATCACTGATGATTATTGTCTTCAAAGTAGGAGAATCAATAACCAAAGACCCCTTACTATCGCTAAAATCTTTGTTATATTTGTTCACATAAGTCAACGACTCTAGAGAAGATGTTTTCACATTGAAATTTGTCACGTTGTCTCCATTATTTCGTATAACATATAATTCTTTGAGAATATGACAACTTGATAAGAGTCCAACAAGAGAATCGTCATCTTTAAAATAAACAGAGAGAAGAACAAGAAGAGTGAGGGATGGAAGGCAAGCCGGAGTTACAATATCCACAATAATCTTTTGGGTAAGAACCAATGTGACTAGCATATTTGACGAGGACATCGGCTCTTCAACAATTCTAGCTGAACCACAGGGAGTGAAGATAATTACTCAAGTACCAAGCAGACCTATAACTCGCCAGAAAGCCATAGTTATTGGGAACAAGTTCAACCACCTAGTAAAAAATGTGCTCGAGCAAGGATCAGCCAGCCCTTATCCATTCTTAGTCGCCGACACCAGAAAGAGAGAATACCCATTTTCAGGCATTTCAAGTGAGCTTCTCCAGTGTCAGACATCATCTTCTGGTGTTATTATTATCACCATAAAGTAGAGATACACAAAGATATGCTAGGGGATTGTAATTTTTTTTTTACTTTTGCTTTTGTCCCAATGGGTTTTCCGAAGGGGGTTTTAACGAGGTAACACCTCTAGTGTGCAATTTGGTGTCTGTTCTACAAAACTCATCTTTTACCAGCCCCTGTAATAATCAGAAGATCATGACTCTCCAATGAAGACAAGCTACAGCAGTCTTCAACACTTTGAATAATTTTTGGGTTTTTAAGTTTTAAACTGTTTGTAGTTTTTGTGTAAGTTTTGAACGCCTTGTTGTTTTTCTTTTAGAACTAATTGTTGTTTTTTTAAGGCTAGGATATTTAAAACCTTAGCCTCCCCTAGAAATGACAGACACGTTTTTTGGCAGCCAAAATTTAGAACCCTAGTAGATTTCCTTTAGTCTGTAGCAATCGAATTCTTCTGCCTAGATCCAACATCCAGGCGTGAAGAACTTTGGTGTTTCATGAGTCCATCCATCCCTCGGGTAGTACAAATCGCTTCATTTTCGTGTTTAACCACGAGAGATTCTCCCTTGTTTGCACAAACATCATCCCATCGGATCTGGATCCTCTTCTGACAACCAGAGTTTGTATCATCTTTGGTATCAGAGCTGAAGCTTCTGACGCATGGTAGTGTATAAACCCAATTCCTTGATTTTTTTCTTGTTATTTTTGATTTTTTGTTAAGTGTTTCAGGTTTAGTCACAATCTAGTCTCTATCATTCGCGATCCATCATTCACCATTCACGATCAGCCTTCATCCACGCGATCTGCATAAGGTAATGAGAGGTGAGATTCTCCCTTTTCATTATTTGCATTCGTTTGCATCCTTAAATCACGATTTGAATTTGTTTGTTTTTTCATTGTTTATTCACGATCTGTCATTAGGTTTCTAATTAAAGAAAAAGAAAGAAAAAGTTTTCTTTTTTTTCGTTTGTGTGAGAATTTTTTTTTTGAAAGTTAGCTTGAGGTGATGGAGAAAAAAAATTTGAAATTTGAAAACGTGAGAGAGGAGAATTTTTTATTTGTTGAAATTATTAGGCTGCTAAATTTAGTTTAGATTAGCTATTTTCTAGGATTTTAAAATTTCATGCAATTAGAAAATTTAGGATAATTTTAGCATATAATTTTTATTTGCATAATTTTAGCATATAGTTTTATTAGCATTAATTTATCACATAGTTTTTATTTGCATTAAACTTAGACTAAAATTTTGTCAAATAGTTTATTTGCATTAAAATCTGTCATATAAAAAAAATAATTAGGGTTTCTAAATTTTAAAATTTGCATTAGAAGCCCCTAGGTCAACTAAAAATTGTTTAAGAAGTCCCTAGATTAAGTTTATTTACATATTAGGTCTTTAGGTTAAATTTATTTGCATATTAAGTCTCTAGATTAAGTTTATTTGCATACTAGGTCTCTAGGTTAAATTTATTTGCATATTAAGTCCTTAGATTAAGTTTATTCGCATATTTAGTCCTTAGGTAAAAATTAATTACATATTAGTTTCCTATGTCAAAATTATTTATATAATTAATCCTTAGAAAAAAAAATTGCATAATATTCTGGTTTTCCTCGAGAGAGATGGAATGTCTGACAAGTCAGACTCTGCTGACGTCAACAGTGCTATGTTGCACATGTTGACGAATCTAAGTGGTCAAATTCATGCTATGGCTGTGGGCATAGACCGACTAGCGAGCTCCTAGTGGCTACAAGAGTTGAGATCCCGGAATCAGCTCGTCAAGGAGCAGCTCGCGGCTACGGAGAACATCAAGCCCCACCACCGCCATTTTATGCACATACACCGCCGCCACCACCACCGGAGTTTCAACCTCCACCGCCGCCACCACCATCTCCGCAAGCTCCCAATGTTAAGCTTTCTACACCAACCTTTATCGGAAGGGTGGATCCCGAAGCTTATCTGGATTGGGAAAGACGGATGGAGCATATATTTGAATATTATAGATATGCTGATCCGAGGAGGATCGCCTTAGCTACGGCTCAGTTCACCGACCATGCTCTTACATGGTGAGACCGAGAATGTACCGAAAGAAGGAGAAATCGGTACGGAAACATAATAGCTTGGAAGGAGGTCAAATATATTATGAGAAGACGATATGTTCCACCACACTTTCACCGTGACATGCAAAAATGTTTCCGACGTTTGACTTAAGAAAATAAAAGTGTAGAGGAATATTACGAGGAGTTTGAGCATCTGCGGAACCGTTTGGAGATCGAGGATTATGTGGAGAGCTTAATGGCGCAATTTTCTGACGGATTGCAAGAGCGGATTTCTTGGAAAGTGGAGAAACATACTTATCATGATCTCAGAGAGTTGCTTTATTTATCTATTTAGATTGAGCAACAGAACAAGCGCAAATCAGCGACTATTTCTCGACCGAAAACTACTTGGAATCCGATTTTTAAACCAATGGAAATGAGTATACTCAGTTGCCAACAGACAATCGGTTTAAGGCCAAAGTAAGTGATTTCACAAATGCCCTTATATCCGGTCCTAGTACTTCTCAGCCGACGCCAACTACAACAGCTGAGGTACAACGTAGTCGAGACATCCTTTGATTTAAATGCAACGAAAGAGGACACATGGCGAGTGAGTGTCCTAACCAACGAACCATGATTCTTACTCAAGCTAGAGAGTACGAATAGAGAGTACAAATTGCAGGATGAAGACGAGGGCGAATCACACCAGCATCAAGACCAAGAGGACGTTGAGTACCCGGACTCTGGAGAGTTCCTGATGATTAGACGAGTTCTCAACTCGATGGTAAGTCTTGAAGAGGTTGTACAAAGAGAAAAAATCTTACATACTCGTTGCACCATTCATGGTAAGGTATGTTCTCTTATTATCGACGGTGGTTCATGTACTAATGTCGCTAGTTCTTATATGGTATAAAAGCTCGGCTTGGAAAGAACTAAACATCCTCATCCTTATAAGTTGAGATGGCTCAATAATAAAGCCGAGCTCTACATATCCGATCAAGTCAATGTCCCATTCAGTGTGGAACGGTACCGAGATCAAGTGATATGTGATGTGGTTCCGATGCAAGCTGGCCATCTTTTATTGGGATGTCCATGGCAGTTTGACAAGGAAACCACACATAATGGGCATACTAACTTGTATTCCTTTGAGCATGACAAGTGCATGTACAACTTAGCTCCATTGACGCTTCAGCAAGTAAGGGAAATGCAAGCGAAAATGACTACGGAATGAATTAAACGCAAAGAGAACTTTCTGATTAACTCCTGCGACACCTGAAGGGCAATCAGTAAGAAAGAATCACACATTATTCAGCTAATGTTTAAAGAACTTCTGAGTGCAGATAAAACAGAAATTAAGTTACCGTCGGAAGTCAACGCCTTGCTGGAAGAATTTGCGGATGTGTTCCCCGAGGAGTTACCATCTGGACTGCCTCCAGTGAAGGGAATATATCACAATATCGACTTCATTCTGGGAGCACAACTACCTAACCGAGCCGCTTATCGAGTGAACCCGGAGGAAGCCAAAGAACTAGAACGTCAAATCCGAGATTTAATGGCCCAAGGATACGTGAGAGAGAGAGTCTCAGCCCTGTGCTGTTCCGATTCTTCTCGTGCCTAAGAAAGATGGCAGCTGGAGGATGTGCGTAGATTTTCGAGCTATCAACAATATTACTATCAAGTACCGGCATCCAATCTCAGGATTGGATGACATGTTAGACGAGCTCAGCGGTGCCACTATCTTTTCAAAAATTGATCTTAAAAGCGGTTATCATCAAGTACGAATGCCGGAGGGAAACAAATGGAAAACTGCATTCAAGACTAAGCAAGGGTTATAAGAATGGCTGATCATGCCATTCGGACTCTCAAACGCCCCTGGCACGTTTATGCGTCAAATGAACCATGTTATTAAACCATACATCAGTAAGTTTGTTGTTGTTTATTTCTATGACATACTTATGTATAACTCATCTTATACTGACCATGTGACACATTTTGAGACGGTTATACGCACGCTTCAGAAAGAGAAGTTGTATGTTAACCTCAAGAAGTGCACATTCTGCACTAACCGAGTCGTTTTTCTAGGCTTTGTTGTGAGTTCACAGGTATTACAGGTTGACAAAGAAAAGATCAAGGCTATACAAGAGTGGCCCACACCGACTAGTATAAGTCTTGTGCGCAGTTTTCCACGGCTTAGCAAGTTTCTAACGACGGTTTGTCAGAAATTTTAGAACTATTGCGGCTCCATTGACTTCGGTTATCAAAAAGAACCAAGAATTCAAGTGGGGAGAGGAGCAAGATCGAGCATTCCAACTCCTCAAAGACCGATTAACCCACGCCCCGGTTTTAGCACTTCCGGACTTCAGCAAGACGTTTGAAGTTGAATGTGATGCATCTGGCATCGGAATAGGCGCAGTTCTGACTCAAGGAGGAAAGCCGGTTGCATACTTCAGTAAAAAACTGAGCGGAGTTTCATTAAATTATCCGACTTACGACATGGAGTTTTATGCCTTAGTGAGAGCAATGGAGACGTGGCAGCACTATTTACTCGCCCGAGAGTGTGGCATTCACACCGATCATCAAACGCTTCATCATCTCAAGGGCCAGACAAAGCTAAAACGACGCCATGCTAGATGGTTGGAGTTCATTGAGACGTTCCCTTACGTTATCAAGTATAAGAATAGAAAGGAGAATATTGTAGCTAATGCACTTTCGAGGAGATACAACTTAATCTCTATCATGGAATCAAAGGTGTTAGGATTCGAGCTGATAAAAGAGTTATATTCAGCTGATGACGATTTGAAAGAAATATTCAAGGAGCATGGAAAGGGCGCCTACAACAAATACTACATGTTTGATGGATTCCTATTCAAGGAAAGGAGACTGTGCATACCAAGGGGTTCCATTCGGGATTTAGTGCTGAAGGAGGCGCATGGAGGAAGACTAATGGGTCATTTTGGAGTGGATAACACATTGAACACACTTAAAGAACACTTCTATTGGCCGCATCAGAGGCGAGACGTAGAGGCTCATTGTGCTCGTTGTTTGGTCTGCAAACGAGCCAAGTCAAGAATCCATCCTCACGGTTTTTATATGCCACTTTCTATTCCTACTACGCCTTGGACTGATATTTCTATGGACTTTGTGCTAGGCTTGCCTAAGAAAAACCACAAAGATTCCATCTTTGTTGTAGTAGACAGGAAGATGGCGCATTTCATACATTGCACCAAGACAAATGACGCAAGCCAAACCGCCAACTTATTCTTTAAGAAAGTGGTACGACTTCATGGTATTCTGAGAACCATAGTGTCAGATCGAGACACAAAGTTCCTGAGTCACTTCTGGAGATCCTTATGGAAGAAATTAGGAACCAAACTAGTTTTCTCAACGACTTTCCATCCGCAGACAGATGGGCAAACAGAGGTGGTTAATAGGATGCTATCGACTCTACTCAGAGCTACTATTGGCCGAAACCTAAAGAGCTGGTTAGAGTGTATTCCGTTTGTGGAGTTCGCCTACAACCGAGCTACTCATTCAGCCACTAAAATGTTTCCATTTGAGATATCTACGGATTTAATCCACAGTCACCATTGGATCTCACTCTGTTGCCTCCTGCCGAGATTGTGAACTTAGAAGTAGAAATCAAAGCTGAATTGGTAAAGAAGCTTCATCAAAAGGCTAAGGAGAATATCAAAAAGATGATATAAGCTTATGCCCGACAAGCCAATAAGGGTCGCAAATCAGTGAACTTCAAGGAAGGAGATTGGGTCTGGTTGCACATGCGGATAGAGCGGTTCCCCCATAAAAGAAAAGACAAGCTTGCCCTGAGAGGAGACAGACCATTCAGAATCTTAAAAAAGATCAACGACAATGCATATCAACTGGAGTTGCCAGGTGAGTTTAATGTATCTTCAAATTTTAATGTTTCTGATTTGGAAATTTTTGATGCAGGAGATGATCCAGTTTTGAGGACAAAACCTTCGGAAGATGGAGGGAATGATGAGGACATCGACTCTTCAACAATTCCAACTGAACCACATGGAGTGGAGATAATTCCTCAAGTACCAAACGGAACTATAACTCGCCAGAGAGTCAGAGCCATTGGGAACAAGTTAAACCACCTAGTAGAATTTTTGCTCGAGCAAGGATCAGACAGCCCTTGTCCATTCTCAGTCGCCGACACCAGCAAGGGAGAAGACCCATTTTCAGGCATTTCAAATGAGTTTCTACAGTGTCAGACATCATCTTCTGGTGTCACTAATATCACCATAAAGTAGAGATACACAAAGACATGCTAGGGAATTGTACTCTTTTTCCTACCTTTAGTTTTGTTCCAATGGGTTTTCCTAAGGGGGTTTTAACGAGGCAACACCTCTAGTGTACAATTCGGGGTCTCTTCTACAAAACTCATCTTTTAACAGCCCATGTAATAATCAGAAGATGATGACTCTCCAATGAAGACAAGCTACAACAGTCTTCAACACTTTGAATAATTTTTGGGTTTTTAAGTTTTAAATTGTTTGTATTTTTTGTGTAAGTTTTGAACGCCTTGTTGTTTTTCTTTTAGAACTACTTGTTGTTTTTTTAAGGATATAGTATTTAAAACCTTAGTCACCCCCTAGAAATGACAGACACATATTTTTGCAGCCAAAATTTAGAACCCTAGTAGATTTCCTTTAGTTTGTAGCAATCGAATTCTTCTGCTTTGATCTAACATCCAGGCGTGAAGAACTTTGGTGTATCACTAGTCCATCCATCCCTCGTGTGGTCCAAATCACTTCTCCTTCGTGTTTAACCAGGAGAGATTCTCCCTTGTTTGCACAAACACCATCCCATTGTATCTGGATCCTCTTCTGACAACCAGAGTTTGTATCAGTATCATATGTGTAAAGACTATTAGGCAAGTTTAAAGGTTTTGCAGACCAATAGAACGAAAAAGTTAGTATCCGTATCTTGCGATAAACAGCGTTTGTAATCCATTTTCCTACATCAGTGTCAATAGGACAATGTGGATCGAGTTCTATAAAAAGATTTTCTATTACAGATGCTTTGTGGATTTGAAATGACTTATCAAGAAAATACCAAATGCTTTTGCCTTCTTTGACAATAATCTCCTCATAGCCGAGTTCTGGTAGCATCGTCCAAATAGACTTCCACCGTTTTGAAAAAATCATTGTAGCCACTTCTTTTATCAGGAAACGCAATAATATTTGCACAAGCAAATCATGAGGTAAAATATTGATTATGTTTAAACCTTCAATTCTCTTATAATTTAATCTCTGAATAAACTATACAAAAAAATATTTCTGCATTATTTAAAGATACTAACAAGTATAAAAATTTAATGATTTTTTTCCAAAACTGATATTTTCTATTTATTTATGTTCATATTATATATAGCTATTTTTATACGAAGATCTTACTAAAAAATTATAAACCTGAGAAAGAGAGAGAGAAATAAATATTACTTCAAATATATTTCCAATGTAAACAGGAATTTAAGTTCAATGTATTTTCAAAGTAAATTATATGTAGTTATTGTAATATATTCACCCCTTATATATGTATATATTTGTACAAAAGTATATACTAAATCACTTAATTGAAAATATATTTCATTGCATTGATACAAATTCAAATAATTTATAAGGTTATTTGGAACTTTGAACTTAATATATTGTGATTCAAATTTTATAAGATTTTCTTTTAATTTGATTGATATGCCATTATTTTAATATATATATATATATATATATCTACTATAAATAACTTAAATGAACATGTGTTTCATTTAATTGATACAAATTTAAATAATTTATTTGGAACATTGAACTTAACTGCTTTTCAAAACTATAATTTTTTATTATTATATATATATATATATATATATATATTTGTAAAAGGTATATATTATGAATTACTTAAATAAACATGTATTTCATTCCATTGATACAAATTTAAATAATTTAGAAAGTTATCTAAAATTTTAAACTTAATTTTGTTTCAAAACTTATAAAATTTTTATTTTGGTATTATTATATATATAAGGATTCTCCAGTATGCATATTAAAATAATTATATATAAAAATGTACAAAACAAATTGAATTTTATATAAAATTCAACATTTAAAAATATTTTTATAATTAGTTGGAATGAAACATATGAATTCCTTAAACATTTAAATTATTAAAAAATAATAAAAAATCAATAATATTAAAAGTTATGATTAAAAGATGCAATCTATTAAAAATAATTTGGTTTAAAATTATAATAAAATATGAGTAACTATATATAGCAAACAAAATTTATTAAAAAGTGACATAACCTTTCAATATATTTTTTGTAAGTGTTGAATATCAAAAACGGAATAATACAAAAATTTTATTTAAATGATATAATTTTATTAATTATTGTTATAAAATATTTTAGGTGAAAATGATTAAAACAAAAATTGATTTTAAAAAGATGCAATCCTTCAAAATATTTTATAAAAATATTACAAATTATTAAAAAGAGTTACATGGTTTAAAGTTTAAAGCGCACAATGAATATACAACTCTCTTAGATTAATAAATGTTTCAAACATAAGTTCACAAGATTCAGATATCCTAGGCATAGATTTTAACTCATCCATCATCGTCTTCTCATTACCTTCAAGAATACATGTTGATCTTATGGATATTCCAACTCTTTTTAAACATCTAGAGCTCGCAAGGATGTATTTCACAAGTTCTTTTTCTTCGATTCTTCCTCCATATTCTTTCCATTCAAAGATTTCGAGATTTGTTGACAAGCATTTAGGAACAGAGCTTGGTGGGTTCCAAGAAATTGGGAAATCCTCAGTTAGTTCCATCTGGTAAGATACATAAAAACATATACTTCAGCTTTTAGTTCAACCAAATTGCATGAGTTTATTTAAAGTGAAGGATAAGTACGAACCAGGTCGATGAAAAGCACTTTTAGTTTTGGAGAATTTTGAACTAAAACCATAAGTGGTTCCAACCAGTCAAACTCATATGGTTGTATCCTACACTCTATAAGCTGAGAGAAGTTACAGGTGGTGAAACACGCAACCTGAAATAAACATAAAATACAAAAGTGGGCATTGGTATTGGAAAAAAAAATAGAGAATTTCAAAATTAGTAAAAATCACTACATACCGTTTCAATGGTCAAAAGTACCTCGAGATGTATAATAGAGGAAAGAAATTTCCTAAGCGTATAACCAAGAGAACATAAAACTTTTATACTTGCTGTGTCAAGGCAACACTTGTTTTCAATTGAGAAAGAATCTCCCGATAAATCACTGATGTATATTGTCTTCAAAGTAGGAGAATCAATAACCAAAGACCCCTTACTATCGCTAAAATCTTTTTTATATTCTTTCAAATAAATCAACAACTCTAGAGAAGATGTTTTCACATTGAAATTTGTCACATTGTCTTCGTTATTTCGTTCCACATATAATTCTTTGAGAATAGGACAACTTGATATGAGCCCAACAACAGAATCGTCGTCTTTAAAACAAACAGAGAGAAGACCAAGACGAGTGAGGGATGGAAGGCAAGCCGGAGTTACAATATCCACAATAATCTTTTGGGTAAGAATCAATGTGTCTAGCGTATCACATGTGTAAAGACTATTAGGCAAATTTAAAGGTTTTGCAGACCAATAGAGCGAAAAAGCTAGATTCTGTATCTTGCGATAAACAGCGTTTGTAATCCATTTTCCTACATCAGCGTCAATAGGACATTGTGGACCGAGTTTTATAAAAAGTGTTTCTATTACAGGTGCTTTGTGGAGTTGCATTGACTTATCAAGAAAATACCAAATGCTTTTGCATTCTTTGTCATTAACAATGTCGTTATCTACGTAGACGAGTATTGGTAGCATCGTCCAAATAGACTTCCACCGTTTTGACAAAATCATTGTAGCCACTGCTTTTTTTATCGGGACACGCAGCAATATTTGCACAAGCAAATCATCGGGTAAAAGATTGATCATGTTTTCAACTTCAATTCTCTTATAATTTAATATTCTGAATAAACTATACACACAAAAAATATTGCTGCATTATATAATGATACTAACAAAACAATTATTAAAAAATTATAGATTTTTTTCCAAAACTGTTATATTCTATTTATTTAAGTACATATTATATATAGCTATTTTTATATGAAGATCTTAATAAAAAATTATAAACTTGAGAGAGAAAGAGAGAGAGAAAAATAAATAAATAAATATTACTTCAAGATTATTTCCAATGTAATCAGGAATTCAATTTCAATGTATTTTCAAAGTAATTTATATGTAATTATTGTAATATATTCACCCATTATATATGTATATATTTGTACAGAAGTATATACTATAAATCACTTAATTGAACATGTATTTCATTCCATTGATACAAATCTTAAAAATTTAGAAATTTATTTGGAACGTTGAACTTTTCTTTAAAATTTATAAAAATTTATTATTATTATTATTATATATATATGTATTTTTTAAAAGGTATATACTATAAATTACTTAAATAAACATGTAATTTATTTGAATTAAATCATTCAGAAGGTTTTCTAGAATTTTGAACTTAATTTGGTTTCAAAAAATTATAATATTTTCTTATTTTTTATTATTATATATATTTGGATTCAAAATCCAGTGATTTCATGGAGAAAAATGCATATTAAAATACTGATATATAAAAATGTTTAAAATAAATGTTAATTTTATATAGAAGTCAAAATTTAATAATATATTATGGTTGATATTGTATAAATGAAAAATATAAATTCCAAAACATTTTTAAATTATCAAAAATAAATAAAAAATTAAAAACTAAAAATATTGATAAAAAGGTGCAATCTTTGAAAAATATATTTTTTCAATATGATAATTAAAATATGACTAAATATATATATATATATATATAGATATATATATAGCATACAAAAAGTTATGAAAAGTGAGATTTACCTTTCAAAATATTTTTAAGTGTTGAATATTAAATACGGAATAATACAGAAATTTGATTTAAAAGATATAATTTTATAAAATAATGTTAAAAATATTTAAGGTGAAAATGTATAAAACAAAAATAATAATAAAAGACTGAATTCTTCAAAATATTTCATAATATTATTAGGATTATTTAAAATAGTTACCAGAATAAAAGTTTAAAAAGATGAAAGCACATATTTTCTGAAAATAAAAATAAAATCTATACTTATATAAGATGACTATAAGTGAAAAGATATATAACCAAAAATGATGATGAAATATATTTATTTGATATATTTTTAAGATTGTTATAGTTAAAATAAAAAAAAATATATAAAGATGAAATGACTTGATTTTTTGAAAAAAATTCTTACATATTATTTTGAAATACATAATGAATATATTAGTTGAGAAGTAATATAGATAATACCTTAACAACGAGAATGTAAAATATATGTGAATAAATTAAATATAAAAACTGGTTGTTGAATTAAGAGAATAAAATTAGGACAGAATATTTTTTTAACTAACCAAAATATATCTAATTAAAAAAAATTGTTGCATAAAGTAACAATTTAAATATGCGATGGTTGTAAAAACACTCTATCACCTCACCCGATGACTTACGCTGGAAGCAACCAATTAGAAACCCTAAACTGCAGGTATTATGCTATAAACAAAGGCCAGCGATGCAATTTAGGAACCAAACCTAATAATATAAATTATCTGTAAAACAACATACGTATGTAAGAACATTATATGTTGACAATAAACATGTTCTTATATTAGAAATTAAATAATTTAGATTACTTTAATCTGTAGGAAACAACTTGTCTATAAAACGTTTTCAGAAGAGGTCAATCCGGTGGACAGCTTGAACCTCCTCAGGGACTTCTATACTCAAGTGGCTCAATTCCCTGACTATCTTTAGAAAATCGTCAATATTTTCATTGATTGACCGATGTTCCTGCATCTTGAATCCATAGAGCTCAAGTTGTGCGTGAACCCGGTTTGGAAGAGTCTTAGGCATATACAATGCCTCTAATAGAGCCCACGTTTCTGCAGCAGTCTTACACCCTTCAATCTTCCGAAGGGCGTGATCACCAATATTCAAGAATATGGTGTTCATAGCTCGATCACATCTTTCAAGTCTCGATTCCTCTTCCATGACCTGTTTCTTGATTTCATCAGAATCCTTCTCTTCTGACTCATCTCCGGGATCAGGTTTTGTTAATCTTGGAGTTAAGACATCTTTCAACCCCGCAACGCTCAGATAAGCAAACATTCTTCTCTTCCACATCGAGAAATCGCCATCTCCGTCGAATTTCTCGATGTCCATCTTTGCACTTGCCATTCTTGAATTTGTATTCACCTTGATTGTTGGTTTTCCGGTGAGTGCGATTGGATCTCTGGCTCTGATACCAAATTGTTGAACCTGTCTAATGTATCTTCTTCTCACAAACACTCTCGAACAAAGAAAGTTTCGAATTGGTTCAAGAACATAAAGAGAACACACACTCACACACACGAACACAATCAAATGTTTACCCGGTGTTCACTAGCCTTTCCAAACCGGATAAGACAGCTACTCACCGGGGCCTCGCGACTGCAAGGCGTTTCTTTAGCTTGCTCTTGAAAGAGCTTCAGAGTTACAAGGATTAGTACAAAGAAGAAATCGAAAACAACCCGATTCACCCCAACCCTAACTCGCTAACACTCGAAACCCACTTAACCCTAAACGATGACTAATCAGCTCCTTATATATCATACAGAACTTATACTAAACCGACATCGAATAGATTCTAAACCGGGTTCAACTAAACCTAATAACAATTCCAATTAGATCTATATTAACCACACCTAAACCGGTGTAAACCATAGCACTTACAACTATTCTAATTTGGCAGCAAAACCTTCAAAATTCTTACATATTATTTTGAAATACATAATGAATATATTAATTAAGAAGTAATATAGATAATAACTTAACAACGAGAATGTAAAATATATGTAAATAAATTAAATATAAAAACTGGTTGTTAAATTAAGAGAATAAAATTAGGATAAAATACTTTTTTTCAACTAACCAAAATATATCTAATTAAAAAAAATTGTTGCATAAAGTAACAATTTAAATATGCGATGGTTATAAAAACACTCGATCACCTCACCCGATGACTTACGCTGGAAGCAACCAATTAGAAACCCTAAACTGCAGGTATTATGCATAAACAAAGGCCAGCGATGCAATTTAGGAACCAAACCTAAGAATATAAATTATCTGTAAAACAACATACGTATGTAAGAACATTATATGTTGACAATAAACATGTTCTTATATTAGAGATTTAATTAATTTAGATTACTTTAATCTGTAGGAAACAACTTGTCTATAAAATATTTTCTCTTAGTTTGTGTTGGAAGGACATTATCAATTTTCAGAAGAGGCCAATCCGGTGGACAACAACACCAGTAGAAATAGGGGCAGGTCCTGAAATTTTAACCACAATTGGTCCATTGATATCGCTAAAAATCATGAATCCTTGAAACTTTTAACCAGTATATCTTTATTGGAATCACCTTTAGTTATTGCATTCACCTAATTTTATCAATTTTGTGGATTAAAACGCAATCTGTTAATATGTCATGAGTTAACTGCTAAATCCGTTATTTGCAATGATTCAAGCTTCAAAGCCTGCTATTTCATGATTGATTGGGAGGTCTTTTATAACACCATTTATGATACAAACAAAAGTTCCATGAAAAACAGTCAAAGGTGTCATTAAAGGTGGAAGATTTCAATTTTATGCTAACACAAGGGAGAAGATTATCACTTTTAGTTTCATTCATTTTTTACACTATTTACATATTAAACCCTCTATTTAACAATTAAATTTATCCAACGCCATATCAAGTAAAGATGATTTTATTTTTATATTACTTCTATGTTTCATGTACTTCCATTATCATTCTAATAAAAGGAAATAAAAACAAAACAAACTATGATAAAAAATGACAAAAGAAAAATCATAAGAAAAATAAAAGAACGAAATGGCGTCGAGGAAAATTATTACCACTAAGCCCATCAGCACAAATCATGTAAGAAAAGCCATCAGCACAAGCATATACAATTAAATATTAAGAAATCAGGAAACGACTCAACATATAAAACTTTAATGTAGAGCACAATTTCCAGAGAAAAACTCTTGAACAACAAATAAGACACATGGGATTGATGCAATGAGGTTACGAGTTACTGTCACAACACAAGAGAATCAGTGGTTCAATATTATAAACTCAACTAAAGCTTCAATATTAAATCACATTATCTTGTTGGAAAAGAAAACCAGAGGAAGCGAGAAAGAAACAACACAAACCTCATGAAGTAGCCTAATGACAACCATGTAAAGTAACAACAAAAGAGTGTCATGTCTCTGGCAACACACTTGCACGACTAATAAGGATATATAAACCTTACTCAAGATGAGATTGATGCCATGGAGTTACCAATCCTGTCATCGTATTTTGAGATTAATCCAGCAAAAACCGAAAATCATCGCCTCAATGTGTAAAATTCACAATATCAAAAATAACAAGTGGAATAAGAAATTAACCAAAACAAAAAAAAAAGTTATTTTAAGAAACTAGTGAAAGAGAATGGAACAATGTCGGTTGGATCGTTGAAAATAGTAATTCAAATATCTCATGAATCAGTAATTTTCCAATGCAACGAAAAAATCTTTTGAAGTAATTTGGAAACCCAACCCTAGAATAGAAGCAACCCGTTATATCGAAAGAGAAGATCATCGATTAAAATCAGTTTTCTGATTCGTCGATTATCCATAGCAAAAATGAAATAATTCAGAAATCAACATAACATCAATTCAGTAATCAATTGTTTTCGTTTATTATTGAATATTTCTTTATGAAAATGAATATTGTATTATTAGAAAATTTTGTTATACATCTTAGGTTAATCTAATTATGTCGCTTTTAATAAATTATTATCTATAGATCTTTATGGTTGATCGTCATATATATATATATATATATATATATATATATATATATATATATCTTAAACTTCTAGAATAAAGAAAATGCATTATTTTGCATCAAACTATATTTTTGTTTATGGGTGTGCTATAATAGACACTACAACTAGATTTTTCTTCCCGTCTGAAGATTACTCTAGAATTGGTTGAACAGTCTCGAAAAATAGTATTTCCAAAGATAAAATCCAAAATACGAGATCTCAAAAAGTGTACTAAAAAATCAAGTTTACAGTTTGAAGAATAAGAAATATAGGATAAAAGAAAAAATTGGAAAACTATCCCGAAGCAGATCAATTTCATCTAGCTGAAGGCTTTCTAACAAACAATTTTTTTTATTACCTTATACTCATCATCTAACTTTAACATTTATGTTTATCAGAAGTCTAAATCTAATTAACATTGCATAGAAATGTGTCTTTATTGTAACTATGTTCTTGGACATCAAATTATGTCATGCATTATCACAAATAGTCTTTACACATGTGACTAGCGTATCACATGTGTAAAGACTATTAGGCAAATTTAAAGGTTTTGCACACCAATAGAGCCCAAAATTTGGTATCCGCATCTTGCGATGAACAGCGTTTGTAATCCATTTTCCTACATCAGCGTCAATAGGACATTGTGGACCGAGTTCTATAAAAAGATGTTCTATTACAGGTGCTTTGTGGAGTTGAAATGACATATCAAGAAAATACCAAATTCTTTTGCCTTCTATGTCAGTATTCTCTTCGTAGTTGAGTTCTGGTACCATCGTCCAAATAGACTTCCACCGTTTTGACAAAATTATTGTAGCCACTGCTTCTTTTATCGGGAAACACAACAATATTTGCACAAGCAAATCATCGTGTAAAATATTGATCATGTTTAAAACTTCAATTCTCTTATAATTTAAACTTCTGAATAAACTATACACACACAAAAATATTGCTGCATTATATAAATATACTAACAAAACAAGTATAAAAAATTAGAGATTTTCTTCCAAAAATGATATTTTTTATTTATCTATGTGCATATTATATATAGCTATTTTTATAGGAAGATCTTAATAAAAAAGTTATCAACTTGAGAAAGAGAGAGAAATAAATATTACTCCAAATTTATTTCCAATGTAAACAGAAATTTAAATTCAATGTATTTCCAAAGTAATTGATATGTAATTATTGTAATACATTCACCCCTTATATATGTATATATTTGTACAAAAGTAAATACTAATGATTATGTATTTCATTCCATTGATACAAATTCAAATAATTTAGAAGGTTATTTAGAACTTTGTGTTGGACCATATAATAAGTAAATGTTGTACCAAAAATATTTTTTACATTGAGATTATAATATATTGCAAATGTGAATGAGAAATGGGCAAAATAAAAGAAAGTTTTGATTTTTTTAAATCAAAAATCGAGTAAAATAAAGTATAAAATATTATTAGGTTGTATGCGAATTTTACGCAATCTTTTATATCAAAATCAAATCAAATCAAATCTAAAGATCTCAGATTCTATATGATCGCGTGCAGATATTACAACCACTAGCATGATCTTCAAGTCGATCATATCTCCCCACAACTTCCTATATAATCAAGTCGAAGCGAACAGTTTTTTTCAAATCCGAGAATCCAATAGAGAAAAACATATCGCTTTCATACATTTGCAACAAAAAAGTAATCCAACTTTCTTTCGCTTTCGTTTCTCTATTTCACAACGAATCTTATTTTCTGAGTATATCGTAGTTACTTGTTCGCAGATTTCGAATTTGAGTATAGCGAATCAGTCTATAAACAATTGTATCATGGAACTTAAAAAGCGTACATAAACTGTCACACTACGGATGCTTTATTGAATTAAGGAAAAGATTAAAATTCGCATTCGTTTTTTCTTCTAAATCATTTTTTCCGAATCGTATTTACAAATTGATTTCACATATTCGATTTTTAAAATCGTATCGGGTTTTATCGAATCATGTTTTCTTATCCGAAATTTTCAGGTTCCATACTTGAACTTAATATATTGTGTTTCAAAACTTATAAGATTTTCTTTTTATTTTGATTGGTATCTAATTATTGTAATATACTCATATACATATACATATATATATATATATATATTTGTACAAAATTATATACTATGAATTAAACGAACATGGATTTCATTCCACTGTTACAAATTTAAATATTTAGAAGTTTATTTGGAATGTTGAACTTAACTGTGTTTCAAAACTTATAATTTTTTTTTATAATTATTATTATATAATATATTTTTAAAGGGGTATATACTATAAATCACTTTAATAAACAAACATGTATTTCATTCCATGGACATAAATTTAAATGATTTAGAAGGTTATCTAGAATTTTGAACTTGATTTTGTTTCAAGACTTATAAACTTTTTTATATTAGTATTATTATATATATTAGGATTCGAACTCCAGCGAAATAAAACTGCATATTAAACTAATTATATATATAAATATTTAAAACAAAAAAATAATTTTATATATAAGTCAACATTTATAAATATTTTTATAAATTATATAGAAAAATGAAAATTATTAATTTCCAAAATATATTTAATTTATTAATTATTTTTTAAAATTATGATAAAAAGATTGCATCTTTTAAAAATATTTTGGGTTTAAATTATGATAAAACTATGTTAAAAAGAAGCAACCTTTACACTTGCTTTGTCAAGGCAACACGAAAGAATCTCCCAAAAAAATCACTGATGATTATTGTCTTCAAAGTAGGAGAATCAATAACCAAAGACCCCTTACTATCGCTAAAATCTTTGTTATATTTGTTCACATAAGTCAACGACTCTAGAGAAGATGTTTTCACATTGAAATTTGTCACGTTGTCTCCATTATTTCGTATAACATATAATTCTTTGAGAATATGACAACTTGATAAGAGTCCAACAAGAGAATCGTCATCTTTAAAATAAACAGAGAGAAGAACAAGAAGAGTGAGGGATGGAAGGCAAGCCGGAGTTACAATATCCACAATAATCTTTTGGGTAAGAACCAATGTGACTAGCATATTTGACGAGGACATCGGCTCTTCAACAATTCTAGCTGAACCACAGGGAGTGAAGATAATTACTCAAGTACCAAGCAGACCTATAACTCGCCAGAAAGCCATAGTTATTGGGAACAAGTTCAACCACCTAGTAAAAAATGTGCTCGAGCAAGGATCAGCCAGCCCTTATCCATTCTTAGTCGCCGACACCAGAAAGAGAGAATACCCATTTTCAGGCATTTCAAGTGAGCTTCTCCAGTGTCAGACATCATCTTCTGGTGTTATTATTATCACCATAAAGTAGAGATACACAAAGATATGCTAGGGAATTGTATTTTTTTTTTACTTTTGCTTTTGTCCCAATGGGTTTTCCGAAGGGGGTTTTAACGAGGTAACACCTCTAGTGTGCAATTTGGTGTCTGTTCTACAAAACTCATCTTTTACCAGCCCCTGTAATAATCAGAAGATCATGACTCTCCAATGAAGACAAGCTACAGCAGTCTTCAACACTTTGAATAATTTTTGGGTTTTTAAGTTTTAAACTGTTTGTAGTTTTTGTGTAAGTTTTGAACGCCTTGTTGTTTTTCTTTTAGAACTAATTGTTGTTTTTTTAAGGCTAGGATATTTAAAACCTTAGCCTCCCCTAGAAATGACAGACACGTTTTTTGGCAGCCAAAATTTAGAACCCTAGTAGATTTCCTTTAGTCTGTAGCAATCGAATTCTTCTGCCTAGATCCAACATCCAGGCGTGAAGAACTTTGGTGTTTAATGAGTCCATCCATCCCTCGGGTAGTACAAATCGCTTCATTTTCGTGTTTAACCACGAGAGATTCTCCCTTGTTTGCACAAACATCATCCCATCGGATCTGGATCCTCTTCTGACAACCAGAGTTTGTATCATCTTTGGTATCAGAGCTGAAGCTTCTGACGCATGGTAGTGTATAAACCCAATTCCTTGATTTTTTTCTTGTTATTTTTGATTTTTTGTTAAGTGTTTCAGGTTTAGTCACAATCTAGTCTCTATCATTCGCGATCCATCATTCACCATTCACGATCAGCCTTCATCCACGCGATCTGCATAAGGTAATGAGAGGTGAGATTCTTCCTTTTCATTATTTGCATTCGTTTGCATCCTTAAATCACGATTTGAATTTGTTTGTTTTTTCATTGTTTATTCACGATCTGTCATTAGGTTTCTAATTAAAGAAAAAGAAAAAGAAAGAAAAAGTTTTCTTTTTTTTCGTTTGTGTGAGAATTTTTTTTTTGAAAGTTAGCTTGAGGTGATGGAGAAAAAAATTTGAAATTTGAAAACGTGAAAGAGGAGAATTTTTTTTTTGTTGAAATTATTAGGCTGCTAAATTTAGTTTAGATTAGCTATTTTCTAGGATTTTAAAATTTCATGCAATTAGAAAATTTAGGATAATTTTAGCATATAATTTTTATTTGCATAATTTTAGCATATAGTTTTATTAGCATTAATTTATCACATAGTTTTTATTTGCATTAAACTTAGACTAAAATTTTGTCAAATAGTTTATTTGCATTAAAATCTGTCATATAAAAAAAATAATTAGGGTTTCTAAATTTTAAAATTTGCATTAGAAGCCCCTAGGTCAATTAAAAATTGTTTAAGAAGTCCCTAGATTAAGTTTATTTACATATTAGGTCTTTAGGTTAAATTTATTTGCATATTAAATCTCTAGATTAAGTTTATTTGCATACTAGGTCTCTAGGTTAAATTTATTTGCATATTAAGTCCTTAGATTAAGTTTATTCGCATATTTAGTCCTTAGGTAAAAATTAATTACATATTAGTTTCCTATGTCAAAATTATTTATATAATTAATCCTTAGAAAAAAAAATTGCATAATATTCTGGTTTTCCTCGAGAGAGATGGAATGTCTGACAAGTCAGACTCTGCTGACGTCAACAGTGCTATGTTGCACATGTTGACGAATCTAAGTGGTCAAATTCATGCTATGGCTGCGGGCATAGACCGACTAGCGAGCTCCTAGTGGCTACAAGAGCTGAGATCCCGGAATCAGCTCGTCAAGGAGCAGCTCGCGGCTACGGAGAACATCAAGCCCCACCACCGCCATTTTATGCACATACACCGCCGCCACCACCACCGGAGTTTCAACCTCCACCGCCGCCACCACCATCTCCGCAAGCTCCCAATGTTAAGCTTTCTACACCAACCTTTATCGGAAGGGTGGATCCCGAAGCTTATCTGGATTGGGAAAGACGGATGGAGCATATATTTGAATATTATAGATATGCTGATCCGAGGAGGATCGCCTTAGCTACGGCTCAGTTCACCGACCATGCTCTTACATGGTGAGACCGAGAATGTACCGAAAGAAGGAGAAATCGGTACGGAAACATAATAGCTTGGAAGGAGGTCAAATATATTATGAGAAGACGATATGTTCCACCACACTTTCACCGAGACATGCAAAAATGTTTCCGACGTTTGACTTAAGAAAATAAAAGTGTAGAGGAATATTACGAGGAGTTTGAGCATCTGCGGAACCGTTTGGAGATCGAGGATTATGTGGAGAGCTTAATGGCGCAATTTTCTGACGGATTGCAAGAGCGGATTTCTTGGAAAGTGGAGAAACATACTTATCATGATCTCAGAGAGTTGCTTTATTTATCTATTTAGATCGAGCAACAGAACAAGCGCAAATCAGCGACTATTTCTCGACCAAAAACTACTTGGAATCCGATTTTTAAACCAATGGAAATGAGTATACTCAGTTGCCAGCAGACAATCGGTTTAAGGCCAAAGTAAGTGATTTCACAAATGCCCTTATATCCGGTCCTAGTACTTCTCAGCCGACGCCAACTACAACAGCTGAGGTACAACGTAGTCGAGACATCCTTTGATTTAAATGCAACGAAAGAGGACACATGGCGAGTGAGTGTCCTAACCAACGAACCATGATTCTTACTCAAGCTGGAGAGTACGAATAGAGAGTACAAATTGCAGGATGAAGACGAGGGCGAATCACACCAGCATCAAGACCAAGAGGACGTTGAGTACCCGGACTCTGGAGAGTTCCTGATGATTAGACGAGTTCTCAACTCGATGGTAAGTCTTGAAGAGGTTGTACAAAGAGAAAAAATCTTACATACTCGTTGCACCATTCATGGTAAGGTATGTTCTCTTATTATCGACGGTGGTTCATGTACTAATGTCGCTAGTTCTTATATGGTATAAAAGCTCGGCTTGGAAAGAACTAAACATCCTCATCCTTATAAGTTGAGATGGCTCAATAATAAAGCCGAGCTCTACATATCCGATCAAGTCAATGTCCCATTCAGTGTGGAACGGTACCGAGATCAAGTGATATGTGATGTGGTTCCGATGCAAGCTGGCCATCTCATATTGGGATGTCCATGGCAGTTTGACAAGGAAACCACACATAATGGACATACTAACTTGTATTCCTTTGAGCATGACAAGTGCATGTACAACTTAGCTCCATTGACGCTTCAGCAAGTAAGGGAAATGCAAGCGAAAATGACTACGGAATGAATTAAACGCAAAGAGAACTTTCTGATTAACTCCTGCGACACCTGAAGGGCAATCAGTAAGAAAGAATCACACATTATTCAGCTAATGTTTAAAGAACTTCTGAGTGCAGATAAAACAGAAATTAAGTTACCGTCGGATGTCAACGCCTTGCTGGAAGAATTTGCGGATGTGTTCCCCGAGGAGTTACCATCTGGACTGCCGCCAGTGAAGGGAATATATCACAATATCGACTTCGTTCTGGGAGCACAACTACCTAACCGAGCCGCTTATCGAGTGAACCCGGAGGAAGCCAAAGAACTAGAACGTCAAATCCGAGATTTAATGGCCCAAGGATACGTGAGAGAGAGAGTCTCAGCCCTGTGCTGTTCCGATTCTTCTCGTGCCTAAGAAAGACGGCAGCTGGAGGATGTGCGTAGATTTTCGAGCTATCAACAATATTACTATCAAGTACCGGCATCCAATCTCAGGATTGGATGACATGTTAGACGAGCTCAGCGGTGCCACTATCTTTTCAAAAATTGATCTTAAAAGCGGTTATCATCAAGTACGAATGCCGGAGGGAAACAAATGGAAAACTGCATTCAAGACTAAGCAAGGGTTATAAGAATGGCTGATCATGCCATTCGGACTCTCAAACGCCCCTGGCACGTTTATGCGTCAAATGAACCATGTTATTAAACCATACATCAGTAAGTTTGTTGTTGTTTATTTCTATGACATACTTATGTATAACTCATCTTATACTGACCATGTGACACATTTTGAGACGGTTATACGCACGCTTCAGAAAGAGAAGTTGTATGTTAACCTCAAGAAGTGCACATTCTGCACTAACCGAGTCGTTTTTCTAGGCTTTGTTGTGAGTTCACAGGTATTACAGGTTGACAAAGAAAAGATCAAGGCTATACAAGAGTGGCCCACACCGACTAGTATAAGTCTTGTGCGCAGTTTTCCACGGCTTAGCAAGTTTCTAACGACGGTTTGTCAGAAATTTTAGAACTATTGCGGCTCCATTGACTTCGGTTATCAAAAAGAACCAAGAATTCAAGTGGGGAGAGGAGCAAGATCGAGCATTCCAACTCCTCAAAGACCGATTAACCCACGCCCCGGTTTTAGCACTTCCGGACTTCAGCAAGACGTTTGAAGTTGAATGTGATGCATCTGGCATCGGAATAGGCGCAGTTCTGACTCAAGGAGGAAAGCCGGTTGCATACTTCAGTAAAAAACTGAGCGGAGTTTCATTAAATTATCCGACTTACGACATGGAGTTTTATGCCTTAGTGAGAGCAATGGAGACGTGGCAGCACTATTTACTCGCCCGAGAGTGTGGCATTCACACCGATCATCAAACGCTTCATCATCTCAAGGGCCAGACAAAGCTAAAACGACGCCATGCTAGATGGTTGGAGTTCATTGAGACGTTCCCTTACGTTATCAAGTATAAGAATAGAAAGGAGAATATTGTAGCTGATGCACTTTCGAGGAGATACAACTTAATCTCTATCATGGAATCAAAGGTGTTAGGATTCGAGCTGATAAAAGAGTTATATTCAGCTGATGACGATTTGAAAGAAATATTCAAGGAGCATGGAAAGGGCGCCTACAACAAATACTACATGTTTGATGGATTCCTATTCAAGGAAAGGAGACTGTGCATACCAAGGGGTTCCATTCGGGATTTAGTGCTGAAGGAGGCGCATGGAGGAAGACTAATGGGTCATTTTGGAGTGGTAACACATTGAACACACTTAAGGAACACTTCTATTGGCCGCATCAGAGGCGAGACGTAGAGGCTCATTGTGCTCGTTGTTTGGTCTGCAAACGAGCCAAGTCAAGAATCCATCCTCACGGTTTTTATATGCCACTTTCTATTCCTACTACGCCTTGGACTGATATTTCTATGGACTTTGTGCTAGGATTGCCTAAGAAAAACCACAAAGATTCCATCTTTGTTGTAGTAGACAGGAAGATGGCGCATTTCATACATTGCGCCAAGACAAATGACGCAAGCCAAACCGCCAACTTATTCTTTAAGAAAGTGGTACGACTTCATGGTATTCTGAGAACCATAGTGTCAGATCGAGACACAAAGTTCCTGAGTCACTTCTGGAGATCCTTATGGAAGAAATTAGGAACCAAACTAGTTTTCTCAACGACTTTCCATCCGCAGACAGATGGGCAAACAGAGGTGGTTAATAGGATGCTATCGACTCTACTCAGAGCTACTATTGGCCGAAACCTAAAGAGCTGGTTAGAGTGTATTCCGTTTGTGGAGTTCGCCTACAACCGAGCTACTCATTCAGCCACTAAAATGTCTCCATTTGAGATATCTACGGATTTAATCCACAGTCACCATTGGATCTCACTCTGTTGCCTCCTGCCGAGATTGTGAACTTAGAAGTAGAAATCAAAGCTGAATTGGTAAAGAAGCTTCATCAAAAGGCTAAGGAGAATATCAAAAAGAGGACATAAGCTTATGCCCGACAAGCCAATAAGGGTCGCAAATCAGTGAACTTCAAGGAAGGAGATTGGGTCTGGTTGCACATGCGGATAGAGCGGTTCCCCCATAAAAGAAAAGACAAGCTTGCCCTGAGAGGAGACAGACCATTCAGAATCTTAAAAAAGATCAACGACAATGCATATCAACTGGAGTTGCCAGGTGAGTTTAATGTATCTTCAAATTTTAATGTTTCTGATTTGGAAATTTTTGATGCAGGAGATGATCCAGTTTTGAGGACAAAACCTTCGGAAGATGGAGGGAATGATGAGGACATCGACTCTTCAACAATTCCAACTGAACCACATGGAGTGGAGATAATTCCTCAAGTACCAAACGGAACTATAACTCGCCAGAGAGTCAGAGCCATTGGGAACAAGTTAAACCACCTAGTAGAATTTTTGCTCGAGCAAGGATCAGACAGCCCTTGTCCATTCTCAGTCGCCGACACCAGCAAGGGAGAAGACCCATTTTCAGGCATTTCAAATGAGTTTCTACAGTGTCAGACATCATCTTCTGGTGTCACTAATATCACCATAAAGTAGAGATACACAAAGACATGCTAGGGAATTGTACTCTTTTTCCTACCTTTAGTTTTGTTCCAATGGGTTTTCCTAAGGGGGTTTTAACGAGGCAACACCTCTAGTGTACAATTCGGGGTCTCTTCTACAAAACTCATCTTTTAACAGCCCATGTAATAATCAGAAGATGATGACTCTCCAATGAAGACAAGCTACAACAGTCTTCAACACTTTGAATAATTTTTGGGTTTTTAAGTTTTAAATTGTTTGTATTTTTTGTGTAAGTTTTGAACGCCTTGTTGTTTTTCTTTTAGAACTACTTGTTGTTTTTTTAAGGATATAGTATTTAAAACCTTAGTCACCCCCTAGAAATGACAGACACATATTTTTGCAGCCAAAATTTAGAACCCTAGTAGATTTCCTTTAGTTTGTAGCAATCGAATTCTTCTGCTTTGATCTAACATCCAGGCGTGAAGAACTTTGGTGTATCACTAGTCCATCCATCCCTCGTGTGGTCCAAATCACTTCTCCTTCGTGTTTAACCAGGAGAGATTCTCCCTTGTTTGCACAAACACCATCCCATTGTATCTGGATCCTCTTCTGACAACCAGAGTTTGTATTAGTATCATATGTGTAAAGACTATTAGGCAAGTTTAAAGGTTTTGCAGACCAATAGAACGAAAAAGTTAGTATCCGTATCTTGCGATAAACAGCGTTTGTAATCCATTTTCCTACATCAGTGTCAATAGGACAATGTGGATCGAGTTCTATAAAAAGATTTTCTATTACAGATGCTTTGTGGATTTGAAATGACTTATCAAGAAAATACCAAATGCTTTTGCCTTCTTTGACAATAATCTCCTCATAGCCGAGTTCTGGTAGCATCGTCCAAATAGACTTCCACCGTTTTGAAAAAATCATTGTAGCCACTTCTTTTATCAGGAAACGCAATAATATTTGCACAAGCAAATCATGAGGTAAAATATTGATTATGTTTAAACCTTCAATTCTCTTATAATTTAATCTCTGAATAAACTATACAAAAAAATATTTCTGCATTATTTAAAGATACTAACAAGTATAAAAATTTAATGATTTTTTTCCAAAACTGATATTTTCTATTTATTTATGTTCATATTATATATAGCTATTTTTATACGAAGATCTTACTAAAAAATTATAAACCTGAGAAAGAGAGAGAGAAATAAATATTACTTCAAATATATTTCCAATGTAAACAGGAATTTAAGTTCAATGTATTTTCAAAGTAAATTATATGTAGTTATTGTAATATATTCACCCCTTATATATGTATATATTTGTACAAAAGTATATACTAAATCACTTAATTGAAAATATATTTCATTGCATTGATACAAATTCAAATAATTTATAAGGTTATTTGGAACTTTGAACTTAATATATTGTGATTCAAATTTTATAAGATTTTCTTTTAATTTGATTGATATGCCATTATTTTAATATATATATATATATATATATATATATCTACTATAAATAACTTAAATGAACATGTGTTTCATTTAATTGATACAAATTTAAATAATTTATTTGGAACATTGAACTTAACTGCTTTTCAAAACTATAATTTTTTATTATTATATATATATATATATATATATATTTGTAAAAGGTATATATTATGAATTACTTAAATAAACATGTATTTCATTCCATTGATACAAATTTAAATAATTTAGAAAGTTATCTAAAATTTTAAACTTAATTTTGTTTCAAAACTTATAAAATTTTTATTTTGGTATTATTATATATATAAGGATTCTCCAGTATGCATATTAAAATAATTATATATAAAAATGTACAAAACAAAATTGAATTTTATATAAAATTCAACATTTAAAAATATTTTTATAATTAGTTGGAATGAAACATATGAATTCCTTAAACATTTAAATTATTAAAAAATAATAAAAAATCAATAATATTAAAAGTTATGATTAAAAGATGCAATCTATTAAAAATAATTTGGTTTAAAATTATAATAAAATATGAGTAACTATATATAGCAAACAAAATTTATTAAAAAGTGACATAACCTTTCAATATATTTTTTGTAAGTGTTGAATATCAAAAACGGAATAATACAAAAATTTTATTTAAATGATATAATTTTATTAATTATTGTTATAAAATATTTTAGGTGAAAATGATTAAAACAAAAATTGATTTTAAAAAGATGCAATCCTTCAAAATATTTTATAAAAATATTACAAATTATTAAAAAGAGTTACATGGTTTAAAGTTTAAAGCGCATAATGAATATACAACTCTCTTAGATTAATAAATGTTTCAAACATAAGTTCACAAGATTCAGATATCCTAGGCATAGATTTTAACTCATCCATCATCGTCTTCTCATTACCTTCAAGAATACATGTTGATCTTATGGATATTCCAACTCTTTTTAAACATCTAGAGCTAGCAAGGATGTATTTCACAAGTTCTTTTTCTTCGATTCTTCCTCCATATTCTTTCCATTCAAAGATTTCGAGATTTGTTGACAAGCATTTAGGAACAGAGCTTGGTGGGTTCCAAGAAATTGGGAAATCCTCAGTTAGTTCCATCTGGTAAGATACATAAAAACATATACTTCAGCTTTTAGTTCAACCAAATTGCATGAGTTTATTTAAAGTGAAGGATAAGTACGAACCAGGTCGATGAAAAGCACTTTTAGTTTTGGAGAATTTTGAACTAAAACCATAAGTGGTTCCAACCAGTCAAACTCATATGGTTGTATCCTACACTCTATAAGCTGAGAGAAGTTACAGGTGGTGAAACACGCAACCTGAAATAAACATAAAATACAAAAGTGGGCATTGGTATTGGAAAAAAAAAATAGAGAATTTCAAAATTAGTAAAAATCACTACATACCGTTTCAATGGTCAAAAGTACCTCGAGATGTATAATAGAGGAAAGAAATTTCCTAAGCGTATAACCAAGAGAACATAAAACTTTTATACTTGCTGTGTCAAGGCAACACTTGTTTTCAATTGAGAAAGAATCTCCCGATAAATCACTGATGTCTATTGTCTTCAAAGTAGGAGAATCAATAACCAAAGACCCCTTACTATCGCTAAAATCTTCTTTATATTCTTTCAAATAAATCAACAACTCTAGAGAAGATGTTTTCACATTGAAATTTGTCACATTGTCTTCGTTATTTCGTTCCACATATAATTCTTTGAGAATAGGACAACTTGATATGAGCCCAACAACAGAATCGTCGTCTTTAAAACAAACAGAGAGAAGACCAAGACGAGTGAGGGATGGAAGGCAAGCCGGAGTTACAATATCCACAATAATCTTTTGGGTAAGAATCAATGTGTCTAGCGTATCACATGTGTAAAGACTATTAGGCAAATTTAAAGGTTTTGCAGACCAATAGAGCGAAAAAGCTAGATTCTGTATCTTGCGATAAACAGCGTTTGTAATCCATTTTCCTACATCAGCGTCAATAGGACATTGTGGACCGAGTTTTATAAAAAGTGTTTCTATTACAGGTGCTTTGTGGAGTTGCATTGACTTATCAAGAAAATACCAAATGCTTTTGCATTCTTTGTCATTAACAATGTCGTTCTCTACGTAGACGAGTATTGGTAGCATCGTCCAAATAGACTTCCACCGTTTTGACAAAATCATTGTAGCCACTGCTTTTTTTATCGGGACACGCAGCAATATTTGCACAAGCAAATCATCGGGTAAAAGATTGATCATGTTTTCACCTTCAATTCTCTTATAATTTAATATTCTGAATAAACTATACACACAAAAAATATTGCTGCATTATATAATGATACTAACAAAACAATTATTAAAAAATTATAGATTTTTTTCCAAAACTGTTATATTCTATTTATTTAAGTACATATTATATATAGCTATTTTTATATGAAAATCTTAATAAAAAATTATAAACTTGAGAGAGAAAGAGAGAGAGAAAAATAAATAAATAAATATTACTTCAAGATTATTTCCAATGTAATCAGGAATTCAATTTCAATGTATTTTCAAAGTAATTTATATGTAATTATTGTAATATATTCACCCATTATATATGTATATATTTGTACAGAAGTATATACTATAAATCACTTAATTGAACATATATTTCATTCCATTGATACAAATCTTAAAAATTTAGAAGTTTATTTGGAACGTTGAACTTAACTTTTCTTTAAAATTTATAAAAATTTATTATTATTATTATTATATATATATGTATTTTTTAAAAGGTATATACTATAAATTACTTAAATAAACATGTAATTTATTTGAATTAAATCATTCAGAAGGTTTTCTAGAATTTTGAACTTAATTTGGTTTCAAAAAATTATAATATTTTCTTATTTTTTATTATTATATATATTTGGATTCAAAATCCAGTGATTTCATGGAGAAAAATGCATATTAAAATACTGATATATAAAAATGTTTAAAACAAATGTTAATTTTATATAGAAGTCAAAATTTAATAATATATTATGGTTGATATTTTATAAATGAAAAATATAAATTCCAAAACATTTTTAAATTATCAAAAATAAATAAAAAATTAAAAACTAAAAATATTGATAAAAAGGTGCAATCTTTGAAAAATATATTTTTTCAATATGATAATTAAAATATGACTAAATATATATATATATAGCATACAAAAAGTTATGAAAAGTGAGATTTACCTTTCAAAATATTTTTAAGTGTTGAATATTAAATACGGAATAATACAGAAATTTGATTTAAAAGATATAATTTTATAAAATAATGTTAAAAATATTTAAGGTGAAAATGTATAAAACAAAAATAATAATAAAAGACTGAATTCTTCAAAATATTTCATAATATTATTAGGATTATTTAAAATAGTTACCAGAATAAAAGTTTTAAAAGATGAAAGCACATATTTTCTGAAAATAAAAATAAAATCTATACTTATATAAGATGACTATAAGTGAAAAGATATATAACCAAAAATGATGATGAAATATATTTATTTGATATATTTTTAAGATTGTTATAGTTAAAATAAAAAAAAAATATATAAAGATGAAATGACTTGATTTTTTGAAAAAAATTCTTACATATTATTTTGAAATACATAATGAATATATTAGTTGAGAAGTAATATAGATAATACCTTAACAACGAGAATGTAAAATATATGTGAATAAATTAAATATAAAAACTGGTTGTTGAATTAAGAGAATAAAATTAGGACAGAATATTTTTTTAACTAACCAAAATATATCTAATTAAAAAAAATTGTTGCATAAAGTAACAATTTAAATATGCGATGGTTGTAAAAACACTCTATCACCTCACCCGATGACTTACGCTGGAAGCAACCAATTAGAAACCCTAAACTGCAGGTATTATGCATAAACAAAGGCCAGCGATGCAATTTAGGAACCAAACCTAATAATATAAATTATCTGTAAAACAACATACGTATGTAAGAACATTATATGTTGACAATAAACATGTTCTTATATTAGAAATTAAATAATTTAGATTACTTTAATCTGTAGGAAACAACTTGTCTATAAAACGTTTTCTCTTAGTTTGTGTTGGAAGGACATTATCAATTTTCAGAAGAGGCCAATCCGGTGGACAACAACACCAGTAGAAATAGGGGCAGGTCCTGAAATTTTAACCACAATTGGTCCATTAATATCGCTAAAAATCATGAATCCTTGAAACTTTTAACCAGTATATCTTTATTGGAATCACCTTTAGTTATTGCATTCTTTTGTCAATTTTGTGGATTAAAACGCAATCTGTTAATATGTCATGGGTTAACTGCTAAATCCGTTATTTGCAACGAATCAACCTTCAAAGCCTGCTATTTCATGATTGATTAGGAGGTCTTTTATAACACCATTTATAATACAAAATAAAAGTGATTTAAAGGTGGAAGATTTTAATCTTGTGCTAACACAAGGAGAAGGTTATCACGTTTAGTTTCATTCCTTTTTTACACTATTTACATATTAAACTCTCTATTTAGCGATTATATTTATCCAACACCATATCAAGTAAAGATGATTTTATTTTTATGTTGCTTTTATGTTTCATGTACTTCCATTATCATTCTAATAAAAGGAAATAAAAACAAAACAAACTATGATAAAAAATGACAAAAAGAAATCATAAGAAAAATAAAAGAACCAAATGGCGTCGAGGAAAATTATTACCACTAAGTCCATCAGCACAAATCATGTAAGAAAAGCCATCAGCACAAGCATATACAATTAAATATTAAGAAATCACATATAAAACTTTAATGTAGAGCACAATTTCCAGAGAAAAACTCTTGAACAACAAATAAGACACATGGGATTGATGCAATGGGGGTTACGAGTTACTGTCACAACACAAGAGAATCAGTGGTTCAATATTATCAACTCAACTAAACCTTCAATATTAAATCACATTATCTTGTTGGAAAAGAAAACCAGAGGAAGTCGAGAAAGAAAACAACACAAACCTCATGAAGTAGCCTAATGACAACCATGTAAAGTAACAACAAAAGAGTGTCATGTCTCTGGCAACACACTTGCACGACTAATAAGGATAGATATACCTTACTCAAGATGAGATTGATGCCACGGAGTTACCAAATCCTGTCATCGTATTTTGAGATTAATCCAGCAAAAACCCAAAATCATCGCCTCAGGTGTAAAATTTACAATATAAAAAATAACAAGTGGAATAAAAAATTAACCAAAACAAAAAAAACGTATTTTAAGAAACTAGTGAAAGAGAATGGAACAATCTATGTTGGATCGTTGAAAATAGTAATTCAAATATCTCATGAATCAGTAATTTTCCAATGCAACGAAAAAATCTTTTGAAGCAATTTGGAAACCCAACCCTAGAATAAAAGCAACCCGTTATATCGAAAGAGAAGATCATCGATTAAAATCAGTTTTCTGATTCATCGATTATCCATAGCAAAAATGAAATAATTCAGAAATCAACATAACATCAATTCAGTAATCAATCAACAGTATTCAAAAACCTGATCGCTTAAAAACCAGTCGAATAAACTATGCGTAGGAATAGAAAATAGAGATAATAAAAAAAGTAACAGAAAGAAAAAAAATAATGAAACAAAAATAATTTATGAGGAAGATAAATCGCTTTAGTTATTGACTGACGGCTGAGATCTAACTAATTCGTGAAAAATAGTTAATCAACGGTGGAGGTTGAAATATTCAAAGTTGGGTTATTCTTAAAACTTTTTATTTTACCGTTAGATTATTTGCATGCGTTTAAAACGATAACTTCGATTTTCAGACTTGTTCGAGAATGTTAGGCCCATCTAATTCTAACCACTTTTGCACTTCAAATTCAGAGAAACCAAAGTTGAGATGCATTATTAAGGATTTTTAGGTATATTTATGATTGATTGGAGATCTTTTCTAACACTATTTATGATACAAAACAAAAATGCCATGAAAAATTGCCAAATTGTGATTAAAGGTGGAAGATTTCAATATTATGCCAACACAAAGAAATGGTTATCACCTCTAGTTTCATTCCTTTTTTACACTATTTATATATCAAATTCGCTATTTCACGATTAACTTTATCCAACTCCATATTAAATAAGAGTTTTTTTTGTAAAAAATCCTTTAAATAATTTTTTTTTCAAAATTTACTTTCAATTTTTTTAAAAATATAAACTAAACCATTTAAGTTGAAGTCAACCCGCAATATAACCCTCCATTGTGTATAGATTTTACAATCTGTATAATACTATGTATATATTTCAAAACAACTCGTTTTGAATATTTTAATAAAAAAATTATTCAATCTCAAAATTCAAATCCGTGACCTCAAACCAAACTAACACACGCATTACCAATTGAACTAAAAAAAAGTTTTCGCTAAAATTTTTAAATTCACCTTTATATATATTTAAATAAATAATTTCACTTTTTCAAATATGACTTTAGTTTGGATGGTGTTAATTTTTTTTTTTTTGAAAACTGAAGGTAAATTTGTAAAAGAAAACTACTTAAAGGATTTTTTTTCAGAAAACCCTTAACGATTATTTATTTTTATTTTGCGTCTATGTTTAATGTACTTTGATTATCATTCTAATAAATAGAAAAAAAAAAAAAAAAGACTGTGGTCAACAAAATGAGAAAAAAAGTCATAAGAAAAATATAAAAACAAAATGACGTTTGAGGAAAATTATTACCACGAAACCCACGGCCCACGGCCCACGGCCCACAAGGATCTCAAAGAAAAAGATTCGTCACGACAACGCATATTAGCCGTCCATTACTAAACCGCCTCTTTTTATTTCTTTAATTTTTAATATTTATTTTAATAACGAAACCGCCTCGCTTTAAATGGATAATGACCCGAAAGGCACGCAATGGTTCACGAGGCCGTTTTCAAACCGTCGATAAGCTATCTAATCGTTTAATCTTGACCGTCCATCATTCTAACCCTTTAATATAAATAGGAATGCGTTGAACCTAGGGTTATCTCAATAGCCGCCTCGTCTCTAATGTTATGTAAACGCGTTCTTTAGATCTCGCTTCTATGGCGACGAATCTTATATTTATAGCGTCTGTTTGTAATAAAGAGCCTCTCGATCTGCACATCGTTATTGTATTCCAAGCGATTTAGACGAATATCCGAAGCTTTCGCTGCAGATCTGATGAAAATCCTGCTTCCTGTATAGGTGAATATTATCTCCTGTCGTTGGATGCTTCTCTTATGTTTGTTTTATCGATTATAGTTATTTAATCATGATTTTTATTCTGGAGTATTAGATCTGGCCTGAGATCATCTCGTGAGGGTTCGTCAGATGCCGAGATCTGTGACGTTGAGGCGCTTTGAGGCTTGGTATAAGTGGAGACAGATTCATTACGGATGCTAAGGCTTCGTGTGTGCATTAGGATGTGTAAGATGTAATTGCATCTTTGTCATCCGACCTTTGCCATGTCAGGTGCGCTTGCATGGCAGGTCAAAAACAGATCTTCAATAAACAAAAGTATTTGTGGGTTTGGAGAGGAGTTCGCACGGGTGATTATTTTTATCCCGGGTTCTCCTCTCCTTTGTTCGTGTCTTGCTCTCGCTTCTTCATTCTCTACCTTTCTTGCTTTATATTTATTATGCACCTCAAAGTAACTTATGTTCATGATAAACCGATAATATCAGAGGTAGTTATCGTCCTGGAGCCGTGGCTGATATCTTTCTATTGCCCCCCAACGTTCTACCACGGGCAGGTACTCGTGAGTATGTCAGTTTAGAACTTTCTTTTCAATTATTAGCGTCAAGAACTCTCTTTACATAAAATTGATTAGCTTGATATAGATATACGGGAGAATTGCTCTTTGTTTACAGTCATACAAACATGAGATCAAATTAACATAACATCATCAACTTTGCAAGGTTTTCTCACTAGAGTTCATTGATCAATTTTATTGCTGAAAGTAATATTACGGTTAATTCTCCTGTTGGGAACGTTACATGTATTTAGATATGAAAAACATGTGGGTTATCTTCGTAACCTTCAAAAATATTTGTTTTCCGTAGTTCAAGTGTTATGTAAGAATCTGTTGGAGATGTGTAGCTGGATAATCTCTGTATCAAGTTTTTTTCTGTTTCTCCAAAGTTGCTGTTTTGTGAAGCGTAATGCTTGGCCCAGAAGGAAGTTGCAGAAGCGGTCCGGAGCTTAAACCACAGAGAAGGAAGTTGCAGAGGCGATCCGGAACTTAAACCAAAAAAGCTTGTGATGCTGCTCTTTTGATAGATTGAAAACGAAGGTATCTCCATCAAGAAAATTTTATTGTTTTGTATACCCTTCAAAATAGTCATTTGGGTATCTCTGGATTATATCCAGTTTCCTACTTACGTCTTTGAAGTTGTGGATTTGGTTTCTGAATTCAATCTCCATGATATGTTATCTTGTTAAATGTGTTCACGATTGTAGATCCGTTTATTGTGATCCAGACGGTCTTTTTGGAGTACATGAAAGCACCTGTTTAAACTTTGTTATAAACTGATTATCCGTTTTTACGCAAGTTGCCTCGTTGGAAGTGGAACTCTTGAGTACGTAGTCGTAAGAAAGCCTATGAGGAATAAGTGAAGTATTGATATAGATCTGTAAGCTCAAATGGTAGAGCGCTCTTCTTTCGAAGTTGAGAGGTTGGTGGTTCGAATCCACCCAGATTTGCACAAGTTTGATTGTTATTTTGGAATGTTCTTTATTTACTTTTTGATTTGATCCTGTAGTTCTGCCAATTGTTATATAACCTATGTTATGTTCACTTCTATCTTCCGCAGGCCTGAAGAACATGGTCTATTGTCTCTGCATCCACAGACCTTGTCCTTTCAGAACAAGGCAAAGAATATGTTTTATCTTTTCATGAAGTCAAAACAAACTAAAAAAAAAATATTTCCTAAAAACTACATGACCTTTACCTACACTAAAGTTTAAGTGAAGTTATTTGATATATTACAAGAATATTTCTAACGTAACCTTTCGTCTGTCTTTGTTTTTTTTGTTTCTATTCAATTCAGATGCATCGAGATTAAATGTATTGATTATGCAACAACAATACAAAGACCAACCGAAGAAGAATAGAAGATGAGATCATTACTGTAACAAATTGTAACTAGTAATTCTTCAAGTGTTACAAATCTTCTAAGTACAAAATTGGATAAATCAAACAGCTAAGATCCCAACAATTATAACCAAGTATCTAGCCAAAACCTAAAGTGGAGCCAATCTCTGTTCTTACAAGAGCAATTATATATCCAAATCATCATCAGGGTCCTCATCAGAATCCGGATGCTCATCGTCCGAATCTCTGAAATATATAATCTCCCCAGCCTTACCTGACAAAAACACATCTGTCTGCAACTCTCCTGAAGACAATGGTGTTGCCTCAATCTTGCCATTCCGCAAGAGGTCTCCGCCCATCATAGATCTCTGTTGATTTTCCATGATCTGAAGAACAGAACCATATCAAAATGTTTTATTCACAATCTCACACATTAATGAGCTTAAAATTCTCTACCTTTATAACCAAATGAGATGTACAACTCACCTTGGTGCTCAAAAGGAAGCACAACTTCTTTCTCAACTCGTTCTTTCTCAGACAACTGTAGATTGAATTGAACCTGAACCAAAATAGGAGGCCATACAACTTAACAACAAAGAGATAAGAAACTAAAAAACAAAACAAGATAACTTGCCTTAGGCAAAAGGCTTTTGGTGGTTGCAATAACAGTTTCGGCGGAGGAAATGGGTGAAAAATTTATTCCCATTTGATCAACATGATATTCTTCTGACTGCAAGGTAGCGTTACAAGGTCTTAACTCGATGATACTCATATGGTACAGAGAATAGAGCAAGAGAGAGACTCACCATTACTCTGACGCGTCCCTTTCTAAGCTTAAACCGGACATGGAACCGTCCTTTACCGAAATCCTGATGAACCAAGAAGAGGTTTTCCAACGCATTCCTTCTTTCATCCGAAGGACACAACAAAGATTCCTTTTTGCTTCAAGAATTGCAAATAGAATGAAGGGCTCCGAGAGAATGTGATCAGCACGAGACCCCTGCATTGCAAAATGGGGAAGAAACAAAGATTTTACAAAATCAGGCGCGTAAAAAAGCCGGTAATGAAGCAATTCGAGATTGAATTTAGTGGAAATGGGTTTCGAAGGTGTACTGCGACTTGGTTTTGCCAGCCAAAATGGTTGAAGATAGATTTGCGAGAAGATAGCCGGAGACATCGAGGGCGACAGGGGAAGCTACAGTTTCTTCTATGGTGAGAGCTGGAGCGAGTTCTCCTTCTTCGCCACCATCTCTTAGCTTTCTGAAAATCGAATCCGCCATTGCTGAGAGGTTCTAGAGCTCCCTCTCCGGTCTAAAAAAAGCTTGGAACTTCAAAAGCTAAAGAGAAGAGAGGGGAGGTGAGAGACAAAGCGCGATTCGATACTAAAAGGCCTTTTGCTTTATGAATTAGCCCAATGTTAAAAACTCGAGGTTAAACAAAAACAGCGAGTCGTTTTTTTTCACGGCTAAAAACGTCAACCATTTTTAATCTACTTCTCAAAGAAACGAAATCAAAAGAAGGAGAAGGTTTTAAGGCCGGAGGAGTAGGGGAGTGATCTGGATCCGCCGGCGAAGAAGTAGAACCGTCTCATTGGTCCTCTTTTCTATTCGCCGGACAGCAAGAAAAGAAAAGGTATCTATTGTTCTTATATATGGATCTCTCACTATCTTTTTCTTCTTCTTCTTCGTCTTCTTTTTCGCCTGTTGGCTATTCCAATGAATTACTTCCAAATAATTTTAAGATCTTCTGTGCGTCTTTCTCTTTTCGGTTTTAGAACTCACTGTGTACATGAAAATTGGGTTAATGGGAATAATTCACTGTAACCATGTAAATTGGGTTTGTTTTCTGTTTTTATTGTTCTCGTGACATTGCACGTAAAGTGTTTGACGTGTTTCCTGTTTAGCTCATGGCTTGTTTCCACGTCTCCGGGATGGTTTGCAGTGAAACATATGAAAGAAATAATACATCTTTCGACCATATTAAGTCAATTTCGGTACTGTTCCTTGTGTGGTTGAGTGTTAGAGAGTCGAAATCTGCTGTCTTGATGTGTATATTGAGATTTTATCCAACCACCCTTTTGTTTTCTAATTGTAAGAAAAGTAGAAAACCCTTTTTGTTTTTTTTAACTTAACGATTCAGACAAGTTCAGAGATTTTCTCGTTTTAGACAGGTAAAGCATTCTCTTTAGGAAGAAGGGAAGATGGAAGCCAAGTTCTTTCGGTTCTTGAAGATTGTTGGAGTTGGATACAAAGCCAGAGCTGAGGAAGCAGGGCGTTTCTTATATCTCAAACTGGGTTATAGTCACGAAGTCGAACTCGCTGTTCCTCCGGCGGTTCGGGTCTTCTGTTTTAAGAACAATGTCGTTTGCTGCACCGGAATCGACAAAGATAGGGTGCATCAGTTTGCTGCGACAGTCCGTAGTTGCAAACCTCCTGAAGTTTATAAGGGCAAAGGCATAATGTACATCGACGAAGTCGTCAAGAAGAAGGTAGGAAAGAAGTCGAAATGATCTTTTCTTTTTGTATGCTATTTCCATTTTTGTTTGCGGAGAACTTTGATCGTTTGGTGTCGTGGTGATAAATAATAAGTCTTACTTAGATGTACGAAACATCATTTTGTGGTATAACTTCCTTTCAATCTAACAAAATTGGAAGATTTTCTTCAAACATAGATGTAATGTCTGTAGAAACATTGTTAGAATAGGACCGAAAGAAAAGCTAAGATGGAGATATACAAAGTCACTTGAGCAGAATCAAGGTTTTGGTAATCCCTGGACAGGTTCCATATGTGATGTGTCTGCGAAAATGAATCTTCGGCTGCAAATACTCGAGTAGACCATGCCATTGCGCAATGCAGTAGTTGATCAGTCAAGCATGTAAATTCTGGAGGCAATGTCTTGAACCAACCAATCGAATCCTTCCAACAAACCTTCACCTGTGTATGCGCTACAACCCACGATTTTCCAGTGCCGGCTTTTAATCCATGGACTCCAAATTTAGCACCTGCACAATCAAGAAGATCAAACCCAGTTCAGCAAAAATACAACACAAACACGTCTTACTTAACCCACTCATCTTCCCTGAAGTTGAGTAAGAAACCTTTTAAGACAGACAGAATAAATTTGCCTTACAAATCATTTATATATGGTCATAAAGTTTCAAGATACTTACTTTGCCAATCTCTTCAGGTGTAAGAGCACCTTGAATATCCTGCTTGTTTGCTAGTATCAGCAAAGATGACCCAGCAAGCCTCTGCCATTAAAACCAAGATGAGCATCTAAAACTCATTTAACCAACTGATTATAGATCATGTTCTTAATCACAAACAGCAACCAAGCTTCAGATAAGCAAAAGCCTTTGACTGAATAACAGACAGTTTTAGAACACCTCTTCTTTCAATAGATTGTCAAGTTCCATCTTGCAATCATCTAGCCTCCTGAGATCAGAGCTATCCACCACCCAAACCAACCCATCAGTCTGCTCAAAGTAGTTCCTCCAGTAAGATCTTATAGTCTTTTGCCCACCTACATCCCATATATTCAATGTATACCTACAAAACATTGTATACCTACAAAACATTATACACAAATTATCATTGCCCGTAACATGTTTGATGATATGTCTCAACCAAATTTTGAAGAACATGAAACTACAAGCTGTTGTGAAAGGAGCATGAGAGAAGCTTACTTTTGGTAACTAATGGTTTTAATGTTGAATCCAAGAGTTGGACTAATCACGCTTGTGTCTTCTCCGTTCATTTTCAGAACAATCGTCGTCTTCCCAGAGTTCCAATCCAAGAGTTGGAATTTATATTTAGATTGGATGAGATTTATAAGTTTGAAATCTGACATACACCATAAGAATACGCATCTCCTTCTCTTTCTTCTTAATTTTCCGAATGATGCTTAACAGTCCCATTCTCCGTTCATGCAATTGCAAGGAGAACGACGCAAGAGAAATACTGATGAACTATAAATCTTAATGATAAGTTAGAACAGTGAATAATCGATAATTGAAAGATTAAAATCAAAAGGAGATTCGAACGCTATACACTCAAGTATGTGATTTCAGAAACGTTTTAACCAGTCACACGGTGACTCTCGCCGACGATGACGACGGAGATGGGCTTAAAGGATGCGGAGAAGAAAATCAAACAATTTGCAAATTGCAACGAACCGTATGGGCCTTCAATTGTAAAATTATGGCCCATTAGTGTTATAGTAAGTATGGGCCTTATTCTATTGGATTAGTGGCTACGTCCATTACCCTCATGTCTTGGCAGTATGCACATATGACAAGTAGACGGTAAGTTATCTAGAAAGTCAATCGGTCAAACTACATGATAAAAACATAATTAATAATAACAAACAAGAAAAAAAAAAGATAAAGATAGCACAACTCAATCGGATCTTGATCCTTTAAGAGATGTTTTTTTTCTTTTCTTTGTGGTTGGTTATTTTGCTGTCATTCTCTCTTTGTTTTTTTTCCTTTCTCTTCTTGTTTGAGTGTTGGATGAGGACCGTATAATACAGTACGGGTCTAAAATGCTAAAGTTGGCGTCGTAAATCGGTGATTACTGATTAAATCATTAAATCACCTTGTTAAACATTTTGCTTTTTGCATGCATGCATCCTTATATATGTTTAACAATTCTTTTTTCCTGCATTTTACGTTTGAAACGAACAAACAATCGAAGCCCCTAGATCACGGGTATGTGTGACATTGCATCAAACACGTTTTGATTTTACTCACAGAATAAGAACGATAGCGTTTAGCGTGATTATTCCTTTTTTGACGACTACGCGGTTGAATACTTGATCATTTCTATGTTTGTTGTGCACATTACATTTATTTAGTTATATATATATTAGGAAGGATATATTTAAATAGTACTTACGTAATATTTCATCTAACTTTTTTGTATAATTTATTATTATTTTTTAAAACCACTAGCTACGTGAATATATTATTTAGTATATGTAGTTTAAATGGCAAAGCCGAACACTTATAGTGTCTTGGGGTAATCATAGCTAGGTTTCTTGTTCCGTGAAACAAATTAAAAGTGCATGTGTTAGAAAGAGATAAGAGAGAGAGATATGAGATATCTGTTAATAGTGGCAGTCTTCTTAATTAAACAATAGCTCATTAATCGCAACTCTGATTTTATTCTCTCTTTTGCCTAAATTAAAGCCTGCCTCTTTGGCTCTGTTGAATCTTTCATATTCTTTGGATCTTTATTTGATCATATTATTTTCAGATTTAGTATATAATATGTCAGTCCATATTCTTGGGTACGCCACAAGAAGAGAAGAAATGGACGAACATATTCTGCGATCAAATTTTTGTTCTTATTTCTTTAAACACGCAAATCTTTATCAGGAAACAAGTGATGTTTACAACGGCTCTTTAAGACTAATCATAATCGGATGCTTGCAAGGAGTTTTTAGATGAAATACATCGAAGACTTGAAGATAAGGGAAATAGGTTATATATATTGATCAATATAACTTCTAAATAAAGATAAATACAATAGTAAATGATGTATGTTTTTCTTTGTCAATGTAGTTAACTGGTTTTAATATTATTTTAACATAGGTGAGTGATGGATTCAAACAGCATTTCAAATGTTATCACTATTATATCACATAATTCCTATAATAATAATTGATGTTAACAATGATATTTTTTTTTTGTAAAATCTATGAAATATATTACATATTTATACTTTATATGCATGTATGCATATTTCATTAGCCATTTTGATTTCGAGTTAAGATTTTTCTAGGCTTTCTGTTGATATTTGCTTCTATTATTCTTGTCTTGGCAAAACCATCATCTACTTTAGGAGAGGAACGAACTAAGTATATAACCCAAAATATGTAAAAAATAAAGGGGAAAAGAAAAAGAAGTAGCAATTGAGTGTTTGGTGTATCCAGTTGAGTTAATTCATTTGTGTACCTTTCTCTGGTTTTTGCTTTAAAAAAAATATATTTTGAGTTGGAGTTTGCTTCTTTGACTGATCAATTGAATCTCTCGTTCCCCAAGCCAAAGAAAGAACATAAGATTTTGCTTTTGATCATTGCCAAGAATCTCACTTCGCAATTCTCTTTACCTTTACCCTTTTTTATTTTCATTCCTTGCTTAAACAGTACTTGTTCTCCTTAATTCTAACATATAATAATTTATATATGGCCGTTATATTAAAGAAGCTTCAGTGTTTGGTTCTAATTTCCAGTTCCAAGAATAGTAAACGACATTGGTATAAAACGACAAACAAGTGTCGATTTTGCCGTTTTTTAAGATGTGCAATTACAGCATTTGAACATGGTTCCATTTTTCTAATCTTATTAAAATTCTTTATATTGAGATCATTGGATTTTTTTAGAAATTTTGTTTGAATACGTATAAAATCATTAATTTCGTAGCTTAAAATATCATTTTAGAATTAACTAACTTTGCTTGTAGTTTAATACTATTTTCCACTTTTTTAATTTGATTTCTCATCAATTGTAAGATTCATACTATAAGTACTAATTAGCTATATTTCATTAATTTAGACGTCCCGGGAAAACACTCGGATTGAAAAGCGCAATGAGTGAAAGGGGCTTCGTAATATAGGAGATAGACCAAATCCTTAGAAGACCGTGATATTGTCATTCACGTGGGCCTCTTTTGACCAACCCTTCCGACAATGAAACTGCAGATATACATTTCTCATTATTACACTTATTTACTCGCATTAAATAATAATTTTATAAGATCTTTAACTTCACCATGCAAAATCTACTGTATTTTTGCGTAAGAATGTTCAACTTTTATAGTTTTCTTCTGTCACTTTTATTTGAAACAAACATGTAAAGGAAACAACTCATTTCATGTATTATATAATTGTGAAACTTGTTCCTCAAATATCTGATAAATCGGAAACGACATGAAAGAACCATTTGGATTACTTTGACATTCAAAAATGCTATATATATATATATAGCAACATGAGGATGACATGTTTTTACCACATAAATGAGAATGTTAAACATGTATCTAGTATTTGAATATAAGAACTGGAATAAAAAAGTGGTGCTCCACTTCTTAAAACATCTATTATTATTGGTTAAGACCAAGTGTTTAAGAATGATTACGATATGTTTTCCGTACCCAAAAGGCAAAAACTCGATTAAGAAAATATTGAGTTAATTAAAGCCTTTGAGAATATTCATTTGTAGAATTGTTGCTTTCTTTAGATAAAGTAATAATGTAATCTTCACTACAATAGTTTCGTCATGCCAATTCCTTTTGTCGTGAAGTTAACAACGGGTCTATATATATGTAGCCATGTCTTAATTAATTTGTACCTTATAACTTACTCACAAAGCAACTAAACAACACATACATCTCTAATCTCTCTCATTCTCTCTCACTATAAACTTCAGTTTCATGATGGGATACCAAACAAACCCTAATTTCTCCATGTTCTTTTCCTCGGAAAACAACGACCAAGACCACCATCATTATGATCCGTATAATGACCTCTCTTCATCAACTTCTGTTGATTGCACTCTCTCCCTTGGAACACCATCTACTCGTCTCGACGAGCACCGTAGATATTCTTCTGCCAATTCTAACAACATCTCTGGCGACTTCTTCTTTCACGGAGGAAGCGCAAAAACGATGTCGTACAAGAAGGGCGGTAGTGATCACAACCTACCTCGCCGTTGTGCTAGCTGCGACACAACTTCTACTCCTCTATGGAGAAATGGACCAAAAGGACCTAAGGTAATTTAATAATAAAAGTATATAGATTGTAATAGAAAAGCAAAAAGTGTCATTTTGGCTATTCAAAACTTAAAAACTATTACAGGATGCAAACCTCATAAAAAAATTTGGCTATTATACGAAAAAGAAAGTAAAAAACTTTTTTAATCAGTATTTGTCACATCAAAATAAAATTTTGGGATGTTTTCAAACTCTTTGTTTTATAGAAATCTTTTACTCTAACTTAATTTGTTTCTTTTTATATATTTAAAACAGCTAGGTGGTGTTCAGATAGTAACTTAAATAATTTGTTTTTATATTATAAATATTTTAATCTCAACTTAAATAACATATTTATATCTAGTCAGACTATATAAACTTAATCAACAATATATACATTTTACTAATATTTTGGATGTGACAAATGATTTAACTTGGCGCAGTCGTTATGCAATGCGTGTGGAATCAGATTCAAGAAGGAAGAGAGGCGTGCAACCGCCAGAAACTCAATAACGTCCGGTGGTGGTTCATCAGTGGCAGAAATTCCGGCAGAGAATCCGTACAACGGAGGTGGAAACTATTATAGTAATCATCACTATGCTTCGTTGTCGCCGTCGTGGGCTCATCAGAACACACAAAGAGTTCAGTATTTCTCGCCGGCGGCGGAGATGGAATATCCGTTCGTTAATGACCTCACGGCTGCCTCGTTTATGTCTTGGAACTGACGTCACGTATAGTAGCGAGAGACCGACTTCGATCGCCTTCTCCACCATTTTGACGAGATGAAGAAGAAACGTAAACTATGGATGATGATGATGATGAAAGGTCTTGTCATAGATTCTCACCCAAAGTAAATCAGTCTTGGTCAAATTCATTATAGTTTCTTTTTTATTTATTTGTTTCTTACCTCGACTCTATCTACTTGTGTTTCTTTTCATGACTTTTTGAAAGTTATATATATACGTACTGTTTTATGACCCTTTTCATGATGTTCCACTTGCTTTGACCGTATATGATACATAGTATATGTCATATCTTTAGATTCTCAACTTTATATTATATCGTCTTTTATCCTTTAACATATTTCGATGCAACCTGAGGCCTGAGCGATAGCTTGTTTCCTAGCAATTTTTTTTTTATTGAATGTTAAGTTTGTTGATAAAATTTAGGGAATGATATACATCAAGTAAATCAAAAGGATCAAAAAAAAAGACTGAAAAGAATCGGAAATAATGTGAAATGAGAAGTGAAATGATGCAGTCTTGAATCACATTATCATAATTTGGTTAACCTTGTTGATGCCTTCAATCGTTTAGTCTCAGATCATAATTTGGAATACCATATAAATGAGTGTCTTATCCAGGATTTGAAGCTGTTTCGAATCGACATGATGTAGCGTCACAGTCCAGTCCAAATATATATTTTTTTTTTCATTATACTCTTATCATTATAATCCGATTTTTTATAAATGGTGTAAATGTGAATTGATGGAAAAAATAAATAAATACTAAAACTAAATTTCGCTTGAGGAGGTCATTGTCCTTGTGTGATCCCACGAGTGGGCAGCACATTGGTCGATCAAAATGATATTGTGTGGAGAAGCTTGAGTTGTAGCTATCTAAGTTATGAGGTTGAATATGTTGCTATGGCAAAAACGATAAAAGAAACGATATGGTTATAATTAGGGATGTTGTCATGAGTAAAAATGTTCTATCTTATCCGGATCTAAAAAAAAATTCGGTAAAAAAAAACAAATTCTGATATGAAGAACCAAAAAAAAAACTCAGTATTAATAGGATAATAAAAAATAATATATAGTTTTATTAGGATTGGATACCCAATTAATTGCTCTAGACTTTTTGTTTTTTTTTGTTTTTTTTTAAAGAATAATTTAACCAAATTAAAATTTAATTTGTAGAACGAGTTGGACATTAACGTTGTCAGCTCAATAAATTTTACTAAATTAAGATTTTGATTTGTAAACAAAGTGGAAATTAACGTGCTTTCAACCCAATATCTAATTAAATTGTTTTATATAATCATAACTAGAAAACTAAGAAAAACCTAAACTAGAATATGAAGAAACTATAAAATGAAAGAAAACGATCAGTAAATAAACAAACCACGTATATTTATATTCAACGGTCAACAAAAACAAAACCAGGGAAACATGGTTTGGTCACACACCAACTATCTAAAACGATAGAAAAATATTCAAATCGTTTACATAATAAACAAATCAAACAAAATCAAAGTCTCATACTTTTCAAATTTTCAGAAGACAAGAAAATAATAAATCTCATATTCTTGAGTTATTTGCGTCATTCTAATATATTTGTTTTCATCATCAAAATTATCTTTAATATCATTTAAATTAAAAGATATGAATTTGTAGTTACATTTATCTTAGGAAATATAAGATCAAAGTTGATATTTTACTTGAGATTCTGCAAAAAAAATTAACCAATTCCTAATGCGAAAAAAAAAAAGATTTGAACATTTTTCTAAAGAAGCGATCTATAATCATTTTCTAAGAGTTTGGTCAAATTCACGAAAGAAGTTTACTACACTATGATAGCTAAAGTGTCATTGATTTGGAAAAGAAGCTCGTTAAGCATATACAATTTTGGTATCATACCAAAAGTGTGGTGGTCTAGTACTAGTAGTATAAGGGGGTTGTTTTTTGTGCTTTGGGTTCAAACCCCTTTTGATACGGAATATTATTTTTTAAATCAAAATTTTCAAAAACTGATTATGAATACTGAGAGAGATTATGGACCGAAGACCTAATATTAAAAAAAAAATTGATATCACTTCAGCTTTGGAAGACAGAATTTTGGTGTCTGAGAATCTCTCCAGAAGTCAGAATCATGCATAAATGTTTGAAAAATATTTTGTATGATATTATTGTAACATAAATTGGAATTGTTAATATTTTAAAATAGGAGATATGAATCATATGGTAATACAAAAACAGACTTTTTGAAAAAATATGTAAGAATTAAGATGAAAATTATTAATGAAGTGAAGTGAAAAACGAGAATAAAACGAAAGCAAATGATTTTAGTATTGATGACTTTTAGCTTTTTACAAGAGTTAAGACTAAATAATAACTAGGTTTTAATAATCAAATGAGTAGAGTGTGTGTATAAAGAGGTTGTTCTTGTCTTGTATTTTTCATCATGTTTTATAACTCAAAATGATTTTAATATTTCTATTTACTCTGTTTGATTTGGTATTTATTGACATTTTTGTATATTTAAATGTTACGAGTTAAATATTTTACTACTTCTTTAAAATAAGTTTTCAGTTCACTTGAGAATTGATATTGGTTCTGACCACGTGAATTTGATCGTATTGTTCACTCAATATGAACTTAGGCTTGTGACTCAACTCTGTCCAGCATATTTTTGCTTGAATAACGTTTTTGCTTCGTTTCTAAACATTTGGTACAATGATTATTATTTATGAAATTCATCACATCTGTTTAGGATTCGAACCCATTTCAAAAAATATTAAAGTCTTTAAATTAAATTGAACAAAAAAAAATAGACTAGGATTTATACGTAACAAATATATAAGTTGAGGTTATGTATAACATCATTTAGACTTCATGATTAAGCATCGGAGTCGCCACAGTTACAGTTTCACAACTTCCAAATCATCGTGATTAGTCTCTAAATGAGTGATTGTTGAGTTATGGAGTATAATCTTACGTATTTGCTGTGTGACTCGATTCTTAGACTGTAACCCTCTCTAAGGGATTGCAGGGGTGGAGCCAGTATAGATTTGTTAATTAAGAATGATTTTAAAAATAATTCGTTCATTTATAAAATATATGTTCGTTCTAAAGATTTGCTTTTTTATTTAATTTTTTTCGTCATTTTTCATTATTATGTAGAACGAGAGAGCAAAAAATAGAAAAAATTGTATGAATTTCGAATTTGATCTTAGTGAAATTCCATAATAATAGTAAATGAACGTAACTCTTTTTCTTGAAACACATTTTTTTGAAACACAAATGAACGTAACTCTCAAACTGAGGATCAACTACTATAAGTCGTATGTGCCTTGTGTTTTTCTTTTTTTTTTTGCTTTAAAATCGTTGGTCGATGAGATTCCAATCATAATATTTAAGGTCGTGTAATAGATCATATATACCTACATGGTGAGATTCATCTTTTCATAGTGACATAGATCAGCTTTCATAAATTTGATATTCAACCGCAAATAAAAATGGAATTTTCATGATTCATCAGTTCACAACAATATCCAAACCACAGGAGAAAGTAATTGCACTAATTGAGAATTTAAGAGAGATTAGTTATACATGAACATATATGCATACATATCGAAACTTAATGAACCTTACAGTGAGTAGGCCAAGATTGTGACACAAAAAACATAATACGAGGTCTTTATTTATGTAAATTTCATATTAAGAATATAGACGGACCATTGGTCGATATTGATAATATCTCAACCAACCCTGCAAATAAACAATAAAATCAAGTTATGATTTATTTCAGCATTTAACTTTTAAATCAAAATAAACAGAATAATTCAACATTAATTAAAAACTACTAAAATTATTTATTAAATTGCTAGTAGGATTTATTTATTAAAATAACTATATTTACTCAGTAATTTCACACAATTACAATTAATATTTCATCTTTTCCTATTAGTGTTTCCTTTTAAAATTAATAAAAATAGTTGAGTCAAGAAAACAGCGATAACAATAAATTAATAAACTTGTGAAATTTGATAATTTCTTTCTTTTACCTTAATTTATTCTAAAAATAGTACTATCTTAAACATTAAAGCATGTTACGTTCTTTTTTGTGTAGCCACAAGCATGGTACGTTCTCTATATATAAAGTTATAATAAAATAGTATTAGACAATAAATTGGGCCAAGAGCATATCAAACGTACGTAGTGCAGTCGACAGTAGAAGATGCGTCAACAGGCAAGCTCGCACCACAATTGCTAGCGAGGGCTTTAGCCAATTCAGGCTTCACTGTGACACTGTTAGCCACTGACTTGATGCATTGACAAGCCGCCTTTTTATCGGCGGATGTAGTGGTCGCCGCATCTAAACTCCTAACTCCTTCGCAACAAGTCTCCGGAGGTTGTCCACTACCACTGGTCAAGTAGCTAACACATGGCTGCAAATCTTGTATAACAACACTGCAAGATATCGTAGATTCGGAATAACGAGCTGTAAAGAATATTCCGAGAACGGAGAGGATCACTAGACTTTTCAATACGCTCATTATAGAAAGATAATATAAAATCTTATGGTTTTATTGGGGGTTCTTTTTCTATTGTTTTTGCTATATATGTAAAGTGAAGACGAAGCGGTTATATATAAGGTGTATTGGGAACTTATATTCCGAAAATTTTATTTAAAATTAGAGAATTATTAGATGTTGGTGTTAGATTGTGATGGAGTGAAAGAATTTACTAATGTACATGCTAACTTCAACATTTTGGTATGACTTTTCTTTTAAATATATATTATTTAGGTCTAGGTAGTTAGGTCTCTATATGTCTTGTCATTTTGGGTTTGTGCATACTAATTTTATAATCATTTTGGTACAATTTGTGATTACAACAAATAACAACACTCAAAGATGACGTGCTACTTAAGTATTGGAGATTTGGAGGTTATGGGTCATGTAGTCCAAAAAAGGGTTCATTAATCACAGAGTAATTAAACTAGGTTAGTAATATTAAATTTGCGTAATCGTCTAATTACGTCGCCCAATAAATCAATTGACAATATATAAACCGTGGGAGGTATGGCCGTGGCCCACGTAGGCTTTCTTTGTAGCAGTGTAGAGAAGATCTTAACCAAAAACAAAGTTACGGAAAATAAACTTTTTTTTTTTCAACATACCGACAGAAGTAGGAAGTGCATATCTCCAACTCTGATTCTACGTTTAGAGATTTCATGCAAGACAAGAAAAAACTATCTCCACAAGAATTCATTAATTTTCTGAAGAAAAACATTACTCCATGTTCTTTAATTTAATATATGAAGTAGGCGCACTCTTGATTAGTAACACTACCAAATGCGTAGCAAAATGATTCCTAAATCTGCAAATTTATTATGCAAATTAAATAAAACCACGGTTTTGTTTTTTTCATTAAAATTAAATAATTCCTAAATCTGCAAATTTATTATGTTATTTTGCAAGTTATCAATCAAACAAGTCTGACAAGATAAATCTAAAATGTAAAACAAGAAATGGTTGGATTAATATAAATAAGACTACACAACACCAAATACATTATAATTAATCACATCTGAAAATTTTAATATCTTCACCTTTCCGTTTACTAATTGCATCTTCAGACATCTCTCTCCCTCCAAATATACAAACAGAAGAATAAACAAACAAAAAAAAGAAAAACAATGGTGAACTTGATAGAGTCACCAAAACCATTGTTGTACGGTCTCATGAAATTAGCCGGCGTCGTTCCGTACACCGTAGAGATAGAACCAGGGACGAAGATGAAATTCTGGATCCCAAAAGAAACCCTTAAAAAACCAAAAAAATCTGACAAAAACTCTGACGTGGAGCCCAAGAAACCTACTAAACCAGCCATCTTGTTCATCCACGGCTTTGCGGCCGAAGGGATCGTGACGTGGCAATTCCAGGTCGGATCACTAGCCAAGAAGTATTCAGTCTATATACCGGACCTCCTCTTCTTTGGTGGGTCTTACTCAGATAAACCGGACCGGTCACCAGCGTTTCAAGCCCATTGTTTGGTCAAGTCTCTTCGTATCCTCGGCGTGGATGAATTTGTCCTTGTAGGGTTTAGTTACGGAGGCATGGTGGCTTTCAAGATAGTGGAAGAGTACCCTGAGATGGTTAGAGCCATGGTGGTTTCAGGTATTTACTATATTCTGCATATCTTATGTGTAAGTTGGTCAAAGAGATTTAACCCACCCCATTTGACCCGCCATGTCGTTGGCTTAAATGTTTGGTGAGTTTTAGCGGCATGGTCCGCCAAAGACCGTGATCTAGAGCCACTAATCCTAAGCGTGGGATATCCTGTCCACGCGGGTTTAGCCTAATTGATATTACATGCCCACCGTAATGTAAACTCTAAGACCCGTTCTTTCTTGACCTCTAATATTATTGCTCTGCCCAACCCGCGAATTTGCGGCCGTTATTAACTCCCTTATTTTTGTACATCAATCTTTGATCATAGTAATTACAAGCTGTCCTAAATTGTTTGGAAAATCTATTGTATTATATTATATATATAGTAATCTCATTCTTAAATCTACATATATATATATAATAAAAAAACTTATCTCTATATCAGGTTCGATACTAGCGATGACTGATACGATCAGTGAGTCGAATTTGAACCGGATAGGGTTTAAGTCGTCGGCGGATCTCCTGTTACCAACTTCGGTTAAGGGACTCAAGAATCTCTTTGCCCTTGCTGTTCATAGACCCATGTGGTTCCCAAACCGGCTCTTTAAAGATTACATTAAGGTACATACACAAAGTTTCAAGATTTTACATTTAATTTGTGACAAATATATTATGATTTATGAGTTATATATATTTATTGATCATAATTAAAAGAATTAGATGGAACTCAGCGAATTAGACTTCGGTCTATGCGACAACCTGCCAGTAAGATTTTTAACTAAACAATACATATGTTATAGGTATTAGTAGCTAGTTTGAGCTGTTCATTTTATTCTATTAATTAGCCTAGAATTTGAAATATAATGATACAAGAAAGAAAAATTAGTTTATAAATATACTCATAGATGATATTTTGATTATAAAAGAAAAATATGTTAGGATTTTTCGTTTAACTAAATCTCGTTTAACTACATAAAGACAAATTTACATTATATTTTTTTACAAAAACCCGGATCTCTAATTCCACAAGACCTTTTATTTATATTTTAGCAAAAGCTTATAAAGTTTTGAACCCCTAATTAATTTAGTTTGATTCTGTTTGATCTATTTTTAAAGAAAAAACATTCTCATTTGGTTAATAATATATTTATTGTAAAATGTGAAGGTGATGATTACCAACAGGAAGGAAAGAGCAGAATTGTTAGAAGGTTTAGTCATCAGCAACAAAGATGTGACCATCCCTCGTTTTCAAAAGGTCGTTTAGAGTAATTACATGATTTTCCGTACATTACACATACTTGTTTTTTATATATTTTTTCCTTTAATTTATAGAGCTCCATACATGAAGAGTTATTAGTTTCTGATAAGAAATACTGTATCAATTATTCTTTACATGTAAATACTCAAAAATACCACAAAAATAAATTTTAACTCCAAAGAAAAAGTATTCAAAATAACATAAAAACTAGGTTTAGAAAGACTACCAAAAAAGAAAGACTATTAAAATATTGGAAAGGGGTTCTAAATCATTTAGAGCCTTCCTAAATTTTTAGTAATCTTTCCCAATAAAGCTTAAGGCTGTGGTATTTTTGGAATCTAAAAATATGGCGGCAATTTTGTAAAAAAAAACATAAAATATGGTATTCTTGAGAATTTCATTTAGTCTTAGTTTTTTTATTTAGTTAGAAATAAGTTAGATATAAGAGGTGAAACCGAACAGATGAAATAAGTACCAAAATAAAAATAAAAATAACTTCACAAAATTTAAAATAATTATTTTACAAAGAATAAATTGCTTCTAGTTAGAATTTGACACATGTTTTTCCTGAAATCAAAGTTTGATGTAAGAGATAATATTATTTAATATTTATACTAAAACAATAGTACTGTTTTTAGTTATTTTCTGAAATTCCGCATTGTATTTTATTTCAATAAAAATACACTAAATATTACCACTTAACAAAGGGATGTATATTGATTTTTGAAAAATATGGTTATGCAGAAGATTCATCTATTGTGGGGCGAAAGTGATAAGATTTTTGATCTTGAAATAGCCAAGAACATGAAAGAGTAAGTTTCAATACAGTAATTACTTTTTATTAAAACTATTACGTAATATTTTTTAAATATATTCTCATTTCAATTATGTTTTGCAGACAACTAGGCGAGAATGCAACAATGGACAGTATTAAAAAGGCAGGTCACTTGGCACATTTAGAGAGACCTTGTGTCTATAATAGACGTCTCAAAAAGTTTCTTACTTCAGTTTACTCCGAAAACTAAATTCAATTACGCATATATGATCCTCGACATCAACACCAAATAAACTCATCTGTCTTAATTTTATGTGTTTTTATCCTTCCTATTTTATAAATAATGTAACCTGATATATTTATTGAATCAGTATTCGGTTCATTTAATCATATTTGTTTCTATGATTTTGCATATTGTGTCACTATGCAGACGTTTTTGATTTTTCTATGAATAAAGAGAGTGAGAGGATCTTTTATCAATTGGGCCCAATTTCAGTGACGGCCTCATGAGTTACGGGTCGGAGTAGTAATTTTTTTTTTCCTATGGTCCTATCGGATTTCTTCAGTTGCATTAGTTATGCAGCAAATTATATAAAAACGAAATTTGAATAAACCTAATTACCTTCATTGATTAACCTGCAAGTACCAATAATAATATAACCAGATAAATACAAAAGTTGGATTGGGAACGAACAAAAACCAGATGATTACACTTGGTTAGAAGTAATTAAGACTCGGTCAAAGAGTGCAATATAACAGATGAGGTAATTTAAATGAAGCACACAACATCTATTGGCTAGGTTTAGTTAAATCAATGCTTCATATGACATAAGTACATAAATAAATATGCTGAGCCAACAAAGAAAGGTAGAGGATACATAAAACATTAATTGTATTTAAATAAACATAATTATAAACAGATTATAATAGTTTAATAATATAGTCTAGGAACATTATAGTATTTCCCCTTATCTAATTACTCGGAAATTGCTCCATAACAAGTTGTCATTGCCGACAAGTTGAATAAGAAAGAAATGGTTAGAAAGAGATTCTAACCAAATAACATTAACAATTCAAATTAATACAGAAAATATTCTGCTGTCAGATTTCTTCCAACTGTTAATCTTGATGCATTACCCCTGGTCATCTGTTTCTTTTATTTATGTTTTTAACGTCAATTATTTTTTTGACTATATTAAAATTTTTTTTCTATATTCTATTTTATTATTATTAATTTAATTATTATTATATTCTTCTTAATGTTTATAAATAACGAATATGAAGGACGTATCTATATGGATGATTTAATCCGTAATTCACAAAACCATATAATGAGAACAACTTAAGTTACAGTTCGTTATAACTTTTAAAAATCTCAAAATCATAATCTACAAAACGTTTGGACATTTCAAACTAAAACAACTTAAGTTACAGTACGTTATTACTTATCGCATGTATTAGTTTTTTCAGTTAAATATAATTCTAACTAAAATAATTTGGGTTTAAGACTTTTAAGTCCATAATCTCTTCGATCAGAATATGTAGTGTAGGAATTTGTACTAATTAATGTCATTTATATTATATATAACTACATGGATTCAAACCCACATAATTCATGTGGTTGACAAGTTTATAATCTCGATCAACTGAGGATCATAACATGTTACTTTTTTTCTTTTAATATTAAAGTTATTAATAAAAAAAAAATGGTTATTTACAAAAAAATAAAATAATTTAAACAAAAGAATGAAATAAATGGATTGTTGCAATTTGGTAATCCAAATGAAACACAAGCTATGGCCTCCTTTTTGATTGAAACCATACCGTAATCTTGGAGAGTCATGGTATGAAAGTGAGATTACACGATTTCGAACTGTTTTTTTTTTTCAATCTGGCGAATGAATTGTGACACTGGTCATTGGACATGATTATGCAATCTTTCATTTTTTTTTTCTCTCCAAAGGAAATAAAATAGTTATTTGAAAAACTAAGATTAACAGAATGAAGATAAACTTGTCAAACAGGCTTGCGGTGAGGTGCTGGAGAGTCTCCCAATCAGAATTGGCGTATATTCTTAACAAATCATCACTAATATCAAACCAAACTGTAAATGAATAAAGACAAGAGAAAAAAAAGATGAGACATTGTCTCTTCAGGCTACAACCTAGAAGACAAGTTTGAATAATTTCCAAATATCTCATTAGGGCGCCTGTGGATAGTCGATCCTTCACTACCAACCATACTATAAATGAGAATTGTGATATTCTTTGTGAAAACCATACTAGATTGTTCCACTGCTGCTTGTCGTTGGTTTTCACTGCAGAAAAGCAAGAATTGTAACTATATGTATCATTTGTCCCAAACACCACATCTTAGCATACTTAAAGAACATGCGGAAGCATTTACCAGATAAGTGAAATTAGTGAGTGAAACTGAGGTCTCTTGACACCAAGAGGTTAATACATTGCTTCTACAACCGTCTCACATGAAACCATTTATCTATCCTGAGATTTCATCTTAACAAAATCTAAAGCATAACTACGGAGTTTCATCAACAACTTTTTCCAGATCCAAAACTAGTTTATTGAAGAGTCTTTAGCTTTCCAAATAAGTCTTTATTAATATTTTTTCTTCTGTATACTAGTTGATTTACCGTAATTGTGGGATTAAATATAATTGGTTTATTTGAACAAACCAAAAACATCTATAAATACTTGCAATGTCTTACATTTTTATGCTTCAATCATTTATGTACCTAAATTTCTTTCACTTCTCTATCTATAAACTAAATACCATTTCTACTGAGTTATGACTATCTAGCAGGATTATTAACTTCGTCGACTAAGAAAGAAAATCCTTCCAAGATGAATCTTTACACATAATATAAATACATGATTTTGGAAATTAAGCATATGACATTGTGCTGTCAATGCGAATGTTGTGATATTAAATTAAAAATCTAGATTCTCTAGTTTTGTATTCAACATAGATTCTTCGGAAATATCCCTTCCATCATTTTTTATTTATTTGCAGGACCTTATTCTTTAATCAATTTATGATTTAGTTCTTATTTTATGAACCAATTTAGATTATTAATCCAGTTTAAATTTCACTGCACCATAATGATACTACCCAATAATATGCCTGAAAATATATACATTATAATATATCATCCAATAATATGCCGTATATTTTTTGTCACAAAGTATTAGTATATTGTCAACAAAAAATTGAGTTAGATTTCCCCGAACGTGTGGCCGCGAGGAAGAGCATATGGGATGGGACATGTCGCACATGAACGTTTCATATAGTTACATGTATCTAGACTGACATTTCAATTAATTATAATCGTTCCACTAAATTAATACTATAATAATCCCATATCGTAATCATTTATCCAGCAATACGATCTTTCTTTTGTTTCTCCGTCATGGTCTAGTGATCTTTTGGCTCCATTTTCAAGAAATCAACCTTGACTAAAAACATTTTTTGTTCAAGAATAAGATCTTACTATTTAAAATTAGATAACTACATATTTGATATTTTAAAACTATACGAAATGTAAAATGTTTTCTAAGCCGTATAGAATATTTGTTTATCTCTTTTACACATACATGATATTTTTTTTTGTTGAACATATTCATGATATAATCTAAAAGTTAATGGTGGCATAAGAAAATAATGGTGAATTGATAGATTATTAGAAGATATACATTTGTGTAATTTACTTAGACTAGTGATCTATAAATGAACCCTTGTTACAAAAAAAATGAAATATGATTGATGTTTTCATCGCTATCATGTATACTGAATTTTTAATAATATATATATATATATATTTATATATATATATATGTGGAAATGAAAAAGGAATGGACAAACACAAAACTAGAAAAATGAAAGGACAAAACACACTAAATATTCAATATCGCATAGTCATTACTAAGAATGGAACACAAAAGTGAAAAGTAATAACAATTATATGCTAAAGAAATAAAAATATATATGTAGATTCGAACAGAGTTACCTTCAGCGGCAGGATCAACAACGCAATTTCTCAGCCGTTCGATCCACTAAGGAATGGCAATTTTCTTGTGGAAGTCCCTGGATCCAAAGGTCAGGAGTTTAAAAACCTATACACCAAATCTAGGATTTGATTTAAAATGTTTTTTTCAGATTTATAAATATAAAATTTATCATAAATTCTAAAATACTAAACAAAAAACCGTTTGTTATGATTTTGAATGCTGCCAAAAGCCTTGTCTATAGTTGATTCATAGATGTATACATATAAAACCATTTATTGTAAATTCGTATATTGTGGAAAGAGTTGCATTGTTTGAAAAGTTGTTCATTGTTATCATAATCGCAAATAGTTGAATTTGATCGATCATGATAAAATTATACTGTAACAAAGTAAACTTATTACGATAATGATATAAACACAATTTTATATGTAATCAGTTGATAACTAATACAAAATTTAAGAACATAAGATAACATATAATAATGTCAAAGATAAAACAAGGAAATGATTTCAGATTTCTACTTAGAATTCTCAAATATATTGAGTAAATACATAACAATTATATCTAAGAATAACAAATCATACTATTTTATCTTCAAAATTGAGAAGTATTTAAAATTTTAATTACAATTTGAGAATTGTTTATCTATACAGAAAGAAAGAGATGACTTTGGGAATTTTTTTTCCATAAAACTAGAAAATAAAAAATAAAACAAATGTGAAAAATAAATTTTATTTTTGTGTTGGAGACTATAAAAAATATTTTGCTCCTTTATTATATTTTGCACGATTTTATATTTGATATTTGTTTATTCTTTATTTCTCTTATTCACATTTTGTCTTGATGTTATTTTTTAAACACTTGAGTTATTGAAAGTAAGACGAATACAAAAAATTATACAAGAGCCGGAAACAGAGCTAAGAGCTTTGACATGGGAAACAAAATCAAAAGGGTAAACCAAAACCTTTCACAAAGACTAAAAACCGATTTTACAATACATTCTACCACTAAAATTAGAAAAATTGATTCAAACTCTCGTTACCACTAAAAAAGGACAGGAGAAACAGCAGATAATATACTACAATATTTACAAGTTGCAGCCAAAGGAAACTATAATTTAAGATGATAGGAAAGCAAGGCAAAGAAAACCACAAAAACTGAACTAAATACAACGATTAAGCAAGAATTTAAGGAACCGCGAAAGAGAATATAATTCCTATCCACTTAATTTTCATTTTAAAGAATTTAAATCTAGCACTTGTTGTGATATTATTGAGTTCTTTATTGTTTAAGCTATTTTAATATTTCTTTTGTTTGTTTTAGAAAAAAAAAAGGCTACAGAAAAAGTTATTAATATATAATGCATATTATGCTCATGTCATATGTCATGTGGAACATCATTCGTCCTCTTTTTTTCTTTTGCGTTTTGATTTTAAAATATATTGCTTCTCACTTTTCTAGATATTCGTCACTTCCAAGTCTTTTTCTGTGTCTCTCAGTGTAGCAACGTTTCTGAACCCTAGGAGTTGCATTCTGAGACACGAAACCGGCAAAACAATGTGTTTACTGTTTTTCATATATTATACACTCCAAATTCTTTTTTTTCCCACCAAGCAAATGAAAAAGAAGGAATTTTGTATGTGTTGATTTTGAGAAAAAAGTAGAATATATATATCACTTCACCCAAGTGAGGAGGGAAATATAGTACGTAAAAAAAGCATTTTCCTCTTTTCATATATATATATATATATATATATATAAACACATGTTAAGATTTATGCCAATTTTGTTTGGTGCGAATATTTTCTTTATCGTATTTTCTCTAAGTTACTCATTTTTAATCAATCATAGCCAACTTGTTTTGTCCTTATAACTTCAAAACGCTTTTAAAGTTCTTACTGCATTGGAAATTTCTCTGACATATTATACTTTTTATTGGTATAATGTATACCACTTCTTTAACTAATCAGTGAATTGGTAAAAAGATAATTTGTATTGTTGTAATGTATACTACCTTCTAACTATCATTTTTTTTCAGAAACATATTACCAAAAACTAGCATTCAGTTATGTCTCTAATTCGTCCCTTATGATTTGCCTAACGATTCTAATTATTTTTGTTATTAGGTTAGAGACAAACATATATTTTCTTATACAAATACTAGCAATTTTTGTGTTATTTTTATTGTTATTATCGACATATGTTTGATCGATAACCATTTTGAAACTAGCCTATATATTAAAATCATAATATTTAGTTGGATTTCCAAACCATTATGTTAAACTTATGAAATATTTTGAAAAAAAATTAAAAGTTAATACAAAAAATGAACTAAAACTATCTGAAAAATCCATTTAAAATCTTAAATTAAAATTTTGAAAATAAATATTGGGGTTTAGTCGTAGTTCAATTTAATATTTGTATTAACTTTTAATTATTTTATAGAAAACTATAAGAATTAATCTTTTTATATAAAAATATTCAGATTTAGCACTAAAATAAAATATTCAAGTAACTAGCATTTTTTTATAAATTTATCCTAGTAATTTTAATATATATTTTAATATTGTGAAATACTTGATTCAAATTGCAAACATGTGATAAAATTCAGAGATAACTATCATTGTGTCATATGATTTTCACGAGTAACTAGCATTTTTATCTTATGTTTTTACTTTGTACCCTTTCATTTATTTGTTAATAGTATTTACATAAATAAACTAAGATAATCAATTATTTTTATTTATGATTTTTTTTTTTTATGAAAACGCTTACATATACAAAAAATGTTATTTTATTAACATCAAATATAGAAACAGTACCGGTACTAGAAGATTACTTTTTGGTGAAAAAGCAAAATCAACCAAAAAATTATTTTGTTAATATATTTTTACTAAATGTTAATTTACAAAACTATTGGAAGAAATGCCCCTTTCGTATAATTATCAATATATGATACACATACATGTATTTATATATTGGAGCGAATTGGACTTCCACGATTTAATTTTATTATTAATAATTTGCTTACTTTTAGTGAATAATAAATGATATCATTTATTTTATTAGGTAAACTTACAATTATTTGGATACTTCAGATTAGTTTGAATTGAATAACAAACCAAATAAGATATTACTAAAAACAGAGTTATCATCTTTTCAACAATTACATGAGTGTTTTCAAATGTTTAGCATTAATCATATTCCTAGATTTTGTAATGGATATGCCAATTCTCTTATAAAAAAGATTAGAATATGAGGTATATTATTTTTCTATGTAACTTAGATGAAGTCAGATACAATTGTTTTTCGGAACAATTTTTCTATGATCAAAATTTGATTTAGTATAATAAATAATCGATAAAAATGTTCACAAGGCATACCATCTCTTATTTCAGTTCTTTTTTTTTCTTCCAACGAGACGTCTCTTATTTCGATTCATAAATGGACATTATGGATGCAATATTTGGCCAACACGGATCATACTAACCTACTTATATAGCTTGTTTTACCATAAGTCACTAATCGCATCAACTATAATAATCGTTTAACTTACAAATATTCGAAATAATAAACACAAGATACTATCAGTATTGCGACCAATGTGCAGACACTGTATGATAGAGAAACAACGTGGCACTATCTGCTGCAAGTCCACATCTCTCTCCATCTCTTGTTTGGTAGTGGACTGTGTTATTATTGGCACAGACCAAACCCACTTCCTTGCTTGATTAGATTCTTTTTTTTTTCTCTTGGAAATTGATGGGCAATAGGAAACACAATTTCAAATTCTCTCTCTCTCTCTCTCTGCTTGTCCTTAGAAAAGAACCAATACCAATAGTGTCTTGTGAGCCTCTTTCCCTCTCCTCTTTTCCCTCTCTCCCCATTAGTAAAGACCTACACTTTATCTTCTTTTCTTGCTGGGTTTAATCGCTTCTTAAATGGGGTTAAATCAATTTTCCCTTTAGTTTAATTGCTTATAGACTTGAGATTAGTCTAGTAGGTTTTGGTGGGCTATCACAAAGAGAAGAAAAAAGAAAATAAAGATGAAGAAGTCAAAGTCAAAGATTTAAAAGGTTTGAACTTTGAACGAGATATTTATCATCATCTTCATGCTCTATGGCTTATGATTAGCTTATGAGAAGCTAAAGCTATGATTATTTCTTTAATCAAGTAGCTAGGGCTTTTGGGAGAGAGAGAGAGAGAGATTAGAAAAAGTTAAAATCTTTGTTTAAGAAAAAGTTAAAACAAGATTAGGGTTTCATTTCAGAAGCTCAAGATCAAGTAGATGGAGGTTAGAGAGAAGAAAGATGATAAAATGGAGATGGAAATACGAAAATCATCTGCGAACCATCAAATCCTAGATCATCGTCTTCCTCCGTACACTTACTCCCAAACCACCGACAAAGAGAAACCCACCACCAAAAGAAACGGGTCGAATCCGGATACGGATCCGAATCCGGATCTTGATACCTACCCAATTTCTATAGCTCCAGCTCCAAGGTCATACGCTCGGCCTCAAACTACTACTCCGACAAGGAGTGTGACATATAGAGAATGCCAACGTAACCACGCGGCGAGCTCCGGCGGACATGTGGTCGACGGTTGCGGCGAGTTTATGTCATCCGGTGAAGAAGGCACGGCGGAGTCACTTCTTTGCGCCGCATGTGATTGTCACCGGAGCTTCCACAGAAGAGAAGTCGACGGCATGTTCGTAGTCAAATTCAATAGCTTTGGTCATTCACAGAGACCGCTCGTTAACCGCCACGTATCTCCGATCATGATGAGCTTTGGCGGCGGAGGAGGTAGAGATCCGGCGGAGTCATCGACGGAGGATCTCAACAGGTTTCATCAATCTTTAAGTGGTAATGGAGTGGATCAGTTGCAGTACCATCCGAAGAAGCGGTTTAGGACAAAGTTTAATCAAGAACAGAAGGAGAAAATGTTGGAGTTTGCTGAGAAGATTGGTTGGAGAATGAGTAAGCCAGAAGACGAAGAAGTGAATCGGTTTTGTCGTGAGATAAATGTGAAAAGACAAGTTTTTAAAGTTTGGATGCACAACAATAAGCAAGCAGCCAAGAAGAAAGAAATGTAAGAGACTTTATATATGTAATCTTTGTTCAACACTCCTGTTTACTATAAGACTTTTGTGTTGACATTTTGAAAAGCAAAATTTGATTAGACTCAGAATTATATAGGAAGTTGATTTTAGAGCTCAGCATAACGTTCTCTGATTTCCTCCGCAACATGAGAAGCCTTTTCTTTTGCGGATTCATATGCGTATTTTGATGATTCCTTGACCTTGTCCATGGTTTCATCGAATCCTTTGGACGCTCCATCTTTGGCTTTGTGTGATTTGTCTTTCATATACTCAACTGATCCGTCCATTGCTTCTGTTGCTTTGTCTCTACCATACTTCATTGCACGTTCACCTTTATCAGCTGCCATGTCTTTGGCACTCTTTGACCTCTCTTTGGCTCCTTCATAGGCTTCACTGCTCTTCTCAGACGCCATACTGATCACATCGCCGGTCTTGTCATACCCGTAACCCGCCTCGTCATACGCAAAGTCTTTTGCATTTTGAGCCTTTTCGTGAGCTATGTCCTTCGCATTGCTTGCTTTCTGGTAAGCAAAGTCTTTGGCCTCACCGGCTTTCTCATAGCCAAAATCCTTTGCTTTCTCCGCACTGCCATAAGCAGATCCCACCTTCTCATAGGTCATGTCCTTCACATTGCCTGCCTTCTCATAAGCCATGTCCTTGGCATTTCCCGCTTTCTCATATGCCATGTCCTTCGCATTGCCGCCCTTATCATAGGCCATGTCTTTTGCAATACCTGCCTTATCATAGGCCACGTCTTTTGCATCACCAGCCTTATCATAGGCAAAATCCTTCGCGTGTCCAGCCTTCTCATAAGCCATGTCCTTTGCATTGCCTGCTTTATCAAAAGCAAAATCCTTCGCGTGCCCAGCCTTCTCGTACGCCATGTCCTTCGCATTGCCTGCCTTATCATAGGCCATGTCTTTTGCAATACCTGACTTATCATAGGCCACGTCTTTTGCATCACCAGCCCTATCATAAGCAAAATCCTTCGCGTGTCCAGCCTTCTCGTAAGCCATGTCCTTTGCATTGCCTGCTATATCATAAGCAAAATCCTTCGCATGTCCAGCCTTCTCGTACGCCATGTCCTTCGCATTGCCTGCCTTATCATAGGCGAAATCCTTAGCGTAGCCCGCCTTATCATAGGCCATGTCCTTCGCATTGCCCGCCTTGTCATAGGAAAAATCCTTTACATTGCCCGCCTTGTCGTAGGCCATGTCTTTTGCATTGCCTGCCTTTTCATAGGCCATGTCCTTAGCATCACCAGCCTTCTCATAGGCAAAATCCTTTGCGTATTGGGCCTTGTTCCCCGCAAAATCCTTAGTGTGACCTGCATTGTCATAAGCCGAGTCCTTGACGTATTGCGCCGTGTTGTAAGCGTAGTTTTTTGCGCGTTGGGCGGCATTTTCTGGTTCCTTTTTCTTACTAAACAAAAAGTAAAACGCGTTACCTCTCAATTCATATACTTATTAAGGCCAAATACGTGCTCATTCTCCAATGTAGTGACCAAATCTAAACATGATACTTTACCAATTTCACATGACAAAATGAGATAACATGGAGAATTTCTAGTGAGAATATCAACGTAATGGGATGAGTGGGTGGGTACGTACACGACTGATTGGGCCAGAAGTGGGTTTCACAAATTACTTACGTGGTGATTTTGTCGGAGACCCAACCAGCCCATGAAGCGGTCTTGTCTTTAGCGTCTTGAGCAGTCTCCGTCGCCATTTTCTTCGCCGTTTCGGCGGCGTTTCTCGCGTCGTTAGCCGTCGTCCCCTTCTGCCACGTCAGCACCACCACTACCACCAGAAGTGCCAAAGCCGTTTTTCTGTCCATCATCTCTTTAACCAGTGATTAGGGATCAAACTTTCTTCAAATTTGCTTTGAAACTTTTGTTTTTTTGTTTTTCACTTTTTAATGTTTTGTTCTAGTTCCAATGCCCTCGGAAGTTATCAATTTATAGAGAGAAGTTTGTAAAGCAAAGACCAGAGGTCTTTTTGAGAAGCAGTTACTGTTCACCACGTGGTTGAAAGAGGTTACGTGGCGACCAAGGTTGCGGTTTTGTTGTGGAGCTGTCTCTGCATAGTCGCCACGTGTCTTACATGACATGGCTGGCCGCGTTCCCCTCGCAGACCAGAATTAAGGGTGTTAAATGCTTTCCAAAGCGGTTTGTATAACCGGCTCGATCTAAACTAAAATTTTAAAATCTGACCCAATTCTTACTAAACCAAAACTAAACCGGTCTCTCAACAGTGTCGCGATTTCAAATATATATATATTTTTTTATTAAAATCAAAACTATGGTTAAGAAACAAACCATACAGAAACAGTGACTACCCGCTACTGAAACGATTGGCCACCTTCAGTCGCAAGTCTGGCTCTCTGGTGGTGTTCTTGGATTTTATAATCCACAATCTCTTCAAAAAGTTGTGAATCCAAAACGCAATCTGGTCGTCCGTACACCGCAGCTTGAATACCAGCGACAAGCTTAGCGATCTCACGACCAGAGAATCCTTCTGTCTTTTTAGCAGCCTCTCTGATCACTTGGTCTGTTAGGTCTCCTTCAACGGTTATCTTCTGTGACTGCTTCTTGAACAAATGACTCCATTTCGTGTTCGTATCTTTGTCTTCACCAGTTAGGTACTTGTTGAGATAGAGTTTAATGAGCTTGAAGCGTTCATCTTCACCAGGAAGCGGAAACTCAATAACTTCGTCGATCCTGTCAGTGACTGCACTGTCGAGATCCCCGGGTCTGTTTGTGGCCAGGACCAGAACTATGTCCCGTGACTGATCACCCGTTCGAAAGAGCAATGCGTTCAGAGCACTGCGCTGAGCCTCGCTCATATACGTGCTGTTACGTCTGCAATAAACGATCAAGAATTTGATAACTATTAGACACAACTCTGGACGCATTGTAGAAATAACAATCCACGGCGAACAAATTATATTTGGTAAGGGACTAATTGATCGATAGTCCATCGATCCTGCTCGAGTATACTACATTCTGCCATTCTGTTGGTATGAAATCTCAATCCGTTGGTTCAAACTATATTCTGTCTTATATGGTTTTATAAAGAATAAGCACTAGAATATTGAAAGGCTTCAAAAAGAGGTGAGAGCATCTTACTCGCATAGGAAAGCATCAGCTTCATCGATGAAAAGCAGTAAGCCTTTGTTTGATTTCTTAGCCCAATCAAATATCTCATGGATTTTTGTAACAGCCTGTGCACCCAGCGGAGAAACATCTCCTCCAGTCATCATAGCATAATCAAGACCCTGCAGCACAATATAACCAAACAGGTGTTATAAGGTGAGGCTCAAGTTTGCAATTGTATAAAGAAAACAAGAAAATAGACAAAGGATGAGGAAACAAATAGCTCACCGACTTCCGAGCAATCTCTCTCGCCACCATAGTTTTACCGGTACCAGGAGGACCATAAAACATCATGTTGCGGAATGGAGCTTGATGCGACTTAGTATTTGCTGTGGCTCTAGCAAGATGCTCAATTCTCTTCTTTAGAGAAGGATGGAGAACTACATTATCAAGGGGATTTTCTCCTTTTGCAGATGCAGCTTTACCAAACTTAGAGATTTTGTTCTTATACTGAGACACTGAGCCTGCCCACGGAAATGTACCCATGGAGGATTCTCGGATAAGCGATGGCTGTCCAAGTATCCGGTTAATATAACCCCATGTAACCCTAGCACCCTCTCTGTATTCATAAAAGAACCATGTAAGAAAACTACAATATGCTTCTTAAATCACAGCTATATAATGTTTCTCAAAATGACCAACAAAATATGTAGTTAGGAGATGCATACCGCGTTGTGTAAACCCCGGCGGCTAATGCTGTAGCTCCTCCAACAGTCATAATCAGCTTATTACGGTCAGTTAATAGGGCCTTGACTCCTCCTGTCAAGTTCAATATACAAGCAAACGATTATGAGGACAGAGGTTTCAAAAAAAGCAACGTTGTTATCTTCTAAAATATTACTCAGAACGTTACTTATTTCAGAACAATATAGGGAACCAGAAAATAGAGGGCAAACTAGAACAAAATGAAAAATCTAAGCATAACAAGAAGTGGATATATCTCAAAAACAATGCTTATAAGTTCCATACCTTCAATGTGACTGAAGGTCGTGTTGATTGCTGCAAGCCATTTCTCCCTTTCACCATTTATCCTATCCAGGAGCATTCTTCGATTCTGCTCCTCAGTAAGTTTGGCTTCGTGAGCTCGGCCTTCAGCTTCAGCCATGGCTTTGACACGAATTGTTTCTCGCTCAAGTTCAGCTTTCTCTTTCTCAGTCTGGCGCTGCTGTGCTTGAATCTGCTCTTCCGTGGCGATTCTTGCTTTCTCTTTCCGGATAGAAGACTCTTCTTGCATCTTAACCAACTCAACATTATGCCGTCTCTGAGCTTCATGATCTGTCTGCAAAAGTTCCAAGTCAAAGACTTCTCAGTAAAGTATGATCTTTAAACTGTTAAACATAGGTTCACTGTTTTCTTTCTTACCTGCAGTCGCTTCCTCGCCAACTCATCTTCATATCGAAGATTTTGAGCTTTTGCTTGTGCCTGCTGCTGCAGTAGATTTCTTTGATCCTCAGCCAATTTCCGCTGTCTTTCCTGCCCATTCAAATCCCCTAAAACAATCATATTTGTCGCCTTCCAAATTTGATTTTTTATATCATTGTAAGAAATTTAGATACTGCAACCAATGTGCAGCAGAACTTCAAAGCAGGGAACAAAGATACAGAAAAGACAGAGGATTCCAACATCCTAGATGAAACTTAGAGATCGTAAACTGAAAGAATATTCATGAGCAGAGAGAACGAACACAATGAAATCAGATAAAGTGTTCCATTAACGTCAGCTAAACCTACATGTTCAGATTTTCAGTAAAAACAGCGGAAGGAGGAGCAAGTTACTTACGATGTCCTTGTGTGCTTGAACAGCTTCATTATGCGATTTATCCGCCGCTAGTTCAGCCAGCCGAGATTTCTCCTGCTTTCTCATAAGATCAAACACCTGGTGAACACAAGACAATTAAGCAAACGTCCCAACACAGCAGAAGAACGACTCATGTCGAGCAAACAATATCCTCTAGAAGACAACAGAACTTAAGTCATCTGAGAATTTCTTATGTAGGTTTCTAACTCAATGGTGGAGAGTCATCACCTGTTTGGAATGAGGAGAGTTGTTGATTTCTCGAAGAGCTTTAGCGCCTCTTTCCAAGGACTCAGGATCGAAACCAGATCCTTTAGAATCATCAGGCTCCGGTTTGGTCTCCGATTTAAAATCCGATGAAGACTGATCGGTTGGAGATTCCGACGGCGTTGAAGAAGAGTAGAAGGGAAAGCGAAATCGCGAGTCAGCGTAAACTCGGTTCTGAGACATGGACATCGAAGTGAAAGCAGCAGCAATCGCCGCCGCAGAACATAATCTAGAAGCAGCCATTGTATTCGACCCCCAAAATCTAATCAAGAAATGGTGCTAAGAGGCTCGTGAAAATGGGGGTCGCACGTCGGAGAAGTTAAGAGTAACAACTTCGATTCTGGTTTAGCGCCGGTGAGACGAGCATAAACCCCACGGTGGCTAGGGTTTAAATGGTAAATTTAAAGAATTTATGAGTCTTTTTATGATTTATTAGTCGTGTGACAAACCAGTTGCACATTTCTTTCTCCCTCCTAGCTAGAAAGTAATCGAATCTACGATGGGCCCAGATGTAAACAATTTGGGCCCATGTATGAGCCCGTGTTTAAACTCAGTTGTCAACCTAGGTCCTTCTCTCAGAGAAGGTGATCGAATTAGACTACAACTTCACTCAATTCAAACCTAAAAGTATAGAAGTAGACGGTCTAGGCTTGTGTTCACTTGTGCAGTCTACATTGTTGTTATAAAAACTAAATCTTATTTATTTCAAATTATTGACCAATCATATAAAAAAAAACTATTCTCCCTTCACATGGAATAACGTTCAAATACCAAAATATTGTTCTTCTACTCTTTAATTTTACATCGATCATGTCTTTGCTTGGTTTCAGTGTGAATATTCTGTTTATTGACCTCATATTCGATTATAAGAAGTTTGATTTAGGTGAGTGGGAAAAGAACTCTTTGCGTGTTCTCTATCAGACTTTGATTTATACAAGTTTGATCTTCTGATTCGCATGCTTAATGGATAGTAGTTAGAAGTGAGAGTTTGATCCGAGTCTATTACTATATGAACTCAAATTTAATTGGATAAGCTTAGGATGGAACTGAGAGATTATTACATAGTTGGGAACCAAACATAAATAAATAAAAGCCAATAGAATACAAGCAATATCATCTTAAAATGTCTTCTTCTGGATTTAAGGCATGTAGTTATTTTTTTTTTTAAATAGGGAATCTCAATGGCTTCAATTAGTGTTACGGTACCTAGGTTGTGGATAGCGTCCTGACTCAATGTCATTGACATCTCTAATGAGCAATTCGTAGTGTCTTTTTACTTCTTCAACTGATTTGCCACCAACTGCTCTTGCAACGTTTTGCCAACGGTCAGGAGTATCCTTGTCGTAAGTAGCCAAAGCCATTTCGAATTGCTTGTCTTGTTTAGCTGTCCATGACGAGTTAGAGCTCCGGGAAGTGCTCATTGAGTTGGAAGCCATTAGTGTGAAAATGTGCAAGTGTAGAATAACAAAAGAGGAAACTTGAGAAGTTGATTTGAGTTTAGCTAAAGAGAGTGTGAAGCTCCTTATATGTAGGAGTAAAAAAGGCATTTAAGCCAGTTGGAGGAATATATCTTTGGAAAGAAGAGATTTTTAGAGTGATCCAATATTCTTTCAGTGATGGGACAATTGTATTTGAAAGAAGCTGCCTTGATGATGATCATCATTAGAGTATAGTCCCTTAAAAGGTTTAATAGTTAGTGGAACTGAGAGATTCTTTGACCATTTGTTATATAAAATTAGGATGCTTCCTTTCTTGATAGTATCCGTACAGTAAACCAAAAATACTATTTGGACCCTCCCTTACCTCTTTCAGCATTTTGGATCTTATCATCATTATGAGCACTAGAGTCGAATTAAAACCCTATCGTATCAGATACTACTCAAAAGCATGTGATTGTTAAGCTTGTGTTTAATATTTCTTGCAATTTCCTATCTATTAGAGTTCCTCTTTGCAGCTATTGGATTAATGATATTATATGTCTTTTCGCTGATTTAGCTTTGTGGAAGCTTTTATTTATTTCCCTTACATCGCAAGGACTGTGACAAGAAGCGAATATTGCCATTATTGGTCTCAAGCTTCTTGAGCAACTTCAGGTAATCTTACATTTACTGGTTTATATTGAGCATCTGTAGAAAAAAGAAACATCTTTTCGTGAATATATATATTAAACACTATTTATGTCCGATGCTTTAGCTAATCGGTGTAGGTGTACGTCAGAACATGATTCCAATAATTAGACAATAAGACAAATCTCAGACGACACATATAGTACTAAGATTTTGTACTTTGGCATAATCAGAGATTTTAACCCTCTCAAACCGTGGGTGCCACGGAATAACATTCTTTGACAATGATAGGTCCTCTTATTAAAGCAAAAGGACAAAAAAAAATCAAGATGATTTCTCATCAAGGAAACCAAATTTGATTTAAGTTTTTTTTGTGCAGCCTCTTCTAAGCTAGTTCTTCTTACGTTAGCTCTTTGATCTTATTGGGGTTTTGTTCTTGAACAAACTTAATCGAAATGAGAAATGGAAAAGCAACACATTTTTAGGAATATTCAGGTGTTCCTGTCTTCTTTTTTCCTCCTTTGAACATGGTTAGAGAATCGGACAAATTCCAAATCTTGGGATCTTATCTTTGATAGATCTTCTGCGCCTCTCCTACGCTTGTTGTGTTCCTTTGTTTTAAACATTGTTCAATCCTCAGGTTCTTCAGCTACTGAGAAGTTATTGTCTAGATTCTAGAAACAAATTTGTGTTTATGACTAATTAAACCTACCCAAACAAAGGGTAATTTTTTTTTTGAATTCGAATACATTAATATTTACAATCTACCTATAAATTTACGTTGTATCAAGGACAGAACCGATTTCTTATATAATTTGATTCAGATTTATTTTGATGAAAGAAAACAAGGTATGTTTAAAGTATAGAGTAGCAATCTTTTATTCAATAGGTATGACCGTGTTTAGCATTTGTAAGTGGATATTCCAAAATAATTTCAATTAGAAAAAAAAAATCTTAAGAAAATTTTAAATATGTCTATAAATAGAGGCTTATAAATCTATGTACATTATAAAAATTACTATACACTAAATATATTTTTAGTATACTAATTGAAAAGAGGGTACACATAACATGATATGGTTCTATAATCCGTAAACATCTCAAAAATAGAAGATAGGAAACTAGAGTTAAAAGATTTAAACAAAAATCATCTAATTCTACTTCATTTGAGTTCTTAAAAAAATAATACTTTCTATCAAATCTATATTTGCTCACAAAATTCATATTTTATTACAATTTTATTGTATTTTGTATCAAGATATATTTGTAAAATATTTTATAGTTTATGATAATCATGTTGTATATAACACAAAAAAAAACATTTCTAAATCCAACAATAGTCACATTATATATGCGATTGCAATTTGTATTCAATTGATATCAATTTCAATAACATAAGAAATGAAATTGCAGTTAAACAAAGAAAATTAAATTACATTTCATATGAAAAGCAAAAGACTTTTATGTTCATTATAAAAAATATATTAGGTCCATTTATACTCTAACTTAGGCACTGCTTTACCATGTGTGAAGTAAATCCCATCTTCTCTAGCATGCCCAATAGTTTGTTCTTAGGAATGAATTTACCACGAAAGCTAAAATCATCGGTTTCTCCTGGTTAAAAAAAAAAGGTGCCTATCTGTTCATTACTGAATTTACAGAAAATTTGGACCAAGAGAGTTTTTAAAATATATGTGGTTTTTTGCCCATAGTTTTGCGTTACCCAACCCAACACATAATGCCATGATAAACAAACAGCACGAGAGATGATTCATCATTTTAATTGATCGATCGATGTTTTTTTTGTTAGGGAGGATATGTATTTAAAATAATAAGATATGCCAATTTATATAATGGTGCCTTTATTTATCAATAAATGTGTTATGTGAAAATTAAATAACCCTTATAAGATGTATTCTAAATTTGGAGAATAATGATGAATTGGTAGTGATCAAAGTGACTCTTGGTTCATCATTCGTATTCTATTTTTTTAATAATTAGATTTTTCCACTAAAAATTGTAAGAAATTATTACAAAATATCACCTTATTATTAATTTTAATAAATTTTCGTGCTTTTTTCTTGAAATTGCTTTGTTATTACCAATAAAAAAATGCTTTATTGTTATCAATAAAAAATTTTAAAAGCTTAATTATTGACCAAATAAATGTTTTGAAATCTTATTTTTACTATAAAAAGACAAAAAGAGTTATGTTTGTGAACTGCTTAAAGACAATCATAGAATCAAATGTGATGGCTCTCCTATTCTCTTTAGGATCCGATCATTAAATATAATGGTGTATCTTTAACAAGTGAAATGGTTATGCTATTTTATCTTTACGTGTAATAATTTTAACAAGTGTAATGGTTTATGGTTATGCTATTCTAACACCAAAAGAGTTATAACCTACATCCCTAGCAATATTATTACAAAATTCTATTCCGTTCATCGTCGGCTAACAATGAATAGTCTTCTGAAAACTCCAACTTCTCCATGCAATATGTAATTTTCCAAAAATAGCATGTTTTTAAACAGTTGCTTATGTGGATCATGTAGGTCAGAATTTAAAAAAAAAAAAAAAAATTGTTAAACATGTATTTCTCTTAGAATGATGTAGAAAACTAAGAATAACCAAATGCAAATGTGTGTCTCAATTGATCTAACTTGTGGTAAATTTTGAATCCGAACACTCGTATGCAACTTCAGTTACGCGTGCTGGTGCACTTAGATATAAGGTTAATATTGGCGTAGTGGTCGAATTCAAAGATTCTTCAATTTTTGTGCTAAAATAGATACTCTATACATGGTCCAATAACGAAAGCAAACATTTTGTTTTACTGAAACGCCTATAATCTCTTGGTAATGCAATAAAGAGAATCCAGAAGAAAAGAAAGTACGTAAGAAAGATATTATTAATTTATTGTTATCAACCAACATATTTACAATCAAAGACAATAAACAAACTGCATGTTAAGTCTGCATTGTAAATACGATCATGATACGAACTAATTGATTACAAATTCATGAATATATAACTAGTGTTATATAAAAAAAAAACATATTGTCTTCTATTTAGTTATTTATTTTTGGGGAATATATTGTCTTTACAGTTACAAAATCAGTGCTAAACATTATGAACATTTTACCATGTCCACCTCGTCCTATGCCACTCGTACTGGCTATTAGTTGTTGCTGTTGACTCCGTCTATATGGGGCCAAATTAAATTCGCTTTGATAAAGTAAGTTTTTTTTTTATAAAAAAAAAACTTATGTGATCAGATTCCAATCTTTACATGATCCCATTGAAAATGTCCCACATTCGACGTTGTCAAGATGCTCCCTCGTACTCATCTGCCCACATGAAATTCTAAATATGTAGTTTTATATGGGAAAAAACTATAAATTATTTTTCTTTAGATGTTATTTCAAATCTACGAGATTAATGAATATATGAAGAAAATTTGATATCAGTCTTAGTTCTCTTCTATAATAATAAAAGACTAATAAAATTCTTGTTCACGTTTTTTGTTAGCAGAAAATCATTAAGTTAAGTTCAAAAAGTACATTAAAGATATTCATATGTGAATTTTATTCCTTTTGACAAATGAAATTGTATTTAATATTTTTTTACTTGTTTATCGATCATTCTATTCATATTAGCAAATAAAATATAATATAAAGATTATAACTAGAGATCTGACTTTAGTTATAATTTATATTAGGTATTTACACATTGTTTCAAATATTTAAAAATAAACTTTTTCCTCTCTAGAAAACCGGAAAATTACAAGTCAGAATCCAAATAATTATTTGGAACCTACGAAAAAATGGGAATTAGAGAGGTAATAGTTTTTTTATAATAGTTATTGTTAACACAAAATATATAAATGGTGAGAGTTATATGTAGTTTTCGGGTCGTTGGATTTTCTCAGTGTCTTTACCAAAATCAATTGCATTGTTTTGATAAATATAGATCTCTGGCTTGACTAATATGATGAAAACTGTACCATATCTATTTAAATTTTTTTTTTACTTATTGACTTTAAACAAAAAAAATCCCTAGGAATCAAACACAGGTTTTAATGGTGGTGGCGCTATGATACTGACTATGGAGTGTGGCCACAATAAGTTCTTCAACTTTTTTGGAAATGCAAAGGAATTTGCATTAATTAATACCATATCAGGACCAGAATCTCATTTATTCCAAACTTTTTATTTAATAATAAAAAATAATTCAATTTTGAAAGTTTATGTCCTGGTATCTGATTCTAGTATCTCGGTTTTCTCTTAAACTATTTATCGGTTTAAAAGCCTTATTGATTAATCGGTTCTTTGGTTAAGTTAATTGATTGTGAAGTGGCTGGTATATAAAATCACATAAGAGGCTGAGAAAGATTAGATAGAGTCGATACAAGTCTGTGTAGAGAATCAGGAGAGATCTCTTACACAGACGAGTGATTAATGTTGTAATCTGGCTCGGATTTGGGAGTAGCAGTGAACACCAAATAAACATTCCTTTGTATTCTTTACAGTAATTCTTTTTTACTTTCTTTGAAGCAATCATCGATTAGAGAGTTAGATCGGAACTGATTTCATACAAATTTTTTTTCGTGAAAGAATCATACAAAAACGGAATTATCTTAAAGAGAGGAGAATAATGTTTTTATTTTGTGTCTATTTTATGGAATAAAAATATAAAAATCGTCAATCATTTTAATTTCTAATAAATTCTTGAATCAAGCGTTTTTTTGGTTCTTATAGAATTTTTGGAGATGGTGATTTTTACACCTTCTATATTCAGACGATCGTGGACATAATGATTTGAATGTTTTCAAGTATCAGATATCACAGCTTAAACAATGAGCTTTGAAACCATAAATATTTCATATAAATTTGTGTATTATTAATATATCTAAATGGGTTTAATTTCATTGATTTTAAAGAAACGAGTTGGGTTATTTTTTTATAAGTTTATATCTTCACTTTGTTTGGGAAATCTATGGATGAAAGAAAGGATTGGTTCTAAATAAGCCAATTATACAAAATTGGATTCCATTTTGTTTAATTGCAATAGATAATTTGGATAAAATCTCATTGATTTTATATAAAAAGGTTTCATGGATCATAGAACATTGACTGTTATTATCGTTATTTTTTAACATTAAACGAAATTCTTTTTATTAAGGGTATTTTAATTGATTAGAAGTTTTAGAAAATTAGGTGGAATTTGAATGGATTTTTGAAGATTTTGTTGTTGGTTTTGTTAGGATATTGAAAATTTTGGTGGAGATTTTAGGATATTTTAGAATTTTTGTTTTAATTTTTTAAAATTATTTAAATTAATATATAATATTTATTAATTTTTTTTAAAAAAAAAAACTATTTTTATTCAAATGAGAAAATGATATTGAAAATTTCAATTTTTGATTTTTTTCAAAAGTTTTGACTTTTAAAAAAAATTAAAACTAAAAAATAATAAATTTTTAAAAACTGTCAAATACCATTATAAGAAGTGATATTTCTATTCATTAATTTTTAAAGATAGTGCCCAGAACTGAAAGATAGTGCCCAGAACTGAAGAGCTGGAGAGCATTCAAACACTATGAGGTTAATACTTTCTTCGAAGCTTCCACAGCTAGGGCACAACAGGTCCGTTCCACTATGACGTTCGACCAACTTATCGCAGGTAGCAACACAGCTTCAAAGAGCTTTTTAAAAAAAAAGTTTCGTGAGGTCTTAACTTTCTAAACCGCGGCTTTTAGATGTGCGATGCTAGGCTAATTACAGCCAGATACACTCATTTTCTTGAACAGAGGATCTGGTAGTGGTTCGTGATCAAAACACCACGGCTCGTCTTGTAGATGTCTATAGTTGTTATGAAACCACTCTTGTTTTTCTCGACCTTTTAGCGAAGATAACGTCCCAATTCCTTTCAAACTATTGGGCTTTATTGGGCGTATTAGTTGTGTTGCTTGTCCTTTTCCATGTGCTGGAGTTATTATTGGTCTTGGACTTAATGGACCTCAAAGGTAACTATTCCGAACCAGATTCATGGTCTTGAAAATCAGAAAAAAATTGTCATAAGACAACTTTACCGGTGTTCAATTCCATCATGAGGTCTTATTTATGATGTAGTCAACAATATTTGGGAAAAGAAATGCAGAATTTTCAGTAAAATATAGGTCATCTTATTTTTTCCATATACCATATGAATCTACTCGTTCAAACTATAGGCAAAGAAAAGAGTTATAGGACAAATAATTTTTCATATTAAATTTCAAATATTCTAACCAAAATAAAGGAATTGTGATTAGACATGTGATCCGATCGGATCATGGGTTAATGTCAGGTCATTGGTGTTTGACGGGTTTTTGGGATTAAAGAACATCAAAAATGTCATGGGTTTCATGGAACCGAACCATAATACTATATGGCTCGGGAGTTTACCATCCGGTCGGTTCGGTCCACGTTTTGAATTAATGCATGTAGGAACATCATTATATTTTCTCGAGATGCAAAAACTAAAGTCTAAAATACAAAAAACATCTACGAGCCACCGTCTAGTTAAACTAAATATATAATCTCACTGTATATAATATCTGCGGTGAACAGAGAGGGACACAAGATTTTGAGTGGGTATAGGGACCAACACTCTGATCAAAAGCAATGGTCTCCTACCTTCCAATCACTTATCTTCAAACCCATTGTTTTTCTTTATATTAAACATGTCATGTTATAAATTAATTTCTAAAATATTCAGTGGTTGGTGGTATACTGTTATTTATTGTCTTGCTGTGTTTATCTACTCATGGATTTTCATTTTATTCATTTATGGAAGACCCAAAATGACAAGATCTTTTCCTTCGATCTTATTCATTTATAATCAATCAGCTGGAGTAGCTCAGTTGGTTAGAGCGTGTGGCTGTTAACCACAAGGTCAGAGGTTCGACCCCTCTCTCTAGCGTTTTCTTTTACTATTTTTTTTTTTCCTTTATGAAGACCATTTTATATTTTCATATTCACTTCTTTTTGTTTCCGGAGTCAGAATAGTTAGTCATATACATTAACAAGACCCATTAAAAGAACATAAATTTATTGCATTGATCCAATTTAGTTTGTAATGGTTAGGGTTGTAACTTTGTAGAACTTTATAGAACCAAACTACATTTAAAATTGGTTTTGGTTAAATTCGAATAATTTGACAATCTTATAGTCAAGCATCCAACCCAAATACCATAAGTGGTAAGGTCTATTTCATCGTTTATTTCCTAATAAGCTCCTCTCATCAACTTGAAAGGGCAAACAAATAAAAAAGAGAACATAGACACACAAGAAGGGATAAAGAACCTCTAAACTTAAGTGTTCATAATTAAGGACATGCCCACATGGAGTGGGTTATGTCACTTAGACCCCACACCTTCTACTCTCACCTTCTTTGCTCCCAACCTTTACTTTTTTCAATTTATGTCCCAATCTCCCTTAGATACGGAATCGTTAATTACTACTATTTTATGCAAATTGTTCTTGAGCCTTTCTTTTTTCTCGTAGTCATAGTCAAGTGTCTAAACACTGGACCTGATTTATCCACCAACACTAACTCTTAATCTGTTTAACTGTCAACGTCCATTTAAGATAATGACATAGTATAATTTGACTATAATCTTCAATTTTACTCCTTCCGGTTTACTAACGTCTTAACCTGTTTTTGTTTTATAATAAGTTTACAATCTTATTGTAAATTTTGAATATAAAATATTGAATTCTCTTACTTAAATTTGTTATATAAACAAAGTAAAATAGTATAGAAAATCAAAAAAAAATTGTTTTTAAGGGAGGCAAATTAACTTATTATCAATTTGTGTCGAAAAAAATATCAATTTTTTACCTATTTGTTTTAATTGTTTATTCTGGTAACCCTATAATTAAGACCATTTCCAATAGTATAACTTTTTAAGAGATTTTATCAATATTTTATAAATAAATTTTAAAAATTTGGTAAGAACTGTTTCTTAAAGTTTTTGGTTAAAAAACAGTTTTTAAAGAAATTCTTAATTTTCTTATTTTCATATTTATTATAATGTTAAAAAATCTTTTAAGAAACTTTTTTAAAACCCCTGAGATGCTCTAACAGCGGCCGCAGATGCATTACAATACAAGTTGACTACTATGTTTCTGACTTTCTGTAGTGTCCATATTAAAATTGTGGTAACATTCTGAGTTTGTAAGAAAGTATTTATGTATAGAGCTAAGAGGTAATTAACCAAAAAGTAAATGAAATTAAACATAAACAAAAGGAAGATAGAAAACATAAGAAGTAGGGGACCTGTGTGTGTGGGTCAATGTTGCTTTCTATTTAAAGCTAAGATGAATGATATCAATGGATTATTTTCTCCCACCTCATTCATCTTTTCTAAGCAACCTACCCAACCAACATTACATAAACCTAAATCTCTACTTCTTCATACATTTATAGCAAATCCTCTTTTGCTTTAGCCAACACACAAGAAAGAAAAAAAAAAATCAGAGCTTTTTTATCCCCATTCTATATTCTTGTGTACTTTAAAGTAAAGATCCACTTTAAAGATCATATACATTAATACAAGTTGAGAGATGTCTGCAGAGAACAATATGTTGGAAGGTCTTGTCTCTCCAAAAAGCTTGTCCTTAAGCTCCGCGGACATGTCTGTACTTGAAAGGCTTAAATGGCTGCAACAATATCAACAACAAAAAGTTGTGTCTCAGAGCAGTAATATTTCACCTGAACTTCTTCAGATACTTCAGTTCCATGGAAGCAACAATGATGAGTTGTTGCAGAGTACCTTCAGTCATTTTCAAATGCTTGGATCTGGTTTTGGACCAAACTATAACTTGGGTTTTGGTCCTTCACATGAAGCTATGGATGGTTGCATTTCAAGAACAAGTAGTTGCCAGATGGATCCAGCGGATACAATGGGGGTTATGTTGAAGAACAGTGAAGAAAACAGAGCTATTTCCTTGAAAAACAAGAGAAAATCAGAGGTTTGTTAGATCAGATTTTGGTTTAAAAGTATGTTTCGAAAAATGGGTTTTGATTTTTCTAATATAATTATGTCCCAGGTTAAGACAAGGGAAGAGGAAAAGACAGAGAAGAAGGTCAAAGTAGAGGCTGAGACAGAGTCAAACAAGAAAGGAAAATCAAATATGAGTAACACGGAAGCATCATCAGACTCTTCAAAGGAGACATCAAAGGGAGCTTCAGAGATCCAGAAATTGGATTATATCCACGTGAGAGCTCGTCGAGGGCAAGCCACAGACAGACACAGTTTAGCAGAAAGGGTAATAAAAGTGTTTCAAATAAGTTCCTTGTGTGACAAGGTAAAGGTAGTTCTAGGGTTTAAAATAGATTTGCTTTTGCAGGCAAGAAGAGAAAAGATCAGCAAGAAAATGAAATATCTGCAAGATCTTGTCCCCGGATGCAACAAAGTCACTGGAAAAGCCGGTATGCTTGATGAGATCATCCATTATGTTCAGTCTCTCCAGAGACAAGTTGAGGTAAGTAATGAAACCATGATTCTCTGTTTCAACATTAACCAAGTTAAGTCTAAATCTTTTAAGTGACAAACTTTTGCAGTTCTTGTCGATGAAACTCGCTGTCCTAAACCCAGAACTCGAGATTGCTGTGGAAGATTTATCTGTAAAACAGGTAAAATTACTCTCTCTAGACACTCAAGATCAAAGTGTTATTATTCAAGAAATTATCATAATAATCTTTTATGAAATTTCAGTTTCAGGCTTACTTTACAAATCTTCCAATGGTAGTTGCTTCAAAGCCATCAATAATGGTTGATGTACCATTGTTTCCGCTAGACCAGCAAGGATCTCTAGATTTATCAGTGATAAACCCGAACCAAATAACATCTATTGACGCTGTAAGCATTTATCAATCTGAAAACTTCTTTGATTATTCTGAGTTCTTGTTACTTGTCTGGGAAGTAACCTGTCTCTTGTATCACTTTGTTTCAGCCATCTGCAAACTGGGAAACTCAGTCACAGAGTCTCTACAACACATCTAGCCTCGAATTTCAGTACTAAGATAAGATTCATTGAAGCAACGAAGTTGACATCATCAGAATCAGAATATAGAACAATATATTCCACTATATATGCTGATCAAAGTGACAATTTCGCCAAGAACAAAAAAAAAAGCGACAACTTCGCAATATATGCCTGATCAAAGTGACAATTTCGCCAAGAACAAAAAAAAAAAAAAGAGACATCTTCGCAATTTGGCACATGGAAAGAAAATTGAGCTTTTGCATTATCCTTTGATCCATTTTTCTGATATTTCAAATATAAGAACTGGAGACAGAAATCTAATGGTCTTGTCACCATCAATCTTTGTATAAATTTTGTTTTATAAGATAATATATATAGAGAGAAAGAGAGTAAATATATACTTTAGAGGACTTACAGATATGTCATATGTGAGTTAAAAAAAAAAAAGATATGTCATATGTGTAGAAGAAGAACGAGAAATAACTCTTGTGGTGACTACAATTCCTTGTTGGATACAATAATATCGAAACAAAATTATTAATCTTTTTCTTGTTTCTTTTTTCTTCAACTTGTAAAATTCCGATCTTTCTAAGATCGCATTTTCAACTAAATGTAGCCATCATTAAAATATGTTCGTATTCAGCCATTAGGCGGCCGTCTAGTCAATTGTTATAGAATTCATTGGTAAGTCACCATAAATTATCAAATTCGTTGAAAAAAGAATTGGATGATCGAGTAAAATGTGTCTAAGCGGCCAATTATTAAGGTAGAGTATATATAAATAAAAATGATAGAACCGAACACCAGATAATCAACATAGGCACTAAGCGATGTTTAGTAAGGATGAACACTTACACGTGTTACGGTACCTATTACTCTAGTGGTTTATGTTTGCATATCGGCTTCAGATTTGTTGGCTTGATAACTTTCAGCTTACCATTTTCTTTTCCAACTTTATCAATGTACTATAAATCAATTAGTATAGTGATATGTATAATGTTACTGATGCTGACACAACTTGTCCCTATATATTATCATAATATGTTTTCTAAAAGTAGCTTTCAAGTTACCAAGTGGGTCAATGTTCTTTTCTCATATCTAATCCATGAACTGTCTGATTTTGACAAGATCTATGACAAGATATTATCCATAACCAAAAAGGAAAATTGGAGGTAGTTTTTGAAGAATGAGAGTAGTTAAGAGATTTGAGAGGATCGAAGGATGAAGCATGAGAACCACAAAGAGTGGGCATCATTGTGGTTGCAGAGATTTTTAACCAATGTGGACCTTCTTTTGTTCTTTCGGTTTCTATGAGATTTTATTTTTCTATCTTTATCTTCTTTCATTTATTGGAAATCCCTTACATATTATTTAAAACTCCAAAAAGAGAATTATTGAGGTGTCGTTATCAGAAGAATTGAACAGATATTTTAATTCTTTGCTTTTAGAAATAGATAAAAATTTCATTTTTAAAAAGTAATCATTAATTGTATATATAGTCTTAGTTTTGTATATATTTGCAACATATGATTTAGTGTTTATTTTATATATTTACAATGAGTTTAAAAATAGTTTTAAATAGTAAAATTGTAGACCAAAATTCACAAAGAAATAAAATATTTGATTAAATCATATTATAATATTGAATAATTTTATCTAAACTTAGGACAAATCAATAGGTTTTACGGTCCATATGTAAAATTATTGTTTGCTTTCTCATGTGAATTAAAATGCTGTCCAAAAAGTAAACATTTTATTGGCAATTTCTTTTGAGATGTGTATCAATCACAAAAACTTAAAATTAAGAGGTATAAATTGCCATACATAATGTGTTTGTTGTAAAACAGATGAAAAATCGATAAATTATATTCTTTTTTAATGTTTTCTAACAGTTTAAATTTGAGTTTTTATTAGGATTCTTTTCAATCTATGAACTTTTTATAGTATTGGTTTTTTTAATTTGGATTATTTACGTTGGAGACTCCCTAGAAATATTTTCAATAGATTTTTTCATGAGATAATTTGATATATGTGGAAAGATAAAAATGAAAAAATATTAATAAATGTGGATCGAAACTCACAAAAGATTGCTAAAATTACGGAGACTTGAGATAGGTTATGGGAAGAAACTCACTTAACCAAAAAAAAAGGTATAAGTGGTGGCTAAGTGAAAACAATGATGGGAACTAGAAATGTAAGATGTAGTCTATGCATGCTAAGATGGAAACTCTGGTTTGATTCATATAGTGCATAAAAGTATTTCAATAAATAAAATATTTTCATAACAGATTATTCTGACTTTGTGAAAATGATGACTAAACCAACAGAATGGTCAATTTTTTTTATCATACTTAAATAAATTTTAGAGATGTAAAGAATTTTTCAATTCTATTGTCATAAAGCTTATTGCTTGGACTCTTTCTTTCGTTTACGTACCACCAAATTGGATATCTGATTCTTATATTTTCATTTGTTGGCAAAAATCCAAAATTTGACACAAAATGAAAACGAATTTGGATAACGAAATAATTATAAATAATAAGAGGTAATGATACTAAATAATGATAATAGGGTTTTTGATATTTATAATTTTAATATTTTGTAATTAGTAACAAAACGACCAGGTATATCCTTACTATTGCAATAAAAGATCTACAAAACTGTTAAAGTTATAACTTGTGAATATTGTTGTGAGGCATCAATTTACAAAATGTTTGTTTGTTCTCTTTACTCAGAAAGTAAAGCATTATGTCGTTTCCGGTTAAAAAAAAAAACAAAACTCATGTCGTTTTAAGCGTTCATTAACGACACGACGTTTTCCTATGAGCCAAGCCACAGCCATAAAGACGAATTCAAAACCTCGTTGGAAGGGTTTTAGCAGAAAGTGTTGAAATCTCAAATCTCGGATCTCGACATCGGAGATATATATGGCGACAGAATCATCGGAATCGAAGGAAGAAGGCAAGATTAGAGGAGGAAACGATAAGCTAACTGTAGACGACGATCTGAGAGAGATGGGGAAGAACGCCGCTTGGAGCGTTAGCTCTTGCAAGCCCGGCAATGGCGTCAACACTCTCCGCGACGACAATCTCGAGACCTATTGGCAGTTAAAGAAAACCCTAAATCCCTTCTCTTTATCTACTCATTATCTATCTCGCTAAATAGGTTTTCTCTTAATTTTGCAGATCAGATGGTTTGCAACCACATCTGATTAACATTCAGTTCCAGAAGAAAGTGAAATTGCAGGTATGATTATGATCTGTTTTTCTGGGGAAAAAGATGTTCCGATTTTTAATTTTTGACCCTTTTTTATTTGAAAGTTAGTGGTCCTGTACGTTGACTTTAAGCTTGACGAGAGCTATACACCCAGTAAAATCTCTATTCGTGCCGGTGATGGCTTTCATAACTTAAAGGTAATGTTTTTGTCTAAAGAAAGGATTTTTTCAAACTTGTAATGTGGATTGATGTTTCATGTTGTGTCTCCTTCTCTTGAACTGTTCAGGAGATAAAAAGTGTGGAGCTTGTAAAGCCATCTGGTTGGGTTTGCCTATCTCTGTCTGGAACCGATCCACGGTATGTGCTGCACTATGAAAACTATGGTTTCTAACTATTAATCTCCGTTTCTTTTCGGTATTGGGAAACAGTGTAGCTAGCTGCTCTGATAAGATGAACAGAGGTGCTTGTTACTGTGTTAGTTCTGTGATCAGCTTTTTGGTTCTCCTTTTAAGATGGTCTTCTTCAGAGAAGCTCTTGCAGGAATATTGCTTAGACATGTTTTTAGCTAGCGAGTCTCCACTCTGAGATATGTTGATGTTTTACTTACTAGATGTGTAAATGAACTTGTTTCGGTAGGTTACTAAGCTGTGAGCTGATGAGTTTGACCATTGTGTTTCTCTTCACAGGGAAACATTTGTCAATACATTCATGTTGCAAATAGCCATTTTGTCGAATCACCTCAATGGAAGAGATACTCACATCCGCCAGATCAAAGTTTACGGCCCTAGACCGTGCGTCTCCATCTCTCCTTTACCGACTTAAACTGCACATTTTATACTGTAATTTGAAGTTATGATTACCTTTTCTTGAGTCTTAATCCTTGTGATTGCAGGAATCCTATTCCGCGCCAACCATTTCAGTTTACTTCATTGGAATTTCTCACTTATTCCACACTGAGATGAGAACTTTGGGCAGGTGAAGTTTGAAGAACATGGACTGTTGAAGATAACTGTTATTGGATCGCCAGGAAAGAGTCTATAGTCACATTAGGTTTAAAGCTCATAGTTTCATATGTTGTTATGTACTGGCTTCTGTTTATATATTATATTGGATATAACAATCATAACTTCATTAAGCTTATGCACCAAGAGCCCCAACAAATTTTTGTCACTGTGAATTAGGAGAGGTAGGTTTAACGCATAGTTCAAAGAGCTACAATAATCTACATACAAAAAGCTTTTTCATGGCTTGATATGTCGAATCTGAAGATCAGAAAAGCCTTTAATGATGATTTGCAGACATGTATTTTACTTGGAGAGTTAACTTTACCCTTCACACGCCGGTTTGGTGTAAAAGCTGCTGATGCATATAGCAAAAGCTTGAAAAGCAGAGAGAGGATAGCGGTAATCCATGGTGAAAATGTCCTTGCCAATTTTGCCAAACTGTAAGATCACTCTATCATGTTCTTCAGGCGGAGCATCAAGAGAAGGGTCAATGTCTGCTACAAGCTGAAAGTTCTTAACCGAAGCAACGGTCACTCTTCCCTTGAAGTTGAGGCACCAACACTGCAATTGCTCGTGCCATCTTGGGGATTTGTTTTTAAGAACCAGCGGCTGATCCAACAAGCTTGGAGAAATATCAGGAATCTCTGTGTCTGTTGAGATGGTCTCTCCTTTTGGCAAAGGAGAGGAAGATACTTCCTCTTTAATGCCTTTAACTACAGATGCCTCAGCAATAGCAGAAGAGAGTGGTATAGAGTCCATAACGCAATGCATTCTTCGAGGTCCCCTTGTGCGAAGAACATTGAGCTCGTAGGTTATGTTTCCTGCGGTATAGCTGGTAGCAGGTAACTTAGGGGGTGCTTGCTTAGGGTAAAGTCTTCCGTTAGGTAGGGCTTGTGCTGTGGATGATGCTGTCTGGTTGTCATATATTGTGAACTTGGTTCCCAGAAAACCAGACCTATCCCACGATACAAGTAACGACCGTTTAGAAAAAGGAGCTTTCGATGGTTAAGCCACAGTCAAATCAATAGCTAAATGCTTACCTCAGCTTGCCAACATAAGTGCTGCTGCGCCGTGAGAAGTTTTTCTCAGAAAGAGAAATTATAAAATCCGTGCACGTCGCTCTTCTAATCCTTCGTGCTGCTAACAACAGTTTGTCGTTCTCTGTCTCAGCTGAAAATATAAAAAAAGGATCATAGTTTGAACAACGAATTCCACATTATTGAACAGTAATTTCATAAGCTCTAGTGAGGGAATAAAGATAACTCACAAGGGATCAAGCCATAGTAGAGAATATATGTAGTTGTTGCTCTGTTCCTCTTCATAAAGCATTGAATCGGAGAGTCTCGCGGACCCGGCTGTGCTCAAAAATCAAACAAGGAACTGAGAGCTTTGAACATGATGATGATGATGAACAAAGTTTGGAAACAAAACAGAATAAACTTCCTTTACCTGTTTCAACGAGATTGGGAAAGTGAGCTTCCCACACTGCTCAGGGATTCTCACAGTCTCCATTGTGATTCCTCTCCATGATTTACAGACAGACGCACAAGAGACCACAGCTGCTCGAGCGGGCCAAGCGGTCTCACTCTCTTCAACCCTCCGGATAATGTCATGGAGCAATTCAGGCGGCAAAGAAGCCCACGGGCTCTGCAGGATGTCTTCCGGTGGTGTCACCGTCTGATCAGGAGCAATGTGAGACGACTTTGACCAGCTTCGCTTAGAGATCCCTCCAAGTCCATCCCTCACTTCCTTGAGATCACGAAGGATGCTTTTCAAGGACATCTCTTTTTCAGCATAGCAAAACTACTCCCACCAAAAACTGCAATCCAAATCCACTCAGAGTTCATGTTTTTATCATCCGTTCTAAGGGAATAAAACAAAGCTCCACACTTTGACAGACAGAAAAGCTGCAATTTTTCCATCCCCAAAGAAAAAACCTTCGAATTTGCACATCATATCAAATGGGTCGAAAGAGCTCGAATTACATTAGTAAGAACCTAATCTTCCAAAATCTCAGATTTACATTACTGGAGTTTATTATCCATTGAAATTACTTAAAACCAAACATACCAAATCTTTACTCCGACAACAAAAATGTGCAATAGATCCAGGAAATGAGGAAGGACAAGAAGAATAAAATGAAAAAACCAACCTCGATGAAATGGACGGATCAAACGACAAAGAAAATCTCTTCCGACAAAAGAACGAGCTGCAAGATTCGATCGGCGGGGAGCTTCTTCTTCACCGGATCCGAGATACCAGATCAGAGAGAGAAAACGAAGAAACAGAGACAATCATCGCTGTTTCCAATCGGATTCTTCCGACGCTCGTTGTCTCCGGGAAGAAAGACGGTTTCGTCGGTGACTACCTTAGCATGATTACACCGGCTGAATCGCCGTCGTATAACTCCGCCGCCGATCTCACCGAGGCAAAAGGGGAGTGGTCCAACAACGAACGAACCTCTCTCTTCTTACAAAAGAAAAAGGAATCCAAAGTCTCTGCTTTTTCTTATAGTTTCCAAAGAAACGTTAAAGGCAGATAGATAGAGAGGAGAAGTTAATTTTAATTAAAAATTGATTTCTTAATATTAGGAAAATAGTTTTGGTAGGGAAAAATAATTTAAACTCTTTCACTTCTTTTAATTAATCAAATACAATTAATAGCCTCTATGGAAACGACCTCACTTTAAATGATAATGACTTACTGCACATGGCAATACCATATTTGTCGGTAAATTATGTTACTACAATTATATGTATAGATATTACAAGGAAACTTTTTTTAAAAAATTATAATCCTTTTTTATTCGATTCAACATTTCAAACAAAAAGTTATAGAAAACAGCTCTTATGTCCAACAAAAAAAAACTTAACAGCGATGTTATATTAAACAAAAACAATAAAAAAAACATTATGATTTAAAGAATAAGTTCTTCATGAGTATTGTCTATTTTTCAATTTTTTTTAGAACAATCGTATTCAAGAGGTATTAGTATAGACAATAGTTAGTCAAACTTTTTTTGTTAAGACTCAATGTGATCTAATCTAATTTTTTTTTTTCTTACGTTTTTATGAATTTGCTTCCATTTCGTTTCATTTTATTTTTTGTTGTCAACATCCTCTATGACTAGTCAATATAATAGCTAATCTTTCTTCTAAAGGCTTAGTGTCTAATCCAATGTACACTGCACACTGCACACATATTCTCGTGCTAAGTTACATTGATACACAACAAATCTTTTCAAAAGAAAAAAAAAAAACTAATATTTTCAATCTATTATACAACATTTCCTTACTGGCCTGTTGTGCAATTGAACATACGTACACTTCCGTTTTCATTTTTTTGTATGAATAAAGAGACTGTGATAGATACTAAACAAATAGCTTATTACGAACACTGAGAATCATTTTATTTTAAAAGCTAACAAAAATGAATCATTGCAATTTGCAATCAGGAGAGTTGATTAAAACTTAGGAGTGGTCACGTTTGGTATGTGGACCACAATTCTATATTGTATCCTGTAGATTCAGAATCTTTCATATATGTACTAATAGAATAGAACAATATCATAAAGATTCATCAAACCAAACCTGAAAGTTCCTGATACAAAATCATGAGAACATATCTAATGTATAGAACTAGAACACTCCAGTACATTTGAAAAAAGTCTACCAAGTTTCGATCGAGAGTAATCAAAAGAACAAAAGAAGCAACAAATCTCCACCAAACAATGAATCAGAAACACTTCAACGTGAAGCAAGCATCGAGATCAAACACACAAGAAGAATGATCACACCCAAAATCGAACCCCAAAAAACCCATTTCTTGTTTGTCTTCTTCATCTGATTCGCATAAAACAAACTGTTAGTTCCTCCACTCACAAAGCTCCCTGCAGTAGCCACATTAGCTTCAATGTCATCAATCCGATCTCCTTGAGTCTCAACAAGAACAGCCATGTCAAGAAACACTTGATGAAGCCTGTTAAGACTTCTCTTAATGTCATTCACAGCTTCATGTCTCTCTTTCGTCTTCAAATCCATCTCTGGTTTCACTTCAAATGTCTTCACAAACCGAGATCCTCCAGATATCATCTTCTCCATGTCCTCGTTACTTGGTTCTTCACCAGTCGCTAAAAAATACTTCCTTTTGAGATCTTCTCTGTAATCAGCAAAGATCTTCTCCCTCAATCGATGAAACTCGCTCATCGTCTCTCTCAGTTTCGACCTAACACCGTTCGTTATCGAGACACGTGTCCTGTCCACGCAAGATCCTTCCTTGAAACTTGTCCGATTCGCGGCGTTGCTTTTCTCGATGGTCTCGATTAGGGTTTTGACTGCGTTGGCCTTGCGAGAGATGGCGACGATGTTCGATTCCATCCTGTCTCTCAATCCGCGGAGGATTTTGGCGCTGTGTGTTGATTTGGTCTCTTCGTTTAGGTTCTTTAGATCGAGTAAGAGATGAGTGATCTCTTCGATTTGGGTTTTGATTGATTCGATCTCTTGGAAAAAAACAGAGAGGTTTTCTTCATCCGCTGGGCTGAAATTGAATTCTCCTTTTTCAACGTCGCGCTCTGATTCCATATCGTTCTTCACTTGCTTCTTCAACTCCACATAATTTAGGAACGATTTCGTCATCAGATCATTCATCTTTTTGCAGAGAAGAGAGTGATATTTCGCAGAAACCCTAGAAACAAGATTTGGGACAAAAAACGAAGTAAAAGAGACAGCTTAATTGCAGATCCGAACAGATCCGAACCAAGTAAAAGAGATTACAACGGCGGATACTAAAGAAACTTTAAGATTATGAGAAAGAACATGATGCATTACCCAACGAATGCTTGCGACACAAGGAACGGCTCCTCTCAATCAACTTCACTACTTTCTCTCTCTCTGCGATTTCTCTATGATCAGAAAAAAAAAATGTTTCAAAAATTTAAAAGAGAAGGAAGAGAATGGGGAGAAGTTATAAAGATCTTCAAGAATCCGATTTTTCAGTTTCACAGATAAATATTCAAAACTTCTTTTTCAATTCACAAAATTAGCCGTTGCTTTGAAAAACGTTCGGTCCTGCTTATCAGGTTGATTCGTTTCCTGTAAACGGCGTCGTTTAATGACAAAAAGACACAAACCGACATCGTTTCTGCCAAATGTAAACAAAGGGTTGACCTTTTTATTGAACAGATTCAGTCAATATACAAACAAACGTAATAAAAAAAAAGTTACAAACAAAGTTGATTTTACATACGACTAGTTCGTGTTCCAAGTTCAGGATCCTTCCTGTTCTGCATGTTGTTTTTGTTTCTCAGCTTTCTCTGCCTCTAACTTCCTCAGAGTACTCGAACTTATCTTATTTCCACTTGATCCATCAGAAACTATTTCCACAACCTCGATCTGCAACGAGGAATGTCCAAGAAAACAATGGTCCAGGGAAAGGATAAGGGTTTGATGATTGAATCTCTCAAAATGCATCAGAAGGTTAATCTGATAAGGCTGGAGGATATAAAGACGAACCTTGAGTTGAGAAAGCCCTCTTTCTGCTCTCTTTCTATTAACTGACAAGCCACCGGGTAATGTCTCTTTGCTGCAGATTATGATTAGTTAAAGCTTCTTCAAGCACGGATGTGAATAGAAGGAACATGTGACAAGAGATTAGTAGACAGAAGGTTAAACCTGACCACAATAGCTTCCAAATTTTCATCGACAATTGAAGGACCATATGGATCAGTAATGGGCTCGGCTTGTACAACCAGCTCAGGCTTGATAGACTACACAAGAACATGGAGACAAGTAAATAAGAGTATCTCTAACTCATCTTTTTCACTCATTTCACATTAGTTAGTTCGCATGTCATGGCAGTAAGAAGACTATTCGAGTATATAAAAAAAAACCTAATGAGAAAATTTCAATCTATGCTGCAATTACCTTGACATAGTTCTCCACATTACGCATCCTTTCTTCAATGGGTTGTATCATCTCGGAGAACTATACACACAAAAGAGTGAAACGAGGAGTAATAAGACCTCAAAAGCGTAACAGTTTCCTCTTCAAAGAGTCTTCTTTTGCCTAAAGATCACAAGGATATTTTTGCAACTCATGATAAGAACTCTTAGGACACTGAACTTAGACTTCAATCTAACACAAGTTATGAAATTGAACAAAATTCTCATTCTGGAATTAATTTGCTAAATCAAACTCAGTAATGTTTTGAGACCTTAAAACTTTCAAGTTGAAAGAGCTCATCAATAAAGCGTACCAGTTTCACCTTCAAACCACAGAAAAAAACAGTACAGAGATCTTCCAAGGTTCTTCTACAGCCTAAGTCCTCGTTGTGGAATAATTTTCCAAATCCATCGGTGTAAATGCTAACTAATCTAAGCGAAAAGGGAAAATCGAGACTAGATTCGAGGGAGTGTTCGCTTACTTGCTTGTTCGTCAACATCGGGCCATCACATACTCCAACCACTAATCGATCCCTGGCCAGTTCCACCGCCGCCTGATTTTTCCATCCCCACCACAAAAATTTCGATAAATTTTCGATCCTCAAAAACCTCATACATAAGCAGAAATCGCAGAGAAAACAAAAAAAAAATAACCTTGAGGAAAATTCGGTGCCCGTCGTGCAATCGATCAAACGTACCGCCCAGAACGACAGCACTGAACGAATTCGCCGTAGAAACTTTTGAATATTCCGCTGCTGCCATTTTCGAAGACCAGAGTACGACGAATTCCCCGTAGAAAGACCTTTAAATCTTTCCTCCGCGTTCACCAAACCCAGACCCGTTCGTATCTCATTTTTCCCCCGGTTCGAGCTGGTTAGATCATTTAAAACCGAAACGGCGAACCGGTCGGTTCAACTTAATATGGATCCAATTTCTTTATTATAGACCGAATTTGATTTGAAAACAAAATCACATATATTTTGCAACGCTTCACCGTATCCGCAACTTTTATCATCTTACAATATCTCTGAAGAGCAGATTCAGAAACAGATTCTTGAACCTCTTTCACAATCATTTAGCCAGAAAAAAAATGAACAAGTCAACAAAAATATATATGTTCCAAATCATAGAGCTTGCTGCTTTGTTGGCTTGAAGCACTCTTGCAAGAAGTTGTGAAGCTGTGAGGAGTAAATGTCAGAAAAGTTCCGGTAGTGATCAACATGAGGAGACGACCTGAAATTGAAAGAATGTACGTTTCTTCCAATCTTCTGTTGTTCTTTGATCCGGAGCTCTACGGAATGAGACGGAACAACTTTGTCCCCGGAGCTGTAAAGATAAAGCTGAGGGCACGGAGGATGGTTCTCATAGAGTTTATGGATGATTTTTGTTAGCCTCCTGCAACAGAAACATTTAACTCAGATTAATCACAACCAATAACTAACGAGTATCAAATAGAAAAAAAGACAACAAGAAGTAGATGGGTGTATATATAGTGTGAAGCTTACCTGTTGACCTCTGGGATGTTTAAGATGATGGGGAATAGTTTCTCCAGAGATGATAGCATTATGTTTTCGATTCCAAGAGGTTCCTTCTTTTTTGGGTTTGAAGCGTCATCTTCTTCGTTTCTGGGACTGCTTGGTTCTGTTTTTATAACAGAACTACGTTTCTTCAGTATAGCAGCAGTGAAACCAGCTGCCCAAATCTGCAAGTAAACAGAATCTATTGTTGATCTTTATAGTAAGATACTCATTGCTAATCTATGCCACTCGAATGATTAAGATGTGTATAAAGACTACACAATGATTAAGTACACGAAATAAGTTTCAACATAAGGGAATTTAGAGCCATGAGATGATCTGTTCTAACAGGAAGAACAAACTTGGAAATTTACTATGAAGGTATCAAATCTCGCAATAGAACAAGATCGCATTCGCAAAAACATTTAGATGTACCATTAACCTGTGAGTGATGGGTCAGTAACCAAAAGATATCAGCGATTATAACCATAGCTATGGTAAATGCCTGTAACAATAGCTCAAAAGCAAATATCACTTTCTCAGGAAAGCAAAAAACTACAACGGTATTGGCCTTTCCAACTTGAGATATTTTCTACTTCCAATACAAGACAAAGCAATGGAGCACATCCTTAAGAGAAGTCTTGGTTTCATGGAAAGAGAGAAACATGTAAAAGAACAAACCTTTGTATCTAGAGGATCTGCTCCTCCCGAATCGATGATACAACCTTTAATCTTTTCTACTAACTCTTGTCTGGCTACGAAGCTCTCGAGCAAGGCACCATAGCTGACATAAGAAAATAACTAATGAGTAAAAGTGTTTGCTAATTTTAACACATTCAGATAAGTCAAATCAACACGACGTTCATCATCATCAGTAATGAGAAGATGAGAATCACAATGAAGTGTAGCGAAGAGAGTACAATATCAATTAAGGATCTGTTTCATTAACCTACACAAGCCAACCAGTGTTACTGAAACTGTGGAACACCAAGCATTTTTCTCTACCATCGTCTTCTTTCTTCGATACCCAATTGACTAAATCGTTTCCAAATTCAGCTATCCGCCGTTCAAGCCGCCGTCCAAGATCTAGCCGGAGCAAATCCCTAACGTCGACGGTGAAAGTAACGGCGTTAATTCCTCTGGAATTATACCACTCCACGTATCTCCTTAGGTGTTTGGCTTTCGCTCCTAACCAACCGAGGAGAACCACCGTCGTCTCTTTTCCGTTCTCACCGAATGTATTCGTGTTTCCTCCTCCGTTCACGCTCCGTGGAGCTCTGTTCCAAATGGCGACGCCGTCGTTAGGTTCGGAACGGAGCGGGTTGGCGTGAACGGCGGAGTTTTCCAGACGGAAGTCCGACTTTGGCGAGAAGAGAGATTTGAAGAGATTCGTATTCCGGGGAAGCGACGAGCACCGTATACGAGCGGCGGACATTGAGGATTCCCGGAAAACGGCATTGCGAGAGGGAAAACAAAGCTGATTTGTGGATCTGAGCAAAAGTGATTTTGGTTTTACATGAATGTTGGTGAGAAGGAGACGACGATTGAGAGCAGAAGTACTGAACATTCTTGCAGTTGCTTCCATGGCGAATTTTCTCGCAAAATTTCGTCGACTAGCTCACGGTTTCACGAATAAAATATCTGAAAAGAAAATGGGGAAATCGAAATTCTCTTAAAAAAAAAAAAAAAAAACATATTTAGGAAAGCAAACACTCTGTCTTGTCCAGCAGGTTTTGTTTAGTCTGGTCTAAGAAATATTGACTGTTGGGATTTGGGAAAAGACTTTTCTTGAGAAGAAATGTAGTAAGAGCCAAGAGGTTGACATCAAAGCATCCCTAAGAGACTCAAGATCTGTTGTTCTCGTACATGGATTTGGTGCTTCTTATGTTTCATTAGAGCGACCTCGATCTCTCTCGAGACTTTGAAATGTTTTCTTGTTTCTTACAGATTGATGACAACAAGCAAGCACGCTCTCTGAAGTCTAGATAATGTTCTGAGTAACATGACCTATCTACTTCTGGTTCTGTGAGGCGATTAGGACCAGTTAGTATTAACATAGCTTTCTGTTGTTAGTTGTCCACAGTAGAATCCAAATCATCCCCTCAAGTCTTGGAACCCAAACCATTATTGTTTATCTAACAAGTAATATATATAGCTATAGGATTTAAGATCTCATATACCGATCTATAAGTACACCAAACATGACAGAAGTATTCACAATTCAGAATCCGAACTCAAAAAAGTACATAACAACAATCGAAGCTGCAGAGGAAACTGCAGGAACAACAATTTAAGGTCTGAAAGGATCTAGCTTATGCTAACAGTGTTTCTAAATGCCATTATAATAACTGGTCAAAGACCTGTTATGAACCAACCATGGCTTATTTACAGATCCCGTTTCTGTGTAATTGCCAAATCTAAATCGGAAATCTGAGCAGAGTTAAAAGAAATAGGTATAGAGAAGATACCTCATCCTTAATTAAAGCGTTAGTATCCATCAATGGCAGGATTTTCAACAGGAATCGAGAAATTGGATCTTAAAAGAAAGATAATAAAACACGAAATAAGGGTTTCAAAAAATCATCGGATGTTCATCCAAAACCCTAACCACGAATCGAGAAAACAAAAATGGTGATGAAGAACAAGAAATCGATCTGGGAAACATTTGCAAAAAAAAATTTGGACCATTTCTCGATTTGTGCGTGTCATCCTTGCGCAGGGGCCATGCTAATCTTCTCTGTATCGTTCCAATTTTATCGGATGTCCCCGAAGGGACAATCATGTTGACGACTCCTCCCATTTATAAACCTTTGATTTGCGTTCATATTTACCGGTGTGGGATGAAAACACATACAACACTAGAGAGAGATTTATTAATTTGGGCCTTCCAATAGGCCCATTATTGTATTTTATTTGGTTCAAAATGGACATATCCATATCTCTCTTTCGTACACACGACAATCTGTTTTCTTTCACAAGTGTTATTTTTGTTAAAACAGTTGTAACAGAAGTTTAAAATTAGACAAAATCAAAGCCTCCAAAAGGGTTGACTAAAATGAAAGAGTTCTCGAGACGAAACGTTGACTTTAGCGAAAAGAGAGATTACAAGAGAGGAAATTCACGATTCTCGTAAAATTTCTCCGATTGACCATAGGTGAGGAATCTCACGATGACCACGGACAATCGAAAGCGACGATGTTATGTGAATGAGATGTATTTAGATTTCTATGAATAAATTTCTGGACATAAAATGGGAATACGAAATTTCCTCGACAAAAATGCCTTAAATTAAAAAAAAAATTATAACATCTTTAGGAAATCAAATTCTGGCTCAACCATTCGTATTTGTCTAGTCAAGTATGATCTAAAGAGTTCTTCAGAAGAGATATTTAAGTTTGATTGATCTAGTTCCTAAAAGCGTATTGAAAATATGGAAATGAAGGGGTCACAAGATTAACTACGTTGTTCTTCTCATTCATGGGTTTTTGGTGCTTCTTCTATTTCATTAGAGCTTGAGACTTTGAAATGTCGTCTATTTTGGTTAATACCATCTTTTTCTCGGATCAAATACTACAACATTCCTGAATTGGTAAAGAAATCTGACGTTTATACACTGAACTAGCTCGGATTCTACAGTCTATACACTTTTCTGAGTAAGATGACATATTATCCGCTTCTGCTGCTGCTGCTGTGAAACGATTTGGCTCAGTGATTTGGCATATTACTCCAAACACGCCACGTTATGGTCTACATTGCAAGATATTGGAGACCGTCAAACATAAGAGAGAGACTCAGCTCTGTTAAGCTTCAAGAACTTCGTTTTTCCTTTTATACCACAACATGCTACTACAATCTACTTGATATTGTTGTCTTAGTCTGTAATCCTATCATTAACTTGAACATGTACAGATCAGTACCTGGTCTATGGTTCACGTTTGATCCGTTTTTTCATCTCCCTGAGATGAATTGCTGCTACTAGGCTTATCATTTCCACCATGCCTCTGTAAAAAGCACATCACATTCAGGCCAAATCGAATACAAAACACACAGTACCAAGTATCGATAAAGTCATGAAACTGTAAACAAGAACCCATGAGTTGCTTTTTACCTTCTTTCTAAAATCGAAAGGAACGTATCTGTACTTGAACATGTGCACGATTTGTCGTTTCATAGTGAGAAAATACAGAAACAACCAGTAGCACAACAAGATCGGCCAGAACACAGGGACATCCAAAAACGAGAAGAAGGTCATGACAAATGCTACAACAAAAGCCTTAGTGGCTGCATACCTAAATCAGACAAGCAAAAACAAAAAGCACAAATTTTCATAAGAAAGTCAAACCAAAAACAGATCATCAATCGAATTTTTCCACATAGTAAGACGAAATTTACCACAACTTAAACTCAGGAAGACGACGAATAAAAGGCTTAAACTCATCAGAATCTTTACTGGACTCAGAAGCAGTAGCATCCAAGGCTTCTAGCTCTGGGTCGACTTTGGGAGAGAGGAACCCGATAAAGAGGTTTAAGATGTACGTAGCGAGACCATAGGAGACAACGAAGAACCCATAAGCGTAGTATACCCTGTAGATATAGATCACGGCAGCGATTAACGTCACTAGCCATCTACGAACAAGGTGAGGAGCTGATCTGTCGAGGTAATTCTGAAATGATTTTGAGAATTCGATTCTCCATCTCGCAAGCGGTGAATCGATAGTGGTATATCCGTCTCCTTCATTGCCTGGTTCGTCCTCCATGAAATTGTCACAAAATTAATCTAAAAAATGGCTAAACCCTAACACAATCACTGATAGAGGTCAATGATCTTCGAATCGAACAGAAACAGAGAATCAAAATGGCTCAGAACGCAACTCTCAAAGAGAATCGACTCAAACTACGAAGCTTTTGAAGCAATCAAATAGAAATTTTCTCACCTGGGAAAATTTTCTGGGTTTCGTTCTAGCGAGAGAGATGCTTTATTGATTTAATTAATTGTTTAAAAGTCGTTTTGATTAGATTCTTGGAAAGAAGAGGTAACTGAATGACGTGGAGGAGTATACACGACACGTGTCGTAGTTTATGATGCTCTCCGGGAAAATAAAAGGCTTTATACTGTTGTTTAGCTTGTTGGGCTTCATAAGATTTATTTAAGCCCACTTTACATTCAACAGTCACACACAGGAGAATAAGCAAGTAAGCTTTTTAGCATAAATTTTCCACAAGACCACTACATATAATTACAATATTTTCAGCTGTTTGAAAGTACTTTCCATATGTTACACTTGAATAAATATTTTAAACTTTCAATTCTGTAGATGGTTTTTTGGGCGAATCTATAGATTGTTTACAGAATTAAAACTTCAAACTTCAAGTTTTATAACTGAAATAGAATTTCTATATACGGATGTCAAATGTAAAGCTGGTTTGATCTGAGTGAGCTCGTCCATTCAATATAGGGTAAGGCTGATCTTGAAGAAAGATCCAAAACCGAATATTCTCAATTTTCCAAGTCCTTAAACCGAATATGAACTTTACATCTTGGATCATACTTTTGATTCTAGCGATCACTAAAAAATCACTGCTCACAATACGACACAATTCATGTGGTTAGGCGGCCCACGACTCCATTATTATCATTCTTTTTCTCCAATTTGCATATTATAAAACATACACTTAAAAAAAAAAAAACTAGAAGAGGTAGTTTGGTTGCTACTAGAGCCTAAAGATCAACTCTTATTTGTGCATATATACGAACGAGATAGATTTAAGATTGGTATCTAACTCGTGCAACAAGTTTTCCAATTTGCATATTTAAAAGAATCAGATACTTATGAAAGAAAAAAAAATACCAAAAGAGGTAGTTTCGTTGCTACTAAGCTTAGAGAGCAACTTTTATATGTGCATATGCATTGATATGAGAGACATTTTTTTTAAAAAAAAAATCTCTTAAACGGTTCATAAAATGGATATGAACCATCTAAGAAGAATTCAACCCAGCTAAAGTACATATAAATGCATGATTAAAATGATTGTTATGGTAAAAGAACCGTCAACAAAATGTAACTATTTACGTGGAACAGCGTATTGGTTTCATTTAAGCAAAAATAAACAAATTTAGAAAATAAATATATTTCCATTATTTTGCAGAAGAGTGTGTGTGAGATAAATTTATTCATTTATTTTCTAACGTTGTTTATACCAAAACCTTGCAAAAACGTTAATACAATAGTATTTTTTCGCGTTTACATTAGTAAAATTTTGTAAGAGAAAATTTATAAATACTAAATAATAACTCTATAAATTTATAAAAATATATTATTTCGCCCAAATCTTCCAATTCTACTATTTAAGACCCTAGGAATATTTGTAACTTTGCTAGGAATCAAATAATTGAACATTATGAGTCAAACTTATAACTTGAAGTCTTAAAAAGTCTAGCCAATAAATTCTCATCCATTACTTGGACATATTCAAAAGTAATACGTTTTCTTAAGTTTTTGGTAATCACAACTTTTCTTATTAATTCCTTTACCTTAGAAAATAAGGAATTGTAGCAAAAAGAAAACAATTAATGAGAACTTAAGAAGGAAAGCGCCTAATTCTCAGGACACGCGTCATATATTGATTTGTCACTCGCATGCATTTTGGCAACATAAATGTCGTCCTTTTTCTTTTTCCCTCGATTTAAAAAGATACACACTACAAACACATCCTATAGAAAACAAATTAAAAATCCCATAAAAAAGTTAGAATAAAACCACGTCCGTCCGATCCTTCCCTTTCAAACTCAACGTACACGATTCATCGTACGATTGACGATGAACAACAACCAAGAAATTTGTGACGTCACCGTCTCCTTCCTCCAACGTCCACAAAGAAGCGCCATAAGCACCACACTCACACCGATACTGGTACTGTAACTGCTCTACATATATATAACTAAACAAGCGAACAAAAAAATTACGTTACGGAATCTCTTCTTCGGTTGCGCGTATTGAAGCTTGAAGTTGCATCTGTAAGATCACCTTTTCTCCTTTTTTTGTTTTTCCTTCTGTTTGATTCGAAATCCGTTGATTAGTCATTTTTGTTTATCTTCTGCTGTTGATGGTGTTTGATTTTCGTTCCTACTTGTGTAAATCGGAGCGGTTTCGCTGATTTTGCATTTTTTTCCTTTTCGTTTTGAGCACCGAGAACTTGGATTGTTCGTCGCATCTATGCTCTTGTTTTGTTTGGATTATATCAGATTTTCCGTTCTGTTCACTTTTTCGGATGGATCGATAGTAAAATTTTGAGCAGGAGGGTGATTTAGAGTGTTTTGATTTGTATTTACATGAAATCGAGAATGGATCTGCGTTTCTGCGATATTCTTGATGCTTTCGGGTTGTAAGATTGTTCCCTAGATGATATAGTGTTGCTTTAGAACAGTATAAAGCGTAGATTGGTATGGCTTCTTCATCTCTCTGCTAGAATATGAAACGGGATGTGAATTGTTAAATATTTCTAGAAATTTGAAACGCGATGTGGAATTTGAACCAGGTTATGTTATTTGGATTCTGCTGGAACGTAGAAGGATTTGTTGTTTCTTCCTCTGTTTATTGTACAAAGTGATAATAAGGTATATGGCTTGTTTTGAGTTTAGTATGCTTGAATCTATTACAACGCAGAAGGTGTTACTGTTTTATCCTATGGTTATTGCACAAATTGAGAATATGTTTCATTGCTTGGTTTGAGTTTATTAGGCTTGAATGACTCTACTTCTAGAGCTTATGGTTTTGCTTTGAGTTATAGAACATTCGATATGGCTGATATCAAGGATGAAGGAAATCCCAAGACCTATGCTTCCCCTCTGAGGAACCCTAATGTTACCCTTAACGAAAGGAATTTTGCAGCCTTCACACACAGATCAGCTGCTGCTCATCCTTGGCATGACTTGGAGATTGGTACGTTAATCTTGTTATTGATGAAGTTTCCTTTCTTACTGATTCGTATAAGTGGCATGTATCCTTGTGTTCGCTTGCTTGGATGGCTAAACGTCCATTCTTTTATGGAAGTGTTTGTTTGTTGAATCTTGTAGGTCCGGAAGCTCCTGCTGTTTTCAACTGTGTAAGCTTTATCTCCTTTTGCACTGTGGAAGATTAGATAATTTGGAGAGTTAAACGAAATTTGACTTATATATCAGGTTGTTGAAATTAGCAAAGGTGGCAAGGTGAAATACGAGCTAGACAAGAACAGTGGCCTTATAAAGGTACAGTGTCTTTACTTGATTGAGTCTGGACCTGTCTTTTGATCACTCACATTCTTGTTTGTTGCTGTGGTTGGATGCATCATCGCATATATGCAGAAGTCTTCCTTGTTAAATGTATTAAGTCACAGTTTATGCTCTAATGTAAGATTTGAAAAGAAGAAGAAAATCTGATCACTGAAAATTTTTCATCTCTAGGTTGATCGTGTTCTCTACTCATCCATTGTGTACCCACACAACTACGGCTTCATTCCACGAACCATTTGTGAAGACAGTGATCCTATTGATGTCCTGGTACTGATGCAGGTACTCTCTCTCGCCTTTCATTAGTGTCAATTGTTAATACAAACTTGACATAAAGAAACAGTGAAATAACCAACTTGAGGTAATTGATAACTATTGCGCAGGAGCCTGTGCTAACTGGATCGTTCCTTCGTGCACGTGCTATTGGTTTAATGCCCATGATTGATCAGGTAACAATCATTAAAACCCAAAAATTTATATTCTCCTTCTCTGGATGTATTACATCAGTAAGAAACCATGTATCACCTTGAGTTGAAAATTGCAGGGTGAAAAAGACGACAAGATCATTGCAGTATGTGCTGATGATCCCGAGTTCCGTCATTACAGAGACATCAAAGAGCTTCCTCCTCACCGTCTAGCTGAAATCCGCCGCTTCTTCGAGGACTGTATCCACAAAATAAGATCACATATTGCATTTGATTTCAGTTTTTCACTGTGGGTTGTTTTTTTTTGAGCTTATGCTTTGTTTTCAGTATTCACTCAACACAAACTTTTCAGACAAGAAGAACGAGAACAAGAAAGTCGACGTTGAAGGTTTCCTCCCAGCTCAAGCTGCCACAGACGCAATTAAGGACTCCATGTAAGTTTATTTCTCCAAAACACCAAAGTATATTACACGTTTACTCTGTTATCGTAGTCACAACAAACAATGTATGGTTTTGAAAACGCAGGGATCTTTACGCAGCGTATATCAAAGCTGGCCTGCAGCGTTAATGAACATACCGGTCGAGTCTGTTCCTCCCGGTTTGCTTTGATTTCTTATACTACCTACATGCTTGTTGAACTTAGTGCATTTTCGCAATGTACATCGAAAGATGACGATGAAAATGCCAGTTTCAGTCATTAAATTTGGAGATACATTAAAAACCAGTTTCAATCATTAAGTTTGAAGATACATATATTAGCTCTTTTCCTAAAATTTTGTTAATGCTGTATTCAAACATCCAAAAAAGTAATTTATGTTGAAGATTGTAGGAATTATATGACATAATAATAGTTACTTTTGCATTCATCACACCAGGTCTGGGGTTCGAAAACACCCCACATATTATTAGAGATATTAAAGCAACTAGACTATGTTGACAAAAAAAAAACAATAACATTAAAGATTTAGGGTTTAAGGTTAATGTGTAAACCCTAAACACATTAGTTTCTTTTCCCCAAAATTTTGTTTGATGATGTTTAGCAAACATCCCAATAAAAAGTGATTTTGTAGCATCGAAGTACAGAAAAAGACTAAGCTACTCGGGGCTTCTTCTTCTTTGTCTTCTTGTAGTTCTTATGCCAGGTCTTATAAGTGCCCTTGGTCTTCTTAGAGTTCTGATCAGATGTCTTGGTCTCAGGATCCGCAATTTCGTCTGCTGCATCATCATCTTCATCTTTATCTCCTCCTATATCAAACAGATCATCCTCTTCCTCTTCATCAGAACTCAACACAAAATCTTCCACAACATCATCTTCTCCTGCACCTTCCTCAATTTGCTTCTCTATTTTACTCTTCCTCTTCCTTTTCTTCTTTCTCGTCTTCTCTTCTTCCGCCTCTTTTTCTCTGCCATTTGTACAATTTCTTTAGTTTAAAGCAACGCAGTCAGATAAAGGCTCGACATTACAGTCGTAAAAGACAACATGGTTTAGCTCCTGCGTACATTCCCCAAATCAACCAAACTACTGAAAGTACATGAAAAACCTTAGACCTGACATAACCCAACCCAATCTACATTTGGCTGTAATTGATAAATTAATTTTGCATCACAAAAAAGTCCATCCCATACACTAATCTCCCACACCAACTCGGTGATTACCATATGAAACCAGGAGATGTTTGCATTTGTTAGAGGAAGAGAGACATACTTGGAGTCACTTCCCGGTAACCAGGAGGAACTGAAAGCTGCAGCACCCTTTTGGTTCCTATCTTCTTCATCTTCTTCCTCATCGCTGCTTGGTGCGTTTTTCCCAAAGACTGCTGAGCTCTCTCCCACAATAACACTGGATAAGCCAGACGGATTATCATCAGCAGTCAAATAAACGCTACGGAGTGAGGCCCAAAAAAAAGAAAAGAAAATGCAAGTGATCAAATAGTAAAGACATGCAACGTACTCTGATTCCACCAGTGATTCGTTTCTTTGCTTCGCTCTTTGGCGGATAATCACTGCATATTGCGATAGAGGGCTTTCCCCTGCCTTCTTCTCATTCTGAACAGCAAAAAACAAAAAAACCAAAGAACATTCAGAACAAGGCCACATTTATATGTTTTGCAATAATTTTAGAAATTCTCATGCGAGTTTCAGGCTCGTCAAGCTACTTATAAAAATCCTTTTGGATCGAGAGACACGAGTTAATAAACCTCAAGGAATGAGGCAGCAGCAGGCTCATTGGGTTGAAAATTTATCGACGCTCTCTTTTTGTTGACAAACTCTGAGTTAGCCTCAATCTGGAGAGAAAGAAATCAAAGGAGTCATCAACACATTTCAGTACTGCCAGTTGTTTCCTTGCAAGTACAAATACATTTCGTATAAGCCCAATTCTCCTTTTTTTTTCAAGGTACCTGGCTAATGAGTTGCTTCATTTCTTTCCTAAACCTCTCAGCTTTAGTGGATTTGTAAAAGCTACGCAGCCTTATGGTCGGGATAAAAGATAGCTCAAAGAAAGCCACGGAATAACTCCACTGAGTCAAATGCTCCACAAGCTCTTCCACTACAGAATAAACACATGCCTCCTGAAACGCTCTTGTTCTCACTGCTGGTTTACTTACCTAAAAACGAATTTTGACAACAAAATTGGTTACCTTGCAGGACAAATTTTCATTTTATTCTAGTCACTTCTTTAAAGACCCAGCCAGGTAAGTTTTTTTACCTTCAGTAGTGTCCGTAAATCAACACCTTTGCCAACACCACCAGTGGGAGGTCTATTGAGCTCTTTCATGTCTAACATGTCCATAAGAAGCATTGAGACGGGTATAAAGGTACCAGTGGAAGTAGCAATCCGGTTTAGCATACTCACGCATCTTAGTCTAAGGGGAATATAACGAGCAGTGGGAACAAGTCGTGCTACACCAGATATTATTTGGGCTAGTGGATAAGCAACTGGTCTGAGTTCAGACTGAGAGCTGTAGGTACAAACAGCTCCAGTCCAAAGCTCAAGACAATGGATGAACTTCCATTGATAAACTTTTCGAAATGCTTCCTGTCAAAATAACCAAAAGTAAATAAGAGTTAGAGAAACTTTTCACAACTTTAAGTGTTGAATAGAAACTCAATTTCTAAATATTATTGAGATAGTACTTTTGTTTTCGTGTTAAGCGCTTCACGCAGAATCATTGCCAGTTGCCTAATGAAGACAAATGCATGCTGATATGAAGCAGAGATATCCGTGCCGAGAAGCTCAATGAAGCAGTTACCAAGAAATGAAATATGCTGCAGTTTAACAGCATTTACAAACTGGCAATTCAACACATACGCTTTGTACATTCCCTTGATGCAGTCATCCACACAATCGGTTCCAAGGCGTATGCACAAATCTCTCAGGAACAACAGCGAAACAACAGAGATGGCGCTAGTGCCGGTTCCCCAGAAATGAAGTGCAACCTAATTGGAACAAGAGAAAATTAGCAAAGAAAGGACCGTAAGGCAACATTCACAGAATGATATTTTTGCTCCAACACACCTTAATATATTTCCTAAGGAGACTTGGAAAGGCAGATAGAAAGACTGATGAGTGTTTTAAGCGCCGCAAAGTAAATGATATCATCCCTGTATCCGTCATCTGGTTCAGAACGTGAAGTGAATTCCCGAGGTACGATTTGACCAAGTGATTATAGTTCTTCCAAGGCCTTGTGTTTGTCAGCTCCATTATAGTATCTTTCATTCCTCCAGTTGCAGGAAGCCTTAATAACTTCCGAAGAATCCCGTCCATTTCACTCAGAACAAATATCATTATCTTATTAAACACAGCGCTCGACATAACGCTGAACTTTGCAGACTGATCGTCTCCGGTATCATCACCGTAGTGGCAGGCAGTTCTATAAGCTCTCAAGATAGAACGCACTGCCCCTAGCTTTGCGTCTTCTCGGATTGAATTACACCATAATTCAACCATGGCTGCTGTGACCGTTTTCTGCTCGTTTACTTTCTTTGCAATTTCAAGCTTTGGGGATTCATCAATACCTTGCTTGTCAATGTCTTCCAAGTCAGTATCAGCATCAGCTTCAACCTCAGCATCATCCTAACCAAAGATAAAAGCTTTGAACACAGTTCGCGTCAAGATCCAAATTCAACATATTCAATCTACTATACTCACCTCAAATTCGGCTGCGTCGAACTTTAGAAGCCCCTCATCATGCTCTTTCATATACTCATAAAAATCAGCTTGCTGCAGAAAGAAATCATCAGTAAGTTAAAAACTCAAAAGAAATCAACAAATCGACATGTTACAAGATGACTCACTGTTTCTTGAAGTCTCTTAAGTTGTTCTTCATGCTCCTCAGCTTCTGCTTTCTTAGATTTCAACTTCTTTCCACGCTTTTTATCGCTAATCTGATCCATTTCTATACCATCCACATCCTCTACTTTCTTCTTAGATTTCAACTTATTCTTTCCACGCTTTTTATCGCTCATCTGATCCATTGCTGTACCATCTACATTCGATAAACAGTTAATCAATCTCAAATCCACGAAACTCCAATAAAGATATAAATTTCCTTTTTCCTGCATAAAAAAGTCACCTTTGGTACCCATTTCTTAATACACCACTCCCGAAATCACCTACAATGTTAACAACCAAAAAAAATTTGAAAATCGAACTAACATATACAGTAACCAAACCTGGGCACAGAACGATCATCAATTAAACGAGGGAAACACAAAAGGAACTGAAACAGGAAAACGCAAATTCACGAAATCAAACAGGAACAGAGGAAAGAAACTTCACAAAGAGAGAAAACTGCAGACGGTGAGAAAAGACTAGGGTTTTAGGAGAGGTTTTATTCTCTTTAATCTACTTGGGCAATGTAATTTAAACCGGAAAACCGGTTGGGTTTGCCGTTTATCAGCAACTCGAATTGTTGTAGCTTCTAAGAACTTAGAACAAACAGAATCAATCATTCACGAACACGAACTGAACACAGAAAAAATCGAGTATTCACGAACACGAAGAACTGGAAAAACAAGAGAACAGAGGCACGTACCAGCGATTTACACGAAAGAAGAAGAGGAGAAAAAGAAAAAAAAAAAGATATTGTCGTGGTCCTCCGCCGAGACTAGCGACTGCCGTCTGAGGACAAGTGAAGGGTTTAGGGTTTTATTTTGTGAGTTTTAAACCTTCTTGTCCACCTGAAAGGTTTAGATTTGACCCATCAAGTCAACCAATCGGTTTAACAAAGAATCTAAATTACGGGTGTTAACCAAATTATTTAGGATTTAACCGGCCATGAGTTCTCAAAAGTCTAGCCGGATCCGATTCGGATTTCAAACATTCTTTAAGGTTATTGGTGCCACAATTTGTATTTTTTCCCTAATATATTTTACAATGCTTAAAAAACTTATAAATTGACAAAAAAAGAAACTCATCAGTTCATCCAAATAATTTATTTCATCACATTTTTCTTAATTACTTAGATTTATATACAAAATTGTGTTAGTTCGAATCATACACATATATATATATATATGCTAAAAAAATGTACCATTGCTACTAATGAATCATATACTAATAATTGGTAACTAATTATTTGCAGAACAGGTGTAACGAAGTATTTGTACTTTTTGTAACTCGGACATACAGTGGTTGGCAAATTTATACTTTTTGTAAATGAAAATTGGAAATATTTTTATTATAGAAATAAATCATTTTAATATTCTTTCATTCAAAATTAAATCGGATGCACAACTTCTTCTGATTGAAGCTAAACCACATACTTCATAAGGGTTTCTTCCTATCAGTTTATTCTCTCAACTGGCAAATTAACAACACTATAGGCAATGAAGTCTTTCTTCATTTCGTGATTCAAACCGTATAAGAAGGATTCAGAGTTTCTACAATGATGGCTTCACGGATTTGGCTCCCCTTTGATTGTTCGATTTTCATCCTTCTCGAGTTCATGTGATGATGATGAAGTCCAGGAAGACTCTTTGAATTTCTTCTTCCTTGATGGCTTTCAATATCCGTAAAAATAGTTGAAAGTTACTGATGATGGTTTGACTGATTTTGATCCGCAAGAGATAATTGGTTCACATGTATATAACTATATATAAATATACATCCTATCATTTTGGATGTGAATAAAATTTCGTGAACAACAAGTAGAAAATCTATTTCGACACACCAAAAAAAAACTAATGATGCATTTGTTCTGAACATATAAAATAATGTGTATCTATTTCAATCGAAAAAAAGTTTTTGGTTTTTACTGTAATTGGGATGTAGTAAACGTGGAAATTAAAAAAAAAAATATATATATATATATATCAAAAAAAACAAGAAAACCATCTTGAAAATATTTTAAATAATGAGCTCAGTTTTTAGAAAAAAATAAAAGTAGATCAATATTTTCAATCAAATAGAAGGTGAAAAATTAGAAAGAAAGTTATTGCAGATAATAAATATAAAAATGGAATATATATATACCCATTACCCATGTGCTTTTGTAGATTTTGTTTGTTTGTGTATTTGAGTATTTATAACATTGCATGTTCAGCTGTAATAAGTATTGTGTTAATTCTATTGATAACACAAGGTTTATCGTGCAATGCAAGTCCTAGTCTTTGTTTGATTATAATATTAATAAATTGATCGAGGATACGACCGACGAAGTTTGAATTTTCCTAATCGGCAACTAACTTAAATAATGCATTTACGAACATTTTTATACAAATATCAACATAACTATAAAAAGAAACCAAACACTCTCTTTACAATAACAACAATTTACAAACAACAATACTTCTATTTACTGCTCTCTCTCTCTCTTTCTCTCCATCGTCATCACCACTACTTTCTTAACTTCTCTTTCCCAAGAAATTTAAAACTTTGATACACCAACAAAAAGAAAACTAATCAAAAGATGCAAATGTTAAGAACCCTAAGCACGAGGTCAAGGAGTCGTCGCAGCGGATATGAGCTTGTAGGTGATGAATCTACCTTTAGTTTTCTCGGAGCAAAGCTAAGGAGGTCGACCAGCGTTCCTTACTATGCTCCATCGATAAGACTAGGTGGAGGTTTTCCGGCGATCTTGGAAGAGATTCCACGTCAAAAGTCAAAGAAGACGGTGGTGACAAGCAAGTCTAGTCACCCAATCTTTAGTTTATTCCGCCGTAGCAAGAAGAAAGCAGAGTTCTCTAGATACTATGACTTTTTTTAGAGAAGGTGGAGTGTGGGATTTGAGATCTAAAATACTTTTGTTATCTACTTTAGGTAGATGTAAATATTTGTATTAATTTACTCTTTTAATTCTGAATCTTATATTGTTATCATAAAGATCATCAAGTGGGGTGAACTAGACATTGATTATATTTTGATTTGGAAAATTATATGTCATTGTTAATTAAACCTCAAGGCACCGGAACTATATTTGAACAACTTTCACTTGGCCTATATCCGAATCTACTCTTCTAATCAAATAAGTCAAATCTATTAGTTCATCAGGGCACAATAATCAAGGCAGCATTAAAAGCAGAACCATGGAAAAATATCAAGATCTGCACATATGAATGTCAAGATTTTTCATTATTCAGTGTAGTACGTGTCTTTATATATTGTTCAGTGGTTAAATACATACACACTCAACAGTACACGCATATACTATGTATTTATAACCAATGTTTTTAACTTGCGGTAAATGTTAATAACATAGTAAATTAGCGCTTAATTATCAATTTTCTACACATTGACTAATTTATGTATGGGAGGCAATTTTTGTTTCTGACTAATTTATGTATGGGAGGCAATTTTTGTTTCTGTTACAAATTGGGTATATTTCTTGATCATTTGATTTCAAACCATTTGAGTTTCATAAAAAAAAATTAGTGATGGTTGACTAAAAAAGGCTTCTCAAAGATGTTTTTCTTTTTTTTTTGTCCAACAAAGTAACACAAAACTTATTTTCTGGCATGTATTATATCAAATCAAGGTACCATGCATCCTAAATAAATTGGTTGAAGAAATAAAATCTCTTTTGCATGCAACTACCTTCTTTAAATCCATTTACAAAAAGAAATTATGCAATATGAAGATTTCGCCAAAATGAGACATCTCTTGGATGCTTTGATAGATGCATTGCAGTTAATAATATGTTTGTGGTGAGATTTGGATTCGGAGAGCTGATGCTCCCATTGTGGCAAACAGAAGAAGACGATTAAGCATACTTGTTTCTTTGTCCTCTGGCATTTTTAAGTGCTGGGCCTTTTTAAGAATATTCGAACCCTATTGAAACACATACTACACATGCATGTTGGCGTGTAACCATAATCACCAAACCACTTAAATGTTTTAAAAGATGCTGCCCCATGAGAAACTGATACGTTATGGATTTTGCCAGCTTTAGTCCAAGGACTGTATTTTAGCATGTAATACTCGATTATAAAGAATTATTTCTTTTTTTCTGGTGCATTGTAGTTGCAGATAGCACATGTGACATTTTTTAATAATAATCTAATCATCTAGTTGAGCACTCTTAATAATTTCGGTTATGGAATACTTATTTTTGTATATATATCGATGCATTTACAGACACGTGCGAGTTTACGTATATACGTGGAAGTTTTCTTGAAGTCAAGAAGCTCTCAAATCTCAAGTCTTAAGAGACCAACAAATAAACCCCAACCAAATATTCAAATAGAATAAACACAACGTTTAGCAAAGTAAAAGAGTTGGTCAAAAGATAAGGCCAACGAAGTTTGAATTTTCCACAATCAGTGGCCTAAATGAAATTTAATAATGTACAATGGTTAATCAATCATATAGCACATCACTTATATAAAAACTTGTACACTCTCTTTACAATAAACACAAACAAATAACAAAAAATATCTCAATCTCTTCATCTTCTAAACATCTCCCTCCAAAGAATCACTTTTCAACTTCATTACTTCAACACACCAAAAGCTACTCCAAGAAATGGAAATGCTAAGAACCCTAAGCACACGAACAATAAGTCGTCGAGGTGGATACGAGCGTGTAGGCGACGAGTCAACGTTTAGCTTACTCGGAGCAAAGCTGAAGAGGTCAACGAGCGTTCCGTACTACGCACCGACGATAAGGCTTGGTGGAGGAAATCCGGCAATTCTGGAAGAGCCTCCACGCCAGAAGTCAAAGAAAACGGCGGTGACCCGAAAGTTTAGCCACCCAATATTTAGTTTATTCGACGGTCGCCACCGCAGCAACAAGAAGAAAGCGACAGCCAAGCCAGAGTTTTCTAGGTATGCTGAGTACCTTAGAGAAGGTGGTATATGGGACTCGAGATCTAATTCTCCTATTATCTACTTCAAGTAGATTTAATATATAAACATTCGTTCTTTTATTGAAAAATCTTATTGATGAGATGACTAATGTTTGTTAGAAGGATTTGATTTTTATTTAAATTCAAAATTTGTTTAGTATTGAAAAAACGAGTGGAACTTGGAAGCTTCAAAGTATCTTACATGTTAATCAGAGTTCTATGTCATTTGTAACCGTATACTTGACCCATTACACACAAAACAAAATTCCGACAATAGAATATTGTCACCCTTTTTCGTTTTTTCTAACAAGTTGATTCTGTGTGGTTTTCTTTCTTATAACACCATTTTTTGTTTTTGTTATCATGTTTGACACTTTATCTTTCTCCTAAAACATTAAACGCTCATTCGTTGATGCTTACATTACGAGAACAACACACGTTTCTCATATATTTTCAGAGTTCATATCAACTCTGCTATCTACAATAAAGTCAAATTTTTTTTTTTGCTCCATCATAGCCAATATGCTGTTAAATCGTGCAAGAAGAGATATGAGAATGTTCTGAACAATTTGGTAGTTCGTCTTTTTTTTTCCATGCACCCTTAATTGATTTCTCAAATCAATTAATTTTCTGTGAAAACTCTGATATTGTTTTCTTCTCTCATCTTCAAGTTTTCATAATTTCTTCTCTTGTTAGGCCCTACACATGTTAGACTCTAATACCATGTTGAAGTGTTGATTTCTGTACAGAATAAGAGAAGGAAGAAACAAATAAATAAAAAAAGAATTATCTTTTAACTGAAAACAATATTTTTGTATATCAAGACAAAATTGATTTATAACCATAACATATAAACAGCTATAACATCAACAGTTGTGTCTCTTTATATTTGTGACTCCAATAAAACAATGTAAACCAAAAACAACGAAATTCATTTATACACATCTACTCAAAATTATAAGTTGGACAAGGTGACAATACTAGTGGAAATCACTACATTAAAAAGTTTGGATATTAGAGAAAATTAAGTATGTACGGTAGATAGATACATAAATACATAAATCCCGCTGGTGGGTGTGACAAAAGAAACTTACTTTCATTCGCCACAAGACATCACTGCAAGCTTTAACACGAGACGGGTTGTCAAAGAAACTCCGGCGAGCTTCTTCAACGGCGGCTCGTTCCTCCGGTGTGCCAGCTTTAGAATCAAACTCCCATGTTTGACGTCCGATAAAGTTGTTGCTGCTGAACAAATACGGATCTTCTCTATTTCCATCTCTTATCTTCAACTTCCACATAACAATGATCTATATGCTTATATCACTGAGTTTAGAATTTCATACAAATAATGGCCTGATGATATATACTTTAGAGTCGCATATGTCTACATGCGTAAAGGTAGATAATTTTTAACAGAATATATAAGATTACATATATAATGATTTTATATAACTATATATATTGAAAGAGCCCTCTTGTAACGAAGATGAAATAGAGAGAGGGAGAGAGTACTTTACAACAACAACAACAAAGGGGAGAGGGAAAGAGAGGAGTACTTGTGTTGAGTCGATTTTTGCCTTCACACTTTATTTTCACTGTTTCATGCATGTATGTTTATGTATAGTGAGAGGTTAAGACGATTAAGAATTTTGATATAATTATTAATTAGAGATTTTAACACTTTATTCTCAGTTTTTTTTCCTTTCTATTCCAACGTTTATTTATTTTTGGAGATAGACAAAAACATTTCACAAAAATTATAACATTTATATATAGTTTACAAATAGAATCACACTCTTAAATTTTCAGGTGGATTGCAATTATTAACTTTTTGGTAGAGGATGTTCTGTAAAAATCAGAGAAAAGAAAGAAAGAAAACTAGGATCATGAAAATAAAAATATATAAATTGAACCTAAGGGTGGAAAATAGATAATCAAAAACATGATCATTCATCTCAATTTTTTTCCAAAGCAAAAGAGTAATTTTTTTAATATATTAAAAATTGTTGGCTTTCGTTGTTATTTGAGAACAATTTATATATATATATATATATATATATATAGACAGTTTATGTGTTTACTATATGTTGGCCCTGTTCATTTGTCGGTCGCTGTGACCTGCGATTACGACCAGCGACCAGCGATTGTGACCTGCGACTGTTATGATGTTCGTTTGACAGTCACTGGTCGTAGTCGCAGTCGCAGTCACAGTGTTGTTCGTTTGACAGTCGTTAGTTTTTATTTATAAATAGTTAGTCGCAGTCGCTGGTCGCTGGTCACAGGAAAAACCAGCGACTGAAACATCCTTCAAAACCTGCGACCAGCGACTGGTCGCAGTTACAGCAACTGGTAAAGGAACAGCCCCGTCGTTTGTAGTTTTTTGTAAATGGATATTTTTATCCTATAAATTCATGATTAAACTTAGTATTGGATTTAGGACTTGGATCCAAGAGTCTAAAATTTAAGTCATATGGTTTTTAGGATTTTGTGTCTTCGGTGATGTGACCATATCACTAAAGATAAAATTACCTAAAGATTAGGTGGTCAAGAAGAGAAAAGCCACAAATGACCAGTCTTGAACTCGTTTTAATGATTTGAAATTGATTGAGAGAAAAGTGATCCACACATGTTAAAAGGTAATAAAGCAAGAAGCAATCCAAGAACCAGACGATCTGATGACCAGATTATCTTGACTGCTCGATTCCTAGTACAAAAACCGTTCAAATATTCACATATTTCTCACCTATGAATAAGAAAATCTTATTCAAATTTGTAATCATATTATGTATGAATGACAAACTGACCAATCATTAAATGCATTATGTTTACATGTGATATGTATGTGTGAAAGTGATAAAAAATTAATTTTGTGGTTTTAGATGCAATTTTAGAATATTTTGATTAAATTCATAATAACTTCTCTAATTCATCCAAAATCATCTAAAAATTCATTAAAAACAAAATAATTGTAATCTTCTCAAATATTACAATGAGTATAACCTTTTAAATTTAAAATGATCACATCAATTAACGTTTTGGCTTGTTTAAAAATGTTACTATTTTTTTGGGAAAATCCATTATTATAGTGACTTCTTTGATAAAACCAGCCCAACTTACTGTATCAGATAGCTAGTTCCCCAAGAAGGCCCAACAACCCCATTACAGAGCTGTGGTTGACTAAAGTCAAGAGCCCACAGAATCTCTATGCACCAGAGACCGACAAAATGGCTCGACAACGTCCTTGTCAAGAACATCAGATCACTTATTTTGACTTGATGTTTATTCATCGACGGACCAGATCAAAGGGAAAGACTAAGTGGATTTGACACGTGTTGCAATCCTCATTGACGTGTGACGCAAGCTGAGAATCGGCTTGCAACGCAAGCTTCCTTCGTCTGCAAGTTCCTTTTTGTTTTATTACTAAAAGAAAAATGAAAAATCAATAAACTAAGGAATAAAAATAAGAAGAGAAAATGTGATTGAAAAGAGGTATATGCCTTTAGCGTCTATAAAAACTCTCTTTCTCACAGTTTTCTTACTCATCCATTGCTCTAAAAAACCACTTTCTTCAGTCTTTAGGTCGTCGGAAAATTTCGCCGGAGAGACTTTGTGCAGTTATGTTTCTTTCATCCGATAACTCTTTCTCACCGTCGACGCTGTTCTCAGCGTACGCATCCTTAACCGGATTCTTGATGCTCTTTAGATCGATGCTCAACGATTTCGTGCCGGAGCAGCTCCGATCCTACTTTTCCAAATTACTCGACCGATTTTTCACTCCGAAATCGAAGAGTCTCACTGTTATTATCGACGAGAACTTCGGATTAAACAGGAATCAAGTCTTCGACGCGGCGGAGATGTACCTCCGCAACAAAATCGGCCCGGAAACGGAGCGATTACGCGTCGGGAAAACCCCAAAGCAGAAGCATTTCACGATCTCGATCGAAAAAGGAGAAGAGATCTTCGATTCGTTCGAGAACTCCGAGGTGAAATGGAGCTACGTTCAGTCGGAGAACGAGAAAGGGGATAAAGTAAAACGGTACTACGAGCTCACATTCGAGAAGAAGCTGAGAGAGAAAATCATGGGCTCTTATTTGAGCCACGTTGTTGCGGAATCGGAAGAAATCAAGAGGAATCTGAGAGTAGTGAAGCTATATAGCCGAGATGTGTACGCGAGCGACGACGACGATGGATGTGCCGGTGGGAATTGGGGATGTATCAGTCTCGAGCATCCTTCGACATTCGACACATTGGCGATGGATCCTGGTGCGAAGAAGAAGATAATCGATGATTTGGAGAGGTTTCTTAAGAGAAGAGACTTTTACAAGAGAGTTGGTAAAGCATGGAAACGAGGTTACTTGTTGTATGGACCTCCAGGAACTGGTAAATCTAGTTTGATCGCTGCAATGGCTAATTACCTTAAGTTCGATGTGTTTGATCTTGAGCTTAGTAGTATATATGACAATGGTGAGCTCAAGAGGGTTTTGTTATCCACCACGAATCGTTCGATTTTGGTGATTGAGGATATCGATTGCAATGCTGAGGTGAGAGATAGAGAAGCGGAGAGTCAAGGAAGCGAAAAAGTTAGAGGAAAGGTGAGATCTTTTGAACAATCTGAATTGCAAAGTTTGGTTCTTGATTTTGAGAGAATCTTTAGATACTTATTGTGAAAATTGTCTTTGAGCAGGTGACATTATCTGGGATTCTGAACTTCATTGATGGGTTATGGTCGAGTTTTGGAGATGAGAGAATCATCGTGTTCACGACTAACCACAAAGACCGGCTTGATCCTGCGTTGCTACGTCCTGGAAGAATGGATATGCATATCAATATGTCGTATTGTACAGGTTTAGGATTTAGGACATTGGTTTCTAATTACCTTGGTTTAGATGGCTTAAACCATCCTCTATGTGAAGAAATCGAGAGGTTGATCGATTCTACGGAGGTTACTCCTGCTGAGTTAGCTGAAGAGCTGATGCAGGACGATGATACTGATGTTGTTCTTCACGGAGTAATTAGTTTTGTTGAGAAGAGGAAGGTGGAGAGAAGCAAGGCCAAGGAGGATGTTTCTATTTGTAAAGAAGTTGTGATTAAGACAAATGATGATGGCGAAAAACAGAGTGGTTCTACGAATGGTCTGAAGAAGAAAAAGAAAGGTGTTAAACGAAAAGGGAAAGGGACAGGAAAGGCCAACTAATAGATAGATTTGTTGTGTTATATCATTGGCGAACTAAGCTTGTAATTTACATTAAACCAAATATATAAAGCTTATGTTTAACATAATTTAGATTTGTTGTGTTGTGTACTTGACATTAAACCAAATACTGTAAGCTTCCAAAACCTTCTCAAACTTTCATTCGATCAAACGCGGCATAGACACGTGACGTCCCCTGATGAGAGCTGTACAATAAGAAGCAAATGCGCGCGATGTATAGTATAATAACCCAGCATAGCATGTCATGTATCTCTTCCCTCCGTGTCTATGGGGAATGTACAATAACAATAAGAGAGACTTGACTTCAAGTCAACAGGTCTAAATACTATGTGGGACTTGACTTAGATCATTTAATTGAGTATCGGTTTGATCCAATTAAGTGGTTCGTTCCTTCTGGTTTGATGGTTTGGTTATGTGTAAACCTCTGATATATAAAGGGATAGAACAGAGTTTGTTTAGGGACAGTTTTGTTTTTTCAGTAAAAAACTATACCATAAAAGACCAAGTCTCTCACCATTGGTAAAGTCTCTTTTTTGTCCATTAGTGTTTCTTGTTGTTGCTTTTCCTGATGTAGTATGTTGGTCTTACGTGTCTTCTTTTAAGAAGAGGAGTTCCTCAAAGAGAAGAAGTAGCAAAGTGATGTCCGTGGAAATCATGGAGGATGAGCATGACGCGGAGGAGTTTTCCATCTTTATCAACCCGTTTTCCATCTCCATCTTTATCATCATCATCATCATCATCATCATCATCAAGGAAGTGTGATCTTTATGACGCTTAACTCTGTTTCGAAACAAGGAAAAAGTATGGCTGAATACACAATTAAGCTTATTTTCGACCAACTAGATTCTATTGAGTGTTCTATTCCTGGAATGAAAAGATCAATGGTGTTTTAAACGTTCTTCGATTTAAGATACAAACTTGGAATTGTTCTTCCACCTACTCCAAGTTTAAGGGAACAAGTTAAATACAAGACTTCCCAGCCAGCTATTAGATCACTTCTCCAATCCCATCATCAAAACAGAAGCTTTGTCTTCAATATTAAACAAGTTCTTCAAGCTCAAACAATCAAGTCCACTACTCTCCAGCTGCATAATTTGTTTGTTGCTTTTCAGTTCTCAAACAATAACATGTGTATAAAACATCTCATCATTGTATTTGTTTATGTGAAACATGTCATTATTATAATTATGCATTTAAACTATATAAACTAACTAACTATTTTAATCTTTTTTTGGCTTAAGTTGAAATATTTCTTTTAATGAATATTAAATTTATTCAGCTAAAAAAATGTTCTTACAATTGCTGTAACTTTTGGAATATAAATAATCTAGAACATGGTTGATATTGAGAGATTAAACTTCAAGGTTGGAGATATTATCTAAAAGCAAACCAAGCTTCCATTGCTTCATCATAGCTCATTTCCTGAACTGAACAAAAGGAGAAGATTTTGTTTCGGACCTGCTTGTCAATGCATTGAGTAAGTCGAGCTGGAGGCATAAGAGGCTCTCTATGTCTTCTTCCATTCCTATCTCTCCAGATGGAATAGAGTCAATAGACTGTGACCTGGTAAACATATCTCACAAGTTGAAATATCAAGAACATAGTTTCTTCTTTAATTGTTCAACGCTTGAGAAAAGCTTTTCTAGGTTTAAGTTTATCTCACAACGTGACAAATCTGTATATTAATAATGCATCGTATTGTTATTGTTCATAGTTCTTTTTGTCTTTTCTTATATTGTGGAAAAAGTAAATAAAATATAGGTTTTAAAGAGTGAAATTTATATTCGCGTCTTAAGTTAATACCGTTAATTGTTTCTTTCACTATTCTCGAAATTATTGCATATTTTATTTTGCCGATAGATTTAAAATGTTATCAATAAGTGGAACTTTTAAAGTCATCTTTATATTTTCAAGTAAACAAATAGTTTCTTTCTGAACCATCTGTAGCAATTTAATTATCAATGTGAATATAATCTTCATTTTGTACATTAAAAATTAATTAATATATGGTATTTTTATAATATTTAAATATCAGCATATTCCACCATATAATCAAATAATATGATTGTTGAATAATATTTAATATTTTACTTTTTAACAAGTTAAAAATTTATAGTTCTGAAATCTAACACTCTAACTTTAAAATATTCATTTTATAAATGAAATTAATTAATATCAATTTACTTATATTTTATAATATTTAGTTTTAAAATATATTAAAAATACAAGAATTTATATTATTTTTATGTATGCTTACTTTATGATAATTATATAATTTATAAAGATAATTAGTCTGTTGACAAAATTAAAATATGTGTATACATTTATATAAATAACTGGTATACTAAATTATTTTATTATATTTTCATGTTATTTAATAATATAATTCTTACTAAATATATTATTTATATAAATATATTACAAAAATTTGTATATCAAAATTTAATTAAAATTAATTTTTAATAATTTTTAAAACTAATTACAAATTTAATTAATCATAACAAAATAAAAGAGAAAAAATAGATTTTTGTAATATTTTGTTGTAATAGAAAAATGAAAAATATAATGATATTATAAATAAATAAAAATATTGAAAGATATTATGAATAAATATTTAGAAAGGGATTTGACTTTAATATCTTTAATGAAACTTTAAAGTTTTCATTAATTTGTAATGGCATATTATAAAAATAGCAAATTAAGTAAATATTAATTAATAAAATAATCATCTATTTTAATATATGAGATTTATATATATGTATATAAATGAATGAATTTATCTAAGACAAAAAAAACTCGTTTTTACATAAGTGTTTAATAGATCTCAAAAAGAACATATGAAACAATTATATTAGTTTATATTTAAGTTATGGTATTAAATTTATCAACATAGTGGCTGTAGTTTAGTGGTAAGAATTCCACGTTGTGGCCGTGGAGACCTGGGCTCGAATCCCAGCAGCCACACTTGGCCTTTGTAATCTCCTTTTTAGAAGCCTCCAACCGAGAGAGAGAGTATCCAAGAGTTGTTGTACTTGACGTAAGTTAGGTTTAACTACACCGGCTTTCAGTGGAAACTTCGGACAAAAAGAGGATGATGCCAATCTAGGTAAGCCACATGTCATATTTCAGCGTTCCCACGTGTACGTATAAAATATATGAAGAAAAGAAAAACAATGTAATAAAGCTTAATACTAGCTCTATTTTCTTTATTAATTACAAATCGAGTATACATTAAATTCTTTGATACAGTAACCAGTAATAATATTTAGTTTTAAATTGTATTAATTATGTGTACTATGGAGAATCCATGAAACTATTTCAGATATGTATTTCACAAAATGTATCTCTAGAATTTAGATAGTTTGTAACTGAAGTTTTTCATTAAAGGAGGAGAAACAAAATATCTACAAAAGAATGTCGTTTTCGTAATTAGCAGACTTTCTATTTATTTTTTTTCCGGGAAAAGAAAAGAAGTAACAAAGGCTTCTTCATCAGCACAACGTATTGCTTCCTCTTCTTCCTCTTCTCTAACATTCCCCGTATGGGTCTCCCCACTTCCTAACTTTCTCTCTTCTCTCTCTTATATCTTCTTGATAACTATGAAGAAGCCATCTCAATTCAGATCCAATCATACCCTTGTCTTCTTTCTCTGATCACCAAACAAACAAGCACACAACAACAACAACAACGATTCGGCTTCTGTAATAACAATTTGGGTATGTCGGAATCTTCTATCTGTTTGTTTTTTCTTCGCTTGTTTTAACTAATTTTGGTTTTTGGATTCGATAAAGAGTTTGAATTATGATTACGCCGAAAGTTTGCTTTTTTTGGGGAGTAGTAAGATTGATAGCTAAGTAAAGGAAAGGATAAAAAAAAGTTCTGATTTTTCACCTTTTTCAGTAGGAAAAACTTAAAGAAGAAAAAGCTCCAATGATTCGTAAATCTCTAAAATTTCGAGAATCTCTATAAACCCTTTTTGAAGATTTCCCCAATTTAGGAAAAAAAAAGACTCAAATTTGGGTTTTTGTTGAGTTTAGCAGAAGAAGAATGGCGATGTTAGTTGAGCCACCAAATGGAATCAAACAACAAGGAAAACATTACTACTCAATGTGGCAAACATTGTTCGAAATCGACACTAAGTATGTTCCCATTAAACCCATTGGAAGAGGAGCTTATGGTGTGGTTTGTTCTTCGATCAACCGTGAGACCAACGAGAGAGTCGCCATTAAAAAGATTCACAATGTGTTTGAGAATCGAGTTGACGCCTTGAGGACGCTTAGAGAACTCAAACTTCTTAGGCATGTGAGGCACGATAATGTGATCGCGCTTAAAGATGTTATGTTGCCTTCGAATAGATCGAGTTTCAAAGATGTTTATTTGGTTTATGAGCTAATGGATACTGATCTTCATCAGATCATTAAATCCTCTCAGACTCTTTCTGATGATCACTGCAAATACTTCTTGTTTCAGGTAATGTAACTCTCCTCTGTAAGTCTACATGTTCGATAGTATTGTCGGGTTAGTTACTGACATAGGTTGTGCGTTTTGGTTTCGTTTGTGTTTAGTTGCTAAGAGGATTGAAGTATCTTCACTCTGCAAACATCCTTCACCGTGATTTGAAGCCCGGGAACCTCTTAGTCAACGCTAATTGCGATCTAAAGATTTGTGATTTCGGGTTGGCAAGAACGAGCAGAGGCAATGAACAGTTCATGACGGAGTATGTGGTTACACGTTGGTACCGAGCACCCGAGCTTCTTCTCTGTTGTGACAACTATGGAACCTCCATTGATGTCTGGTCAGTTGGATGCATATTCGCCGAGATTCTTGGCAGAAAACCGATTTTCCCGGGAACAGAATGCCTTAATCAGCTTAAGCTAATCATCAATGTTGTTGGAAGCCAGCAAGAATCTGATATTCGGTTTATAGACAACCCGAAAGCTAGAAGATTCATAAAGTCTCTTCCTTTCTCAAGGGGTACACATCTCTCCAATCTCTACCCGCAAGCCAATCCTCTAGCTATAGATTTGCTACAGAGGATGCTCGTGTTTGATCCAACCAAGAGAATCTCTGTAACCGATGCACTCTTGCACCCGTACATGGCGGGACTGTTTGATCCTGGATCCAATCCGCCTGCACATGTCCCAATCTCTCTGGACATAGATGAGAACATGGAGGAACACATGATCAGAGAGATGATGTGGGATGAGATGCTTTATTACCACCCTGAAGCTGAAACCGCAAACGCCTAATCGTCATCAATCATCATCAAGAGTAAGCTCATTCCAGTTTTTTTTCTTCTAAAATGCAGCTTTGATGTTATGTTATATAGCGAGTGCACAAACAAATCGATAAAATCCCGTTGCTTTCATCTCGCCTGTTTAATTAGTTACAGTGAGTGAGTGAGTACTAGTGTTTGTTCTTTGTAAATGTGAACCGCGTGAGACTGTTTTTAAGTTAAGGCTTGTTCTTCTTCATTGTCTTTGAGCTGATGTGTTTACATCACATTTTCAGACCAAATCCTGTATTTTCAAATCTTTGCCCGTGCCAACCACACTAAAATTATAGTTAATTCATTAGAAATACAATTGGAATATATGTCACATTTTTAATACTATGAAAACAATTTCAGAATAGATAATCCAACTAATATTGTTTCAAGAAAGTGTTATCTATTTAGAAATTTTCTTTGAATACTCCGAGATTATCAAAGAGTTGCTATATATCAGGTTCACCTAATGTGGGACAAGCATCATCGGCTATAGAGAAGGCAAGGCTCTGTTGTCGACAAGTCAAAACGTAAGGAGCAGGGGATATACAAAGGTTTGGTTTGAAGGAGATTCTCAAGTGTTAGTAAAGATATTAATCACATGACATTGCTGCCACAAATATCTGCAAAGAAATCCAGTTATGGACATCCAATATACAAGAGACGAGCTTCTTTCACATCACATGACTCGTACTTGTAATAAAGCTATATACATATATAATATATTTAGCTAAGAAAGGACTTTGTAACAATCTTTTCTTCTCAAATTGTATGTATAAACCATCGTGGTTTAATAAATTGTGTGTACCTTTCTTTCTAGAAAGATATAAGTTTTGTTTGCCGTATGATTGTCTCCTCAATCGTGACACTACGAGCAGTCTCCAATCTGATATATGGGATAGAGAGATCAGAGTTTTTGAGGAGAAACCTAATGGAAGGCTAGGCTGGTGGTCTAGTAGCAGCGCCAATTAGATCCGAAGCATTTGAAGCAAAAACTACACTTAGACACTATTAGGCTACTCATGATGCTCTCAGATGCTCATAACAAAAAAAAACTTTTCTGCTTAGCATCCAAAAAGACTATTAAAGTTGCGAGAACTTTTCTATCTATTTGATCTTTCCTAAGGCCTTTTGTATGTGATTATTTGTTTTGATCCTTATTATGAAAACTCTGGTTATACCATCACTAATATATAATTCAGACAAAAAAGGGAAAACTAACTTAGGCTGGTCTGAACTTTAGAGGTCCTTTAACTTGGAATTTATTTATTTTAAATGATATAAAAAAAAAGCAAGGAAAGGAATCTAGCCAACCTCATTAGAACAGAAAACTCACCTTTGACCAGGTTTTAGGCAACATTATTATGGCAGCATAATAAAATAAAAAATACTCTCTGTTTCTAAAAAAATAGATTTTAATGTATTATAAATACATTATTTTCTATGATTAACAGTTTTCAATAAATTTAAATCATTAGTAACTCAATAAATTTAATTATTTTTTTTGAAGTTTACAGTTTGTCATTGTTAATTAATAAAATGTGCGTTGAAAACTTTAAAAAAATATCATTTTGAAACAGATTTTTTTAATGAAAATTTTTATCTTTCAAAAGCAAAAAAGAATATATATGAAGATTCCAACTCCAAGCTTCCATAGATAGGCTTAAGATCGGGTCAAAAAGTTTACTTAACCAACTTACTATTAAAAAAGGAATTTTGGAAGGAAAAAATAGTCATATTGAATCTTCCCTTGTCCTTATATAGATCTTTTTGGAAAATATCATTTGTAATAAACAATATCCAAAATATGTAACACTTGGACCGTCATTATCTGGACGCCCCTTATCCATTCTTGGCTCATGGTCTCCACCTTCGTCTGACAATTAATATACTAGTCCAGGAAGTACGAAAGCATAGCAAATACTAGAGAGCAGCAGATGTGGGCTAGAATGTATGAAGTCTGTCCTCATTGCCAGCCGCGACACATGCGACCCGACGCTAGGGTTCTCATATGACCATATGCTTTTCTCTATATTCTACTACTGTAGAATATGAATTCAACTATTTATTTCATGTTCTAAAATTTTGTAGAACATGTTTTCTAAAGTTTATTCAGTATTTTATAAAGTTTAGAATACATATTCTACTAACATCTCTATATTCTACCTTATGTAGAATGTACAATTTTTCTATCATGGTTGGTGGAATGTGTCTTCTGCCACGTTTTGTTTACAAATCTGAGAATATAAGATATTTAGTTACTAAATATTCACCTAATCTTTTCAAATCTTCATTTTTATTATATGGATATATTTTTCATTTTTAAGTTAGAAAGCAATAAATAGTACAAATAAAATTTCTCTATTATAATATTATATATAACCTGTTTTAAAAAATTATATAAATTTTTTTAAAAAAATAATTTAATTTTTAACTCATAAAGCATTATTTTAAAGTTTATATATGTAATTTTTTAAATGGTAGTTATTACAATCTCAACCATGTTCTAGATTAGATTTATTTTAAAATTATATAACTTGTAAAAAAAAGTTTTGTTGAATAAATTTAACATTCAATCAATTTCTTATAATTATATGTAAATTAAGAACTATATAATATTAAACTTTGAATTTTTTTGTGTTTCTCCTTTTCATATTATTATTTTTAAAATTTATTAATTTTTTTAAAAAAATATAATAATATAAAATATTGTAATTTAATTGATTTATTAGTATTAGTTTGATGTAACATTTTAGTTGCTCTTGTAGACACTCCAAATAAAGATAAAAATTTTAATTATAAAAAATATATTTTAAAAACAAAACTAAGGATATAATGGAATTTTAATTGAAATAAATCTTAGTAAGACAATAATAGATTGAAGAAATGGTATTAGGAAAATAATACTTTTGTCTTTTTTGGTAAAATTTTCAAGAAAATGCTTTCTTGTTAAGCTTTATAATCAGTTAGATTGAAATCATTTGGAACAGCGTTTGAAAGATACATTATATCTGTCTAGCATGGAAAACAAACATGTGTAGAAACATGACATTTGTCTTGGCCCATAGCTCTGGTCCGGGACCTTATTTTAATCACCTAATGCACCTGCCTCGGCCCATGGCTCCAACCCATGACATCCTTGCAGCCACCCGATGCCAGAACTTTTCAAACACAACTTTTTATTTTTGCCAAAAATTTAATCGATCCAATTTAAATTATTAAAAATATTTTGTTTTTAGCTTTTTAGTAGATACAAAACTTTAGAAAAAACACCAAAAATAGCTCCAGATTTCCCTTCATAATTTTTATTATTTTTATCTAACCATTTTATAGGGGAAGATCTCAGCTTTGTATTTCAATGTAGAGAATATTTTAAAAATTTACTCCTTGAATACAAATATTTTATCTATTTATATTTCTTTTGTTTCGTGTGTTCTCTAATTGGAAATACAAAATCACCCCTAATAATTATATATAAGGGTCTGCTGATCCATAACTTTAGGATATCCAAACACAATTCAAATATGTGGTATATTATGTTAGAAAGTTAATTTTTAAAAGGAAAAGGTTATTATAAGTTATATAGTAAATTCATGTATCTAAATAATATGGCACAGTAGTGGTCAATTCTAAAATTCATGACATATATGAAGTTCGAACCTAACATTCCGCAATATTTAAGGAGATATTAAAGTCATTAGACTAAGTTGACAAAAAAAAATTTGACCAATTTTACTATATAATGAATACTTTTGTCAATTTAGCTTAATGTATTTAATATCTCTTTTAACATTATAGAATATTAAATTAAAATATCAAACATGTGTGATGAATTTCAAAGGTGATCACTATTTTACCATATGATTTCCACATATAATAACTATAATAAATAGTATACTCTTTAATTGTGGCTCAAAAAAAAAAAAAAATTAGTCTCGAAGCTCCACTACCAAGCTTCCATGACATGAGTTTTCAATTATATGTACAAAATAGTTTTTACAATAATAGCAGATTACAGATAAAAAAAATTGAAAGTGCGGATTCGTAATTAGATCTATACGTTCGAGTGATAAGAAAGATAACGAGTATGTACAGAAAGTAAAGAACCCATAGAGTATTTTTTCACCAATTTCGGTTCTCCTTACATCTTCGGGACCTAATCTACTAGATAAAGAAAGCCATTACAATTGCAAACGGTATCAAATATACTTATTTTGATCTAACGCTCTAGTCTACATGGATTATGGAAACGGTATCAAGCATGAAGCACCGCATGCTTGACTACCACCGGCAGCACCGGTGCACCAATGTCTTCTCCGACGATGCAGTTTCCATAGAATTACCACCAACAGATGTTACCATCTTTTCTGGTGGGATGACATCACACACACCCGTGTGCATCTCATAATAGAACCCTAGGCGTGTAAGTAATCATGTCACCGCCTCGTCCTATTTAAGCTCCAACATTGGAAAAAACCTAATCTCCTCAAGCCCACGTAATCTTCAAATCTTCACATAACGTTGAGTTTCTCTTTGAAACAAAGCTACACATGACTTCTTTGATTAATTCGAAGCCCATGTGACTCTTTTCTCTATTGTTGAATCTTCGTTATAACTTATAAGACTTCAATGTCACATCATCAGAAAACTGTGTTTCAAAGTTCTCTTCAATTAATCCGTGGTGCTTTCCATAACGATTCTTGAGTAACAATTCGTCTCACATACACCGTTCTTGTGTAACACTTGGAACAACGTTTGTATTACGCACATAGTTCTCTTGTGTAGCATATATAGACAACATGTTCTTTCACAAATCTTATGGATAGCCTTAGTTGTTGACAAAAAATATACACTTAATTACAAAATAAAATGGATTTGAAATTTTAAAATTGATAAATATATATATATATATATATATATATATATTGTCAATTACTAAAACCTTGGCGGTTAAGATGGTTTTTTATCTTCAGCCTTGGACAAAAGTTTAAAATTCTCGGGCTCTTACCTTCTTGATTAACTAAAAGTATGTTACAAGTGCTTCATAATCTTGTTTATAACATAGACATCATCTATATCGATTCTATCTTGTTTTTATCTACTTCCCGTTTAGACAATGTTATCATTGATCATATTATAAATTCAACTTTGTTGGCTTGGAACGATTCTTCTTATATGAAATATAACCTCTTGTATAATTATAAATTAGATTGTTTATATATATATTAAAAATATATTTATTTAGTTATTTAGTTTTTTGATACATGAAATTTTTAATATTTTCAACAAAAAAAAATCATAAAAATTACCTCTTCAAAAAGTAAATGGATAAATATTCATATTCTAGTGAGAATATATATATATATATACAAATATTTTCTCTTCCAGCAGTCATCTTATTTTCAAATTCCAATTTGGTTGCCAAAGTTAAAAAAATGTTTTTGCATTGTTAACTGATGATGTTTCATTGGTATTGCTTTAAAATTTGTTTTTTTTTTCTTTTTTGACAAATCCTCGGAGTAAATAACAAAGTCAAATGTTAGATATGTAGGGAAGTAATTGACAATATTTGTTGATCTTTTAAAATTTTCAAATCCATTTTAATTTCTAAAAGAAATTTTTTTTTTGTCAACAACTAAATTTTCCACCAGATTTGTTTTTTAATTTGGTAAAATACGTATCTTGTGCTTCAGAACTCTTAATTGAATATCAAATTGTTCCAATTTAAATTTCAAATTCAGTGAATGACACAAGATTATAACTAAATATGTTGAATTAGAGATTGAATAACATAACATTTGGCAAAAGAGATTGAATTACATAAGATTTCATTTAAATATAAAATTCAATAAACTACTTTGTGTTTAAAATTTAATGTCTGAAATTTTTTGAGATAGTCAAATATATTTCTTACAATTCGATCTCAAATTTCAGGTAACAGAACAAAATCATTTTCTTTATGCCAACTCGTAATAAAAATATGTCGACAGTGTGATTTTTATATAACCTTTTTTAGTTGCAGAGAATCAAATCACTTTTAACAGAAGCACATGACCTGTAATCTCTTACAAGATCTTCTTGAACAGAAGTAAAATAAAGCTATTTTTGCCTCTTTGAAGGAGGCTTTGCTTAGTGGTGAAGTAGTAGTCAATAGTAGCTCCTTCTTTTTTTTTAGGTGTTATATTTAATTATTTTTATCTAAATTAAAACATGTAAATCACTAAAATTGTTTGAAACAAAACAATTACACTTCAACTTTTAAAAGACCGTCTTCTGAAATAGAAAAGAAAAAATTTGAATCTCTATTTTTAATTTTCTGATATTGATTTTATGGTAAGTCAATTCTCGTAGGATATATAAATCAAGTTTTATTCATGTAAATCTTTGAATGAGTAGCAAATATTAACTTTTTCTACATAATAATCGACCTTATAAATTATAATTAGGTTAATCTACAATTTTTGTCAGATGATTTTAATATCATCTATAAAATTGTAGAGTGTCAGATTCAAATCCTAAGCAAATGTAATGAATTTTAGAAGTTGTCACCATTATACCACATACTTCTTACGGTTAATTTATATATAAAAATATGTTTTTCATAACAAACTAAAAACATATAGAAAAAGCTTTCGAGCGTAATTATTAATCTGCCGAAATTGCTGACTTATAAGTCATTTATAATGCTATTAAATTCAATAATCATAAGGTTAGTGACCTCATTGATCTGTCCATTACATGTTTAAACTTTTATAAAGAGGTTCAATGAATATAACAAATCGTTGTTTGGCAATATTCCTCATCAATTACATCATTGAGATATTTATATATTAATACTTCAAATTAAAGTGAAACTAATTCTATTTGACATATCTTTCTCACCAAATTTATACTATTTGAGAACAAAAAAAAATATATAGGAATGGTCCAATTTAAGGTCTGATCTATGGGTTGTTGTTACATGCAGTGACTTTGTTTTATAATTTATAAACAGGTATTTTTCTCCTCATCTTTCCAATATTAAATTTGATTTTTCAAAGTTGGAGCCAACTTTTTTGTGACCCATTTTTTTGTCAATTTATTCTAGTGATTTTAATAACATCTTTAACATTGTAGAGTGTTAGGTTCGAATCTCAAATATGTTATGAAATTTAAAAATGCTCACTATTATGTCATATGATTCTGATATTTGTGATTCAGCTCATTATTTACATTAATATCCTAATATTAAATTTATATATTGGAGTAATGTCCTGTTAATAAATCTTGTGTGCTCCAGGTAATTTGGTTTATTTCTGTTATGAAAATTTCTCTTCGATCGATTCAATTATATATTAGATTAAAACCAAAATTACTTATATATCTACAAATTCATGGCTATTATATATTATTAACTTGATAGGACGCAGAGATTTTAATTACAACGAATTTGTAAATGGATATGCTGTTTGTATTTTGACAAAAAAAAAGAAAAGAAAAATGCTAAATAAGAGTAATGCCACATTTTGATGGGTCCTTCCAACCTAACTTTGCATTTTCTTTTCTCACTATCTTTAAAAATACATTATATGTTTTCATAGTTAATACTTGACACGTAAACCCGGACGTCATTCGTAAAAAGCAACACACTTAAAAATTTGAAATTATAGCAATATATACAATTTTTGGCAAAGAAAGATCCTCAATACATGGTGGACAATTAAATAAAAGGACGTTCTAAAAATACATTTTTTGCTGTTTTTTCCCTCTAATGATACCAAAAACTATTTATAAAGCTTTTCTAAAATTTTAGAAAGTTTTCCTGAATGGACTGTTTAGGAAGACTTTCTAAAAAAGGTGTGATTTTCAGAAAATGAAAATTTTCGTGATATGTTGGAATATTTCTCTTATTATAATTAATTTAATAATTTACATATCGTTCTAAAAAAAAACTTATTTATTAATACTATTAATATTGATTTCACCTACCCCTGATCCGCCAATTAGTCGTCATTTGATCTCTGATTAAGCACTGGTATTTTATACATAATTAATAGTTTATACAAATAAAAAAAATGTTATGAAGTTCCAGAAGAAATGAGCTATGGACCCATGTGATTATTGTCCCCTGCCTCTGCTTAGAGGTTAAGTGTTAATCACCTTTATATTGTTTTTTAAGTATTCTTTTTTTTTTCTGCGAGATAATTATTTTCGTTTATTTTTTAATTTGAACTTTGATGTATATTAAGAGCCGCTCATTGAAAACATTGATTGCGCAATGCACGTGGTTTCGTACGGTGCAGATCTACAAAAGAGATTCCGTCAAAAACGGCGTCGTGCACTGTAGTAGTAGTGAATGATTAACCAACAATTAACTACCAACGGTAACTAAAATTAGTATTGTACGAGGTGAAAGTAAAATTATTAAATTAATTTGGCTAACTGTTTTGCTTCAATTTTTAACCGTATTCGATTAAAAAAATTGTTTAAACCGTATGTATTATTTATCTAACGAAAGCACCCTTTCAGTTTATATGTCCGTCCAATTGGTAAATCGAGAGATGTTCAGCTTTAAATGGCCTCTAACTACTTAAAATTGAGATATTATAATTTTAATTATTTTAAATAAACAAATTTGACTTGTAGTATCGATGGTTAATATATTAGTATGGATGGGTCATCAGCCAAATTTAAACATAGCATAATGCAACATATTGTTGACCAAGAAAAATGATACATAATTATGTAATAATATATTTCTAAATGTTTTACAAAATATAATTCAATAACTCTCATAATATCATTTTTAATATTCCTATTAATTATTATCATTTTATGCCATAGTATAATACTCTTTCTGTTTTAATTTATTTGATGTTTTAGAATTTATCTTGTGTTTCAAAATGTTTGATATTTTCTGTAAAAAGTATTAAAATTGATTAAAACATTCAAAAGCAAATATTACATTAAGTAGTATCATTTTTTAAAAATAACAGTTTTCTAATCTGTGTATCAAAATAATATAATAAAATAATATTTTTTAATATATGTGTTTTGAACCAAAATATCAAATAAATTGAAACAGATGGAAATATATTGAAATTAATTAAAAAGAGAGAATGAATTATGGTGACACTTGAAGATTTTCACTAATTTCAATAAAGATGCGATTTTCAAGATATTGACTGTTTTAATTTCTTTTTTCATCTTAATTTCTGGTCGGTCAACATTTACCTACCTATGAGCATTAATCACACCATTACATCACACACAAATCTACTTACCAATAAATAATTTTTCTATTTCAAAAACAGTCTTTTTTAAAAAAAAAAAGCAAATTACACCCACCTACATATTTTTCAGTGAAATAAATAATTGCAAATTGTATAAAAAAGACAAAACAATGGGCGTAGTGAACGCTTCCAGTACCACCATCCATTATTTCCTATAAAAAAAAAAAAAACGTTCAAGTGGATGCTTGAGATTTGGCTTCTATATAATCCACAACAAACCCTTCATCAAAAACCTCTTTCTCCTTCACACATCTTCTCTTCCTTATCTCCAAAATCATTACCTTTTTTTAATTTTTGTTCTCTATATTTACACAGATCTCCTCTGTTTCTTCTCGACAACATAATAATAAAAACAAAACTCCTCCTCTGTTTTATTTTCAAACACAAAACTCAGACCGACGAAAACAACATAAAAAAAAATATTGAGAATTTGATGATCGGAAACTGATGACTCCGGTTCTCTGTGAAATCCTGCTCTCTGGGCTCACGGTTAAATCTGCTCTCCGCCGTAGAACCCATCTCGTTCAATCTTTCTCCGTTGTCTTCCTCTACTGGTTTTACAACGTTTCATGAATTGCTGAAAACCCAAATCTAATCCTTTATCATCTAATCATTATTTTTCAGACAGATCTAAGAAAACCTCAAAAAAAAAACAGTCTTTTTTTGTACTTGTAATTTTCTTTGTTAAACCTTTTTGCGGTGGACGAAATGGCGTCATCTAGCAGCACATACAGAAGCTCAAGCTTTTCCGACGGCGGAAACCCATCGGATTCCGTCGTCGTCGTCGACGACCGAAAGCGTAAGAGAATGCTATCGAATCGTGAATCTGCACGTAGATCAAGGATGCGTAAACAGAAACACGTCGACGATCTAACGGCTCAGATCAATCAGCTTTCAAGTGACAACCGTCAGATCTTGACGAGTCTCAACGTCACATCTCAGCTTTACATGAAGATCCAAGCCGAGAACTCTATCCTCACCGCTCAGATGGCAGAGCTAAGCACCAGACTCGAGTCGTTGAACGAGATCGTCGATCTCGTGATGACGACGAACGGTGGAGGGTTCGGTGGTGTCGATCAGATCGACGGCTGTGGATTCGATGATCGTACGGCTGGGATTAATAGCGACGGATATTACGATGATATGATGAGTGGCGTTAATCCTTGGGGTGGTTCGGTTTACTCTAACCAACCCATCATGACTAATGATATGAATATATATTAAAAGAAAAATTAATTATAAAAACTAGTATTATTGCCCCCTTTTTATTATATATTTTAAGTTTAGCTTTTGTGTTTTGGGTTGGTGTGGAGATGTAATTATAGTACATGCATCTTGATTGGTTGGAAGGATAAATAAACTTATATATTCTGGGGCATATGTATAAGCTGCCTTTTGTCATGTATTGGTGTGTGCCTTTTTGTTAATGAATAATACAAATTATAATTTTATGATTGATATGATTATGTTATCATCATTTTGTCTTCCCCTTGTTATACTTTTTCATCTGTATGACAAAAAATATTGTTTTAAATTTTCTTTTTTTAAAAATATTAAAATTATTAGAGTAAGTTGATAATTTTTTTTTTAATCAACAGAAATTATCTATAAAAAGAGTTTATAGATAGCGACATTAAATGATTTGGATTGGTAATTTTTAGAATGACAAACTCACATTTTGGAGAGTTTTATTTATTTGACTATTTAGGTTATATTTGTCCCCAAAAAAGATTTCATAGCCTTATGTTATTTTAATTAATGAGTTTTGTATATAAGCTGGAAATTCTAAAGATTTTTTTCAGTTTAAAATACAGACATCAAATCTTAGGTGAACCAGCACTAATCATTTAGAAATCAATAAAATCTTCTTTAGTCAAGTGTTTTTGCTGAAAATAATCATGTATACAAAAGGACAAATATTCAATAAATTGTCAAAGAAATTTTTAAAATATAATGCCAATATTAAGGTTTATTGTACAAACACAGAACAATTATTAAACATGGTATCTTGAAGATTTATATGTGGCCATGATGATACTTAACGTCAATATCTTGTCATTGCTTTTGCATTTGTCTTTTCTAAATATCTTTACGAATTCATTAGTATGATTGTATCGTTGTGAGTGAATAAGGCATAAGTTTTATCTTATACCATTTTTTGCTTTTTAATTCTATTTACAAATATAAAAAGTTGGTATTGTGTCTTAACGATTTGAGTGTTAACTTTAATGTTGGCAACAACAAAAAAACTTGTATGTTTATGTCACAGACTCTCAAGCACCGTATATATAAATGTGAAAACGAAATATAATTATATAAACATCAACAAAATAAAATTAAAAACACTATTGGCTGTCATATTCTCCTAGTATATGTGAACCTATACTTGTTCAAAATCATTGACTATTTGGGTGTTTCTTCCGATTTGTTTAATTTAAAACAAATATAGAATAAAAATGATCTCATGGGCAATTATTTTTCGTAGATGACATGGGACAATTATTAGGTTTGAGTCGTTTGACTATTTATAAATATGTGTATGTGTGTGTTTTTTTTTTCTTTTCTAAACATCTATAAATATGTATTGGTGCGTACACATTTGAATTTTGTCGTCCTAATCATTGTATAAACACTATTATCCCTTTGGATTTTAAGCCTTCTTGAAGGATAGTTTCAAACTCGGATAGCCCACATTGTTCAAAGCCTAATGTGCTTTTATTTTCAAATGATTGGCCCATTCAAATCTCTGAAGTTTATCCATCTAGGCTCTAGGTACCATCATTTTTCTTGGCTTCTCAAGCTCTTTCTCCATTGTTGGCACTTGGCAGGAATTAAACATTTGGAAGAATGTTTAGCAATCAATTAGAGGAATAAGCCAAAGAAGAATTATCAATTCACATGTTGGTCAAAAGATTTAACGACCAATTCCCTCATAACCTAGATCATTATATTAATTATTCCAAATTGATCAAAGTAAAAAGTAGAACTTCATAGAGTGCGAGTGACATGAATCACTTATACATTGCATAAACAATAATAGTTTCATCTATAAGAAATCACTTGGAACGAAGTTGATAGAATTACTTAATTACTTGTATATTCGTGCGCATATCTTGAGTCTCGAGAGCTCACTTATCTCATTAATTAAATTTCCTTTCTTGGCAGTAAAACATTTGCCTTAGGTCCAAATTTTTGTTTTGAAGACTAAATCTGAATTTATTGTGAAAGTCAAGGGGTTCAAAAATCAGTTTTGCTTTAAAAAGCATTGATGTTTTATACCCCCTTAATATCCAAAATAAACAAAACATTTCGAGAAGAATTTAATTGTCAAACACTATTTAAAAACTTAAATCGTTAATATATTAATGGTTTTCGTATTTAAATTTATATTAATTTGAGATGATTATATTATTATCATATTTTGTTTTCGTATATCAAGGGTCCATTTTTTAAACTCGTTGTATGCTCTTATGTTTCTAGACACGGTTCTGTATAGAAAACATAACGCGGTTCAAGTATATATTACGTGGGTGACACGCTTTTTTGGGGGTTTTGTTTCTTGATCATAAGATTCTAGAAGAAGACGATGTCAAGAGTCAAAATTAAATTAAAGTGTGAATCGCAAATCACGTTGAAATGTTCATAGTTTTCTACACCCTTGAGATAGCTTTTTACCTGCATATCCAAGTCCTATTATAGAAAAGGACAAAATCACTTTTGCTTTATGTTTAGAAGTCAAATAAACATATGAAGCTTGAGCTATATTTTATCCAAAAAAACTTTGAGGGATATTGCTTTTTTTGTTTGGTCAAGAGAGCAGTTACAATTACAAACTGTTCATACTCTTTTGTCTATTATAATTATTTGTTTATAACACAAAAGAAGACTTGTGAGACCTTAAATCACGACCAAGTAAAACTATATAAGGCTTATTATAATAGTTAAAGGATTTAAATTTTTAGTTTCAAAAAACTAAAAGGCGTTTAAGATTTGCCGCGAGCTTTGTCACCAAATCACCGTATGTGTACATTTTACTTTCAAAATAGTGCTCGCACTTTTGGTCTTTTAATTTTTTTGTTCAATTAAAACTCCAAGTAATTATTGTTTTTCCTTTTTAAAAGAAGAATTAATCATATTGAACCGGACGGTAAAAATCAAGTGATTTTCAATTCACTGCCTTGGATCTCACTTGTTATTTAGATTCAACTAATTAGAAAATTTTCTTTTTTAAAAAAAAAGAGGTGATTAATGGGCAACTTGATCAATTTTGCTCTTTTTATTTGTTCAACACCATATTTTCACCCTTTTTAAGTATAGTTCGTTTCTAATTTTTAGTTACTACGTCTAAACTTTTGCATCTATCGTAAGTTAAAACTTTGAACTTTGTAAAAGTGATAAGTAATGATTGAAATTTTTTTATAAATAGTAATAATTAAAAACTATTCGTAACAAAAAGGGCGGTGAAATAGTCAGATAAGTCATGCAAGATTGGGACATTTGGGATACCAAACCCACGATTTAGTCTCCTAAAATTTAAACCACTTTTTTCAATATATTACATTTTAGAGCTCTTTCTTAGTTAAATTATATCCAATTAATCTACCAACTCTATTGCCTTTGCTACTTTCTCTCCATGACACCAAAATTCCTAGAACTCTCTTGCTTATAAATACCTTCGATTCTTCTCCTCCTCCTCCTCCATATCACTTATCACAGCAAAGTCATCTCACTTAATCTTATATCTTCTTGCTCAAGTTGAAATAGACGATGGCAAGAATAGGAAGCTTTCTCGTTCTTCTCTCTCTCGCTTGTTCTCTCACTCTTTGCATCTGCGATGACGATAATAATTATGGCGGCGATGAAGGGAAACTTTTCCCAGGTTTCTACAGTAGTTCGTGCCCTAACGCTGAGGAAATCGTGAGATCAGTTGTAGCCAAAGCTGTTGCTAGAGAGACTCGTATGGCTGCTTCTCTTATGAGGCTCCATTTCCACGACTGTTTTGTTCAGGTAGTCAAGAGTTTTATTTATTTTACTTGCTCAACAAGCTAACGATTAATGTAGAGAATTATCATTGTATCTTTTTAAATGGAAATGTGTATAGGGTTGTGATGGCTCGTTGCTTCTAGACAGCAGTGGAAGTATAGTTACTGAGAAAAGCTCTAACCCCAACAGCAACTCGGCTCGTGGGTTTGATGTTGTTGACCAGATCAAAACTGCATTGGAGAATGAATGCCCTGGAACTGTTTCTTGCGCTGATCTGTTAACTCTAGCTGCTAGAGACTCCTCTGTTCTTGTAAGTCTCTTTACAAGTCCCTTTAGTTTTCTCTCTTGACTGCTTCCTGTTAAGATCTAATTTGGTTTCGATTTGAGTGTAGACTGGTGGACCAAACTGGATGGTTCCTTTGGGAAGAAGAGATTCGAGAAGTGCAAGCTTGAGTGGCTCAAACAACAACATTCCTGCACCCAACAACACTTTCAACACAATTCTCTCGAGGTTTACCAATCAAGGTCTCGATCTCACCGACCTCGTTGCTCTCTCCGGTAAGCTTACTTCACACACAATGAAGAGACATGTGTCATGTTTAATTTACGTGCTTCTCAAGTTAGCATTAAAATCTAAAACATGTATTATTTGGTTTTCAGGGAGCCACACCATCGGATTCTCAAGATGCACGAGCTTCAGACAAAGACTTTATAACCAGTCCGGAAATGGAAGTCCCGACACGACCTTAGAGCAATCCTACGCTACTAACTTGCGCCAGAGGTGTCCTAGATCAGGTGGGGACCAGAACCTGTCGGAGCTTGACATCAACAGTGCCGGGAGGTTTGATAACAGCTATTTCAAGAACTTGGTCGAGAACATGGGACTTTTGAATTCCGACCAGGTCTTATTCTCTAGCAACGAGGAATCGAGCAAGCTCGTGAAGAAATATGCAGAGGATCAAGAAGAGTTCTTCGAGCAGTTCGCGGAATCAATGATCAAGATGGGGAATATCTCTCCCTTGACAGGTTCGAGTGGTGAGATCAGGAAGAATTGCAGGAAGATTAACTCTTGATTCTTGATATGGAATGGAGAGAAGTGAGAAATGTTTTGAGTGAAGAAATTTATGTTTGTGTTTGCTTTTTGTATGCGTTTACTATTTTCCTTGTGTCAAAAATTTAAATTTTATGAGTTTGAATGATGAAACCTCTACCATTGGATAGTTATTTATATAAGGCCCAATGGAAACTCTATAGCGTCCATTAACCTTACCAAAACTCTCGAGCCAACATAATTATTCATTCATAATTCCTGATTTTTCTCGACGTAATTATTCTTCCTTAGTTTTTTGTTTTTTATTAACTTAAAAAACTCGTTCTGTTATTTCTGTTGCTATGTTAATAAAATTCATATATAGCTCTAGGGTAAATAATAAAAATCAACCCTTTATTTGTAAATAAGTTGATTTAGTTATATATATATATATATATATATGATATCATTAATTATTATTACTATTATTATTTTTGAAATTTATTATCTCCTATTTTTTTAATTAAGCGAAAGTACCTATGTATCATTGATATCATTAATTATTGACTTCTTAATTGATCAATTTTGAAGGAAATTGACCGAGCATCTTATTATCTGTTTTTTTTGGGGTTAATATCTAATCTATTAAAACAAAATACCATCCAAATATTTGAAATCTAAAATTTTCATTAAGGATAACAATGTTAAATCACTTTTTAATTAATTTACTTATAATAACTTCTAATATTTTTCATCTTAATTAGAAACATGTTTTTTTTTACCATAACAAAATATTATAATCTTTTAAGTTTTACTTGTTAAGTATAATATTAGTTAATCTTAAATTTATAAAATGAAAATTTATAAATTTAAATATTAAATTAGATTAATATAGTTTTAAATTGAAAGAATAAAATATAAAAAACTAGTAAAATTATATTATTTGATTATATGATAGAGATGTTTTTACGTTTATAAATTAGTAAAAATAATTGATTACCCTATTAGACTATAAAAAATTTGAAATATATTTTGACCAATACGAAACATGTTATTAAGATAAATTATTTTATTTTACTGTCATAAGTTCATATTTTATTAATTGATTTTATTTGGAACAAAATATTTTAACGAGAATTTACAAAGAATATACCTCAATTTTTATCTCTATAAAGATCGATTACGTCATCTAAAATATACACAACTTACAAAATATTAGGAATTTTGCACTAAAACAATTTTCAACATGGCGTTGAATCGTTAAACACTTGTTTGCTCCGCCGTCGTGTTGCTAAGCATCTCCGTCTTGAGCCATGCGGGAATCACCAGTAACTACACCAGAGTCGCTGAACCTTCCGAAGAGATGCCACTCGAAACCTTCCCTCCTCCTGCCGGTTTAAACGCTGCTGAACAAGTACTTTCAAATTTCTCTTTATCGAATCAATTTTTACATCTTTGATACTTGAGACTTACGAAATATCTCTTTTTTTTTTTCAGGTTCATATAACGCAGGGAGACCATAATGGTCGAGGTATGATAATCTCGTGGGTAACGCCAATAAACGATGATGGTTCTAACTTCGTTAACTACTGGATCGCCGATAGTGACGGGAGTACAAAGCAGAGCGCTGAAGCATCAACGTCGTCCTATAGATACTACGACTACACCTCTGGTTTTCTTCATCACGCTACCATCAAAGGGCTTGAGGTTTACATTTTCTTCAACTTGTCACCCATTAATCCAAGTAATCAATCTGTTTAAATAGGGTTCTTAAATAAATGAACCTTTGTCTTCCTCCTTGTGCAGTACGATACTAAGTATTTCTACGAGCTTGGAAGTGGTCGTTCCACTAGACGATTCTCCTTCACGACTCCTCCGAAAGTCGGTCCTGATGTTCCCTACACATTTGGCGTCATTGGTAATCCACAGATTCATTTTTCAAAAACGAAATTTAGGGTTTTGGATATAATTTCAAACACTATCAGCTCTTTTATTTTTATAGGTGATCTAGGGCAAACCTATGGCTCTAACCAGACATTGTATCATTACATGTCGAACCCTAAAGGCCAAGCGGTGCTTTTTGTTGCAGACTTGTCGTACGCCGATGACCACCCGAACCACGACCAAAGAAAATGGGATTCTTATGGCCGATTTGTGGAACCGAGCGCCACGTATCAGCCTTGGATCTGGGCTGCAGGGAACCACGAATTAGATTTTGCGCCGTCAATAGTAAGATCCGATCTATATATATATCTTTTCCATAAAAGAAAAGTATACTTGATTAGTAATTCTATTGTTAACCATTTATTGCCTTTGCAAGGAGAGACTCAGGCCTTCAAGCCATTCTTAAACCGTTACCACGTGCCCTACAGAGCCTCGAAGAGCACTTCTCCACTTTGGTACTCAATTAAACGAGCCTCGAAGAGCACTTCATCAACTTTTGACTGATGAGTTAATACTAAGAAGACAATAATACAAGGAGATTGGATTTTACTTTTTTTTGTGTTGACTAATATTTTAATATTTTCTTTAATAATATTGTGGGGTGCTTATTTCAAACCTAGATAAGTGTAATGAATTTCAGAAATAATCATCATTATGTCATATGATTAGATTGTACTTAACAATAAAATTTGTTTTAAGTTTGGTACATCCTTTCAAAACGTTATGTATAAATGCATAAGTAGATAATGTTTTTACTTGTAAGATCATCCTAGCTATAAGAAAAGAAAATAGTTATATTAATGATTATTGGCATGTCACATGAATATAACATAACAGGTATATCAGAATCAAAATAACGTAAAGGCTTCGTTAAAAAAAATAAGGTAAAGACTAAAACATAATATTCCCTCCATTTTTATATAAATATTATCTAGCACAAAAACTAAAAAAAAAATTATATTTTTTATTTTTCTAAATAAAAAACATAATTAATTATATATTTAAACACAATTTACATAATATTGCCTTACATGCGCCTCATCTATCCCCTTTTAACCCTGACCAGGGAGAGAGTTTTACTGTTTTGTTCAGTATAAATTGTGCGTAAGTTTTGTCATCTCTGTTAAAATCTTGTTTTCTCTTTTTTACTTTAAAATTGTTTTTTTTTTCACTAGGGACATGCTTTGCTTTTTTCGTTCCCCGGGGACTTTTCGTCCTCATTGTTGTTAATAAACAAATTAATCATAAAATTAATCTGAAATATCGTCATGTATACATTAAACCTACTGATTTACGGAGTAAATTAGACAAAAATCAGAGTTTTTACCTTATCTACAAAAGTGTGTAGAATGTTCAAACAGATAAAAATGGACAGAAAAACCCTTTATTATGTCAAGTGACTTTCTCCGATGTTTTTTGGTAACGTGTCGGGTTTCAAAATGAGGTAAAATGGTGGGAATGTGTAAGTGGAATTGTTTATTATTTATACGCACCTTGAGGAGAATGAGAGAAGAAGGGATATATGTGACGTTTCGTTTTGCCTGATTCAGACAGCCATTAGTGTCTCTGAATCTGGATAAAATAGGATATGGTCCGAATAATAAATGTTGGGTTTAGTTAGAGAGTCTTTCGAAAAACAGGGTAAGAGTTGTCGAGTTCGAGTCTTTCCAGGATTTGCTGAGTTTTCCATAAGTAAGATGAGTGACCTTCCACCATATCGGTTACATCCACCTGCAATTATAGGGTTTTTAGACAAGTAATGATGAAGATGAAGATGAAGATGAACATGAACATGAAGATGATGGTGATTAGTCTGATACTTCTTTCTTTCATTGAACTTAACATGAATTGAAAATATACACAAGGAGAGAAAATGAGAATTACATCCTCGATCCCCGGGACACAGACTGGTTGGATTCCAGCTAATCCTTGAGACAACAGACTGCGACAATTAAGAATGGACAGAAAATTGGAATTTGCAGGTGAAACGTGGAACCGAAGAACATAAGTGACAAAGGAAGGAAGATAAGTACCTTGCACGGAAAGCAACCCCGAGGGTCCAATCATTTGTGGCGTAAACGTTGATGAATCTTCCGGCCACCATCTAGGCAACCGATAAAAGACACGTAAAGATGAAACAGAACACTAAAGAACGTATTTGTTTCCTACACTGCGACATCATATGTACGTAAGGGAACTTATCAAGAAGATTTATTACCTTTCTTACGTCTCGCCAATTCTCGTTCTTGATTGAAATTGGTGCTCCAAGAAGAACAACTCTTTCCACAATTTCAGCTGTCGTGAAAAATGTGTTATGACAAGACTCAATTCGAAAGAAAACACCACTAGTAAGGAAACAGAGATACGAGAGCGAGACATACCGTTTTTCTCTGTCTCGGCCAGAGCCTGGAGGCACTTGAAGACGACACGCGCACCAAGCGAAAAACCAACGAGAGTCACAGGTCTGAAATCCTCACAAGGTTTCCAAAACACAAAATATTCAACCCGCTGACGTTTTTAATTGTATAGCTTCCTAACAAAGAAATCTGATGTAATATATTCAATAATTGTTTATATGAAACTTTATACCTATTTCCTTGTAAACCTTTTCGAAGCGCTTCAGCAAGAAGTCTTCCTGCTTTGTCTGACCTGAAATAGGATAATACGATTATAACAGCCATAAACTTTAGTTGCAGTTGTATCATACTTTGCATTTCCATTCACTAGATATTTTATTTTTACCTGTCAATGGCGACACTCCATTTACTATCTATAAAATCAGCAGCTACTAAGATCGTTGCCGGCCATGCCATTGCTGCTAGAAGCGAATTTAGTACTGTGTGCATTGCACCTTGTCTCATCAACTCCATAGCAACTCCTGCAACAATTTCATGTCGCTGTCACTATTTATTTTTCAGGGGCAATAATAAAAAGGTAGATTTACTTGGTTACGCGTAATGGATGAAACTATATATATTACTTGAAGTAAGCCAATCCTGAATTGCAGTGCTCACTGCAATAATATTCTTGGATTCCCATTGCACCGTGTACCTAGCAAGCAATTTCAGTAAACGTGTGACTCTTACGAACTAGTAGAATCAGCCACCAAAATGTACACAACAACAACTCATGTTAATACCTTTCCAAGTTGCTAGTTAAACCTTCCCAGGGCTTTACAAAGTCTTCTTCCTTTAAAACAAAGCCAGCAACTAAGATCTCCACTGCTAATCGCTGTTACATCAATAAAGAAAAAAGACGTCATCCTTAAAATCGGATAGTGGCAAGCAAAGAGATTTCAACATGAAGAAAAGACATTAAATGATTAGCCCCAACGCAAATCTATAGTTGCAGTGATCTAGCAGCAGAAGGAAATCGAAACTCACTCCTTGATTATGATTTTCTCCAATAGCTTTAAACTCAAACTCTTCAATTTCTCCAGTTCTCCTCGCCATCTTAGTCCCAGTGAGCCCAGCTCCAGCAGCTGATCATGAACACATTCAGATGCAAAGCATAAGATAAATGTGGTACATGGTCAACACTTTTATCCACTTTTTTCTTTCAGTCAGCCAGAAAAACTGTGATATAGTCTTTATTTTACCTCCAAAAGATGCTGCAACAGCAACAGAACCAGTAACAGTTCCCGCAGCACTAGCAGCTGCAGCAAACCCACTGGCTCCAATTACAGGAACCAGAGTGCCTAGTGTTGGTGCCAATGCACCAAACCCTGCAGCGATTGCTGGAGCAGCCAATCCTGTTTCATATAACATGTAAATCGAAACAAGTTAAGACTTCGCATTTTCTAAATCCAAACTCTTATAGTTTCCAAAACGTGGGAATGGATATTAACGGTTAGAAGACACCGTACCACCAGTGATAGCCATCAGAGTACCCCCTGTTAAAGCAGCCGCTCCAACAATGCCTCCACGCTTCCATTTATCCCATTCACTATTTGGAGGCAGAAACTCTTCTTCCTTATTTTCGCTTGACTTTTGCAATGCCATGGCAGAGCATGCAGCCATTGTCTCAACTCCTTCCTAGAAATTACCAAAATATGAAAATAGTTTTCAACATAAGAAAATAGGGAATCCATGATTGGAACTTAGAGCGTCTTATAACCTATTATACATGCCAATGTAAATCCTCAACAAGATATATGGAACCATGAGGTTACTATTTTATATGTAGTAGCTTACAAAATTTGGCTTAATTTGAAACTTGAAAGGGTGTAGTGCAAGCAAACCATTTTAATCCACTGAATATCAAACCAAGTTGCAAGTAACCGCAGAGCAACATGGTGACGCGCATCATAGCCTTTCCTACTCCGTGTACATTTCTCGTTGTCCTCATGTTTATCTGCCAAGCAAGCAGAAAGTAGCTCGTAAAGAACACTTATCTTCCTCACATGGCTAAGCAATGCTACTTCCTCAACAGGCTTTCCATCTTCAACAATCTCAGGATTGTGGCCACCATCTTTAACTACATCCTCCCCGTGACTCTCTGTTTCCTTATCCGCGGCACCAGACTGTGCCTGAGGAACGGAATACTTCTCACGGCATTCGTTTTCGTATTCCAAATGTTTCTCCTTCTTAGCTTCCACAGATACAGAACCTTGCTGAATGCTTTGAACCATAGCTTCAGCAGCTTTAGCTAAGGCGGTCTCTTTCTCCACCATATCACTAGAACCATCATCATCACTCGCATCTTTCGAGAGTAACTTGATGAACTACAATAAACCCAAAAAATAACAGACAATGAAGAAGACGACCTCGTCAACACGTCGGATCGAAAGATTCATATACGGAGGGAAATTGGTCATACCGCACCGATGTGATGCTTAGCCGGAGAAGAAGCAGCTATTTCCTCGAGGCCATGCCAAACTGAGGAATCAATCTGAAGACATCTGAAAGCGAATGACAGAGACAGCTGAAGAACACGACGATTCCAGATGATTTCGTCGTGATCATATACAAAAAGAATAGATAATCCAAGAAACGGTGTCATTTCCTAGGGAATCACCTGAAAACGGGTCGGAGCAAGCCAGAAACCTCGTGGACCCAGAGATTCGCGTCCTCGGAGATTGAATCACCGCCGCTTATTGGCTCTCCGGTTCGGCGATGCTCAGACTCTCCGTTATCTACGCCGAGATCGGTGGCCGAGATGCTGAGTGGCTTTGTCTGGCTGATCTGCGCTTGGTTGAGCGCGATCGCAAACAATGCGCTTGCCGCGTATCTCTGCGACGGCGTTAAATTCGACGTAGCTTCAACCATCAAATCAGAAATGTATTTTCAATCGAACAACAAAATCCGAAATCGAAAAAACAAAAATCCGTAAAAGATCAATCGAAGAGAGCGAGTTCGTCTCATTCTCTCGATCTGTATTGATTCAAACGAAGCCGTTTATCAATCAAAGAAGCTGGAGCCTACACTTGTCAAAAAGAAACAAACGAAGTAAAAGAGATGTAAAACATTCAAAAAGGAGAAAAAGAATGAAACGTTACACTATCATATATAGAATAGATGATGATCCCTACAATGTTTTCATTACATTCATTGACACAATTCCATTTTTATACTTACCCTAAGTACACAAACAATGTAAAAAAATACAGAAGTTGGGTCTGTGCAGATCTTAAACACAGGACAACGTACAAAACCTAAGTACTGAAGTTGGGTCTGTGCAGATCTTTCTGCTGATGGTGAAGATTCGCTCACTTATTTATGTTCTGTATAGTCCTGCAAAAAAAGAGAAAAGAGGGCATAGTCCACCATCGATCAGACGATCTGGGACATTGGATGATCTATGGTAACCTGTGCCCTGATTATGATTCTCTCTATTTGAACCGATATATGATCGACCCCACGGCTAAAAGTCCAAGGCGTTGTTAGTTCGTAAATGCATTTGCAGATCGTTTGTTGAGCTCATGGAATCACCTTTGCTTACATCAAGTGCTGGGCTATGCCCTTCAGCAGGACTGAAGCTATCGTTGAAGGAATGGCGGATCAATTCCCCAGGACCACGGAATGTCGAAGTAGGAGAAGGAAGACGCTTTTGGGACTCCATGGCTTCCACTTCCGCCAAAAGATCTGAGACTGACTCGTCACACTCGTCAGGTCCAGCCACAATGGGTTGCCAATCCGTGGTATTAGACGCAAAGTTGAATTTAAAGGTCGGACTAAAGAGATCAAGGAAGTCGATTTCTTGATTGTCTGTGAAAGACACCAAACCAGAGTTCGACTCCCACACATTTGAAGCACTGCTTGGAGTAGCAGCATTCCAGTTTTGCCCACATGACTGAACTGTAGCCGTGACCTGTTTCTCAGCCGCACCGCCAAAGCCAATATCGTTTTGATTGCAAGCGTTCTTTACTTTGTTCCCATCTGCCTCTGTATGACCAACATTCCATCTTTCCTGTTGCGGCAAAGAGCAATTTGAGTTTGAGTTTCCGGGAAATGTAGCCAGCGAAAGCGAACAGCTTATAGGGCTTTGTCTAGGCAAAGGACTTTCAACTTTCGTTTTGTTCCAGAAAGAGACAGAACCCACAGCCTCCCTTTCATTAGAAAGAGTAAAATCCAATGGCACGGTGTGGCTAAAATTGTTTCCGCTTTTGTTGCTCGCATCGGAGCTCCTTGTGATGACACTGTTACTGCTAGAAATAACACTCTGGTCAGTGGACACTGAGTTGGGGCTAAAGTCATGGACTTTACTCTCTAGTTTAGCAACAGCCACACTCCTGTTTTGATCTTTAGCTATAGTAGCTGTCTCTTCCTGCTTCGAGATAGAATGATTCTGAAGCGACCCTGTTTTATAGAACTGCCCATTTAATGCGTCGGTCAAAAGTATGGAGCTGTTCTGCTGTTCACCCAACCTCCATATTCTCAGCTCAGGCGGGAAATGACCACTCGAATTCCATTGTCGCAGGTTCAATAACGAAAAAGGTCCATGAATCTTCCCATCTGGATCTCCATATAACCATATCATATTCAAATCCAAGTCATCGATTGGCTTATTGGACAGAGCGGCACGTGTTTCAGACTTTACAACGGCATGGTTTCTGCTATCAGAACTGGAAGGTCTAACCTGATTATTGTGCACCTTCAATTGCTGTGACTCTCCTTCTTGATGCTGTTCAGATGTATTCAACCTATGGCAGCTTCTACTCGCATCGACCTGGAAGGACATAGTTTCAGTGACTCCTCCGGCTGAGGTATCTGTAACCGGAGACCTTTCTTGATCCAGGCAGTGAGAATCAAGAAGCTTTAACATTTCCAAGTGATTCACTCGCTCCTTTCTGAACAATCTCATAAGCCTAGGGTCACACACTATTTCTGAATTCTGAGGAGCGTTTTGTAGATTATTTCGTCTTACATACTCTAGCACGAGAGTTTGGACATCATACTTTGATAAGACGGAAATATCACCGTTTTTCATATACCTAACAAAGTCCAACAGCTCATCTGTTGCCCACGCAGTAGCACTAGTCAATGGTGTTAGTCTATCACCCAAACAACTGCTCGAATCCAAGGCAGAAGCCAGTTTACTCGCCGGAACAGCTTCCATTTTCCTTAATTTAGCACGACTTAATTTCATAACCCCAGGAGAATTGCCATCATACTTTTCATGAAGCCGACTAGTAGTTCTTCTCTTAGAAGCAGTAGAAGCAGACGGTTTCCATGGATTTTTTGCTTTGGTAAGATCATCTAACGATAAAGATAGCTTTTCTTTCAGAGAGACCCAGTAAATCTTAAAAAGATACTCCCAGCTGCCTTGATCGTCAAAGTCGACCTGAACCTGGAAAAATGTACATGTTATACACATTGCAGAACAAAAGTAACATCGTAAGACAAGGCCTCAGGTTCTAGATATTTCCACTTTGTGAGTCAGGGAAAGCAACAAAACTACTGACGATTCTCGTACCTTTTCTTTGTTAGCTTCAGCTGCATTCTCAATAAGCATTATAGTCTTCATGCAGATGCCACAGAATCCTTTGTTTTCCCGTACAACTAAATACTCGGAGCTTCTAACGCATCTCTTGCAGACAGAATATGGACAAGTATAGCACATGTAGAAAGAATCCTTTTGACAAGCTGTACATAAATGCCAACCTGAAAATCCCCATCATCGTCAATAACGCTCCAAAAGACTCAACGAACCAATATGTTCACTTTGAAGAACCTCAAGACCCCATTTTTGGGTAATGTATCAAAATGCATTAAGCACAGAGAAAGCAGAAGAATCAAACAACTTACCACAATTCCATTTTGCTCTTGATCTGAAGAATGCTTCAGTACGCTTAACACAAGCTGGGTGATATGCCTTTGGACATCCTCTGGACATATTAAGAAAATCCCCAATTAATCAGTATTACAAAAGTTTCTATTTTCGGTAGCACGAATCTACTAAGCTAAATTTAGCTGGAGTAACTTCCTATAAGCTCATACTCACTCACCTACGATCGCAGAGAACAAGACTACCTCCATCGAAGCACACAAAACAAACATCTTCGTCTTCTCTCCTCTTCCTGGACTGCAGCGACATCGGAGAAACCGGAGACGAAGAAGCTTTCCCCAGAGTTCTGGGCGGACGACCGCGCCTAGCCCGACTCTTCTTCAAGCAATTCGAGTCTTCTTGTAGCTTCACCTCCACATCTAACGAAGCACAACAATCGAATCTCCCGAAACCTGGAGCTTGAATAGGCGGAGAAGAATCATCATCATGATCCAATTTCACATCAGCGACACATTGATCGACTCTCATGAGATCGATTTCCGGCATCGATTCCGTCAACACAGTTTAGCTCCTCGAAAGCCAAAGAAGCAAAAAATCAAGACCGAGGATCAAAAATAAGGGAAGATCTGAGGTCGAGAAAGATCGAGAAGGAGAGAAACGAAGGGGGAAAGTAAAAGACAAAAAAACTCTAACCCTAAGGGACGAAAAAATTGGGAATTGGAGAAACGGAGGAGGAGGTGGTGGTGGTGGTGGAGATGGTGGCGTGTAGGGAGAGAAGACACAGTGGGCACATGGAAAAAATGGACTTACTCGAAACAAAGGTAGAGAGAGAAAGCTTTAGATGTGACAAGGCAGTGTTTGGCTGTCTCCTTTTTTTTTTAATATCCGGGATATTAAAAAAAACCTTTTTTATTAGAAATATCCGGGATATATTTCTTTCTAAAACCCTTTTTTATTTCAATAATTATCTTAAAAAATAATAAATATATTTATATCAAGAAGTTTGAAATTCGATTTTTAAAAAATATAATTTCAACATAAATTAATAAAGAAAGATTTATAGAAAAAGAATTAGTATGAGAGATCAATAAAAGTAAATTTATAAATAATTTGAAGTAGTAAATTCCAATTATTATGGAGTCTGGTAAAAAAATATGTAATGCAGGTAAAAAAAACGCCGCTCATATGGGTGTTTCCACGTGGGCAAAGTGGACGGTAGTGGGAGCCACGCGCGTCTTTTCCCATAAATTAAAGAAAAAATCTTTTTATTTTTTTATTAGCATCGATGTAGTGCGTAGGCTTCGTGTCTTAAGCTAACACGGAAAGCTAAAAGGACTTATTTTATTAAATTTATTTTGTTAAAACAAATAAAAAAAAGTGGACCAAAGCAAAAATGAAATTGAACTACTTTTTTTTTGTGTGTTTCATGTCGTGGTCGTAGTTTCCTCCTGTGGGTCTTCTCTCGCTACCTAACCATTCATCTTATCTTTAATTTTCCTGCGAGATCTTTTTCTCAAAAAAAAAAAAAATCAAATAATGTGTTGATGCTTAATATAATTAGTTGACAAAACTTTTCATATAAAATTAAAACAAAGTGGACAAAACGATTCAACACTAACGACTTTATTAAAGTTCCAATGATTTCTAGCAGGATATTTTTTTATAACCGAGATCAACTGGTATTTAAGAGTTTTGTTTCTTTTCTTTCTTATAATAGTATTATGAAATTTATATATGTGAGTTAAATGAAACTCTAGGAAGTGATAGAAGATAGACCTAAATAATTTTAATGCGTATTGGTCTCCAATCTAGGGTAAGCTTTAATTTATATATCTTTCGCATTGCTCTTTTTGTTAAAGATCTTTCGCATTACTCTTTTTGTTAAAGAACTTTCACATAAGACAAATTAATATATGATAAAAAAGATCAAAATAATACGTACAGCCGATTAATCATAATTAAGATGAATATGTCACGTTAAAATCTTTTATATTTCGTGTCAATATATGGTGTATTTATGTATATTAATTATTTTTGCTGTAAAAATATAACAAAATAATTAATTGGTACTAATTCTTGATAGCACATTCTTTAATCAGACTTTTTCTGATTCAATCCATTGATCATAGATCGATGTGACATGAGCTATCTGACTAGAATGTCAATGTTTAATGTATTTATCAAATGTAAATAGGCTCACCGCACACACATGCATTTGTAACGTGCAATAAACAGCTTTGACTTCGAATGATAGAAACCAAAGGAATGTGTCAAGAAGCGAAGAAAAATAGAATAATAGTATCGAATAAAATTTGAATGTGAGAGAAAAAATAGTTTAATTGAAAGGGTAAAAATTATACATTTAAATAGAAAACAAATTAATTTTCTTGTGAATTAGTTGAAAATATATAATAAAAGCTTCAGTGACAAACATGAGATGCTCATTGTTTTATTTTACTTTGTGCAAAGAGATGACTTATTTCTTTATTTTGATTTTAGAGTAAAAATGTAAAATAAATATTTAAACTAACCTTTTGGTTCCAACTTCCAGCTAATCATGAAATGAATAATATAGGACAAGATCTCTATATTGAACATAATATTCTAACTTAGAAATTTTCTTTAACTAATTAGGAGAAAACTTGGTAAATTTAACATTCAACTCGAAACATATAAATTAACGAAAAGTTGAAGAAATTTTGAAATTATTAAGCATTTTCATTCCTTTCATTTTGATGAAAAAAAAAGTTTACAAGTTTAGGGGAAACGAAACTTATCATTCGTGCAACAAGAACCAGTTCAAATTCAACAGTCTTGCTTTTTATAATAAGACATAAATAATGAGATCCCAACAACATAATTATTTATTTATTATTGGTCCGACATGGATTGACAAGAACCCACTCTATGATTATACGAAGTAGTTTATTCTATCATCACAAATTATACGAAGTAATATAAATACAACAAGGATGTATTTATGATTGTAAATCTTAAATATTGACCAAAACCAAAAAAACGAAAGTGTTAAAAGGAAAAATTCTGTTAAAATACATAAAACTGACAATTTCTACAAAATACGAGTTCAACCATATTTTACCGGAGAGTTATACTGACTTGTAACCTACACAAGTTTTCTGAAAAAAAAAAACTTATTCATTAGAATACAAGTAAATTTGGGTGGGTCAAATAAAAATTAATTCAAACAATGCGAATAATTTGTTAAGATGTAGACATTGAACGTACATTTTGAGCTAGCAGGAGATAATTTATGTCATACATAGATGCATACAATTAGGATTTAGATATCAATTAACCAATCGAGGCATGATATGGTACCATCAACTTGTTAAAAGACTTGTAAGTTGTAACATTGCAACCTTTGTTATAATTTATAAGTATAAAGTTATACTAAATACAAACTATATCCTTTCTGTTTGTGCTTTAAATAATTGCAGAAAAACAGAAATGACCTCAAATGTATTTACCGTGTTACTGCTTTAGGTTGACAATTTCCATTCAAATTTGGTTAGTAAAGACTAAAATGTGTATACTGTAATTTGTTTGAACCGAACCGTGATTTCTATGATGCAACTTTACGTAGTAGAACTCCTAGTAGATCCGCGACATTCAGACAACCACAAACTGATGTGTTCTACCATCTGTCGCCTCACTTTGTTTACAGCATCTGGTGAGCTGCAATTATTTGATTTACCTGAAAAGAAGGAAAGATCTTTAACATTTTGTTGACTTTAGAGACAAAAACACACAAGTGCTTATACCTTCAGTGACCATTGGAGATTGAGGGCATCCTCTTAGATCAGTTCCATGGCCACAGTTATGGCAACTCATGATGTAAGAAGGTACTGCCACATTAACTTGTCAGAAAATGCACGAATTCGATACATAAGTTAAGTTAAAATAGAATTACATTTAGGAGATGAGGTCTGTTTGGAAGCATGACGCCATGGATCTTGTAACCCATTTGTGAAAATGATTTTGGTTGCTGTAGATTTCCCAAAATTTGTCACAATGTGGCAAATACTAAAAACGAGCTTCGAGAAGGTTTTAAATGCCACATACCCGCGATTCTATCGCCTCCATAGTACAAGTTTGTTGCATCAACTTCAGGATATACACCTTTTCCAAAAAGGCTCTTGCACAAATCCAAATGGTACCTAATAAAGTAAGTGTGATAGTAAACAAAATGTGTGATTTTGTTAAAGAGTGACTGAAGAATGTTACTCTGTATTGATTTGCTGAGATCGAACGCTATTATTTTCAGGTGCCACCTGGAAATATGCTAGTTCAGTGCAAACTTGGAACCACCATAGCCGATATGTACTATCAGCGGTAACAACAGTGTTTCTCAGATGTTTCCGGCTATATGGTCTAACGCGTAGGCCCCAAACTCCCATGCAATGGTCTTTAACATATTTGGAATATGTTTCCTGCATTACAAACCCAATACAAAAGTCTATAGTAAATACAAGATGTTCATATCCAATGCGATTTGCGGCGTGGAGAGAGGGAGATAGAACAATGTGAGCTTACCACTAAATCATTACCGTTCTTCTTTGCTTTAACAAGCGGGACACATAGTTTATCTGGATTTCCGTATTGGAACTGCAAGATTTTGAACAGTAAAGATCACTGATCAGACAAGACTAGGAAAGAAAATAGACTTGGAACAAATGAATAATCAATCCTTACAGCCATAACCGCTGCATCTGCGGTTAAGTAAAAGAAATCAGCATCAACATCAAGCTGCAGATTACAGAAACTTATTAGACTGAAATTGGGACTTTACTTCCATTATATATCAGTTCCAAACAGAGCTAGAGGAAACTGAAAAGAAGGAGAGTAAGAGAGAGACCTCAGTGGCGTTAAAGAGCGCTTTCACTGCCTTTCCGTTTACTTTAAGCCTTAATTCCAGGAGTTTATTAGTCTCTTGTAGTGCAGCTTTGCATTCTGGACCAGCTGATTCACCTATCTGCTCATAGTGAACAAAAGATGAAATCAATATGAAGATCCAACACACATCACAGTCTTAAATCTTACAAAGAACATTGTTTAGTTCTTCCATTCATACTAAAATATATGCTACTGATACCTGTTGATCGAATTCAGAGAAGTCGTAGACAGCACGAACAACTGCAGAACTAGCGAGGCTTCCACAGGTCAAGTGAGGGAACTTAAGGCGGAACCACGCACTTAAAGCTCCAGGATAAGAAATCCCGAAGAAGAACCACGGGTTGTCACTACTACCACTACTTCTATTCAACTTAACATTCAAAGATGCCTGCATCCACAAAATCCCAACAGACATAAATGAAAATTCTCCAACATAATGATATGATTCCATGAAAGAAATGAAAGGAACGCAAGCAAGACTGGCCTGGTAATATCGACGGAAAGCGGCCAAATCGAAAAGGGCTTGTTTCGATGAAAGGTATCTCAGATTCTCTGTAGCTAATGAGTTAAAAGGAGAGCTTTTTCCATAGTATCTATGTTCTAATGAAACTACACCAGCTTCAAACTTCTTTGCTAATACCTAAATATATTTTGATGAAAAACATCAATCTCTTTAGTTAGTTTTCATACAAGGATTCAGGTAAATAAAACCTTACACTCATATAATCTTTAGCTATGCCACCGCAAGGACCTTCACCGCAGATTATCAAAAAGACAGGACCATCTGGAGCTCGGAAGTTGTCCAGATATTCATAGTATCGCTGTCTGAATTTACGATGATCCTGGGGGGTAAAAATATAAATTTCTTGAATTTGGAGAAAATTACGAAATCAGAGCAATGACTCTGAAACTCTTTTGAACAAGATTTGAAAGTTTAGGAAACGAAAATCAGATCAAGGTCAAAGAAGGGAAGAAACTGGTAAATAGAAGTTTACATAAGGAGAGTAATGATCTAGGGTTTGATTAAACCAAAGCTCATCGGTAGTCAAGTAATAGTCGCTCTCGGAAACACCATGAGAGACACTACCAGATTGTAATATGGCATTGGACAAGGTCGAATAAGACAAAATCGCAGTGACGGTGGTGATCAGAATAAAATAGAGATCCGACGACATTTCCCGGCGTGGTAAACCGATTCCCGGTTATCTTTCCTATTTGACTTTATTCAAACTTTGTCAAAGCGTAAACCCGATATAAGCGGAAGACCACTTTCTAAAGAAAGAATGAAATCGACGGCTAGAAACGATCTCTTTGTCATATCTGACGGCTACCATCGAATCTAATTAAGGAAAGTGAGAATGTGAGATCCGTTGTCTTAGTGGAACGGGAAGTGTGTGTTAAATGTTCATAAACCAGGTTATTTACAAATAAAAACGATATGATGGTACATGAATAAAGAAAGAAAATTGCAGCTCAAAAATAGGGCATATGGGCTTTAAATCATTCTTGGGTTTGGGTCTATATGGGCTTTGTAGGCCACATTTCAATATCTCAATAGACAATGATTTGCAATCAAATCATCAAATCAACGTTCTATTAGCAGTTACACGAAAAATAGAAACATAAAAGAAAGATCATACGTAATTTTAGGGGGAAAAATAAAATAAAAAGCTAGATGAATCCACTTCTTTTGATCATATAACTTACTTTAAAAAAAAAAAGATAATTAAAATTATATTATAAAATTTTTAATACATCGTGTGAGAAAATGGAATACAACCTGAAACCTAAACTTGTAAACATGGGTGGATTAATGATATTAAAGTCCTTGTACTAATTGTAAAATTTGGCCCTTTGTTCATAATACAGTAATAATTATGATGAGTAGCTGAAAAATGACTATGTGTACTTACTACGTCTCTCTTCATCGCCGTTAATCTTCTTTTATTCTCAGTCTTACTATTAGACCTGCATGTCATACATCAAAAATACATATAAAATCATACATATATTCATACATCTATGTCAAATCAACATATACAATCATATGATGTGGAGATAAAGTTGAGAGAAGAACCTTGAGGAAGAAATATATACTTTTGGATGAATCTTGAATCCATTTCTCGCATTATTTCAAGAAAAGAAAAGAAAAACGAGAACATAGAACACAAAACAACTAGAACTGATGAACAAATTAAGATTCTACCCTACCTTTACCTTACACACAACATCAGTTGCACAATTCACTATCGACGGCTAATTCTAGCTTTTGATCTAGTTACCGCTTAAACACTATCGATGTTTCCTTATCAAAAAATTTTAGATTTCTATATCTTCGATATCTTCAGATTTTCATTTTCTAAATCTTTGATATCTCCAATTTTTTTCTTGCTTTTTCATATTTTTTGTTTCCACATCCATCCATGCTACGACACGTAAGAATCCTCCTCGAAAGAGTTGACCCTTGTCCACATATTGGCGAAAATAATTCTATCAAAACCTAAATAGTTTACAAGAGTTGAAATTAAGACCGTACGTAGTGCTTGTATTTGGAGCTGTTTATGATTCATCGATGACATGTTAAAACCTTTTCCTCGCTTTCTTACATATTATTGCCCACGCTCTTATCATATATCATGATTAATCATCTTCTCTTTCTCTTCACGATTTCATTTTTGTGTATTGATTTTACTAATCATTTACACCACAATTTAGTGAAATATGTCAACCGTGTGCGTATATTCAACTTGGTTACTATATTAGCAACAACAACAACCCCTTGATTCTTAGAACCCATTCATCATAGAAAGAAACAAATCGTTATCATTTATTAATTAATGACAAGAAAATACCAAAAATAAATGAATCATTAAAAAAACTTAGAATTTTCACTTATCTGCGAAGAAACTTTTCAAACAAGAAAGTTGTTATATAAGCTATTAATTTATTTTTTCTTTTGTAAATGCCTTAAATAACAAAATCCCTATTAGTCTGAGTATCAACTACACATTCTTCCGGTTTTCAATTTTCAAAGAGAAATAGCAATTTGACACAAAAAAATACATTCAAACTTTGTAGTTCCATCAGACAAAAAAATATTATTAACAATCTCATGCTGAAACCTAGATTTAATTTCTAAGCCGAGTAGAAACTGTCGTCATGAAATATTTAAGCCATGGCTAAAAATGTGGGGAAAAAAAATTCCATTAAGAAACTTGTATCTCACTGCTAGTATATATATAGTTATTTTCTGTACAACGCATTATGTTAGTGGAGGACAATAAAAAGGAAAGAGTAAAACTCAAGATTAATTGTTGTATGATTGTAAAATGTTATACATATTTAAGGTCCACATGTGACATGTAGCATATTATTTTCTAGATAGGCTATAGATATAATATAATTTTCAAAAAGTTCATTTTTATTTTTAATAAACGTTTGTAAATAATCGTACTGAAAGTATCTTTAATTAATATACTCCTGATTATAAAATTAAATGTATAGCTGATTCTTAAACTGGATGAACCGAACTATATATTCTTTTTAACTGAGTAATATTTTAGAGAAAACCTAATTAATTTGGTTGTTTTATTACATCTTTGATAAAAGTAATGAAACAAAACGACCCAACAATCGAAAAATCAAATTTATTTTATTTCTAAATATACTCTACTTGTTCTATTTAATAATATAGCTTATTTTCTTGTAGTGGTGGTGCATATTGCATAGGAGGAATAATCGATTAGTCATACACTATTTTTATGACATTCGACCCTCCAATGTTTAGCCTTTTCGCCAGTTTTATCGACGTTTTTTTTTTGTCAACGTTTTATCGACGTTTAAAAAAAAAATTATTTCATAATTTTCTTGAAATCATTTGGATTTATTATTATGGTGAATCCCCTAATAGAGAGAATATGTTAAATTATTTCCAATCTTTTCTTGGATACATTGAAATGTAACATTTAGTTCATAATAAATAATACACTCTTTAATGAGCTTATTGATCTCGTCGGTAAACATTAGAGATTGCATCAAAGAAATTTGATGGCGCGGCTAAGTTACTCAAGAGTCAGATCAAACATCGTAGTGTTTGGTGAGGCATAATTGGTTTTGCTTCCAGATTTCATGTTTGGACAAAAGACTTAAGTATATATGTTTTTCTTTCATTAACACTTAGGTACTATATTCGCTAGTTGTCGATACAGTAACATGTTTAATTAGTCATTAAAATATGCCTTTTGGAAAAAACAAAAATTAAGTGTGAATAAATAAATAATTCTGTTAAAGTCATTAAAAAAAACAATAAAAGCAATTAAGAGGAGAGTGACGTGAATGAATGAGGACATGGGAAAGGCCACGCGCAATGGAGCGGTCCACACACTCTCTTCACACCTTTATATTCACCAAATCGGATCGTCTTTCTCCTTAATTCGTCTTCTTCTTCGTCCCCTCTTCACCTCTTGTCTCTTTTTAATTTCTCACACATTTTGACAATTGAGTTTTTCTCACCATTGATCTTCCTAAGATTTCTTTTTGTTTTCATCACTCCCTTAATCGAATTTAGTTTCCTTTTTGTTGTGGACAAGATTATTACGGTAACCCTAACATATCAACAAAAGGAATTTGCAGAGCATACTCATATATATGGTCTCTACTTACACGTACGTGTGTTCTTTTTCTTTTCTTGGTTGGTAATTATTTATGCTCCTCGACTTTTGTATAAGGGTTATTTGTAAATTGTTAGCATCCTTAGTTGATCTTTTTGTTATCTGGTTACATATACCTTTCCGTGCATATAGGATGTTTTAATCCTCAATCTTTTCATTGAAACATGCTTAACAATCAAGACCGACAAAACGGTATTTGTTTTTGTCCTTTTAAGTTGAATCTGTAGCAATAAAAGAAGATAAGTCTTGAGAAGTGACGACATAAGTATTCTTATGTTTGAATAAACTGCGTTTTTTTTTTATGAATCTACATAGGTTTGGATCGTTCGTTTTCTTTGCGTGGAAAAAACTCCTTCTTTGTATAATGCTAGGGTTATCGCTTAGTATATTAATAATTGTAACAGTTTATTTTTTTATTATAAAAAAGTTTTGAGAAAAACGCCGTTCTTGATGATCATTGCCTCCATTCACTACTACTGTACAACAAGACAGCATCATTAGCACAGTCTCCATGTCCGTTTGTTCTGAAATCATCATCTTCTTGAATTCTTCAACGTAAAACCTAAATTTCATATATGTAAATATATTTTTATGTATATATACATATATATATATGCATGTATGCAATTACTTGATCATATATATATACATTTATATGTAAGTTCTTGATCATAAACAACATGAGTCATGAGAAATATCTGATGATAATCAAGTAAAAACTCGCCACGAAATGAGCTTGATGATTATAGCTCATAGCATTTTGTCAACTTTCTATCGAGTACTCTATAATTTTTTTTTTTTTTTCAAAGAGTACTACGTAATTGATAGTTATATTTCTTCTAAAATTGTAATTACTTTCTTCTTCGCCTTCTTATCTATCTACTTTTAGCTTCTACTTCTATTATAGGTCTAATAAATCGGCTTCCACTATCCCATATTTTCATTCATTTGTGATCTTGAGGAATCATACTTCAAAAGTTATATTCTCATGAATTAATGTACGTACATACGTAAAGAAGAGCATATTTTTGCACATACATGGATCTTTATATTAATGATGTGGAGTCTTTACTTTTGGTGGTGTAGAAACAATGGAGTCAATGGAACCTTGTAGCGTTCCTCCGGGATTTAGGTTCCATCCGACGGACGAAGAGCTTGTCGGGTACTATCTAAGGAAGAAAGTCGCATCGCAAAAGATCGATCTCGATGTCATCAGAGACATCGATCTATACAAAATTGAACCATGGGATCTACAAGGTTACTTAAAAAACACCAAATGATACTTTCATTCTATATCTTAATTTTTGTATCTCATAGATCATATTGTTGTCATCATGACAAAATATGTATACAAGTATCTATGATCTAGTTATGAGCTTAAATTTCATATTTTACAGAGCGATGTCGAATTGGGTATGAGGAACAAAATGAATGGTACTTTTTTAGTCACAAGGACAAGAAATATCCAACGGGGACAAGGACTAATAGAGCGACCATGGCTGGATTTTGGAAAGCCACGGGAAGAGACAAAGCTGTTTATGACAAAACAAAACTAATTGGGATGAGGAAAACACTTGTGTTCTACAAAGGACGTGCTCCTAATGGACAGAAATCTGATTGGATCATTCATGAATACCGGCTCGAGTCAGATGAGAACGCACCGCCGCAGGTATTGTATTATGGTTTAACATAAATCATTGTCAATTTGATGGATCGGTCTCATTGATCAAGACTGATCATGATGATTTGTTCAGTTTCGCATTCATCTTTTCACCTTTTTGTCTTGTTTCATATCCTCTTTTTTATACAAACATCCATGGGGATGGTACTTGTGTTTCTACTTTAATAGGGACTAAACACTTTTGTTTTAATTAGGGCTTCTTATCTCTTGCGCTCTTTTATGAGATACATGCTAACTTTTAGGTGAGAGTCTAACACTTTTATGACTTATGTGGAATAATACACATATTCAATCAGCGGAAAAAAGGAGTAAAAGTCTCTCCTAGACTCATATCCAATTTCAGTCTCACGTCGATAATTTTTTTTTTTGGAAGTTATTGCAGAATTTACAGTTTTCTAATAACCAAAACTGAAAAAAAGCTCAATCTCAATTGTCTTTCGAGAAGTAAAATTTTAAAACTTGCCTCGTTTAAGCATGCTTTTCCAATATCCTAAAGTCAATAAAGTTCAAAAGTGTAACTCTAATAGATTGCATGAGTATGTACCTTTCTATACATTTTACTAGCTTTCTTCCTTTCGGTCTCACACTTTTTAAGCATGTCCCAATGTGTGTCTCACTAAAATTAAAATTTTCTCCTTCTTTTTGTTTGCATTAGCCATATGGATTATATGATTCTTTATCAATTGTTTGAAACATCAAAACTAGAGAAAGTTCTTAATTACAAGTCATTTCTTCTTATGATCATTTTGTGTATATGTATTACAGGAAGAAGGGTGGGTGGTATGTAGGGCATTCAAGAAAAGAGCAACAGGGCAAACTAAGAACACAGAAACTTGGAGCTCAAGTTACTTCTGCGATGAAGCCGTATCAAGTGGAGTAAACTCGGTTATAGACCCCGTTCAGTACATATCTAATCAGCAACATGACATTTTTGGAAAAGGTTTGATGTGTAAGCAAGAACTAGAAGGAATGGTTGATGGTCTAAATTATATGCAATCGTATCATCAATTCATTCAGCTTCCCCAACTCCAAAGCCCTTCTCTCCCGGTGATGAAAAGGCCATCAAGCTCGATGTCTATATCATCAATGGACAACAATACTAACTACATAACCTCATTGGATGATGAAGCAAGCTTCGAGTCATTAACAAGCGGAGAGAATAAGAGGAATAAGAAGAAGAAGCAAGTAATGATGACGGGAGATTGGAGAGAACTAGACAAGTTTGTTGCCTCCCAACTCATGAGCCAAGAAGATTATGGAACTTCAATTGGTGATCATATAAATCATGAAAATATGAAGATGGATTCGTCAATGTTGTTGAACGAGAGAGAAGAAGAGAACAGGTTTGTTAGTGAGTTCTTGAATTCAAACACAGATTATGATATCGGGATTTGTGTATTCGATGAATGAAACTATATATAGATGTCATGTGCGACTTTTTTGGTACGTTTGCCTTGTACAGTTATACTTCGTATGAAAATGTTAGCAGTATTAAGTCAATTAAAATAATGTTTTTTATGAACAAAAGATGCTTAAGAGTACGCTGTGAATACGTACTACATATTTATATTGGACTTTGAGTGCCTAGGGTAGAGTTATTGTTACCTTATGAGGGTATGAATTGTGAAGAACCTTTGGGGTTTAAGTTTAGTAGTTATAGTTATAGATGCTCATTAAAGGGGTAATTAATCAAGAATCAAGAAAGATAAGAAATGAAAATTTTTATAAAAGAAAAGTGGGGCCAGGAGATGTCGAGCGTGCGGTGTGCACTACGTTGGGCATGCTTTGTCGTCCACAGACACTTAACGAGACTTTGGGAGGAAGAGACTTCCTTTACATAATTTGTAAACTTTATTCTATTTCATATATCCATACATCATTTGAAACATTTTTGTTCTTTATTCACTTGGGAAAGTTGCTATATAACATGAACCTTCTTGTGAATTTTAAGTTGACCCACTACATAGTACATACACACACAAACCCCATATTATTCCCATACACCTGCCTGGCCATATAGTGTATGCTTACTTATCTCCTTACACATAATAATGGAAGAAAATTAACCCCAAAAAAGAAGAAGGAAATGTTATATTGTAAACGTTAGATGTTGCTTCTTACTTCTAACTTCTTATCCAACGGGAAAATTTTTCCTAAGGAAAATGTTGGATCTTAAAAAAATTTAAAGGAAAATGTATGTTGCCAATTGAAACGTTCCACCTTTTTTGTTTTACTAAAAATAATGTAATTAAATACGTCTCTGTATGAGTATGATTTGGAATAATTTAGCACTTTTTAATCGAGCTAATGATTTATTTTCTTCTTTTGTAACTCTCAAAGACTATGTTTCATTAATAATTGTGTTTGTGATGAAATGTTAAATTCATCAAAAACATAATTATATATATATTCCCACAATTTTATAGTCTTTGAGAGTTAGAAAAATTGGGGTAATATTACCAGATTAACAAAAATCAATGCCCCTAACTAAAGAAACCATAGTTCAAAATTTATCAGTAACGAGTTACTGTACAATTATGTTGTCCAATTTAGTTACTTAAGCAGTTTCTTCCCTTTACTTAATCAGTTACTTAAGCAGTTTAGTTAAGGGAAGAAACTGCTTAAGTACACATATAAATTGTGTTGTCCAATTTAGTTACTACGAGATTGAGCTTACATGAGAATTTAAAGGGAAGAAACTGATTAAGTAGTCAAAAAAGCATTAGACGATCTGAGACTTTACTGGTAGCCACGACCACCTCCTTTACCTTGGTTCCCTCTTTTCTCAATCGTTGTGTAACCCATTTCTTGGATCCTTTTAGTTGGTTTTATAGGTCTCCCTACTCGGCTCCGTGGTGATGATGAGTCACTCATACCTTGCACATTCACAATAAGAGAGAAGAGATGAAGATACTGGATATAAGTGACTTGATACAGATTTAAGTTCTATGACCGCCTGAAGCTCAGTAGTAGATTCTATTTCTGTAAGTGTTGGATCAGCCTCTGAAGAGACTGTAGCAGATGGATCAGTCTGAACCTCAACATGAGAGGATATGATAGCGTCTAATGGATCAGATTTCATTTCCCGCTTCAAGAGCTGCATTGTCATTCGCAATGACATCGATCTACTGAAGTTTGAGCATATTTATTAATGACATCTCCTGTTACATATTTGACAACTGTAGTTGTGATGACAATAGTTGATGAAGCACCATTGGCATCTAGATTGACGAGTGGAGTACTTTGAACAGGAGCAGATACAACGTTTTCTGGATTAATAGCAGGTGCGATAACATTCTTTATTGAGCCAGCTCCTGACACAATGCCTGATTCTTGGACACGAAGACTAAGACATTATTCATAAGTCACAATCTTCGAAAACGGATGTAATACTGATTACAGACTGATTTTATACCAAGTACTTCGATAACACCAAAACAAAATAGGTGCACAAAAAAGATGTCAGTTCTTCAATAATAGCAAAAACAAATTACCAAAAGTAACTAACAGAAAAACAGGGAATAGAAATAAGAAAATAACGATGAAAGAAACATAGAACGTATTGAAGATGGAGCTTTGATCTTCATCATCATCTCTTTCTTCCGTTTCGCCCAGTTGGTTGATTTGCACTAAACTTGGAACATAAGAAGAGCGGACAAGTCTGCCAGAATCCTTCGAAACTAGTCAGACGTCGACAGGTTTGAAGTATCCAACAAATTTGAAGGAACGAACCATAGAATCTATCATCATGAACTCCAGCAACTGCTTCTTCTTTGCTGCTTTATGCCCCAAAATCTGATTCTTGGAGAAAGCATTCCACGCTTTAAAAGTAGAGTGCACTGCCATTAGAGATGTCAATGAAACCCTGGAGAGAATCTCCCAACTATCCTCCGAAAGATCGGAGATTTTCGTCGTCGTCCTCCTCACAGGTTTCAACCAATACACAATCTTCCTTGCGATTTCCATTTATCCAAATTTGTGTATTCTTAACTTTCTTCAGTCAGAGAATTGTGTCGGCCGTAATGTTCGATCACAATTCTCTGCAAAACCCACAAACCAAAACTCCTAAATTCTCTGATTAGAAACGGAGTAGATATGACTCAGCTCAATTCCGACGTCGGGATTATGTAAACCCTAAACGAGAAGAATGACACGGTGCCGTATTGCTCAAGTAGTTTCAACATTAAAGTGGTTTCATGTGGAACGTGAGTGCTTTACCAACTATTTTCTATTTTTTTTGCTTAAGCACATACACAAGAACGCCGTCTTAGCTCAGTGGTAGAGCGCGTGACTTTTAATCCCGTGGCCGTGGGTTCGATCCCCACAGACGGCGACCTTATTGTTAGTGTTTCTCAAAAATTAACTTTTTGTCTGAGAGACGAGCAGTGTAAGGTGTCTCTGCACAATCGTTGAAATTTTTCTTTTGATAGGTAATGGGGATGATGTTAAAAATGGAGGCGGTGAACAGACCACGTGCTTGGCCTTCTTTTAAAGCTTAAGCGTCTGAGATTCTGATCTTGTTACAGGTCTTCAGGTATCAGCAAAACAAAAGTGCCCGGATCAGTTAAGACAATCATATGTCGCTCTTGGACATCCGGTATGGCTTGGAGATTTGTTTGTCGATGAACGGGTTTCAGCCTCTGTTTGAGTAGATTAGTTTGGTGTGGGGTCTTGTAACTGCTTCTTAAAGATGGCCTTTGGTAAATCTGTACAAGGTCTCTCTTTGGTTCGGGAGTATCTTTTTGGTTCAGGGCCTTGGTTAGAAGCAAGTTCGGGTTCGTGTTGTCGTTTTTGTCGGCATGTGTTTATTGTTGGCTCGTGTGTATCTCAAGCCGCTGGGCTTTCTTTCCATCATTAATATTACATCCAAATGACCACAAATTAAAAAAAAAAATATACTGATTTTGATTCGCCCTTAACTTTTGTAATGAGTATTATGGGCGGTATATAGATATTTCTTGATTTTAATATAAGATTTAATTCCACCTTGGCGATCTTTGTCTACATAGCATTTTGTGAATTGCGCAATTTTTGTTGTGTTACGAGTGCGTTTTCTGCTGGATACAAATCCTCGATTTTGAAGCTGTTCTTGACTGGTTTTGAAGTGTTTTTCAATTTTCATCTTATTAATTTTCGAAGCCGCAAATTGTGAAGCAAATCAAACGGATTCAAAAATGATGCAAACAAAAATTGGGTTCTAGTTTCCTTCCCCTTTAATGCAGTTCTAGTGTCCTTCATATGGAAACACGATACAAACACAGACCGAACGTTAATTCGAAAACACTTGCACTGATGCAAATCATGATGCGAATTAGGGAACAATGCAGAATATAATGAAGACTAAAGAATATGAATATGCTTTATCACACAAAAGTTGTTCACACTAGGCCAGCATAGCATAGCTTTAGTAGCTACTCATTGATCCTGGCTTCAACGCTTTACTCGAATCCAAACCTTGTTTGTTTATTATACAGCAATTGGTGTATCCTGCGGAAGCCACTTATAAATCAGTTTTTGCTGTAGTGCCACAAAAGGAATACTTAAGTCTAAACTATCGTGTTGCATCCAAGTATCCCTCACAGCCAACATAATTATAAACTCAAAACTACAACTAGCTCCAGTACTAAGTACCAATTTTGCTTCTTGTGTTCAGATATCACTAGTGCTAATGTTGTGTCCTTGATTTGGAAATCCAACAACATAAAAATGTGGATTGTTTTGTTTTGAAGACTCACCTTGGAAGCTATATTCGAGACGGCTAGATTGAACTTCTCTTTGGTTTTCGAGCCAGCAATCTGACCTACTCTCGCAACTTTTCTGAAAGCGCCACTAAACCAAGCAGCTCCAGCAGTCACGTACCTATTCGGAAGCAGAATCAAAAACAAAGAACATATCAGCTAAAACTCATTTTCCTCAATTCTCGAAAAAACCAAAACATAGCAGTGATTAACAAATGACCTGCTCGATTTGACAGCTGAACCAGTGTCGTTCAACTTCTTCTCAGCTGCAAATATAGCAGCCATGGTTTTATCTGAAACTTGAAGCTTTTGATCAACAGATTTTACTTTCTCGTTAACGGCAGAAATGCCTACATTAAACTTCTCTGTAAGCCGGACCCTCTTGTCAAAAGATGAAACTTTAGCGGAAGCATTGGCTCTTAATTGGTGCAATTCATCAAAAGCCTTGGCTTTGTTCACTGCATCTTGTCCAAGAGCAGAACCTTTCGCCAAAACAGTAGCCATCACATTTTGAGCTTTGCTAACATACGCTCTACCATTACCATCCACGTTCTGCACGCAAAGTTTATCATCCCACAAGTTAGTAATTTCGTCAAGTTGCACTTGTTCTTCCCTATCAAAAGGGTTAAAGAACAACATTAACCTGGCGAATTGATGCTGAGGGCATCGCGTTCTCTACAGTTCTTACTTGCTGCAAGAACAGAAACTAAGACATCATCCAGAGCACATACACATGAGGAGGAAAAAAGTTTGAATTCGGAATATAACACAAAACCTGCATCTCACGCCTAGGAACATAGTTTTCAGCTGGAGTTATTGTAACGATCTTGTCTACAATTGTAGCACCCAGCTTGACAAATGTAGATTTCGTTGGGCATTTCAAGGGTTACACAATGTTAACTCAGTTGATCAGGTTTCTCCCAATACAGAAGCTTTTACAGAATTCTCAAAGATTTATACATAGCGAAACACAAGCAGCTCAATGAAGATGCAATAGCGAAAAATTTACATACCGATAACAAAAGCGCGATTTCAAGGGCTTTAGGATCATTAAACGTAACAAATGCTATTCTGGAATGATCAGCTTCTCTGCACCCAAAAATCCCACTTGAATTAGGTATATTTAAGAAACCACAAACAAAATCAAGCTAATAAGTTGAAATTCCACAAAGAGAAAAAGAAGAAGGATTAAAAGTTACTTAAGAATCTCGATGTGGTCTATGTCGCCTGAAAAGGAGAAAAACTCGTGAATCTCCCTCTCCGTCGCTAGATCTGAGACATTCTTCACTTGAACACTTCTCGTCTGCATCCCCAATTCCAAGTAAAAAAAGATCAATTCAGTGACACAGAATTGAAAAGTTCACTAAGGTAAACTCAAAGTATGAATCATCATCACCTGCATTGTCGGCTGCGGAAGAAGGCGGAGAGAATTTTTTTCTGCGGAAGAGAGAAAGGAAAAGATTTGAACAGCCCGGACGTCACTCTCTCCAGCTCAGCTATTATTATTATCTCTGCTAAATGTTTTTTTAAAATAAAGAAAATCACATTAAAATTCACTTAACTATTTAAATATTTCCAAAATAAATCAACCCTTAGCGGAAAAATAACCTATTTCAAATCGATTTTTCATCATCGTATTTTTTTTTCACAAATAATAGATTTATACATATTTCATCAGAAACGGTAACTGAATTCAAATAAATAACATAAACTTTTCAAAATATACAAAAATTTATGTTGACTCAACATCCAAAGTGTGCGTAGGAGATGACAGTTTTAAGAAATGTGTCAAGTGACAAAATGGGTAGGTTTTTTAGTTAGTGCAAGCGAACATTAATATGATGTTGATGGTCCTAAGCTTTGTGAAGTAGAGGTGAGAGTCGAAAGGAATGTGCTAAATTTGTTGATGAAGATAGAGCATTTCAACTACCACAACACACCTCCTAACTCTGAAGGCGAAGAGGAGGAGCAAGTATTTAGATGGAAACGAGGCAGTACTCAGCTGAAGCTTAGACAGGTTTTGGACACTTGAGAAGACTTCAAAGAGGCTTTGATGGATTATGTGCTAATGGTTGATTACACTAATGGTTGTGATGTTGGAGATAATAAAAGAAAAGTGTCATGGTGAGAATTGACTGTAGGAAGCTGAAAGCACATAATTGTAAAAGTAGATTCATTCCCATGGCAACACAGTTCATAGAGTTAGAACAAGAAAAACTTAAGTTCTGCAAGCTGATTCCAGAAGAGAGTGTAATACAAGTTTCAGTTTGAACTTAATGATGAGGACATGTGCTCATGAGTGGACTTGTTTGTTGTCATGCATTACGTGTCATTGCGGAAAAGAACCTTAATTACGAAAACTACACTTTCAGCTGCCACACTAACTCCCGACAGCAACAGAGTTATAGTGATTCAATATGCCTAGTCAATAGTATGCAGTTTTGGAGAACTTGGTTGTGTGATTAAGACACCTGCTAGCTTGATTGAAGAGGTAGAGAATTGGAAAGGAAGAAAACCAAAATCAAAAAGGAAGAAAGGAAAACATGAGTCTCCTAAAAATAAAAAAGGTTGGTAGAGATAAAATGTTGTGGTCGTTGTGGTTTTGCGAGACACAACGATAATGGAGAAATTTATTTGCAGTTTATGAAAAAATAGACATATATTGTTTGTGAAGAAAAAAGCACGATAACAAAAGTTCAATTTGAAATTGGCAATTTTTCTATTTCTTATTTTCTTATTTAAAAGAGAATTATATTTCTTCTTTACAGAATGCATTATTAAGAGGAAAAAGAAAAATGTTTTTATAGTGAATGTATATTTTAACAGTGATCAAGAAAGCATTATGTGACACACATGATAATACTACAAGTCACTGTAGAAACAGGAATGTGTTATTATGAAGTTCTAAGAAGAAATTGAGATACAATTCATGGTTTTATTATATGTTTGGTTGTATCAAATCCATATAAAGATGCAGAATCAGAACTACAATAGCAAAGCTTAATCTTATTCTTCATCTTCTATGTTCATCTTTGGTCAAGAACTGAAGGAAAAGTAAAAAGCTGGTAACTTTTGATACATGAGGGGTAGGAAGTTTGAAGGAGGTCAGATCAAGCTGTTCTCTTTATGATATGGACTCCACTGTCTGTATCCACAATGTCGCTTATATCTCCAACCTGGAGTGCGTAAGTTGCTTCCTCAAACGGTTTCTGCATTTGACCTCGGCCAAAGGGACCTGAAACACGTTGGTACAATCAACATCGAACACTTTCAGCATAAGGTTTATGAGCACCAAACTGTAGATGGAATTCATCATGAGATAGAGGTGACGATGATCTAAGCAGACATTAGTAAGATTTATAAGCACCAATTACAGATTCATCAAGGGAGAAACTTCAAATTCTAATTGTCAGTGATGATCTAAGCATAACATCAAGTGAGATTTATGAGCACCAACTAGATTATCAATGAAGAAACTTTTAGATTGTGAACATCATTGATGATCTAAGCAGACTTTTGGTAAGATATATGAGCACCAAATATAGATAAATCAAGGAAGAAACTTTTAGATTCTACCACCGGTGATGATCTAAGTAGTCATCATCAGTAAGATTTAAGAGCACCAATTCTAGATTGATCAAGGAAAAGCCTTCATACCCTAAACATTGTGAGGATCCAAGTAAGCAGTAGTAATATTCATGAGCACCAATGTTTAGAGACTTTAACATCCATTATAAAAAAGCCGAAGTTAGTAAGCTTTTTTGAGCACTATAGATACATCAAGCAAGAAACTATATACTCTAAACATTGGTGATGATCTAAACAGACCAATGGTCTGCTCATTATGAGCAATTTCACTACACAGAGATCCAGCAGAACCCAATTTGAATAAACTGAAATCAATATTTCTTCATCCTGCAAACATCATTGCCAATAGCTGTTTGAGACTATCCTGATTAACTTGATCTCCTTAAATCTTTATTACCACAGGAACTGACTAAAAGTACAATCATCTTACACCTAAACTCGCTGATCTTCACTACACACTTGAAAATCGCATGACAATAAAACCATGAAATAGAGATTTGAGAAGAGAACAAACCTAGATCGCCGCCGCGTTTGGCGGAGCTACAGTCGGAAACACGAGTCGCCACATCCTCGAAGTTAGCCTTGCCAGAGACAATGTCTTCACGGATCGATTTAAGCTGTTCGACGGCTGCTTCTCTCGTAGTAGTCAAAATGATCTTCCCATCTGGATCCTTCCACGACGCCTTCCTACGAGATCCTTGATGCTTAATCAGAATGTGCGACGCCTTAACTTGGTCTCTCGACGCCATCTTGCTCTTCTTCCGATGGTTGTTGTGGTGATGATCGTCTTTCTTCTCCTTTGATTTCTCCGACGTTCGATCTATCGAAGAGACCGAATCTTTCTTTCTTTTCCGATCTGAATCTATCTTCGAAGATTTGGGGATTCAGATTTCTGACAAAAAGAGAGTGTTAAAGTTTGCGGCTCTCTTCTCTTTCAGTAGCGTCTTTATATGACAACACAGGAAGGTATTGTGAGCATTTCGTGTATTCGGTTCGATCCGGTTTGAATTATGTGTTTACGGTTTATTAAATTTTAGTAAACTTAAAAGATTACAAGATCGAATATTATATGCTTTGGTCCTAAACCTGAGAGTATTAAGACCAAATCATCAGAAAATAATAATCAAATCATCGGAAAAAATCAACTAAAGCAAATGTACACCACCAAAGATATAGTCACAAGAACAATCACTCGTGTATTTTATCGAGGGCAAATATCCAATAATTGTAGTGGAACGGTCCTTTATGTTTCCTTCTCCGGAATCAAACTAGAGTTTTAAAGTTTTAACGAAAATTTGAAGTCTCTTAATATATTTAGTTAGTATGAATTTTGGCAAACAAATTATAGCTACCAAGAAATTATTGGCCAAAATAGTCAATACGAACGAGTCAAATCTTCAGCGTTATTAATGTTTCTTTATAATGTCTAATTAGTAAAATGATTAATCTACGGAAAAAAAAAATCATGTTCCCTCTATTAAGAAGTTTTTTTTGTTTCATTTTATAAGATATTTACAAAAAAAATTTTTTTAAAAAATAAATAAATTTGATTTTTTTGATCTTGCAGTATTTTTATGATTAGTTAAATTATTTTCATTAAATACTAATTAAATACTAAATGGTGTTTTCAATTAAAACTAAAATAAAAAGATAATATAATTTACATATTTTTATAGCTCCGCACTTTTACCCAAAAAATCTTATACTATAAGAGAACAAAGAAAGTGTATAGTAATCAATTGGTACAATGAAATAATCTGTTTACAAGGAAACAGAAAAGCTTATTCTATGTGGGAGATATCAAAGAAACAAAAACACAAAACATGCAACATTCACCACTTGAGAGGCAAGAGCAAGACATAAACATTGCTGCGAATGAACCAAAACTTACATTTGAGATATTATCAATCGAAACCAAGACGAAATGAATCAGGCGACAATCACTCACTGCTTATATATATTAGATGTCTCTTAAAACCGGCCAACCTTTTCTAATGATCTCGTTTACTCTAGAGTCAATTTGTTTCTGGACTCTTGGTGGGCAGAGCTCCGCTGCATAACCGTTTAGCTTTGTGGCTAGAGCTGATCTCTCGAGCTCTTCTTCTGCCATGTTTCCTATTAGCTGAAGAAGGAATGGATGTTGTTTCAACTCAAACTTCTGCAGATTCAAAGTTGGAGAACTCATTTGATTAACAGCTTAACGAGTTATTAGAACCGTGACAGAAAATGAAAGATGTAGAGACTTAAAGTTGAACCTGATGATCAGGCTCTGCGCGATAAAACGTTCCCAGCTGTTGAATTTGAGTAGTCACGATACTACTTCTTGATTTGAGCTGTTCCCTTTCTTTGCTTGTAGAAGCCAACCTCAACTCCTCTGTAGAATTAGTGAAAATACAGGATCTGTTCAAAAAAGATTCGGATCTTTCAGTTTTGTGTTAAACAACAAAGATTAGATAACTCAAGATTTACCCCAAGAGCTAGTGTGGAGATGTACTTGTTATTACCTGTACTGATTACCGACATCAGGACCTTGTCCAAAAACTTGTCTGGAATCATGACTAGACCAGAATACATCTAAGAGCTGACGATAACCCACTATACTTGGATCATATTCAACCTGAAGCAACACAAAAACTAGAGGATCAGAAACTAAAAACCAGCTCATGAAACAGTTGTTTCTACAATGATTCTGTTTATCAGGAGAGATGAACAAAGACACTTCACGGATACTTCCTTCAATCACATGAGCACAAAGATCACACACATTACCAAAACAAGCTGATTAGCTACAGAATTTGGATATGCTCGTCCCATCCTCTACACTAATTTGACTATCCAAACGAATCTGATCAGTAGAGCAAAACCAAATCGAACAACCTGACTTAGAAGAGGCACAACATCAAGGAGAAAGCTCAATTCAAAACAGATCGCAAAGGAATACAACAACGAAGTAAACATTGACTCAATCCTCAAAATCAGCTTAGTGTTTTCCCGTAGAAATCGAAACAATGAGACCTAAATAAAGGAGAATCAACCTGAACAGACTCGGCGTGATCACCCAACTTTCTATACTCCGGATTCGCCTTCATTCCGCCGGCGTAACCGGCTGTTGTTCGTACGACGCCATTGATACAACCGAAGGCCGCCTCCGATCGCCAGAAGCTTCCAAGAGCGAAAACCGCCGATTTCAAGGGACGATCCGGCGAATCAACGACAGCATCCGAGATCTGACTCGATATTCTGATGCATACAGCCTCGTCGAGCAGAGAGATGCACAAGAAGAGGAAGACGAGATTCGCAAAAGGAATGATGAAACGGTTTCTCTTCTCTGATAAAGCCATTACAGATTCCGTCTTCTCTATCTATCTATCTCTCTATTGACACTTAGCCGCTCCGAACCAGGGGACGAATCTCTCCACATGAATGAAACCTTGTTGAGTCGCCCAAAAGTCACTCCATGCTCCACCTCCATTAAAACTCATTAGCCGCCTACAAGAAAGTCTTCAAGTCCCTCTCTCTTGTTCAGAAGGTCCGTTGTATGACGGTTCGGTTTGGTTGCGGTTTGATTGCGGTTTGATTGCGGTTTGATTGTTCTTTTCTAATTTTCCCCAGTCTGTTTCTTCCGTGTGTTACCATTATATCAGACACACTCACGCAAAAGATTTCATTTACATGAGATTCTACTTGCGTCCTTGATGGAGACACTGGTCTGAATATGCTAGTATGCTACCACAGGCTAGAGAATCCAGTTGTCAAATAAATATTTTAGTTGTGCCCTTGATGGAAATCTCAGCTTCTCATACTCTCTAGTCTATTCTGTTCTACCTCAATTTCTTCTTAGTTAGAAAAATAAGTGTAGATTTACGCAGTAACTTGAAGACGACTTAGCTTGCTTTGTGACTGCTTCTGAGAAAATGTCGTGGAATACACTACTTTGTTTGTGTTGCATAGAAGGCTACGGTTCTCTTTACGCTCATGAGATTAACTATAAATGTTGTAGTGATCAAGTTGCAGAAAACGATGGGAGTTTTGTTAAGCTTATGTTCATGTATACGTAACTGTAACGATTTGATGAGATGAATATGCTCTTAAAAGAGCTTCTTAAGAGGCAATCAAACTCTTTTAACAACAACTTCCCATACAGACACTACAAGCACAAATCTGTGGATATGACGAAAATCCAAGATCCTCCTCTGTGCACATAGATCCCTGAGATTCGATTAGTACCACCTCAAAGTTTCTTCTACTGGATTTGCATTCGTGAAGTTATCGAATTGTTTGGTTGAAGAAGAAAGATGCGTAAGGAAAACAAAAAGGCTTGTTGAATCAAAAAAACAAAATTAAAATAGATATATCTAAAAGTCCCACATCGGTGAGGTACAGAAAGTTGGTCATAAGCTTAGCAGTATAAAAAAGAAGCTGAGCCTTACTTCCAAATTCATACCTTTCTCGGCCTTTTGGCTAAGATCAAGTGTAGTATCTGTTCTTATCAGTTTAATATCTGATATGTGGGCCATCGGCCCACACGATATTAACTTTATTTTTTAAGGGAGAAAGCCCATCAAGATAGCTTGCTATCTGGGCTTTTACGAGTCGCCCATGCGTTGCACTACTGCACGGGCTGGCTCAACCCGCCAAATCAATAGTTTAACATTTTACTCTTTTTACTAATTTTCTCGGCAAAATTAATTATAGATTGTTTAACTATCGAGGTTAAATAAAAGTAAAACAAAATAATGCAGAGAAAAGAAAAATCAAACTACTGGGCAGAATTTCATAAATTGTCGATGTGATTACGCATGAACAGTAATGAAATTTACTTTCAAAAAAAAAAAAAAGATTCCAAAGATAGATTCTTTTGTGGATTTAGGAAGTACACATCTGTGATTCTCTATCTTTGTGAATCAATGCGAGTCAACGGGTCTCCTAAGATTGCATCATATGCCATCTTAACGCTAATATAGGAAACGGTCTAACCGGCGAAGCAGCTACATTGCCCACATCTTTATATCCTATTTATAAATTCTGCGTACCCAAACTTCGTCATTATCTTAGAGACATGATGTTCAAGAGCGAAACGAGTGTAATCATGAGGTTTGATGAATAAGTCAGCAAATGCTCTCAGAATATCCGAAGATAGAGATAGCTCATCATCAACTTCCTTAAATGTGCACAACAGCACAAGAGCTAGCATGAACGGTACCAAAGCTGTGCATATCAAGTCTTTGTCGTGACCCTACCGGTTGACTTGTATTCAGGATCAATGACCGGTTATTAATTGATAGTGAGGGCAAATTGGCTTTGTTCTTCTTGAGAAGTGTCTTCAAAATTCGGCTATTGGTATATTTCAGTTCGTCCTTACAGTTTTTAGAATATTATTACAAACTGACCCAAAAATTTAAAATCTGAAACTATGCCTACAAATATATACTTTAATTTGATCGGCAAGGGAACAAAATGAGAAATGCTCAAATATAATCAAAATTTGGGAAATGAGAATTTGCAAATGCATAAGATAAGCTTCGATAAAGAAGACAAATTATAATTCGACATGACAAGATTATAAGAAAATCTTTGAGATTTCAGAACACTAGGTCCAAAAGGAAACACAGCAAAAACTTCAAGAAAACAAAGAAATATAACTTCTTTTTAACCTAGTCAGCCTTGGCAGCAGAAGCAGCAGCTTGACCTCTGAGACGACCAGTCCTCCTAGCAGCAATAAGACCAACCTTCTGTCCTGGAGGTGCATCACGCCTAACCGTACTGGCGTGACCAATGTGCTGATGGTTACCTCCTCCATGAGGATGCTCAACTGGATTCATAGCTACACCACGAACCTTAGGCCATGAGTTTCTCTTCACACGGTACTTGTGGTACGCGTTTCCTGCCTTGAGCATTGGCTTCTCAGTTCTTCCACCACCAGCAACTTGACCAATCATGGCCCTGCATCCACTCGGGACAATCTTCTTCGATCCAGATGGCAACTTGATCCTGTCAAAACATATAATCGATTCATCATTGTGAAATTGATGAAAGAATGTCCCAAAATCAATCATTGTTTACTAAAAGACACTACTATCAAGATCAGTTTAATCGTAGCATCGATTCAAAAGAAGAATCTTTGGCATTTACAAGACTACAGATTTACACCAAACAACCAACAGATCTCAACAATTATGCAAGCATTTTATAAATCTAATTATAAAATGGAAATGAACAGTTGAATCTTCATATATTGGTTACTGGATTGCAGAAACAAACCTAGTAGTGTCGTTGTCTGGGTTGTGAGCAATAACGATAGCGTAATCGCCGGAAGCTCTAGCGAGCACACCACGATCGCCGACGTGATGCTCGACGTTGCAGACAACAGCTCCTTCAGGAATAGCTCTAAGCGGGAGGACATTTCCGACGACAAGAGTTGCTTTCTTACCGCAGTACAAGAACTGGCCGGTATACATACCTTCGGCGGCTACGAAGAGCTCCTTCTGCTTCTTGTAACGGAAAGGATGACGGAAAGCAACGCGAGCAAGCGGTGCACCACGGCCAGGATCGTGGATGATCTCTGTCACGACGCCCTTGAGGTATCCATTTCTCTCGCCGTAATCGAGACTCCGGAACTTAGCAGGACCCTTGCGGTGGTGAGTGTGGGACTTGAAGACGGAACCCGCTCCCTTACGTTGAGCTCTGATGACACGACCCATGGATACTCGACGGCGAAGATTACAACTAGGGTTTGAGACCGAACTTGAAACTGTGAAAAAATCACTTTTTATAGTGCAACCTGAAGTCGTTACAGCCCTAATGGGCTTGGGTAAGATATCTACTTTGATTATGGGGTTTATATGAATCAAAGCCCATATTTTCAGTCTAAACCCATACAAAGCCCAAATCAAGAAAAGTCATGTCTTAAACCCTCTTATATCGAGGGTTGTCCATTTGTTGTACAACCATATCTTCAGATCAGACCGGCTTATGCTAAGAAATTAGAAAAATCATCATAAGTCTATATTTTCATAAAAATTATGCAGTTTAGATAAATTACTGTCAAATTTGAATCCAGATGAAAACTATATATCACCTGAACCACACAAGATAGTTTCAATTTCGCTCATATATGGATTATAAAAAAAGTTTTAAGAAAATCGCAACAACCAAAACATAACTGAACATAACATTGTCCCAATGACATTGCATGCATATCTATTTTGAGTTTTTGAAGGCTTACTATACAGTCCCTGCTAAGAACAATCTTTGTTTTTCTTTCAACTCATTACGTGAGATATTTGATAAATACATAGATTGATATATAACAGGATAATGATATAATGTACTTAATTATAAAATTGGATAAATTATTTGGCAACTTTGATTCGTTGATGTACACAATACACTGAAACGCTATCGCTTCAAATCTATCATATTTGATGCAGTAGACACCAAAATAACAGCAATATTTGGAGAGAATATATAATATTGTATATAGTTATATACAATAAATATTCGTCAACTAGCATATATAATATATACACATCAATGTCAAGGAGACAATGTATAAACTCAAAATCAACTGGAAGTATGGGCAAGCTAGTTTTTGAGCAGACAACGCATCTTTTTTCATTTGCTTAGACTTTGTTTGTGTTTAGTTTTGTAGTCTCATGTAACTATGGTATGAGAATTAGACATTTTGTATTTGTTGAATTAGACAGATGAACATTTTTATAAAATACAAGAATGAGAGACAAAATGAGAGAGAGAGAGAGAGAGAGTCGAAATTGTATACAGTATATATCTTGTATCCACTTGATCTGATCTATTATTTGAAATAAAAACATTTTAAGAGATGAAGAGATTAATGTGAGTAAACATGTTTTGCATATGATACCATTTTAATTATGTATGACATGATAGTTTCGTAGTTTATGTAAGATGTTGTCAAATTTTGTGGTGGAGAGTTCTTTTGAAGCATATAGAATTTAAGCGTTGGGATGCGTTAGCTATAGAAGAAAAAAAACTAACTGGCTTCGCTTCGCCATATTATCAAATACACTATTTCTACTAGAGAAAAACATAATGTTACATCAAATTAATAAACTAAGCTAATATGTTACGGAAGATTCTTTTATCTTTTTTAACTTCTTTAACCATCATAGATACGTATAGATTAGTTAGATACATATAAATGAAGGGAATGTCTTTGGTAGGACCATATTAATCCATTAGCTCCTTTATTGATATACATCAACAAATCTTTTGAAATATGACATCCCATAAGTGTCGAAGTTAAATGAAATGATGAGACAAATACAGTAATTGACAGTTCGACAAATATATTACTAAAATATACCAAAACAATGAATATTTTATGAGTAAAATATTATAGTTTGAAACTTTTTGTAGAACCTTATAAAATCGGATTTTAGAATTATCAATTTGCAATATAATTTATTTTTTGAAATTGAAATAAACTATTAAACTCATATATATATATATATATATATATATACATTTAATATAGATATATATATACAAACATTGATATTATCATTTATGTGGGCATAATTTATTTCAGCAAATAATTATAGTATTTACATAATTCAACAATATTAAATTATATACTTAAGTATAATATTTTTGATCATGAATAATAAATTCAAGAATGACTAACATAATTATTATCAAGAACATAAAATCTAATAATATTTAATTTTATTCTTTGACCAAAAATTAATCTAACAAACATGATTACTGGATTCAATACTAATAATAACATTTCCATGACAATCATTTTAATATTGAAAACTAAATAAAAACATGAATTGAATTTTGTTTTTAATTTGTCCATTAAATAAAAAACATTTGAAGGCAGGATGATCTCTTTCCTTAACTCAATAAAATGCCCACAATGAGATGGTTTTCATGCATTTTTTTTGAATTACAGGATACAACCAAATATTAAGACAAACATGTTTCATTCATGTTTAAATCTACAAGTTAATTATCTATTATATACTCAAGAACAAGAATCTACTTCTGAAAGAGAGAAGTAGAAGAGGGAGAAAGTAGAAACATGTTAAACTTTGTGAATTCCTTAGCTATTAGCACCTAACACCAACAACCAAAAAAATATTTCAAGAGAGCTTCAACACTTAGAAGCTTCTTAAAGAATATCTAAAATGTGTCTAATAGTGTCTTCTTGCTTTAGAATGAAGAGATTATTTTTTTCTAAGTAGCTTGGTATTTATAAGAGATGAATAGCTTGGTGGTCAAATAGATTTAATGGACAAATTTATTTGATTTTTAATACCAAAATTTGTAAGTTACAAAAAATCTTTGACCTCATTCTAAGTAAATTTTTATTCATATTTTAACTATATATTATAAATTCATATGTTTATTAATATATTGTTCCTAACATTTTTTAGTTAGTAAAGATAAAGTTAAGATTGTCAAACGGGTTATTTGACCTAATATATATACATGTTCGTATTATATATATATATATGTACAATGAAAGAATTATTTGTTTGAAACGGTTTAATTTATTTTGACGATACAAAAATAGGTTGCATATGAATTAAAATATTTTACAATTTGACAATATTATTAAAATTATTCAACAAATTCAAATTCCTGAAATTACCCGATTCCAAATTTTACCATTATCCAAATTAGTTAGAGTCTGGATAGTTATTTAGTTACCAAGGTTTTTTTCTCTATTTTATCATATATACTTTGGATGATTTTTCAAAAATATATACCCGAAGTACTTAGACTTCTCATTTTGATACCCTATTTGGATGTCAGGTTGGTATAATATCATTATTATAGAGAAGACAACGTGATAGTCGTACTTATTATCCTTTTCTACAATTTTTGGAGTAGAAACTATATAAAGCTGTTTATATACATAACTAGTTAATGACACGGATTCAAACCTGAATTATTGATTTTTGGAACATTTATATATTGTGGATTAAAGAACATATAAATTTTGTTGATTGATCATAACGGATTTATAGAAGTTAACTAGCTACTCCTCTCAAGATCACCGGTCAACCTTTTCACGTTGACTTGAGGGAAAAAAGACTCCAACTGTTACAAATTTTCGTCTTAGAAAGAAAAGAAAAAAAAAACAACTCGTGGGTTGAGCCTAACACGGAGCTTGTTAGCGATTTCCCTTCGTTTCTTGGTTTCTTGTTTTTGGATTTTCTCTCCACTTCAAATTTTAATGTCTTTCTAATAAAGAGATTTCTTCTTCTGACCATCACGTACGTAGCTATTAGTCAGCTTTCTTGTATTTTTAGATCAAATTTTATCTGAACATGGAGATTAGAGACCTGAAGAACACTTCATCACAGGGTATGATAAGACCCATATTATGGTCAAAACCAAACTCTTCCTCTGCTAGTCGGAGCAACGTTTGAAACTCGGAGTGTTCTAGCCACGAGATAGGAACGATGTAACGACTTCGGTTCGGTCCAACGTAAACCGGAAAATGACCTTTTGGCACGTCTTGAGGAAGACCATCTTCTTGATTATAGTAGCAACCAGTGACGTTCTTCTTCGCTCCTAGACTCGAGCATCGCTTTAAGATTTGCTTGATCGTTGCTGCTTGAGATGACCTCTTTATTGCCATTATTTTTTTTAAAAAAAAATCTTTTTTTTCTTCTGAAAACTTGTGTTTTGTTTGAAGAAATGTTATGGATGTTAGAGGTACATGAAGAAGTATTTATACCGGGTATGGACAATTTGGATGCTAATAAATTGATAGAGAAAACAATATATAATATGAATAAATACATTACATTACTATATATATGCTTTTATAATTAGGTGAGTATAACTATATATATAATAATTATTTGGCTTTGATTACTTCTGACGCTGACCAATTAGTGACTATATTATAGGTATTATTAAATGTATGTTCAAATATTACATTTATATATATATGCATTAAAATAAATGTACAAGACTATACTTTTAAATTTGTTAATTTACTTATACTAGATCATAATTAGGTTGCTTATTTATGACGTTATAATTGACTACATTATATGCTGTATATTTCGACGTAAAAAAAGGAAAGAAGGTTATACAGTATGTATATATTATTTTAAACAAAAACGACTAACAATTAGAAACACATGAAGTGATTTGAATTGGGATAAAAAAACAATGATAAAACACACGTAAACAAGTATATATTTGGTTTAACATTTATAGATTTATTAACTAGTGATGGTATCTCAGTTAGTCATGTGACATTGCAAAGCATATACACGGATCCAAGTTCAACTTTCACTGACATAAAAACGAAAGCAATCAAGTTTATCCCGTACGTAAATCTAGAGTTATGGATCAATCATAATAACCCTATTTCTTGGGAACATATAAAGCCAAAAATCCTGTTTGAATTCAAATTAGGATATATATATCTTTTGTTCTTGTGAAAGCAAAATCATGTGGGATGTAGGAGGCAAGGGCAAATAAATATTGAGGACAAAGCCAACAAGGACGAGAAAGAGAGATGCAATTAAAATTGTGAAAGAATGTATACCAAAAAAAAAAAAAAAAATTGGGTAGGGACTATAACATTGCCCTACAATGTCTCCCTTTTGCCTTTACATACTTAGACACAAATTTACAAACAAATATCCATTTTGTTTCTTTAACCTCTAATATCATATAGATCATAATAAATGAGACCATGGCCTGTTATATATATATCTTTATATGTACATAATTACGGACGAGATAAGAGTTTTTGTAAGTAGTAACCAAAGTACGTACATTCGGTGATACATATATAAGACTCCTCGACACAAAAGATATCGTGAAACCTTTGTCTTTGTTTTTTCATACGTACACACGTGTATTTTGCAGAAATTTTCTTAATCGAAATCAACTTCTTCATCTCTCTCTCTTTGTTTTTTCTTACTTTTTTTAATATGATCATAATGATCAAATCATCAAATCTTAGTTTTCATCTTCAATTTATAGTAGTCTATTCCATCTATATTTTAAAAGACGATCTCCGTATGTCAATCTATAACGAATTCGAAACAATTAAATTAAATTTCTTCTGCTAATCATATTAATTCTTAATGTGACATATGAAGACTAAAGCTATAAAATAGCGTTTCAAAAAAAAAATATAATGGTTCCACAAATTGCGATGATTAGCATGAGTTCTAGTCCATAATTTCATTAATAAATGAATCTATACATTGAAATTTTTTTTTACCATTGACAACATTTATGTTTTTCAGAAGTAAATTTACTATATACATATGCGATGAACATGTGAAAAATAAAATTAAACAAAAGATACTCCTACTAGTTACTAAAACCAGCTTTCTACGCTATTCTTGTCTTTTCATATCTTCATGATGATTTTGACCAATATGGTGGAGTTACTTGCTAGATTTCTCACTTTTTAGCCTATCTGAATCAAAGAGCGATCGCAAATAAATCACTTTTTAGTCAGTTATTAAGTCAAAACAACATAGAAAGTAGATAAAATTTTTGAGTAGAAAACAAAAGAATAAGTCAAAAAGATCAAAGGGTGGACAGTGAGACGATGGTGGAACAATGACACTTGGCACTTGTTGTGGTTATAACTCAAGAGACATTATCAATTCATTCTTCGTTGACATCAACCGAAAGCCCCAACACCTTCTTCTGTTTAAGATTTATCTTCTCATTTTCTTTTCTCACTCAATCATTCATATTAAAACATTATTCATTTACTAATTTTGTAAAGAAAACTTTTCGTTTGAACTTTCACATCAGAACTTAGATAAGATATAGTGTTAGGTGTTAGTGTTATATATATACTGGGGATTATACGCAATTGATTTTAATTTATAAACTCATGAATATTAACATAATATCTAAACACAGATTGACCAACTCAAACCGATATCAATCTAAGGCCAATGCGACCTAATATAATGAGATTCTATCGAGACAATTACTTGAAGTATAATCATCTCAAAAAAGTTATTTTATGAATTCTATTATCCAAAATTTATTTGTCAAGATGATTATTTTTGTATGGTGTTAGTTTGTGTGTGTTTAGTTTCGTTTTATGTTTTTAATAATGTCTTGTCTTCTTCTTTCAGGCCTGTGACTCCGGCGTCTTTCCATTGACAGTCGACATATGGATTTGACCATGTATTTGACTTTGTATCCGTTAAATTTCAGATGATAAAATATATAAAGAATATGAGGTAATCTCCTCATAGTCATTTGGTTTTTATTAAAAATATATGAACTTAACATTTTAATGTAAAAACCTAGGTATATTAAAATATAAATCATGAAAAATGGTGTAGGATAACTCTTAAAAACAAAATGGATACAAAAACGAGTTAGTCTGATTATTGTGTCCCTAGTCATCAATTTTTTCATTGAACAGTGTATTTGATCACTATAATCTTATCCTGACTTCCAACTTGATAGTAACATGTTTGATATAATTCAGTTTAAATTTCGGCAACTGTTATAACTAATAGAATTTTTAAAAAGTTAAAATATAGGAAACTCATAGACTCACCAACAAAAATGGGGAAAAAGTCAGAGATGTGATGTTTAACATGTACCTCTCCAAATAAATTAACTAAAAATTTTGGCAAAAAAAATGGTAATAAAAATGAACCAAGAAGAAGACAAAGTATTAGAAAAAGCAAGAGCCAAGAGAAGTAAGACAGAGGCTTAAGTGTGGAGGGTCCATTGTCTTGAATTCATAAGACTCACCCATGTGGCTACTATCCAAAAACCTAAAACACCACCAGCAACACCAACTAAGCAAAGAGTGTCATAATACATATACAGACATATATTCCTCACCATCAAATATGAGCCACCAATTTTGATTTTTGTTTTCTTTGGATAACCTAAAGTGGGGAAGTTATTTTTCCATGTTCTATGGCCTCAAAGAACAACAATGATTTCGACATCTTTGTCTCTCTCTCTCTCTTTCGGTTTCCAAGTCACATGTGACTATTTTGAATTTCTGAGTTTCACTAAACAAGAGCCTGATAAATGTCATTGTCACAAGTCCCTACCCATGAGAAGTGAATGTGTGCTTCTTCTAACATAGAAAAGAAACTAAAAAGATCTGCAAATGCCTAAAATCGACGCATCCCCACATGTCCTATTGAATGAAAATGACAATAGATGATAAGAAGATGACTTACATATAGAGGAGAAGGAAAATACCGGTTTTTGAAGTCATGTTCAGGAAGAACTCATTCTCTTTGCTTGCTTCCTCCATTGCCTCCTCTGATATACTGAGAAGGCATGAAAGATATAGAGCTTTACCCTTATAATATTTAGTCCAAGAGCATCATGTATCCAAACAAACCATTTAGACCCCGCAACTTTTCCACAAAGTTCAAAAAAATTCAGTTTAAATTGTGTTTTCACACATTCACAAACCTGTGATGCTTATGTTTGAGAAAAATTTGTAACATAAATCTTGCAGCCAATGTAATAAATGTATGACAAGAGAAGATTAGAGGGAGACGCAAACAAGATGAGGTAAAGCATATGCATTTTTACTTTGTCTCATACAACCATATTGACCATAAATGGTCTTTTCTTACATGTTCTAACCGTTAGAAAAGGTGTGCAGATATTAAGATATCTCAGATTTTTGCACCCCATTGACATATACCAAGTGTATCACACAAAGTTTCCTAGCCAACTTCTCTTTGTTAACATTCATAGCCAGGGTAAAATTCTTCAGGTTGCCCATCTACCACCGATCAACTGTCGTTTTAGCTTGGCGATATCAGCTTGTACCTATTACATAGTAAATACAGTGAGATAATAAGCATTTTCAAAAAAAACCGTACCATATCCTAGAAAGTCAAGACAAAGCCAAACAAGAATACGCACAAATCATGTGAGAGAAGCACACACCCTCGAGTCTAATTACTATTAAGGTTGAGAAGAGATAAATGTGGCTTCTCAACAAGTCAGACCAATTAAATCTATAATATAGTTAAAATAAATAATGAAAAGTAAGCTGCATAAACCTTCTGACGAGTTGCCCTAAGTTTGAAAAGCTCCTCTGCGTCTGAGAACTTCAGAAACCAATGGCTAAGCCGATGATCCTTGGTGTCTCCTTTCTTCATCTCATAGTAAGTTCTATCAACGACTACTGCAACATTACAGTGAAGATAATTATCATGCCTCAGCAATAAAGATTGCTTCACTAGACACCAGAACAAGAATGCACCTGGAGGAGGCAGGTTAAATCCATCTGGGAGGTTGGAGATGTGAACAGCCGGGTGATTACACACACGGGAGAGGAAACTCTCAAAAGGGTCACGGAAGACAATCTCATTGTACGACTCAGCAACGACGGGTATGTTGGGAGACTGAGGACCACTGTAATTCTCCGGGTTAAGCTTTAACATGTGAGACCTGGAAGAAGTTCAATAGATCCTAAGAGATGTATTTACCAACTTAATCCACTGAAATTCACAATCACAAAGCGGCACTCACAACTCTAACTTCTTTTCGCAGACATCGGTATGGAAGAAGATGGTGATATCGATTCTAAATTCTCCCCAACCAGACTCAGACAATGTAAAAGGAGGTGAATCAACCACTCTAGTAGGGTTCTTGAAACTTGGATGCAAGTGGAAGATTACCTTCCTTATAACCACACCAAGATCCTCATTTGTAGCTCCACGTACATAGACAGTCCAATTATGTGTTCGATATCTAGTTGATGAAAAAAATACAATCAAAGAAATTTCAAATATCTACAAAGGTTGCAACTTTAACGTAACTCAGGGAGATAGAAAGAAAAGAGATATAAAAAAACTCACTCTTTAGCTTTCATTCCGCGAAAAAAAGCAATCGATCCACACACAATAGGAACAGAAACTTCAATATCTTTGACCCTTCTTCTCAAGTTCTGCAAATCACAGAAAATCAGAACCAGGAACATATGACATCACCCAAATCGAAATTAAAACAACATTTCAAGCTTTTCCGAAGACGATTTTTTTCTGATAAAACAGTCTAAAGAAAATGGCAATGTCCAATTTCCATAGTTTCATGCAGAATACAAAGAAAACGCAGTACTCGACAACCTAAGTTCCCAAAAAAACACGAACATATACCAAGAAAAATCTAAAATCCTTCATCGGAGAAAGAATCGACGGTGGCATTTTAGGGTTATCAACAACAGAATATACCTTATCTTCGCGATCATCAATGCCAATGCGTAGCGTCGGCGTAGAAGCATGAGCTTCAGACAAACTCTTGACATTAGAATCCATGATTAACGAAGAAATTTCTTAGAACGCGAATCAGAACTTGCTCTATTAAACTATTTTTTTCCTCTTTCTCCGATAGATTTGTCGCTAAGGAGGGAAAAAGATTTGGGGTTTTAGGACATTTACACTAGTCTACGTACGGAACATAGTCTACACGTGGACAAAAAGTGTTGGTTTGTCCAATTTGTCACGTCATGTACGATTACGGAAAACTAAATCGATCGAACTTCTTGCCGTCTGATAACAGACGTAACAACTAAAACCACCTGCCGTTTTTTTTTTGGAGGAAAAACGATAGAAGATGAACTAGCAGGCTCTATAAGCCATGATAAATTTACAAGAATGTTTTATCTGAAAGAAAGAACAATAGAGTAAGAAGCTTTGCAACAATCTGGAAGATCTTCTCTTTTGCGAAAGCATTGTCTCAAGAATAGAAAAGTGACAAGAAGAGATGAGCCAAAAACAATGCCGGCAAAGATAGATGCAAAATCAGATGTTTGATGCACTTAAAGCCATAACTTTGCATTGTTCATTCAAAGCCAGAAGTTGAGCTTCTTTCTTGTCAAGAAGTGCCGTCAATTTCACATTCTCTTCCATCAGTTTCTGAACTTCAACCTCCTTTTGCGCCTTCTCGCCCTCTAGCTGTGTCGTCTTAGTGACCAACCTGTTTCACCATTAACAAAATCGAAAAATGGAGACACACATGTTTTCTGCCAAATAGTTGGGATGATAAGGTTGTAATGTTGATGAATGTAGAGAAGGAAAGATTTAGGTTTTGTTGTGAAGGAAGGAGTGAGAAATTAACGGTTGCATAAAGAAGATATAAGACTTACCGTTCAAAGAGCTCTTCGATGGTTTTGAATTGTCTCTCGGAGGAAAGAAGTGTTTCTCTGACATTGGTAAAAGTACTGACATAGCTTTTAAGCGATTCGAACTCGCTCTTCACACGAGACAGCTCCTCTTCATTTTCCACAGCATTTTCTCTCTGCCTCATCGTCTCTTCAACTAGTTCCTCAATCCTTTCCCGCATTTCGTTTAGAACACTATTAGTCCCGTGAGCAAATCGCTCCATCTCTTGTAGCTTCAACGACAAATTCTCGATTTGGACTGTCTTCCTACTAAGTTCCTCCTCTCCCAAAAGTACCATCTCCTTTTGAACAGCCGTCTCAGATTCTGCTGCTGTAACTCTCCTAACAAGGGACTCCAGCACATCAGTAACCATCTCTATGGATTGGAGCATCTCACTAGTATAGGCTCCATCCTCTATACCCGAGGAACCACCACGGTGCCTTCTAGCTTTAGTCAATGTATCTTCACAAGAAGATGAACCACCACCTTTCTCAAGAAAGTCTAATCCTTTTAGTCCCATCTGTTCCACACCGTACACATGAGCTAGATCAGGAATGGCCAAGATTCTAGCTTTTGATCTCAAATAGCGCAACATTGTTGCAGTCGTTCTCACCCTACCCGAAAGAACACCTAACTCCTTTCTGGCGTCTTCTTCTGAACCGAACTCAAGGTAAGCCTTGACATCCAAAAGCTCAGCTTCTAAACTATCTACCTGAAACCAACGAGATTCCAATTCACTCTTCAATATCTCAGTGGCTTCCTGGGTTAAAGACTCTCGTGCAGATGCATTAGTTTCCTCTTTACAAGCCATCACCAGCCTCTTTAAACTGCAATAATAAGTCATAAAAAGACAGCATATAACCAAAACCAACACAAAAAAGCATCTATAACCTAAGTTAAGGACAGATCTAGCTTTTATTTCCTCTAAAAGATATGTTAACTCTTCTCCTAGTCCGATCATTTGCTCTTTAGCTTCACTTGAGTTTGAAACAACGAAAATGAAGCAATGGGTACATTTCATTTCAGACAAGGATAATTGAACTTAGGCAATAAACAAAATGAGGATCAAGACAACTTAAGGTAACCAGTGAATTTGATTGGCTGGTCAAACACAAGGCATTAAAAGAGAACCGTGTTGAATTATATCATCATCAATCATCTGAGCTATTGAAACGGTATGATAAATAAGGACGCAGGTTTAAACAAACGAGAGAAGTGATCATTTCTGACGAGAAACCGTATAAGCAATGATTCATCGACTCAATCCTAATCGATCTTAAAGATTTTGAAATCATTATACAAAAGAAAAATGATTCTCACAATTCGAGATCATAAGCATGGAAAGTTTCTCCGGCTGATTGATTGATTCCACGAAAGGATTAGAGGCAAAAAATTGATCGTCCGTCGAGGGTTTTCCGAAGAGAGCGGGTGAGATGGAAGGTAGAGACGAAGACGGAGTACAGGAAATGGGAAAAATGAGCCAGTTGCTTTGATTTTTTTTTTTTTTACACAAATATTATTTTTTATTAATGATATTAAACCTAAAAATAAGCGTTTCAACGTTAAAGTCATGTCAAATTAGGCTTAAGCGATAAATCGAAATCCAAATCAATCAAGATTTCTTGAGAATTAACCATCTATCCCATGAAGATAGACGAAACCTACGTCTTCAACAAAAAATAGGATATACCACCAAGTATTGTAACCGAGGGTTAGAAGAGAAGAGTCTGCTAATTTCCATAATTGCTAGAGAAAAATGCGGTTACGTTGAGAAAAAACATCACCAGATCATATCCTCTACAGATATGGATCCGCAATTACTTAACCACCGTAACATCTCCGATAAATCATTGAAACATAGCTGGAATCCGACTCCAGAAGACTTTCATACAAATTTTCGCCGGAAAAACATTTTAACCCAAGAAAACAACCGAATATTTAGAGGAGGAAAAGAGCAAATCCAAACCGGATCTTATCCTCAACTGTTCGAAAAACTATTTCCATAAACCTCTTATGCCCAAATCGAATCCTCAACCGGTAAAGAGAAGCCCGAGATTTAACATCACCATGGCGCCACCACCATTACCCCAAAAAACGCAGCCAAACATCACCGGAGCACCACCACCGTATCCAACGCCAACGCCACCACTGTGCAGAACTTGAGGAGGATGACGTGAGTCGCCACTGTCCACCATGAGCGCAGTTACCGTCTACGACCGCAGCTACCGACGGCAACGCACAAGCTCCACCAAGACACCACCATGGAGAACTAGGACGCCACCACCACAAGAGAAAACAGCCGTGAAGAGAGGAGAGATGTAGAGCCCTATCTGGTGCCGGCGAAAAGCACCGGACATCGGAGAGGCGATGAATCTGTAACAGCTGTGGTGTTTTAGGAGGAGGCGGCGTTTAGCGAGAAAGAAAGAACATAGAGGGTTTTGTACTATAGTATTTCCAGCATCTTTGCATTTGTTGGCTCCTTCTACTTTAATTTCTTTTGATTTCTTTTTTGCTTTTTTTGGTACAATATAATGTATATTTTTCTGGAGGTGCAATATCATTGACTGGTATCCGCAAAAATAATTAAAAAAAAAAAATAATTAATAATATTTCATTTAAAATGTGAGTTTTATTATGATAATCATGCTTTATAAACATGTATTTAGTAATTATCTATGTATAAATTAGAATGAAGTATATTTTCAGATGTTTTCAAATTATGACGCTTAATCAACTAATTTATCATATTTAAATTATTTTTATCATTATATATTTATGTTATTATACTTTAATTCTCATAACAATTATCATCTTTTAATGCAAGTGTTTTTCTAGAATTTTTGAAAAATATTTATTTATCTATTATTAATGTGTATAAACTTTAATTTATAAATTAAGCTTAACATAATTATTGAAATGGTATACATGTTTTTAATCAATATAATGAAAAAACTTATGTATCTATGATAAATTATTTAAATAATAAATAAATATATAATTAGAATAATATGAGATTAGGTAGACACATATTAAATTTAATATGTGTTCTTAAATATCAATATTAGTTTATTTAATTATTATGTTTCGTATTACATATAAATTTAATATTCATAATAACTAGCATTTTTCTATATAATATTTTTAAATAACATTGGAAATGTCATTTTTTAAAATCAAAATAGCTTAAATATTGATTTATAGAAACACCAATTTATATTTTTTGGTTTATTAAATTTATTTTTATAGTATTAACCCATTTACAAATTTATCTTCATATTATTATTATAATTTAACTTATGATAAAAAATATAGAGTTTAGTGGTTATAAATCATGTTATTATATGATTTCAAATAATCAAAATAGATTAGTTAAAATACATAATTTAAAAAATTTAATGCCTAATTTAATACTTTTTAAAAATTTGAAACCATAATAATATATATATACAAATTACTCATTACAGGGGTTTTTTAAAAATATGTATTTTGATGGTCAAAAATTGGTGTTCGAATAGCCGAGAGTTGTTCAATATTAGAATACTCGCGAAAGTTGTTACAAGTTCGAATGACCATTCCAAATTTTTTTTAAAAATACAAGAAAAAATGTTATAAAAGGCAGTTTGGTATCCCAAAATGCTAACATTTACAACACTCACATTAAAAACATACATTTTGCTGAAAAGAGAAAATAAAAAGTGAAATGTTATTAATGCATCTTAAAAAACACATATAACGTTTTTCTTTAACATTAGAAAAGAGAAATGTAGTATTAGTTTTTCTTTTAACATAAATTTTGAATCTTTTGAAGTGTTTCTTTTTATATTATGTAAAGTTAACAATTCTAACTAATATTAAATATATAAATTTAATATTAATAAATATGTGATAATCTAAAGTTAATAATTTCAACCAATATTAGATACGTAATTATCTAAAATTTTGTATGTAAGTAACAATATTCAAAATTTGAATCTTTATTTTCTTTTTTTTTTTACACCATTTCTGTTGGGATACTCTGTACACTAGTTGCTAGATTTTCTGTTCTTGTGTTTGATGTCATTGGACTAAAAGAGATCTTTATGGCTCCAAAATTGATTTTAGATATGTTAAATTCTTCTAGATGAACTGCAAAGACTGCAATTCTTCTGGTGAAAACAACATATTCACGATATTGTAATAGTCAGTTGCAACACAACTTCTAATCTCTGAAATCCACACGTGCATTTCATTGCCCAAAGAAAGGCTTAAACTCTCTGCATGCAGTGGTGATAGACTGGATCGAATGTTCATTACTCCCATCATCAAATCTTTCATTTTATTCTTTATACATACTCATTCGTGTCCTGAATATCTATCTGATTTTTCCAAGATTCATCTAATTGGCAATACCACATATCTTAGTGAATAGGTTCTACCGTATAGGCTATTACCCTAATATGTTTCTCCTTTACTTCTTGAGATTATATCCATACTTTTTCTTCCGTATCTGTCATTATAAGAAGTCTTGTGAATTTCGATTCCAATTCTTATAACTTTATCATTTTTATTTTTCCACAAGTACCATATTATCCATAGAAAATATCCTTCTTGTTCATCCGTTGCAATATTGGAATAAATTGATGGTGTAGGAAATTAATCTGGGTGGGAGGAAATTTTAGATAACGCCCAAATTTAAAATATCATTAGACATTCAAAGAGAACATGATTCAGTGTCTCATCTTCCGCCCCACACAAACCACATTGGGTACCACATCTTATCCCCCTGACCCTTAGATTCTTTGCAACTGGAACACATCCTGAAATCGCTTGCCATATAAAATGTTATATTTTTTTAGGATAATTGAGCTGCCATACAGAAGCCTGTAGAGCTGTAATTGTTGGTCTATAACTAAGTGAATCCAACTCCTTCGTATTGTATTTCTATCATATATCCTGATTTGTCCGAATATTTTTCATTTTTTGTAAAATGTCAGTTATTTGTGTTTGGTCAGTCAGATCTATTAGTTGCCATAGATTTTATAATGTTTACATCCTTAAAGATAATAGTTACTTCTAACAAGAGAATATTTCATGTATTTGTATACTATCAATTATATCTTTAATCTTAAAAGTATCTAGATAAACATAAAATTTGCAGTGACGTCGGGCAAGACTTGGATCGAAGGATCATTTCATTTTATAAATATTTTCTAACTATAATATTATAATATAAAATTCTTAAATACGGGTTATTCATTATTTTTTTATATCAATTTAATCTAATTATTTTAATATATATATATATGTATATATTACAATAAATAGTAATTGAATCTGGTTTGAAATTGAAAACCGAATCATGCGGATCCATAACATCAAATTTAGTTTGGTAGCAGGTAATTTAAAACCAAAAACCAAATAACATTATAGTATAATATAAAATTCTTAAATACGGATTATTCATTAGTTTTTATCAATTTAATCTAATTATTTATATATATATATATTACAATAAGTAGTAATTGAATCTGGTTTGAAATTGAAAACCATATCAAGCGGATCCATAACATCAAATTTAGTTTGGTAGCATGTAATTTAAAACCAAAAACCTAATAACCCAAAATGAATCTAAATTTGGATTAAACACTAGTAAAATATAAAAGCATTCAGAAGATTTATTTAACAAAAAAGAACCTCACAGAAAAAAAAAACAAAGTGGTCAAGCTCAGTGACCAGACGATGATGACGAAGCGACGGGACCTCCCAAACCCATCTTCTTACCCAAAAGCCCAAGCTGTTCCATCAACTCACTTCCGGTAAGAATCTCAGTGGCTCCATAAATAACGTTCTTAACGGTTAACTGTCTCTGAGTCAGCTCCTGCAAACTCCCATACTCAACATAGTTTCCTCCACCGATCATAAACACCATAGCTTCTCTAAACGGTCCCTTCACATGGCTACCACCACCGGAGCTAGACTTTGGAGCTCTCGGGTCAAGCAAGAGGTAAGAATCGAACTCTGGGTTCGGTTTTCCTTCTGTTAAAGCTTCAACGGTTCGAGTCACCGCCAATTGTTGATCGCTAGATAACAGATTCTTGACTCCTGCAGTGACCGCGCTTATTGACTGTCCGTAGAGCTTCTCAGCCCAGTCTACAATGTTGCTTCTGCTTGCTGAGTTCGCTGAAGCTGCAAGAGATACGTTCAAGGATTTAATCTTCTTCACGTATTGAAACGCGCTTGTGTCAGCTCCAGCTTCGTTCAATGCTGCTTCCACGGATTCGACTTCCGATTGGTTTATGGTTTCTGTGGAGATCAGGTACATGATTGCGAACCGGAGCTTGTCCATCTTTGTACCTTTGCCTTTTAGAGCAGCCATAAGTTCGGCTCTGTCGATTCCGCCTCTAATCATCATGTCGCTCTCTTTCTTAGTGAAAGCGTCGATAGACCTCTCCTTGATCTGTCCTAAGAGCGCGGTTGCGATGTTGGTGTGTTTGTCAATCACTTGCTTTCTCTCGGTTAATTCCGGGAGCGAGTTGACAGCGTTCATGAGATGTTTTGTGTTTCCAATCAAATCCGTCCCGTCAAACTCAGCGCCGCTCCCGCAGCCGGTTCTCTTGTTAACCTCTTCGACGTCTCTCTTGTACTTGTTCAACTGAGTTTCAATCTCCACAGCGACTTCTGGAAACTCCAGAGAACTGTTTGCTGACCAGAACGGGTCCGAACTGTCCAGCTCAAACGATTTCATTCCTCCTTTTTCTCCCTGCACGTTCAATCGGTTGAGCTTTAAGCCGAGAACGTCGTGAACAAGAGGCCGGTATCTGAAATCATGCTGAATGCCAACCGAGAGCTCAAAGTTCCTATCGAAAATGCACAAGAGCGGACGCTGAAACGAGCTCATGAAACCACCTCCTTCAGTAAACAGATTGTTCTTAGACAAAAGATGATCTCTCAGTTTCTGATCCAACAAAGACGCCACCATCTCCGCCGGTCCACCACGAGGGCACCGGATAACAGGGACCACACCAAGCGTTGCCAAGACACAGAACAACCCATTAGCGACCTTTTCGATTATCTCTTCGATCTCTTTATCCCCAGCAGATGGATCGTTCAATTGAACATAGGTAGATTGCTGAGCCAGAGAGAACAAGTTATCTTCCAAAGTCACAAACTCCAGATACTGATCATGCACCTTTGAGACTTTATCAATGGAACTCGATTTGAGAGTCCCGGAAGCGAGGTCTTCGAGAAGAGGACGAGGGATTGAAGACACGAAATTCAGATGAAAGGTATCGTAGACAGCCTCAGAAGCATCAGCTATGATCCTTTGGATGTTGGATTGAGTGGGTTGAACAAAGTAAACGGCGGGAACATCATGAACGGTTTTCCGATCTTTGTCTATGAGAAAATAGAGTGTAACTCCATGTTTACGCCGCAGATCCTTGACATGGATCAATGGAGATAGAATATTCTGGCAGAACTTGTCGTAGATCAAGATCTTATAAACTTCCTCGTTTGCAGTTCCATTTGATTTCAAAGGTTGGTTCAAATTCAGCATCCGGACTATACATTCTGCAACCGACAGATCAAAGATCCAACATGAACATTCATTCAAACGAAACTAGATTCCTAAACGCAAAAATTCAGCTTATCTATTCTACAGTGATAAGAAAATATCAATAGATCGAGCAACAGAGAGACGAATCATAGCAGAAACTGAGATCGTTCAGAATTACAAAGAGAGAGAATTACCAGTTTGTTTCTGGCGGAGATTGAGGGCCATGTAAGCTTGAAATCCGGTCGTTTAGAAGGAAAAATTTGTAAATTCTGAGCTATACCTCTCTGTATCGTCTTGTCACCTTTTGCAAAACTCAGATCGAGATTACGTGATTCCACGAAACAGGTTCTGAGAAATTCAGGTAAAGAAGCAGAAATCTGAGATCTAAATCCTAAATTGATCTAGAGAAACTTCAAAAACCTAAAATCACAGATGAGTGATGAAGATGTATTTAACGAATATCGCCTGGAACTTGGAGAGAGAACGACGAAAGAAGATGCCGATCTAAGGAAGTGAAATTTCGCCATAAAATAAGATGGGCCTAATAGGCCGAAACTGTTTTACAATAAAGTAGGCCCATCTATATTCCTTGTTCGACTCTCTCTCCTTGTCCCGAACGGAAAGGTGAAGCTCGGAGATTCGTCGCCGCCGAGAGGAGCAGCAGACGAAGAAGAATTCAGAAAAAATGGGAGATAAAAGAGAAGGAGATTGGGAATGTTTAGGTTGCAGTAAAAGGAATTACGCGTCTCGATCATTCTGCAATAGATGCAAGCAGCCTCGTCTTTACATGGATAACAATACATCTCCAAACTCTTAAGTGGCTTCCTCGTATCGGATATTCTGCAGTGGTTCGTTCGTTCGTTCGTTCTTCTTCTTCTTCTTCTTCTTCTCCTTTCTCAATTCAATATTTGGTTGCTCAGTACTCGTTGAAAAATTCCCGCTGATAAAATCAAGCTCCTTTCTCTCTTTATCAGTTTCCCCTCACTTCGAATCATTACATATAACTGTTATACCCTGAGAGATTCCTCGCAGATCGTGCTGTGTTCTAAATTCTTGTCTAATGAATTTGAAGAAAAGCTAGGATTCTACTCAATCGCAAGTTCTGAGTTCAAATCCTTAACCTTTTTCTATTTCCCTTTTCATTCGATGATTCATTAGACTGGAATTGTGGATGAGGCCTTTACTTATGACTAGGTTGAGCTGTTTTTATGTATTCTGTGTTATGTGGTATATGGAAATTGCTGGTGTGCGTGCGTATCTTCTTCTTCGTGCTGCGTTTTGCGTTTGGGTGTGTGGTGTGGTGTGGCAACAGGTTGCACTAACAACAATTATGCATCACGAGAAAAGTGCAAAAAATGCGGACAACCAAAGGAAGTAGCAGCTTTGTCAACACTTGCTATCCCTGGAGCTTCTCTTCAGACTCATCTTAATTACCTCACCCGTGGACCTGAACCAATCGATCAACCTGCTTCCTTACTCGCGTTCTCTAACCCTGCAAATCAAGCTTCGGTTCTTAAAGAATGGAGGAGCGATGACTGGATCTGCAGATGTGGGTTTCACAACTATTCCTCTCGTATACAAGTGAGGAAATGGGTTCAGGACTTCAGGGTTTAGGGAACCGTCTTGCACATTTCGGCTTGTTGTTTACTCATTTCTCTTTCGTATGTTTCTGCAGTGCAAAAAGTGCAATGAAACAGCTCCAGTAGGTATGGTTTTTGTCTATTTTGAGCACATGTCAATGCTGTGCAGTTTTATATAACCTAATGGTCTCTGATATTCCTTCAAAATGATTTTTCATTCTGGAAAAAAAAAATTTTGGGTTACAGCACTTGGAACGAAGAGATTAGCATCAGAAGTTTTGGCTCATAAATGAGACAGCAAAAGATTGAATCAAGGATATGTAAGCATTAGTCGTCGTGCATAAAATCGATTAGCACATTCTCTATCTGCATAATCTTAGCTGTGTTTCTTCTGACTCTTTGTGCAGACAAGCATGCAACTACAAGCAGCGTTATATGCATATTTTCCTGGTATAAGCTCAGTCATGATCTCAAATTGTCAACTTCCTCTCCCGTTTCTACAGCAACATCTAACACCTGCTTTACTTGGAAAGGGGTACGGTTTGATCTCTGGTCTCCGTTGTTTTCTTCGTTTCCTAAACACTAGAACTTGGCTCGAGACATAATATCTCTTGACGAAATTTCGCAACTTTCCTAGTTCTTCATTTTGACTGATTATGTAGAGCAAAACTATGGCGTGATGGAGACTGGATGTGCACAAATTGCAAGAATAACAATTATGCATCTCGATCAGAGTGCAATAGGTGAGCTTCTGCTAGTCTTTTCTCTTAATTATGAGCTCCCTTCTAGTGTACATTTCATTTCTTTGCATTGAGTTAAGTTAAACAAAAGTCAAAGACGATTTATTTGGTTTACATTTCAGGTGCAAGACTAAACGAGATATCCTTGAGCAGGACATAACTGCATCACAATCTTGAGGAATCATGAAGAGTGTTCTTTAGTGTCATACAAAACAGAGTATCTCAATCTTGTTTGATTTTTCCGATTTGGGTACACATTACTCAAAACTAACTTAAATTTAAGCCGCAAAATGTTTTGGAACAGAGAAAGCTGAAAACTTTTTAACCCTTTAAGATGTTTTTAGGATCAAGAGGCGGTGTATCGAGCTGATAAAGATTCAAAGCCGGTCCAACAAACCGGAAAAGAATCCAACCTCCAATCACAATGTAGATCGAAGCATAAGCCAATTTGTTCAACCAAAACAACAAACCTTTCTCTCCTACATAAAGCTCCAATGCTTTCTCATTCAATGTCATCTCTTCCCATGGCTTTTGAACACTTTTCTCTGCTCTTTTCCCGTTTTGCCCTCCTCCTTCTCCTGAACCTTCTTCCCTCATTCTCCTTCTCGATCCTCTTTTGAATCTTATTTCCACTCCATCCAACGGCTGAGAGATCTTCCCATCGTCGCTGCCATTGTTGTTGCCGCTGTTTGAACAGTATATCGATAGAGATTGTCTTTTCTTACGATGCAACACGATCTGGGTTGGTGTGATTGAAGTGTAAGATTGTCGCTTCAGATTGATTATGGTTGGTTTAGCTGAATTGGGAGCTAAAGAGTGAAGAAATTTCATTTTTGTTGTTTTTATGATCTATAATGAAGGAAGAAACGAAATTGCAAGGAAGATAAGCTTTTTTATCCTCTCAACCGTTAAGTCTACTTGAGTGAAAAAGAAAAAATCCTTTGACCCACTTATTTCTCGCCACGTGACATCTCGAAATTTAATGGGCTTTTCAAATATTAAATGGCCCATAAGTTTTAGTTGGCGGTGGTCGCAATACCGAGACTACCCTTCTTTAGTTTCTTGAATTACAAACGTGCCTTAACACTTATATTCACAACACTAACACAAAAGAACAAGATTTCAAATCGTGGACTGACTTAGGAAAAAGTTGTGTGTTCGTACATAAGCAAAGTCGATTCGGTTGTGAGATCGAAAATCGAGCGAAAACAATGGAAGATGACCCTTTCTTCAGGAAGTTCCAGGCGTCGGAACTCAAGATCGCTTCGGAATTTTTGACGAATTGCCTTTCTTTCTTGTCTAGAAATCTTTGCAAAGACTGCGTCAACGTTCTCTCCGATCGAATCCGCTCTCTTGACCCAGGTAAGGGTTTTAACGTTTGTTAAGCGGGAAAGTTTCTGAATTTCTTAGTAAATTGAAATTATCTGTTTAGGAAACGGAGGTTCTCTTTACTTGATTCTTACTTTTTTTTGTTTGTTAATGTAATTATGCTTAGACGAATCTGGTTGAACATTAGGGTTTGATAATTGGAACAAATAGGAGGCGAGGGAGTAGCGTAAATTTGTTGTTAGGAATCAATTTACTGTTTACCCAAAAGTTATCGGCTTCAGGGTTTATCTAAGGATTTGCTTATGAGAAATCGTATTTCCTTGTGTAGAACATCGTAGTAACGCAGACAAAGTTGATGGAGAAGGTAATAATAAAGCTGGTCAGGAATTAGAAGGAACCAGTAACAATGTGGACGAGAAATCTGTTAGAGATTTGGAAAACGGCGGAGGCTGTGATAATCATGCGTTAGGTAGTTGGAAAGAGAGTGGAATTGCATTTGGATCCTTGTCTGAAATTCTTGGTAGTGTAGTGCCATCTCGAACAGCTGCTGCTGAAACAGCAAGCCCTCGAATGTCATGGGCTGATATGAGTCAGGAAGATGAGTTTGAGGAGGAGGAAGAAGAGGAGAGGGAATCGAGTAGGAAAGATTTTGATGCGAGTCCGATGAAAACTCCCGAGAAGCCTAAGTTATCAAGAGAGCAGAGAGAGGATTTCAGGCTGAGGAATGCGAAGAGAAAGAAAGACTTCATTTGCTTGGAGAGAGTTAAGGGAAAGCTCGTTAACGTAGTTGATGGGCTTGAATTGCACACTGGTGTCTTTAGCGCAGTGGAGCAGAAAAGGATTGTTGATAAAGTGTATGAACTTCAAGAGAAGGGACGAAAAGGAGAACTTAGAGGTAGCTTCTTATTTCCTTCTGAAAATGCTCCTAATCTTAATTGATCCAATTTCGAGCCTGAATCTTGTCTGTTCTCTCCTTTTTAGAGCGTACATTTACTGCTCCACAGAAGTGGATGAGAGGCAAAGGACGTGTGACTATTCAGTTTGGATGTTGTTACAACTACGCTAAAGTAAGTAACTTATTCTCTGCCATTTCTTTTCATTCATCTGTTTCGTTCTAACGAAAGGAGTGAAGACTTTTTGCCTTCTTTGTATATTGATAGGATAGAGCTGGAAACCCACCCGGTATCCTTCAACGTGAAGAAGTGGATCCTATACCTTCTCTTTTCAAAGTGATCATTAGAAGGTTGATTAAATGGCATGTATTGCCACCAACTTGTGTGCCTGATAGCTGCATTGTCAATATCTATGCTGAAGGTGACTGTATACCTCCTCACATCGACAACCACGACTTTCTCCGTCCCTTCTGCACCATCTCTTTCCTCAGTGAATGCAATATCCTCTTTGGCTCAAACCTGAAAGTGGAGGGACCTGGTGAATTCTCGGGTTCATACTCAATAGCGCTTCCTGTGGGGTAAGCAAGTTCTTTGAGAATTACCAATATTAAAACTTTTTGCCACTCCTGTATAGTATACATAACAAATACATCTTTTTTTGGGAATCTTCTCAGATCAGTTCTGGTGTTAAATGGAAATGCAGCTGATGTGGCTAAGCACTGTGTACCTGCAGTTCCCACAAAAAGGTTATTTACTGTTTGCATCCTTTTTCCGCAGTACAAAACAATGAAACATCATTTCTTTCTCATTTGGGTTTCTTTTTCTTGGCGGTTGTTGTCAACAGGATATCAATCACGTTTAGGAAAATGGATGAGTCGAAACGCCCGGTTTGGTTCTCTCCAGAACCTGATTTGCAAGGCATCGAGCCACTGTCATTGGAGCTGAACCGGTCTGATTCTGCTGCAAGGTCCTCGGGATCAAACAACCATAACAGTACTAACAGAAGAGGACATGGACGTAGAGGAGGAGCAGGCAACAGTTATGATACGAGAGGTTACAATAATCCTGAGAGAAGCAATCAACAGTATGACTCTGGAGAGTGGTCATCAAGCCAGAGAAGAGGAAGGCCACGTCCTAGTAGAACCTAAGGTTAAGTACTACAACTTGATCTGAAGTTGAAATTTATGGCTTCTTCTTTAATTATATCCAATTTTCCTCATTCAAAAAAAATATATATAGTTCATTCAAAACAATTTTTTGTCCGAGATATTTCTTTTTCATTTTTTCATTTTTCATTTTTTTTTACCGTATTTGTTAGTTTCTGAAATTGTGCAATGTATATTAGAGTTTGATATGTGGTTTTAAGTGTGAATTGTTTTGTGGTTTGTTTTGCTTTTTTTTTTCTTCTTCTTGTCTATTTTTCCAACTGATGTGACTAAAGAATTTCGTTCTAACCAAAGCTGCATATATATGGTAGTCGATAATTGATTTGACCAAGTAATCATTCTTCGTATATGTGTTTGTTAATTTCGTTTCATCACTCATAGGAAGTACAAATTATTTTTTAATTTTTCGACTCAGAAATTTTCGATTTATTTGATTTGGGTGATGTGCTTAAACGGATCAATTAAACATGTCTGATAAAACCATAAGTTGTAATCAGTGGGAAAAATTGAAAATGAATAATCGTACTTCCTTTTAAATGTGAATAGAGTATTTACAAATCTTGTCGATCGATCAATAAAATTTGTGACGTGTTTAATGGATTATAACTTTTACAATATAAGAACAAAAACACATATCAAATATGCTTATATAACTAATTTAAATTTTACAAGTTGCACACTATAACCAAAAAAAAAAAAACAAGTTGCACAACTGAAATGAAGAAAAAAGAGAGCGACATAATGAAATAACACGTGGGTTTAGGGATCTAAGAATATCTTTCTTAAAATCAATAGAAAGAGAGAAGAAAAAAGCTTTGGACTCTATCGAGTATGACACTTTATATCAGTGAAAAGCGACGATGTGTTATATATGAGATATGGAATGATCTTCTCTATTCTCAAATCCCTATTCCTTCTTTTTTAACATCATCATCATCATCATACCAATTTTCTACTTTCTAACAATTTATGTATCCTACCTTAATTTATACCATTTTTACTTTAAAAAATCGATGATATGTATATGTAAAAGAACTTAACACTCTTATTATAATCAAGAAGTCTCAAAATCAATATCACAACTCATCTTATGACATGGCAATTTAAGACAAAAATCAGCTTGCTTTTGAACTTAAACGTGAACTCGTGTTTTTATAATAACAAAACAAATTAGAATGAGAATTTATTATTATTGTTATTATATATGGGTTTGATAGGAAAGAGAGAGAGAAGAGAGGATGAGAAAATGATTACCCGTAAGAAAAGGAAAGCAAAAAAAAAAAAAAAAGCAGCTTTGATGTGTTGTTGTTGATTTGGATAAAAGAGATGTGTTTGTGTGTGTATACAACATACAAAACACCTTTTCATATTATCCCATCACAAAGTATTGATCTGTCTTCTGTTGCATTGATCTTTGACCATTTATCATTCCAAATAACGACCCCCCATTTTAAAAGTATGTTATTGATTTTACTTGGAAAGAAAATAATTCTTGTAACATTTTCTGAACGTTATATATATTTCTTATGGAAACACTCGATAAATAAAATTCTCAACTCGTTTCAATAAAAAACTGAACGTTATATTTTTCAGTAGGGCTACCAATTTTTAAATCTTTTAAAGGATCCAAGCCACCAAATTTTTTATTAAAGAATTGTTGTTTATAAAATATCCTAATGCAGTTCAATACATTTTTGTAACAGCGTTTAAAATTTGTTTAAAAAGAAAAAATATATTTTAATATATATATATATATATACTTAGTAGATAACTTTATTTGTTTTTTGTTAATATTTTATAAATTAAAGCGATTTATAAATTCAAAGCAGAAATTCGGAATTTACATAGATAGAATAATGGAAAAGACCATACATGCAACAGAGATATTAGACAAATAACAAATATAACATATATGTATTTGAAAAAATAATATCAAAATACTTACAAAGAGGACTAGTGGGTGATCGAAATGTTATGAGTTTTTTTAGCATTAAACTCGGACTGATTTAATGATCCATTAACCAAGGTTCTAAATGCCAATTTAAGAAATAATAGGGAATATGGCATTCTTTTTCATTCCTAAAAAATACACCATTTTACAAGTAGTGTTTTTTTATATATGATTTCTTTTCATTATTTATAAGAAAATATAAAATAAATATAATTTTTTTATCAGATTTAGGGAGGAACAATAAAAATAAACATTCCTATTAATATGTTCTCTTTTATTATTTTCCTTATCATTCATATTATCCCTTTAATGATCACCAGTTTATAGTCTTAAGTTTACCGATTTGACCACTGATCCGTTTCGGGTCTAAAATCATTGTTTGTGATTAAAACGTTATGGTTTCATCAATTTGATCAACTTCAACAGAATCGGCCTCTTGTGCACATCTCGTAACTTATGATCTTAACAAAAGCTCTTAGAGTTTTTTTTTTCTAGGTGGGGTTTAGAGTTCCTTAGTTTACACCTTTTATGAAAATACAGTATAAGATTTGTATACGTGATTATTTATCAATGAAGGTATATATGAGATTTCTAAGAGAATATGAATTCAGGGCTATTTTATTAATTCTTCTTGATTTATGAAACCCTTTCCAATAAAATTAATCATTAATGAAGTGAAAATAAAATCTCTCTCCTCACATTTTTCATCTTTACCTCAGTCGAAGGCAATGATCACTCTTCTCTAACTTTCTAGGAAACTAACACTTTGCTTTTTCTTTCACTCTTCTGTTATCCTATTCCTTCTTAGAAAAAAATGTGCATGCACAACAACCTAATAATCATAATTATAACCCTTTTTCTGAAGTATATAAAACAAAATCTGATTTCAAGTAATTGATTTTCCAATATCAAAAAATAAATTATTAAATTTTTGCTTAACTAATCAGCACCGGTCTAATAAATTTTGATGTCCTATGTCAAATTTTTTTTTATACCTTTAATATTTTATAAATATTTTATAAAAAAATTTGATGTCCTTTTGATGTGCCCTAGACTCAAGCTTTGGTTGCTTGGCCTCTGGGTCAGCCCTGTAACCAGTGTTAAATCATTAGTTTTTCGTGTACATTAGATGCAGAAAATCACTAGTTTTAGTGGTGGATATATATATATATATTTCTTATAAAGAAAAGGGATTTTTTTTCCTGTTAAACAATTGTGTAGAATTTATAGGAAACACAATTATACTAGTATGTAAATTATATACATGGCGATGAACGTCATGTGCGTTGAATATTCTATGAAAATTTACTCACTCCGTATAATCAATTAATAAAAGGGGTAAGAGAGACAGTGAGAGAGCGATAATAAATAGTCACAACTACCAAATGTAAATTGGTGCAGTTGTGGGTGAAAGGTACTTCCCTATCCAAAATAAGAAGCTTATAACAAGAGACATACCCTGTTTATATGATGTAATAGTCCATCTTTTAAACCATATGTAAGCTTATATATATGCATGTAAAAGCATATCATCATTGATTCATCCATCTCTAGTACGATGTGTGTGTGTTTGAATGAAGATAGATGATGATGAAGTTGAAGATGTGTTTGTTGATGATGATGATGATGATGATGAACTAATTCTCATGAATTCACTTCATTTATTGCTTACATTGCATTTACGTTATCTAAGAGCGTGCTCTTTCTTCGACAGTGAAATTCCTTCTGCGCCACTCTCTCTCTCTCTCTTTCTCTCTCATTTTTTTAATATATATATATATATATATATTTTTAACATTCATTTTTAGCTCTTCTTGCTGCTGTTATTGCCCGATAAAACGACATATTAATTTAATTAATGCTTTAACGAAGAAAATTAAATCCAGTAAAAAACGAAAACAAATATTCTGAAGCAGTCAAGTTAAACTATAAATATTTAAAATCTAATATCCAAAAAATGTTAAAAATAATAATCAAAATGAACATATAAAAATATATCATTTGTTATATAAACAAAAAAAATCACACGTTACTTCATGCTTTTTCTGTAAATGATTAGAATTATAAAATAAAAATTTACAAAAAATATTAATAAATGAAATGAATCTAAAACTATATTAAATATCTACAAAATAAAATAAAATTTGCGCTTTGGGTTCTCTCCTAATAATAATCATTAATGAATACTTTTTTTGTAAAACATGTTTTTTCTTAATTATTTATAAAACATAAGGAATCAAACTCCACTTGATATATAGTCGCGGAAACGTACTCTATATTTGTCACGTATGCATGTATAATTATAATAGTTAAGTTCATAGAGTACGTAAATTTTTCCTTTTTGCATTTAAAAATAGTTAATCATATATATTTAATACTCATTTACATCTAGTTATGTTTTTTTGTATCTTAGGCTGTAAATAACAAAAAAAAAACTTTCAATACGAAGCGATATATATATATATATAAATTTGCAGAATACATATATACATTTAAAAGGGTGATAAGCAAGTAATGAATTATTGAAAATCGGTACATATTGGTACGTGAAATACACACACAAAAATGTCGAACTAATTAAAAATTCAATAAATGCACTAAATATAAACAGTGTAAGGTAAGGTGTAAATAGCGAATAACATATGACAGACTGAATATAAAGCTCGGATCGTAGAGGGGACCGTGCATGTTCCAAACCCTATATTTCTTACCATTAATTTCTGGGAAATCAATTAATAATTTTTTTTAACAACAAAAACTATTATAAAATGTTTTCATGAAATTAGGGCAAAAGTACAAACAAAAACTAATGATGCCCTGATGAAAATGAAATCTCTGCAAGTGGTTTTAGGGGCCACGTAGATATTAGTTACAAAAGCTCTCTGAGTCCTTAGCCCTCCTGCCTCTTCAACAGCACTTTACGACAATGACAAAGATCGTGAAGCGTAATTTAAGATCCTCTGTTTCTCACTGCATGCTCGTTACCGTACGCACTCATAGGAGATTAAAAATCAAAGGGCCTATAGAGAGAGAGAGTATACTAAGACCATAGGTTCATTCATGTAGTTGCTTGTGTAGATATATACACTGCATATGCATGTATAATATTAATAACAAGACATTCTTTTTTTTTTGTTGGTCAACATGATATTCATAATCCATATATAGTTAATAACTTAGTATGCATAGTTCGGTGTAATGTCCAAATTAGTTGTAAGAAAGCTCAGAAATCGTATAAAACTCGTTTAACTGACTGATAAAATACGTTTGTAAGTTCTACAAATATCTTGCTAAAGATAACTATAATATATGACTAGTCATGACTCATAACGCATGAGGTATTTCATTAGTCCAACTTATAAATTTAACTACTAAAATCAAAGGAGTCGAATTTTGGATAAAACCGGATTTATGTACGATCAATTGGCTTCGTTAGGGCAACTCCCTAAAAGATTTTAAGACTTCAATATACAATCTGATTTTTCCAAATAATAGTTACTTATTGGCTTATAAAAGTTTTGATTGTTCATGGTATTTCTTTGCACGTTATGTAATATTATTGCTCATGAATCCGAGAAATCATGGGAGTCTATATAAACAACTATACTATATAGCCTAGCAACTTTTGTGATCCGATTTCTAAATTTTAATTTTATTTGAACAAACTATAATCGACCGTATCTTTAGACTTTAGATCCCGTTTCCCGTAAAACTAATAGCTCCTATGAAAACTGAATAATTCGTCAAATTTGATTTTAACTATATCTTTTATAAATTTAAATGGCTATTACGTAGAACAATAAGATTGTAAGAAAGTTGGGTATTGTTTCCTTTCAACTGAAAATGTCATATTCATTAACCAACAACCTATAATGAAACAAAGCCCTTCGAACTTTAACGAAAATAAAATAAAATAAATGGTTGATATGGTGTTGTGCATGCTTAAATTAACATGGAGAATGGAATATTTAACATTTTCATAACAACATCCGTCACAAACTTGGTCTACACACTATATTTGATGATAGATAATAATCTAATAATAAGATCAGCAGTACATAAGTACATCCATAGTATAGCTATTATCTATTGATATCTTATATTGTACAAAAAAAACAACTATTATTCATAAAGGTGATTTTGTTAATAGTTCACAATGGTTGTCATTATAGTGTACCCCCCAATTATTAACATTTAATGCAACTCTGAAAATATTTCGTGGTATTGCGTTAAGTTAAAAATAATTCGTTTTATGTACGTTGTGTTAATCTTTTTTCTTTTTTTTGTCAACAAGCGTTATATTTGTTCATTCATCTTTTGAAGTCGAAGATCTGTAATTAAGCCTGAAAAAAAACAAAATTCGTTTTGAAACGTAGTAAAAAATTAAAGCTCGAAAAAATTGATTGTTATTTCCAAAAATCATGACCATATATGTACATATGGAATATTTATAAATTGGTAAGACAAACACGATCAAACTTAAATAGTGGAGAAAGAACTGCCTTAACGAATTATCAGACAGTCTTCACCTTTATCATTCATACTCCAAAAAAAAACAAAAAAAAAACTTATGTTTCTGCGATAAATATTTTATATTAAATTGTGTTGTGTATATGGTTAAATATCTTTCATACGTATACAATTAAAGCTGGTGAAGTAATAATTAGAAGAAGGCAGAGAAATTGAAAAAAATGGAGTTTGTTTTCTCGTCTAAGTAAATACCGATGATGCCCTCACCTTTCTAATTCCCTCATCTGTCCCTTTCCTTTTTCATGTTTATTTCTAATTTCTCTGTCCCTTTCAATCCTTCTCCACCAGATATCCTCTGATTCGATCCCCACACAATATTTTTATAACAAATATTATTTTCACTAAATTAATCAAATTCCCCAAAAGTTGTTCAGTTTTTATTTATTTATTTAAAGAACATATTTGATTCTTAACAAAAAATAAATAAATAAATAACATAAGTAATAGTTGTAAAATTCTAATTATACACCTTTAACTTAGCCTTCTTAAGGACACTGATGATGATCTATTAATATTAAGTAAATAAAAAATAAACATTTTGTTTCTCCTTTTTCATATATTTTTAAAAAATGAAAAATAAACTTTTTACAAAATAATTTTCTTCCTAATTATAATTTTATTCGAACATTAATTTAAATGAACTTTTTCTGTCATATACTTACTTGTATATCACACTTTTTCTTATATATAATACAATTTTTTCTAGGTCATATATATTAGTAAAAAAATTATTATATAGCCAGGAACTTTTCATTATACCATATTGTAATACTTGAATAACTGATTTTAATGTATGAAATCAAATCTACATGCATAAAAGAATAACATTGAATAACTGATTTTTCAGAGTATTGCAAAACTTTTATTGGGTCTTCATTTGTGTATATATAACTCAACACCTTACACACTCTCCCTCTCAATATATCCCCCACACACACAAAACCTAAAATCTCTTTTATTTAAGTTCTTTTCTTGGTAAAGTAAATTTTCTTTCTCTCTCAAGATCATTGTCTTCTTCTTCCCATCTATTCTTCATCTTGAGCTTGAAATGGAGCCACCGCAACATCATCATCAAGCCGACCAAGAAAGCGGCAACAACAACAAGTCCGGCTCTGGTGGTTACACGTGTCGTCAAACGAGCACAAGATGGACACCAACAACGGAGCAAATCAGAATCCTCAAAGATCTTTACTACAATAACGGAGTCCGGTCACCAACAGCCGACCAGATCCAGAAGATCTCTGCAAGGCTGAGACAGTACGGAAAGATCGAGGGTAAAAACGTCTTTTACTGGTTCCAGAACCATAAGGCTCGTGAGCGACAGAAGAAGAGATTCAACGGCACAACCATGACCACACCAACATCTTCATCGCCCCACTCGGTTATGATGGCTAACGATCACTATCATCATAACCATCATCATCCTCTTCTTCACCATCATCATCATAGTGTTACCATGCAGAGACCTGCTTCGGTCAACGTTAAGCTTGACCAAGAAAATCATCTGCTTCATCAGAACAGATCATATCCCAGCTTCAATAACGGTGACTAATTTCTTATCTGTTATTTGTATGATTTGTTTTCAGATGACTGAGATGAAATTTATTTTAATTTACACTACTAGGAACCATTTACACCACTAGCTATTACAGGAATAAGCAAATAAAAAGTAAAAAACCTAAGAAGTTTTACATTTACATATATGTATATATGAGTTTGATACACATATGTACATGTAATAACGTATAAATTTTCTTAAAAGATTCTTAAAATGTTAGTTTTCAATGAATTCATTCAGATGACTTTTTCAAGTGTTAATTTTACGTTACTAGGAAAAATTTACACCACTAGGTATTACATGTAGCAACAAAACAAAAAGAATGAAAAACTAAACCAAGAAGATTTTCATGTATATATATGATTTTGATAGATATATGTATCTGCCATGACGTATGTGTGAAGTTATGGATCTTGATTGGGGCAAACCAAATTTGCATCTAGAGAACGGTTTCTTTGTTGTGTAATGGAAACTAGCTTCACGTGTTGCGATTTATAACAAAATTAGGGATCTGGGTTAGTAGAAGAAAAATATATAGCTTATTTTATGTTTCTTTTTCGCCAATTTCTCTAAATGTTAATTATATGGTGTGGAAACATATACATGCATATATATGCTCACAAAACAGTCTATATCTGTTTGAAGGGAATTTAAATCATGCAAGTTCAGGCACTGAATGTGGTGCTCTTAATGCTTCTTCTAATGGCTACATGAGTAGCCATATCTATGGATCTATGGTACGTTTGAAACTGATTTAAGTCATTTAATTCAAATAATATCCTGCATATATCTGAATATATAAATTCTATTTACATTTAATGGAACTGGTTTTTTGGGTGAAATAGGAACAAGATTGTTCAATGAGCCACAACAACGTAGGTGGAGGATGGACAAACATGGATCATAATCATCATTACTCAGCTCCAGCTTACAACTTCTTCGATAGACCAAAGCCTCTGCTTGGGCTAGAAGATTATCAAGAAGGAGAATATGGTGGCGATGCTTATCTGGAACATAGACGTACACTTCCTCTCTTCCCTATGCACGGTGAGGATCACATCAACGGCGGTGGTGGTGCCATCTTGAAGTACGGACCATCGGACGGTCGTGATTGTTATGGTCGAGGCCCTTGTGCTGCTCTTAAGCTATGTCTAAACTCCTACGCCGGTGTCGCACCGGATTAGAGCTCTCTTTCACTATCTCTCTCTCTCTCTCGTATGTTTCGTTAGTGATTAATGATGCAGTAATTATAATAGTAGTATCTCTCGTACGTACTTTAATTAATTGTAATTACTATCGTCTCGGTTTAACTTTCATTGGAAGCGTTTTTCTCCTTAATTTATTTTGTTAATGTAAGACGTTGAACTTTTATTACTATGAAATAGGAGTCTATTTCAATACGATTTACAAATAAGGATTTTCAAAAAGATTCGGAGGAATGAAACAAATGGCAGAGATGTATTTCATGGAGAGATTATTTTATTCGCCATAGGCAAACTACAATCTTATGCTTGGTTAAGTCATGTAACGCGACACTTATTAGGGCTTGCTCTCTAAGTCAAAGTCTTGTATCTTATAGTCCTGATCAATGTAAGTGGAGCTAGCGTTTTTGTTATGTCATATGACAATAATAGCTTTTAATTTGTTTAATCCCGTTTGTTCTTTTAAGCACGGTGTCTAAACCTAAAAAAAAAGCGAACTGAGCAATATTAGCATTTGTTGTTTCAATATTTAGAACAAAGTTTGAATATTCGTAGTAGATAGAAAACTAAATAAAACGTATTACGCTCCGGACCGATATGGACTAAACATTAAGTCCATAACGTTTATTTAGTGAAAACAAATTACATATATAAACCTGATTGTCTTCATTCTTTTGTTAAACTTTTAAGTTTATAAATAGAAACGAATGTAAAGTTGTCTTAAAGCATAAGAAAATTTGATAAAAAAAAATAGATACACAATTTATGATGCTTTCAAAATTAAAATGGTGTAATTGTGTCAGTTTTTGTATTTAATTGTACCTATATATAGATGATTAGATGAGACTCTTGGGTCTTTTATCCCCTTAATATTTCCGAAATCTTTGTCAAGCATACTATTTTCGTCATGTTTTTGTTCTTGTCATAAAAACGAAAAATTAAATGATGTTAATCAATGATCAATGATTAGTCATCAAATTGTTTAATTTAATTCAGTTCATGGAGCTTATATATATACTACATGATTAGTGTTCCACTTCAGTTCTTCCAGTTCCATATGGATTACTTTAAGGTGGCTCACGCGTTTTGAGAGCGCGTGAATATGAATTCCATATTTCCCAAAACAAAGATTTTTGCAAGTCCTCGAGCCGCGTGAACGAAGATGACACGAGTCAGACTAATGATTTTGGTTAGTTACTTTTTGTCGTAAATCTTGTTTAAGTAATCTTGGCTTGGCTTTTGAAAAACTATATATTTAATAGATTCATAAACATTTTCTGTCTACGTATATATACACATTACTATATAGTATTTAATTTACTCTTTCTGTTTTATAATATAATTTGTTTTGGGAGTATTTTTTTTTAAATATAAGTTATTCTCATATTTCAACTTAGTTTTTATTGTATTGGATATTGTGTAACCAATTATACTGTATAGGTTTTTATTGGTTGAATTAAATTTATTTTATATATTAAATAATATTTTTTTTTAAAAAAATAATTTTCTTAATATTTGTATTTTTACGTAAAAACGACTTATAATATAAAACTTATAAATATCATATAAGGTCAATTTATTATAAAATAATATACTTTTATTAAAAAACCAAGAATGTGGCAGTTACGACATAGGTGCAGACATTTTTTCTATACGAAAGGAAATGATGAGTATATTTTTTGTAGTTTGAACCCTCCCTTCGTCGTAGACTACGCTAAATTATTACTATAACATTGAAAATTTATTTATATTCATTGATTTCTTTTTCGTTGGCTGTGCAGCTTCGTTATGTGTTCCTTCTCTTAAAGTTTAACCAAAAGGTAATACTAGTATTTTATAATGATCGCATTAGTGGACTATTATTATATTTCGACGATATGAATATGAAAAACACACACGGTTTCATTGTTTTTAATTCTAATTTTCTAAACCCTTTCAGAGGTTAATTCATATTGTATTTGGTAACCATAACAAGCTTTAGCTTTTATAGTATTTTTGGACCAGAGAACATAGTAATGAATCTTCATAATTCTTTTTTTTTTTCTTTTGTGCAAATACTGACTTTGGGGATTTAACTGGTTGAGAAACCGACTCTAACTTACTATGTAACTCATTATTTATCATGATGACATAAATGATTTAATTAATTTTCTTGTATAAGCTTACGTGAGCGTCTCTTTAAATCTTTATGTATGCCATAAAACCAAACCCTTAAGAAGAAAAAGGAGTCTACATCAATGAGATCTCAAATCGTATAGGCTTTTAAATTCTTCAAACACAATCTCAATTGCACACATCTATCATCTTGACCAAATTACCAATTTTCATTTGGAAGAGAGAGAGAATGAATCAAGTTGATAGTACCAATTGTCTTTTTCATTTTTTTTTTTGTATATAAATATTTGAATATGTTCCATTCATATGGCATAGACACTGACATATGTAGTTAAGTGTGTGTGAGGAGTTTACTTATTTACTTGTGATGTATATATATATAAGTGAATTTTTCTGCGGATCCGAGAAGATCTTTAAATGCTTTTTGGGGATTCAAAGTACGTTATTTCTATAAGAAGCAAAGATGGCGGCTTGTGTAGCATCATGGTCTGTGATTCCATTTATGTGAAATTCTCCCTAAAAGACTTGTTTGGATCAGTTTGGTCCATTTCCCATTTTTAGTTTGCTGAAATTTTTATCATGCGCCGAATTCTAAACTTTATATCCGTTGTGTGAATAAATCGGTGAACTATACATTATAAAATTCATTCAAATATAAAAGATGCTTTACAAATTTCTCGTATGCCATTTTGCTTTCACAAACGTTGTTAACTTATCTCACTTAGATAGTGTTTATTATGTGTTCGAAATAAAACTAGTGAAAGGCCCATCGGACGTTGTCAACTAAGCAATTTTGGAAAACAATTTAATATTTAGTATGACACATAATTATTCAAGATAAATATGTGTTTTAGCTGTAATCGAGTTCTGTTAAACGACAAATCAAATAAATTTTAGTTTCTACTATTTCTAGTCTAAAGGAAAAAAGAGACATTTACTATTCATTATAAAAAAAAACATCTTCCCAAACTAGATAATGTGTTTTGGAATAAATCAGTTATTGAAAAACAAAACCACTTAACACAAATTCAAGAATTTAAAGTTGAACAAGGCCCAAAGTAGGATATATCAACGAAGGTTAATCGACAAATCGATAAAGGAGGAATCGACACACTAATTTGAGGAGAGTGGAGCAGTTTGAGGGAGGAACCCTCTAATAGAAGATTAAGAGTGAGATGAAGATGATAGCCAGAGCTGCAACAATGTTCATGTCCAGCGAGAAAATCGCATTCAAAACAAATAACCAAGACAGGATCATATATGTATATACTTGTTGTTGACGTATGCAGTGAGCTATTTACGTATAGTCTACATAAGATACACATTATTGTTGGCGAGAAACCAAGTAAATCTCATCTTTATATCTTAGAGAAAAGTGTAAAGAATTAATTATAGAGTGTCACAACATGAAGTACTAATTAGAACATAAAAGTTTTATTCATCAAAATCTGAAAAACGAGATTGATACATATCTGATTATAATCAAATTAACTATATTATATAGCAACATATTATTGAAGACTGAACTCATGTTTCCAAAAATAATGAACTCATCTAAAAGAAATCATAAGTGTTTTGTGACTCTTTAAAATCATAATTTTCTTCAATATGTAGTTGGGCAAGAAAAAAAAAATTCATTTTAATGGTTGTATTCTAGTTAATAGAAAGCTCTTAAAAAAACAAACAGATACATAAGTTTATGAAAACATTTTAGGTAAAATGTTAGATATACTCCGAAAATAGAAATGTTCTTAAAGCAACGATGTTTGTGATTATATGAACATACAGTAGTTACCTCTCTAAGCCTAGTTGCATAGAACTCTCCGGCTAAAACTTTCTCTCCGAACAAAGCAACCGCTTATGTCACCGATCTAAACGGTGGTCTCGTGTCTATTTCCGTACGACCACTTAAGACCCTTCTAACCATTTTCTTTCTTCATTATGAGAGTGACACACAATTAGTGAATACTTTTGTTTTTGTTTTATATAGTAATTAGAAGGTGTTAGATTCTTGGCGTTCACTACACTTGAATGTTGGTTAGTGGACACTGAAATGATTTGATTTATTTAGTTTTAATGGTCGTGAGCTGAATAACACCTCCATTAGTTAGTAACTCAAAAAATTTCTTAAAAAAATAAAATATTATATTTCATAAATGAACCAGTATAAAATTGACACATGGCAAGAAACTATTAAAAACCAGTTTCATAAAGAATAACTTTAACAGCTAGCTCTTGAGTATACAATTTTTATATTATTTTATTGCTAAAAAATCTGTTAAAAAACTCATAAGAAATCCCATTGGAGATGCATAATAACACCTCTCCTCCTCTCTTTTCTTAACCAAAAAATAGTAAGTGTTATGGGCTTAAAAAATAAACTGGGCTTAGTTTTTATGGGCCCATTTAATAGAAATGGAAAATATTTAATAGGTCGGTACAAACAAGTCGGCGATCACATGAAATGTGTCGGAGTTCACAAACTCACTATTCAAAGGAATCACAATGAAGAGGACTAAAAAAATGAGAGGGAAAAATTGCTTAGAGAATCATCATCGTCCATAGTCCTCCTCCTTCTCAAAGTCGTTGCTCTTTGCTCTCAGGAAAATCTCCAGAATTGTCTCTAATTTAGTAGCTTCTGTAAAATCCCTAGAGTTCTACTTTTTTTTTGACCTAGTGTGGCACTTCGTCTCCAGAGCGTTTAGAGATCGTCGTTGTTGATCGTCGGAGACGGCAGAGATCCTCCGACTTGTAAATTATTTCGCTTGTGTAGGTCAGCTCTTTGTTCACCATGAGTCCAATTCAGAATTTCGAGCAACACTCCCGTCGTCTCGTGGATCCTGCCCTACGTAAGTTTATCTCTCTTTCTCTCTCTCTCTCTTTATATGACAGAGACCACTTTCCTTTTATTTTTAGATTCTCAAAAATTCTGTCTTTTCATGATTCGAGTCAGTTCTTGTTTTAGTTTCAACTGCAAAATCAGGATTTCCTCTTATGTGATAAATTATAATTCTTTCTCTTTTGGGAAACAAATTGTTTTCTGTAGCCATCCAGACAAGGCTTGAGATGGTGGTGGAGGTCAGGGACAGTTTAGAGATAGCTCATACGGCTGAGTACTTGAATTTCTTAAAATGCTACTTCCCAGCATTCTCAGTTATACTTCTACAGATTACGAAACCTCAATCCATTGATAATCCAGAGCACAAACTACGGAATATTGTGGTTGAGATTCTTAATCGTCTTCCCCACAGTGAGGTTCTTCGTCCCTTTGTTCAAGACCTCTTGAAAGTTGCAATGCAGGTGCTCACGTCGGATAATGAAGAAAACGGGTTGATTTGCATTCGCATAATCTTCGACCTTCTTAGGAATTTTAGGCCAACGCTAGAGAACGAGGTTCAGCCATTCTTAGACTTTGTCTGCAAGATCTATCAGATTTTCAGATTCACAGTCAGCCATTTCTTCGATAATGTTAAAATGGAAGAGGTGAAGCCTGTGGAGACGTCTACTTCTTCTGATCAGTCCCTTACCCCTACCGCACCTGTCGGGAATGGGCAGCTTAACCCGAGTACACGGTCGTTCAAGATAATCACAGAGAGCCCTCTTGTTGTTATGTTCCTTTTCCAGCTGTATAGCCGACTCGTTCAGACCAACATTCCTCATTTGCTTCCCTTGATGGTTGCTGCTATATCTGTCCCTGGACCTGAGAATGTCCCTTCACATTTGAAGCCTCAGTTCATAGAGTTGAAGGGTGCACAGGTTAAGGTGAGACAATGGCTGTGTGTCAAGAACGAAACCAAACCTTTCTGCGCTGTTGAAATTTATATTTTGCTTGTAAGGGGCCGTGGCATGGTTAGATTGACTTTCTCTTTTGGATTTATTTGCAGACGGTTTCTTTTTTGACATATTTGTTAAAAAGTTGCGCCGAATATATCCGGCCGCATGAAGAAAGCATATGTAAGAGCATTGTAAATTTGCTTGTGACCTGTTCAGATTCTGCATCTATCAGAAAGGTGGAAAACCTTTTGTTTCTTCTCTTCAATTTTTTTACAAAAGGATTCTGAGTGACACCATCAATGGATTGAAGTTAATTTTTTTTTTCGTTACATGACATGCAGGAACTTTTAGTCTCATTAAAGCATGTACTTGGGACGGATTTCAAGAGAGGTTTATTTCCTCTTATCGACACTCTTTTAGATGAGAGGTATGTGGCTTATGAAGCATCTCTGAAATTCAAAAAAGTTTTATATTTTTCAAGAAGCTGTTTTGTTTAATAAGCACACCTTTTGTTTCTACATATAATCTATCAAGCTGAATTATCGATTATGAATATGAAATACTATTTTTTGTCTTCTTTGTCTTCTGTGTCAGGGTTCTAGTTGGAACTGGGCGAGCTTGTTTTGAGTCTTTAAGGCCTTTGGCTTACAGCCTACTTGCTGAAATCGTTCACCACGTTCGCGGAGATCTTTCTCTTTATCAGGTTGTTATTGATGAAGAGATTTAAATTGTGTTTAACGTTGATCTTGGTAGCCTCTGGATTCCATTGTACGAGATATTACGTCGATACACAGTTATTGCTCTTTGTATGGAAAATCTTAGGAATCTAACATATTGATTACTCTTTCTTTCCAACATCAGGCTTTCCTTTTGCAACATTTTTTTGTTGTTGTTCTTAGTGAGTGTGCTTTCCTTTCCATTCCTCTGATTACTATAAACAATTGCAGTTATCGCGAATTATCTACCTATTTTCAAGGAACATGCACGACTCTACCCTCTCTCTTAGTATCCATACAACATGTGCCCGGCTGATGCTAAATCTGGTATTTATATATTCCCCACCGTGCTTGTCTTGTTTAATGTGATAAACTACTTCAAATATGCGTACTAGTTTATTTACGTTTCTGAACTAAGCATCAGTTAATACTTAATACTTGTGTTGGATTCAGGTAGAGCCAATATTCGAGAAAGGTGTTGATCAGCAGTCCATGGATGAAGCACGGATTTTACTGGTAAACATTTACTGAGAGCACAATTTAGAATTGGTTGGCTTCTCTATCCATTAACTTAACTCATGTATATAGGGACGTATCCTAGATGCCTTTGTTGGGAAATTCAGCACTTTTAAGCGTACTATTCCTCAGGTAATTCTATTCTTGATCTAATTCTCTTCTCAACTCCATAATTTTATTAGAAATTTTACGTATACTTGCTTTATTGAATATTTGATCTATTCTTGCTTTATTGAAAATTTTACCTATTCTTGCTTTATTGAAAATTTTACTTATTCTTGCTTTTGTGATACATAGCTTTTGGAGGAGGGTGAGGTGGGAAAGGATCGGGTCACTTTGAGGGCAAAGCTTGAACTTCCTGTCCAGGTAATTTGTGTCTGTTTAAAATTTTCAAAGATGACTATTTTATTATGGTGAGTAACCCAAAATATCAGCCAAGCTGAGGTCACATGTTAATATTCTAAACTCAACTGCTAATTTAATGTTCTCTTATATTCTTACATGGATAGTCCACTTTCGTATTCAAGTTAGGTTCTTAGATTTCATACCAGGCTTTTTGTCTCTGCATTATGCATTCATATGGTTAACTTCTTATACTTTGTTTGGATCAACAATTGGATTATCTAGCAGCTTTTATTAATTGCTGGACCACACTGGTTGCAGGCAGTTTTGAATTTACAGGTTCCTGTCGAACATTCAAAAGAAGTGAATGATTGTAAGAATCTGATCAAGACACTGGTCATGGGTACTGAATCTTGACAGAATTATCTTTTTATATTGATTATAATTCATTACTTGAAGATCAGTATGTTTCTTTTCCTCATTCGTGTTCAGGAATGAAAACAATAATATGGAGTATAACCCATGCTCATTTGCCTCGACCTCAGGTTTGTGCTCAGTTGTCTCTAGTATCAGTGTTCTATTATTTTTTCATGCAAGTATATTAATTTTGAAGGTTTCTCCTGCTTCCTAGGGTTTGAACCCTCAAGCTCTTGCTTCTCAAGCATCTGCTCCTCAGGGTTTTAAAGGAATGAGAGAAGATGAGGTATTGCTTGTGAGATTGTTTTATTTAGTCATTAATAGTGCATTGCTGATAAACTTCTAATTGTCTCTGCCTTTACGCAGGTGTGGAAAGCCTCTGGTGTTTTGAGGAGTGGGGTCCACTGCTTAGCTCTCTTCAAAGAAAAGGATGAGGAGAAGGAAATGCTTAGTCTTTTCTCCCAGATTCTTGCTATTATGGAACCTCGAAATCTAATGGACATGTTCTCTTTATGCATGCCAGAGCTTTTTGAGTGCATGATTAACAATAACCAACTGGTTCAGATATTTGCAGCACTTCTAGAAGCTCCAAAAGTCTACAAGCCATTTGCAGATGTTTTGATTAATTTACTAGTAAGCAGCAAACTTGATGTTTTGAAGAATCCAGATTCAGATGCAACTAAACTAGTTTTGCATCTGTTTAGATGCATCTTTGGGGCTGTTACCAAAGCACCATCGGATTTTGAGAGAATATTACAGCACCACGTGCCTGTTATTATGGAAGTCTGCATGAAGAATGCTACCGAAGTTGAAAAACCTCTTGGTTATATGCAGTTGCTCCGCACTGTGTTCAGAGGTCTCGCTGGATGTAAATATGAGCTGCTTCTGAGAGATTTGATTCCGATGCTGCTACCTTGTCTTAATATTCTTCTGACAATGCTCGAGGGTCCAGCTGGGGAGGACATGAAAGATCTTTTGTTAGAGCTTTGTATGACGCTTCCTGCACGCTTAAGCTCCTTATTGCCATACCTTCCTCGTCTCATGAAGCCTCTTGTGTTCTGTTTGAGGGGAAGCGATGAGCTTGTGAGCTTGGGGTTACGCACCCTTGAATTCTGGGTGGATAGTCTGAATCCTGATTTTCTGGAACCTAGCATGGCGAATGTGATGTCTGAAGTGATCTTAGCATTATGGTCCCATTTGAGGCCTGTACCATATCCTTGGGGTGGGAAAGCTTTACAAATTCTTGGGAAGCTGGGTGGTCGCAACCGAAGATTTTTGAAAGAGCCACTTACACTTGAATGCAAAGATAATCCAGAGCATGGTCTTCGCTTAGTTCTTACATTTGAGCCATCCACGCCTTTTCTGGTGCCGTTAGATAAATTCATTAATCTTGCTGTAGCAGCGGTTATTAAGAGGAACGAAGGCATAGACATCTACTACAGAAAGCAAGCTCTAAAATTCCTCCGTGTATGTCTATTGTCTCAGCTTAATTTGCCTGGCTGTGTCACTGATGTGGGTCAAACGCCCAGGCAGTTATCAACTCTGTTACGTTCCTCTGTTGATTCCTCCTGGCACAGGAGTGAATCAGTGGAAATGAAGGTTAGTTTTAATCTTATACTGTCATAGTTTGGCTCTGTACTTTACTGGTCAAAGATCGAGTTTCTTATAAATTTATAATGCTTATTTCACTTAGCTTAATATGCTGAAGAAGGATTCGTTTAGTTAAGCTTAATCTGTCATAGTTTCTTGTTGTCGCAGGCTGATTTAGGAGTAAAAACAAAGACCCAATTAATGGCTGAGAAGTCAATCTTTAAGACACTGTTGATCACCATACTTGCTGCCAGTTCTGATTCGGATCTCAATGACTCGGATGATGACTTTGTTGTAAACATTTGCCGCCATTTTGCGATTATATTACATATTGACTATACCTCCTCAAATGCATCATCTAGCACTGGTTCACTTGGAGGTTCTGTGATTTCGTCGAGTTCCAGGTCCAAGGGTAATCGATCATCTAACTTAAAGCAGTTAGATCCTTTGATATTCTTAGACGCGCTGGTCGATGTGCTTGCTGATGAAAACAGGCTCCACGCCAAAGCTGCTCTGAATGCGTTAAATGTGTTTTCTGAAACACTTTTGTTCCTTGCTCGTGTCAAACATGCTGATGTACTGATGGCTAGGGGTGGTCACAATGCTTCCATGATTGTCTCGAGCCCTTCTACAAATCCAGTATATTCACCCCATCCAAGTGTGCGAATACCAGTGTTTGAACAACTTTTGCCCCGGCTTTTGCATGGCTGTTATGGGAGCACATGGCAAGCTCAGATGGGAGGGGTTATGGGGTTAGGTGCATTGGTGGGGAAAGTGAATGTTGAAACATTATGTCATTTCCAAGTAAAGATTGTGCGTGGTCTGGTTTATGTTCTAAAGAGGCTTCCCGTTTATGCTAGCAAAGAGCAAGAAGAGACAAGTCAGGTTCTTATGCAGATTCTACGAGTGGTTAATAATGTTGACGAAGCAAACAGTGAAGCACGTAGAAAAAGCTTTCAAGATGTTGTAGAATATCTGGCTACAGAGTTGTTCAATCCTAACGCATCCATCCCTGTGAGGAAGAATGTACAGAACTGCCTAGCACTTTTGGCTAGTCGAACTGGCAGTGAGGTAACTGAGTTGCTTGAACCTTTGTACCAATTATTGCTGCAGCCACTTATAATGCGTCCACTCCGATCAAAGACAGTTGATCAACAGGTGACTCTCTCTGCTATGTTTCTTTTGTGTATCTTTTTTCGGCATTGTCTTCCTCTTCGTCTTTAATTTTTACCTTATTTAATATACCTTACAGGTTGGAACAGTTGCAGCTCTGAACTTTTGCTTGGCACTGAGGCCTCCCCTTCTAAAAGTGACTCCAGAGTTGGTTAATTTTCTGCAAGAAGCATTACAAATAGCTGAGGCTGATGAAACTGTATGGGCTGTGAAGTTGATGAATCCTAAAGTGCTTACATCACTGAACAGACTTCGAACAGCTTGTATCGAGCTTCTGTGCACAACTATGGCATGGACAGATTTCCGAACGCAAACTCACAATGAACTACGTGCCAAGATAATTTCCATGTTTTTCAAGTCTCTAACGTGTAGAGCACCAGAAATTGTGGCCGTTGCTAAGGAGGGTTTAAGACAGGTTCGTAGTTTTCATTTATCTTAATCAGGTTTCTTGCATGCACATTGAATTTTGATATCTGGAGCTTGCTCAGCTGAGTTATCATAGGAGTCTATTTATTTATTTATCTTTGTAACTTTGTTCTCTTTATAAACTTATTTGCTTTTTGAAACTCTATTTTCTAATTTAGGTTATTAATCAGCAACGAATGCCCAAGGAACTTCTTCAGAGTAGCCTCAGGCCGATACTAGTTAATTTGGCACACACAAAGAATCTCAGTATGCCTTTACTGCAAGGTCTAGCACGCCTGCTTGAACTATTGTCAAATTGGTTTAATGTGACATTAGGAGGAAAGTTGCTGGAGCACCTGAAGAAATGGTTGGAGCCGGAGAAACTTGCCCAGTCCCAGAAATCATGGAAAGCTGGAGAAGAGCCAAAAATAGCAGCTGGTAAGTTAGGTTTTGAAAATTTTTACTCGATTTGTGGTTATATGATTCTCCACTTGAACACAACACTTCTTTTGTTTCCATGGCAGCTATTATCGAGCTCTTCCACTTACTTCCACATGCTGCTTCACAATTTCTAGATGAACTTGTAACCTTAACAGTTGACTTAGAAGCAGCTCTTCCTCATGGGCAAGTGTACAGTGAGATTAATAGCCCATACCGTCTACCGCTTACCAAGTTCTTGAATCGATATGCGAGCCTCGCTGTTGATTATTTTCTATCTAGATTAAGTGAACCAAAATATTTCCGAAGGTGAGGACAATGTCTTATGATAAGTTTTATTAGGTCACTGCATCTTGTTATAAATTAAGCTTGAGCGTGGAGTACATTTGTCACATATATGCTAACGGTACTTGCTTGTTTCTTTATTAAAAACTCAGGTTTATGTATATTATCCGATCAGATGCGGGCCAACCGCTAAGAGAAGAACTAGCAAAATCTCCACAGAAGATACTTTCTTATGCCTTTCCTGAAATTTTGCCAAAACCTGATGCTACAATGAGCATGGCAGCGTCAACTCCTCCAGCTACATCATGTGGAGATGAAATTCTTGTCTCTGTTAAATCAGAGAGTTCTAACACGGCACCAACAAAGGCTAATGAAGCATCGGATGCGTATTTTCAGGGTCTCTACCTTATCAAAACAATGGTGAAACTGATACCCAGCTGGCTGCAGAGAAACCGCAGTGTTTTTGATACCTTGGTTCTCATTTGGAAATCACCTTCAAGGATATCTCGCTTGCAGAATGAGCAAGAGCTGAACTTAGTTCAGGTAGTTCCTTCTATCTCAGCTGCTTAGATCTGAATAATCTTCATTTCGAGTTATGTAAGATATTTGACTAGTTGGAATCTGAAGTCGTTTGCATTCTCAATTTCACAGGTGAAAGAGAGCAAATGGCTTGTGAAGTGCTTCCTGAATTACCTACGGCATGAAAAATCGGAAGTGAATGTTCTCTTAGATATTCTCTCGATTTTCTTGTTCCATAGCCGCATTGACTACACCTTTTTGAAGGAATTCTACATTATTGAGGTAGCTGAGAGTTTCAAATTTACTTACAATATTCTTTCTCTCTTCATTTAGTTCACACACTTTTCAGCTAACTGGGATATTCAATCAGGTTGCAGAAGGTTATCCGCCCAACATGAAAAGAGCACTTCTCCTGCAATTTCTTGACCTTTTCCATTCCAAGCAACTCGGCCATGATCATTTAGTTCAGGCAATGCAAATGCTTATTATTCCAATGCTTTCCCATGCTTTCCAGAACGGCCAAACATGGGAGGTTATTGACCCTGATATAGTCAAAACCATTGTGGAGAGGCTTCTTGATCCACCCGAAGAGGTCGGTTCCTTCTCTCCCCTAAACAACTTGCATTGTGGGAAGACTGCTGTACAATTGTAACGCTGGTTATTGTTGTATCTTTACAGTTTTTTTTGGTAACCCTGAACAGATGTTTTTTCTTATTTTTAATCCGCTTGTTCAGAATTATTAGGATTGTAATATTGTTTTATTGTTAAATGTCCACTTTTGTTGTAGGTTTCGGCTGAATATGATGAACCTTTGAGGATCGAACTTTTGCAATTAGCAACTTTGCTTCTAAAATATCTTCAAAGTGACTTGGTTCATCATAGAAAAGAGCTCATTAAGTTTGGATGGAATCATCTCAAACGGGAAGATAGTGCTAGTAAACAGTGGGCATTTGTTAATGTTTGCCACTTCTTGGATGCTTACCAGGCTCCCGAGAAAATTATTCTTCAGGTACCGCTTAAAATTGCTGTGCCATCTAGTATCACTGATGTTTTTTTAAAGAATCTCCGTGAACTTCAGATATCAGCGTATTTCATGCTTACCTCCTCTTTCCGTTGGTAAAACTCTGCAGATTATGTCATAACCTTTGTATATGACTGAGACGGTCAATTATTAGCTTAAGCGAGATCTGATTGCATATTTGTGTTAATATTGCATGTTTGTTAGATTTCTTGGTACTATAACATGCATATGGGTAGTTTCGTATATGATACTCTTCCCTGAATCTTAGTAAGCTGAAGAGACACCTAAACAGAAGCATATGCCTGCACAATAACTATTTCTAAACTTTTAACTGACAAATGTAATTTGCCAATCGGATGTAGGTTTTTGTTGCGCTTCTTAGGACATGCCAGCCAGAGAATAAGATGCTCGTTAAGCAAGCCCTGGATATTCTAATGCCAGCCTTACCTAAAAGGCTACCTCTTGGGGATTCACGCATGCCAATTTGGATAAGATACACCAAAAAAATATTGGTGGAGGAAGGTCATTCAATTCCAAATTTGATCCACATCTTCCTACTTGTTGTTCGGCATTCAGATCTCTTTTACAGCTGTAGAGCACAGTTTGTTCCTCAGATGGTGAATTCCTTGAGTCGTCTAGGTTTGCCATATAACACTACTGCAGAGAATAGGCGTCTAGCAATTGAACTTGCTGGATTGGTTGTCAGCTGGGAAAGGCAAAGACAGAATGAAATGAAAATGGTTACTGATACTGATGGAACCAGTCAGGTTACTGATGAATTGCATACTTCATCTGGTGCTGATCCTAAGCGTTCAATAGATGGATCTGCCACATCAGAAGATCCAAGTAAACGAGTTAAAATTGAACCTGGTCTCCAATCAATCTGTGTCATGTCACCTGGTGCATCATCAATCCCCAACGTAGAAACTCCTGGATCTGCTACCCAGCCTGATGAGGAATTCAAGCCAAATGCTGCCATGGAAGAAATGATCATTAATTTTCTCATAAGAGTAAGGCTTTATGCTCGTACCTTCCATTGAGCATGTAATTACTGTGGTCACCTTTCTAAATTCACTCAACCATGTCACCTCATGTCTAAGAGCTTATGTGCATAACTTTGCTCCATCTATAGTAATTCATTTCTTAGTAGTGTCGTATTTAGCATACATGAGTTCTAGTTTTATTTCTCTATTTTTAAAATATTTCGCTTTCTCTAACAGGTAGCATTGGTAATTGAGCCTAAGGACAGGGAAACCAACACTATGTACAAACAAGCATTAGATTTGCTTTCGCAAGCTTTGGAGGTTTGGCCAAATGCTAACGTCAAGTTCAACTATTTAGAAAAATTGTTGAGCAGCATGCCACCGTCTCAGTCAGATCCGTCAACAGCACTTGCTCAGGGATTGGATATCATGAACAAAATTCTAGAGAAGCAGCCGCATCTTTTCATTAGGAACAACATCAGCCAGATTTCGCAGGTATACTTGCTGCAGTTAGCTTTTGTTCTAATATTAACAGAATAATGCTTTTTGCCTGCTGCTCACAAGATTGACTGTTTGTTTCTTCACCAGATTCTTGAACCGTGTTTCAAGCACAAGATGCTCGATGCTGGTAAATCGTTATGCTTCTTGTTGAAGATGGTCTTCACTGCATTCCCACTGGATGCAGCTAGTACACCTCCTGATTTAAAGCTATTGTACCAGAAAGTGAATGAGCTGATAAACAAACATGTGAGTGCTGTTAGTGCTCCACAAGCTTCAGGAGATGATAACTCTTTTGGTTCAATTAGCTTTGTACTTCTTGTCATCAAAACCTTGGCCAAGGTACATAAAAACTTTGTTGATTCATATGTGTTGGTTCGTATCCTTCAACGCCTTGCGCGGGACCTGGGATCAGCAGTGGGCTCGCATCCTAGACAAGTACGCTACTCTTACTTAAATAACTTATTTTTTGTGCTAAGAGATCATTAGTGCTTGCTTTCCGATTTACGGTAACTTTAAATAGAAATTAACATTAGTGAGTGTTGAACTCTCCTATGCATGTTTTCAGCTTTGCATCAATGACTTCTAATTAATGTCTGGTAAGAGCTTAGGATTTAGACCGGTTCCTCTCATTCTTCACCATGCTGGTCCAACTCAATTGCTTTATGTTATTTGCTGGCCTCTTTAGATATCATTTCTATCCGTTTTCCTAGCTCCTATAATTTACCTATTTTTTTCCATCTAATTAATGGATAGTGACTAGAGAACCTAGTCATTCCCCAATCATGGCTTACTCTGGGCCTTTTTCTTTCCATTTCCAGGGTCCGCGAGCAGATTCAGATTCTGCAGTAACTTCTTCTCGTCAAAGTGCTGATGTTGGATCAGTCATATGTAATATAAAGTCGGTCTTGGAACTTATTGATGAAACGGTCATGCTTATACCAGATTGCAAAAGATCTGTTACTCAAATACTGAACACCTTGCTTTCCGAAAAGGGTACTGATGCTAGTGTGCTTCTCTGCATATTAGACATAATAAAAAGGTGGGTTGACGATGATTTCAGCAAAACAGGTGCATCTGGAATGTCTGGTTCTTTCCTTACCCAAAAGGATGTAGTTGCTTTTCTCAGTAAGCTTTCATATATTGATAAGCAACATTTCTCATCTGATGCTTTGGAAGAGTGGGATCAGCAGTATCTTCAGCTGTTATATGGACTTTGTGCTGATTCAACAAAGTATGTTTAATGCTTTATAATCTATTTTTTTTCCTTACATCAATGCTTTTATGAGAGGGATAATATTATCTTCATCTAATTATTGATTAGGTACCCTCTGGCCCTACGACAAGAGGTCTCTCTGAAAGTTGAAAGACATTTTATGCTTGGTTTAAGGGCAAGGGATCCTGAGATGAGAAGAAAGTTCTTCTTGTTATATCACGAGTCTCTTGGAAAAAATTTGTTCTCACGGTTGCAGTACATTATTCAGCTCCAGGATTGGGAAGCTTTAAGTGATGTTTTTTGGCTCAAACAAGGTCTTGATCTCCTTCTAGCTATCTTAGTTGAGGACAAGCCAATTAGTCTGGCGCCAAATTCTGCCAGGGTACCACCGCTTTTACCTTCTGATAAACCTGGAATACAACACCAACCTCTTGGTACCTTAGAGGGTCCTGACGAAGTTACTTCAATGTTTGACAACATTGTTATGAAACATGCCCAATTTCTGAGCGCGACAAGCAAACTTCAGGTGATTAGGAATCATCTGAACTTCCTTTGTGTTTATTATGGTTCTTTCTTGTTTGTTGTGCTTGATCTAAAATGTTTTACGTAATTATAATAAGTACTTGGTGTTTTTATCCACCTGATCAATTTGGGATAACCTGAAGAATGCATTATTTATATCCTAAAGTTCTAAACTTTTTTCGATTTCGACTATAGGTGGCTGATGTTGTCATACCTTTAAGGGAGCTGGCACACACGGATGACAATGTTGCATATCATCTGTGGGTTTTGGTGTTTCCAATTGTATGGGTAACCCTGCTCAAGGAAGAACAAGTAGCTTTGGCTAAACCTATGATTTCTCTCCTGTCAAAGGACTACCATAAGAAGCAGCAAGGGCATCGGCCAAATGTTGTGCAAGCACTTCTGGAGGGGCTTCAGTTAAGCCACCCTCAACCTAGGATGCCTAGTGAGCTTATCAAATATATTGGAAAAACGTACAATGCATGGCATCTCGCATTGGCGTTGCTAGAGAGCCATGTGATGTTGTTCATGAATGACTCAAAATGTGCCGAGTCTCTTGCTGAGCTTTATCGTTTATTAAATGAAGAAGATATGAGATTTGGGTTGTGGAAGAAGAGGTCCATCACTGCTGAAACAAGAGCTGGACTCTCATTAGTTCAGCATGGTTTTTGGCAGCGTGCTCAGAGCCTCTTTTATCAGGCAATGGTTAAGGCAACCCAAGGCACTTATAATAACACAGTCCCTAAGGCTGAAATGTGTCTGTGGGAGGAGCAGTGGCTTCACTGTGCCACTCAGCTTGGTCAATGGGACGCCCTGGTAGATTTTGGGAAAAGCATTGAGAATTATGAAATCCTGCTTGATAGTCTTTGGAAACTACCAGATTGGGCATACTTGAAGGACCACGTGATACCAAAGGCACAAGTGGAGGAGACTCCAAAGCTTCGCCTGGTTCAAGCTTATTTTGCCCTTCATGACAGAAACTCAAATGGTGTCGGAGATGCTGAGAACATAGTTGGGAAAGGCGTTGATCTTGCCTTGGAACAGTGGTGGCAGTTGCCTGAAATGTCTGTTCATGCTAGAGTGCCGTTACTACAGCAATTCCAGCAACTAGTTGAGGTTCAGGAGTCTGCAAGAATTCATGCTGACATCGCAAATGGGAACAAAGTTTCAGGAAACGCTGCTGTTGGTGCACTGGGAAATCGTTATGCAGATCTGAAGGATATTCTCGAGACTTGGAGGCTGAGGACTCCAAATGAATGGGACAATATGACAGTCTGGTATGATATGCTGCAGTGGAGGAATGAAATGTATAATGTTGTGATTGAGGCATTTAAGGACTTTGCTGCTTCAAATTCTCCACTTCATCACCTTGGGTTCCGTGACAAAGCATGGAACGTCAATAAGCTTGCCAGGATAGCTCGGAAACAAGGCCTTTATGATGTTTGTGTACAGATACTTGAAAAAATGTATGGACACTCGACAATGGAAGTACAGGTACATTTCTCCAATATTTTTGATCTTTCCAGAATTTTGGGCAGAGCCGAATTTGTAGCTGAATTTTATACAAGAGCTGCATCTTTTGATTTTTCTTTATTCTGTATCATATTTTGCCAAGTTTGTTAAATGGCTTGATTCATTTGTCTTGTTTCTGTTGTTGTGTGAGCTTGAAAGACTGTTGTTAATGAAGGTAATCTTCCTTATCTTCTTTTTTTGGGTGTGAGTGCAGGAAGCCTTTGTTAAGATTAGAGAGCAGGCAAAAGCTTATCTGGAAATGAAGGGAGAGCGTGCTAGTGGTCTTAATTTGATCAATAGCACAAATCTGGAGTATTTTCCAGATAAGATCAAAGCAGAGATCTTTCGTCTGAAGGGGGATTTTCATCTGAAATTAAATGACACCGAAGGTGCTAACATCGCATATTCCAATGCAATCACCCTGTTCAAAAATTTACCCAAAGGATGGATAAGCTGGGGAAACTATTGTGACATGGTATTTCTTATGATTGTGTCGTGTTTGTTATGATTGTGTTGTGTTTCTTTTTTTGCTCTTGACATTCCTTGATATTTTGTATGCCTTCTTACTTATATGATACTCACTTTTGTAGGCCTACCAAGAAACACAAGATGAGATCTGGCTTGAATATGCTGTCAGTTGCTTTCTTCAGGGTGTAAGATTTGGAGTTTCCAATTCCAGAAGTCATATAGCTCGTGTTCTTTATCTTCTTAGCTTCGATACAGCGAATGAGCCTGTTGGCAGGGTGTTTGATAAACACTTAGAACAAGTTCCTCACTGGGTGTGGCTTTCTTGGATCCCACAGCTGTTGCTTTCCCTACAAAGAACTGAAGCACCCCATTGCAAATTAGTCTTATTGAAAATTGCTGCAGTTTTCCCACAGGTAATTTACCTAATAGCGTTTTATGACTAAATCGTGCATTTTGATTATTTCATCTTAGTATGTGGGGATTTTCCGTTTCAGGCTCTCTATTACTGGTTGCGCACATACTTACTCGAACGACGTGATGCGGTAAATAAGTCTGAACTTGGCAGATTGGTTTTGGCTCAAAGAATGCAGCAAAACGCTTCTGGTGTAGCGGGTCATGGTGGTAGCAATTTACCATCGGAAACTCATCAAGGCGCTCAAATTAGTGGAGCCGGTGGAACCCATCACAGTGGTAACCCACATGGCCAAGAAAGTGAACGCTCCACAGCAGAAAATAATGCCCATCCCGGGAATGATCAATCTGTGCACCAAGGCAGCTCCACTGTCAATGAAAACACAGCGAGACGGAATGGTGCATCCTTAGCAATCTCTGCTGCGGGTGCTTTTGACGCTGCCAAGGATATCATGGAAGCTCTTAGGAGTAAACATAACAACTTAGCCAGTGAACTCGAGGTGATACTTTTTTATCCTCGTATATTTATCAACTATGTTTGTTAAAATTGCTCTAAATACGTACAATTTGTATATTCTAGATAAATGCTGAATAGTATATACAAGCACTATCTGGAAGAAAGAACTAGCTTCTGACCCAACTGTGATGTGTCCTGCCTCTTTGGTTTGGATGATCTAAGCAAGTAATCTTCGTTTTCAGGTTCTTCTCACAGAAATAGGTTCGAGATTTGTCACATTACCAGAAGAAAGATTGCTGGCTGTTGTGAATGCTCTGTTGCATCGTTGTTACAAGTATCCAACTGCTACCACTGCTGAGGTTCCTCAACCGCTCAAAAAAGAACTGTCGGGTGTCTGCAGAGCTTGTTTCTCGGCAGATGCTGTGATCAAGCATGTCGAATTTGTGAAAGAGTACAAGCAGGATTTTGAGCGTCACCTTGATCCAGAAAGTACAACTACATTCCCGGTCACACTTGCTGAGCTTACAACGCGACTGAAAAAATGGAAAAACATTCTTCAGAGCAATGTTGAAGACAGGTTTCCGGCTGTGTTGAGATTGGAAGATGAAAGCAGGGTATTGCGTGACTTCAATGTTGTTGACGTGGAGATACCAGGGCAGTACTTTGCTGATCAGGTAGAATTAAGTCTGTAATATTGAAGTAATTTAGACTACTTTTCGCTTGCATTTAACTTAAGTCTTTAAATGAAACCTTTTCTCCTCTGTCTGTTTGTGAAACTAATTATGCGCTCAACTATCCAGGAAGTAGCACCTGATCATACAGTAAAGCTGGATAGGGTTGGAGCAGATGTACCTATTGTTCGAAGGCATGGAAGCAGCTTCAGGCGGTTGACTCTTATTGGCTCAGATGGCTCCCAAAAGCATTTTATAGTCCAGACATCATTGACGCCTAATGCCAGAAGTGATGAACGCATTTTGCAGCTTTTCCGTGTGATGAACCACATGTTTGATAAGCACAAGGAATCAAGAAGACGACACATTGGTATTCACACTCCAATCATCATTCCTGTCTGGTCTCAGGTGATTTTTAATACCATAGATCTGTTGTTGGATGAATATTTATGCGTGGTGGTTCATTGGACAAGATTCCCTCAAATCTTAACATAGAAAATGTTCAGGAATTATCTCTCTCAGCATGGTCTTTAAACAACGTATTTGGTTGGTTTCAGGTCCGAATGGTTGAGGATGATCTCATGTTCAACACTTTCCTTGAAGTGTATGAGAATCACTGTGCACGGAATGACCGAGAGGCAGATCTTCCAATTAACCACTTCAAGGAGCAACTCAATCAAGCTATATCAGGGCAAGTCTCAGCAGAGGCAATAGGAGATCTTCGTTTGCAGGCTTACAGTGACATCACAAAAACCTTGGTGAATGACAGTATATTCTCTCAGTACATGTACAAAACATTGATGAGCGGAAGCCATATGTGGGCTTTCAAGAAGCAGTTTGCAGTCCAGCTAGCTGTCTCTAGTTTCATGTCCTTCATGCTACAAATTGGTGGGAGGTCCCCGAACAAGGTCTTGTTTGCCAAAAACACCGGGAAAATGTTCCAGACAGATTTTCATCCTGCCTATGACGCCAACGGGATGATCGAGTTTAATGAACCTGTGCCTTTCCGCCTCACAAGGAACATGCAAGCGTTCTTCTCTCAGTTTGGAGTCGAAGGTCTTCTCATGTCATCCATGTGTTCAGCAGCTCAAGCGGTTATCTCCTCCAAGGTAACCAAATATATACAAAAGCTAGTGGATGCAACAAGCCATTGATTGATCTCTAATCTCTATTCTCTTTTGCAAATTTTCAGCAAAACGATCATCTTCGGTATCAACTGGCTATGTTCTTCCGTGATGAATTGCTGTCGTGGTTTGGAAGACGACCTCTTGGTATGCCGATTCCTCCTGTTGGAGGGATTGCTACATTGAACTCAGCCGAGCTGAAGGACAAAGTTAACTCCAACGTGAAAGATGTAATTTCCCGAATCAAAGGAATAGCCCCACAGTACTTTTCCGAAGAGGTACATGCACCACCATCATATATCATCACCGTCATCATTATTTATCATCACGATTATATAAGATGAAGCATTTTGATCAATTTTTGTTTTGTAGGATGAGAACATTGTAGAGCCGCCACAGTCGGTGCAAAGAGGAGTGAACGAGTTGGTGGAGGCAGCCTTGTCGCCTCGCAACTTATGTATGATGGATCCAACATGGCACCCTTGGTTCTAAACTTCTAACTCTCAAAATACTTTAGAAATTTTGTATTTCAGTGTTCTTTTTATTTTTAATTTAAAGATGGAAGGTAACTTTATTCATTAGGTTTGTAAATAAATATTTAACTGTGTATGTTATCTATCACTCCTTTGTACTATATAAACTCTTCTTTTGAATCCTTTAAACTTGAAAAAGTCTCGAGATAAGGAAAACAAGAAGCAACGTTTCTATGACCCAATCGGTGTTTGTATCTAAAAAATTGACCTCTCTTATTACAGTTTTGAGCAAAACTGTACATAGATTATTGGAAAATTCAAACAAACCAAAGTTGTGTTCCCGGACCGAAAATTTTCATTATTAAACCGTTGGAGCTAAACCGGCGAGGCTGACCCTAATTGATAACTCATTGCATTTGTATGATTGGTTCGGTTTGATTCAAACTTACCGTTGTTCTACTAGAGCTTACCAGAGAGAAGACAATGGAAGCTGCACTAATGGCGGATTTGCAGAGGTTTCTACGTGATCGCTGCTTAAGCGTTTTCAATCTCCCAGCAAAAGGACGCTCTCTATTTACCGCCAGAGATTTTCATCCAGGTTCATCTCTCTTACGGAGGGTTTTAGGGTTTCGTATGAATCTTTTTAATCGCTCTTGTTCGTCGCGAATTTTCTGCTACTGATGTCCTAGGTTTTTTTTTTTCAGGAGAAGTGATTCTAAGACAAGAGCCATATATTTCTGTTCCGAACAATAACTCCTCGGAATCAAGATGTGATGGATGTTTCAAGACCAATAACTTGAAGAAATGTTCTGGTTGTCAAGTGGTTTGGTACTGTGGGAACTCATGCCAGGTATAATGGAGTACTTTCTGGTGAAATTCGATTGAAGATTTGTCTTGTATTGTTACCAATTTTCGTTTATTTTGATTCTTTTCAGAAGTCAGAGTGGAAGTTGCATCGCCATGAATGCAAAGCTCTCTGTAGGCTTGAGAAGGAGAAGCGTATGTTAGTGACTCCTACAATACGTCTGATGGTGAAACTTTACCTCAAGAGAAATTTACAAAATGAAAAGGTAATCATCTGATTTTCTCTCTCGCTTTTTAGTTCTTTGATCGACTGTGTTGAAATGTGGAGAAGACGTCTAGTAAATCCAGATTTTGTTTTGGCCGCTACTGTCATTTTTTTAGTATCCTAAATTCTTAATGTGTTTATCTGTTCCAGGTCATACCAATCACGACAACAGACAATTACCGTTTGGTGGAAGCTTTGGTGTCCCGTATCCTTTCTATTTGGGGTTTTAGTTTTGTGAAATTGACAATCTCATTCTTTCTAGAATCGCTTATTCTTTAACTTTTATTTGGTAGACATGTCTGAGCTTGATGAAAAGCAGCTGATGTTGTATGCGCAGATGGCTAATCTTGTGAACTTGATTCTTCAATTTCCTAGCATTGATCTAAAAGAGATTGCCGAGAACTTTTCAAAGGTTCTTGACTAGCGTTTTTTTCTGTTCTTCTGGTGTTAGCTTGACCACAAACTAAAATTGTCTTGCTGCAAGTGCCGTTGATAGTTTTCTTTTTTTGTATTAAGAAAATTTATCGTCCTGATTTACTATCATATAGATAGGTTGGTGATGATGTGATCTTGCATCTGAAAACTCATGAAATGCTACCAAAGGTCATAATAGATTGGTCACTTCGTTTTGTTTGAGGATATCAACTATCTGTTGGGCTATAATGAGAGAATTTCTTGTGTTAGTCTTCATGTTTAGCGATGATTACTTAAGCCACTTTCATTTATACTGAACGCAGTTCTCCTGCAATGCTCATAGCATTTGTGATAGCGAATTGAGACCTCAGGGTATAGGATTGTTTCCCTTGGTTTCCATCATTAATCACAGGTAATTGCTTCATTAGGCTGTTTTATTTGTGTTTCTTTTATCAGTTTATCTCATGCCTAACTCTTTTCCTCTGTAGCTGCTCTCCCAATGCGATTTTAGTCTTTGAAGAACAGGTGGCTGTTGTTCGAGCTATGGAGAACATATCGAAGGATTCAGAGGTAATTTCTGCTTTGTTTCTTATTGAGTCTTTCATATATGCTACTTGCACACTGACATATAGCTGTTAGATCCTTTGTCCTTGATCAGGTAACTATCAGCTATATTGAAACCGCTGGAAGCACTCTAACTCGGCAGAAGTCTCTGAAAGAACAATACCTCTTCCACTGTCAGTGCGCCCGGTGCAGTAACATTGTAAGTAGTCACTAATTCTTCCACTTAAGGACGAATGGAGTTTGCATTTGACCTCTCAATAATGTTGATTTTTACAACCTGTACCAACATTTGTCATACCTAAGGGAAAACCTCATGATATTGAAGAAAGTGCAATATTGGAAGGCTATCGGTGTGCCGATGTGAAGTGTACTGGTTTCTTACTCCGTGATCCTGGTATGTAATGTTTTGACTACATAGTGTATGTGTCCAAGAACATTCTTGATCCCTCCCATCGTTTGGCTCTTGCAGATGAAAAAGGCTTTGTTTGCCAGAAATGCACGCTTCTTAGGAGCAAGGAAGAGGTTAAAAAGTTAGCGGGTGATATCAAAACAGTTTCAGAGAAGGCTCCTGCATCTCCTTCCGCAGAAAGTATGTGTTGCCTGCGTTGCTTAATGCTTGCACTTATATGTTCAAACAAGATTTGGTTATCGTAGTTACATTGAGCTGTGTTGCAAATTGTCTGAGAGAATCTTTACCATTGTCAGATAAACAATACGCTATTGTGCTATATAAGACAGTGGAGAAAATACAAGATAAGCTTTACCATTCTTTCTCCATCACTTTAATGAGAACGCGTGAAAAACTTCTCAAGGTATGTTTCTTTTGGAAAGTAGGTTTTGGACTTTTGGAAGTTGTACAGAGTTTCAAAAAGACGATACAAATGTGGTGTCTCAAAGCTTGCTATTACGCATTATTTTGCAGATGCTAATGGAAGTAGAAAGCTGGAGAAAAGCTTTGAATTACTGCAGACTAATAGTCCCTGTTTACCAAAGTACGTCTGCTTCATGTCGAATATTACTTTGATCCTTGGCGCAGGAAGTTCGATTAATATTTTTTTTTCTTTTGGAGACCTCAGAATCCGATATGCAGACTCTGCTAGTTTAGGATTTATATTTCGAACAAAACTAAGAAGCTCTATGTAAAGTTTGGTACATGTGGATTTTCTTAGAGTTACTGTACAAACTAATTGCAACTGAGGTCACTGTGCTAGCACTAATGACTACTAATTAATTATCTATAACATAAACAATTAGTACCTCTATTGACTAACTGTTAGCGAAATTAGCAGAGATGTAAAATCATTCAAATGCTTTTGGTGGTTATGTAACTTGTGCTTACTTTGTTCATATAATTGCAGGAGTATATCCAGCAACCCATCCTTTGATTGGACTGCAGTTCTATACCCAGGGAAAACTCGAATGGTATCAAAACTTCTTATATCCTTTCTTTCCTTTACTGTATTAACTGGATTACATTTTGAGATTCGTAAAGTGACATTGAGTTTGAAGGACAGATGAATACTCTATATCACGACATATTAATGCTCCCCTAGAAATCCATAGGACGAAATGCAACACTTCATAATTACCAAGAGAGCTTGGCTTCGTGGTTGGAGGAACTTGGTTATAAAGCCTTCATAATTTGACATCCCTCCTCGTGGATACAAACGCTAATTCATGATGGGCTGTAGGAACTTACCAACCATATTAGCTTTCTACATATATTTGAATTGGAATGCAATAACTTGGCAACGTTTTCTATCATATTCTGTTGATGAAAAGCATAATTGTTATGTTGCAGGTTGCTGGGGCAAACCAAAGAGGCGGTGAGTTCACTGATTAAGGCATTTGACATTCTGAGGATCAGCCACGGAACAAGTACACCTTTCATGAAAGAGCTCTCAGCAAAGTTGGATGAAGCTCGTGCAGAAGCTTCTTATAAGTTGCTTGCATAAAAAATGGCAAGCAAGTTCGTTCTTACTCTTCTCCTCATGAATTACTTTCTTTACCATCGGCAAATCTTGTATGAAAAAAACAAGATAATCAAAACGCATAATGAAGTTAGTTAGTCAAAATGAAGGTAGTCAAAATGAAGCAGATTTCGCGAAAGAATGATTTACACTCGAAGCCATTTTGGAAACATTTTGAGGCAAATAGATAACTTTTTTTTAATTTGCTAACAAAAAGAGGTATTTGTGCACTATTTGGAAAATTTTCAAGAACTGTTCTTGTCCACAAGAAAACGTGGATAAATTTCTGGGAACGATTATGAGTAAAAGTATTTATTAGTATATTCTATCGGTTTTGTTTATTTATTTTTTATATTGTGAGAAACAGAATACAACATAATTTTACTATGAGTTATAATTCTATTATTTCAATAATTTAAAATTTATTTTACGTGTTAAATAAAAAATCCAGTCAGTCCAAAAAAAAATCCATTTGGATGATATGGTGATATGGATGCCTTTTGAATAAATTGGATTATTCAGACATTGTAGGTAACTAAATTTTGAGCTCAAATTGTGACTTTTCATGGAAGTAAAGATTATCATAACATCTTTGTGATATCCTAGTCATTATCAATCCTATTGTTTATTAAGTAGTCACCAGTTAGAGCCGTTGTAGTCATTGCATGTAAATGTATGTGTTTGTTGTTAATGATGTAATGGTTTATATAACACAGTGGAGGAACTACAAGATAAACTTTACCATTCTTTACCATCTTTTGAACAAAACTTAGAAGCTCTTTACATAGTTTGGTCTATCTGCATTTTCTTAGAGTTACTGTACAAACTAACTAATCGCAACTGTCGGATCAAAGGTGTATATAACATTCTGCGGATCAGCCACGGAACATGTACACCTTTCATGAAGGAGCTCTCAGCAAAGTTGGAAGAAGCTCATGCAGAAGCTTCTTATAAGCTTCGTGCATCTTACTCTTCTCCTCATGAATCTTTCTTCACCCTCAGCAAATCTTGAAGTTTGTAATTTGACTCAGGAAATTCTAGAGCTGAACAACTGATTAAATGCTTTTTTTTATTTTATTTTTATCTGATCTAATATGATAATTGAGGGTATTATCGAAGTTTATATTATAATATCTGGCGGTATCTTTGTGCTGTGACATTAACCATATCATATTTAAATTTTAGGTTGATACTCTTGATGAGCTGATTTTTCTACCATTATTATAAATTCCGGTATAATAATAGTATTCCTAAAACCAAAAAAAAAATGGTTTTAATGTTTTTTTTATTTTACTTATAATTTCATTTATTATGACATCAGTGTCATTTATTTTATCATTTAAAATTCTCATTTTTCCTATATAGTTTCCAACAAAAAAATAACGATTATTAAATGGAAAATTAAAATATTTTGTCCTCCTTTACCAACTCATATAGAAGCTTCTCTCTCTCTCTCTCTCTCTCTCTCTCTCTCTCTCTCTCTCTCTATTTTGTATTCATTAATGCCACAAACAAAATCGTTGAAGAAATCATCTTCCTCCTCGTTTAGGGTCCAGAAAGTTAGAAACAGAAACAATCAAAACCATGGGTCTCTGTTTCTCCTCCGCCAAAGTCTCCGGCCGCCAACACCGTAGCCCCCAGAATCCCATTCCTCATCATCCTCTCACCGTGGCTAAACACAGACCGCCGAAAACTCCATGTTCATTCATGCCCGTTACGATCCAAAAAGACCAGAGGGCCCAACCGCGACGAAACGTCCCCCAGACGACTAAGAAAACGCCGCCGCATACGCAAACGCGGCAGACGCCACCACACGGGAGACCAAGAGAGAAGGTTAGCAATAATAACGGGAGGAGAAATGGAGAAGCGATCCCGTATGGTAAGCGCGTTGATTTTGGGTATGCTAAAGATTTCGATAACTGTTACACCATCGGAAATTTGCTCGGACATGGCCAATTCGGTTATACATATGTCGCAACCGATAAAAAAACCGGAGATCGTGTCGCCGTCAAGAAAATCGATAAGGCCAAGGTCAACATTAATCTTTTTGTTTGCTAAGATTCTCTCTTTCTGATCAGACGTTTGGCTGTTTCTGTAATTAAGACTAAAGACTCCAGCTTTTTTCTTATTTTATTTAAGATCGTTCAAATCTTTTATTACAATGTTCAACAAGATTGTTTGGTATTCGTATTGTCTCGACTTATATATTGGATTATTGTGTTTCTTGAGCTAAAGCTATGAATTTGATTTGGTGGGCAGATGACAATTCCGATAGCTGTGGAAGATGTGAAGAGAGAGGTGAAGATACTACAAGCTTTAACTGGTCATGAAAATGTAGTTCGGTTTTATAATGCCTTCGAGGACAAGAACTCTGTTTATATAGTCATGGAGTAAGTAAAAGCCTTTTAGACCATATTTTTCTTTCTTGGGATGCATGAAATACCAAAGGGCAAATGTTGTTGCCTCCGCTGTTGCTAATTACTTTTTCTTTTGATGGTATTGATCTTCAGGTTATGCGAGGGTGGTGAATTGCTGGATCGCATATTAGCTAAGTAAGGCCTTATCTGAGTAATACATTTTCGTTTATAGCTGAACAGCAGAGTCTTAATACTTTATGTTGCGATTGTTTCAGGAAAGATAGTCGTTATAGTGAAAGAGACGCGGCCGTGGTAGTGAGACAGATGCTAAAAGTTGCAGCTGAGTGTCATTTGCGTGGTTTGGTTCACAGAGATATGAAACCCGAGGTAGTAGAATTATATTTCTTCATCATCATGTTTCTGAATGTGTAAGTTGGTTTTATTCACAACTTTTTGTGTTTTAACCAAACAGAATTTTCTGTTCAAATCAACTGAAGAAGATTCGCCTCTAAAAGCTACAGATTTCGGTTTATCAGACTTCATAAAACCAGGTTTGGTTACAAAGTTTGTCTTCACATGCATCTCTTTTTCCGTTTCCTTGATCAAACTGTTATATAACCTAAAAATGCAGGGAAAAAGTTTCACGATATCGTAGGGAGCGCGTATTACGTAGCACCAGAAGTATTGAAACGCAGGTCGGGTCCCGAATCAGATGTATGGAGTATCGGTGTTATCAGTTACATTCTGCTCTGCGGGAGACGACCTTTCTGGGATAAGACTGAAGATGGCATCTTCAAAGAGGTTTGTGTAGTTTCCCTCAGAAAGAAAAAAAATGATAAATCTTTCTTTTTTTCCAATCTTGAAGTGAATATGTGTTTGTACGTATAGGTCTTGAAGAACAAACCTGATTTTAGAAGAAAACCGTGGCCAACCATTAGCAACAGCGCCAAAGATTTTGTTAAGAAGTTGTTAGTGAAAGACCCGAGAGCTAGATTAACAGCTGCGCAGGCTCTATGTAAGCACATTTTTTTCCATTATTTTTTTCTAATCTTCTTCTGAGAATTGTGGGGGTTTTGCTTTATGGTTGCAGCACATCCATGGGTTAGAGAAGGAGGAGACGCAACAGAGATTCCCATAGACATATCTGTTCTCAACAATATGCGTCAATTTGTGAAATTTAGCCGTCTTAAGCAATTCGCCTTAAGGGTATTTAAGAAGAGAGATTTGTGTTTCATTTAAGGTTTTGTTGTGTGTTATTACATAACTTGTGTTGTTTCTTTCGGTTCTAGGCTCTTGCAACGACGCTTGATGAAGAAGAGTTGGCTGATCTTAGAGACCAGTTTGATGCGATTGATGTTGATAAGAATGGCGCCATTAGCCTTGAAGAGATGAGGCAGGTAAAATAGTAAAAAAACTAAAATACACTTCTCTCAATCACTAGCAAAATGCTATAACACCATACACTATACTTGATATTAATTCATGCTTCTACAGGCTCTTGCAAAAGATCATCCTTGGAAGCTTAAGGATGCACGAGTCGCAGAGATTCTTCAAGCGGTATGTATGTAAGTTTAAGCTAGTTAATGATGATGAGGTTCTTCAATCTAAAATAAGCTAGAAGTTGTGTTTAATGCTGCATGCAGATTGATAGCAACACAGATGGATTCGTGGATTTCGAAGAGTTTGTTGCTGCTGCATTACACGTAAATCAATTAGAGGAGCATGATTCTGAGAAATGGCAACAGAGATCAAGAGCAGCATTTGAGAAATTCGACATAGACGGGGATGGATTTATAACAGCAGAGGAACTTCGAATGGTTTGCATTGTAGATACTGTTACTTTATGTTCTTATTGAAGTAATAAGCGTCACACTATTTATTTTGTTTCTTTTGCAGCATACTGGCTTGAAAGGGTCCATTGAGCCACTTCTTGAAGAAGCAGACATCGATAATGATGGTAAAATCAGTCTCCATGAGTTTCGTAGACTTTTGAGAACTGCAAGTATCAAATCAAGAAATGTTCGAAACCCTCCTGGTTATCTTATTTCTCGGAAAGTCTAAAAGAAGTTTGCAGTATTGGAGAGGAAAAGACAAAATCAAGAATCAAGAAAGTTTTGGAATTTTTTCATGGGGATTGCAGTGTTTTCATGTGTTGCTGTAACATATTTTCATAAGTTTTTTAACCAATGACAATGACAAAGAAATCTATATTCATACAACCAATTAGGGCAATGTAGTTTATTTTTGTGTGTATAACTTTATGATCAATCAGAGTGTTAAAATACAAGCTTGTGTATTAGTTTATCGCATGTACAGATGTCGTGTAAAGCTTGTAGTACATATGCATAATCACGCTGGAACGTGCATTTGAAACCTTTCTTTATGAGAATACTCCGAACTTTGTTCACAATCCCGAAAAACATGTGATAATTCATTCTTAGTTAAACCATTCTTATTCCACTCGTACTTGTCATGCCACTCGGAATCAATGTTCACTTCAGCATTAGAGCCCAACAATTAGTTATCCTCTCACAAAAAGCTTAAACTAAAGTTTCTCTATTAACAAAGAGACTCTAGTGCAGAAGGTTCTTCATGGGATCAGATCCACAAGCATTCTTTTCATTCGGTAAGCTTCCATGCATCTCTTCAGGCCTGTAACTCGAAATTTTAAAACAGACGTTTCATAAACTCAGTTAGTCAAAAAAACATATATTGGACATTGTGTCTGCGTTTTCTTTCTTCTTTTACATTCTCTTGTGTAAATTAATGGCATTTAGCGACATGCGACATTAATGAGTATTTTGCTAGGAGTTAAACAGAATCATATTTGTTATTGTATTCATACTTTCTTGAGAGCTTCCGCAAGTTCTTCACGGTCAAGAACAAGATCTTCATACGGTCAAGAACAACATCTCTGCAGAGATAATGTAAGTTGAACTAAATTAACTAGAAAGTCATAACGGAAGAAGCTCTAAACCATAAGAGGCTGCCCGTATGTTGATATTGGTTTTCATTAGCTCTGCAGCTTCTTCCGCCGCTTTGATTCCTGCAACTCCAGTGCAACAGCTGTTCTTAACATTCATATCCCCATTGATCATCTTTCCACCATGACCCCCATACACTTCTGTGGTTGTTTTGTTTATATATACAAAGAGAATGAAACAAGACGAGTATGAAGAAACAGAATCCCAATATTGAGTATGCAGAAGCTGCAGAGTGTGTGGAGGATAATATATTACCATTCCTTTAATAACTCTCCCACAACGGTCATATTCTAAATCTTTCTGGTTTTTCCCCAGTAAAAGCTCCTTGGAGATTTCTTCCTCAGACGCAGCATTTGCGTATTTCTCCATGATGGTTTCTTTTCAAGGTTATTATTATTAAAGGATCAATGTAACTGTGCGCAGCTGCAAAATATAGAGATGCTCGAGCACTTACCGCATAGAACTTCTCGTTTGGAACAGCGTTGAGAAGAGAATCTTCACGCATAGATCGGGTATTGGGATCATAGTAAACGGAATTGACTTCACGTATACGTAAGTTCCTGAGGAGAGGAAACATATCAGTCGAACATTGCGAAGAATGAGCAAGAATCAAAACATAAAAACATGTAATTAACTAACCTAACAGTTCCTGCGCTGCCACCGCCAGTAGTTCGAACACGTTTTTCTATCTTAGCCAAATCCATTGCTTGCACTCGTCAACTTTAGCTTCATTAAGTTTTAGAGAATCTTCTTCTTCTTCTTCTTCTTCTTCTTCTTCTTCTTCTTCTTCTTCTTCTTCTTCTTCTTCTTCTTCTTCTTCTTCTTCTTCTTCACTGGAATCTTCCTCCACAAGTTGCTATTAACTTTTCTTTTACAGCTTCTTTTAGATGCTGCTCTTTCAAGAAATTCCTTCATGCTTCATCCCTAGCCTCATACCGCGCGACCACTCCAGCATATCGTGCTGGTTCTTAACCGTTCCATCTATCCCTTTTCCATCATAATAAAGCTCGAACGACTCAATCTTATCATCAGGAGCTATATTCTTATTCGTCAATACTACTCCCATCTTTCGTGGCCTCTCTGTGCATGACTTTCTGTCATACGATAGCCCCACAGCTGAAACAAAACTGACCAATGAGAGGACTCAAAGCCGGAGAAAGAAAGAGTTTTCGTGTTGGCTTAGTACTTACTTCTCACAAGATCCTTTCCTATACATATCTCTCTGGAACGTTTTGGCTCCTCTATCGTACCAGAAATTTGTATTGTTTGGATGCAAAAAAAAAAAGAGATGATCTCTGCTTTCGTCACGCTCCCCGCACAACCCGCAACTCTATTCTAAACTCCACACACATACGCGCGCATTCATACGCAAACTTGTAGAAAGGTGACCCCGAATAGCCAACTAAATAATGAAAGAGTATCTTGGAACCTCATGTGCAAACAAAACCGTCGTTTGAGCTCACAGGACTCTGTTACGGGTTGGTGTAAATTGATTCCAAGTCTTAGGCAGCACCAGAAGCTGCTTCAGAGACCATGTCAGTGTTTTGTATGGCCTATATCTAAAGGTTATATTGTTAAAAGAGTTTATTTTCTTTTGGTTAAAAGGTTAAATACTCAAAACTAATTCTTTACAGAGTTGCTTGTTAGGACTCAAAACTAATTGGAATTGAAACTCGTGGCTCGACATGAGCATTTAACAGAGATTCAAAGAGCAAATTTGCCTATTACTACTGAAAGTAGTGGAACCAAGCACATGCACTTGTTAGAATGGTTTTTATTTTGGATGCATAGTGACGTTGAAGAAGCAGACATTGACAATGATGGGGAAATCAGTCTTCATGAGTTTCGTAGACTTTTTAAGAATTACAAGTATTAAGTCAAGAAGTTTGTAGTACTGGAGAGGAAAGAGAGAATCAAAATCAAGAAAGTTTTTGACTTTTATTTATCCCTTATGTGTAAAAAACCTAGGGATTGGAGTGCTTTCATGTGTTGTTGTCACATATTTTCATAGATTTTAGCAAAGAAATCGATATTCATATATAGAAAACAAGTGAATTTATTGGGGCCAAGAGTGTTACTCGTTCTCATATTTGTTTACATGATTTGGAAATGAAGATTAGCTCGGACGCAGACATAATAACAGAAAAATGCAATGTATTAAGCTTCTTTATCTTTTTTTTTATATATCAATGCAATGTATCTAGCAGAGAAGCAGACATGAATAGAGAAATGCCTTGTACTTGGCTTGTTTTATGAGAATGTGAAAAGAGTACTTATTAGGTATTAGTAGTCTCTGAGAGAGATGTCACACGCAAAGGCCAAACCATGTTTCAATACTTTTTGTGGTGTTTACAAATTAGAATGATCATAATTAGGTTGAAGTGGACTATTCCAAGAGAGAGAGAGACTGAGTGAGAGAGAGAGAGAGTGAGTGAGTGAGAGAGAGAGAGAGAGAGAACAACTCATTCAGATACATAAGATTTCAGATTAAATTGCTGTTAGATCTGAAATTTTTTTTATATATTCATAATGATATAAGAAAAGCAAATAGCCAAATAAATGTTAGTTTTTAAAAAATTAAAACTAATCAGAAATATCGAGTTAAGAAGGTTCGATCAAATATTTGTTTATGTATATATAGTATAATGACTTCATAATTTTGTTAGATGTTTCATGTTTTTTTATAAAAAAATACATTAAAAAGTTAAAAGGAAGAAAAAATACATACTGAAAATACATTTAATAGTTTTATCTATTAACTAATTAATAAATCGGCTTGGTTAACTAGCTTTTTTGCTAGGAAAAAATGGATCATAAAACACTTTTTTTTTCTCTAAATATTCAATTTATGGTGAACCCTAATTTAGGGGAAAAAACATAAGTTGAATATATGAAATTCACGATTTATATATCACCAAAAGAAAAAGAGAACAATCTTAAAAAGTTTTTGATTGAAAAGTATTTGATTTAACAAAAATATATATCATTACTTCGATTGAAAAAGCATTATGGATGAAACTTAAAAAGTTTTAGAAAAATTATAGAACATGCTTGGTGATGTTATCTATCATATCTAAATCTCTTTGCCTATATCTAGTTTGATTACCTCTTTGAAACTTTACCTTCTAATCTAGCTAACGATTTTACATAATCGTTTCCAAGTTTATATCCATTTAAACATGCCCAGATCATCTAAGCGTGCATGATTATTCACAATGTTACCTCTCACTTAAACCGTCGAGTCCGCTTTGTTCACTAAGATTCTCGATCGTCCTCCTATTTGAACCATCCCTTTGCATCACTTAAAGACTTGAAATTATTGGGTCATGACATGACAATAAAAATACAAGTGGTACTGGATGGGTTATGTATGCTTATGATGTTAATAACATCCTATATTTGGATTTAAAAAGTTTATCCAGATATCTATCGTCTTTCATATATGAATTTAGTGGCATCTTATGAGTTGAGTTTAAATAGTTTATCCAGATGTTTATTTCTTTTACAATCGGAAGTTGAAGCTTTGCTTTGATCCATGGAGTACTTGGATGGATTGTATATCAGTATTTAAATTTTATTTTTGTTTTATAAAAAATGTTATTTTCTATTTTGATGTAATGTTGTTATAAAAAAATAAGTTTTGAATTTTGTTAAATTAATATATTAATTAAAAATAAATATTTTTAAATAATTAAAAATTAATATATAAAAATAAAAATAAAATCCAATTATTTATGAAACAGAAGAAGTAATATTTAATACTAATTAGTCTGATTTATTGCGAATGTTAGATTATTAATAAAATTGATAGAGAAGTTCTCATGTATTAAAAGTTTTTTCTTTTTTTATTGATTCCTAGTGGTAATAATGTATGTATTGATTCTTGATTCTTAGAATACAGAATTTGCTATTTTTATGTGTATAACTCATTTTTAAATGTTGTAAAAAAATTCATTTTTAAATTGTCTATTTTTCGAATTGCGTAATCATCAAGATATATATATATACTTTATTCTACTTAAAAATTGGTTAGAAATAAAAAAAATTGGAGAAATGTTTTTAAATTGTAAAATTTTTTACAGCCCAGCCTACTATCATCTCTTTTATTACCAAAATAATCAAAGTTGTACCATCGTTCTTATCGCTTTTCAGATAAAATTTCCAACTAGATAAGCTTTTCGTCTGACTCAGCTTCCAGGATCCGAAACAACCCCACCTGACCCGACTCAGTTTTGCTTAACCACGAGAATCTTTAATCGCATTCACAAATCGCTAAATTAGCAATTAATTAATATTAAACCATATTAATCACCTCTTCGCCTATAAATTAAACCTCTTTAGTTTCTTAACTTGCTCCCTCAATAACATCAAATCGGAACTGAAAGAAAAAAAAGAAAAGAACAAACGACGTCATTTCACGATGCTCTCTTCTTCCCCAACCTTCTTCGCTCCTCCATTTCTCTCCTCTTCTTCTCCGTCGCTCTCACCACCGTCTCGAAATCTCCGGATGTCCCCGTTTCCTTCTGCGACAACCTCCTCCTCCTATTACACATGCGCCGAGGATCCGCCGAGATTGCGCCAGATCCCTCAGCGATTGTCAGCGACCGCGTCTCTCTACGAGATCCTCGAAATTCCCGTCGGCTCAACGAGCCAAGAGATCAAATCGGCTTACCGTCGGCTAGCCAGGATCTGCCATCCCGACGTGGCTGGAAACGGTCAGAATAGCTCGTCGGCGGACGATTTTGTGAAGATACACGCTGCGTATTGCACGCTTTCTGATCCCGAGAAACGCGCCGTTTACGATCAGAGGATCCTTCGTCGGGGACGGCCGTTGACTGTCGGTGTTTCTGAATTCGACAGTTACGGCGGGCGGAATTGGGAAACTGATCAGTGTTGGTGATCGAGTTGCGACGAACCAGTGCATTAAGCTTTTTTCGTAATTAGTGCAAAATCTATAGATTAATCGGTTGTAAATGATAAGTGTGGATCATTAGCTTAAACGTTGTAAAATTAGTTGCTTAATATGACATATTGGCGATAATCAGAATCCATAATGTAAAATGGGGGTCAAGCCATTTGGAGTTTGTGAAGGAAAGCTATAAGAACAAATTTTAATGTTCTTGGTCCTTATTTTTCTCTTACAATATTTTATTTTATATTATACATAACTTATATCACTCAAAATATTTAGAAAATAAAATACTCCAGATAATTAATTTATATAACCGTTAAAGCGATTCCAGATCAGAATACAATTTCAAACCATTCAAAATAAATAAATCAGTTGAATACAATTCAATTTTGTTCAAAAAAAAAAACTTACAATTCAGTAACGCTTCCCAACAAAATTCCACGTCATTCGAGACTATCAATACTTATGGTGGGACCCCGTGGCGATCTTGTCGTTATATAACTGTGAGATATATGGAGCTTTTTTATCTTTTTTCTATGTCAGATTGATGTCGGGAGCTTGATTAATCAGTAACTCTATTGATTTTTTTTTTATTAAAGAGTAAATTATTAATGACCTTCTAGAAGCTTTAGTAGAGAGGCCACATCGACCTTTTTTTAGGTGCTACCTTGATAAAATGCAATCCAAATTCGTGCCTTGTATGTTGTCCTATTCCATCTTTGGACCCTTGTGTTAATCTTAAGATAAATATTATGTCTTAACTAAAAGACATCATGGTATCAGTTATATCAAGTAGATGACGAGATAAACACATGATACGATTAGGCACTCTAAATATTTCATTGCAATATAATATATGGTAATATCGAATGGATGAATCTTATAAAAAAAGTAAAAAAAAAATTAGGGTAAAAGACAAATTTGTATAAAAGGATGAGATGAAAGATTTATTGTTTCGAGCTTAGAACATTTGTTGTAGTCAAGCTTCAGTATATGTGGAGTTAGAGATATTTATTTAGATAATATAGTGCATGAAAACATTCATTCGATTATAGGTGATCTTCGCTATTAATTGTTCACCAAAAGAGTGATCAGATTTCACATTTCACGTTTAAGAAATTTAACATTCATTTTAGTTTTTTCAATAATTATTGACAAACAAAAAAGTATTAATGATTTGCATTTTATTAAATACAAAATTTAAACAATTATATTCTAGATAGATTAAATAATCAATTATTAGTTAGTAATTAGAATGTACAAAAATATACAAAATAATAGTAATAATCATGATGATAATAAGAATTATAATGATATCAATATATACATCCAATTTGAGCCATAATTGTTTTTGTTTCATAACTATACTATTAAAATAGGATCATTGCCTAAAAATAACTTTTAATTTACGTGTTATTTATATTATATGCCACTAAAAATTATTTAATTTGCTAGAGATTTATTTAAGAATAATTTTTGATATTAACATTATACTAACTAAGTATATATCCAAACAGAATATTAATTAAATAAGTTCTAAACAATCTAAAAATATTGAGTCCTATTTTTTTAACAAATTTTGTTTAACACGATTTAAAAAATATTAGGTTAATGAATAAGAATTAGAATAAGTTATAAAATTGTACTACGGGTTAAAATTTAAAAAATTTTCCATTAAATTTGAAAAAATATTTTTATTTGATATGAAGTAGATTAAGTTAACTGGTTAACCTATTTTTTTGAAATATAAAATTATATTTATTTAAATAAAATAAAATTTATATAAAATAAATTGATATAATATATAATATATTAAAATAAATATTTATTATATTGATAATCATACAATATAATCAAATTATAAATATAATATTAAAATAAATGATACAATATACATCAAAATAAAATTTTAACACATCTCAAATTTAAATTTTCAAAAATATAATTTAATACAAAATAGAAAATTAAAAAATTAAAAATATCATCCATCCTCACAACGAAATAAATTTTTATAATCTATATAATATATTATACCCAAAAGATGTTAGTATCTTAGTCATTTACATCTATAAATATATGTTATATAAAAATTTAAATATTTGAAAAATATTAAATAAATTTACCATCCTTAAGACGGATGTAGAACCTAGGTAGTACTTAAAGTTGGTACAATTTGAGCGTATAGTAGCGTAGATATATAACACATAGTTTTGACTTTATGTTTTGTAGACAATTATTATTGTTAGATCAATAACAATTGATGATAATAGTACACCAATATTTAGGTAAATAAAAATTATATCATAACACCAGTTTATGACTAATAACAATGATCAATATTTTGTTATAATTTCACATCAAAACTACTAAAACTAGATATATATATATATATAAGATTCATTTTAAGTTAAAATCTATTAATATTAGTTTCACGTTAGAAATCTGTGAAAGTTAACAAAATTTCAGACTATGCTAGTAAACTAACAAGATTAAAAAAAGGGATATCACCTTTAACATGATTTTCAGCAAGCAACATGAGAACACAAAATATAATTAGTAAATAAGAAGACCTCATGATTCAAACAATTTGATAAAAATATTTTCTCTGTTATTTTCAAAACTTTATTGCTTGTCATACCAACGTTGTTATAAATATTCTCATAATATGCTATAAATAAATGTTTACACTTTTAAAAATTTTGATATCAAAGAAGGAGTAGCGTAGGACCAATTCAACGTGGTTAACGCGGTCGATGTCGATTATTATTTTTAGAAATCAATTTCACAATAAAATTCACTTGTTTGTTTCGGTAAGTTACAAAAATGCTTAAATAGATAGGCCCAATACTTAAGTTGGATCATGGGCCAATTTATAAATTAGGAAAGATTAGGCCTAATTCAAGTGCACACGTGGTAACAAGCGATTTTATAGTAAAATGGAAATTAGGGCTTATTAGATCTCGCAATTTAGGATTTTCTTCACCTCTTTTGGCTGTTTCCTCTCTGGACAAAGCTAACGTTCGGTTTTCGATTTTTTTCCTTTTCTGTCTGATCTAATGGCGCAGGACGATCTATCGGCGGTGAGATTTACCGGAAAGGTTAATTGGTTTAGCGATGCTAAAGGCTATGGTTTCATTGCTCCCGATGATGGCGGAGAGGAGCTTTTCGTTCATCAGTCTTCAATCGTCTCCGATGGTTTCCGAAGCTTGACTGTTGGTGAATCGGTGGAGTACGCCATCACGCTTGGAAGCGATGGGAAGACGAAGGCCGTCGATGTCACTGCTCCTGGTGGCGAATCTCTCAAAAAGAAGGATATGAACTCCCGCGGAAACGGCGGTAGTTGTTTCAATTGCGGCGAGGTTGGCCATATGGCGAAGGATTGTGTCGGTGGTGCCGTTGGAAAAAGCTTCGGAGGCGGTGGTCGCAGATCCGGTGGCGAAGGTTCTTGCTATATGTGCGGCAATGTAGGACATTTCGCTAGGGATTGTAGGCAGAACGCCGGTGGAAATAGTGGAGGCGGCGGCGCGTGTTACAGTTGCGGAGAGGTTGGTCATATGGCAAAGGATTGTCGTGGTGGTTCCGGTGGAAACAGATACGGAGGCGGTGGCCGTGGAGCTGGCGGTGAGGGATGCTACACGTGTGGTGATGTGGGGCATTTCGCTAGGGATTGCAGGCAAAACGCCGGTGGAAACACTTGCTATACCTGTGGCGGATATGGTCACGTGGCGAGAGTTTGCACGAGCAAGAGACCTTCTGGTGGTGGTGGTCCTTGTTACGAATGTGGTGGAATTGGTCATTTGGCTCGTGACTGTGATCGTAGAGGAAGCGGCGGTAGTGGCAAGTGCTTCACCTGCGGCGAGCAAGGCCACTTCGCAAGGGAATGCTCTTCGCTTGCTTAACAAAAAGAAGAGTAATGTTCATAAATTTCCTTGTGTTTGTATTAATATACCTGATCCTTTTGGTGGTTTTTTGATGTTTTACTATTTAAAGGTGCTCCTTTTTTGGTGACTATAATGTGATAGCTTGACTCGTTTTTAAATAATGTTTCTTGGGAGTTTGATCTCTATGCTGCTCTTTTGACTGGTTTTTGCAAACCTATTCACTGCTTTTGTTGATGTCATAACCCATAAGTTTGCGACTTTGGATGAAATGTGTGATTGTTTTAGTTGGAGTAACGAGAGTGATGTTGATGGTCACACTTCCGTATACAATGATTGAAACTTGCTTTTAACTGGTTATGCATTTCCACCACCTTACCAGAGATCAGTCTTGGTTCCTTTTTTTGGGAAGTTCTCGAACATGATTTTGCTTCAAAAAGGTTACCATATTTCTATTACACGAAGCTAATATCTTGAATTGTATCGGTTTTCATTGTTTCTGGAGGACTTTGAAGCCATGTCCTTAACCTCATTCTAACACTAGAAAATGGAAAAGCTCTAACGAGTTGAATAATAGCTCAGGCGTGAGAACTCAACGACACAATTTGTGTTGTTGACCCACCTAACACCTTATCTACTTCCTACAAATTCCTATCCAACGTTTAACTTTTGTTATCCCCTTAACAAAAAAAAACACAACTTATCGAATTTTGATCATTAACACCTAGAAAAGTCGCTAGCTCTATCGGGTAACATTCAATTATCTTAGCAATTGCATTTAACATTTTCTAATGAATTACTAGGTTAATCAGAAGTCGCTAGTTCTATTCGACTACACTAGCCGAATTCACACTCAACGCCGCCGGAAATCTCGATTTCTACGACGTCAGCCTCGTGAACGGTCACAACGTCCCATGACGATCATTCATCGCGGCGGAGCTAATGGAGTCGGTAACTCCAACGTCACGGGTTGCGCGGCTGATCTCAACGGCGTGTGTCCTGCTCAGCTAAAAGTAACGGTTTGACGCCGCGGCTGGAGTGGTAGTGGCGTGCAACATAAAAGTTAATTTTATATGATTGCGATTCCATGGATTTAGAAGAAGAAACATAAAAGTTACCTTTTTCCCCCTTTTATACTTTCTTGTTGTTATATTTTTTTTTTATTGATAAGTTAGACAAAAAAAAAAAAAACCCAAATTTTGTTATCTTAGTTGCTTTCCTCATATTCAACAGGCAGTGAATCCAACGGCGGATATGCCACGTATACACTCCTCTGCCGCCAAAAAGAAACAAGAGTATTCGAATCCAACGGCGGATAGTCATCGTATTCAACACGAATAAATTTTGGACTAGTAAAATATATACAATTTAAACTGATTCTTCTTGTTCAGCCAGTCTCTAAGAAAAATATTTCAGCAATGAAATGTTTTTTTCCCACTTTATCAGATCAGTTCTTCTTTGCATTGTTTATCTTCGTCTTCCTTGCACGACTTCATCAAACTCAGAACCAGACGTTATTACCATCGATGTGACCCAAGCTCATAAATTTCTTCATCATGTCTTTATTGTTGTTCGAGAAAGGCCATGTTGATTTAAAAACCTTTTCAGATTCGGACATGTCTTTATCATTGTTCGATACACATTCTTGGCGATTTCTGAAAGTTGAGATGGTTTAAAACAGAACTGTTGAAGAATTCGAGAAAGGCCATGTTTATTGTAAGTACCAAAAGATTCATGCTCTATAAACAAAACTCTGTTTCGTTTGTGTGTGAAAAGTGAATGAAAAAACAGAGAATCTTGATCTCTCTCTTTAATGCTTTTTCCTTGAATTTTTTCTTAGTTGCTTAATGGGATTTGAGACGATCGACACGACGAGCTGCTGCTATAATCTTGCACCCAGCTTTGACTTGATCAAGACAGATCTCTCTTCCTATACCAGAGGGAGCTCCTTTCACAAGAACCACTTTGTATTCCAGTTGCTGCTTCAAGACCTGCTTTTCTCCATAACAAAAACATATTCAAGTAATTTAAAATTATAATGAGAGAAACACATGATTGACGATTTCGATGTTAAGAAAAAGAAGTGATGTGGGCCATAATTTGATATAAGATAAAACAAAGGATCTCACAGTTTGAAGATTGCTCATTTTCTTCCTCTTCCTCCTCTATGTATGTTCGGTGGAAAAGGAGAAGTCCATAACACAGTTTATACATATATAAAGAAAGCCTTCTCTCTAGACCACAGCGACAATTAAACGAGGCAGCGTAACTGTGTAAGTCTGCAATAGATTCGTATAATCCACCAAACTGATTTGGTTAGATGATTTTCGAGGTGAAATGATTTTTAGGTTTTACGGAAGCGCGCTCATCTGAAGGCTTTATAATTTTTTTAAAATGGTGTGGTTAACAATTTTTATAGTTCCCAAGATATTCTCTACATTTTATTATATGGTTTTCTGTAGAAAAACGTTATATTTGGCATTTTTCTTTGTAAATCTACTCTCATTTAGAAAAACAAATGCAGATCAAACCAACCGAGTAGTATTTTTAACTTGTGAAATTAGGTCTGGGCATTAGTTACCCGTTCAAATTCCATTTGATTTTATTTTTTTGGATAATTTGAATATAGTATTTTAAGACCCATTCATGTACTTCAATAATTTGATTCGGTTTTAGCTTAGAACTTTAGATAGTATCTGGTTCAGAATGGTAATAACTTGTAAATATGCAAAATTTTATGGAGTCCCGTTTGGTTTGGTTACTATTATATCTAAACTATATAAAATTATTTAAATTATCTGAATTATTATAAAAACAAATCGAATTATAAAAAAAAAATATCTGAACTATCCAACTAATCGAAATACCAAAAAAAAATATTTTGCAAAAAAGTTTTTTAATTTTTTAAAATATATAACTAATGAAATTCAAATATTTCGATCTTTTTGGATAATTTGGTTCAAACATATCTAATATATTTTTGGATTTGTAAATATAATTTAGATATTTTTTTGTTATTTCAGATTTAAATACAACTACTATTTTTAAGTATATATTATATTCAGAGTATCCAAAATTACTATTTGGTTCTAGGTTTGATAATGTTTCTTTTCAAGTATCTAAAATATTTTAAATCAAATTTGTTTTGGTATTTATGATTTTTAATTTAGGTTTGGTATTAAATAATTTTGATTCATATTAGGCCTAAATAATTTTTCCAGTCCTATACAAAACAATGTCAAATAAAATGATCACATATAATATGAAACATTCATTAAATCCAAACACAAATTTCAAAAGTTATTATTATTATGCTATATGATTTCAATATATTTTTAATAATAACAAAATGTATAAATATATGCATATATGTACAAAATTTGTACGCGTAGCATTATTTGATGGCTTTCCTCCCTTCTTGGTACATTTACTTGTAACATTCATGTCTTGTGGAAAGGAGTTATAGGTACTCGAACGAGCTAGATATTTAGATCACCTCAGATTCATGTTAGATTCTTTAGTGCTAAGACCTATCCTAACTTTTCGTCTGTCATTCATGCGGAGGCAGATGTTTTGGTGTGAGCAACCACTTGTGTTTCGAACATGAAACTGAAACATGTAGTTTTCCATACAGATTGTTTGAATCTTTTTCTGGCAATAAGTAATCAGAATGACTGACCGAGAGTAGATGCATATATCTAAAATATTGTTTTGATTTTTAGCCACAATCCATCATATAAGTTGTTTTCAATCTCTAAGAAATTGAACAAAATAGCAGATACAACTAAAATTGCTAGAACCTGTAATAAATATTTTGTATTAATTGACAATAGTATCCCCTCCTAGTTGGAGCTTTATATACAAAATGATTTATTTGAATCATCCGAAAATCTTATCAATTTATTGAACTATTTCTTTTTTATTTTTAAAAAATGTACAAAATTTGTTACGGTTAACTATAACATAATTATAATGAGTTTTGTCATTTCCAAATCTTAATATTTAATCGTTAATAATAATAATTATGAAAAATGAGGGAAAATTAAAATTACATTAAATTAACAAACCGTCTCACCGCGCGAGAATAAGTTTTAAACTGAATCGGTTTAGACCGGTGGACCGCGTTACTAACTCGCAACCTCCAAATTTTCAGATTCTCCTGACAGATACTTTCTTCTTCAAATAAATATCTTTCTTTAATAATCAGAAACCGAGTCTCTCAGTTTTCATCATTCTTCGTTTATCTTCTCCGATTTCAAATCTACGGCGATAATGGAATCTTATGGAAACCCTAGCGACAAGCAATCTTCGTCTCTTTATCCTACTGTTGACATGTCGAATCCCGAAGCGCCTCTATATCTTAGTTCCTCCTCTTCTACTAGTAATCTCTATCCTTCGATCGATATGAATGATCTCGCTCGTGATCTCTTCCCTGAACAACCGGAGACGAGTTTTGTCCCCGTATCGGCTCCTCCCGCAGCGACAGAGGTGGTCATGTTGAAAATCTCTGGCGCGATTCTCCACTTAATCGACCAATCTTACAGCGTCGAGCTCGCTTGCGGCGATCTCGCGATCATCCGTATTGTTCAGGACGGAAATGTCGTGGCCGTTCTCGCTCGTGTCGCCGACGAGATTCAGTGGCCGTTGACCAAGGACGAGAACTCTGTCAAGGTCGATGAGTCTCATTACTTCTTTACCCTCAGACCCACTAAGGATTTTGGACATAATTCCAGTGAAGAAGAAGACGGTGGAGCAAAAAACCCTGAGAGGAAGGAAGAAGAGAATGATATGTTGAACTACGGACTAACAATTGCATCAAAGGGACAAGAGCATCTACTGGAGGAGCTTGAGCAGATCTTGGCGGATTACAGCTGTTTCACGGTGCAAAAAGTGTCGGAGGAAGCGAAGGAAACAGGGGAAGAGGTTTTGGATGTGACGGTGGCGAGGGAGATATCTCCGGTGGAGCTTACTGGGGAGAGGAAAGAGATTGTGGAGAAGCAATGTGCTGCGTATTGGACAACTCTTGCTCCAAATGTGGAGGATTACAGTGGGAAGACGGCGAAGCTGATTGCAAGTGGTTCTGGACATCTGATCAAAGGGATTCTCTGGTGTGGAGATGTGACAATGGATCGGCTCAAGTGGGGAAATGATTTCATGAAACGGAGGTTGAGTAAGGCCGAGAAGGAGAGGGATGTTCACCCTGACACTTTAAGAAGAATCAAGAGTATTAATGAATGATTTCTACTAATTGAATTGTGATTTTGATTTTTGGGTCACTTTTGCTTGATTCAGTTAAATGTTTCATATGTTTGCTTGAGAGATTTGTGATGTTTCTTCTAGTTAATTCTGGAAAAGGAAAGTCTTGGAATTTAGCTTGTAAATGTGTGATGGAATGTGACTTTCTATTTTAGGAAAATGTTCGGACAAAATCGTGCCTTTATATAATGGAACACGAGTCATAACTTTTACTCTTGATGATTGTTATGCTTATGTAGAGTGAAGAGGATGACCAAAATGACAGAGAATGTGGCAAATGGCATTCTGTCTGGAGTAATTAAAGTTTCAGGGTTCTTCACAAGTTCAGTGGCCAACACCAAAGTAGGAAATAAATTCTTTAGCCTTCTTCCTGGAGAAATCGTCCTTGCGACTCTTGACGGATTCAGTAAGTATACACTGTCTATATTATAAATTCACACTCGACTCTATGGGGCTATCTTTAGATTTGACTGTTGATTCTTGTTTTGATAGATAAGGTATGTGATGCTGCTGAAGTAGCTGGAAGGAACGTAATGGCAACCTCATCCACTGTTGCAACCGAACTTGTTGGTCACAGGTAAGTTAACTTAAAGCATTCGGAATCTGAAACTCTCGGTGTTATATAAAGATGGTAGTATTGAAGAGAAATAACTTATAACTGGTGTTTGATGAATGCAGGCATGGTGGTAAAGCGGCTGAGGCGACAAACGAAGGGCTAGAGGCAGTGGGACATGTCTTTGGGACAGCCTGGGCTGCTTTCAAAATCAGAAAGGCTATTAATCCGAAGAGCGTTCTCAAACCTTCGACCCTTGCGAAATCCGCCATTAAATCTGCAGCTTCACAAAAGAAAGCCTAGTAAAAGGGTTCCTGATGAAGCAAAACAGGCCTATTGGTCCTGTTTGTTTGCATTGTCTCTTGTCTTTGATTCACAAGTAAAACTGGAAAGAGGTTTGGTCCGTTTGGATTAGTTGTTGTGAAGTGTTCGTGTGTTTATCTTACTGAGAATCATGTGTTGTAATGAGTTATTACGAATATGCGATGTATGTGAAATTAGTGGGAGCTCTTACACCATCTGCATTGGTGATATTTTAAGAGTATCATCTAATTTAAAAAAAATAAAAAATAAAAGTTATGAGACTTTTGGTTTAAAAAGTCTCAATAGGAAAAAATTTTAGAGTCTCTTTTAAAAAACTTTTTGCTTAATATTATTGGTTCAACATTTATTTAATAATATAATCATTTAAAAAATAATAAAATAAAATAAAATTTATTAAAATATTATTTCTTTAGAGACTGAGAGAGTATCACTGATGCTAATGTTCTTAAAAAATATCAAGCGTTAGAAGAAGATTTATGATTTGATTTATAATTCGATTACAAAGTCGAAACCAGTTAATGGTCTCATTTCTACACCTAAGAACAATTTTTTCCACGACACCTCTTTAGGTTCAATATGCTCTTGTCCAACACTAGAGAGAATTACGCCATTGTAAAATCAAAACAGATGAAGAAATCATCAATCTCTTCTACTTATAGAACTTCTGTTTAGCATACCCAGTAAGTGTTTCCCTTTAGAGACAAGCCACGGTGATAATAATCTAATGAATACACTAACTAATAGTGTTTATGGCGACGATTACATCATACTTAACATCCAGCATTCCTTCAGATGTCTCCAGCAGAAAATAGTCAAAATGAGTCCTAACACACAAGTTCTACATACACATTGGTCCGTGAACAAGACCGTTAACCTACAAAATTTTTGTTCATACGGGAAAGCTAGATGGACGTGAGATGGACCGTATGACAATTGCAAAACGAAATCTAAAATCTATAACCATTTCAACTAAACAAAAAACTAATCTAATTTGGAATGTTTACTAACATATTGTAACTATTAATAGATTGAGTTCTGTTTGTAAAATTGATACTGATTGGACTTTTTTTGTTCCTTCCAATATCCCAACACACCTCATTTCATTGGTCTCGATAAAGCATTCCATTCAATTCTAAAGAAAAGCTTCCAGAGTAAAAATTTGAAGATGCATTTTGTCTATTTCAAATAAATGTTTGGAAAGAGTCTAACGAGAGATCACATAAAGTATTATAATTCGAAATCCATTGGAAATATAATGATGATGACCAAAGTAAAGAATAGCATAGGCCATGTTGAGAAACCAGATAACTGATAAGACAATGCTAGATTTATACAATTTTTTTTTTTTATCGAAGATGACGAAAAAGAAAGTAAGCTGGCTTAGTTAATGGACTAGGTTACTTGCTTGATTTGCACCGAGCTTGGAACATAAGAGCACACAAGTGGCTAACAACTTCGGTCTGCAGATTCGCCGACATCCACTTGTTTGAAGTATCTCTTCTTTCCAATGATGTAAGCTATGCTGTGAGTCGGAGACTCCCACCACAACTTTTTTCTTCCAGTCAATGGAAAAACTCACAGCGTCAGCCATATAATACTTCGTTTTAGCATACCAGTAAGTATTGCCCACGTTGAAGAAAGTGTGTGTTTCATTCAGGAGTGACATCAAGAACCTTCCATGAATATGACTCAAAACTGTAGAGTTCAAACTCTACATAAGAGATACTCCTCAGAAATATCCAACAATCTCATGATTTTTCTTGCTACTCACGTATCACAGAGCGTACATGTCATCATGATCATCTGAAACTCCTTCGCTGCTGCTTTTGCATTACCAATTTTCTTCTTTGAATAAGTCTTTCCATTTTTTGCAATTCAACCGAACTGGTCTCAGAGATGTCACCGGAACTCTGGAGAGCACCTCTTCTACCAGATTTTTTATTTTTTTTGGTATGGCATCCTCTTCCAGATGCTGTGGAAGGTTTGACATTATCGCCATTGTTGAATCTAAGGTCAAGCTTTGAATGCAAGAAAACTCTTAACCCTTTTTCCCTTGATTTCTTCCGACTGTGAATGTCGCCATTGTTGAAGTGAATCTTATGTCAAGTCGGCTTTTAAAATCCCGAATACAATTGTGGGCCATGACCAGATATAAACCCACTGGGCTAATTGTGGGCTTTCGAATGAAATTAATTGTACACTTCATACCCATTTTGAACTCTTAAGAAACGATTTTCATTATGATTTATATAATTCAGTCCTTACAAATTTTGCATATTGCCCATATACAAAAATATATATCAAATAAAATAAATATCAATATATATATATATATATAACATCGGACATTTTGCATTAGAGTAAACAAATCCAATTCGGAGGTTTTCTTTGCCAACACTTCATAAGAAAAAGTTAATCAATTATTGAGTTTATTTTATTTTTTCCAACTCTGTAATTGTTTTCGTTTTAAGTATAATTTTATCTTTTATAGAGCCAATTTACTTTTGGGTTTGATGATTTTCTTTTCGTTAAATGAAGTTGACCAATCAAAGAAAAAAAAAACTAGTCCATAGAATCGCATAGATGCTGTATTACAGTCGACAAGTCCCTAACATTTTATTTGAACATTGATAATTTTGTATATACAACTGTCACCCAAATATGGAAACAACGAAACCTAAAGCGTAGAATATTTAAAATTCGGACTCATATATATATATATATATATTCAGAAATCTTTGATATATTCGTATCTAATTCAAGAAACCCAAGAGATTGACCCTGGCCTATCTCTAGTATCTGTTACGAAATTAAGAAAAATATAAAAGAACGATTATATAGATACACATAGGTGATAGGTCCACACGAATATATGAAATTACAATATATAACCAAAAGGGTAATGAAAGACTGATAGAAAATCGAATCAAATGCCCTATAAGTGTCAAGACCACCAATGGTTACTAAGTGCTTTGTATCACTTAATCTTATCCTCTTATTCTATTATATGATATAAAATTTTAAATCTTAAAACTAGTTGTATATGAGATATATATATGCTTACAGCATCTTCACTTTATTTTCTTGTCCCATTCTCTCGTGGGGGTTTTTTTTTTTATCAAGTCGTAATCGAGCTACTGCTTTAAGATGTTTACCAATTCTTTGTTATTTTATGTTTCCAAAACTATTTCGTTCACACCGATTATATATGTACTGTATAATTATCTTACAAGTAGTATAAAAATAAAATGTGTATTAAGTTTTTGACCTAAGTTTATCTAAACTATATACATTAATGTAGTGATGCAAGCAATTAAGTAGAAGATAATTTATTTAAGGAAGGATTTGGTATAGCAGTAAGAACTAAGAAGTATTAGCAAACAAACCAACAATTATAATAAAAGGAAAAACAGTGATCAAATGGTGGTGTTTACTTACGTGGACTCTATTAACTATTTTTTAATTTCTTTAATGAATGTAAAATTTGTTCAATCAAAAATTGTATTACATCATCAAGTGCTTGTTGTTTTGATATATAAGAAGGATCAAAAAAAATTGAAAGAATACTACTAAATAATATAAAAATGAAAAGCTTTCCTATATTTGTGTTCTCGAACCAAACCAAACAATGAGACTCTATTAACTATAAACGTACACATTACAATACAAAGTATGTTTGTAAATTATTACTAGGATTATTCTCAATACACATTCTAACTAACTTTAGTTTAATGTCTTACTAGGTGACTAAGCTTATTAGTTATGTTTATAAAATGATAGTTGGTTGATTAATTTATGGTGAATCAAAAAAATAATCATATGTATACATATATTTTAAAATTATGAATTTTAACATAAATTATGCAATAAAGATACTATAGACTGATATGGTAGATAGGTTTAAGAATTTAATTTCTATGACTAATTACATAATAGATATTGTTAAATAATTACTATGTGGTTTATTTTGTGTAGAAAACCTGATCACAATGTTATTATTAGTTTTTTTTTCCTGATCACAATGTTAATAATCAATTCAAGCTTCTTTTTACCATAAAAGTAGCACGTAAAATTCTTCAGTAAAGAAGATTGAGAATACGGTAGAAAACCGGATGAACTGATGCAAAAATATTCAAGTTAAACAGTACAAAAATTACATTGGTCTATGTTTAAATATTTACGTTCCATTGGTCCTATTTTGTTAGAACCTACCAGTAGTATTATTGACAATGAAGACGTTTTCACTGAATAGTCTATTCTGTTAGAGTCCGATTTGCTTGGACTAGTTTGCTTCATTCAGGATGAGTTTCAGCTTACATCGCAATATCTTAGAGAATTGTATACATTGGGTTAGCAAATAGCAGCATGAGATAAACCGTCTAAATTTGATAAATTAAGAATGAAATATTAGACAAATATGAAATATATGTTTATATTTCATAGAATTTTTAACTTACTAGATTGTTTAGCACATAAATAATTATAATACCTAACTAATCAATATGCGTATTACTATTCAAAAGCTGAATATAACACACAGGTTGATTATTTATGATCAACTTGCCCTTTTGTGGATTTTTCTTCACAACCACTGATGACCAAAGAGCACACAATGTTCATCAAAAAGACTATATTAAATCATATCTATACATATCCGTAGATATATAGAATTAAATGGAATGCGTATGAGACTTTGAGGATTCAAAGGCTTATAAGTTTCTGTAACCATGCATGCACATTTCTTTTTTAAGCACACATCATTACCATTCACCTTAAGTCTTCTAAATAGCCCCTTTTGAGATTTTCTCGAGATTTTCATATCTTTTTCTTTGGATTGTGATCTCATTTGTTATTGATTTGATGCTAAAGCTAGATTTGAATCTTGCTTTAAGCACAAACAACACACAAAAATTCTAATACCATATATCTAGAAACCATACATTTTTGTTGTCATCTAGATGAGTTAATTATATATATATATATTAATGTGATATTTTAATGTATGAGTTAAAATTTGGACTCGACGTATGTGTTTTATACTTCAGATGATGACATATATTTTATTCAAGTACAGACAATCACAATGTACCTTTTTTTGTTAACATGAACGAATTTTAGATCAACTATGTAAAAGACAAAGGGGATATTGTGAAGAGTGTCCCTGACTCTGACTCTGACTCTGGCTCAGTTTACTTAGCCAATTTAGATAAACTGATTAATTTTCATCCAACACAAAGAAAACTCAACTATCTTAATTCTTAAATGAGAATGACTTAAAAAAAAAATACCTCAGATATATATAATTTAGATATTAAAAAGAGTTATCAATGAGTTTGTTAATTTTTTACCAAGTTCACGGGTCGTTAATATCACCGACTATGCTTTATAGATTTGTTACTTGATCATGAAGCTCCAAAAGATTCTTACTAAACTTTGGTCAAAATTAATTATCACCGTGATATGATGACAATTCTCTTTTTCTTTTCCACCAGTTTAAATAACCTTTTGTTTTTGTTAACCAATCACAGTTTAACCTTTACAAATATTTGATCTATAATTAAAAAAGTTATAGGGATAATTTATTTTTGAAAATCATGAACGAGCAAAAACACTAACCTACCTTTAATAGAACCGACAAGAAACCAAACTGAACCAATAAAACCAAACCGAAATAATTTCAGTTTGAGTTCATCTCAAAACTGAATTAATTGAACGGAACCGAACTATAAAATGACTGTAAGTTACTAATGAATACATTACCAATATATTTACTACATTATTTGAGAAACTTGTTTTATATATATATATAAAATTATTTGAAAAACTTGAAATAGAAACTTTTTAAAACCATGAACAAACAGAAAACCATGGCCAACGAACGTGTCATCCCAACACGATTAGAAACTTTTCTTTTGGTTTTCCAAAAAACTTTACAACTAATATAATTATATATTTATAACCGATATAATAACAAATATATGATGTGGTAAAAATTATCTTTTCAACACCAGGCAAATTTTTTTATCATTTATAATAATTTGTTTAAAATCTAAATTTACCGAATCAAATAAATTTGAATCAATTGTATGTATACTTTTAGTATTAATTATATTTTTTTAGTTTTGTGCAAACAGTAATTAATCTATATAGCCGTACAAAATGTTGGTCAAATACTTAATAAAAAAAAACATTTTCTGTTATCTTATAAGTAAAAGACAAAACCATAAACAGCAAATCACAGAGCACAAATCTTTGAAACCTTCTGAGAGAGAGACAACTCAAAATTCGAAGTTAGGTCCCTTAATAATTTATTGATTTCTTATTTAAATTATTAAAAAAGTTTAAAACTTAGGGGTGGGAATTTAGATTATCGGCTCGGGTTCGGATCAGTCTTTATCGGTATCAGATATTCGGATATAAGAGTTTTGTATCCAATAAGGAATCGAAACAATATCGGTTCAGTATCGGTTCGGTATTTTTGGTATCGGATTATCGGTTCGATGTTGGATCGATTATATCCGATAATTCAAAATTGTATCCGAAAATAAATATTGTATTCGAAATTAAAAAAAATTGAATTGGTTCAACTAAATAAATGTAAATAACCAAAAATCGATAAATAAATACTGAAATTTGTATATAATATATATACACATATATATATTATATATATATCATATATATATATGTATACATATATATTATATATATTATATATATATATATATATATTCGGATTATCGGATTATTCAATTGGTTTCGAATCGGTCCTTATCGGTATCGGATATTTCGGATATAAGCATTTTGTATCCAATAAAGAACCAAAACATAATCGGTTCGATATCGGTTCAGTATTATCGGTTTGGTATCAGATCGGATTATTGAATACATGTAAAATTTCCACCCCTATTAAAACTTAAAAAAATTATTCATTCCGTACATCCTCTGTAGTTTATGTGGTATGTGGACCTGAAGCCAAATATAATCCATATTGGCCATTTTACCTTCTATACATTCCCACAGGCCAAATTCGAAGATCCATCGCAATCACTTTCCCCAAAATCTTGCTTTTTCATTTATTTGATTTCGTTGAAAAGAAAAAGATTTCATCTTTCTGTTTATTCTCTGTATAAATTAGAACATTGTTCTGCCTTTCTTTTCTCCAGTCTCTCTTGATTTTGCCAGTCTTTCCTATAAAATTTTGAAGCTTTACAGTTTTTGCTTCATGGCTTTCTGATTTTTCTACAAAAATAACAATTTTTTTATTTTTTTGGTTGGGTATTAATTAAAAAGTGGAAGAGTGACACAAGAAGCAGTATAGTCATTAGCTTCCACTAAAAGAATAAGCACCCAAAGTCACCAACTACAACAACAAAAACCGAACATGTGTCTTCGTTTCTGAACAAGATGCGGGGAGATAGCTTCTCAGTGAGTATTGAGAGTCTTCCTGATTCTCCAATGGGTTCGAGGAAGAAGATCACTAAAGTGTTCGATAAAATGACTGAATGGGTTACCCCTTGGAGAAGTAAGTCAGAGATGCCAAGAGAGAGGAGAATTTTGCGTGGAGATGTCGAGCAAGAACAGTTTCAGTACGCAAGCAGTCACTGTTTGTCATCTTACTACAGTGTCTTTGTTGTTCGCCTCGCTATAATGGTTAGTTTCTTCTTCTCTATGGAACTCAATTTTGTTTCATTTCACTTAATCCAGCTTGAACATTTTCCATCAAGATTCTCTGACTTGGCATGTTTAGTTTATGATCGAACTTGAAAAACCAATTAATTGGTGAGAAAGGTGGAAGCTTTATTAGTGTGGGTGTTTGTATATGCAGGTGATGCTAGCAATTCTGATTGGGCTTTTAACCATACTAACATGGCATTTCACAAGGATTTATACAAAGCAATCGCTTCAAAACTTAGCATATGGTCTTCGATACGAGCTTCTTCAGCGTCCAATCTTACGGATGTGGAGCGTTTTAAACACCACATCCGAGCTAACAACAGCTCAAGTCAAGCTCTCTGAATATGTCATAAAGAAATATGACAAGCCAACAACTCAAGAAGAACTTGTTGAGGTTTCATTTTCTGTTTCCCTGTCTATTCTTTGTGGTCCTATGCTTGCTTTGAGATTCTTTAATTAATTATTCTTTTTTGTGAACTTTAATCAGATGTATCAAGCAATGAAGGATGTGACATGGGCTCTGTTTGCTAGCGCCAAAGCTCTTAATGCCATAACCATAAACTACAAAAATGGGTTTGTCCAAGCTTTTCACAGAGATCCAGCAAGTAGGAACACATTCTACATCTATTCCGATCTAAAAAACTATTCGATCAGTGGAACGGGCCTTGAAGATGTAAAAATGTCACTGGGTCATGGGTGGAACAACCAGACAATACACGGGAACATATCTGCCATTTGGTACCAGCAACAGCTTGATCCTATAACAGGGGCAAAAATTGGGAAGCCTCTTCAAATCCCACCAGATGATCTCATCAACATCGCAGGAATCTCACAAGTACCCGATGGTGAAGCTTCTTGGCATGCGACAGTGAGCAAATACATGGACTCTCCGCTTCTGTCAGCGGCTTTGCCTGTCTTTGATGCTTCAAACAAGAGTATCGTGGCTGTTGTTGGGGTGACAACTGCACTTTACAGCGTAGGACAGTTGATGAGAGATCTTGTAGAAGTCCATGGTGGACATATTTATTTGACATCTCAAGAAGGATACTTGCTTGCGACTTCCACAAATGGTCCGCTTCTAACGAATACATCAAAGGGGCCTCAGCTAATGAAAGCCATTGATTCAGAGGAGTGGGCTATAAAGACAGGAGCTCAGTGGTTAGAGAAAACTTACGGGAGTAACCGCCCTCACGTTGTTCATGCTGAGAATGCAAGGCTTGGTGACCAACAATATTACGTTGATTCATTCTATCTTAATCTCAAGAGACTACCAATTGTAAGTTTTCTCTATCAGGAGTCTAAGTATAAATTTTAAATCTCCCAGAGTCGAGTTGTTTAATTTTCGATTTATGCATTTTGCAGATAGGTGTTGTCATTATTCCCAGGAAGTTCATAATGGGGAAAGTGGATGAAAGAGCCTTCAAGACTTTGATCATACTTATTTCTGCTTCTGTCTGCATCTTCTTTATTGGATGTGTCTGCATTTTAATCCTCACTAATGGAGTTTCAAAGGAGATGAAACTCAGAGCAGAACTGATAAGGCAACTGGATGCAAGAAGAAGAGCTGAAGCCTCAAGCAACTACAAAAGCCAGTTTCTGGCAAATATGAGGTTGGTTCATCTCTTCATTTGATATCTTTCCTACAAAAGAATTTCTTTCTATTGTTTAACATTCTTCATGCTAAATACTGAAATGAGTTTTTTTTTATTCTAGCCATGAGTTGAGGACTCCTATGGCTGCTGTGATTGGATTGCTAGATATTCTGATATCAGATGATTGTCTTTCAAATGAGCAATATGCAACAGTCACTCAGATCAGGAAGTGCTCTACAGCACTCCTCCGGCTTCTCAACAACATACTGGACTTGAGCAAGGTCAGAAATTCGTTTTGATATATGAAGAATCTTCAAGTTCTTAGTATTACGTCTGCGGATCTTTAAGTTAGCTAGTGAGTAAACATTTAGCTGTTTAGCTTTGCACTATCATGTCACTAGCAGCTACAAATCAAACTGTCCTCTGATTTCTTCATTTTCCGCGCCATAGGTGGAGTCGGGAAAACTTGTTCTGGAAGAAGCTGAGTTTGATTTGGGACGAGAACTTGAAGGACTTGTTGATATGTTCTCAGTGCAGTGTATTAACCACAATGTAGAGACTGTTCTAGACCTCTCTGGTATGACTTGGTGTTATATTTTAGACAGTTAATGATTAAGTGGTTCATTAAAATGAAACCTCGGGTTATGATTTCTCTTTCCGCAGATGATATGCCAACATTAGTCCGAGGGGATTCGGCAAGACTTGTTCAGATCTTTGCAAATCTTATAAGCAATTCTATAAAGTTTACAACAAGTAAGTTTTGTTACCATCTCTATCTTCTCTTCTTTTTTTCATGACAGAGATGCATTGTTAATCTTAAAAAGACGGTTACTTTTCAGCGGGCCACATCATTCTTCGTGGATGGTGTGAGAACGTAAGTTCTCTACATGACGAGATGAGCATAACTGTTGACAGAAAGAAACCATGGGCTCCAATGAAAACAAAACTGGTGTATCACAGAAATCATTTGCAGAAGTCTTGTAAGAACGAGAACAAAATGGTTCTTTGGTTTGAGGTTGATGACACTGGATGTGGTATGGCACTTGAGTTACTTAATCATATACATACACTTCACTCTCGATCTCCCAGGTTCTGAAAATCACTTTCTTGTATAAATCGTCTGCAGGAATAGATCCAAGCAAATGGGACTCTGTGTTTGAGAGCTTTGAGCAAGCTGATCCTTCTACCACTCGGACGTAAGTGATCTTGATTAAGTGCAAACAGTGAATCTATAAGCAAAACTATGTTGTTATTTGAATCTTAAAACTTACTGGTCTTATACAGGCACGGAGGAACTGGACTTGGACTGTGTATTGTGCGAAACTTGGTTAGTCAAGTCACTAGAACTTTAGAATTTGATGAGTCATAGAAGCAATCAAATCATCAGAAACCTTACTTTGTAATTTACAGGTAAACAAAATGGGTGGAGATATCAAAGTTGTAAAGAAGAATGGCTTAGGGACTATAATGAGACTATACTTGACTCTGAGTATTCCTGACAATGCGGATCAAATCTGCCAGCCAGATTTCTCCAAGTACGGTCTTGTGGTACGTAAAGCCATGGATTATGACGTATGGATCATAAATTAAAGCTTCTTTGTTTATGAACATGAGTGATTGGTTTTGAATGGAACAGGTTTTGCTTTCAATGTCAGGAAGTACAGCAAGATCGATCCAATCAAAGTGGTTGCGTAAACACGGCATTGCGACCGTTGAAGCATCGGACTGGAACGAGCTGACGCAGATCATCAGAGACCTCTTCGAGACAGGAAGCCGTGAAAACAGCTTTGATTCGCAGCAAAACATTGCTGAATCACTGAGAGCAGAGCTTTCGAATATACAAGAAATCAAGAACCCTGTGTTTGTCATAGTGGTGGATGTCGGAGTTCTTGATCTCACTACAGATATATGGAAGGAACAGCTTAAGTACCTCGACAGATTCTCGGGCAAAGCAAAGTTTGCTTGGCTGCTGAAGCATGACACCTCCAATGCAGTCAAAACAGAGCTCAGACGAAAAGGACATGTCATGATGGTTAACAAACCCTTGTACAAAGCCAAAATGATCCAGATTCTTGAGGCTGTGATAAAGAACAGGAAGAGAGGCTTTTGTAATGCGGTAAAAAACAGAGGAAACGGTAGTGATGAATCCCACGACTGCTTAGAAATCGATCCAACACAGTTCGACACTTGCAGTTCGGATGATTCTTCCGAGACGTGTGGCGATAAACAAGGAAATAATAAATCTGTAAAACCAAGCGCATTGCCCTCTCCAGTGCTTAAAAGCTACCTTCTTGACATCACTAAGAGCAACGATGACTCAACATCTGCAAGTATGACACAGAAAAAACAAGAAGAAGAACGAGATTGGAAAGATCAAAGCAACCGGCTGTATTCAGGAGTTGCTTTAGATGGAAAGAATCAGAAATCTCTCGAAGGTATAAGGATCTTGCTAGCGGAAGATACACCGGTTCTTCAACGAGTAGCCACCATAATGCTTGAGAAAATGGGAGCAACTGTAACTGCAGTTTGGGATGGACAACAAGCAGTTGATGCCCTCAACTACAGGTCTATCAATGCACAGGATCCAACTCAAGAACACAAGTTTTCGGAAGAAGAAACCACTAACAACAACAGTACAAATCTGCAGAGTGATTTACGAAATTCCTCACTTTATGACTTGATCCTAATGGACTGCCAGGTACAATTAATCACATTTACTTCACTTTTTGTATTTCAATTCTACATGTAAAGACATTACATTTCTCAATGCAGATGCCAAAAATGGATGGATATGAGGCAACTAAAGCTATAAGAAGAGCAGAGATCGGCACCGAGCTCCACGTTCCAATCGTGGCATTGACAGCTCACGCAATGTCTTCTGATGAAGCCAAGTGCTTGGAGGTAGGAATGGATGCTTATCTCACTAAGCCTATTGACCGAAAGCTTATGGTTTCTACCATTTTGTCACTCACAAAACCAGCAACACTCATAACTTCATTTTCCGACTGAAGCAACGGATGAAATCTAACAAGAGAAACTTTCTTAGGTTCGGGATCTTGGCTTTTGTATATATGTGAATTTGTAGTGTTCAGTCAAATCTTTTGACGCAGAGGTTTTCGAGGGGAAAGAATCAAGTTTTTTTTTGTCATTTTTTTTAATACTGCGATACCAAGAATGCTTGTATTTAAATAAGATACTTAAACCTTTTTTTGAAGATGTGAAGGAGTGAAGTTACACGATAAAGTTCCATTGCTTTTTGGTCTTAATGAGGTTTGGTCCTGAAATTAGACTAAGTTTCCTTTGCGGATGTTTACGGATCTGCCGTTTTTAAGAAACGTTTAGGTACTGCATGTTGTTTTTAAGGGGCGAGAAAGGCAACATGTTGTTTGTTCATTCGGAATATCGAACAAATTAAAAAAGGATACAAGATTGAAGTAAAATACTGAATTGGCCCATACAGGTTTCAAACCTGTGACCTTCGCGTTATTAGCACGACGCTCTAACCAACTGAGCTAATGGGCCATTTGTAAAATGAGAATTAATACTGTTTTCACTCCATATTGAAGAGGAATATCTATGTTTAAACGGTTTAATTAGGAAGTGGTTAGGAGGTTAGCTTTGTATTACGGTGGTTATTAACATATCTTTTTATTACATTACTTCATTAAGTATAATCTTAATGTCATCTACTATTGGTAATTTTGATTTAGACGTGTGTGAAAATACAAGGCCAAGACAATTTATCGTGATTCATGAACAATAATACGCTTACTGATAGTATCATACCCAATAAACCTAATTCTCTGAGGTTTGATGAAACTCATGTGTCAAACACATGACTCTTGAAAAAAAAAAGAATCAAAGACCTAGTAATAGTATACATTATACAATAAGAATAGGAATTAATTTTTTTTTTTTACAAAAAGAATTAGACAATTTCCTTTAGTTATTTATGTAGAATCTTATAAAACCGAATTTTTGAAATATCAATTTGCAATACAATTTATGTTTTGAAATTGAAATAAACTATTAAACATATATATATTAATATTTATATATATATATGTACAAACATTAATATATGTGTCATAACTTGTTTTAGCAAAATAATTATAGCATTTACATAATTCAACAATATTAAATTACATCTTAAATATAACATTTTGACCATAAATAATAAATTCAAGTATGACCAACATAATTATTAGCAAGAACATAAAAGCTAACAATGTTTAATTTTATTCTTTGACCAAGAAATATAGTTTCATATTTCACATATATATATATATATTAATTTCATGAATATAATTCTTAGATTCAATATTAACAATGCATAATTTCATGACCATCATTTTAATATTGACAACTTAAATAAAGAATAAAATGAACATGGATTAAAACAACAATATGAGTGAAAATAAAATTTAAACAATAAACAGATTTTATAAAATCATAAAAAATCATTTGGAGGCGGGATGATTCATTTCATTAACTCAATAAAATGCCTACAATGAGACGGTTTATATGCATTCTTTGAATTCTATGATACAACCAAACATATAAGATTAACATGTTTCATTTATGTTAGAATCTACGAGCTAATATTCTATCATATACTCAAGAACATATCGAAGCCAAACAGGAAGAAGAACACATCCACGTCAAACAGGACGACAACTACGACGGTCTCCAAGAAAACAATGATGTGTGATAAGAGAACATATCACACATCATTGTTTTCTTGGAGACCGTCGTCGTTGTCGTCCTGTTTGACGTGGATGTGTTCTTCTTCCTGTTTGGCTTCGATATGTGCGGATACGTGTTCCACTGGAAGTGTGTGAACACTTGGTTCCTCAAAGCCCCGACTTGCCCGATTGGCCGAGCTAAGGTTAGATTGATTCAATAACTTCGAAGCACATTCTCCTTCAAAATAAGATAGTTTGTACTTGTTTTGAAGATGTGAAAGTTATACGACAAAAGTTCCATTGCTTTGGGTCTTTAAGACAACCTGTTGTTCATTGGTAATAGGCCAAAATAAAAAAGGATAATTTAAGTAATTATTAAAATGGCTCATACATGTTTCGATCCTGTGACTTTTGCGTTAACACTCTAATCATCTGAACTAATTATATATCTTCAAAGACGATGAATAAGGAATCTTTTGCTAAATGTGCAACTCTTGAGTCTATGGTTACGACTATGCGAAATGTGGTTAACCTGTTTTTGACAGCTGAAGGAAGAAATCACCTGAAATAGTATTACGTATGTTGACAATTGACACAATTAAGAACAGTATCATCATACATGATGAAGACAAGTTCTTGATTGATATGGTAACATTTTAAGTGTCAACTTTTGTTCTTGAACGACGATATGGAAGGAGGAATAGAGAGAGAAAAAGAGAGTAGTAGTGCAATATTAGCTCTCAGCTAAAGCTGGAAACTATTTATCAGTAAAGCAGAAGAAGTAATCGTGTTATTTTACGATTAAGAGAGCTTATCACAACCAACTCTGAACCATCTTTAAGCCCAATGTGTTTCTTCTTCTTAAGCCTTCACTAGAGAGTGGCAGAGATAAGAAAGAGAGAGAGGAGCGTTGAGAAATTACAATATGGAGCAGGCCTTTTGTGCTTTGCTCTTCTTTTTCTTCTGCTTTGGAGGTTGAAGTACCACTCTGATCGCTGCATCAAACACCCCCTTCACGTTCTGCATTTCATTAAAAGAAAAAACAGTCTTAAGCTTAAGGAAGTTATGAAATAAAAGAGCAAACTCTTATTCAATGTAGTATTCATCAAAAGGGAAGTTTTTTTTCTTACCTCCTGTGATTTTGAACTGCACTCGATGTACGCAGGAGCTCCAATTAGCTTCCTCAGTTCCTCTCCCTTTGATGCCCAAAGTAAGGAATGGTTAAGAGGGTTTCGTTGAAGTACCAAGCATGGTAAATTGAACTGATTTAAAAAATATGTTTACCTGAGCAGTGGTAATAGGTACAGCACCAGGGTGGTCAATGAAGAACTGTTTGTTATCCCGAAGATCTGCAACATTTGATGAACACAAACCATAAGCAGAACATGAAAGCCAAATAATCAGAAGGGGTTTTAGATGGATCAGGCAACAGGAATCCGAAAGTGCGCATATGTATTATTAGTAAAAAACGGAATCTGTTAAACCAAAATTTTGACAAAATATCTTGTAATAAGCCCTTCCTAAAGGTTCATAATTGCTATATTTAGAAATTGAATGGCTGCTTACATGCATATGGTTGTCTCTTACAATGGGGGGTGGCAGGTTAACTATCACGAGAAAGTGTGAGATAAGATAAACCATTGGACCCATAACATAACCCAAAATCCATTAAAAGAAACATCAGAGATGAGCTTCTAAACCTAAGAGAATCGCAGCATTTTTATCATTTCTAAAACCAGCCCTAATTTCCATTAGATCAAAAGAGCTAATAACTACGAAATGAATATATATTGGACGTGAACAAATCAAAACAGAACCAATGAATGCAAGTTAATGTCCACTTGTGTCACAAATATACAGAGAAGCTTACGCAATGAGGGAAAACCAAAAAAAGCTGGAGAGCTTATTGTCCCAAAGGAGTAAGCAGACATATATCAAAACAAATGCAGAAAAGTAACTAACCTAGTTTGGTTCCAACAAGAACTATTGGGACACCAGGAGCATAGTGCTTCAGCTCTGGGATCCACTGCAAACAAAAAGATAAAGCAGCGAAATCACAACCAAGAAACTTTATAATTTTTTTTTACATTTAAAAAACTTGTAGCAAAATAGGAATGCACCTTCTTGGAGACATTCTCATAACTAGCCTTACTGATGAGAGAGAACGCTAAAATGAAAACATCAGCACCGCGGTAACTCAACGGTCTCAATCTATTATAATCCTCCTGCCCTGTTTACAAACAAAACAAAGTTTAGACCCATCAAAGGGAAAAAAAAAAAGAAGCCATAGCTCTGCAACTAAGTAAAATTCCCCGAGCTTGAGAGTTTTATGAGTACCTGCGGTATCCCACAACCCTAGGTTCACAGTGCTCCCGTTAACAACAACATTTGCGCTAAAATTATCGAAAACAGTGGGAACATAATCCTGTTCCACAAAAATTCACAAGATTGCGTAAAGATACAAGCTCCACAACAATTGTTCCATCCAAAATAAAAAAAAGTGGATCCATTCATATATGGGCACAAGCGAGAAAGTTTCTTGCTTTTGGGCTAATTAAGAAAACAGAGAAGGATAACAAAACAAAATGCATACGAATCATATTCAGATAAAGAAGACATTTTTGCAAGCTCTGTCCTTAACATATAAAGAAGATGATAATGATTTGAAAAAAAATGGAATCGATTGAGAAGTGGTGAATGAGGAAACATAATATACCGTAGGAAAAGTGTTGCTGGTGTAAGAAATCAGCAAACAGGTTTTACCGACAGCTCCGTCACCAACGGTCACGCACTTGATGAACCTCGAAGCGCTCATTTCTTCCGGCTTCTCTTCTTCTCCAGATTCTTCACAAGAATTGGAGATACCAACAAAAAAAAAAGCTCCCCTACTCGAAGAATTCGAAAAAAAATCCAACCTCAGATCTACACCTCAGGAAACAATAACAAAATCCCCTCAACAGAGACAAAATTACTACGTATTCCCACTTTCAATCCGCCATTTCCGGTGCAAAACAAAACAAGAAAAACCCTAGATATGTTTAAAATTGGAAACCCTAAACGAAATCGGAAATGTGAGAGAATGAGAAGAAGTGATCAAAGAAGAAGAATGAACGTGAACGATGATGAATCGTATCGAGAACTAGAGAGAGAGAGAGGAAGTAGTAAAGTGATGGCCGGAAATTTATGCCATTGAAGCGTTCACAAAAGGAAAAATCTCCTCCATCAACTTCCCGATTGTTTTGCTTTTAATTTATTTTTCTCGTTTCACCTTTCTGTTAATTTGTTTCTTTTTTTGTTTTATAACCTACAATTTGTTTTTCTTTTCTAAATAATTTTATGAACAATGGTGGTCTCTCAAATTAATGACACTAAAACCCAACTCCAATGTTAAAAGTAATATTAAAATTATTAGATTAAATTAAAAAAAAAAAAAAATTTATTATTCACTTTTGCAACGTTAATTACTTTTTGTGTCTAATTTTTTTTTCCAGCGACATTTGTAAAGAGGATTGCATAAAATTCGACCACATTCCTCTAACCGAAACTCCTTGAATGATAATAATATTAAGCATTATTGTGATTATTATTACTATTTTGACATGTGTTTATTATATAGTTTCTGCAACAACATTTATATATCATGCCTTCCTTCATAGTTCAACGCACATATATCGTGTCTAATAAGTATTTGACTATAAATTTAAGTCTCGCAAAGGTCGTGACTCGTGAGGGCTCTTAATTTTGCATTATACAACTTACTGGTAAATATCATTATGAACTTTAATTAAACAATGATATGATCAATCAATAATTCATTCGATATTTGTCATGTTGATAACAGGTCTAGTGAAAAAAAAACTCTCTCAACAGAATACAATTATGTATTTTATGAGAACCTGATCTAATATTCCAATATTAAACTCAGATTACTCACCAGTGATCAAGTAAGATTCGTATAAACACAGCACACTCCACGAGGTACAAACCCTGAACCGCCTTGAAAATCCGAGGAATAAACCAGACCTAAACCGGGTATACATTTCGAGAAGTAATCAACACATACAAGAGTCCCTTCCTGTTTCTCGAACGAACCAATCAAAGGGGTTTTAAAGAAACTGTTGTTACCAATATGATATTCTATACTTTGATCTCCTCGTATCTGTCACCAATGGCACCGCCTTTCTGCTTTTGGAACTCCATGAACCGAAGCGTACTTGCAAAGAACGATTCGGCAGATGGGTCAGACGACATGGATTCTTCGTCCTTGATCAGTTGGATCAGGCTCTCCACTGATTCAACCGTGATCTGTGGAATCCCTTTCTCAAAGAAATAGAGGTACCTACACATTTACATTACATTAGCTTACACACAGATGATGCTGCTCACTAGGATTGAGAAAATAAAATGTAAGAACAAAGGTTTATACTTGTTCAATATCTCGATGAAGAGGGTAATATATCCTAAACTACCCCGAGCTGCGCTGGTCATTTGTTGAGCCGAATTTGCAATTTTAAGCGCTCGTTTGAGACAAAGCTGAACCCTGATTTCAAAAGTACAAATATATATATATATATATATATGATAAGATGGTGAACTAAAATACACATTGTGTTCCATTTCTGACACGAAATTATACCTTTCTCCATCTTGTATGGTCTCATGATCTTCGAGCCAGAACAGATGAGAGCACGCATAAACAGCTCGACATTGGTCAGGTTTCTTTAGAAGTTTCGCCGAATACTACAAGAGGATGTATTCGCCCTTATCAGCTTTTTAGCAGAGAGAATGGAATCTAGCAGAGACAAATTAACATATCATGAGAAAATACCCCTGTGGCCTTGTGGGTTAAAGTATCTCTATTCTCAACACCAAATACGTGCATCCTTTGTAGAGTTCCAATTATAAGTTGTAAAGCGGTCACCTGGGCCTTTGAGTCCTGACAAGTTTTAATTATGAGAAAGACTAAACTCACCCAATTATTTTGGTTTAGAAACCAGACATGAAAACGATAGCACATTTTCGCCCAAGAAAATATAACTAACCGATATTTCTTCTTCGTATAAGATATATGCCTGAGTGAAAAATTCGTATGCAATTGGCTCTTCATCACACTTATTCGCAGCCTGATGAAATAGGAAAAAATGTGAGCATTTTACTGATGTCAATTGCATACTAATACGCACAAAAGGAAATTTATATACCTCAGCACATTGCAAGTACAATCGGAATGCCAAGTCAGGTGATGGAGCATTAGGTAGCGCTTCAATAATCTGCAACAAGCAAAAAAGCCCAGCAGATCAAGGCAAGAACTGAAGACTCAAACAGCGTATTGGCAACTTGCTAAATCTACAAAAACTGTCGACTGAGAATTTCAATGTCCTCAATCAGCTCCTGCGAACTAGATTTGGCCAAGTTTGACAAGGAAATGTAGCTCTGAAACACTGTTCTACCTAGAAAAAACAGAAACGAACACTCTAGGTATGTGAAAACTATGAAAACTTACCTGATTTAGAAATTGGAAGATTTTCGTAGCAGACACCGAAGCCTCTTTTCCAAAAGGATTGTCTCCTTCCACTGGCAACCGCCTGATAAGCTACAATTTAAAACAAAACAGATAACAAAGTTGTACATATTTATATGAAGAAAAATTCCACAAATTACATCAGATACAGTTCTATGCTGTACAAGAGATAAAAAGAACAAAAAAAAAACAACAAAACCATGTCATCGCAAATCAAACTCAACATAAAAACTCTGCGCGGCATCGCAACACTTAAGTCTACCCATTTTTGAATAACTTCATTTAAGAAATCAAACCTTCAGAGCAGAAACAACAAGGGGAGGAATGGTGAACTTTAAGCGCTTTGGCCCTCCTGTCAGAAAATGCTCCTTCAGGATACTGATAATCTGAAATTCAATGAAACAGGTCAAAGACTGAAAACCAAAACCTTTAAAGAATGTTGAAGTACAGTATATGACTGACTAGGAAAATTACAAACAAAGAATAGATGCAAATGGGAATGAATGCAATAGAACTGACGCCCTAAAACATAAAAACTCTAAATGCAAGCCAGTAACTAGAAAGCCTAATGTCAACATATTGAGATGATACACATAATGTCCGAATATGTAAGAGATTCATGCACCTTAAACATCTCTTCCGGGTCATCACTATATAACATGTGGATGAGACGCGCAACAGAATTCTGCTCCTCCTCAAAGTCATCGTCATCAACCTACAAGCGTAGAAAGATATGTACAGATTGGGGTTCTGAATCATTTTTTGGCTCGAAGCACAAGAAGGAAAGTATCACGTAACGTTTATAACAACCTCAAGACCTTGCGGCTCATCCAGGTCGTTGATAAGTCCTTTGACCAATTCAAGCAATGCTTCAACCTACCGAAGTAAAACGAGACGAATAAATTTAATTTTACCACACAAATTGTTCAACCAAAAAGGCAAGGGCGCAAAGGTATCCTACCTTCTCCGCTGTAGTAATAAGAGTCTTGTTTTTCATAATGCTTCGAATTATAACAGTGGCCATTACTCTCTTTGTCTCTTTATCAAGGTACTCCAACACAAGGGGATAGTTTGTTAGTTTAAGGGCGGTGACAACATCATTATACTTCTCTAGGGGAGCACTTAAAAGGGTAACAATCTCCTTTGTTGCACGGGTGTCATCGATCTTTCCTTTTCCGGACAGTTGCTTAATACATGACCCCTAGGCAGAGAAAGTGGAGAACATCAAATTCACACTCTTTCATCCAATTTACCTTATTCCCGCAAAACATTTGATAGATACTATGAAATTTTCTGGAAAAAAATAACTTGTATATAAAGCGCATACGTATATTAGAATAATACAAAAGTGCTGAACCAACATCCGCTGGCAGAATAAATAAACAAACATAACATGAATCCAGTTTTTTATTATAAAAGATTGGAATCTTCTGACACAGCGATTGTGGATTGGATTTGTAAATATCTTGGCAATGTGAATAGAAAGACAAGCTTATCTAAATAATGAAATTGAGAGAGCCATTAAACACCACTGAAAAATAAGAAGTATTTAAACTTGGCTTAAGAAGAGAAAAGAAAACTTACCAACACTTGGTCCGCATAATCAAGGCGATCAGGGTGAACATGGAGAGTAAACTTGAGAAGCGAGGAATATAAAGTTACTGCACTCAGAATTGGCATGTCTTCTTGTGCTTCTATCACCTGTAACATCATAGTAATTCCTCTAAGAAATGTTTTCCATCGAAGGAAAAAGACATCAAACGCACGTAATATAAGGAGTGGAACACATATGCAGAAAGATCATGTTTTGCAGCAAATACATCCAACAGAAAAAGAACACTGCATGTTTCTACACGCTGACGAATCCGTCTAAAGTGAAGAGTTTTACTTAAGAAAGAAATCTCTAGCAACAAGATACTCACGCCTTCTCCATGTCTTTCGTGATGCTAACATGCCAGGTCAACAGGATTTCTAAGCTAGCATTACTTTCCTCCTCTTTTACAGAAACCAAACTGCAAATGCACATACCCGGCAAGTTGATAACGGCCTAAACATAAAGGTTACCTTTCCAATTGCATTATTCAACTTTGAGAAAGCTTCCACTTGCAGGAAATACGGTAATACATCAGCATTTAAGGCAGCATAACTTGACAGTCTCTCCATTAAACGTGAAAGGACTGTCATGATGTCAACCGATGGCTGAGAAGAAAATCAGAGAGAAAGCGAGAAACATTAGTGAACTACTATGAAATTATCCGAAAGTGCAGTTGATGCTAATCCATATTAGGACCATGCACAATTTCTTGTCAAATACAGCCAAATTAGACAAATGGGAACATATGAAGGGGCTACTCAGACTACCTGAAGTTGTGGACAAGCCCCAAGAAGTACATCAAGAGTCTGCAAGTGATACTCGTCGGGAAAAACTTGAATGATACAGTCCATTAGGTAATATTGGGCAATCTCATCCCTGCAGTTCACTATCTGAGAAATTATCAGACAGAAATCAGCTTTTTGTTAGGGAATAAGTTAAGTTTTCATATGTAGATGTATTTATAGGATATAATAGTTTTACCTGCTCTAAGACTCTAGGAAGAACTGTATCTCTGTACATATCAAGGTCCACACCTTCTAACTGACTCAGCACATGAAGGTTCTTTCCAACCTGATACATGAGGAACGCACACTTCCATCAGTACAAAACGAATGGTAGGAACTTTCAGTACAGTGTTACCAGCTGTAAGAAAGTCATATTACAAGGTCACGAAGCTCGCTCCTCTCTTTCTCCCGTCTCTCCTTTTCTCGAGCAGGTCCCTGCAGACCAGAAAGCCCGACAGCAAGCATCAACTCAGGATCATGAATAGGGTAATGATTCACAAGCAATACAACAGCTGCGTGATCAGAATGATGCCCTCATAGTACATTTATATCTCCATGATGCGCAATCATTCTGGCAAGCTCGTTTTAAAAATGAGTAGAAGGGTCTATAGCAATCATGCTTCACCTGGTGTTGCATTCTGACCCAGAGTTTATTCATCTCAGTAAAGTTCAGTAGTACAAACTCCACCGCATCTGTGACTGTATCAGCATCTCTGCAGAGAGTAGAAAACAAGTTAGCAACTAGATGAATCTAGATTTCAGTATGTCAGTAACAAAAGTTTCTTGTCCGTAATAGATATGGATCATGATACTAATAAATATCGGCTACCTAACCCCGCAGACAGCCAACATCCTAAATTACGTCAAAAGAAACTAGGGATCTTCGTCTACGAAGATTTAACAAGCACAAGCAAGAACCCCGTGGAAGTCTGGCCTGCTAGGAAGATACAAACCTAACCATTAACTGCTTACCCTTCATACTCAGAACCAATGTCAGGTAATTTATCTCGACTGATTTGCGCAAGGTAACTTCTCAAGAAGAGACCACGTAGAGGATGCTGAATCCCACGGCACATCTCAACAAGATCTTTAAGAATTTCCTTGGCAGGAGCTTCCTTGGTTTTGATATAAACGGATCCTGCTGTACATAGGAGATATCTAGGGAAGGGAAAAAAAAGGAATATAAACAATAGTACTTTAGCTAGAAGCAGGAAACAAACTCCTATCCGAAGAAATGCTAGCAACAATAAGTAGTGATCAAATAAACCATCTTTGAGACTTTATGATCAATTAGCCATTTTCCAAAGGCATGAACGATCCAAAATCTTGCTAAAACATAGGAACAGACAAGAAAGGGATTGTATCCGTTACTTACAAACGTGGTAATGTGTTACCAGCATGCTGAACAAGCTCATAGAGTTCAATGACTGAGCAGCCACGCCGAGTTTCTTCCATGAAGAAAATCTCAAGTTTCCTCAACTCATCAAAAGCTCGCATATCTAGAACCACCAAATCACTCTATTAAGTTGGATTTTAGGGATTAAGCGAAACATATGATCATCTTCAGAAAACAATAGAGCAGGAGATCATGGCAGATCATAACACGGAAAAAACTCACAGAGATCATAGTACTTGTGAGGTGATAGCTTCGAAGTCCGCAACTCGCTAAGCATCTGAGCCGAATACTTGAGAGCATCTTTCAGATTATTCGAGTCCTAATTGACGAAAACAGCACAAGTTTTATTTTCCAAAAATCAAAATTAGGGTTTTCACGAATTCCACACATCTACTTCACGATATGAACAGTCCTAAACGAATTTAGAAATTTCTCAATTTCCCACAAAAAGAAATAGTCACCGAGAAACGAACGGGAAGAAAGTAGGGAGCAGCAGAATTACAATAGCGCGTTGCATGTAGAATGCGTTCTGCTTAAAAGCCGCAGCGCTGGCGGCGAGCCATTTCTCTTCATCTTCTGCTCCGTCTGCGATCATCTTCTCTTTCGCTCTCTCTAAATCTCGATCTGTGGGTTTCAGGTTTCTTTCAATTTGTCAAAAAAAACGACCTTGTGAAGTCTTTGGATGGGAAATTATATCATGCTTCACACGTGTACGCTTTCCTCTCTATTCACCGTTCGATGCTTTACTCAACTTTAGATCTAACGGTCGAAACTAGCTTTCAGAATCTACAATAGTGTGGTTAGGTTGGGACAAACACCAAACCAAAGTAAACCGAAACTTGTGTTAGAAATACATTGGTTTCAATAATTGAGAAAACGAAAGCTAGCACCAAATTTAGTATTACCCAAAGCTAAATTTTAAATTGTTTATAATCTCGTGAATTTTATTTATTTTTATTATTTTCAATATTTGGCATACATATCTGCGTGTGTAATAATTATGCAGTTCTCAATGTTGTAACTTGGATATAGTTCAATCAAATTTTAGTCTGTAAAAAAAAATAATTGAACCAACCAAAAAAAAACTGTAAACCAAAGTAAAACTAAATCGAACAACAAGTAGTAATATTTGGTTTAAAATTTTGTAAAACCGACAAAACCAAAAGTTACAGATGAAAAGAAAACAAGAACCATACAAAAACCAAACCCAACCGGATTATACGTTTTGTGCGCGCTTTGTTACAAGCTATTTACATTTTAAGTTGAAAAAGTCGGCATTTTAAGATTACTGTAGGAGCACGAGAAACTCGAATTTCTTAGATGTAAAATTGATTTTGACTTGCTATATATATTAATTGTGAATCTACAAAGAATCACACATATACTTCCGAGTTAAAAGGCTATCTAAAATACATAGGGAAACAATCTGTTTGTCATGTCAACACTCTCTGAACCAAAGCTTTGAGGAAATCAGAACGGTACAGTGAATGGCAATGCGTGTAGTTCGGCTTCTGGAAGAAACCGAGCAGTTGGCCACACCATCGAACTACTCCCATTGTTGGTTGTCTGACTGCTAGCTTGATGATGTCTTTTGGCGCCAACTTTCATCAACCACCATTCTTGATCTTCAGAGTCGGTGAGCTTGCTCTCAACCCGATCAGGAACCCAGTTCTCGATGAGATTCAAGAATCGCGTGGCCGTGGCAGGAGGGCATTTGCTGCATAGCTTAGAAGGTCCAATGTCTTCTTGATGACTAGAGGACTGTTTCTCTTTACCTAGTGTCACACTAGTTTGTCTGTTTGTTTCCCGGGATTTGATATCTTTCAGAAGAACTGTTTTCTTCTCTACACTGAGTTTTGTTGAGATATCTATCGCTGAATCAAAAATTGGATCTCTTCTCTTCTCTTGGCAGACCCTTGAAGCATCTCGTGGAGCTTCATTTGCTGAAGTCGTATAAGGATGGCCAACGGACTCGCTCGGAGCAGCCTGAGAAGCATCTAACTTTTCCCGGGAAGAGCACTGTTTTGGATCCTTATTGGTCATCATCACCTTCGCCTCCGGATATTTCTGCCATTTGTCATGTAACAAGAACCGTATGCTGGTTTCTTCAAACCCATAGCAACAATTAGATAAAAGAGTGTCATCATCGTGCATGCAGGTGAAGCAAACAGACCCAACAACAAGTAAACAAACAAACTCACTAGAGTCGTTATGCCTACCATCGAGGGGCTGACTCTGGATATGATTCGGTCCCTCTTTTTCATTGCTATGAAGAGTGCTATCACAAGAATTCTGAGATGACGCTTGATGCGCAGGTTCCATCGTAAGGCAGCTCTTCTCAAGGCACTCAAGCTCATTGTTTATTAATCCGCGACCATCATCAACCTTCTTACTAGCATTGGCGCTTTCATCTTTGCGCCGTCTCTTATGACGGTGCTTCCTGCTTCGGTCAACCTCATTTTCCCTCTCCTTCCTCTTTTTATCCTTCTTGTGTTTTCTATCTTTCTTTTCTCTCTTAACTTCCTCCTTTGCCCCCTGGATTTTCAAACCAATGGAACAACACAGTTAGTGTCCATAATTTGCTTATCCAGTATAACTCCAAACCATTCGGATGGACAAAGAAGCAGAGAAAGAAACACAAACAATGCATAATTGTCACAATACTGCAATAACATACTCTAATGCCACAAATTTCAGGGGAAAACTCTTTCATTCTTAGTATTCAACCACATATATTAGTGCAAAATATGTAGCACACCAAAAGGTTCCTCTACATTGGTTATTTGGCTCTATGGTCTAGAGTCCCTAATCCTTAAGTAGGGGTTTTTGTTAAGGAAGATAATGATTAAAAAAGTCATCTACTTGAATTGTTATATTAAACGAACCGATTTTAAGAGACCAGTTAATCAATTTTTCATGCTTTCAAAGTTGAAGTAAGATTTGGATTCCCATCTAACAATTTCATGCTTTCTCTTTGTTTCAAGCCGATCAAGTTTTTCAATTTTCACATAAGATCGAACAAAGAACCAGGAAGCTGAGCATTTAAAAATCACATGAACTCAGGACACAAACAAAACCAAAGCCATGGACTTTTTAATTGCTCAACAAACCTTTTTGATCGATTCGATCAGAGACTCATCCCGAATTTCGTTCGGTACAAAGCCAGGTGGTGGGTACGGGTAACAGCGAGACATTCCCTCACACGATCACAGACAAACCCAGGACCGAAAAAAACAAAACTCAGAGGCGAACTCGCAAAACCCTAGATTGAGATTGGTTACGAGAGAATCGCGAGTGTGATTACAGAATAACGTTGGGGCTTTTCGTTATCCCACCAAAAAATTGGAAAAACCAATCGAGAGAGACAAGATTTTGGGTCAAAAATTCGAAGATCAGAGAAGAACAACGAAGGGGTCACGACAATTCCCAGACTTCGTAGCTCTCCGATCCAGAATTTTGATCTATTATTCTCATAGCCCCGGTATTTATAGACCAAGGGTTGCCTTATAACAAACAAAAGGCGTGTTTGGTTACAGGAATAGTAGTACTAAGACTCAAAAGCAAGCTCATAGAATATCAGACAAGCCCATACATATAGGCCCATTTAACTTTTCTAACTTTCACGGTCTCTGGGTGGTTAAATTATAGTGGTAGATTTGTAATTATGGAGAGTGACACGTGGCTAAATTCGTAATTCCAAATCTCGTGCAAGGCAAATAACAGAAAATCAGTAAGGAATCTTTTATGAATGCAAACTAATTTGTGATCTTCAGTATATGAGGTTTCAAGAATCTGATAAAAAATGCGATTTTTGGATATTTCCAGCTTCAACTGAAGCTTGTAATGAGCTAATGGTGTATTCTTTGATACTCTCATGCTGCTGTTATACTTGTTGCATAAGGAAGAAACTTCGAAAGACGCTGAATATAACAGTACATCCATAAAACCTTTGATTCCCTTTCTGTCAAGCACTTAAGATCGTGATGCTAACGTTTTCAATCCAAAATACAGATGTCTTGATTTGGCAGGGAGGGTCCATTGACGACTTTTTTGTCACATCTAATGTATTGTTTGTTGGAGATTTAAGTAAGAAATTGTCATTTACTAACAATTGCAACTATTGGTTATTTTATAAATGAACGGTTACAAATGTTCATTACAACTCTTGAACAAATGTAAATAATTGTTTCTCTGCATTGAAATGGGAGAGAGAAAAAAAAAGAATTTTTGTTTATTTAGGTCAAAAACACAAAACAAAACACAAAGTTCTTTTTGTATCTCTTGTTTCTTAGCCTAGAACAAGAAGAAACTTTGATTGTCTTATCTTACAAGGGATTTCGTGCAACCCAAGGCATTGATAAGGGTCGAAATACTCTTTAAGGAAAGTGATCTCTTGCACGATTCAATCATTATTCAGGTTCATCGTTACACAACAATTCTTATACACAACAATCTTAAAGAGTATTTCTTTTTTTCGTGAGCGATGGTTAATGTTTCGGTTCGTGGGATGACATCAAAGTTTGGAAAGTTAGATAAGTTTGAAGGAGTCGATTTTCAAAGATGGCACAAGAAGATGCACTTTCTCCTTACAACTCTCAATGTGGTGTATGTTCTAAGTATGCCAATGCCCACTGTATCAGAGAATGCCGATGAAGAGTCTGTGGAGGAAACAAGGAAGCAACTTAAGTGGAAGAATGATGACTACATATGTCGTGGCCACATTCTCAATGCCTTTAGGTTCTAAATGGATCTTCAAAAAGAAGATGAAAGCTAATGGAACGATCGACAAGTTTAAGGCTCGATTGGTCATTCAAGGGTTTAGACAAAGGGAAGGTATCAATTATTTTGATACTTATGCTCCCGTTGTTAGAACTTTTTCTATAAGATTATTAATTGGTTTGGCAGCCATTCATAATCTTGTGATTCACCAAATGGATGTTAAAACGGCATTCTTGAACGGTGTCTTAGAAGAAGAGATTTATATGAAACAATCCGAAGGATTTGTTGTATCCGGTAATGAGCATAAGGTGTGTAAGTTGATAAAATAAGTGTATGGGCTAAAGCAAGCACTAAAGCAATGGCATCAAAGGTTTGATGAGGCTGTCTTATCAAGTGGATTTAAGTTAAATCAATCGGATAAGTGCTTATATAACAAATTTGATGAGTCAGGAAATGGAGTAATCATTTGCTTATATGTTGATGATATGTTGATATTTGGTACTGACCTTAGACAAGTTGAACTCATAAAAGAGTTTTTATCATCAAATTTTGTCATGAAAGACATGGGGGAGACAGACGTGATTCTAGGAATTCGAATCAAACGAAATGGTAATGAACTATCTTTAACACAATCTCATTACATTGAGAAAGTACTTAAAAGGTTCAATTGTGAGAATTGTTCTCCAATGAGCACTCCCATTGATGCGAGTGTGAAGCTTATGCCCAATACGGGACAAGCAGTATCACAGCTCGAGTACTCTCAAGTAATTGGTTGCTTAATGTATGCCATGACGAGCACTAGACCGGATATAGCCTATGTGGTAAGAAGGTTAAGTAGATATACTAGTAACCCGAGTACCCACCATTGGAAAGCTTTAAGGCGTGTGCTCAAGTACTTGAAAGGAACTATAAATTATGGTTTATCTTATGGTGAATTTCCTTCGGTCCTAGAAGGATATTCAGATGCGAGTTGGATTACCAACGTAGAAGATAATTCTTCTACAAGTGGTCGGGTATTCTTACTTGGGAGAGGTGCCATTTCATGGGTTTCCAAGAAACAAACTTGTATTACAAGTTCGACTATGGAATCTGAATTTATAGCGTTAGCGGCTGCAGGAAGAGAGGCAGAGTGGCTTAGAAATTTAGTCTCTGAGATTCCATTGTGGCTGAAACCGGTGTCACCTATTTCTATTTGTTGTGATAGTCAAGCTACTTTGGCTAAAGCCTATAGCCAAGTATATAATGATAAGTCACGACATCTGGGCATTAGACATAGCTCGGTACGTGAGTTGATCACTCATGGGGTGATCACCTTAGAGTTTGTTCGGTCTCAACAAAATTTAGCAGATCATTTGACAAAGAGATTAGCTAGAGACTTGGTAAAAAAGTCAGATAAAGGGATGGGATTAAAGTTCAACTAAAAATTTTAATTATAGGAAACTCAGTTCCCCTCTAATATGACATTAAGGGCTGAATTCAATGTGGAAAGCCTATAATTAGAGTTTTGAAGAACAAATTTTATAACATGCAAAGTTATGTGCTTAGACCTGCAAGAGAAAGTTAGGTTGAAGTTTCTTCTTAATAGACTTTTGAAAAAGTGCACGTTGCAGGTGCATGACTAAAAAATCTACCTATACGAGTGTGAAGTGTAGCCGCTTCAAGAAGTTTGGACTTTGCTTTGTATACTCTCGTGAACGGATAGGGACACATGACTTATAATAGTGTCAAGTATAAACATTTAGAACAGTGTAGAAATTTTTGTCTATATTATCTTCATGTGCCCAAATGATTTGAAAAGATTCAATCCATGAACATCTTGATTCTCAGGCATTTGAAATGTGTAATAACACTAATATGAAAATTTAATCGTTACGACATTTTCATGTATGCATGAGTTTGGTTTTTGTGATTTTGTGAATCAAATATTACACTTAATTGGGGGAGGAATGTTGGAGATTTAAGTGAAAAGTTGTCATTTACTAACAATTGCAACTGTTGGTTATTTTATAAATGAACGGTTGCAATCGTTCATTACAACTCTTGACAAATATAAATAATTGTTTCTCTGCATTGAAATGGGAGAGAGACAAAAAGAATTTTTGTTTCTTTTGGTCAAAAACACAAAACAAAACACAAAGTTCTTTTTGTATATCTTGTTTCTTAGCCTAGAACAAAAAGAAACTTTAATTATCTTATCCTACCAGGGATTTCGTGTAACCCAAGGCATTGATAATGGTCGAAATATTCTTTAAGAAAAGTGATATTTTGCACAATTCAATCATTATCCAAATTTATCGTTACACAACAATTCTTATACACAACATTGTTGTTGTGCCTTTGTCCAAGAACTGAGAGAAGTCGAGCTTCGTGGAGCTTTTTACGGTAAATACATACATTTACAGAATAGATTAACATACCGATTTTTGAATCTTTGGATCCATTGTTTGAAGCAGATACATAGAAGAAGAAGAAGAGAAATATGACTCCACCATCAGCTCAGTTCATGGAAGAATGACGCTTTTCGAACACGGAACAGAAAACATTTATCTTGGATGATTTTGGTTGAAGATTTAATGTAAATTAGTCTCCATGGATATATTCAGAACGTTCCTTGTACTTTTGTGTTACATCGAATATGTAATTATGTAGGTGACAATCTATTTTCTTTAGTCGGTAGGATTCAAAAGTGTTGGATTATTCTTAAATTATACCATAGAATGTGAGAAAAATAATTAAACTGAAAGTAGCACGAACCAAACTCGTGGTTACAGTGTTTTCAACTTTCAGTAAACATCAGATGCCACCATATTTGCTCTTATGTGTTTATTTGTCTCTCTATTTTTGGTTGCTAATAATGTATACATAATAAGAAGTCAACAACTAGAATCTTCTTGGACATTATAATCATGACTTTTATCCCTATCAGGTAATTGATAGTGAACTACAGTGCAGTAGTGGGTTAAACAGTGAAAAGTGAAAACAGAACCTCATATTTTACTGAGATTTGCAGTAGAACACAGCTTAAGTAGAAAACAGCACATAAGTCAAAAGGGTTGATAGGAAAACGACAGAAGACGAAGAAAGTTTGTTTCTTTTTTACACTAAGATACTTTTCTACACTCCTCTAAATTACTACATCCACAAATTTACCTTAGCTAAAATGTACAGATTTTTCCTGCTTCTCTGCTCCATGACTTGTTGATTTTCTCAAAATGGAGATGTCCAAGACCGTTGAAGTGTTCTCTTTGTTTGGTGTTGTGTTGCTTCAGCCATTTTTAACTGCATTTTCCCAAAACAGACACAGAAAAAATATAACTAGGCTTAAGTCGATCTTAAGTAGAAGAAATCTTACACTCACAATGTCCTTAAGACAGAAAAAAGTAAGTTTCTGCAAATAGTCATGCAAAACTTTCTTAAGACGGAATTGGACTTCTAAAGGTTTGTACCTGCTCTTCTTGTCTCTTGAGTCTTGCATTTTCCTTCTGCAAGTGAGCAATTTCAAGCTCCAGCTCGTTTGTATATGCCTGAAATATAAGAAAAATAAAAACCCATATACCATTTTTAATACAGAGGACAATTGTATACTCAACACTATGTTTTTTCATTTTTGTTTCTTTTCCTTTGATTCTAATGATTTTGAAAAGGGAAAGAAGAGTAAGGAGAGACACGTTCCTGCTTCCTAGCCCTCGAACGAGCAGCAGATTCTCTGTTCTTGATCATACGCTTATGCCTTCTGTCTCCTCTGCTTTCATCAGAATCTTGGCCTCTTTTCTTCCCAAAACAACCAAACCTCGAAGATTCATCAAAGTGGGTATTAATGGAGTGAGGGTTCAAGCTGAGAACAGTTGCAGGAGGTGGAAGAAGAGAGCCCTGGTGAGTAGAGGAAGACAAAGGTGGTGGTTCCTGATTCAAAGGCTTGTTGAGGAAATCTTGGAAAATGGAGTTATTAGGGTTTTGGTTCCTCAACATTGGCTCATGATCAATGTTTAGCTGGCGATGTTGGTGAAGCGAAGCAAGGTTGATTTCTTTCCATAATTCTTCCATAGTGACTTGAGTCATGTTCTTGGCTTGTGAATGTGAATGTGAAAGAGATAATGAGGATGATGTTGATGAGGGAATTGAAATAGCACTATGGTTGATCTTATGCTTTGCTGATGACAACATTGGGGAACAGCATAGAGAGCTAAGCTATTTTGGCCCTGGGGTGTCAAATATCTTAGAGCTTTGAGAGAGCAGAGAGATAGAGAGAGATAGATCTCCTTCTCTTTCAATCTCTCTCAATAGTCATTTCTGGTATTATGATGGTTGGTTCCAGCAGAAGAGACAAAGATGTAACTGTTCTGAAAAAAAAAAATAAGAAATATGTTAATGTAATGACTTTTCTCACTTAATCAGTTAATCCAAAATGTGATAGTGATAAGTCAATAGTTATATGACGTCAAACTTTTTCTCAAAAGATATCATTTTAATATTACAAGATTGATTATTATCCAATTAACATGATCCTTTAATCTGGAGTTGGTGGGTAAGAGATTCTTTAGTTTTAAAAAAGGGAACCACTAATCTATGGTTTTGGTCTCACTTTAATATCACACACAATTCAACACCCTTTAGATCGCTTTCAAGTATCACCTTTGCTTTAATTTTTACCAACTTTTCTATTTGTTTTTACCTTTTACTTATTATATTCTGAAACTTATTGTACATCATCAGCAAATAGGATCAAGTAGACAAGATTAATGCACTGGAACCACTTAATTATGTATAAGGACTAATGTGGTTAAGTTCTTTGTTTATTTTTTAAGCACACAAAAAAAAAAAAAACAAAAAAGATAGTGATAATCGATTTCTTTTTACTTGTAATCTTATCCTATGATTTATTATGTTTTACTCCAAAAACCAATAGATCTGTAACTAAGCACCCTATCATAATCTGGGTTTGGCCATATTTCGAGTTAAATATGGTCTAATGAAACAAAAACAATGTACATATTCGTCATCTCAATATCACAACATGTAATTATAAATTCTTTTAAATATATGTTATATATAGAAACCAACTCTTCTTTGATGGAAACAACTTATTGGTTGAGTGAAGATAACTGGGGCTGATTTGATTGATTTCTCTTTTCCCAGAATCGAGAGGCTTAATGCAAAAGGGATACTGATTAAAAAAAATCAAAGATATTCACATTTTCCTCATAATCATATTCATTTTTCTGATGAATTTATTTGGGTTTTTTAGTTATTGAGAAAACTATTCACTTGTGACGAAAAGATATGTTATTTGTACGTTCTTCACTTCATCATTGTTGCTTTTTCCACATTTCCAATCGTTTTTTTTTTTTTTTTTAACACTGATCAAATTATCCATTATGGTAATCAAGTTGGTCCGTTACATAGCATCACCATTTATCACTGGGCTTAGCCAGGATGGTAAGCTGTTATCAATCGATGCAAAATAAACATTAAACTGTCTAGCTCTTTTGGCCACTACATCTGCTGCCCTATTAGCTTCCCTATGGATTTGAATGATCTTGAAGGATGGGTTGCTTGAGAGGGCCTCGTTAATGGAATGAGTAAAGTCATACAGTGATGGCCATTCTTTTGAATGCTTGAGAGCATCATAAAGATTCCCACAATCAATTTGAAAGATCACATCTGTGCAGCGCATGTTAGAAAGGCAAGAGATTGCCCAAGACAAAGCGGCTGCTTCCGCTTGAGTGGCAGAGAGTAGTTGTGGATAAGACTTCATTCCGAATAGTCTAACCCCACCTAGATGATTCCTAAGGACCCATCCTACTCCTGTAATCTTTGAATTAGCTATCCAAGAGGCGTCCACATTGCATAAGAAGGTACCTTGACTAGGCGGCTTCCATCTTAATTGTCTCCCTTGTCTGCAAGTGGGAGGGCTTATGGTACGAGAATCGTTTGTAACATCTTGGAGAATTTGAGTGTGGCTGGCTTTGTCCTGCATCATAAACCATTCGTCCGCATCTTTCAGAGCCTGTTCACATATTTCCCAAGGCTGAGAACTTGTACCCTCGTAGAGCCAGTCATTTCTAGATTTCCAAATTCTCCATAAAATCCACGGCCAGCATTTGGTTTTATCTATATCCTTGTCAGTGAAAAGACATTGCCCTAAATTGGCAAACACTGAACTCTTGGCGGCAGGGGCAAAGAAAAACCAGGCTGGTGATGATGCCCAGACTGCTTTTGCATAGGGGCATTGAAAGAACAGATGGTTCGAATCTTCCAAAGCAGCTCCACATCTAGCACAGTCGGGGTCCCTTACCAGTCTTTTGTGAAATAAATTGTTACTGGTTGCAAGGTTATTGGTAAGGATTCGCCAGAGAAGGTGTTTAACCTTTGGCAGAGTACGCACTTTCCAAATTCCAGAGAACAGAGGCTTTAGGTTGGGGTTCATAACCGCATTAATGGAACTTGCCATCTTGATTTTCTCATACCATACTCCATATCCAGATTTCACTGAGTAGTTGCCATTTGCTTGGTGGATCCAAGTGTATGGCAATCCTAATAAAGCATGCTTGCACGGAACGATCGAGCTGATTAGACGGCAATCCTTCTCAGGGAAGATTTCCTTAAGATTGGTGAGGTGCCATTGATCGGATCCGTGTTCTCGTAGAAAATCCACATTTATCAGGTCTGTTGCAAGACCATCTTTCGCCACTGGAGGTCTGGGTAGTGTGTCCACTATCCATGGTTCCTCGAAAATCCGTAAACTCGTCCCGTCCCCAAATTTTCTCTGCATTCCTAACTTCATGAGGTGTTGGGATTGATGAATGCTTCGCCATGAGTAAGATGGTCTAGAGCCTATCTTAGCATCTAAAATGTTGCCATCTTTGAAGTAGCGGCCCTTTAAGACAGACGCCAGAAGGCTTGAGGGATTCTGGGCGATCCTCCAAAGTTGCTTCCCAAGAAGGGCTAGATTATAGCCTTCTAAGTCTCTGAAGCCTAATCCTCCAATGCACTTTGGCGAGCATAACTTCTTCCAATCCATCCAATGGATCCCTTTAAATGTGAGCTGGTTTCTCCACCAAAATTGCGCCACTAACCTATTGATGGCTTTACAGATTGACTTTGGAAGGAGGAAACACGACATTGTGTACGTCGGTAGTGCTGCTATGACCGATTTAATAAGGGTCTCCTTCCCAGCTAGTGACAGAAACTTGGCTTTCCAAGAGGAGATTCTAGTGTTCACCCGCTCCTCAATAAACTTCAAGGTCCTGGTTTTTGACCCTAAAAATGTTTCCGGTAACCCTAGATAAAGCCCTTTTCCACCTTCATGTTGAATACCTGAGAGTCGCTTTATAATGATCTTCCTTTCTGGCTCCACTTTGATTCCAAAGGTGAGGCTGGATTTATCGCAGTTTATAGCTTGACCGGAAGCTTCACTGTAGTCTTCTAGAATCTTTAACACTGTGCGCACCTGCTCTTCTTGAGCCTTGCAGAAGAATAAGGTATCATCAGCGAAGAGTAAATGTGATATGCGTGGGCTTCCTCTCGCTACCTTGATCCCCACTACTTCCTCTAGGCCTTCCGCTACCTTCATTCGTTTTGCTAGCATTTCCGCGCAAAGGATGAACAGAAAGGGGGAGAGTGGGTCTCCTTGTCTCAGCCCTCTTGAGGGGATTATCTTCCCATATGGAATTCCATTTAATAGTATATCGAAAGTAGCCGAGGTTATGCAAGTCATTACCCGGCTTATCCATATGTGGCCAAATCCAAGAGCTCGCAAGGTGTCCTCCACAAACTGCCACTCGACCCGATCGAAGGCCTTCTTCATGTCTGATTTAATGGCCATATAGTTCTTAGCTGGCTCCTTAGACGTACGAAGACTGTGCATGAGTTCTTGGGCTATCATTATATTATCAGTGATGAGGCGACCATGAACAAAAGCAGCTTGCTGCTCCGAGATCAGTAATGGAAGGAACTTCTTGAGACGGGATGAGAGGAGTTCGGAGACCATTTTGTAGGCAAAATTACAGAGACTGATAGGCCTGTAGTCTCCAATGCTTGTTGATTTTGCCTTTTTCGGGATGAGGCAGATGCTTGTGTGATTTATCCTATTATCAAGGAATCCCGTGAGAATGAATTCTTTAACCATTGCACATATGTCTTTCCCAACTATAGTCCAGTTATCTTGGTAAAAGGCTCCGGAGAGTCCATCCGGCCCTGGACATTTCTGAGGGTTCATTCCAAACACCGCTGCTTTAATTTCCCCTTCTCCTGGAGCAGCTATAAGTTCTGCGTTCATTTCTGCGGTGATGACAGGTTCCACACCGCTGAACATAGGCGACTCACGAACCAGACTTGTGTCCACAAGATTTGAAGAATACAGTTTGCTGAAGAAATCCACTATAAGAGCACCCATTTCCTTTTCTGAGTAAAGAATTCGGCCAGTGGTTTCATCACGCAGCATGGTGATTCTGTTGAAGGCTCGTCGTTCTTTTGTACAAGCATGGAAAAACTTAGTGTTTTTGTCTCCTGCTTGCAGCCATTGAATCCGGCTTAACAGCCTCCAGTAGGTTTCTTCATCCAACAACGCCTTACTCAAATCGGCCTTCAGCGATCTTAGTTCTTCTATATCAAACACAGGCCTATGCGTGAGGGTATCAATTTTTGCTTTGAGATCAAGAATTCGGGCTTTTGCATTCACGTTGTGTTGCTTTTTCCAGACCGCTATACGCTTCCTGCATTCCGTTATTTTGAGCGTGATATCTGTAAATGCTGAGCTACCAGAATTTGAAGTGTCCTCCACACTCCAGCCAGATTCAACTGCCTCTTTAAAACCCTCGATGGAATTCCATCGTAGGTCGTATCTAAAGCGTCCAGTTCTCTTGTGATCCTCCCCATCCAAAAAGGAACAGATGGGGCTGTGATCGGAACCGACTCTAGGGAGGTAAGATGATTTGGCATTAGGGTGTGTGTGAAACCACTGTGCATTGCATAAGACCCTATCCAGCTTACATTGCACAATCTCACCATTCCTATTACCATACCATGAGAGGGGATTTCCCACATAGGAAGGTTCCTGCAATCCACAATTTGCTATGAAAGCACTGAATGGGTAAAAGGAGCTTTCTGGTCTATGTCTACCCCCTCGTTTCTCTTCCGGATTAGTTATTTCATTAAAGTCTCCCATGATCATCCAGGGCTCCTTGCGTTGTTCACCGATGGTTGTCAATAGATCCCAGAGTTCTTGACGTTCGCTTGGTATAGGGTTCCCATATACGCCGGTAAAGAAAACTTGGTGATTCTGCCAAGTAATCTTGACATCGATGAGTCTTTTGTTACTCTGTATATGTTTCACTTGAATTCCTTGCTTCCACATTAATGTAAGACCTCCACTGAGCCCTTCCGGATCAACCGAGATCAAATCGAAGAAGCCTAACTCTTGGCATAACATTTCTATCCTAGCTCTTTTGTTTTTGGTCTCAATTAGGAAAATCAGACCAGGACAATGTTGACCACACATGTCCATAAGGTGTCGAACTGTCAGGTATTTTCCTATCCCCTGACAGTTCCAAGCAATCACTTTCATATCGATTTGGGTGGTTTCTGGCGAACCACCAACCTTTGTAGAGCAGGAGTACGATGGGAGGAAGAGGATAGGAATTGCCTGAGGTCAGAGAATGGGGGATGATCTTGAGATTGAACTTGGGTGGAGCTTCCCACTGAACCAGAGGCTGAAATAGTTTTTGGCGAAACATCTGAATTATGAGCTATTTTCAGGCGCTTTTGAGCTTGGTTCCAATCAGGACTTGAACGCCTTTTTCTGTTTGAGGTCCCTGAAACCTTTCCTGACCCATTCACTCTCAAACCCGAAGAAAGGACACGATCCACGGGCCTATGATCCACAGGCACAACTCTGAGGAGAGCCGAAGGCCGGATAGGTTCCGGCGAGGATGCTGGGATCTCTCCCTCTTCTCTAGCAGCGTCCTTTGATGGTGGGTATGATTCATTCATAGCCGGGAGTCTTCTATTAGCAGGGTTCTTCTCTTTTTCCAACTCTTTAACAAACAAGTGGGATCTACTCGCTGCGATTTTATCTTGGTCCAGGTGATCAAAGGAAGGAGAATCTTTCTTAAGTCTCCAAGCCGTGGTCGCTCTTCTTTGTCCTCGGCCTTTTGCAGTATCAATTGCCTTTCCTTTTCTGTCCTGTACTACTTTCGATCCAGCATGCTTTGTAACTGAGGGTTCAGCCTGATGATGATCCCGGTCTGATAAGCTCTTGTGTCTCGATGATTTTGAGGCGTCATTATGACCCTTTGACTCACTAATATTAACTCCTGCACCTTGCCGAACGAAGTCAGGATGTGCCGATTTAAGGGATGGGGGGAACTTGCAATGGTACTGGTCATGGGTGAGCCTCTTGCATTTCAGGCAGATCTTCTGAAGTTTCTCATATTCAAATTCGATAATGACCGGCCCTCCGTCATTAAAACTGATAGGGATCTTGAATATGATAGGTTCGTCCACAGGAATCCAAATGCGAGCCCTGACGTATTCTAGAGAGTCCGGAGAATGTGCATGGAGAAGGAGTTCATCAGTTACCTCTCCTATGGCCTTGCCCACATTGCGGACTGTAGCTTCTGTTACAAAATTGACCGGGATATTCTTAATGCGGACCCAAAATAACAGTCTTTGGAGGAAAAAGGGGGATGGTGATGCCGTCCATCGCTCGCCTGAGACCATCCAACCATTCACGAACCATGGCGCTTTTTCCATGACCCTCTCTAGATCCCAGGAGAAATCAAAATAAAACTGCACTCTGTCCTGGCCAATAGGTCTAGCTCTGACATTCTTTTCCAAATCCCATATCTTGGGTAAAGCGGAAGCCAAACCCGAGGGTTTGATCGATAATGGATTGAGAATACGAACAATTAGACTGGAGTCTAGCTCTTCCACGATAGCTGAGTTTTCCGATGCACTTATGGTAATCACTTGGTCCAAATCTACTTGCTCCTGGTCTTTGAGCTTCTGGAGGACCTCTTCATCACGCTTTCTAGAGGATTTGCTCATCGCGAAAGGATCCAGTAGATTACAAGACCTAACCGCTCTAGACTATTAGAATATCTAGTCTATCTGTTACGGTAGGGTTCCAGAAAGTCGAATGAATCTACCTCTTAGAAATTCCAGTTATAGCTTATAATCAGATGTAAGGAGAATCTACCTCCGTTGGTTTCTAGCACCAGCTTAGAAACAAGATGAGGAGTAAGAGAGACTTAACAGTAAATCCCGCCTCTGTTAGGTTCCAACCGAAGCTTAGAACCAGGTCGAGTGGTAAGGGTGAATCCGATAGAAGGCTCGTAATTCCCGTCCAAGAAATACGTTCCAGTCTATGGCGGTTCCGACAATCCACGATATCCAGACAGGTGCAGTGAGATCTGAAAACAGAAGGTTGCACTGCATCAGCTAGAGTATCGGGTAAAGCAAGGAATACGCGATCTGAGCGAGATACGCGAATCTAGGGTTTTGGGGTTCAGAAAGATAGGGGAAGAGAGGGGAAGAAGGACATATGGAAGTGTAGATCAGGACGAGAGGAAGACGAATCTGGAGGCAGAAATTAAGATTGACACCGGAGGCGACCGAGATCGGGAGGAAACGCAGCCGGCATTTTCGCCAAAAAAAATCGCCCTTTTCAAAGACAATATAAAAATCGCCCTTTATTTTTCACTTCCAATCGTTTTTCTTTCTTAACTTTTCTTTTTATAACATTTCCCATCCTAATATTATCAAATCTCCACTGATTTTCCAACATATCGCTAAAAACTATTTATGTTCCACTATGAGTAAGAAAGATGTATTCAATCTAACATTTGGAATAATTTGAAATAAATTGATTTTTATTAAGTTTTATATCATTTTAGATGTATTAGAAAAGTTACTTAAAATTTAACTAAATCACTTTAAAACTATATCTAAAACCATCAGATTTGAATTTGTATATTTATATCTTATAAAACTTTATCAAAATATCTTAAAACTACATAAAATCTCGACAAATCAAATATTTATAATATTTATAATAACAATTAGTTTTTAATACATTTGAAAATTACAAGTTCAATAATACTAAGTTTTAAGAAATATTTTAAAATATATATTTTAATAACAGAAAATTTATCATTTTAATATAAATTACTTTAAATCTCAGATTGAATAGACCTCTCTAAATATCGTTTTAACGTTATTTTCACAACAATAAATTTAACTCTTAGTATTCTAATAGTTTTATGTTTCATCGATTTAAACGTGAGACTAAACTTTTAAGCCAACCCAATTGAGCCTGAACCAAAAGATAAAAAAAAACAAACCAGAATTTTTCTGAACCGAACATAAAGAACCAGTTCTGATTCGGTCAATCGAATACAAAGAAATCTGTAAACCGAAACTAATAACCGGACCGTCCACCAGTCGAAAGACATCGAGAATGACATGGCAAGCTCCTATGGATAGAACAAGTGTCATGACTGTGTTGCTCTTTCCCAAACTTCCCATTCTTTGCTTCTCTTTGCATAATAACACTTTGTCCAAAATCGAGCTTTCTTTTCACTTCATTTTAGACTAACTTCGAATATGACCAATAATAACCAAAAATCAAACATAAATAGAGAGTACTAATTGATTCAGTCATACTTTATCAGTCTACGTCCACATGTAGCTATGCATATATACTGTAAATCCTATATTTTGATACGAACTGACCATCAACTACCAGGGCGAATCCATAAACATTTTTTTTACTAGGGGCATAAATATTATATAAAAATTTAACAAAACTATATATAAATATAACTATATCTAGAGAAGACTGAAGTAGAAACGACCAAAAATAATATAGCTTCATCAGTAGATCTACCAAACCAAAACCCACAATTATTCATCAAAAACTGTTAAAAGAAAACCATAAATAAAAAAAAAGAAACAAAAATAGTAGGTTTCCCCAATGATTCTTACCATTTTGAGTTGCAAAGTCCAGAAGATACATACTGTACCTTCTTCTCAATCCAACGGTTATCATTCATTTGGAGATTTAAACTCATACTTCTTGCTTTGTTTTTTTCCTTCTCCGTTGCTTGTTTTGATAGCAGTAATTATTACAACTACTATCTTGCTATGGTACGACCTAAAGACAAGCTATTGATAGATATCTGCATATTCAAAGTGAAAGCATCAGAGACGGTCAAAGAAAACTCATGGGGCATTCTCGTTGTCCGTCAGTTCATAGTACTAAAAGACATATAAAAAAAAAAGAAAGATAAGAAGATAAAAAGATAAAGCAACGTATTGAATCTACATATGAGAGAATATGAACCTTGTTCGGAATTTCGCTAGGCGCTATGTGTGCGGACGATCTGGTACTAGTAAATTAACATATAATCGGAAAAAAATCAGAAAGTACTCGGGAGTTTTTTTTATATAATTAAATATTTTTAAATACATTTATATATAAATTAATATAAAATTTAATAAGACAAACAGAAGACAAAAAATATTAATTAATATTTCTTCTAATTTATATCTAAAAATAAAAGAAAAAAAAGATTTTAATCAAAAGGGAAGATTTTTTTTGTTAATGAGTCATTTTTTATTACATTTTAATTAATGGGTCAAATATTTTTTAAAAAATAAATTATGCGGCCGATTAATCGTCTAGACAGCCGTATTTCGTTATTATACGGTAATAATATAGTCACCGTATAACTCGACTGTACCACACTTATTCGCCAAAGTTATTCACCACCTAACAAAAACTCGGCCGATTAATCGATTACGCGGGCGAGTTTTAGAATAAGGAGTAGGAGTGCATAATTTTTTTTTGATAAATAGTGTAATCCTTTAATTATTTTTTCTCCCATTTTTTGTGTTGTTGTTTCCTCAATAAATCACTAGTTTTTTTTATACAAAGCCATTTAAATAAAAGAGAAATAATTTTATATTTTAAAATCCCTCTTATGTTTTCCTAATTCTTTTAAGTAAAAATACTTCTACTTCTGTATGATATAATATTTTTGTCGATGACGAATTTTATGTGTGGCATTTGAAAATGTATAAACATTTTTGATGTTTGTATTTTAAAAAAATTTTGTTGAAAATATTTAAACAATATTTGTATTTTTTAATTTAGATTTTGAACTTTCAAAACGGTGTTTCGTTCTAAATACAAAGATTGTTACATTTCCAAATTTATTTGGTCTAGATTCACAATTTAACATTTGGTGATTATCACCGTTCATTAACAATTCCAAAGTAAATAGTTCACTACACAATAGTGAATATAACAAATTCCAATAGCCACCACAATTTACTTCAGTAAAATCATAACTAAAAAAGGATTTTACTGAAAAAAAACAAATTAATCAATTTCGAAAACAGATCATAACTAAAACTAAATCAGATTAATATATTACATCATCCCAATAACCAAAAGAAAAATTCCATACTAACTATAATAATATGACTGATATGTTAATTTATTTAATAATTAAGTGAAGATTATTAGTTTATGTATTTTAATGGATTTTAAAATTCAAATTAAATATAGTGTTATTCATTCTATGGTATTAGAATTTATATTGAACCATGTGTTATTGATTCTATAATTTAAAGCATATTAAATCAAATTATGTGTTATTTAATCATACATATTTATTGTGATTTGATTTTATAATAGATTTTAGTGAATTTAGAAGAATTTATTTATTAAATACAAAAACTCAAATTCGAGGGAAAATCACATTTGTAAATACTAATGTGAAAATCAATAAATCTTAATTAAATTTTAAAATTACATGTTCTAAATCAATTAAAATAGATAAAAGAATAAAAAATATCAAGAATAGCCATAGCATATTATGGGCTATGCGTATTTTGGGCTTGGATAAAAGGAACCTGTAAATAGAAGGTATTAAATATTTTCTCCAGACATGCCGGTTCCTTATTTTATAGCCCTATAAACAAACACAAAACAACTTTTTGTAATCAAATACAAAATATAAAATCACAAAAAAAAATTGAAACATTAAATGTCGCTCAAGATCTTTTCAGTTTTAACATAAACACAATACAATATTAAACACAACACAATATTTTCATCATTACACCAAACTAAAAGGAAATAGATTATTTAAGTGGTTATAAGTAGATAATGAAAAGAAATACCTTCAGTTCAACGACATCTGAACCTTGTATAGAATCCAATATAAGCTGGATATCACTTGTTAGTGCTTTAAGCTAATAAAGATACAAAAAAAAAAACAACCAAAATAAGAATAAGACCGAGAAAAAAAATTAAAAAAATCCATACAAAAGATAGGCAAATAAACAATCGATTTTATGTAAATAAAAAAGAACGAACAAAACTAACATGATTAGAATTTCACCTTATTAAAACCAGCAATGAATTCTATATGAACAAAACGCTCATTATTCATGCGTTTTTGGAAGGTATTCGTCGCGAGGTAAGTTATCCTCACTATAATAAGGGTAAAAAAAATTAAAATTAAAATATAATTATACTAAAGGCTATTTTTCAAAATGGTAAACAACAAAATTATAAAGTGAAAAAGAAAGTATTACCTCAAATAATACTGAACTTGATTCAATATCTTGGTTTTAAGGAGAGCTTCTTGAGATGGCAACAAGGCTTTAAGCGGAGCTTCTTGAGATGGGAACAAGACAGGAGTAGGCAAGGGCATGCGATGAGGATGATTCATCATCGGTGGTGCCAAGTCTAATAAGTGAAACATATGCGTTAGAGAAAAAACTCGTACAAGTAAAAAAAAAAAAAAAAAAATTCGATATTTTTAGCACAGAATGATGGCACAAATGGTCTTACAAATGCCGGTGTAACTCTTTTTGGTGGTTGTGAAAACCTGTTTCGCCCATTTAAGTTTCTTTGAGGATTCCAGTTTTGATTCACATGTTTCTGATTGTGTCTGACTCCATGACTTTGATGAGGATGGTGGCTAAGATTTTGGCTCATGTCTGAGTTCCGTTGATGTTGGTTTTGGGTACCGACATGGGACTGTGATGCAAACTCTTTCCCTTGGGTTTGACCTTTAGGAGCAATAGTGCCATTGGTGACTTTGGTAATCGCAAAGGCAACAACAGCCTGTTCAATGGATTCTTGGTCCTTTATTGGTTCGTTGAATGTTTGTTCCATTCGATCTAGTTCAGCGAAAAAAACACTTCGCTGAAATCAAAGATACAGAAGCGACATTACTGAATCATAACATTAATACTTAAGAATCCGAGAGACACATAAACTTGCAAATCATTGTCTCTATTCTATATCAAGGTTACACAAATCAAATATTTAATGGCATCATCAAATATATAGGATTTGATTGGTAATACTTGGGTAATTGCATAATTACAAAAAATTAAAAACTGCAGAATAATTTAAAACATGTAAAATGAGAATGACAGAATTTATTAAATATTATTAAAAATAATAATTAAACTAATTATTTAAAAATAAATATATTAAACATTATTAGAAAAACTTAACTATCTTATGTAATTAGTTAACTTATTTTAGTATATTTATATCTATCAAATATCATAGTTTTATTTATTAATATTTTTATTTTATTATATATGATGTTTAAAAGTTTTTTTAATCTACTTTATATTAGTTTATCAAATTTTCTGCAATTTTATGTGACTATTAATATTTTTTTAGTATTTTTTGTTATTGGTTTGAATGTTTATAATTAACTGTTTAAAATAGTTATATTGTAAACAATTATATTTATAGTTAAAAATTAATTAACATTTATTTAGAAGTATAAAATGTTATTATTATATAATTAAGAATTATAAAATTTTGATTTGTGAAAAATCTATTTCATACTCACTTTTCTGTTTAATAAAAATTTATTTGTATTTTTCAGACGTTTTCACATTTTTTTCTTACTCTACAATTTTTTTTATAGACAAAATAGTCTTGGATTTTTAATCTTATTCTGTAATAATGCGGGTTACCAATAAGAGTTTATCAACATTTAGAAAAAATCAGATCCAATAAAATCAGATTTCAGTAATTAAATAGAATCCGAATAAATTAAAACCTGAGCGAAAAACGAGAAAGATGATGATGATGATGATCCATCGCCGTCCATACTTTTTAACGAATCGGAGCTGTTTTCGCCGTTTCGAAAAGCAATGGCCACGATGAAGTTCCCATGACTGGCTTGATCTTAGAATTGCCATTAGAGAGCATGTTCCAAGCCGGTTTCTTTTCCGCATTACCCTGGGGCATCTCCATGATCGTCGGTGAAGAAGCAGAGGATACAGACGGAGTCGACACAATTAGGGCCGTGGTTTCAGAAGCTACAGACACCTGCTCGAATTAGGGTTTCTTCAATGAAACTATTGAGTCTACATGACTCTTATAAAATCTCAAACAGAGAAAATCTTGTCAGCTATATATCTTTTCTAGATTACAAATCTTTTGCAAGATTCTCTAATGACAAGTATTACACACTAATTAATTTTATTTTAATCAGTTATTTAAAATTATATTTATCATGATGTATAAAACAAAATCTATTTATATCATATAAAATGGATAGTAATATTAGATATCAAATTATCAAATCATATTATTTTGAAGAAGGGAGTATAAAATAATCTCTTATTTTGATTGATAACCGTTGTTTTTTATGTAATGAGCATTGTATCATATATATATACACCTGAACATACTAACATACATCTGAAAATATAAACATGGTATAAAATCAATTATCATATACAACATAAAACAAACAAAAAATATACAACTGTAGTGCAGTACTTTTTGGTGATTTTTAACCCAATAATCTTCTAAAGAATATAAATTTGTGTAATAGCACCAGATGGCAATGTTATAATTAAAGGATGACCAAAATTGAGAAGTAGAAAAATGAAAGTGAGAGAGAAAGAGAATAATAAGAGGAAGACGACGTGCTTGGTCTTTGAGATGGTATGTTAGTGGCCTCTGGGTCAAACGAAGAAACTGGCGGTCTAGCCGAGGAAGAGGAACGGTTCGATGGAAGCGACCTAGCCGAGGTCTCACCGGTGTAACCTTAGCCATGAGAGTATAGACAGATTAGAAAAGGAACGAGATAATAATATGTTCTACAAGGAAGAAGCGTTGATAAGGAGCTCACAATCAGATTCTTTCCAGCCCAGAATCAGTTTCTCACGATCAAAGACTACGCGATAGCCAGTCATGAAGTTCTCTGCAAATTGTTAGAAACGAAGAAATCCGATAAAGATCATGCATTGTGAGTTCAGAAAGACAAGGTTTTTGGGTTTTGAGTTTTTCCGAATTGATACTTACGTCCGATGATGCTAATGTCTTCGATCTTCATGATGGCTAAACAGTAGACATCTGTTTCCTGGACACATTACAAGGAGAGACAAAGCCTTAAGTATATTGGCAGACACGAAACAGAGTTGCGCTGTAATAACATAGTCTTAACTTACCTTCATGGAGATAACTGCTAACGGGTGATAAATGGGAAATGAGCTCCCGCCTTTCATTGTCAGATTCACAGCTGGATACTGGAACCTGTCTTTGTTTCGGCTGTAAATACATAAATCCAAAAATTATGAGTAACATTTTAGAGAGAATCATAGAGATGGTGACTAGAGTAAAGAGGCAACCTTAATGCATAACAATACTCGAAAGGCAACTCGGAATCAGTCTGATAACGTTTGTCCAGAGCTAGAGAATTAAACTGCCAAATCATATCGGTTTTTTATGCCATATATTACCAAAACCAAGATCATATACAATATATAAGATGAAGACTTACACTTTCTGAAACAAGGGTGTAAGCTGCCTCAGTCAGATAAGTGAACGAGGTTCCAGAGTCGAAAACAGCATCAAATTCAAGATCGACCGTATTTCCGCCAACGCTTATTCGAGTGACGGTGATATTGTAAGTGGGACTGGTTAACAGTACACACAATATAGTAATTAGAAAAAACAAGTGGAAGTATATTCAATGAGATGGACCAATTTTGATTACCGCTTGCTTACTGTGGTTGTCTTATGTTCAATGGTGTTTCCCGTTGGTCTACGCTACCTTTATCTCCAAAACTGATCCTACCAGCTCCGTCATTTCTGAAACACATTGAGAATGAGTTTGCTGCAATTCCTTCCTTTGCTAATACGCTCGGAACCGATATGTCTTCTAAGCCAAGCCCAAAAAGACCATTTGGAGCTGCACCATCATGGAAAACACCGGTCTGAACTTGACCACATCTGCTCCAGCACAGAAAGATTGTTAAGACGAAAACACAAAGGTTTAAGCTTGCGAACATAATAAATAGTTTGAGAAACATAAAAAGTTCTAGGGATGTCTGCAAGGAAGCAATTACTCACCCCAAAGTAACCCGAGCGCGAATAGCTTTGGAATTACTCTCTTCTGAAACTAAGTGAAGCACATCCTCCACCAAGACTCCAGTAGAAGAGGTACCGTTTGAAAGATACCGTATCTGGTATGGGCAATTACTATTAGGGGAAGCGCATCGATCAGCTCTGGTACATAACGTGCTATTACAAGGAACTTCAGAACTTGTCGATGATGCATTGGGGCTATAAATATTGAGGTCTAAGCTCTGTTCAACAACAACAACAAAAAAACTCATGTAAGGAACTCAACAAACTGCAGATATTAAAATTGTTTAAGGAGATAGCACATCAGAAATCGACAAAAACAAAATCTAAGGAACATAATATCTCAATCACTAAATTTCTTGAGATTATAGTTCATATAGTCAGAGCATCGAGAACATAGATGCATAAATAACTCTAGTGTCAGTCTCATTGTGTTGAAGTGTTTGAAGACTTGGTCAACAAAGAGCTGTCTAAGTCAGATTTCTATACTATAATTGATCTTTGTCTCAACACAAGTAAACTGAAGTCTCATTTAGAAAAAAACCTCAAGAGAACAAAAGTTACATTAGCAACATACTAATATATACGCAAAAGGAAACATTACCGAGCCATCAGGTGCTTTCAGTTCACGAACACAATTGGTACAATCACAGGGCAACCAAAACAAGTCACTTCCAGTGTCTAGAGCAACCAGAAACCAATCAGACGGCGTCCCAACCGTCACATTCGCGTAATGCAAACTGTACAAACATCGAATCAACAATCCATCATAAAACATTTCCAAGTCTCATAACAATCACAGGTTTTGATACGAATCAATTCAGTAAAAGGGCAATCAAATTAAGCTAAGAAAAACGCAATTGAGAATCAATTTTCCATGAAATTTTAAGAAAAGATAAAACCTTACAATCCTAGGGCGTCCACACGAACAGTTTCATTGCCGTCAGAGAAAGTGACGAGTGATTGATCTTCTGTAGCGAGTCTACGGCCTCTGATGAGTCGATCACGATGAGCCATCACTCTGTAATACTTAGAAGAGTCTCGATTAGGTAACCCATCTCCGGGAAAAACCCCAACGACCTGATCCGAGAAACGGTGGTGAAATTCAAACCCAAATTCGCCAATTCCTTCGCATCTATCAAATCCCCAGCTCGAAACCAGCAGAAGAATCAGACCCACAAACATAATTCTAAAGCTTGAGTACCAAACCATGGCGGTTCGTCGTAAAAAAAAAGTACACCGCCGAGATCTCGGAAACTTTCTAAACAAAAAAAACGAAATTCCGAGAATCGGATGGTGATTGATATCCAAATCCTCAGTCTGAATCTTCTCTTAGCTGAGGAGTGATAAGAATTTTAATACGAAACCAATAAATTAGGCAAGAAGGAAGGACCGTGAGTTGTGAGAGAAGTGGAGGAGGAAGCAAGAAGCTCCAAAATGTTCTCTTTGTATGAACTTTGAAGTCAATTTCTTTACCAGAAAAAAAAAATCTTTGAAGTCAATTTATTTTCCTCGAAAAATAATAAAAAAGGTTTTTGATATATTAATAAAAAAGGTGGCAGGTAACTTTCCTTATCTACCTCAAAAACAGCAAAAGTCAACGTGAAATTCGTCAAAGTGGGGCCCGAAGTCATTTTATGTGTGGAATATTCAAACAATGTGTAAAACTTGTAATCCCACCATAATAATCGATTGCTACTGTATTATTATGGTTTCGTCATTGAATTTAACTAAAGCTTGATTATTAGTTATGTAGTTGGACCAACTTCATTTTCATTTTTAAAACAAGTAATTATAGTTTATCTATTTGTGATCCGTACTCGCTTAAGTTAGTTAACATACTAAGATTTAAGATTGTACCTAGGGGTGGGAATTCAGATTATCTGTTCGGGTTCGGATCAGTCCTTATCGGTATCGGATATTTGGATATAAAAGTTTTGTATCCAATAAAGGACCGAAACAATATCGGTTCAGTATTTTCGGTATCGGATCGGTTCGGATTTTTACTAAAATATCCGATAATGTCTCGGATAAGGTTCGGTATCGGATTATCGGTTCGATATCGGATCGATTATATCCGATAATTCAAAATTGTATCTGAAAATAAATATTGTATTCGAATAAAAAAACTAAATTGGTTCAACTAAATATAAATAACCAAAAATCGATAAATAAATACTAAAATTTGTATATCATATATATTTACACACATATATATATCATATATATATACACATATATTATATATATACATATATATATAGATTCGGATTAACGGATTATCCGATGGGTTTCGGATCGGTCCTTATCAGTATCGGATATTTCGGATATAAGCGTTTTGTATCCAATAAAGAACCGAAATATAATTGGTTCGGTATTATCGGTTCAGTATCGGATCGAATTATCGGATACGTGTAAAATTCTCACCCCTAATTCTTTTTTGTTATATATAGGTAACTAAAGGTGGGATAATAGACTTCTCGGTTAAATGGTTTGACTATATTTCGATTGCGAAAAATAACTAAACCATTATTGAAAAATAACAAACAAACCAAAGTCGTAAATCGGGAAAATTATTTGACAGGATGCGTAGACATGTTTGATCAGTTTTCGATTTGTCAACTTTGTTATTTAATGTTGCATAATAAAAGAACCATACAGTTGCATTCTGGGATTATGATTACAAAAAATCGTCACACGACGGTAATTAAAGAATTAACAGAAAAATGTTTCGTATTTTATATTAATTATAATTATTTAAGTTTATGTTAAATTATTATTATTTTATCCAACATTAGATTAGCGCTAAGCAATTTTTTTGTAATTTAGCAAGAACAAATGAATAAAACAGCTTAACAGGATGGGTGATTTACACCTTAATAACACTATCATCAAGTGTGTCCGACAAAGATTATGGACCAAAAGTACAAAACTTTAAAGTATATTTTAATAAATAAAGAATTTGTACTTTGTTTGGGAAAATTTGTGAACCTGTGTTTTTTGGGGACGTCAAGATGATAAGCCGTGAGAGAGAAGGTTAAGGGTTTTTAGTAGATGCCATATTACAATCTGGTGCTTGACAAGGACTTAAACCGTTACGAGTGTTGTTACTTCACACACACACATAAAATAGTGATCTTAAATATGATAAGGTAATTAGCAAATGACATTTAAAAAGTGCTTTTAATATGACGCACCTATTAAGTTTAGGTACACCAGACAAGAAATTGTAGTTCCATCGTTCAATGGATTTGGTCCCCTGACTCGTGTCTCTTGTCTCAAGACCTCATAAAACAATGCCAACATTCTAGTTTCTGGCTTCAATGGAATACAACATAAGCCTTAACAAAGAGAAAATAAAAACTCTTCATTTTGTGTGTGTTTCTTTTATACATCTGCTGACTAAACATAACATTAAGAAGATACGTCCTGCCGTAAATTAATTTGCTAGTAGTAAACCCTGAGGGGGTGTAAACGGTAATTGTAAAAAGCAAAAATAAAGAACTGTAATTTACATGAAAGATGAGAGGAGGACCAGAGCTGTGTAGACGTATCTGAGCTGCAGGGTTTAACTGCAGTATGAGAGGCGGATGATGAAGAGAAAACTAAAGGTCACGTCTACACATTGGACAAGAACCGTGCCTGAGGAGCCAATTGTCTATGCAAGGTAAGTGAAACATGTGATGACAATGAGGCAAGCTTCTAACTGTTTCACCAAGTTGGAAATCCTGCAATACCACACAACAAGAAGGAGAACGAAAACCCAAAAAACTACCAATTAGATCTTTAATTCGATGTAATAAGCTAAAATGAAGCAAACTGATGTTAAAAACCTGAAGACAAACGGAACAGGATTCTCTGTTCTCAGAAGCATCTGTGTTATTGTTGCCAGTGATTGTCATCTTTGGAATTTTCTCAACTAGGTCTCCTGCTAATCCTTTTGAGCCTTCTGTCTCGAATAGGCTAGAGAGATCGTCATTGGGTGCATCCAAAGCTCCCATCTGATCAAAGAGAGCGCGAGACCAAAAGAATCAGTAAAAAATTGAGATCATAAAAAGCAATTCTGAAAGTTTTTGTATGCAAAACATACTTGACTTTGGACTGCACTTAGCATTGCAGGACCTATGCGCTCCCTGACGAGTCTCCCGCTTAGAAGACTAACAATGACATCAATCTACACGAAGAGAAACACTAATCACTTCAAAGTTCAATCCAATCGAATCCCAAATTCTCATTTCAAACAGAGCAAGTGTTGCTGCTCACTAAGTAGAGAAGGCATCCGAAACCTGACTCATCAGTTTTCCAAAGATCGATCGACGATTCAAAGACCTCGATGGAGAAAACAGCTCCCGAAATGGCTCCAATCGCTGCTCCTCTCATGAACCCACTCTCAGTTTCTTGGCCTATCAAAGCTCCTGTAAGTGCCCCTAACAATGTGCCCACTGAACATGGAAAAGGAAACACCTTTCTTAGCTCCAAGTCGCAGATTTTGCTAACTAATCATATCAACTTCAGATAAGTAAAGTCTATTAAATGATTGAAGTCAATCCAACTAGAAACAAGCAAACAAGTTATCTCTACAAAAAAAATCAACAGAGCAGCAACAACTATTGACTAAATCGGATCCACAATCGAAAAAAATCAAGCTTTCCAAGTCCAGACAATCTCAAGAACATAGATAGAAAAGGAAAGCCGAACCTAGCGCGAAGAAGAAGGTCAAGATCGCGGAGATAATGGTACCCAGAACAGCGGAGACGAGGAAATGACAAGCGTCTTTAATCCATTCGACGAAATTCCCGAGAGAAGGGCTCGGCGAAAGAGGATAAAACCCAGATTGGAATCTACAATAAGATGCCATTTTTTTCCTAAATCCTTTATGCGTGACGAAAAGCAGAGTTCAGAGAGAAGCTAATATAGGAAAACGAAATAGGGAGGGAGAGAAAGATGGGGTTTTTTCTTAGTTCTTAAGAGAGGAGATGCGACGTCGCGCTACTTGTATTTAAAGCTCTCGGGTATTTTGCTTTCAAGGCCAGAGATTTTTTTTTTTCCTTGTTGTAGGTGAAGGAAAATCTAGGGTTTTGTATGTCACAATCACTGGTCACAACAACAACAAAAAAGTCTCAAACTTTCGTTTTCTGAAGCACTAGTGAGAGAGACGAGTACACGTGGCAAGAACTTTCTTATTTACTCCATTTTTATTTGGCAAACCTTTTCTTGAATAACTAACTTTTGCCAATTTCTTTAGGTAAGCCAAAATTTTTTAAAAATGTTTTAAGTGTCCATTTGCATTTTGCATTATTAGTTTTTTTTTTGTTAACAAATCGCATTATGCATAATACTCAATTTTTTTGTTTACAATATATTGAAAATTTAGTGGATCCGGCTTTGTAGCATCCTAGCTTTTGCTTTGTTAAAGTAATAAAATTCAGACAAAAAAAAAGATATTGAAAATTTAGTTTTAGCTCACTAGTTTCGATCCACTAGTTAAGATAAATATCCATTGTTATTATTTATTAGATATACCTATTTAACTACCACGATACTATTTAGATATTATTTACAATACTCATCCCTCTAGTTGATATAAATTTTGGTCTGCTGTAAAAAAACAAAATTTTATGTAAATCTGGTTAAACAAATTCCAATTATTGAAAAAGAAACTGTATTAAATCTTGTGAATTTGATGAAGATTAACAACTCTTTTTCAAAATCTCATCATATAAAAGGGGATTACTACTGTGTTTACTTCAAATACAAAAAATAGTGGTAGTTGTGAATTTGTGAGATTTTTTTTTCTTTTCCAGATTCAGTTAACAAGAAAAAAACGTGGAAACTTTGTCAACCAAGTTTTTGTGTAAATTAAATAAATGGTTGTTGGTATTTTACTATTCCTCATAGAATAGCTCACCGTTGATAAACCATCACTATATATGAGAAGCTTTTAGTCTTTAGAATATTTTACTATTCCTCATAGAATATTTTATTTCGACCGCAATTCAACATAAGGGCTGATCTTAATAATAAATACACGATTCTGGAATATAAAAATATACATATATATATGTATACATCACAAGTTACTTAATTAGTCGAGAAGCTAAGGAAGATGAATAAAAAAACGCAGTAGACAAATTCATGATAAGAATGGTTTGTGTATGAGGGTATCGTGTCATGTTGTACGTGTGTGCACGAAAGAGGATACATGTGTTCATGTCCTTTTCTAACTCTGAATAAAAATAATTTGCACTGCTTATTTGATGACAACAAATACCAAAGACCCTTTCAAAAATAACCATGTTATTCTCATTTATTAATTTTGATGACTTTATTCTTCGACTCTTGACCAATTCGAATTCATAACATAGCTTTAATTAGTCTGTTTAACACACAAAAACACATACCCTAGCAATGATTTAACTTGTTTTTCTTCTAGCAGCCAATCATATTATTTGTAGCTGACTTTCTCTGCTTTACGATCAATCTACCCAAAAATTAGAATTGGTTTTCTGCTTTGAGCTTAAGAAAGGTTTATATTTATCACTTAACTGGACGGATACGATCAAGAAAACATATGGTGAGGCCTAGGCTTGTGACAAAAAAAAAAAGAAACTTCATTTAATTTTTCTTCTTTTACATACGAAGACATTCCTCAAACTTTCATCATCCATAATAACATTCTTTTTCGTTATATATTTCTTTGAGTTATCCTTGTCAATTGGTTGGACCTATGTCCAATTAGACATGTTCAACTGGAAATAAATTTTTATTGGATATCTATGGACATGTCCGACAACAATTATGTCCAATTGGATACAAAACAATTGAACATATGTCCAGTTGGACATGTCCATCAACATCCAAATGATTCTTAAACAAAACAAAATTATAAACAAAAACACTAATGAACACATATTTAGTCTGTAGCATGTATCAATAAAATATATCAATATCTAATTTGTAAGCTTCCTAAATAAGAAAAGCGAGGAAAAAAATATAATCCCAAAGTCTAGAAACAGAACCACTCAATTCAAGCCGTAAAGATAGCATAATCGAGAGAAAAAATAAAAAGGGGGAAAATCAAACCTGGGTCAGATCCTTTAGGAACAGTAGCACACATTTCCTGATTCAAGACAACGTATTAACTAGAACCCACATGAAGCAAAAAGAGCACAATTTCACAGAAAATCCAAATGAAGCAACAAGACATACAATATGCACTTACATACTATCCTATCGAAAGCTCAGTAACACAAATTTCAATTAAAAGTTCCAAATAAACTCCACTTAAAACGTATTGCTAGATATAACAATCCAGAAACTCATGAAGGACACCACGTTGTTGAAATCTCCTGTTGGAACATTCAGGTATTTGTTCGACTCATGTTTGATTTTCTTTCTCTTTAACTCTCTTTTGTTTATCTTGACTTCTCTTAACTCGCTTTTGTTTCTCTTGATATTCTCAGTTTCTAACTTGATTTTGATTCATACTTCCATGCTTTTACAATCTCTCACACACATATTTATGGTAGCTCTTCTATTTACTACACATACACACACTTGGACTTCTAGTTTAACTACTATCACTTACACATTACTTTAAACACTAACCACTCTTAATACCTTCACTTTTAGCTAGGCTTTAACCAACACAACACTCTTTCTTATTGACTTAACTAACCTAATAATCAGTTACTTCATAACTTAGTTTGTTGTCACTGAAGTCACAACACAACCATTCTTAGCCTTCTAGTTGACTCTCTTCCTCTCGTTGGATCTTCTCTTCCTTTTCTTGTAGTTGGATCTTCATTTCTAACTAAGCCACCAAAAACCCCATTGTTATGTGGGCTTAGTTAGAAGAAGATCTGCCCTATCTGCCTCGAAGATCTCAACGTAGGTTTTGGTTACATTAGGCTATGAAATTGCATGCACAAATTCCACCGTCACTGCATTGATAAATGGCTTTTTAAGAGTTGCACGTTGTCCTCTATATAAGAAGACCATTACGAGAAACTTGAGATGTTCATGGAGTTGTCATCGTCGGACAGAGGCTCGCCTACCTCTCAGCTTACACATTCATAAGAACGAAAGATATTCAAATGACAATCCTAATACTGTATTATCGACGTTTTTACCGCATTAACTTTGCATTATATAAACAATAAGAAAAGTATATTAGCGTGTAAACAGAAAAATGCGTGGTTGTATTAATTTATTAAAGTTATACAACTCAGACCGAAAATGTTAAGTTACAAAAATCTCAAATAGTTTAGAAGAAAAAGTAGAAAAGTTCAATATCCCTCATGATCATGTAAAAAAACAGCCTCCAATCTCCTAAGGATCTCTCACTTCAAAGGAAAATACAACAATACATCTGTTTCTAACTGTATCCACACAAATTTAGGCTGTCGTGAAAACCTACACATAGATATAAAAGGGAAATGAAAGATGAAGATAAAGACTTGATGCAATCTTGAAATTGTCATTAATAGATTGTTTAAGTTTTGAGATATATTACCTCCTCAAATTTTAGACCTTGAACTCGTGGACATGGAACCATTTCGTGGATGACCATTTGTTTCCTTTCACCACTGGACATCCACCTGGAGATCAAAGCAGAGTATATTGAAGTTTAAAGACTGATATTATTATTCTCAGCGAAAGCAAAAGAGAGTTTTTGGTCGTTGAATCTCTTCACCGTGCAAACTCGAAGGGTCTAGAGAGGCATCAGGCCTCATGTTCCAGAAAAGTAAAGCATCTCGCTTCTTTGGTAGAACAGAGAGTCCTTCTTTCCCACATTTCGAGAGCTCGTTCCACCATGGGACTGCACTAATGTTTCCTTTTGCTGCCGGGAACACAGTCTCGCCACCATCATCAACATCCGAGCTAAAGTATTGTGTCGATAAAAGAAACAAGGAAGATTAAAGAAACTTAAAAGAAATTTCTCTGAGAGAAAAAGGGATTATGAAGTTTTTTTGGTTACTTACAGGTACATAAGTACAGTAGCTATTCGTTGTCCACCGTTCTTGGTGTTGAACTCATCTAAGAAATAGTCATAGTGAGGCTCATACTTCTGGCCAACTTGGTAGTGAAGAACTTGAAGACCTTCTCCATTTTCTACAAACAAAGAGCATGATCCACAAACACACAAAGGGTTTTCTAAAATCAAGATATCAAGAGTGCCTGCAGCTGTTGAGATCTTATAACTAAAGCAAAATGGCACTTACCAACAGGAATGAAGGTGAAATCTGAAATCCTTTTCTCAATAGTCTCGACAACTTCGTCATGTCCTCTTCTAAGAAAAGTTCCAGAGCTCGTCCTTACTCTGGACAGGGACCGTATGCGCAGATTAACAAACAACAAACCTTCCCAAGTTCAAACTAGACGGGCAAAAATGAAAGAGTGGACACAAACCTGCTATCTTTGCTTCCACCGGTTTTCTCATCAACCACTGTTGACTTAACCATGCTCGGTTTAGCGAGGCTGATCAGGTGGTCACATTCTTCATTGGTCTAAAGAAACAGAAATGAAAAGAAAGCCCAAGATCAAAATCTCAGACATTCCAATTAAATAACTCATTTCAGACACAAACCCCAAAATCACATATTCCAATCCTCCTCATTGGTAAATGAGAGAAACATGCGTCTCTCTCCCTCTAATCTAAAATATAAACTCTAGTGCAGAACAGAATCAACTTGATCTATCAAAATTTAGCAATAAGAAGCTCCAATTCTGCCCCATAAGCCATTTTTACTGAAAATTCTTCAATGGACGATTCAAGGAGATCTAAATCTAAACTCTACAGTCGAACAAAGTCAACTCGATCGATCAAATTTCAGTTTAAACAAGCTCAATTTTGTCATTGAGAAACATGTGTTTCCTTTCCATTCACTCAACATTCTTCAATGTAAGATGCAAGGAGATCTAAACCTAAATTCTACGAGGGAACAAAGTCAACTTGATCAAATCAAAACTTAGCAGCAAAGATCTAGAATTAGCTTGTCAGACAAGAAAATCGAACTCTAAGAACACGCATGAAGAAGCAATTTGAGTACTAATCAAGAAAATTTACCAAGAAATTGTGATAAACAACAGCTCTAGGCTCCCACGAAATCACTTCAACCCAACGCTCGCCGTTCCCTTCCTCATCCCCATAACTATGAAAATTTTCAAAAACCCAGAAAAATCACTTCCAATTCAAACCAAATAACAGCAGAAAGGAATAACCAAATCGTTATCTCTAACCTCTCCTCGCTCTTCCGTACAATGTTGGTCAAATCGTTCGGCTTCGAAGAGTTTCTGTTCGCATTGGGAAGTGATAAGATCCCGAGACCGAGAAGAATCAGAATCACTACGAGCAAAAGGATGAGCACCGTGAAGGCTTGAGTCGATCGCGATGAAGATTTTCGCGGTTGATAACGAAGGTTCTTCGATTTAGGCGCCATGGATTGATTTTGATTTTTTTTTCTGTAAATTTCCTCTCTAGATCTAAATGACTAACATTGAACAAGAGAAGTCACAGAGAAGCTTTGCAATCTGGTGATTGGATTGGAGTTTCTATAAATAGAAGTAATTGTCTTCTTTCTTGTGAGATTGATTCTCTTCGTCTTTGTCTTCTTCGTCGTCGCGTCTTTGTTAGATACAGACACTAGGAAGGTGGCTTTGACTTTTAAAGAATTCGAACTCAGTCTAAAATTTTCTTATATTTCTTGTTTCATTCCCGATACTTTTCGACAATTCAGATTTCACCCACAATTTGTGTTTGTCGAATTTTGTGCCATACTTTAACCGATTACTCAAATGTCCCCAATTTTATTTCCACTAAACCCATTGTGTAGATATGTTTCTACATTTTTAGCATAAATAATGGAGTGGTTCGAAGAGAAAAGAGTCTCCAACTGTGAATTTTGTGGATTATTTTAGTTGCGATAAGGAACATTTTATGATCACTTAAATGATAATCTTATAAACATTCAAAGGCGAAATGACTTTGCTCATAGGTGAAATAAATTGGCGAATTGATGAATAAAAAAGATTGTTAGGATTAACTTTGGTAGATGTCAAATAGGTTTGGTATGGAGGAATTAAAGAGGACTTGATCTTTTAACTTCAATCCTATTAGTCTTGGACCATTCGTATAAATTAAAATATTTGTTTTTCAAGGCAAGTTTTTTTTGTTTATCTCTCAATTGAGATGTGTTAAGAACATGTTCGACATTACCAAAACATGACTTGGTCACTTCTTTAACTTTATTTGTTTATCCAAATATTGAGAATGGTCAACCTTTTCTTTAGTGAGAATTGTCTAATGCAAATCCTTAGTTTTTTTTTTTTTTTTTTTCATTTTTGTGTTAAAGAATAGAAGTCCTTACTGGTCAAGCGGAGACAATTAATCCAATTCTTATCAACATAAATCCATTTCAGATAAGATTAAAATGTTATTTAGAAATTTCTATATACATCTCAAATAAATTAAATTTTTTGTTTGGAACAGTCTCTTGAACTTTGTTCTATTGATCGAGATCATATAGTAGTTTTTATTGCACGTATTCTTGATATTCACTCAGGCCTAAAGAGTGGAAAATGACTTTGTTTGAGATCTATTAACTATAACCGAGGTTTAAATTTGGCAACAATGCAGTGATACCCAATTTGAGATAAATAGAGATTAATTGTTCATCTGATTTGTGAATGATTTGGGTAGAATTATAAAAACACCAAATTACAATAACCTTATCATCTATGGAACAAGATGATATTAATGTTCCATAGTAAGATTGAATTTTATTCAACAGTTACAAATCAATAACCACACACCAAAGTCCAGTTCCATTAACATGGGAACAGTAACACATGAATGTACAGAAACACAAACACATATATATTATATATAACGCAAGACAATTGATCTTGAAGGGATTTTGCTCATAACTAAAAGACATTGAGCGACGTTGCATAGAGAGGAATGCAAGGCTTGAAGGAGAAATAGTTTGGTACATAAGAAGAAAACCTCTTTCTCTTCAGTGAATCTGCAGATCCAAGAGCAGGCTGGTTCAAGTATGCGTACTTGCTCTTCGTCCACCTAATAGATAATACACGTCAACATTCAAACTTAAAACCATGTTATGACATCTTAAACAGCTGAGAAAGGTGTAAGATTATATAGATGAGAATTAAACAGAGACCAGTCTTTTATTCCCTCATGAACTTCGGTTTCTGCGTCCTCCATGTCCAAGCTTTCTTCAAAGCGTTTGTAGTCCTCATCCTGCAATAGATATCGATATCAGAACCACTAGCTTCATAATTAGTTTGATCTAAAGAGTCTCTTTCCAAGTTAAAAGCATGAGATTATAAAAACTCTCTTGAGAAAATATCGATTTTCCTCTTCAATGATCTAAAACCCCACACAAGAATTGTTAAAACCAAAGGACATACAGAGAGATTACGGGCTCTGACACGAGCTGCAGCCTTAATAGCAGCAAACAGATGTTCCTCTTCAATGATCTGCTTCTGCCTCCAGAACTTTTTGATCTGTATATTGGTTATGCTATCTCCCTTGATCTTTCTTGATCCATATCCTGGAGACGGCGGAAGCGGTGGAGGAGGAGGCGGCATCATTGACTTCTTGAAACACAAATTCTCAGACTCATCCATAATCTGCTTCTTCATATTCATAACAAGAACTTCAACTTCACCAGCTAAAACACTTTGAAAACTATATATACAACAAAAAGATCACACAGAGAGGACAAGAAGCTACTGAATCTACAGATTCTAAATCTAATCTTCAAACTAAAGAGATACACCTAAGATTCTTAGGAGTATATCAAAGAATTATAAACGGCTACGTCTACTCATCCAATTATCTTGTACGTTAAGACAAACTACCTTCACTGTAGAAGAAAAAGACAGGTAGATGTAACTTCTAATCTTCATTCAATGATAATGTAAGCAATTAGGTAAAGTAAGGATAATGCAAAATATATGCTCTTGAAGCACCTAATGGTACATCATTCAATCACAGCCGTTGAATCATGAATGGCCATCGCAATCAATATCACCGAAAGGCCATTTTCATCATGAAGTCCTCCATTAAACAACTATTGGTTCTTGTTCTGTTCTTCCCTTAATGCTTTAAGCCGATATAGAAACAAGAACAAAAAACTCAACCTTTGAGTTCCTCGTACAATAGTTAATTAGTCCCACCAAAGAAACGAATCGCCAACAAAAAAACTGATGATTACTGAAGAAAAGATGACAAGATAATCATTCTCATTTTGCACAATCGAGCAACCATATGATTCACATCAAACACAAATATAATCACAACTCCAAGACAAGCACATACTTTAACAATATACATCTGTGTATAGCTTAATTCATATATATCTCTATTTAAAGCTTAAACCTTTGCTTCAGATAGGTGTTTTTAGATCTAGGACGAGATCAGAAGCGCCTTGGTTTTGAATCGATAACGAGGAGCACGAGGAACGACCTGACTCGGACCGAATCCGTACTGGCCGATACCGCCGGTGAGAGGAGGACCATCGTCGTAGATGTAGCCGATGAGGTGGCCACAACTATTGCACTTGATTTTGGTTCGTTTCCTTTGGATTCCCCAGTAGTTTAGGGTTTCGAAGAATGGCATGATCTTATCCTCTTTTTCCAATCTGAATTTCTCGGCGTCGACGGCGGCGAAAGAGATTGTTCCTTTGTTCCCGGCTTCGAAGTAGAAATCGGGCGGAAACAAATCGTTAGGGTTCAGATTCAGATCCGATCCGCATTCCTTGCAACTGTAGATTGTGAACGCCATGTCTCTAATTGCTGATTTTCCAACTATCTTCTTCTTTTCTTCTTCTCCGTGCGGAATTTTCTTTTCTTTCAGAGACGCGTTTCTTTGGTCAGCGCCGTCGGATCTGACTCGGATCTCTGCCGGTGTCAAATTGGGCTAATGGGCTAGTTGATAATGGGCTTAATGTAATTTAAATATGTGGGCCTTCCATAATTTTTTTTTTTACGATGTTATTGAATGTAGCGCTAAAATATTCATGTTTTTACATGATATCCTATAAATTATTTTTATAGTTTTTATTTAAACAAATTAATTTTTTTCATCATTTTCTTTTTAAATAAATAAATAACTAATAATAATTTTTATTATTAATTTATAATATTATGTTGACATATACCCCGATCTAAATTAACAATAATACATATATTATAATCTGTTGAGTTATAATTATCCTATATGTTATAATTTATATAATAAGACATTTAATTTAAAGTAAACAATAAATTAATTCTATGTAGATTACTTTTTCTTTTTCTTCCTATATGATATTGGTAGTGAGTTTCCTATTCTTAATTCTCTAGAGAATATATATGTTTTTTTTGTGCTTGTTGCAACCATGGAAAACGTTTATTCTGCTCTTGTACCATACGTTAAATTTGCTCTGTTTTTTAGTCGCCTCTTGTCTCTTTTTTTTAGTTGCTTTTATTTTGTTTCCAGACTGATGTTCTATTATGTTCGAAAGGTCAAGACATGTTACCTAAAGTTGGTTTTCATGAAACTATGCCGATTATAGATTATCAAAGTTTAATGAGAGAAGCTTCTTGGTCAACACTTGTGCTTGTAGCAACTGTGCAGAGTGCAAGCGCTGTTTGCACCATAAGGTTTCTTTCTGCTCTGCTTTTTAGTCGTTCGTTTTATGTTCTTCAGGTCAAAAGAAGCTTGTTGGAATGGGTTTTGTCCGAGGTGGGTCCTCGAGTTTGTATAGTCATGTCTTGTGGCTGGATAGCTGATGGTGGTGGCCTTAAAGCACCTGGAAACACAACAGAAGGCGAGAATGGAACGTCAAGATGGACATGCATGGGTAATTTTTCTTTTGATGTTTGTGGAACGTCAAGGTTATCAAATCACAATTGAAAGTCAAGGTGTGTGAATCTCTTCTTTTTTTTCTACGAGAAATTAAGCTTACAACTCTTCATTCGTAATTTTTTTAACAGGTTTTGATTTTGTATTTGATGAACACTTCTCATGTTGTGCCTTGGATAAGAGCAAGCTCAAGTTTATCATTCTAGAGTATGTTTGTTTGACTCAAATCTCGGTGCTCCTCGATTTTCCAGATTAAAGTTCTGTTATGTTCTGAAGTCAGTCGTTTACCAGATTCTACCAAAGCTCTGTTAAGCTCCGTTATGCGATGTTTATGAGATTCTACCAAATGGTGAGGGATCTTGGCTTTTCCGGTCAAGTTTCTTAGAGTTGCTAAGTTTGTTCAAGATAAGTAATCTTCAAGTATCCTTGAGGAATGGTTTCAAATGAGTTTCACATTTCTCTGTCCATGTTTCTTGTTTTACTCAGAACTCCTTTAGATTTGACTCTCTGGTTTATTTCATTGAAATTGTTAGTATGTATTTTCTTATGCATCCTTAAGATTTTCAGCGGTATAAGGTGATATGTAAGGTTGTTTTGAGTTTTGCTTTTTCTTTTTCCTGTAAAGAAGCCATTTTGACGCTTTTTTTTATATACTACTTTTGTCTTCCGCAGTGCTTTGATTCCAATAGTTGGCCATAGCTCAGAATCTTCAGCTCTTGATGATTTGCTTCTTTGTGCGATGGTTTCCTGTTTACGCAAAGCTCTATGTTTGCTTACATATCACTAGTTCCAACATCTCTACAGAATTTCTTGTATTTGTTCAAAACCTCTGCTTGTTGAAACTTGCAGCCACACAAGAGTATAACCGCTGCTCTGCTCTATATTGCACAATAAATTTGTTTTGCTCTGTTTTCTTTGCTGTCTCGTATTGGTTGTTTCTGTAGTTTTCAGTGATTCAGGTTATTGTTTTTGGGTCTTCTGTATTTCCAATGAGATAAGGTAATACTGAAGGTTCTATAACACATTTGTTAAGTCGTTCAACATAATATTGTATGGTGTATTTAGATGGAAGGTCAGGTCTTCTCGTGAATTCCGGAGTTATGTTTCAATCATTATTTGATCATTTTTCTATAACACATTTGTTAAGACTTCCTAACCCCAAAGGAGTCGACTTTCCTTGAGAGAAGACCTAACAAACCAAGAACAGAGAAGGATAAGAAGCATAGAAGTATGGACACAAAGAAACAGAGGAAAAAATACAGAGCTTGTGGGAAGAAGATGACGATTTGCAGAGAATAATGAAGCAGGAGCACACAAGCAAAGTTAACGAGTTCACGCCCGTTAATGAAGGTCGCTACGTCTCGCCGAGTCAACACTCAGAATCCACTAAAATCATCGCTCTAATGCCCTTCACCAGCACTTAGAACTCACTCTATCAAATCCTTTAGCTTGAGAAAACATGATTCAGTTTATGCTATTACAAGTTTTCTTTTTATTTTTATTTTTGTAACTCTCTCTCTCTCTCTCTCTCTCTCTCTCTCTCTCTCTCTCCTTAGAACCGTTCCTTATATAGGGAGACACTTAAACCTCGTGAAATGACCTAACGTAGCCGCCTTCCTCTATCTTTTGAAATCACTAGAGAAACAACTTTTACGGCTCGAAAGCTGGCAATGTATCCGTTTCCTCCATTATAGGTCCCAAATGCATTTTTAACCGCGGTTTAATCTACATCAACTTTGGTTAAAACCTGAGTAAAAACATAGCATTTTACCTTTACGTTTTACACTTAGTCATCAGAGTTTCATCTTCACAACATTCCTGTTTACTTGTTACTGTATATAGATTCATATAATATTTTAAGATTAAATTCTGGTAGAGCACCCGAGCTTTTAAATTTCTTAACATAATCTGAATATATTTAGTTCCATTAAATGAATACCAGTACTTGTTGGGATTTCAGATTTTTTGGTGAAAATGTTTCCATAAGTCCAATGGAGTCCATTGATGAAACAAGATTTTGTGTAATAAATATAGCTTACACATGGGTGTACAATAATAAAGATGAGTCTTGCCACATCGGATTATTATCTGATCTCTATAAAGCAATTACCACGTTTTTTTTTTTTTGTTGATTGCTAACAGTAAAACCCTAATTCTCTCCGCCTCCGTCTCTGTCGCAAGTCTATTGTTCCTTTCGCAATGGTAACTCTCGAAGTGCTCTTCTTTTTGTTCCTTCTTCTTGATCCGATTTGATTTTTCTGGGTAACCGACTAATTTCGGGAATTTTTTTCCAATTCGTTTTTTTTTTTTTGCAGGCGGATTCTCCGAGAATGAGGTAGATTTCAATTTCTGTTGCTTCGATTTTAATTCCTATTGTGCGAAATCGTGTGTCTTTACATCGTAAATTTTCGTTTCTTTCGTCCATTTAATTTGTTCTTCTTCGATATAACTCGCTTTACGTGTAGCTAGTTTTCTCCTGATTTTGTGCGTTGACAATTGATTGCCTTTTCCTACCATAGCTCTTTGGCGTGAATTAGCAAAAATTTTCACAATAGCAATGAAATTCACTTCTTTAAGCCCTAATTTTTGGTTATCGAAATGAAAGTGTGGAATTTGTAGTTGGGTTTCTAATGATATTGATGCTACTTATATTTGGCTGATTCCTTAACCTTATAGAACTGATGAGCTTGTTTGATGTCTTGAAATGTTAAGAGATGTTACAGATAACCAATATCTAGATTTTAGAGGTAAAATTAAGATAAAGTCAAGGTAGGAATTAGGATCCAAAGTTTAGGCAGTGGTTATATGATTTATTTAACTTTTTTTCTTTTGGCATCAGAGATTTGCGATCTCCTTCACCCCAGAAAGAAATGTCCACGTCTCGGTCCAGATCAAGATCAAGATCAAGATCCAGGGCCAGAACTAGGTCTAGGTCAAGGTCGAGGTCTGTCCCAAGGCATAGATCAAGATCTAGAAGTCGAGGAAGGTTAGTAATTGTGTCAAATTTGTTTATTTTGCATTTTTGAGCAATTCCTTAGGAAAACTCTGTATATGATTGCATACTAATCTTCTTCTGGTGACCTATTCTATCTAGGTCGAGGTCGAGAAGCCGTGGAAGGTTAGTTACTGCTCTTCTTTTTCATCAACTGTTTCATTGTTCCTATAATTGGATTGATTGTTTCTGTAGTTTGCTTTTTCTGTCATCTGAATGTATTTTGGTTGGTAGGACTGAAACTGAAAACCCTGGGAATACTCTTTATGTGACGGGCTTATCTACAAGGGTCACAGACAGGGAGCTTGAAGCCCATTTTTCCAAGGAGGGAAAGGTACTAATGTTTAAGTTTGATTCTCCTTCTTCCCAATATTTGGCAGTTTAATCTATAATCTTTGTTATTGAGTTGCTTTCTCATAGGTTGCCTCGTGCTTTCTTGTGGTGGAGCCCCGCACTCGTGTGTCTCGTGGTTTTGCCTTTGTTACAATGAATAGCTATGAAGATGCTGACCGCTGCATTAAGTACCTGAACCAGTCTGTTCTGGAGGGCCGATACATAACTGTTGAAAGGGTAAAAAATCTTACTACTGAAGTTTGGTTGCAATATACTTTGAGTTTCATATCATCACTGTATATTGTATTGCGTCAGCAACCAAAAGATGACGAATTCATCATTCTTAAACAGCTTGATCAGTGGCTCAAGCTTAGGCTTTTCCAAATGATCATGATCAACTAATCAAATATAGCCCAACCCCAACATCTATACAACTCTCAACTATTCAACGACATTATCAACAACTTTTAGTGAAGGGTTATGGTATTGCTAGCTTTATTTTCTGCATGCTCATTGACTGCATTCATTCATCTTGCGTTTTCATTTCGACAATAGTGCACATGGTTTGATATCAATTTTGTTTCTCGAACATACTCTGTTTTTTTTTTCTTTTTGAACTTGAAATTCTCCATTGCGTAATGGTTAAAACACTTTCGTACTCTGTTTTACAGTCAAGGAGAAAGCGCCCAAGAACTCCCACTCCAGGGCACTATCTTGGCTTGAAAAACGACAGGGATCATGGTAATCATGGTGAAAGTTGGACTTTTGAAGCCGATGTGAAAACTATTCTGTTTAGGGATCTATGAGTGAGTTTAAACAGATAACAAAACGGCCAATTCTTTTCAGGGGGTCGTGATCGTGACCGTGACCGTGGTAGACACTATGTGCGTGATGATTATGGACACCGTAGGTCACCAAGACGATCTCCTGTGAGAGGAAGGCGTGACTATTCACCTCCACCTCGCAGAGAAAGGTCAAGAAGAGATCGATCTTACTCACCGTATGGGAGTCCAGACAGGAGGAGACACAACCGTGGTTCAAGGTGAGCTATTTTTTTTGGTCTAGGCAAAAATAGAGGTATTGTAATTGAACATCCTTTAAATTAACAAAAACAAGGTTCTCTCGCTCTCAGACCTTTTGGTTTCTGTATTCTCTGTTGTGGGTTTGGATTTGTACGCGTGAAAAAAGAGAGTAAAACACTCTTTAGATTGTTTGTTTCTTTAAACCCTTATCTTGGACACCAGTAGTCTTGCATACTCTATTCAACTTGATGAGTTTGTTTCTTTCAACTTTAAGCCAAGGCAATACATTTGTGATGGGTAAATATCCTCCATTGCGTAAGAGCACAATCTACGAAACAAAACATATATTATCATCAATTCATCTAATAACTTTAAATATTTGATATATACACGCACACACGTGTATATATATATATATATACATTCAACGCTCCTATAAACTATAATCGACCATAAAAATGGGAACTACACAATTTAGTTTATGTTATTTTAGAACGATACTATTTAATTAATTTACAACTGTTTGAAGGAATAGTTCAATTTTTGAGCTCCAAGTAGCTGGGATGAGTGAATCTGTTAGACAAAAGTGATACACTGTGTATATGATGATGAACAGTTAGTATATTTGGCATATTGAACCGTGAATTTAAAAAGTAAAAACAAAAATTAATTAATTTCAACTACTTTTAAAAATCATTGAAGAGATTAAGAAAATCATTTTTTCTTTCTTTTACAAATATAGAACAATCTTTTTAAATGTAGATACTCAACTGCGCATTATGTTTTTGAATATAAAAAATACATCATTTTGAGTTATAATAATCATAAAGGTACCAATATCAAGTTGTATTTTTCAACTACTGACATCATCTTAATTATTTTTTTTTATGTTTGGTTCTCAAAAAAATAAAAATAAAAAGGCACCACTATCCAGTATTAAATCCACTTAGGGATATAAATTAGAAAACAAGAAAAAGAAAAAAAGAAAATTAATTAATTTCAACTACTTTTAAAATTAGTTGAAGCGATTAGGAAAATCATATAAAAAGTAAAAATAAAATTTAATTAATTTCAGCTACTTTTGAAAATCATTGAAGTGACAATCTTTTCTTTTCTTTCTTATACAAATATAGAAATATTTTTAAATGTAGATACTCAATTGCGACTTTGCATATGTTTTTGAATATCAAAAATACATCACGTTGAGTTATAATAATCATAAAGGTATCAATATCAAGTTGTATTTTTCGACTACTGACACCATCATAAATTTCTTATTTATGTTTGTTTCTTTAAAAATAAAAATAAAAATAAAAAGGCACCACTATACTGTATCCAATCCACTTAGGGATAAATTAACAAACAAAAAGAAAAAAAAAGAAAAAGAAAAAGAAAATTAGTGGGAATCTTGTGACCCACACAACGTGGTCCCCACTTAATGACGTGGCTATTCCGTACGTGTAACACACCGTAAACGTTTCTCTCCTCAACTCTGAGACCAAATCTCTCTCTCATTTTCTGTTTCGACGTTTATAAGAATCTCTGAAGATTTTTTCTGTTCCTCTCTCATTCTTCGCAGCTACCTTACCTGAATCTTGGATCAACCGTCTTTTGCATTGTGAAGGTTTCTTTTTTCCGATCCGCCGTCGTGGATTTGTTATCCATGACGATCACAGATGGGTCCGAGAGTTGCGGCAGCAGAGCCGTCGTGGCTTCGCCGTCTCAGGAAAACCCTAGACACTACCGGATGAAACTTGATGTCTACAGTGAAATTTTACAGAGACTCCAAGAATCTAACTACGAAGAAGCTACTCTACCTGATTTCGAGGATCAACTTTGGCAACATTTCAATCGTCTTCCTGCTCGGTAATCTTCTTCTTCTTCTTCGTCTTCTTTTCCCTCTACATCGATTCGGCTGTTTCATTAAGGTTATGTATCTTTGGATTTGAACAATTGGATTTTCGGATAAGGGTTTTACTTTCGGGCGTATTATCTTCTAGAATCTTGCAAACTCTTTTCTTTTCTACTAAATATTTATGTTTGTTTTGATTAAAGTATTCATTTTTGTTCTAGGATTTGTATATGTTCATCGACAGCGACCGATCTTTCCTCTCTTTTTTCTCGGACTAATTTGATATGAATATGTCGTTGACAAAGAATTGATAATCTTTTCCCTTTCGTACCACGTTCTCGTGCCAAAAACGATCAATTGAATGAATTTTTTGGTTTGTTTTAGTAGCTTCATTTCATTGTTTTGGCATTTGGCATTATCTTGGCATGTTTCTGCATATTTCCAGATATGCTCTCGATGTTAAAGTTGAGAGGGCAGAAGATGTTCTCACGCATCAGAGATTACTAAAATTGGCGGAAGATCCTGCAACGAGGCCTGTGTTTGAAGTTCGTAGTGTACAGGTAATACCAAATATCTGATCCTCCAACTAGGCCTGTGTTCACGGTGATACTGAAAGCTTCGTTAGAATTCTTGTGTTGTTGTTTTTATTGGTTTCTTTGGCCCTCTTTGTTGTAGGTTTCTCCGAGAATTTCTACTGAGTCTGACCCTGCGCTGGAGGAAGATGTTCAAAGCTCTAGCTACCCAATCGGGCAGGGGTGAGGATTTCTATCAAACTGAGATCCATCTTGAACCATTTCAACATTGTACTTTCGTTTTAATTGTGCGTTTTCTTGTTTTTTAAAGGGTTCTTGCACCTCCAACTTTTGGCTCTTCTCCAAATTTTGAGGCTATTACTCAGGGAAATGAAATTGTGGAAGATGTTGATAGTTCTGTAAATGCAACTCTGACTACTCGGTGAGATTTCCTATTAAATTTTGTTTCTGTGAATCGTGTTGTTCATTATGTCTTTGTACTTATTTTTAACTTGTTTTACTGCCTCTTTGCAGACCGATGCATGAGATCACCTTTTCAACTATCGATAAGCCTAAACTCCTTAGTCAGGTAAGTGGTGCTTCGTTTAACATCAGTAAAATTTTGCCACAATATCTTGTTGCTTAGGCTCATAAATTTTGCCACAAATTTGATGCTTCGTTACAGATTGTCATGTAGAGGATGGTTATTTCTTCCACTTTTTTGACAGTTTGAGTCAGAAATGGTTTTCTGTTTCAGCTGACTTCCCTGCTTGGTGAGCTTGGATTGAATATTCAAGAGGCTCATGCTTTCTCCACTGCGGATGGTTTTTCTTTGGATGTCTTTGTTGTTGATGGTTGGTCTCAGGAGGTATGATTTTAGCTTTTTGAATGCAGTGAATGCCTTCGAGAGATCTTAAGTACTTATAACTATTATGTCTTTGTTATCACTAAACTGTTTTGATAGACTTTAGCAACTTTGGAATTATAGGAAACAGATGGCTTAAAAGATGCATTAAGCACGGAGATACTGAAGCTTAAGGTATTTTCCATATCCTAATTTTTGTGAAAATTTATTATGTTTGAGATAAAAGATGCTTTGATTCTCAATTTGAAATTGGATGATGCAACGCTATTTTTCATTAGAAAATGGCCTACCTTAGTGTGACGCTGTCCTATATCTTGTTGCTATGTTTTGCTTCAAACGTTTGACAATTGCTTTCTGCTGGCTATGTTCAACAGGATCAACCTGGTTCTAAACTGAAATCTATTGCTTTCTTTGAGCATGACAAATCAAGCAACGAGCTGATACCCGCCTGCATTGAAATACCCACGGATGGAATTGACGAGTGGGAGATTGACGTGAAACAGCTCAAAATTGAAAAGAAAGTGGCATCTGGTTCATATGGGGATCTGTGAGTTTATAGTTCTTTAAGCTGGTTTTACAAAGCTGCAAGTTTTTGTTTCGAAGTTACAGTAATATGTTTTTGATGGCTATGCAGACATAGAGGCACTTATTACAGTCAGGAAGTTGCTATCAAATTTCTCAAGCCTGAGCGTGTAAACAAGGAGATGCTTAGAGAATTTTCTCAAGAAGTTTATATTATGAGGTCGGTAAAATTAAGTCTAATCATACTGTGGAATGCATAGTAGTTTAAACTGATATTCTACTGCAGAATCCAGTTGGTAGTTTGTGTACAGAAACATGAGTTAGTGACCCCTTTTCTCGCTAATGATGCCTTTTCTTATGTTTATATTTAGGAGCAGGCTTAAATATTGACAGTCTTTGTCTTACGTTTTGCAAGTTGTAGTGACTTTTTTTTTACATCTTAACCTGTATAAAGTAACCAACATGCATGCTTCAGTGTTCTTAGTGTCAATTTGTGACCCATATATTTACTGTCTGTAGGAAAGTCCGACATAAAAACGTTGTCCAGTTTTTGGGTGCATGCACACGATCTCCGACCCTCTGTATTGTGACTGGTAAGATATTAGTAGAATGCGAGTTTGAGTAGTAATTTACAAAGACATGTCATTTGAGTTGACGGGTTCATCGTTGTGACAGAGTTTATGGCTCGGGGGAGCATTTATGATTTTCTTCACAAACAGAAATGCGCTTTCAAACTTCAAACTTTGCTTAAAGTTGCACTTGATGTTGCAAAAGGAATGTGCTATCTGCATCAAAACAATATCATTCACAGGGACCTTAAGACTGCAAATCTTCTTATGGATGAACATGGAGTAAGATTTGCTACTCTTACTGTAGTCAACAAACGTGTTTTTACATTTTTTCTCTGCGAAATTGTTTTGTTTCTACTAGAAGCGACAGCCTCTGGGGTTCTAAACTTTATATTATTTTGAGCAGCTTGTCAAGGTTGCTGATTTTGGAGTTGCCAGAGTACAGATTGAATCAGGAGTCATGACAGCGGAAACAGGGACTTATCGATGGATGGCTCCAGAGGTATGAATTCGATACTTCATTTATATTGATCTGACTTTACGTGTTTGTTGTGAAAATAAGCTATCAAGTCGATGAAACTTATTGCATCAGTCTATGATGTGCTGGCTCTCTCCTCTGTTTAATCTCTCACTTGCTTAGTTTGACAATATACTTCTGAAATCCAGGTCATTGAACACAAACCGTACAGTCACAAAGCAGATGTGTTCAGCTATGCGATAGTTCTATGGGAACTTTTGACTGGTGATGTAAGAATCTGCTTACAATTCTTTCTCTGAAACTTTCTTTCACGCTAGTTAAAGATACTGATGTGTATCGTGTATTTGTAAATGGAAACAGATTCCATATGCTTTATTGACTCCACTACAAGCGGCTGTTGGGGTTGTTCAGAAGGTATTGTACGTTGAGAACGTTGCATTCAAGTTTTTTCTCTTCCTCGAGGCTAAATTGAATTCCTTTCTCTCAGGGGCTTAGACCGAAAATTCCAAAGAAGACGCACCCAAAAGTGAAGGGACTTCTAGAGAGATGCTGGCATCAAGACCCAAAAGAAAGACCAGTCTTTGAGGAAATCATAGAAATGCTTCAACAGATAATCATTGAGGTAAACGTCGTAACGCGATCCGAGTAAAAACCCCTTACATGGCGAGATTTCTCAGAGCAGGATGTGGTGGAAACAAGCAGGTTGGAGATGAAGACCCAGGCAAGGACAACCAGTGTCTTAGTTTCTTCCAAGCCGCCTTCAGAAAGCCCCGTTACTAGTTCTGATCGGTTTCAAGGATAACTCTCACTCATTCACTCTCTTACATTTTGACTTGTACAGTTTTTCCTATTTTTTTTTTCTTTTAGTTGGTGTGACTAATGGGGGAGGACATAGTTTTGACCTTAGAGAGTGTTTTCTCCTTATAGTTGCTCTTTGACGATTCCTTTCTACGTAGAAACCCTCCACACTTTTTCTTTGATAAAAAAGAAAGTTTACGTATGCATTTGACTAAATAATTTTCTTTATCTAGTCAAACAGATAGTAGTATTTTCTTATGAGCAGACAAATATCGAGATGAGTAATGTATGACTTCCTTAAACTACCTCATACAAAACTGCTCAATTAGTTCACTGGATTAGTAAAACTGTACTTATGCTCGAACCATTTCGAATCTGTCTCAACAACAATCGACTTGATGGTCACAAAAATTAAGACATGTGACATACTTGGTGAACCGAATACAAAAATGGCAACAATTATTATTATTGACCATCCTAAAAGTCAATGCCCAATTCTTGACCTCCAAAAATGGCTGCAGCTTCTCTGTCGTTTTAGACATTCAACATCGAACACCGTGCCGTTCGCCAGGCAAATAAACGACATGATCCGAACCCGAAACTCATGGTGAGGACTAGGACTAGGACTAGGATAAATCTTTAGAGCTCCAGTAAACCGAACATGAGGGGATAAAACACGCCTCTGATTTGTGAAGCGTACAGTTTCTTCTTTCTTCACGTTCTCATCACTCCCAAATTCGAATTTGAAATATCTCAAATTTCTATATTTAATTTACTAGCAACTGGTTCTGGGTCTTTACAGTGTATTTTCCGCCGATTTGTTTGGTGATTGTTTGTGGGTCTACTTTAGTTCTTGTGGAAGAGATGGTGTTCTTGAGCTGGGGCCGTCCATCTACCGAGCAACAGCAACAAGTAATCAACAAGTAAGAATCAAAATCATAAATTTGCAATCACGGAAAAAAATCTTGCAGCAGAAACTTCTCTCTGAGTATATAAATGGTGTTTGTGATTTCAAAATTCAGAACAGGATCGTTCAATTATGACAACAAGTACATGGGAGCTTCGTCTAGATCAGTAGCTAAGCTAAAGGAGGATTCAGAAGTCGATAAAGATGGATTCTTGATCAATCATTCTCGGGTTTTAGTCGGTTCTGGTAAAGATAGTTACGAGAAGGGGAAAAAAGCTCTCCAGAATTGGAAGTATGTTACTTTACTCATCATCTTAAATTAATTAACACCATGAAATGAATCGGTTTTGTCCTAATGGAAAAACTACAGGCACTTCGATATGAATTGGGCATTTGTTGATCCCAAAACTCCAGTTGAAACCGGTAAGAAGTTTTGCATCTGTGTGAAAGAAGTTCTTCCATGGGTGATGCTTCCTCTACAAGTGGTTTATGTCGATGAAAGCAAGAAATCTAGAAAAGGCCCTGCACATTTCGGTTACGGGAGCGGCACTCTTCAGGGACATTTACTAGCTGGAGAAGAACGTTTTTCGATTGAGCTTGACGGAGATGGTAAGGTGTGGTACGAGATAACGTCCTTCTCAAAGCCAGCTCATTTCTTGTCGTTCCTTGGATATCCTTATGTGAAGCTAAGGCAGAAGCACTTTGCTCATCATTCTTCTGATGCAGTCCTTAAACATCTCAGTGCTTCATCATGAAACTGACAAGTGAAGATATTTCAGTTGTATATTTACAATAAAACAATCTTCAATTCTCTTATTATAAAAGCCTAAAGCACTGGAAAGAAAAACATTTGGATACAAATCTGCTCAGTTCTCATAGTTCTTGTGATACTACCATCGTCTAGCTTCAACACCTGAATCTCACATTCCTTGTCGGAAAATTAATGCCCTATATATATCCCTTCATTTACTGCAGGTACAGTGTCTCCAATTAACCTCTCAGTTACGATGCTTTAGTTGAAAAAGTTAAAGATTGATTTCTTCATGTAGCATGCTTTTTCAAGAATGAGAGCATTGAGGTGGTGGAAAAGTTGTCTTGAGAAGAAATTCTCAAACGTGATGTAAGGGGTTCGTGTCTTAGCTTAGAAAATCTCTCATATCTATCAACTAGAGATTCTTATAGATGCACTAATCTACTAGCACAACTTAGTGAAGAGATTGCACGCAGAGCCTGGGCATTGTCGTTTTTTAGGTTGATGCATGAAGAGATTTGTGAAGTGCGCTTCGATGATACAATAAGTTATGACATATGTTCTTCATTGTCTTATTCCTTGTAACATTTGAATTTATATAATACTCAACCATCTTAACTCTTATAAAAGTGTTATAGGCATAAATCTCAACTTATCTGAAATAAATAAAAAAGTAAATACAAGTGAGAAGCCTTCAAAGGAATGTGTAATCTTCAGTTCTCAAGAGTCTATGTAGACAAAACAGACTACTTACACTTACCGTGAGGTCTGGATCCGTTGACATGTTTGCCCACTAACTTTCATACTTAGCTTTATGTGTATATACTGCCTTTAAATACATTCACTTCTAAACTTGTCTAATTGAAATGCCACTAATCTCGAGTTATGGGATATTAGAGGATACTCAAGTTTGGTGGAGCTCCTATCCTCTATTGGGATTAATGCAACAAGGCTTATGACTTTGATTCTTGATTATTGCTCAAGCCTGTTGGAGCCTTCAAAAATTGCAGAAATTGAGATTGACAGAATGCACCAAGCTAGAGGTTCTTCTGATCAACGTCTACTTGGGATCTTGCTTATTTTGAAACGTTTTGGCTCGGAGTACACAAACATTAAATATCTCAAGCTCGTGATACGAGAGATGGGTTTAGGAGTTTCTAAGGTTTTTGGTGTGTTTCCTTTTCTATGATAATTAGGATTTAAAGTTTTGGTTTTTTTTTTTTCTTTTTTTTGGTTTAAGATTGATTTTTACCTCGGCTTATAAGGGTCTCTTATGTATGATAAATAGTTTTTGTAGTTCTGGTAGATGGAGTGATGCCGAGCGGTTGTTGCATGATATGGTAGAAAGAAACGGCGTTGAGAATGTTTAAGGTCATGCAGAAGAGTGATATTGATATGGATACTACTGTTTATAACATCATCATCATCCATGGAATGTGCAAAGCTACTAAGCTAGACGAAGCATGGAGTTTTTTCACTAACACTCTCATCTATTTGGGTGTGTTTTGCTTCAATTGGAGGATGAATGAAAGAATTGGAACTTCAACGCCATTTTTCATTTTGCTGGACCTATTTTCTACTAATGTTTTTCAAATGACAAACTATTAAAAGCTCGTTACGCTTGGTAATTTTATTCTATTTTCATCATTTTTATTTTTATTAGGTAATATGTGGAAATGGAATATGTTATGCTTTCTTAATCATTTTATTTGGTTCATACTTCATAGGGGTATACTTTGATCTGATGTCTCTATTGAAGATTGCTTCTGTCTTTTGTCTCTTCATTTTATGTCAATCCGTCTCTTGTTTATATATGGTATGTTCCTTGACATTGAAGTGCGGTATGTCCTACTCATTTGCATGGCTCTGTTTTGTGTAACAGTTTAGTGGATTTTGGAGGATGCACAGAAAGACAAGTGGTCGAGTCAAGACTATCTTTCACCTTTTGGTGACTGATCTGATTTTTTTAAATATGATATTCTCAGTCCTTTCTTTGATTCTATCTATCCCGTTTCATTACCAGTTCTTTGTAATTTTAAAGTATAAAAAAAAAAGGGTATAAAACATGAATTGCACAAAGGAAACATTACGCTTACACCTTTTGAAGTTTTAGAGATCAACAAGAAGTGTGTTATTTGTAATTTAAAAGCAAATACTTATAAAACATGAACTGGACAAGCTGGGAACATTACATTACGCATATATACGACCCTATTTGAAGTTTAAGAGATCAACAAGACGCAAAAGCCACCCTCTACGTCTCATTAGTAGCCAGAAATTTTCTGTGGCTAATGATCTTTAACTGCAGAGCTCTTGTGCATTTTTGATGACATAATTAACGCTGTTCTTTAATTTTGGTGTGTCAATTTTTTTTTGTCTTTTCGTAAATGTTACAAAGCCTTGAAGACTAGGATGTGTGAATTGTTTTTCTCTATTCCAATTCTCTAACTTGAAGAGGGTTAAATGCAAACTGATTTTAAGTTACTTCTAATATTGCATGCCTAAGAAATAGTAAGGCAAACTAGGTCTTTTTAAATTTGCGAGTTGACAAACATATGACAATGCTCCACAAACATATTACATCACAACTCTAGAAGATTCTAACTTATTAACTTAAACATTGTTAAGCCACATTTTTTTTTTTTTTAGTAAAGATAGCAAGAGAAATCGTCTAGCCTACCTTCATACCGCCTTGTCGACAACATTCATCCATAAGAAAGTTACTTTGAGCGAATTAAACTTGTGGAAACAACTCTGCTCAATTCTCGTGGTTCTTGTGATACAACCATCGTCTAGCTTGAAAACCTAAAATCTCACATTTCTCGTCGGAGAAGTAAACATGAATTTTCAGGCATCTGTACAACTCATGGTTTAGGACAACAAGAAAGGTAAATTTTACCAGAAGTAAATATGAATTTTCAGGCATCTGTACAAGTACTTTGCTCATCATTGATCTGATCAAGTCCTAAAACATCTCAATGCTTCATCATGATACCGACATCTAAAACATGTTGCAATTTACATTCAATATTAACAAAAATCAAGATGAAAGGTACGATTTTTTATTAGATGATTGATACTCTTTAATATAAAGAAAATAGCTTCGACCCTCGACAAGATTCAGTTAAAGCTAGGAATAAACAGTTGGAAACAACTTTGAAAATGATCCGACATTTCCATGATACTACCATCGTCTAGCTTGAACACCTTGATGTCGTATTCTTCATCGTCTGAGAAGTAAATAGAGTTTTTCAGACATCCGTAGAACTCATGAGCCAAAACCGAGAAACAAGTGTCGGTAGCCATCACAAACGCATTGTCTCCCAAGGACTTTACTTGTACCCATTTCATCGATGCTTCATCCAACTTGTAAACCTTGAAACCAACCGTTTTGGGATAGTAGACTCCTTCTGGAAATTTCCATTTCTTATCACCAACATCGTCGTGTATCAGATAGGAAAAACGAGAATGCAGTACCCTAGTTTCTGATTTCTGTAGATTATCTTTGAAGAGACGATCGACAATGTAAGACTCTCCACAACATTCCACTAATCTTAAGTCTCTGCAAGAGTCGCTAGTGATGTTTTCATAGAGTGAAGGTCCGTACCTGTAGATGCTGAGAGAGGAACTAATCCACCATACAATCCCATACGAATCCAAGGCGTATGTTAGCCCTTTGTCAACTATTATGTCGCAGAATTGAACCAGTTGGTCTTTGATTCTTGTCCAGATTTGTCCGTTCCAATACCTGATCTTCCCGTCGCAGCCGAGTCCAAGAAGTCGATTATTTCCACCAAGAACCAATTTTTTTAATCCGAAATCTTCTTCTTTCTTGAGCTTGTCTTTAACAACATAGGCTGCTTGAATCTCGGAGACTTTGAGTTTGAACAGATCGATGGTTTCGTCCCAATGGCCAAACCGGAAGCGAGAGAGAGGGTGGAGGAGAGGGAATTTCCCGTAACTAAGTTCTTCCTCCTCGTATTTGATCAGCCACCCCTGGCTCGAGGAAGAGGGGGAGACGCGGAAGAAGGAGGCGCGTGACAGAAACGAGCCGTGGTCAAGGCCATAGATTTGTTTCTTTCCTTCTTTGGTGATGTGGAGAGTGACGACGAGGGGATTGAGTTGGATAAGAGGGCGGCTCGGTAAAGGTTTGCTATCGGTGACGGTAAAGGAGGAGCGCCAAGATGTGCAGATGCTACGGAAACGGAGGAGTTCGACGACGGAGAACAAACGGACGGCAATCAAAAAGAGTAACTCCTCCGGTAACTTAGACCAATCAACCATTTCCCTCCGCATTGTTGTTTTTTGCTGAGAAGAAGCAAAACGAAAGTACTTATATCGACGAAAGGACGTATTTGTTAGTTCTTACCATTTCGAGAAATAAAATCAAACGTTGAATAGAATATTTATTTATGGAAAACATGGAAAATAAATAAAATCAATGCAGTGCATTTGGTATGTATGAATAACGAGTGTATCTATTCATTAGTGAAATAACACCTATTTTTTTAAAAAGATAAATCATTGTTTTATATTTCCCTTTATTTCAATCTTTCACTTTCCACCATTTTAATCGTTCATTTTTCCATTTTTGTTTAAAAACGTAGATGAAAAAAAAATTGATCTTAGAATCAAATTAGTTTGAAACTAAATCATTTAAATCAAATTTCAAAACTTGAAAAATCCAATTGAGACACGCATACCAAAAGAATAAGCAAAAAGAAGATATGAAAGAAAACATAATAAAAATTAAAAGAAAAAAAATTAAATAATTTCATATATCTTTTCCAAATATTTTATAGAGTCCGTCTCCACAAACTTTAAATTCCAAAGCTTAAGTTAAAAAAACGTATCTGGAAACTGAGCCTAGCTAGGGTAGTAAAACCATAAATCAAATCTCAAATTTGTTTCTAAAAGCTCTTGAAATGGAGATTGACTTTCTTTCACAATCTATTGATAGAAATTTAAAGCCTTCCCTTATACAGATCATTCTAGAACTAGTAATCTTGTTATAAAGAATCTGGCTTTGGAAATAAATTGCAATTCAAAGAGAACCTTCATGCTTAGATATTTATTTTCGTGGAAATGTTGGTGTAATCACTCTTAGTTATGCTTTTATTCTCATTTTGGTGTTTGGGTTATTTTTTTTTTTGTTTGACATGTTAGTATTATTGAGATGTTGTACATTTTTCTTACTACCTATTCAATAAGAGGTAAAAAAACATTGTTTTCAGTTCTTTTTTTTTCTTTTTTTTTTTATAAATAAAGAAAATCAAAGTGGATTATGGATACTGTTATTTTTTCCTTCACACGATTCTCGCTTTATACCTAACCCTAGTGTAGAGATTGTGCGACATGCCCTATAAGGCAGGACCTCGTTTCTTGAGGTAGAAGAACAGTTTTCTATAGAGCTTGACGAAAATGGTAAAGTATGGTATGAGATAACGTCTTTCTCAGAGCCAGCTCATTTTCGTCGTTCTTAGGATAAATACGTTGCTCATCATTCATCTGATGCCAGTCCTATAACATCTTAATCTACATCATGATACCGACAAATAAACATGTTGTACTTTTTGTTCATTATTACCAAGAAGATGAACGCTAGGGTTAAATGATCGGATGATTGGTACTTTTAATATAAAGAAAATAGCTGCGATCCTCGACAAGTAAACATGTTGCACCTCAGCGACTTTCTCGACATTATCGTGATGTTACCATTGTCTAGCTTGAGCACCTTAATCTCATATTCATCGTCGTCGGAGAAGTAAATAGAATTTTTCAGGCATCCGTAGAACTCTTGAGCCAAAACTGATAAACAAGTATCGGTAGCCATCACAAATGTATTGTCTCCCAAGGACTTAACTAGTACCCATTTCCACAATTCTTCATCCATGTTGGGAACACGAAATGCGAAGTATCAGTAAAAAGCTACTATCCCAAAACGGTGAAAAGAGCTTAACTACAGCCAAAGATGTGACCAGCACGAGGAACAACCAATCAGATGAAAAGAGGAGAGAACACTTGCCGTGTTATGGAAGGAAACAGCTTTTAAAGTTTCTGCAGGAGACAATGTCTGGTTCAACAGGAATTGACTTCCTTGTGAAACTTTGTTAAGAACCTTTTACTTTCAGAATTTATTTTCCTTGTAATTGTTGGAATCTGATCAAATCATTTTCTCTCATTTTTATTTTAAATTCAGAATTTTCTGGAGGATTTTAATCGTTTGTGGTCTGGAGAAAGAGATAATCTCCAGTCCGTATAACGTCTGTCGCAACTCGCAAGACTCGTTTTATTGATTCGAGAGGCCAAACGTCTGCCTGTAAGACCCGGTCTCTTGATTCATTCAAAATTATTGGGTATGTAGAGAAACTGCATGTTGTTTAAGACAAACTACATGTTGTTTACTACAAACACATGCTGTTTTGGTCTAAAAAGAACAACATATTGTTTATATTTCAGGTTTGAAATTTGGGCCACGTTCACCAAAATCCAAGACCAAACTCATACCCAACCCGAGTTGAGCTGGCCGGACGGAAGGAGGCGCGCTTATGGGTGGCCTTATCTCTCTCTATCAATATGTATTCAAGCCCATATATAAACCCAAAATTTAAATACAAAAAAATTGGTCCAACAATCCAAACCTGAAGTACTCACATCTCCATGAGGAAACTGTTGGACCAAAATGTTATTAAGCACATTGGGCTTGAAACATGTTGATAATGTGAATATGAAATGGGCTTAAAAATTAGACCCATTAGGGAATAAGTGGAACTTAAGAAAGTCCCACATTGCTTAGAAGGAACTTTTTCCACTTGCATATATATGGAACAAAGTCACTAAGTGTCAAAGTGGTTTATGGGGAGAACCAAAGGATCCACACGCGCGCACCACCACCACCACCGCCGCTCGCTCGTGCTCGTGCTCGTGCTCTGGGCTCTGGGCTCTGGGCTTTGGGCTTTGGGCTTTTGGGAATGTCTCTGAATTTGAACAAATTCCTCTCGGAGGATAAGCCAATCACTCCTGATGGAGACCTGGATGTGCGTACGCTATCCAGTATTGATGCATGGAAGCATTCAGACTTTCTGTGCAGAGGATGGATCCTTAGTCGTCTAGTAGACAACTTATACTCTGTCTACAACAATGACAAGGAATATCCCACAGCCAAGCATCTATGGATTGCTTTGGAAAGAAAGTACAAGTCTGAAAATGCTGGTTTTCAGAGATATGCTGTGGCAAAGCTTCTTGACTTTCAAATGGTGGATTCAAAACCCATCATGGATCAAGTTGAACAGTTGCAGTTGATCAACATCGAGATTGCATCAGAAGGTATGATCCTTCCTGAAGCATTCGTAGTTGACTGCACCATTGAAAAGCTTCCACCAAGCTGGGTAGATTTCAAAAACTACCTTAAACACAAGCGAAAGCAGATGTCTCTGGAATCGCTGATCTCTAGGCTTCACAATGAAGCTGTGATTCGCCTCTCTAAGAATGAGGAAAAAGGGTATCAAGCATACCTAGCCGAACAATTTAAGGCAAAAGGCAAAGGCAAAACAGAGGAAAAGACTAGAAAGTTCAAGAACTTCAAGTCCTCTGGCTCCACAAGCTTCAAGAAGCAAACTTCTTATGATAAGAAGTATCGTGGAAAATGTCATCATTGTGGCAAGATGGGTCATAAGGCAGATGTTTGTCGCAGTAAGCCTAAGCAAAAGCGACATCATCATGCAAATCTGACAGAGGAAGATCTCTGTTGTGTTGTGACTGACCAAGTCAACACCATTGAGGGAAATCCTCTAGATTGGTGGTACGACACAGGTGCTACGACCCACATATGCTTTGATAAGGATATGTTTAACACTTATCAAATATGCAACAATGATGAACAAGTGCTGATGGGCAACACCCAAACATCCAAGGTTGCAGGACGTGGTAAAGTAATACTGAAGCTGACTTCAGGACATCAGATTACTCTCACCAACGTGAAGCATGTTCCAGACATGAGGAAGAATTTGATCTCTGGCACTCTCCTCAGCAAGGCTGGATTCTGCGCCAACTTTCATTCTGATAAGTTGGTACTTAAGAAAAATGGGGTGTATTTGGGAAAGGGCTTTGTTAAGAATGGACTGATCAAAATGAATGTATTGACAGTCGTTCCAAAAGTTGTAACAAACAATTCTATTAATAACAATGCTCCAGTTGCTTATTTGGTCGAGTCTTTTGATATTTGGCATGAACGGTTAGGACATGTGAATTATAAATCATTAAACAGATTAATGAATTCAAGCCTAATACCAAAATGCAAACAAAGTAAAGACAAATGTGAAGTTTGCGTACAAGCGAAACTTACAAAACGACCTTCACCACAAGTCCAGAGAAATACTGAACCTCTAGGATTAATCCACACAGATTTGTGCGATTTAAAATACTTACCTACAAGAGGTGGTAAGAAGTATTTTGTGACATTCATTGATGACTGCACAAAATATTGCTATATTTACTTGTTACAGAGCAAAAATGAGGCTCTTGATAAATTCAAGGAATATAAGCTAGAGGTTGAAAATCAACTCGAAAGAACTATTAAAATAGTTCGGAGTGATAGAGGTGGAGAATATGAAGGACAGTTTGATGCATTCTGCAAAGAAAATGGAATCATTCATCAAACAACAGCTCCTTACTCACCTGAATCCAATGGAGTTGCGGAAAGAAAAAACCGAACTCTAAAGGAAATGATGAATGCCATGATGCAAGAATCAGGCGTAACCCAGAACATGTGGGGGGAAGCTCTTATGACTTCTAATTATATTCTTAATAAGATTCCTAACAAAGTGACGGGAAAAACACCATATGAATTATGGAAAGGAACGGTTCCCTCATACAAATACCTGAAAGTGTGGGGGTGCTTAGCAAAAGTTGCAGTACCGCTTCCTAAAAAGGTCACAGTTGGACCAAAAACGGTTGATTGTATATTTATTGGATATGCACACAACAGTAGTGCTTATCGGTTTCTGGTTCACAAATCAGATATACCGGATATCCATGTAAATACAATAATGGAATCGCGAAATGCGTACTTCTTTGAAAATATTTTTCCTTGTAAGGATAAATTAACCCCTAAGCGGAATAGGGAAGAAAGAAACGCAAGCGAAGCAAGCACTCCTGATGGAGAAGTTGCTGAAATTGAACCCAGGCGTAGTAAACGGGCTCGGAAGGAAAAAACCTTTGGTGACGATTTTTTAATGATCTTACTCACTGAAAACGAACCAAAGACCTTCGCTGAAGCAATGTCTACGCCAGACGCACCTTATTGGAAGGAAGCCGTCAAAAGTGAGTTCGATTCCATTATGCAAAACCATACGTTTTACATAACCGATTTACCGGAAGGGTTCAAAGCTCTCGGTTGTAAATGGATTTTTAAAACCAAATTAAAAACCGATGGCGCAATTGATAAATACAAGGCTAGACTTGTAGTTCAAGGTTTCCGCCAAAAAGAAGGTTTAGACTTCTTTGATACATATTCTCCAGTGTCGAGAATAACTTCTATTAGAAATCTCGTAAGCATTGCAGCATTACGAAATCTGGAAATTCACCAGATGGATGTAAAAACTGCATTTCTAAACGGAGATTTAGAAGAAGAGATATATATGAAACAACCCGAAGGGTATGTTGTACCAGGACAAGAACATAAAGTATGTCGACTGGTGAAATCGCTGTATGGACTGAAACAAGCTCCAAAACAATGGCATGAAAAATTTGACAGCGTAATGATGTCCAATGGATTCAACATAAATGAAAGCGATAAGTGCATTTATTCGAAGACTACGAAAAATGCTTATGTCATGCTATGTTTATATGTAGATGATATGCTTATCCTAGGCAGCAACAACGATATCATCAATCAGACTAAAACCATGTTGCATGGACAGTTTGATATGAAAGATTTGGGGTTGGCTGATGTGATTCTAGGGATTAAAATCACTAGACATTCTGGCGGATACATATTATCCCAAGAACATTATGCTGAAAAGGTACTTGATAGATTTAAAGACTATTCAAGTGGAACCGCGCAAACTCCTGTAGATACTACTCTTCATCTGACGAAAAATTCAGGTGAACCTGTATCACAGAATGAATATGCTCGAGTGATCGGAAGTCTAATGTACTTGACAAATTGTACAAGACCAGATCTAGCACACTCAGTGAATGTACTAAGTAGGTACACGAGCAATCCAGGACACACCCATTGGAAAGCTATAACCAGAGTATTAAATTACATAAGGTTTACCAAAAATTATGGGTTGCACTATGGTTCCGAACCTGCAGTTTTGGAAGGATACAGTGATGCCAACTGGATATCCGACTCCAAAAACTCAAAATCAACAAGTGGTTATATATTTACACTTGGAGGTGCTGCGGTATCCTGGAAATCTTGCAAACAAACGCTTCTGGCTAGATCAACAATGGAATCAGAATTCATTGCATTAGACAAAGCCGCAGAAGAAGCCGAGCATCTTCGCAATTTCTTGGAAGATATACCGATGTGGGAAAAACCAGTGTCATCAATACGCATACACTGTGATAACCAATCGGCTATAGCTCGTGCAAACAATAAGTTATACAATGGCAAGTCACGTCATATACGTAGACGACATAAGACCATTAGACAACTGATCTCAAGTGGTGTAATCTCACTCGATTACATAAAATCAGCTGATAATATTGCAGATCCTTTCACAAAAGGTCTGACACGAGATCAAGTTTTAAAATCATCAAGAGGAATGGGTTTAAAGCCTATGAACTAAAGATGAGATTTGATGGTAACCCCACCTACATGTTTTGATAGGTTCAAAGGGAAAACTAAGTCAAATTAAGTCTAAAATAAACACTGTGAAACTTTCGTTTCTACCCAGTTCCTAAAGATGACAACAGTGTTATCTGCATTTATATAGGTTAAGCATTGGCTTTTAATGAATTCATATATTCTAACCCAATGAAGTGAAGCAGATCACTTCGGGAAAAAGAATACAAATATGAAAGATCACCTTGTGAGTGTGAAATGGGGCCGTTTCTAGGAGAATAAATGTAAGGCTGTATTCTCCAAGTTCACTCATGAAAAACCAGGCTGTTCATGGCCAAAACGAACACAACAAGAGAACAAAATGTTCTACGAGAAATATAACCGCGTTATATCTGTTGTCTCGGTTTACACTAGAAATCCGGGTGGTTCAAGACATCATGTTCACCCCCTGGCCTTGTAAACCCGACAGGTATCAACTATGATTGGTTCAATGCTGAAAAATGCAACCAAATCAGATACGGTTATCTTTCGTTTATACTCAAGAAAGTCTTTTTTTTAGCTTTTTCGATCCTAAAGAGTCTTTCAAAATCACCCTCAGTTTAGAGTCATTTCTATTCATGTGGGGGATTGTTGGACCAAAATGTTATTAAGCACATTGGGCTTGAAACATGTTGATAATGTGAATATGAAATGGGCTTAAAAATTAGACCCATTAGGGAATAAGTGGAACTTAAGAAAGTCCCACATTGCTTAGAAGGAACTTTTTCCACTTGCATATATATGGAACAAAGTCACTAAGTGTCAAAGTGGTTTATGGGGAGAACCAAAGGATCCACACGCGCGCACCACCACCACCACCGCCGCTCGCTCTCGCTCGTGCTCGTGCTCGTGCTCGTGCTCGTGCTCGTGCTCGTGCTCGTGCTCTGGGCTTTGGGCTTTGGGCTTTGGGCTTTGGGCTTTGGGCTTTGGGCTTTGGGCTTTTGGGAATGTCTCGTCGTCGAGGAGTCCTATTTTTTGGCGACTGAAAATGAGATCGACCGATCCTTACCGGACCGATCGATCCATCCTCGCGAACATTTCCTGGATCGATCGATCGCGTGTTACGGATGGTTTCTTGCGTGAGTTTCTGGGATCGACCGATCTAAACCAGATCGATCGATCTCGTTTTACGTGAAATTCCAGGATCGACCGGTACATTCCGGATCGACCGATCGCCTACAGGATCGATCGATCTGATTTTTGGATCGATCGATCGGGTTCAAAATCTCATCGTAATCCGCGAATATTCCAGTCAAAACGGTTATAACCGCTTGCGGAATTTTCGGGATTTCGTTGAAAGTCGAGATTTTATCTCGAAAACCCCCTAATCACTTCTTCCCTATAAATAGAGAGCTAAAGCAAGTATCCCTTAGTATCCGGAATATCTTCAGAATTCTTGAAATCTCTAGAACCCTAAAAACTCTTTGCTTTCTCTAAATTCACAGAAAAAGGTCCTGCTCTCTCTCATATTCGTTTCTATCTTTCAGAAACGATTCTTGCTCTTGAGTATATCGTAGATACTGTGTTCGCAGATTCCGAATTCGAGTGTTGCGAATCGGTCTATAAAAGGTTGTATCCTGGGATTCAAAAGGCGTATTAAAACCGTCACACTACGGGCGCTTTATTGAGTTAAGGAAAGAGACATCTCGCCTCCTTTCTGGATTTCATAAAAAATCGTTTTATAAATCGTGTTTTTACAAATTGATTTCTCCTTATATTACAAATTATCAAATCGTATTTTCTTATCCGGTTTTATAACTCCTACAGAAACTTGCCTCGATCTGAGCAAACACTATTAACCATGGATCTGTCAAGTCTTGAACAAATGAAATGAGTGTCGGTTGCCCCTCTAAGACCAAGAGTTCCCTGAGTGCTTAACATCCAAAATGCCATTTTATGACACAAAGTCTTAGAAAGGATTAAATGAATCTTCAAACGTGCAGTATTCATATCTTCTTGAGGAAAATGCTTCTGAGCAAGCATTATTAACCATGTATCTGTTTGAACGAGTGAAGTGAGAGTATCGATTGCCTTTCCAAGACCAAGAGTTCTCAAGAGTGCTTAACAGTTTTGGGTTGATCCACAGAGGACATTGGCAACGGTTGTCACGTAGGCTCGCTTTGGTCACCCCGCTTGTAAGAACATTCAATTTACAGTTAACACCGCTCGGCGGAAAAATTGGGAAAAAGTGAGTATTTGAGAATATAATTGTTCATTAGACACATTCGGTGATTCGAATGCGTAATCATTTGGCATGGTGCTAGAACCCTAATCAGAGATGTGGCAACAGTGTGATTAGCTATTTGTAACAAATAGTTTTGTTGGTTTGGTTAAGATCATACAATGATCATAGTATGATTATCACCAAGTGATACCAAAAACGTGTGATCGCAAGAATGCTATATATCTTTGAGAAAACATGTCTATATATAATCAATTAAACTAGTGTTTACAAAATCTTCTATGTGTGTCATATGTATCCCTCCGGCAAATCCTCTAAAATCAAATGCTCACGAAGATTACAATATTACATATACATCTATTGAGAAATAATATTGAGAAGCGAGGCCCGTGTTCTAATCAACCTTCGAAACAAACCTTCTAGACTTTTCTCAAACCTTCCAATCCATAACTCCAGGTCCTCAAGCTTCTTATGAAGTTCCTCTTGAGAGCAAGAATCTCCGGATATTGCTGAATCTACATCTTCCAACTCATTTTTGACTATCTTATCGTGATCATGAAACCTCTTCTTCATGAAGACCAAAGCCAACTTGCTCCTTATGTCATTTCCGTTTTGTCGACCCGACAAGAACTCCAAGATCAACTTCAAGACCGAAACGGTCATCGAAACGACACGTCTCATAGCGTGATTCACTGCAAAGAAATGAATATCGCCGTCTTGATCACGATCATGATCTCTCATCACTAACCCTACATTAATGTTCTTCAAGGATCCAAGAAGCTTCTTCGCTTCTTTCCTCATGTTCTTCCTAAACCCGACATAGCCCGAGAAATCGACATCTTTTCTCCTCACGCAAGATTGAAGACCAAGAACGTGCTCATGAGTCTCAACCATGAGATCTCTGGAGGCGTTGCATATATCCATTAGCCTCAACGACCCATCAAGCATTTCCTCCATAAACTCTCTCTTCCTCTTCTTCCTCTCAGCATTAATCGACAACACAGTTCGCGTGGAACCCATCTTCAGAAAATCCTCCGTACATTCGTACAGATCCTCTAACCCCACTAAAGCGGAGTTAAGCGATTCGGATGACGTCATTGTCTTCGTGTTCATAGTGATAAGAAATTTTTCTAGCGATTCCTCGATCGCTGCTGTGCTGGGATGAGATCTTGAAGGTAAGCTTATCGATCTTACATGATTCTTGATGATCATCATCGCCATAATTGTTTTTCTTTTTTTTGTTTTTTTTGTCGTTGAGCTTTGTTTCTCTATACTGATTTTATTCAACGAGCTCTATTTATATCATAGGGGTTTGTAACTTATGTTACGTCCACAACATACCTTCAACAATAATAAGAAATTTGTTTATTATATTAACTTTGTCCGATGGCCAGACGTGTGAGTCTGAGTTGTCATGTTTTTTTTTTTGTATAAATTCGGTTGTCAAATTTTGCGTAATAGTTTGGCCACAGAGTTGATGAGTCATCGTCTGTTGTGCTTCCAGTTTTGCCACATAATTAATGTTCTATTCGATTTTTGAAATTAAAATAATATCAACGGTCTATAAATTGTCTGGGTAGGTGAAGAAATCCAGATCTTCCTCAACCATATTATACCCCCCTAGGTTGTCTGTTACGTTCTTCTATAATTTAACATAAAATTGAAATAAAATAATATAAAGTTTTTGAATACGATTAGCTTCAGTATCTTGCCTTGTGACATGTGGAAGTAAAACGATTTGTTGTTGTTGATTGTATCCACATTTGGTTGATTTCTTCGTATCCAAAGAAAAAAGAAACACAGCAGCGTTTAGTAATTTTATTTATTATTATTATTATTATTTTATGTACTAAAGTATCAGTAGAATTGATTTTGTTATTAGCAATTAATAGTTATAGAGGAAAGGAATAGCAAAATAGTACTCGATTTACATAATAAAATACTAATGCAGAATGATTTTCAAATGTATATTTACGAAGAAAACTATAATAAAAAAAATTAGTTCATTGTTTTAAAACGATCATCCGCTTTTACATTGTATTTTATGAACGTTCATTAAGTCTTCTTGCGCAAGATCCCCAGCATTATTATTGTTTTAGAAAATTTATAGATCGTATACGAACTCACCAATTATTGCATGCGTCCAATGAATTTTCAATCATGCTACGTACATTGTATAAGGTATAGATCTCCAAAAATATTATTTTCTAAATTCTAAGGGTATTTCTTGTGGCGCCATGTCAGGTGTGTTCCCTAAAGTAGTTCCAAAATCTAAATTTGCTTTAACCAACTAAACAATTTGGAATAGACAGAAGTTTTTTTTTACAAATCAATAGTTTTGAGTTGTTTTATTTGTTGCTATTTTTGTTATTATTCATAGTCCTTAAAACAAACAACTTTATTTTCATTTTCCTTTAACTCGATTCCTATATATTTATATTATGATTATTTGATCTCTGTAAACTGATCTTATCTATATTTACCTTGCTGTTGATGTGCATTTGCATGTAGTAAATATATTACACTAGGCCTCGGCATTTTGGTATCCGTTCGGGTTTGGGTCGGTTCTTTCAGGTATCGGTTCTTTCGGTTCTTAAGTTGAAGATCCATTCAAGTACATTTTAGAATTCGGTTCGAGTTCGATTTGGATCCGGTTCTTTTGGGTATTTACTTAAAGAACCGAATTAGTATTATAGTACCCAAATCTATCCGAAATACTAATATTATCCGAATTTATCCGGATATTAAAATATCCAAAACAGTAAAATTACCTAAATTTACTCGAAATACTAAAATTACTTAAATCAAAATAATTTTAATATAGAAAACCACCATCATATGTTACATAACTCTAACATCCGTAAACAAAAATAATATTATATTTGGTTCCTATAAATACTAATTCGGGTATCGGTTCGGTTTGAGTAACCCGATATCCAAAATATTAGAAGACAAGACCCATTCGGGTATTTTTAAAATTCGGTTCGGATATGGTTCGGATATTTTTGATTCGGGTTCGGTTCGGATATTCAGTTCCAGGTATTTTGCTCTAATATTACTGACGAGGCTACGAAAAACATACTTACAAAACTCTTTCTCGTAGTTTAGTATGTTCATTTTCTAATCAAAGTAACATATTTTTATAAAGTTCTGAGATTGTTGTTGGCAGTTGAAAATATACATGGACCAGAAATATTACACAAGTCATGGAGATTATATTATTTTAGAATTATTTTATCACATAGTATTTTTTTTTTTAAAAAAAAAGGGCAGACGTAAATTAAGATGCATTAAACAGAGTCATATAAGATGGATAAGTGTCTTTTAGCATTTAGGAGGTTGAACAAAAGACAGAGATGTTTTAGCGTTAATGAAAACGAAGAATAATCTCCTGCTTTGTTTTTCGTCTCCTACCATTTTCTGCACATTGATTAAATAAATATGTAGGTGGGAAGATTGGACGTTGGTAATGGCGTAACATAACCCACCAAAATAATAGTTTTAAAAGAAAAAATAATGTTCTTTTTTCTTTAATTTATGGGTCTTAACGTACCGGAATTTATAAGATGATTATAGTTCTCTTGGGACAGAAAACCAAACAAGTGTCTTGTATGTTAGATGATTATAGTTCCATTCATCTAATATAGGTGGATCGGACGTTGGACTTAAGTATATTCATGTCTTGTCTACAAATGTTGGGTGTTACATATAAGCTACGATATATATTTGGGTGTTACACATAAGCTACAATAGTTGGGTGCACTGATGGAGTCGAACTGCTCAACAGAGACACTGTATATGTTGAATGAGCTCATCGATGATTGCTTCGACGACACTCATATATATTAAGCAAATATAATCTCTTGACCACCCAAAAAGACCATTTTGAAGCTATTGATGCAAGGGAAATTGGGCGTGTGTTAATTAATTATCTCTCTGTATTCACGAATCCGGCAACATCTAGCTCCCTGTTTGTTCCTAATATATTGTCTACATTGTTGTCTCTTCTTCATCGCTGGCATAATAAGATCTAATATATTAGAACAAAACATGACAGCTAGTAGAAACTTATATACTAAGACATATATGATGATCTAGTCAGATAAAAAGCTAGGCTATTGTATATTCAAAAATCTATTCGTTAACAATAATGGTAGGGGAATCTCGTATTCGTGGACCTCGTGGTACGTATATTTCTTCCTCATGTGTCTATTTTCTCGTAGTGTTCTATTGTTTAATGGGGGAGACAAGAAAAAAAAATGTTGCAGCAATATTATAATAAATGAAACATGACAGAAGAAAAACAAAAATAAACAAAAAGAGTTTATTCACCAAATTATTGAGAAGGTGTACATATATATATAATAGACTAATTAATACCAGAAGGTTTCGTATGTATTATTAACTCTTCGTTTCACACCAAAAGGCTTAGAAGGTATATAGAACCTTACCAGACCAACATTTTTACCGATTTTAACGATTACACATATATATTTTTGCTGGGATGTACCAATCTTGATGGATATACATTTCATCTTATAATCCCTCTTATCACATTCCTGAATAAAAACATGATTTTTTTATATCGAAGGTTTATCTATGAATATCATGATATATTGATATACATGTATATATATATATATGCATATTTGGAGAAAATGCTGGTAAGATAAACCCAACAATAACATAAGATGATGTAACTTACATGCATACTCGCAAAGATCGGCAAGAATATTTTTTCTACCTTTTATAAGACGATTCATATAGTCTCGTAAAATTTAATCCACATTTACTTATAGTTGGATTGACCTTAAGACCACCTCAGCAATTATATACCCACCTATACACATACAATTATTAAGTATACTATACATCTTATTTATTATTTTTTTAATGTGTATATATTTATCATGATTTTATTGATGAATTTTCTTTTAAGTAATGATATTAAACTTTTCATTTTATACAGTCATTGCTAACTTTTTTCATAGTACAAAGAAACATGTCAACAACTCGATCTTACCACTTATCTACCTTGCAAATATTTTAACTAATTAATTTTGTTTCCTAGATAGTCACTCACTCGTAAGACTGCTGCCGTTATTATTATGTTCAAAGTCACATTTAATATATATATATATATAATCATCTAAATATAAGATTAATTATTTTATAAAGTTTCATAAAATACATGCACAGTTATAGATAAATACAAAATTTTAAAAAGAATTGAAGATAAGTTTAGAAACGGGGACCTATATTTCCTTGTCACAATTCTTTATTTTCCTTTACTTGCCTAAATTTGATATTTATTTGTTACAATTTTTTTACTTTTCTTTAGGACGTATTACCAAGGAATTAAACATTTTATAACTGGAAATCTAAATTTAATATTTCTTTGTTACAACTTTGTATTTTCTGTTATGGATGTGCTATCAAAGAATTAAACATTATGTTGATAGAATTGAAGATCTCATTACCAAAATATTGAAATCTCTTTTTCTTTTTATAAATTGTGAAATTTAGTAAGAACTAATTATAAAATTAATTAATTAAATATATTTTTAAAATAAGAATTACCAAATATTTTTAGATGGGTAGTTTGAACCAAATATGGCAATCACGTCTAGGTTGGGAAAGAAAATCTTCAATACTCATTTGCGTGAGAGTTGAAGCTACAAATATGAAAGAAGAGACGGTTGTTGCATCTCCAAACCAGAGTTTTAGGGATTTAAAACTGACTCGAACCACTATATTAACAAAGACTACAAATCTCAGAGGAACGTTGAAACGTACAATAAACCCTACAAAACACATTATTATTAAATCTCTAACAATTATAACCATAATAAAATATAAAAAATATACAAAAATATAAAAATCAATAATTAACCATAAATGTAAGAAAGATCATAATTAACCACAAAATATTAAAATAACTAAAAATTGAAAAAAATAATATACTAAAAATAATATGAAAATTTACAAGAACCCAAAAAATATTTTCTTAATATTACAATCGTAGTAAAAAAAATTTATATATCTCATAAACTATTAGTTATAGGTTTCATAAATTTCATAATTTTTAAAAAGTACGAAATTGACCATTGTTCATAATTTTCTAATTTGCTAAAGCAAAACTTAATTAATCTAACTACCAAACTTAATCAATATCATTTTCAAATCTAATCAGTCAAACCAAAAACTTAATCAATCTCATTTTTAAACCCTAATTAATCTAACCACAAAACTTAAACAATTTCATTCACAAAACCTAAACAATATCATTCACAAAACCCAACTAATCTTATTCACTAAATATAGATCTATCAAATAAAAATATAAAAAAGTAGAAATCAAACATTGGGTTAAGAGGTGGTTGGTTTAGACGGCATCAGCAGGCAGCGATAGGGATGGTGTTGACGAGAGGTGGTGTCAGCGAGAGAGAGGCGGCATCAGCAAGAGAGAAATGCAGAGTCGATGGAGAGAGAGAGAGGCGTCGTAGGTGAGAGGTGGCATCCGCGAGAGAAAGGTGATAGCATCGGCGAGTGTTGATAGCATCGGCGAGAGAGAGACGGTGTCAGCAACAAGAGAGAGACACGATATTGCCGATAAGTTCAGTTGGCGATAGAGGCAGCGTCGGAGGCGAGTGGTGATGACGTTGGTGAGAAAGAGGCGGTGTTGACGGCGAGAGAGAGACAACATCGGCGAGAGAGAGGCAGTGGCAGCAGCGTCGGCGGCATCAGCGAAGAGAGAGAGAGAAACGGAATCGACAAAAGATGGCATCAGCGAGAGAGAGAGGGAGGTGACTTTAAATATGTTAGATATATGTTCTAGTTATTATTTTATTTGTCAACGTTCTAGTCATCATTACAATGATAAATTACTCAAACAAACTATTTAATATATCAAAAATTCAAAAAATCCAAATTTGAGTTGTTATATTTATAAGTATTTATTTAATTAAATGTTTTGTTATGTAACATGTAATGGTACTCGTTAAGTCATTTATCTAAATCTAATAATTTTTGTGGTCTAATATGTTTTCAAATAAATCTTACAATGTTATACATATACATATAAAGACATAATACTCTAAATCCATCAGAAATATAAATCCATCAGAAATTGTAACAGTTTTAGGGTTTTTTGGATTTATTTGGCTAACATGTTTCCAAATAAGACATATAACTATATTTAAAATTATTATTACTAAAACTAAGTTATAACATAATACACTAAAGTATAGGTAAAGAAAAGCATTGAATATGCTCTTTATCTAAATTAATTTTGGATATTTGAAGTACTTATATGATGAATACAATAATTATGTGAACAAAAGTGATACTGGTGCAACTATTGTGCAAGAACTATTGTGCAACTAGCGAGAGATATTCAAATCATCATCAAGGCTAAGTTACTCGCTCTCAGCTCCCATTCCACCCAGGATTCTCTGATTCTACTGGAATCGTGGTTTGGACTTCAGTCTCATGATCACCTTGACTAAGGATTTAATCTAATTTTACCTTTTTGCTGTACTCTTTTATCTTACATGGTTTTTTTCTCTCACATGTTTTTTCATGTAGGCATCAACAACCTTCCTTTTTCCTCTTCAGATGGCTCATGATCTCATCCATTTCATTTATCCCACTGGTATTTGGACTAGATGGGATTAGGAGACCTTTGTCATGTTTTATGTCATTGATTTTTTATTTGTTCTCAACTTTCACATGTAATGTGACAATTGACATTAATAGATTTACCTTTTAGCCAAAAAAGTGATATTGGTGGGTGTGTTACATATTCACAGTCACAAGGAACATTGACTTCTCAGTCCCCAGATCAAATTAGAGGTGAAACATATGAGAGAAAGGATCTTAGAAATGGTATCGCGTATGAAACAATGGATAACCTCTACGAAGAGTTTATATAATAAACATGAACTCAAAATTTAATTACAGTTAAATCTCCATAAATAAATACTCTTGGAACCAGGAAAAAAATATTCGTTTAGCGAAATTATTTATTTATCGATAAATAAATATATTATTCATTTAGATAGTATTTTTTCATATTTAGAACCTTGAAGAAAAATGAAAATTAAAAAAAAAGTTTTTTAAAACTATAAAAGGAAGTTTTCTATATTGATGTAGAATTAGGAAAATAAGTTTTCTAGTTCTTAAGATTCAATGTAACCTATTTAAACACAAGTATTTGTAATGAATTGTATCATCTAAGAAAAAAGTAGAGAGACAATAAAAAGTTGTTTAGTTTTGAGAGAGTTTCTAAAGAATCAATAAAAAAATTGTTCTTATAATCTTTCTTGACATTCAATTTGATGATTTTAAATCAAAAGTCAAAGCCATCAACAAAACATCTTTGACTGATAAGATAAAGAATGTCATATGTGAACATAAGAAAGAACATCACTTACGCAAAATGATATGTAAGCAAAAAACTACATTTTTTTTTGTAAAAATAACTTATTGTACGAATATTTTTGATTGAAATTTTTAAACTATATATATATATATATATATATATGATAAAATATGATTATTATTCATTTATATTTACATAGGATCTTTAAGAATTTTTAAAAAATTATTCATTAATGCATTTAACGAAATTATTCATTTAGCCCATTAGTCCAAATAAGAACCGGAAAAATCTATTTATTTGTCGAAGTTATTCATTTATCGAACATTTATTTATCGAGGTTTGATTGTAAAGAGTTATAGTTGTACTAGAAAAAGAATGTGGAAAACCCAAAACTTATGTTTGGTTCAGATCACAGTGTTTTCTCATGGTGGAGAAGAAACAGATTTAAGTTCCCTGTTCTGTCACTATTAGTTAAGGATATACTTGTAGTTTAATTGTCTTTAGTAGCATCATCAAATCTGCATTTAAGACTAGTGGGAGAGTATTAGATCCATATAGTTGTTTGACATACTACATGATTGAAGTGTTAATATGCACTAAGTAAGGATTGAAAAGTGAAATTCATATGAATGAAAAAGGCGTGTTAACAATTGAACAGCTGCTTTTTGATATGTAATTGCAAAATGATTTTATGAGAGATAATTTCTTTCTTTTAAACTCTTATTAAATACGGTTTTTCAAGTTTTAATTGTAAGCTTATGTTCTTTCATTGTTTTTTTAGAATATAAACTTGATTCTAACTCTCCAAATGCCCTAAACATGAAGTAAATAAGTCTATACTTCACTACTTTGTAGTTTCTATGATTGACATTTGTTCTATCTTCATTTTCTATATCATGTCTTCTTCTCCAACTTTAAGCTTCTTTTGTTGTTCTTTAATGTATAGGCAGGCCACTAAAGAGATGTTTATTGTCGGGCATTGGTAACAAAGCTTTACAACTTTCTCAAGATTGTCTCATTTGTGTGTTTCTTAATTTCTTATCTCGGAAGTGATTGTATATGAGCTCTACAATCTACTTTGTCATTTGTGTGTAAGTTTCAAGTACTTTGGATTTCAAATTTGTATTTTAGATCAAATGTGTTGTCTTTAAACAATGTTAGAATTGAATTTCGTTCCAATATTTGGTTATATTCGCCAAATGATTGAAAGCTTAGTCAAAAGAAAAATAAAAAGGCTAATACCATAACGTTGACCACTTGTCCTTTTTCCAAAAAATCTTCTTTATTATTCCACCAACGTTGTCCTCTGTTTTCTTGTCCCCTCAATGATTTGGTTTGTTAATTAACTGAAATGTTCACAATACTCTGCACTTGGCTGCTTGTTCGACGAAGATAACAGTATCTTCCTGAAAGCCATAGAAAAGAAACAATCTTTACTCAGATACTTTGTTTAATTGTCAAAGCAAATATTGTTCTCCTTGATCTCTCAGGTAACTACCCCAGACAAGATCAATAAACCAATCATGGCATTCACACAAAAAGAAACTACTAAGAATAGAGTAAATGACACTAAAAGCAAGAAGCTGATACGAACAGAATAACAAGATGCGGTTCTTATAAAACACAGCAAAATATTCACCGAGTGTAGGTAACTGATAAAGTTCGAGTCTTTAAGAAACCTTTTTAACGTTTAAAAATCTCATGTGACAAGAATATGACCAACAAAGTTTAAATAACCTATTTTCATGCATAATTGCTGCTGGTTCCTGATTAACTGTTTATATTACATAGCTTATCAAAAACATTCCTTTTACAGCAATACAACTTTAAAAAAGAAATAGGACTTGCACAAAGAAGAAAGCCGGTTAAAGCTTACAATCAGGAAAGATCCAATTATGGCATTCACAATAGCTTATAAGAACACTAAGGGAAAGAAACACAGAAAATTTTCACTGTAGAGATCTCAGGTCACAGATACCAACATAGTTTAACAACCTACTGTCATTAATCAATGCTGGCTCCCTTAAGGATTAGCTGTTCATTTTCGTATAACGTATCAAGTTCATTCCTTTTGGAGCAACACAAAAGAAACACGACTTGCGAAAGAAGAAAGTCGATAAAGCTCGAGCTGGAGAATACCATTCAGACAGCCAATCCTTGTTCTTTCGCCTTCTTCAGCCATTTCAAGGTAGTTTCAAGTGTAGAGTATGCAGAAGCATCAGTCAAACTCTTGCTATCAACTGCATAATCAAAAACTTCATAAGCTTCCGCGACCTTTCCACTTCTAACCAGAGCCCTCACAAGCGTGGCATAAGCAGAAGTCTCAAGCTTTATGCCATTTGACTTCATCAACTCATATAATTCAATCCCTTTGTCCATTAACCTTGCCTTGCACAATCCATAAAGCAAAGTATTATACGTGCAGTGATTTGGAGCACACCCTTTTGCTTGCATCTCTTCTAACAAGCTCAACGCACCTAAAGTAGCTCCTTTTCTACACATTCCATTCATCAGCGACGTGTAAGTGACAGCATGTGGCTCATAACTCGCTTCAACCATAGTTTGCAAATACTTCCTAGCTTCCTCAATTCTCCCTGATTTCGACAATCCAAATATCAAAGTATTGTATGTAATAAGATCCGGCTCAACACCTTCTTCCTTCATCTTCTTGTAAACACCAATCGCCTCGCTCCCTTTACTCAATGTGCAATAGCCTTTCATAATGGTGTTGTAGACGAAGCAATCCGGCTTAAACCCAGCAACGCTAAGGGCACTAACTAATCTCATTGCCTCCCTCAAATTCTTGGAATTACAGACATTATCAATCAAGATCGTATAGCTGATAAGGTCTGGTTTTACCTTAAAGGAATCCTTCATCTCATCCATGAATCTATAAACAACATCCAAAGGTCCGCACTTGCACAACTGTTTCAGAAGAAAGTTGTAAGTAAATGTGTCTGGAGGCGAGTGCTTCTCCGAGAGCTCCTTCACCATATCCACAGCTTCACTGACCCGACCCGATTCGCAGAGAGACCGGACAGCTATATCGGTTGTTGCTTGATTAGGCTCAACGCCATTATTCACCATGAGGTTGAGAAGTCGATGAACATTCGAAAGAGATGAATCAGTAGCTCTGCAAGCGTGAGAGAGCAATATATGGAAAGTAGAAGACTCCGGCGAGAAACCAGGCTGAGATTTCAGGATGTGCTGGAATAGATTCACGGTATCGTCCACGGTGGCGATTGAGGCGTACGATTGGAGAACGGAGTTGTGAAATTTGAGATCGAGAGGGATTCTCGAAGTGGCGGCAATCGAATTGAAGAGGCTTTTGGCGTCGGATAGATCTGGGGTCTTGAAAGGATTCCTCAAAGGCTCACGAGTGTTCTGAGAAGGTTTCACAGATTCCCTGCCGGCGATTCCGTTTCGAAAATCTCGCGGCGGCGCTGGAGGAGATGTTGTGGGTTTTATGACCAGTTGCGTCGACGTCATTGAACGAAACGACGACGGAATTTTCCCCATTTTCGCTCTTTTTCGTTACCCTTCGAAGGTTTTAGTGTTCTTGTAGGGGTTTTGGGTCTCTGTATCAAATGGGACATTGAAGGCGACGCTCGCGCTCTACTGCGTACGTTAGCATTGGGTCTATTGGGCTTCGGCCCAAATTCAATTGTTTAGCCCGTGCACATATCAATGTTTACAACGTTTAATCAATGTTTTAATCAGTGCTTACTTAGTAATTCAGAGATTGTTGATCTATGTCATCAACTAGGAACAGCAGCCACGTTTATATCAATTGCCACCATACTGGTCCCGCTAGAAACATTCGTCTTAGGTAATTCATATAAAACATATTGTGGTTTACAATAACTAATTTACGCGAAATTTAAGGTACTCTTTAATTTTACTTTTGTTTGTTTAAAGTACGTTTAAATGTATCAATTACCAAAATCAAACAAAATTTGACTTACCAGTTCCTACATATTTAGAAAAAGACGCGTTGAGTTTCTTAAACTTTACAATGTAACATTTAGTTTTCGAGTATTTATACAAGTTTGATGCCAATGTGTATGAATGATTGTGACGATGAGGCTAATTATGTATATATAGATCATAAGATTATCTTTTTTATAAAATTTCGAGTTAAAAACACATGGCTTAAGAAAACATTAAAACTTTCAATATTTGTTATATTCTACATAAAAGATATTATTTAATGCTCAACGAAAATCAATTTAAAATAATTACTGAATAATACAATTGGTCATATTGTATATATTTTTGTTAATTTTACATAGAAATTTGAATGAGTTAACTAATTGATTTTTTTTTTCTTTACATTTTCTAGTCTTACTAAATGCTAACAATATCAATACAGTGACAAATACATACATATGGTAAATAATATATTTTATATGTTTAAATAGGTTAAAATAGGTCACGGACTTGGAGGACCTTACTGGAACATGGCTCTGATGAACTTGTCTTCATTGTTGTCTCTTCCTCATTCTTGTATTTGCATATATATTAAGAAAAAAGAAGATGTTTGATATCAAAGAACAAAAAATGATAGCTCGGCGAGACTTATACATGATGATCTATTTAAAGAAAAAAGCTAGAGGCTCTTGTAGATTCAAGAATCTATGGGTTTTACAAGAGGGTAGGAGAATCTTGAATTTGTGGACCTCGTGGTACGTCTACATTTCTTCCTAGTGCGTACGTTTAGGTTATGGAGAAAGAAACCGTAGAAATACATTGGGCCTAGTGGCCTTTTGAATGATCAGCAAGGTTCTTAAAACACAACAATCTCTGGAGACTAACGTGGCAGGTATTCTCAATGATCTTCTCATTTTTCTCATTAAACCCATACAAAAGCAGACCAAATCAAGAGAGAATTAAACAAAAGGTTTTGTAATGAAGAAGAACAAATTTTGTCTGAATCCGAAGTTCTGGAAAAGAAAGATGTTTAAGAACTTGGTCATGGATCACCTCAAACTCAGTATTCTGTTTCGACATTCTCATTTTGCAAAACTTTTCCATTCTTCAATTACAAATTGAGAGCTACAAGTTTTGTTGATTCTATATATACACAATGCAGAATTAATTCATCATAAATAAAACGTCAGAATTTTTTATTAGATGACTAAAAACAATATGAAAACTTATAAGACAAAGTTGTCAAAGTCTCAGAAGGCTCAAAGCTAAATTCTCTCTTAGGATAAAAATTTGCTCAATAAAAAAAAAAAAAAAATCAAGCAAAAGTAAAACAGAGCCATTTCTTGACCGTTGGTTTATCAGAGTCTTGTTTCCTCTGAGAAGTCGTCTTCGTCGAACTCTGTCCCGTCTTTTTATCTTCACCGGCTTTGCTGAATATCACCGTGAATCCATCCGCAGTCGCTGGATCATTCACATCCCATTCCCCAAATTTCGGCAACGGCCTTCCAGCGTCGTTCGATGCCATTTTCGATCAAGAAAGTAACAATCTTTAATCTCTCAGACAAAAAAAAAACTCAAAATCTTTTCTTCTTCTTCTTCTTCTTCTTCTTCTATGAGTTGACGATATTGTCTAGAGGGTCTGACCCACGATGAAGATTTATAATGGAGAAACTAAATAAAGAAGAAAGAAGAAAAGAGATTAAAAAAACAGATATTCAGGATTGTCTTTGAAATCTTCCTACGAATTGGACTCGTTTCAGACGCGGTAGAATATTCTATTGCCGTCTTCTTATATATGTCTTAAAAGATAAAATCTTCTGAGGTACAAAATCGTTGGCTTTCCGCGTAAGAAATCTAATTATAGCAAGCCCATATCCATGGCTGATCTGTTTCTTCATTTTCACGCAAACTTTGATGTTTCTTTAATGGCAATCACAAGCTTCCCATTTCAGTAGCTCTCTTCCTTAGAAGATACTTCTGTACTTTCCCTGTCGAGGTTTTAGGTAAGTCCCCAAAAACAATAGTCTTTGGAGCCATGAAATGAGGCAAATAATCTCTACAAAACTCGATAATCTCTTTGGGTTTAATATCAAACCCATCTCTCAGCTTCACGAACCCGCAAGGAGTCTGTCCCCAATGATTATCCGGACGTGCCACAACAGCAGCTTCAAGAACCGCTTGATGACTACACAAAACTCTCTCGACTTCCACGGTGCTTATGTTTTCTCCTCCGGATATAATCACATCTTTCAACCGATCTTTTACCTCTATGTACCCATCCGAATGTTTCACAGCGAGATCGCCACTGTGGAACCAATCTCCCTCGAAAGCTTTTCGTGTTGCCTCTAAGTCCTTGAAGTATCCACTCATCACTGTGTTTCCTCTAAACATAACCTCACCCATGGTCACACCATCATCGGGTACAGTCTCCATTGTTACCGGATCTTTCACCTCGAGCCCTTCTAAACCCAAATGCTGCACTCCTTGTCTAGCCTTCAACTTAGTTCTCTCCTGCAAAGAAAGAGAATCCCATTCAGGTTTCCACACGCAGTGTGTCCCTGGACCATATGTCTCTGTCAAACCGTAAAGATGAGACACATTGAATCCTAATTCTTCCATCTTAGCCAGGATCTGCGGTAGAGGCGGTGACCCACCCGTCATGACCTCGACTCTATGAGGAAGTGGTTTATGTTCTGTCACGGGAGAGTTCACAATCATGTTCAGCACGGTTGGGGCTCCTCCCATGTGACTCACTTTGTGCATAGCAATGTTCTTAAAGATCAGCTTAGGAGAGACTTTCCTGAGACAGATATTCTTACCGCCTTGAGCCGCTACTCCCCAAATGAGACACCATCCGTTACAATGAAACATCGGTACTGTCCATAGATAGACAGGAGAGACAGGCATCTGGTGAAGAAAAACCGTAGCGAGCGAGTTGAGATAAGCTCCTCTGTGGCTATACACTACGCCTTTAGGTCTCGAGGTCGTCCCTGAAGTGTAGTTTATACTGATCGGATCCCATTCGTTTCTCGGTTTGATCACCTCGAATTCGCTGTCTCCGGATTTAACCAGAGTTTCATAATCGTAATCAAAAGAGTAGTTTGAATCAAAGCTTGATGAGTCATCATCATCATCATTTGACTGAGAGATCAAAACAAGCGTTGGAGCTTTTCTTGTTCTGTCTGATTTAGCAAAAAGATCAAGAGCTCCGTGGGCAATCTCAAGTAACTGGAGATCAACGAAAAGGATTTTCGCCTCAGAGTGTTCAAGCAAAACCGACAATGTGGAAGGATCGAGTCGAGTATTGAGCGGACAGAGAATCAATCCAGCCATTGGAACAGCAAAATGAAGCTCGTACATTGCTGGAACATTCGGCGCCAAAACTGCAACCTAAAGGATCCTCATTTATCTCAAAAACCTAACCTAATCGGAGCGAATCTAAGTAAGAAATTGAACAAAAATCTAGAGACTAACCACGTCGCCGGGAGATATTCCGAGGTGGGTAAGACCAGAAGCAAGACGGAGACAACGTTGATAAGTTTGGAACCAAGTGTGCTTGACGGAACCAAACACAACAGAGGTTCGGTCTCTGTAAACCTTGGCGGATCTCTCCAAGAAAGTGATTGGGGATAAAGGGGAGAAATTTGCGGGGGATCGGAGCAGACCCTCCATAGATCTCCATGAATCCGGCTCGGAGTCGTCGGAATATCCGCCGGAATCTGAGGTTGAGAAGGAAGAGTGGGTCAACCAGAGTCTTCGAAAACGTGGGCTTAAGATTTGGAATGCCCTTTTGGTTAAAAAGAATCTCATTGTTTAACAATTTGAATTGCCTTTGTTCGACTTCTCGACTTGAAACTATTTGATCTGTTGAACTGATCAAGATAAGGTCTGATTCTCCGGAAAGTCACGTGCTCTGTTTGGTCCAAAAATTGATTATAATAGCTTTGTGATGACAAATCATCTCTCCTGATTGACGATTTTAACAATGTATGATAAAAAAAATAATGCCAAAAAAATCGTGCAACTGTCCATTGTTTTACAACACGAGTCTCGTCGTAAGTGACACGTTTATTCATTGCCATGCATTCCGACAAATCTTGGCAGCAAAATAACTTATGGAGATGATTCTAATTCACATTCACTAGAACAAAAAAACAAAGAAGCAAGTACAATCAATTCACAAATATGTAAATCAAACACATTTTTTTTTCTATTTACCGTTCTATACTATAACTTCCAGAATAAACTAATCATGAGTAAAATTCCTTCTGAACCTAAATTTCAATTCTCTATACTCTTGGAAACACCGTCACACACATATATCAACACCAATGCACTTAACGATGACACTAAAATACTCCAAAACATATGTCAACCAACGCACTTGCATGTTTTTTACTGACTTCAGCCAGATGCTTAAAAATGTGTTAATTTTTCAGTTTTCTATTTATTTGGTGTAATAAAAATTTATTTTCTTGTAAAAAGTTTTATTTTAATAAACTCAAAATTTATTTAGCTATCGTTAATATATATATATATAATTTTTATATTTTTAAAGTTAAAAGTCTTGTAAAAAAAGAATAATTAACTAAAATAGAATATACTTGAGATATTCTTTTAAAAAATAGAAAATAGAGATGACTATGGAGCAAACCTCCTTTCTATTTTAGAGTGAAAGTGGAGTAAAATGTTGTAATCTTCACAAACTAAATCTTCATACTTGATTTGTTTTTCAACCATAAAAACTTTGTATCCTTCACATAAATTAACAAAGAAATCTCAATTCATATTATTCATCTATCATTGTGTAAAAGCAGCAAACAAGTACACCATTATTTCTAAAATAGAAATTTTTTATTAGTAAATATCTGCTAAACTCGAGCAGATGTACGGTAAAATAATTTTCCAATGATCGGTAGATGGTCTGGTTTTGCAGAAATGTTTTGGCTAACTGACGACTGATTTATGGCAGAATTACAAGAGATTCTTTCAACGTATACTACACAGTCTGGTTTGATAGTCCATTGTTTTCAAATCTGGGTTCATCAAGTGTTGTTCAAATGTTTATCTTTGAGTTTGAGCTTCATGGTAATATGCTCGTCATTAACTATATGTAATCTTCAACTTGCAAATATTGTTAGATATAAATGAAGATTGGCTTCATCAAAAATGTATTTAATTTTGGACAAAAATTGAAAGCTGTAAACACTTTTCAACAAAAATTAGAAAAAGGATGAAAAGTTGAGAAATTAATTGCAATATACGAATAGCTGTATAAGATATAACGGGCTGATATCACTTGGATCTATGAAAACAAGATAATAGCAAAATTTGTAAATATATTCAATATTTTTAATTTAGAAATTCTATTTTAGTTTTATTCTTGTTATTATTTTGAATGCTGTTAGTTATATTAAAATTATCTAAAAAGATCTGATCTCCTTGTAATTTTTTATTAATCTCTTTACATTAATTTCTCCAAATAGACCATTTTCACAAATTACCCTATGTATTAAATATATTTTTTAATAATATTATAACATATAAAATACTATGGTTCACAAATAATAAACTGTAAATATTTTATCTCAAATATAGATTCAAAGTTCAAGTTACATAAAAATTCAAAATATGTAGCAAATATCAAAACTAAACATTAAAAACCCGTATATGTGAATTAGATAAAAATATACTCATAAAAAATCAAGAATGTTAAACTAAAAAGCATAACTAGACAAAAACATTCATTTTTGTCAACTTATCCTAATGACTTTAATATCCCTTTTAAAGTGAGAGTCCTGGATTCGAATGTGATGAATTTCCACCACTATGCCACATGATTCTCACAAACATTCAATTTAATTCATATCAAACAACATGTAAATTATTACAACCATGTATTTAACTATTCATTACATTAAAACTTAAAAATTATATATAGGTAGAAATTAAAAAAGACATTTAAAAAGATAATTAAATGTAATTGATAATTAGTTTATAGGATTGTTTAGGTTCACATGAAGCTGTCTAAGACCGCTTAACTCTATTTAATAACTGAAATATCTAATAGCAATGTTTAGAAGGTAACGTCACAGTTAGTGTTTTGGCACTATCTAAACCGCTTTCAAGAACACTGGTTTCAATGATAAAAAGTTTTGTTACGAAAAAAAAAATTAAGGTAAGCTAAAATCAAGAGATTCAAATTGATAGGAATAGCAAAAAAAAAAAAAATATCGCTTTAAATACTGGTTTGGTAAACAAGTTCTTTAACTCCTCTCAAAAAGAATTAAAAAGACTAAATATAGAGAAGTTAAAGGTAGAGAGAAATATATGTCGCCTGTTCTTGAGTAGATGATCGTTGGGAAGTTGTGTGGTGGTTGATCACCGAAAAACATCGAGTTGATGAATTGAGTCTTCATAGCTTCACGATATTATCAAATTTCTCCTTTGATCGAAGTTTGAAGGCTATGACAAATACTTTGTTTTTAGTTTTTTTTTTTTTTTTTTCTTTTTATAGCTTTTAGGTTCTATATAAGAAAGTGAACTCAATCGTTTAACTAAATAATACACGTTGCTGTCGTTTAACGTATCATTCATTGTACAACACAATTGTTTAACTAAAGCTATTTAAAGTTGTTTATTTTGGGAAATATTTATCTGGATCGTAAGAATGTGTTTGTATTTTGAATAATGTCAATTTTGTGAATTTTTCTTAGATAAAATTGTTATATATATATATATATGTTTTTTGGTGTGTGTGTGTGTGGTTAATTTATGTTTACTGATTATTTTCTAAGCTTTTGTAAACCGAAATGTAGGAGAAAAGCCGAGGTAGACCCAAAAAAATACTTGCTATTTTTTTTTGTATATTTGTTACTTGATTTGGTTCGTGTGGATAATAAAAATTCATATTTGTATTTGGTTTGTTAAAACGAGTATCCTCAATTTAAAGTATTTGCTAAAAAATAGCATAATTGCAAGTTATTTGTCATGTCTTTATTTGCTATATATGAACTATTTTACTCGTACATAATTTATCTTATTCTTTATTTATTTGAAATTTAATTAAAAATTTAATCTAATTGATTTTTATTCTAAAAAATTGTTATATAATAATCATATATATATAATATTAAGAAAAACAACAAAATAACGGATAAAAAATAGAAATTGATTTTTTGTCAATACTTATTACTTAACATGTAAATATCCAAATTACGTTATTTTTACTTGTTTTAACAATGTCGAATATTTGATTTTGTTTCAAGTTGAATACGGCACAAATAACGAATATGGAATGACTATAAAGTATTTATGTCCAAGCCTAAAAAAAATTAAGGGTTAAATTTTGTGTGTTTAACATAATTAAAGAAACTGGTTGTCAAAAAAAAAAAAACATAACTAAAGAAACTGATGCCAGTTTCCTAGTACAGTTTGGCGACAATTGTTATTTATATAATCTAAATCTATACTAAAAAAAAACACGACAAGTAGGCACCATTTGTAAATAAAATACAAATGAATGAAATGAAATGATTATCGTAGAACCATTCAAAGCGGTGGACACTGGACACAACATGTATAGACTTGGATCAACGACAAACCAAACAACAACGACCATCAGGAGAATCAGAGTGAATGAGACAGGACCCGCTTAGAAAAATATAAAGGGGGGGGGGGAAAAGTGTTTTCTCAGTTTCTCAGCATCATATCTATTAAAGTATCCTCCTTTACCTTTCTCTGTCTCTTCTGTCCAATCAAAAGAGTTGTGATTGATCTTCTTCTTCTGTTCCGGGTATTGTTTCCTGGAGATGAACGGCGACGAGCTCTCTTTCGAGAGGGGTTTTGACGTTTACGCTACTAAGGGAACGCACAAGTCTGAGTTTGACCCCATTTTACTGGATTCTGGTTCCGATCCTATTTGGGATGCTATTAGAGAAGAAGCTAAGCTTGAGGTTTTCACTCAATTCGAACACTTTTATTTGAATCTACATAACAACTTTTTGTTTTTGTTTTATTTTTTAGTAACTGTGTCCATTAGGGTTTAGAATAAGTCAGTCTTGTTTCTCACGTTAAAAGCTTTGATATTTACATAAGCTAGTCTTGATGTTTCTCTCGTTGTAAGCTTTGATATTTAATCGGACCACCATAGGACTCGAATGTTAAATCCCCCCCCCCCCCTCATTGATCATCATCACATATGGATCTCATTCAATAAAAGAGTAAATGGAAGAAGTTGTTTGATAGAAAGGCAAAAAGTTGGAGAACAGTGCTAGTTGTTTATGCTATTTCTGTAGATGTTGCTGCTTCTGATTGCGAATTGTCGAATCTTTCAATGATGAATCTTGTTGTGGTTACAGGCAGAGAAGGAGCCTATTTTGAGTAGCTTCTTGTATGCTGGCATCTTAGCACATGAATGTTTAGAGCAAGCTTTAGGGTTCGTTCTGGCCAACCGTCTCCAAAACCAGACCTTGTTGGCAACTCAACTCTTGGATATATTTATTGGTGTTATGATGCATGACAAAGGTATTCAGAGTTCAATTCGCCATGATATTCAGGTAAAACACTCATCTAATAACTGTGAAAGACATGATCTTTGTTTTGAGGCTGTTTTTCTTAAGCTCCTCAATGGTTGCAGGCTTTTAAAGACCGGGATCCTGCTTGTCTGTCGTATAGTTCTGCTATTTTACATCTGAAGGTAATTCTTTAACTGAATTTTTTAGAGACGTAACATTTCTCACACGAAATAAGTGATTACTGAGGAGGTTTCCCCACGCGCATTTCACCAGAACGTTTTGTGTTCTACAGGGCTATCATGCGTTGCAAGCATACAGGGTTGCACATAAATTGTGGAACCAAGGGCGGCGACTACTGGCTCTTGCATTGCAAAGCCGAATAAGCGAGGTAGTTTTGGCGATCAATGTCTTTTGGTTACTGACTTTAAAGTCTCGACTCTCGAGTTGCATTTCCAGCTCAATGTCTGATCTATGCTGTGGCTTTCTCTCAGGTTTTTGGAATCGACATACATCCAGGTAAAGTTTGAGTCTTTTGTGTCTCATCTCCGTAACTAGGAAGAAAATGGAGGGACTTTCTCAATCTCCACTCTCTAGTGTTTTAGTCGATCAGATGAATTGATTGCCGGTTACACACATTGATCTATTTCGCTTATTTTTGTAGCGGCAAAAATTGGTGAGGGTATATTGTTGGATCATGGAACTGGAGTGGTCATAGGTGAGACCGCTGTGATAGGAAACCGTGTCTCGATATTGCATGTGAGCATCTCTGTTCCAAACCATTCCCCTCAAGGTCAATTCCGACATCAAGATTTCTTAAGTTTTAGTAAAGGCTAGATGAATTTTTACTGTCACAGGGTGTGACTTTGGGAGGAACCGGGAAGGAAACCGGCGATCGTCACCCAAAAATAGGTGAAGGCGCATTGCTTGGAGCCTGTGTGACCATACTTGGAAACATAAGCATAGGTCCTGGGGCAATGGTAGCTGCAGGTTCACTTGTCTTAAAGGACGTCCCTTCGCATAGGTATAGAAGAGAAATGCATCTGAAAAATCTTTCAACGTTTGTTTAGTAACCATGAACATCCTTTTTTGGGGTTTTGAAGTGTGGTGGCTGGAAATCCTGCGAAACTGATCAGGGTCATTAATGAGCAAGACCCATCTCTGGCAATGAAACATGGTGAGTTTGCAGATTCTTGTATGTTTCTTGCTCTGTAATTCTGCGTCGGCTTAGAAGTGACTGTTCTTGAATGAATATACAGATGCTACTAAACAGTTCTTTCGACATGTAGCTGATGGTTACAAAGCGGCAATATCTAATGGTAACTTACACAAACGCAATGAACTCCCTGACATGAAGATTCTGTAATAACAGTTTAGCTGGATTTTGAACCTGAATTTGCTATTTTGCGATTCTTGAAAACAGGACCATCAGTTTCATCAGGAGATACAGAGAAAGGACAAACTAACTCAACAACATGAGATCCTTGCTTATCATCAAAAGTTCATCACAGCATTTTCTCAATAAGTTGTTTATTTAAAGATTTTGATCTCTGGAAGTTTTCAATTCATCTTTTCACCCTCAGACAAACGAGACTAACATAAAGAGTGTAAATAATTTTTGCTTGAACACGACATCTAGCATAAGCTAAAAGATTATTACTGAAAATTTTCCGCAAACAATTGAAATTCAAAGCACAGGAAGATGAAACAAATTCAAATCATAAGCACTCAAAGCTTATACTCACTCAATAAGATGACCAAAGCAAAAAAGAGGGAATCAAGCATGCCTTGCCTGGAAATCCTTCATGAAAGCAACGAGCTTTTCAACTCCGGCCAAAGGCATTGCATTGTAAATGGAAGCTCTCATCCCTCCCACTGATCTATGCCCCTTGAGCTGCACCATCTTCTCCTTCGCAGCTTCCTTGATAAACTCTGCTTCCAGTTCCGATTTCTCCAATGTGAAAGGAACATTCATCAAAGACCTCACAGACTTCTCAACGGGACACCTGAAAAACCCTCTGCTCTCATCAATAGCGCTGTAAAGCAGCTCAGCTTTCCTCTGGTTCTTCTTCTCCACTTCTATCAAACCACCTTGCGCCAACAGATCGTCGAACACGAGACCACACATGTAAATCCCGAAACAGGGAGGCGTGTTGTACAGCGAGCTGTTCTCGTCGTGGATCTTGTAATCAAGCATCACCGGAGTGATATCACGAGCGTTGCCGATCAAATCTTTTCTGATGATCACAATGGTGACACCGGAAGGACCAACGTTCTTCTGCGCACCGGCGTAAATCACACCGAATTTCGATACATCCACTGGCTTCGAGCAGAAATTGGAGGACATATCAGCGATCAAAACACCATTAGGGTTTTTAGGAACTGGGTAATCTTTGAATTCGACTCCATGGATCGTCTCATTGGCGCATATATGCAAATACTTGGCGTGCGGATTCTGCTCCAATCCATCAAAAGACGGGACTTTTGTGTATTTCTCCGATTTACCTGACCAAACCACTTTGGGATTGCAATATTTCTGCGCTTCCTTGAACGCTTTGTCTCCCCAAGATCCGGTAACAACGTAATCAACGGGATCGTCAGATTCGCAGAGATTAAGCGGCAGAGCGGCGAATTGAGTGGTGGCGCCACCTTGTAGGAACAAAACGGAATATTCCGAAGGGATCTCGAGGAGTTGACGGAGATCCGATTCAGATTTTTGTATGATTGAGAGAAACTCTTTCCCACGGTGGCTCATCTCCATGACGCTCATACCAGATCCACGCCAGTTGTAAAGCTCCGATTGAGCTTTAAGCAAGACATTCTCAGGTAAAGCGGCTGGACCCGCCGCGAAATTGAAGACTCGCGGCTCGGATCCGACGGTGGTGGATCTGGCACCGTCTTGAGCCTGCGACGTCGAGGAAGCGCATCTAATCGAAACGGATTTGGTTCTTGCGGCGAGTTTGACGGTGGAAGATTTGTTAAGGTGAAGAAAGGATTGGGAGATGGATTTGGGTTTGAAGGAAGGGATCTGGGTTTGGTTTCCGACAAGGAAAGAGTTCGTTGACGCCGCCATTCTCGTTGATTCTGAGGAATCTCGAACCTTTTTGGTTTTTTTTTTTCCAAAAGATGTTAAGCAATGTCTGAGAAAAGTATAGTGACGGCCTACAAAAAACAAGTAAGTATCTGAAAATAGTCAAGTGTGAAGAGAGTTGGTGGGAGAGAGACATCTTATATAGGTCAAACGATGTCGTTTTCTTTGGTAGGTAGCTTAATTTTGGAAAATGAGTCTCCACCAATCAGAACTCGATTTTCGTAAGGTTCGGTTCGATTTTTGGTTACTGAATATTTAAGAGTGGTTCTGTTCGGTTTTAATATTCACAGCCCAACACCGAGAGTCGAGACATCAAATTTGAGGTTTCACAAAAATCGAATTAATAAATGAATCCGAATATCTTTTGGTCATTGGTCGAATAAAACATATCTGCAATATTTTTTTTGTTTCCATTGCTCAAAAGAAAGAGTAACTGAAGTAAAAGAATGATTTGTATCATTGCTCATAAAAGTTACAATTGAAGTAATTAAGAAAAAGGAAACATCTTCAGCCAATTTGAACTTGGCTTTTTTGTGTGTGTTATTTATGCTTCAGAGGAAACGAGGAACTATTTCAATAGGAGCTGTACAAACTAGTTATTGTCCTTTGGCTTAAAGATGATGAGACTCAGGCAGACACAATAAAGTGTGCAGCTTCACACTTTGCTATGTACCCAAATTTTGATGTGCTGTACTTCCTATATACTCCTGTCAATTTCCCCGTTGCCGCCCTCTGATGAAGGCTTACCATCTTCCTAGAACATTCCCTGCAAAACCCGTGATGACAATTCGTTAAAAAGACCTGTCTTGTCTCGGTAAATCTTTGCTAATGGATGAGGATCAGTCTTTTCTCAATACCCTTTTGTGTTTATGAATGAAAAGGATCAGTCTTTGAATGATATTGGGAGAGAGAGACTTACATGAGTTGATCTTCAGAGTAATGACAGTGGAATTCACATGTACTGCTCCATTGCCTAAAACCATCAATTGTACATTGAGCAGTGTACACAGCTGTGGCAGCTAGTAATGACGGTGGAAAACGAAGCATCTCGTACTCCACAAGGGCAAGCTCGATCAAGAACGATGCCAACATCTCACACTGTTTTGTTTCAGTTTCGCCATTAGTTCCTTTCTAAATTTAGAAAGTCAAGTTAAATTGACTCATGAAACATGATCCATTGTTTTAACTTACCTTCTTGTCTGCTTGAGCTGCCTTAAGGAATCTTTTCAAGAATGGGAATTGTGTAGGCAACGAGACATTGAATTGCAAAGTGCTCAACATTGTTTTCTCCTGCAAAGAGAATGATACCATTTAATCAGAGGATTGTCTAAATATAAACGAGACAAGATTGAATTCTTCTACGTAGGAAAAAATAAACAGCCTTTACCATATCTAGAACATCATTTCTCGTATACGCTTTGTCTGAAATAAGTACTAAATCTTCAACAACAGGAACCGAAACCTCTTCATACTTGCAAGCTAAGAGCAAAGCCACTAACCCTACAAGCTGAAGCTTCTTTCTCATAACAGTTTTCTTGGACAAGAATCTATCGATCAGATTCACTGTGAGAAACAGTGTCTCGTTCATCAGATCAAACTTGTCATGTACCTGCAGGTTTATTTTAGCTTCTTTAGTCTCTATCACTCAATTACACAGTATCATTCTAGAGGAATGTAAATTTCGATATACCTCGATTAACCAGTCGATTAGTATTGCTCTCATCTTCTCGTTTAAGTCGATTTGTTGCATCATATAATCTACTGGAACACAGCTAAACCTCTGCAAATGAAGATTTAGAACTGTTTTCAGGCAAACCCAAGCCTCTTATTGCTTCAAAGACACATAAAAGTAAACCAATTTTTACCTCCATTTTGCGGTAAAATGCGTATAGATCTTGGACATACTCAACAGCTGCAAGTGAGTTCTTCGCATCGGAGACATCTATATCCAAGATTGGTTCTTCCACTATTACATCCTCCATCTCAACTTCCTCCTGTCATCAAATTCAGCATTATGTAGGTCTTTATCATTTGAATTGCTTTCAAAGCTAAGATCTTTATCAAGTTGGACTGATTATGTTTACCATTGTATCAGCTTCAGGGATGCTTGTGTATTTCTCCAGAGACATTGGCATTGGATGGTCCAATGTAGCTTCTTCTTCATCCTCGACATCATCAACGTATATACAGTTACTAAAATCGTTTGCACTTGGAACTGATGGCTTCAGCTTCTTCGCCTCCTCTTGATACAACGGCTCTTCAACTCGAGATCTGCAAGATCAAAATAATCTCAGATCTTTTCTTTCAAATCAAATCAAAACAAAATACAGATAGAAATTGCAAGATCCACTCTTTATACCTTATAACTGAGGATCGCAGAGGATCAAGCTTCTTCTTTTGGCATCCTTCTTCTTGCCTACCGATTCATATCATCCAAAACCCATAAGCACAATCAAACTGGAAAAAAGTACACACTCAAAGACACTAACTTGAGAAAGATTGTTGAATTTACTTTGATAAGCTTCCTCGCTTGTTGACAACACAAGGATAACCTCTTGCACCAACCAGATTCTGATTAATCACACCCAAAACTCTTCTCTTCTCTCTCTTCATCTCTTGTCCGAATTTTCTGCTTCTCGTTTCATCTAAACACAACACACATATGTCAGAAGTCAGAACTTCCCCATTGTTAAGACCTCGAATTTTCATATTACTCTAGAAAAAATCCTATTACCTTGAAGAATCGACGTTGTAGTGGGTTTAACGACGATTTTGTTCTCACAGGAATTAACCATTTTTGTTCGTTTTGATTCTTCCAAGAGAAAACCCACCAAAGAGACTAGAAGAAGAGCATTAAACGAAGAGAATCTTAATCTGATACAGTCGAATCTGAAGAAGGGGATGAAATAGGCAAATGACAATGAAAGAGGAAGATAAAACAAAATTAGAAAAGGTGTAACTTTTTGTTTTTTTTATTATTTATATTTGTATTTTTTTTATAAAAAAAAGAACGGCTAGGATCTGAATATGACCGTTGGATTATGAGAGAAAAACGATTTACTTCCAAGTCTGGCACAAGACTTAACGGTAACTTTGGTTCAAGGCATGTGGCTTCGTCTCTTCTTATTTCAAATTTTTATTATCCTTTTTTTATTATTATTAGTTGGCTTCTACTTTTTTCAGACGAAATGGTGCGCTCCATAGGCGCGGCCTAACACACTTTTTTTATTTTTATTTCAAAATTTAAGTATTATTATTAAATATGAGTAATCAATCTTAAGGTTATTAATATCCGTATTTACAGAGCTAATCATAAGCTCTCTCAGACTAATTTCAGAGACAAATTCGTTAGAAGACAGGACCAGATTCCGTACCGAGAATTATGCTGGCCCGTGAGAGTTTTTTCCATTTTAAGTGATTTGTTTGTTCAATTTTTTTTTTTTATTATTCCATTTATTAACCTAAATATATTTTTGGAAAAAAACAATCAAAAATTTAGCTTCTCTATTCAAAGTACAGCATATGATTCATATCAAAAGTTTTTTTATTTGGGTCAAAGATTCATATCAACTTAATTAACATAACCAAACATATTGTCTTAGTTTGCAACAGATTCAACTAAAAGAATTTAGATTTGAAAATAAAAAGGACTATGGTCTTCATTGTCAAAATTTGAAAACGATGTTAGATGATCTACAATATTTCCCTTTAAAATATATATTTTTTGTTGCTGTATAAAAATACAAAACACATATGTTTAACTAAGAGATACACGATTAATCATTTTACGGTAAGCATAATAAATAATGAATAGTCAAATGTTTACGATACCGTGAACATGGGGGAGCCTCCTTATCATCTTTCTCAAATTAATATTATAATCAATAAAGTACTTAAAAAGGCATTGTTTTCGTAAACTAAACACATAAGAGTTAAAACTTAAGATAAAGAGGGACCATCTCCATCACTCAAGCGATTTGGTTAGTCGAACCGTTCGGTTTGTATGCTTGTCAATCGGAATTGGACCAAACCGACATCAATAACATTATTGGGCTGGAAATGACTCGGAATAAGATACATGGTATGTTCTAATCTTCCTCGATCATGCGTTGCATAATTACCCTCTTGTTCTAGACACGTCTCCTCCAAAAATATACAATTTTTACCCTGTGGACTGTTTGCAAACAAACCTTACATCACTATCCTTCGTAGTTGTGTATAGTCAGGCTATACATTTCATTATCTTTAAGTGTGGAAGTTGGTTCCAACACTAGTAACACTCTAACGATAGTCCCTGTTCAAGCTCTGTATATTTTGAGTTGTCTGATGAGACGTTTATGTGTTCTTTGCGTTGTCATTTGTTTTGATGTCAAGAAGTTATGTTGTGAGAAACGTTATGAACTCTTTTGTGCAGTATTATTTGTGATTATTTGTTTTTTCTGTTGTATTTGTATTCACGCTACTATTGAATTCGATAATCATCAACATCTCTCCTTTTATATCACTATACCCTTACACATTAAGCAATATCATCTCAAGATATTGTGTTGATTAACAAACATTCATACAGTGTTTGAAATACGTTCATATGATGATTGTTTGTATCCAGGACTAAAGTTAAATAATAATGTGATATATGTTCTAATTGTTACATACTAAAGAAAATAGATGGCTACGTTTAAAGATTTTGGATGTGTATCATCTACAATATTAGGGATGTTAAAATGAGCTAATACTCATAAACTAATTTAACTCCATTTGGATTTTCATAAGTTTAAGCTATATTTTTTAGGCTCATTAAATAAACAAGTTTGATGGAGCTTAAATAAACTAGCAAATTAAACGAGCAAGTTTAATGAATTACGAAATAACTCATAAACAAAAAAAAAAATTCAAAAGTATAAATATTTTATTTATATGGTGTAATTGTAAAATATATATTAAATAGTTTTAACCATAAAAAATATAAATAAAATATAGTACCCGAATTCAATTTTAGTTTAATATAAAATTCTATAGGCTAATACTCATTATATAAACACAGTAAAAATTCACATAAATTACATTTTTTTTACAATCTTATTTTTTTCTTAAATTACAACATTTATTAAATTTAAATATTAGATTTATTTTATTTTGACTCGCAAGATAACACGTTTAGTTTATTTAGTTCATGATCAAATGATGTGAATTTGAATTGAGATATATAAACTCATATAATAAATGAGCTGAGCTAAACTGAGCCATTTTATTCTTGAGCTCATACAAGTTGAACTAAGTTTGAACGAGCTAACTCATTTTGGTCCCTACAGCGAAGAAAATTATTTTATCTCTAGATCAATAACATACAAAACTACATATAATCTGCCTATATCATATTACTCTGGAGAAATTTCCTCTCTATCGGTGACCAAATCAAAACAAGATGAAACACAAACTGGTTCAAGCTACATGGTAGTGGTACACCTAAAAATTGCGGAGAGACTGCAACTGAATGTAGACCTTTTCCAACTGGTCCAAAAGGTCTCCGAAATGGCTTTAAGCCCCCTGATAATCGTATGGGGAACCCTTTTCACCTGAAGAGAGTTGAGAGTTTTCTTGGTCTCTTCATCTTCTCTGATAATGGTAACGAATTGCTCTCCTCTTTGCTTGACGCTTGTTGACTTGGTTTCGCAAGAACTTTTAGAAGATCGCTCATAGCACTGTCAGAGACGAAGCCGTGTTCTGCATCTTGAATCTCCTTCATAGGAATGTCGTTTCGTTTCACTTTCTGTGTCTCATTCAAACGGTTTTTTGAAGTCTTTTTCTTAGGCAGATCAGAGACTGGTGGTTTAGTGCCGCGGTTGTTATTCTTTTGGTCTACAGTCTGCTGCTCACTCTTTGCTGGACCAGAGAGACTTTCCACAGTCTCTTGCTCATCAGATTTTGACCTCTTTGGAGTCTTTTGCTTTGGCACCACTGGGACTAGTGCTGCTTTGCGACGTCTCTTAAGTTTTTGGACTACAGACTGATCTTGATACTTCGCTTGACCAGAAAAGGTTGAGTCTGGACACACCTCAGTCTCTTGGTCATTCTCGTGCTCACTGTCTTCTCTCATCCTCTTCAAAATCTTTTGGTGAGCCTTGAATAAAGATGATGCCTTTGAGACATGGACTTGTGCTTGACCGTTGTCATCAGCCTTCTTATCCATACAAGCCGCTGGAACGATTTTATCTGTGGCGCTCTGTTCCTTCTTGACTGGATTTGGCTGTTCGATGATGCTGTCCAAAATGATTTTGCCAAGAACAAATCCTATTTCGCATGGAATCCCCTTCCCAAGTGACAAATAGTCAATAGAGAATCCCTGTTTTTCGCTTTCATATGCTTCCACATCACTCAATCTCGCAAAGAAATCTGCTAGGTGTTTCCCCTTGTTCTTCGATATAAACACCTGGGAAACCATGTAAATCAGTTATAACTTTAACTGTTTGATTAAGAAAAACTGAAGCAGATGACGTTGATAAAAGACATAAGTTAGGTTGCTTCAAGTACAAGAACAAACATAGATCAGCAAACTTAGACTATAACAAAATGAATCTTATTGTAGTACAATGCACTTTGTACTTACCAGACCAGAGCATTTGAAATCCGGGTATAGGTATAATACTTCGCGGAGAGACTCCATTTCAGTTAAAACATATTGAGTATCTTTTAAGAGATACGTGAATTCCGACACAGCTTCTGCAAGATCATCATCGGATCTCTTTCTCGAAGATCTAGATACCTCAGGGGCGTATCCGGCAACTGAGTTTTCATCTTCCCTAGCGAGTTTGATAGCTCTGCTCCAGTTTCTATGGTAGAGCAGGGAGGCGAAAGCTCGCAGTACAATAACCTCCTGAGGGTTACGCATTAGTGCAATGTGAAAAGCCAACAATGCAATCCTGTTTCAAAACAAATCAGGACATGAACGAGAGCTTATCGAAGAGACGACTCGTATAAATAGAGAAACAACTCACCATAGTCTGGAGTCGGCAGGTTGCTTGCAGGAAACCAATTTATCCATATTGGAGAATAACCTCTGCATCAAACAATAAACCCGACTCAGAAAATGTCAAAAATGGATCCTTAGAAAAAGCTCCTCGCATAAAGAAATCAGGTACCACTAGCATTGAGGAACTTGGTAGAGATGCTTCACTAGCTTGTTCAAGGTAAGCTGCCTGAAATACAAATTCATCCTTAAGTAAAAAGTCAAAAAAAAAAAAAAAGTGACAAGATTGACGAGTAACCAAATGACATACCTGAAAAGGAAGCAAAACGTGAAGTAGCTTGTACTTCATCAGAAGAAGGATGGAAGGGGCAGCAGCTCCATACGCAAGCATATAATTCATTTCCATGAATATTCTAAACTGAACAAAGGAAAAGCATGATTGAAATAGCTAAGGCCATGAACATATTATCTAAAACTACAGGCTGTGATGCTAAGAATATATCCAAATTCAAATAGTCAAATACCGGGGCCAAATTCGCAACAGAAGATATAGATTTAGGTATTGCAGTCTCAATATCCTTTGAAACCGATAGACCCAATCGAGCTGCGATTCTTAACCCCCTAAGAATTCTAGCTGTATGTAGAAAAAAACCATGACATAATGGTTAGAAAAAATAAAGTACTATGTCCAGATACAAGGCCTTGAGGAGAATATATATAAAGCATACCACAATCTTCACAGAAAGACAAATGTGCAGGGACAAGTGTACGTAGCTGCATTCGCGTTAGTAAACAATGGTTAATACCATAAATGATTTACAGAAAAAAAATTGAAAAGAGTAAGCAAAAAAGTTAGTCACCTTTAGATCCTTCAAGTCTTCCATTCCATTGTTGTAGTCATAAACTTTAAATTCAAAGGGATCAAAGAACAAACTGCACGTAGATTTAGTACCACAAGTAAGTTGTGTTTCGATAATGCAGCCAAACGAAAAAAACAGTCTTCTTTGCTACGAGGGCACATGTTTCAGAAACCAAACCTGTTAACTGTGAAATCTCGTTGCAAGCTATTCCTCCAAAGATTGCAGTCTTTTAAATCCCAACCAGAATGCAGTTTGGAGAGGTTGCTATTCTCGCTTGCCTCATTATTTTGTGGAACACCACATTTCTCTTTGGACTCCCGTGAATCATTTCCATGCTCACTGTCACTTTGTGCCACGGTATCGAAACTGGACACCTAAAACGACAAGTGTCACGGAATAGAAAAAAAGAAAAGAAAAATGTCCAGAGCTTATGGAAAGTACCGAGAAACTGACCTCAATTATCGAACCTCCCATCCACACATGACAAATAGGAAACCGTCTCCCAATAACCTGAGCACGATGAAACAGCCGCCGGATCTATAATAAAAGAAAAAGGAGATGAGTGAAGCAATAATCAAAACATAATGTCCTGAACAAGGTGACGTTATCAGAAGATTAATCCATTAAACCTGGATAAGATTAGCTGTAGTGATCACATCATAGTCTTTTGGCGCTCTATGGAGAATCAAATCCCTCACACATCCACCGACAAGGTACGCATCGAAACCTAAGACAACAAAAACAAATAGTTCAGCTTCCTTCTCATTCTACATCAATGCTCACAGTAAACCAAAAACAAACAGAACACAAACCTTGACGTCTAAGGAGTCTCAAGACATTCAAAGAGGAATCCGGAACCATTGAATTTTTAATTCCACAATCACTCGCTCGTACCTTCTTCCACTTCGATGTATCAACTGTTCAAAATCAAACCATAATACATAAAAAGGAACCACCTTTAACTTAGAACATGTTACAGTCCGAACCAGCTTAGTAGTATCACAAACAAAAAGCAAACAAAAACATAAAGAGAACCTATATTTATGTCTTCATCAATAACTGAACACTTCTTCATGGCTTCCTCTGCAAACGTGCAATAACTCCTTTGCAACTAGAGACCAGAAGAAACCCGCAGATGAAGTGTTCGACCAATTGACGCAGAGAGATTAACAAACCAAACGAAAGAATCTGTAGAGGACATTTGACCCACCTTGGAGTAAATGACGGTTAGGGTTTGAGAACGAAAGACTCCGTTTCCTCTGCGCTTAATGAGACCCGCCATTTCAAAGACTTGAAATCATGGCTCTTTAAGCCACAAGTAGAACCATCTTTGCATAAAAAGCGGAGTCGTGAATTTTAAGGTTTCAATTGCAAAGTGTAATCTCGACCGACTGTACTTTAATTTCTACTAACCTACCGAACCAGAGCTCATGTCCGGGACGGTTCAGTAACAAATCCGGATTTTATATCTAAACCGAAATTTGATATTTCAACCAGGGCTTAACCAATGACGATCGAAATTAATAATTATCAACCCCCGGTTTTCTGGGTTCTTAAACCAAATTATTCTATTTCAACCAAGACTAACCATAACTATCTAAATTTTTAATCATATAATCCTGGTTTTCAGAATTTATATTGCTAAACCGAAATTTTATATTTCAACCAAGGCTAAACCATTGACGATCTCGATTATCCAACCCCGATTTTTGGGTATTATCCAGGCTTGAATGTGTTCCCAATTTGGTTCAAACATCAATTTGGTCGGTTCCGCTACATTAGTCATTGTAGGGGCTCAGATGTCGGAACAATATAAATAATGCAACACACAATTTAACATTTTGGTTAGGTGACATCGTGTCTTTGGTTGAGGTTCTTTGTTTCAAACCGATTTATCTAGATCACATAATATTCATCTCTGTTTCACTTATTCTATAGACACAGCTTGCAACAGACTAGACTAGAGTTGTGAGATTCTACTAGGTAGTGAGAGGAAATAGTGATTCAGGATTTGATAATCTACCTAATCTACCGTTTTCTCCAATTGTGAAAGTGTGCGGAACATATATTACAGAGTAGTCTGGATCTTACAGGGACAGGACAAGACGTGAGATGTCTTTAAAGTGGACTTTCTGGTTTAGAAAAATACATTGTCTGTTCTATGTAATCCCAAGTTTCGTTTTGATAGTATACCACAAGAACATCACATTAAAAAAAAAAGCCAGAAGAAAAGATGCGGACAATCACAATTGTTTCTTCTTTTTCTCCAAGTATGAATGGCTTCTCTGGAAGTTCAAAATAGCCCAGACCAAATGCCTCAGGCCAATCTCAGGCCACAGAGCATCCGGACAGAAGAGCTGAGAATTACCTGTTTGCCATAGAAGAAAGTTGCTCAGCCTTGTCTCTCCTGAACTCCGGATCAGTATATCAGGATCCGGCGCCACGCTCATCTGCATATTATCCTCAATATCCACCAATTGTATTCTCTCTATATCCCTATCTGTATCCTCAACCTCGGAGGAAACACCATTTGATTCTTTACGATTACCAGACGCTTCAATACCATCTGACTTATTTATACAAGATTTCTTGACAGCTTGTACAATCTCATCTGTCGAGTTATACGCAACGCATACAAGAAGCACCACCCGACTATTCTTAGCTGTGGCCTTCATGACTTCTTCTGCAGCAGCTTTCACTTGGTCACTTAGAAGCGCCAAGTTACCGATAAAATAAACCCGTATCCCGTATTGATGCACAATACTCTCTTTCTCAAGCAAAGAATTGATCTTTTCCAGCATTAACTCCATTAGAGACTGGACCTCCTCAGGTTTTCTTCTAAAATTATCTATGCTAAATGCGTATATCGTTACATACTTGATACCCAGTTCGTAGCAGTATTGTAGCATCGACATGAGCGCAGTAAAGCCGGCTTTATGACCAGACCCATCTTCTAGACCGTGCTTCTTTGCATACCTTCGGTTTCCATCCATGATAAAGGCGAGATGAACAGGCAAAGGACCCATAGATATGACCCGGAACAAACATCTTCTTGAAAATCCGTATATCTGCTCGAGGAGTTGGCTAATTCCACTGCCCATACGTCTTAATTGACCCGGAAGTTCAACCATATCGGATTCCACCTTCCGATATCCTCTGCTACCTCAAAGGAAAGGATGCAAAACATTCAAATTTCTTATCAAGAAAAACAAGATATATCAACGGCACAAATACCAACCTATTCATGAATTACTAGCTAATATGTATCATCTTAAACGATCCCTAAAGCACCAAAGAATGATGCCAACCAAGATGTTCTTACAATTTTGCAAATTTTATGTTCTAACATACCAGTCCTGAGTTCAATAACGAATCCTATAATGTTTTCCAATATCAGGGGAAGAAATCAAATTCCTTTATCAAGAAATATACGTCACCACCCCAACATAATAAAAGAGTTTTTTCTGTTCACACAACCCAAAAAGAAATTGGCAGAAATTCATGAAATTAAACTATTTCTCAAATAGAAAACTAAAACTTCACTTGGAACATAATCAAGTCAGGGTTTTTAGCCTCGAACCCGAACACAGAATTAGGATCCTCACTCACTATAGATCAGAAGACGAACAAAGAAAACCTGTAAAGTTGCATGCTTTCCAATTTTGAAAAAAAAAAACACATCATGGATCAAACGATTAAAGCCAGATTCAGATAATACGAAACAAAACTCCAATACTAACAATACCGAGAAACGCGATACTTCAAAATCAAAAGAAAGAATATCAAGTAAAATTGTAAAACAGGATGTTATACCTAAGAGTGAAGCAAGATCAACGCCTAGCTTGAAAAGGAAATCGAACTGTGGAAGAAAAAAATGAGATTTTTAAACTGAAGCTCTCCAGTTTTTGGATCGAAAACAGATGAAATCTCTTCTTAGCGAACTGTTGAAGGCGCGACCAAAATTCTCCGTCGACCAAAAGTTCACTGTTGACTGTGAATGAGATAGGCAAAGCCGCAGAGGGAGGAGGAGGAAGAGGAGAGGGGAATTTTTACTTTAGGGGAAGCAAAAGATAAAGAACCAGAACCAGAACCAGAACCAGAACCGGAACCGGAACCGGTTAAGAATGACAAAACCAATTAAACCCGATTCAACCTTTTCTATTAACTTTCCTTTTTGGTCAATGTCCAGATTTTGCAAATAACATCTATAACTCCATTCCATTTTCCACTCCAAACTCTATTTAAGAGTAAAATATTTTTCAATCCTGTTCTATTTTATACTCTTAAAATAAAGTAGAGTGGAGTAAATCTCACTCCATTTTAAAGTTACTCCATCTTTCAAAGAAAAAAATAAAATAATATATAAAAATGTTCTTAAAAAGCAATGTATATTCAATCCAGAGTGTTGGTTCTGATTTTTTATGTTAAAATATACCAATGCTGAGTTTAATATTTTAATGATTAAGGGTACGACTGGTCTAAACTCAACAAATATAAATGTGGGAGTTTGCAACGTTATCAAACGATTTATATATTAATGTAACAATTAAAAACAATACATTTACGAAATACTTATGACTGTTAATTTGATGATACAATAACAGTTGAATCATAACATAACAATATATATATATATATATACTATACAATTACAAAAACATCAAAACCATTTTATTATAACACAATATAAAATTATTAATTCAATATAATTCATAATAAAAACCATGTATATAATATTTATATTTATTTTGTACTTTTTACTTCAGATAAAATTTATGGTTCTAATGGAGAGATATTTTGTAGAGATTATTGTTAGATTAGAAAATTTTAGTAATAAAAATATGAATAAGTTATATCTATGAATATATGTTATTTTATTAAAATGTAAATTATTTTAAATAAGGTTAAACTTATATCACAGAACTTTAATAACGATATTATAAATTACTTTAAATGATCTTGCGTTATAATCAAGGTTAAAACATATTAGTTAGATCCATGTATAGATTTTTACACCTTAAATTGAAATTTATTTTTTATACACCATATATTTAACATTTCAAGATAAAATTTTTGTTTTTATTTACAAATTCTAAATAAAAAATATAAATCTCTACAAATTATTTATTTATAACATATTATTTTTTACCTTTTTGTCGATTAACATATTATTTTAAATTTAAATTCGAAATATTTTTTTTTAAAAGTCTGCGCACTAAAACAGTAAAAATTTAATACCTTATTAAAGCATGATATACATTTTAACATAATTGTAATTCGCCATATTATAACATATATCATTGTTAATTTTTAAATTATTTATATTTTGTGTTAAAATATTTTAATATTTTTTGTTATTTATATTATTAAAATATGATTAGATAAACCAGATACTTTGATATTATTTAAATACTCTAGAATGTAAATCATATTCTGCAAAACTCTAAAGCTCGTACCGTGATATCATCAATTTTGCATGTACATGTACATTTAAATCTCGATAAATGAATGTTCGATAAATGAATAACTTATTTTTTCCGGTCCCGACTTGGACTAATGGGATAAATGAATAATTTTGCTAATGCATTAATGAATAATTTTTTTGAAATTCTTAAAGACCCTATATAAATATAGAATAATCATCATATTTTATTATATATATTAAAAAAAATTCAATCAATAATATTCGTATAATAAGTCATTTTTTTTACAAAAGGGAGTCTATACCTTTTTGTTTTTTCCACAAAATTATATCCTTAATTTAACACAAACAAAATTTAATGAGTATTTTGCTTGTTATAAAATGTAATTCCGTAAGGTGATTACTGTTTGAATTGTTTTTTTATGACATTTGGTGTGACACTACTATCATTTAGTTTTAGATAATTTTTATAATTCAGTACAGACTCAGTAATGTTATCGTCGGTATGTAATTTCATAATAACATCATTTTTTTACTTATATCTTAGATGATACAATTCATCACCAAGATTTGTGTTTATATATGTTTTATAGTTTTAGAAAATTTTATAGTTTTAGAAAACTTTATTTTTCTAGTACTAAAAAATTTCTTTTTTCTAATTTGCATTTTGTTATATTTTAAATATGTCAAAATACTATCTAAATAAATAAAAATTCATTTATCGATAAATGAATAATATATTCATTTATCGATAAATAAATAATTTCGCTAAACAAAAATATTTTCCTGATCCTAACATTATTCATTTATAGATGTTTAACTATATATGATGTATCTATAATATTTGAGGTTTTTTTCTCAGCTAACAAAGGAAAAAAGATTTTATACATATTCTCAATAGAAAAATAAGATGATGTTATTCAAATACGACTTACACGGACATGAGTCATGTGTCTTTAAATTCCTAATATCGAAATACCCAAAACTTGAATCCGACTCGAACCCGACTTGAACCTGAAGTAGCCGTTGATGTCTCATGTTATTATAAAAAGAAGGTTGGAAGTTAAAGAAAAAAAAAACTGTAATTAAGGGGCGGATCTGCAAACTCAGGTACACGTGACATTTGGACGGTCAAGATTCGAAGAGCACAATCCAGATTCCGTCCGTTGTTCTCTTTCACCTACGTGGCAATTATATCGGTCAAAATCCCGCCACACTGCGAATTTCAGTCTAAATTATTTTATTTTATACCGCATCAAAAGGCAAACACTTGAAGAAAAAAAAAAAAAACCACACAGACTTTAATTGGCTCTCATACACTCGTCAAACCAAAAAAAAAACCCTAAGGTAAACAACTCGCTCCTACCGTTTCGCCTGACTCAGTCCGAGTCAGCCGATTCTCTAACGATTCTTCGTTTTTTTTACCCTGTCGCAGAACTCGAGATGAAAGGTGGTCAATCAAAAGCTGAAGCGACGAGCACTGATCAGAGGTTTTTGTTCTCCGACTCTTCGTTTTCTCTGAATCTGAGATCTGCATCATCAATTGAGTTTCTCACCTGTTTTGATTCGATTCGATATCTTAGACTGAAAACCAGAGGAAGGAAGCCTGGGAAGAAGACGACGAAGGATCCAAACAAGCCTAAGAGACCTCCAAGTGCTTTTTTCGTTTTCCTGTAAATCTCAGAATCTCTTCAATTCGCATTTTCACTGCCTTAATTTTCTTCAATTTTGATGATTAATTTTCGTCACCGGCGATTCAAGGGATGATTTCCGACGGGAGTTTAACGAGGCAAACCCTAATAACAAGTCCGTCGCTACCGTAAGTATCCCAAATCTGTAGAGTTTCCACATCTCAGATCTGTAATCGGAAACTAATGATCAAATATATCTCTTTGCAACAACATCAGGTTGGTAAGGCTGCTGGAGCTAAATGGAAGTCTATGAGTGAGGAAGTGAGTATTGGCCATTGAAATTGCTTGATTGATTGTGTTCATCCTTGTAACTCAAAACTTTGTTGTTGTTATTGAATCTACAATAAAGGATAAAGCGCCTTACGCTTCCAAGGCAGAGACCAGGAAGAGTGAATATGTCAAGAGTATGCAACAGTACAATATGAAACTGGTATAATACTCTCATTGATTAGCTTTCACTTTCTAGAGAGACAGAGAGAGAGACTGTGTGTTCTTATGGTCTTACTCTGTTTAGGCTAGTGGAACCAATAGAGGTGAAGATGATGAATCCAAGTCTGAAGTGGACGAAGCAGGAGGAAGCGAAGAGGTTTTGTTTAAGACTTAAAAACTCTATTGTATTGGTATGTTTTTACATGTATGTGACATTGGTTTCTTTTAAAATTTTGCAGGAGGAAGAAGACGACGATTAAGGCTACTAGTTATTGCCATTGACTGACTCAGATTTGAGGATGGAATTAGCTATTTGTGTTAAACTTGCTTAGATGTGACCTAAAACTGAAAAACTGGTTATGCTCTGTGTTTGTGATATTAAGAACTACATTTGCTACTTCTTTGTGTTTAGGTCAGTTGTACGGATACTATCACTTGGATGCTATATTTCCCCATTTACATTCTCTTTACTATGGATTTAGTTCAAGCTTTTCATTTCTACTTATGGTACTGTTTGACTTCTCATTGTTACTTTTTTGAGTTATAATGTGTTGTCAACTTGTTGTGCTCTCTCCTGGTAATGGTGTATTGTTGTTTGACTCTTGTGTGGCATTTTCCCAGGGAATATTTGATCCAACGTTTAATTGGGACAGAATCCATTTTCTGGGATGGGTCGTATGTACCATCTGTCTCTTTGTTTGCTGTTGTGCTTTTGTCTTTTTGTTGGAGTCTATTCATGGGAATGGAAGCATTCATGGTTTTTTTCTTGTGCTTGTTTTATGGTGACTTTCATAACACCGATTAGTATGTTACATTACTTTCCAGAAAATTGTATGTTCTCATCTTAAAAGTTATTCCAGTACATTATTAGATGGTTTTGAGCCTGCTTATTGAGCTCTAGGTATGGGCAATCTGGTTTATGGTTTGCTTTTTTGGTTCGATTGTTTTGGTTTTATCCATTTTATAGAAAAGGAAACCAGATAGATAGAACCATTTGATTTGGTTCGGATTATTTTTTTATTTTAAATTTTGTTTGGATTCGATATTTAATTAGTCTAAAGATAACTTCATACTATATAAATACAAGATTTGATTTTATACTATTCATATGTTATGCGACATCCGTTTTTTTTATATGCGTAATTAAAAATAATAACTATAATAAAATATGATTTAGTCGGTTTAATTGGGAGTTTTGGTTTTCGAGGTTTTATAATTTATACCAAAATATCTTTATCGATTTTGGTCTGATTTTTTAGAACACTTTTTTTCTCATTTGTAATGAACTCAAGATTATTCAGACACTCCTTAGCCGTGAAGGACACCAAACATCCAAAGCTTTGACCAGATGACTCGATAATCAAATGGGTACTAATAGTTTTGAGAAAATTAAGACTGTTGCTGCTACCTATCTCGTCGAGTTTCTCAGTGTTAGCATCCTACCTTCGTTGAATGATAAGCCATAAAAGATTGTTGTGATCATCTGACTTCGGCCCGATAATGTGGTTGAACATGTTTCGGATCGTTGTCATTAATTTTTGGGATATTTTATAACAGGCCAATACTATGGTTATCAGGCTTTCTCATGTATTAGTGTAAACCATACTACATAGGCCTATTTAGATATTGTATTTGGGACCAATCTATAAAGAAACAAATGATTTAAAAGTAAACTACTATTCCCATTTTTGTGATAATGATTAAAGACAGAAGAAAAAAATCGATTGCATGTTGCGACTTTGAGAAACTGATTGTGATCAAAAACAAAAATGACCAAAAGTTGGTCCCATAGACATAAGTAGATGTGTAAGTTTAAGCTTAGTGCTTTTTCTTATGTAGTAAATTTTGTTATTCGTTGGAGTTTTTTGTCCGTCTAGTCTTTATTAGTGTTTTGGGGTCCTCTAATTACTTAGATTATGCAAATTTTGGGTCTTTAATCTCTATCCTTGACCAAGAATAAAATCGATCTGTTTGTAAGCGATCACTCTGACCATTCTTACGATGAGATTTAAAGTTTTCTGCAAATCTTAGAACACATACATATTGGTCGACACCACCCATCAACTTAATATTTATTAAGTACTAATTCTTATTTAGTAAGTGTTGGTACGAGGATGCAACTAAAAACAAGTAGAGTATAAACAAAAGAAATTCGAATGTTGTATTGCTGAATTACAGAGTCAAACTAGAAAAAAACAAGGTTTAGTATTGAGTTTTCTTATAATTTGAACGATTTTACACTCTATTTTAAAATTTTAGCAGAAATAAAATTAAAAAATAACAATAAAAACAATTAATGCGCTATAGATTTCTAGCAACCAATTGGGGAAAAAGAAAAATCCTCAATATCTAGGTATAGAGCCTAGAGGATCTAAACAAGCAAACATATATAATAATTCTTAAATATTCATAAATGGACATATGAGTTTCACAAGAGTCGTTAGCTAGGCACGTATAACAAATGAGAATAAAATTGAGTTGTACAAAATAGTTAGGGGGATGTCGTGGCACAGTCCTAATGGGTCTAGGGTTTTAATGTAGTTGTTCCAATTCGTATATATACATATTTAATAAATAAAAACAAAATAATGAAAAAGATGAGAGGAAAATAAAAGAAGTAATAATAGAGGAGAGTCGAGGGAGGATACGAAGCACATGACGATCCATCATTAATACATAAAATAAAAAAAAATATATATATAAAATAACAAAGCGTGTTTTGAGTCATAACTTTACAACTAAAAACCCCCCACAATGCCATCACCATCACCATGAGTTGTATGTATTGTATTCTTATCGATTTCCACCTTTTTTATTTCTTTGTAATACATGAATTTATTATATATATAGTATTAACTTTCATGAGATACAATAATGTTGTGTTAGGTCGTTGATGTTGCGAAGTAGATTTTTTTTTATATGATTTCCAATTAATGATCGGGATTTCTATTTTGTTGTTTTTACTCTATTTCTGTTTTTTATAACTATCGTTTTATGTTTTAATACACAAATTAAGAAACTATTAATTTTTATTTTTTTCTAAATAAAAACATTATTAATTGCATATATAAACACAATATATTCAATAATAAAATAGATTACAGAATGTAAATAGTCATAAAATATTAAAAACTAAAAAATTTACATTTTTTTGTCATTTAGTATAGTAGTTTTAGTATTTCCTCAAACGAAGGGTGTTAGATTCGAACCTCAAACATATGTCATGAATTTTAGAGATAGTCACAATTATGCTGCATAATTCCAACTAAAAATTTACATTAAAAATTTAAAAATGATATTTATAAAAAACAAAAAAAATTTCTAAAACAACAATTAAATGAAACCAAAAGTAATATAACATAAATGTAAGTTGTAGAAAAAAAATTCTAGCCAATTATATTATGGGAGTAAAAATCTAAAGTTTATCATTATAAACAAATTCAAACTTTATTTATTGGTATAAAAGTATAGGTAGTTGGATGATATCAAAAATATTTTAATCGTGTAACGTGTTTTCTAATAAGTCACTTGTTTTGGGGTTTATTGACCGAGTACGTAGAGGGATTATTTATTAATCCTAAAAGCCACTAGACTATTAAAGATCGTTTATCTGCTTTGATGAATGATCAATGCATAAATATATAATTGGAAATATACATTACTTAAGGTAGCTAGTAATGGAGGTTTAGTGTTTTGCATGTATGCAACAACGTCTATAGATTGTATTCTTAATCTGTAATAGGTTTGATTCCTACGCAAATATATATTTGGTAATTTATTTATACACATTGATAATTTTAAATATTTAAAGAAAAATTGAGTAAACAATTTGTATAGTGTTCTAAAATGTTAGTCCGCTAGTCGTAATATTAATTTTTTTTAATAAAAACATCTAGTAGATTTATTAATCTATTTTTAAGTTTTTTTAAAAGGAGTTTTTTTTTTGTTGTCAAAAGAAAAAGGAGTTTTTAAAAAAAAATCAAATGTACATGTAATCATTGACGCAATAAAATATATTAGAAATATTCTGAAAACGTTAATTATTTAATCTTTAAACTAAATGCTTAATTATTAGCGATTAAATGGTTAGCCAAAACAATTATTTGGTAAATTCATATTTTTTGTCAAGATTACTAATCAAACACTTATTAATACGAATATATTTTGGTATTCGAATTCCTATTTGGAGAAGAAATTATTAATACATGTTTGGACCAAAGTTTTAAGATTCCTGTTTACGAAACATGTTAGATCTTGTGTGTGTGTATGTTCATATTGTAAGAAAAAAAAATCAACCATTACAAATGTATACTATGTAACTAAGAACCAACATGTCCTTTTCTCGATGCTCAACTCTATCACAGTGCTGATGAAGAATGCAAAATGAATTAATGAAGAAAACCTTATTAGACTAACTTGTTGAAATACATTAAATTATTGTGGGTATTTTGTTGTTATCATAAGAAAAAGACGGTCCAATGTGCATGTGCTGTTCGTTACATGGTTTCTTATGTTGTTGGAAAGTTAAGTATTTTATTCCTTAATCATTATTAGCATTAGTTAATTAAATTAATTATTGAAAGTTAGTACCGAAGAGACTGATTTCACAATCCAACCACCCTTTCTGTACACGTTCCAACTTACAAAAGAGAATGAGAATTCGCATTCATTTTGTTTTTTATTCAATAATAAAATATTAATGAAGGAATCTTTCAAACTTATCTGACGAATTTTCGATTTTCTAAGTTTACTTGTTTTAGATATTTTTCTTATTAAACCTTCAATGTACAGTTATCTTCTGCCAAACAAAAATTCAAGACCTTTATATAAAAGAAAATAGAAACTAATTTCCAGTAACATTAATTTCTGATGATGATATATAAGTATAATTCACAATAATGAGAATAATGATAAACGGTTAACAGGAAACTCAATCAATAATCAATAATTATTATTTTGGAACACAATAATAATAATTAATAATTACTTAATTTGGAGCGGCTCACAGGAACCACGGTACGTACCCGGAGAGAGAATCCTCTGTTATCTTTGAATCTCCACGTTTCTTCTCTCTCTCTCTCTTCTGCAAAATTCCGATTTTCATTTTCTCTCTCTCTTCAAATGTGAGAAAGCGACCGGAGTTCCGTACTTTGGATTAGATGCGTCTCGCTGTTTCGTCAGTTTCCTTACTATTCACCATTAGTCTTCTCTCTCTCTCTCTGTCTGAATACGACTTTCCTCTGTTCCCTCAGTTCTTCTTCTTCTTCTTCTTCTTCTCTCTCTCTCTCTCTCCCTCATCCTCTCACAATCTCTTTAGTTTCGAGGATTCATTGATTCACGAGAGACAATTCATTGAATATTTTTACCTCTCTTGATTGGTTCATTGCGTAAAGCTCGTAATTCTATTCTGTTCTGTTCCTGGTTTCAGAATCTGTCTTCTTCCTTTTTTTTAACCAGAATTGGCTCTGTATTTTTTTGTCTGTGTAATAAAGTTTTATCCTTTCTTTCTCTTAAGAAGACAATTCATAGTTAAAAAAAAAGTTTCCGAAGTTCACTCACTCTTGTCGGATTCTGGGTTTCGTCTTTCTTTCTGATGTTTCATCAGATCGGAAGTTTCATCGGTGTTTCAAGTATTCTTTGAAGTACATCTTCAATTTTTTCTCCCTATCTTAATTTTTCCTTCACCAGAGATCCAATCGCCGGAGAATGGGAGGCTTATTGCATCTCTTCGATTTCCACAACAACAGTTTCTCCCGGAAAGTTTTCTCCAATCACAAAAGCCGCGACGAAGGTGAACTTCACAGAGAAAAATCAAATATTTATTTCTGGGTTTTACAGTTAAATTCATGGGTCGTCTTTGAACATTGATTAATCAATCATCTCTTTCGTCTTTTTGTCTTTCTGCAGATCTGGAAGCTCCTAGGAATAGTTTTGAGCTTCAAGTTGACAATTTTCAGACACACCATAACGAGAAAGATAAACCGGTAATTAAAACGAACTTCTCTCTTGTATTTTTCTCCGAGATTGAATACCAAAATTGGTAAATGAGTCTTTTGTTTTTCTTTTTTAATAATTTAACAGCAGAGTTATGGATTTGAGGAAGAAGAATGGTATGAGAGAAGCTGTTACCCAATTGAGGAATCAATGAAGAAGAAGATCATTGAGGAGCTCTCAAAACGTTCCAACGATAAACAGAACTCGCCGAGTCTTGTAGCAAAGCTGATGGGAATGGATGCACTTCCTTTGGAGTCAATTAAATCAACGGCTTGGATTAATCCTCGTCACATTACTAAAGTGGATCAATCTCATGAGAAAGGAGGAAAAAGAAACAAAAAGGAGAGGAGATTAGTATCATCTGTGAATATAATGGAGACAGAAGATATTAATCCACCAATGCGTCGAGAACATCCTCAAGAAGAAGAGCTACAAAGATTCAGAAGAGAGTTTGAAGCTTGGCAAGCTGATAAAAGGTCTAAAGATTGTTCAAGAATCGTTGAATCGGGATGCGTGGCTCGAGATGAGAAAGAGAGGCTTTTCACAAGAACTAGAAGCTTTGGTCGAGATTTTAACTTGAAATCAGACAGAACAGCTCCAACTAGGATTGTAGTTCTGAGACCTGGTCTTCAGCGAGCATATGATTACGAAGATTCATTAACTACTTCTTCAGGGACGACCATGGAAGGAAGCAGAGGAAGCAGCATAGAAGAGTTTCTTGAGGAAGTGAAGGAGAGGTTAAAAGGTGAGCTTCAAGGAAGAGCTCTAAAGAGAAGTTCATCAGTGAGAGGAAGCGGGATCGAGACTCCGTTCAGCGAAAGACCTTTTCCGAGGTCTGTATCGATGAGATCATATGCCGCGAGTGAAGTTCAGTGCAATGCACCAGACTCTCCGCAAGAGTTTATTAGTAGAGATACAAGAAAACTTTTGGCAGAGAGACTTAAGAATGTTTTGAGAAAAGAGATGAGTCCTTCAGATGATTCTGTGATCAAACGTAATGGCAGTAGCCGTTTGCGACCAACTGTCTCGGATGCAGAGAGCTTGCGGAAACAAACTGAGGAAATCGATGAAGAAGACTCGACAGCAAAGAGAAATGTTCCTAAGAAAGATTCTTCATCACCAAGAAATCTCAAAAGATCACTATCTGCTCCGGTCTCAGGGACATCGTTTGGTAAGCTTCTGTTAGAGGATCGGCATGTTTTGACAGGCGCACAGATCATGAGAAAGCACGAGGCTGTAATAACAGAGCGAGAAAAAACAGAAGCAGAAACAGAGCCAGTTGTTGTCGATCCAATCAGGAGGAAAGAAAGATTCAATCTCAGGAAGAAAGTTTCCAGCTTTAGATCAACTCTTAGAGGAAGAATCTTTGGTAAGAAGATTCGTTCAATGATCGAATCAAACAGTTTCGAAGATGAATCAATTAAAGATTTTGTGACGGGTTCGAGGTTTAACAACTTTTACGATCGAAATGTAAGAATTTTTCTGACTTTCTCTCTTCTATCACCAATTTGAGGTGTCTTTATAATCTCAACTAAGACAAGTTTTGTTTTTTTTTGTTTTTTCTCAGGAGAATTCAACAGAAGTGCCACCAAGCCCTGCGTCAGTCTGCAGCAGTACACCAGAAGAGTTTTGGAGAAATGTCGATTATCTAAGCCAGATTTCAACACCCGATGTGACTGTATCGGATGAGAACGGTATGCCTCAAGTATTCAGAGACATTAGTTCCAATCTCAGTGGTAAGAAAACTAAACATCATTTTCCTTGAAATGTACCACAAACTCCTTGAAGTGTTTCTCATTCTCTGTTTCTGCTGATTCAGAGCTAAGAAGACAGATAAATGAGCTTGAGTCTGACGTACAAGTGCCGACGCCTGTGGAAGAAGAAGCGGCTCGAGAGATTGAGACCACTGTTGATTTAGGAAATCCAGATAAAGTATTTGTTAGAGATCTTCTTGTGGCTTCTGGTTTGTATGAAGGGACAACAGATAGATCATTGTCTAGATGGGATCCATTTGCAAAGCCTATAAAGAAGTCTGTTCTTGAAGAAACAAAAGAGAATCTCAAGAAGAGAAGCAATCAGAATCAAGAAGACGAAGATATGGAAGAGAGTACTAGAAGCGAAGATAATCACAACATACTATTTGATCTTCTGAACGAAGTACTTACGGTGGTGCTTGGACCATTGACAAAGTCAGGTTTCAAGAAGAAATATATGAGCTCGTGCGTGTCTGAAACAACGGCTATACGAGGTAAATATCTGTTGGAATCAGCTTGGAGGATCATGTCGGAGTATCTATATTCTCAGCCAGATAAACCCTTTTGTTCATTGGATGGGATCATTGGTTGGGACTTGGAGAGGTGTCCATGGAGTGGTTTGATTGGTGAAGAAGTTACTGTGTTGGGGAGAGAAGTTGAAGGTATGATCATGACGGATCTTGTTGAGGAAGTTGTTAAAGATATAAGAGCACAAATGGTTTAAGATAAAAGTTAAGATGTTGAAGCAGAACTGATTGGTTTGGTTTGGTTATGTGAATGGTATTTGGTGTGTTTCTGTAAATAGGATTTCTTTTTTTTAATGGGGTATTTTTCTTGAAGAAGGGAGTTTCCATGGTACCTGTAAATGTTTACTTGCAGTACAGGGAAGCTAGATTCTTCTCATTGCTACATAACTACTATTTTACTAATACTAAAAGGAGTTTATAAATTGTAATGGTGTATATTCATCACAAATCTAAAAGGAGTTTTCTGAATTCTTTTCTTTTCTATATCATCTGGAACTCATTAGAATAATTAAGTTTCACCATCCTTTCTTCACGCACAAACTTCCATTCCGACAAAAGCTGCAGCTTCCCTAAGATGTTGTGTATCTGAGATTTGTAAGAAGGCCAACCCTGTGGCCGGTTTAGAGCACCTAATAGATCTGAAAGCTTTGGCTGGGAAGATAATTTTGTGTACACCTAAGCATAAAATGCTCTCAATAGCCCACAGCCAACTTGCAACATTTGTATCCAATTCATTGTCCAAAGGAGGGAAGGTATATCGACTATGGAAGAGAACTTTACCTTCATAATTTCTGAGAACCCAAGCCGCACCTCCAAGCTTCTTCTGCTATTCCAAGATACTCCAATATTGCATTTCAGCCTTGGCTTAGTTGGGAGAGCCCATCTAATACTTTCTCTCTTGCTCTTCTGTATCTATCATGTTGGAAGTTGGAACCATTGCTTTGAATCCTCTCTAATCTTCTTATCTCCAACGGTAAAGTCTCATTCTTTCCCATATCCAATACAAAGAACATCTTTTGATAGATCGAATCCTGCGCATAACCATTTGTCGGATTTGGAAAATTAGACATGGACCATATTTGTTTGGCTAACGTATAGTTGAACTTCATCCAAACCACAACTTTGACACCTCATATCAACTTTCAATCCTCTCGAAGCAATTTTATCTACCATCGGAATGGCCCTGACAACACTTATCATAGGAAAGATTTGATTTTGGTCGGTGCTGAGATTCTCCAGACCTGCTCTTTGAGACCATTCAAGGAAGGCTTTTCGACAAGCCTCTCTTTCCTGTTAACCAGCATGGCTAGCCAATAGACTTGACCGAGTATTTGCCGCTTTGTTATGCTCCCAACACTAGTAATCCTCTGAACTAACCAGCAGTTTTGTCTCCTCTATCAGCTCCACATTCGGAGTTTTCTAAATTGTAATGGTGCATATTCATCACAAAATCTAAATCAGATTTGACAAATATTGGCTGAATATGAGTCAATTGGACCGGGTTCATTTGTGTTGGTGTCATTGTGTAGAGATGCCTTACATTGAATCGTTATGTTGCAAGGGTCGTCTTTTCTCCCAACACATGTGTACATCAATACATGGTTGTATGAAGAATATAGATAAAATCACTTTGTGTTTAGTTGTATTATCTTATAAATGTAATGGGACATAGTTCATAAAGTGCTTATGCTCTTAAGGTAAAATTATGCTAAAAACATGCAAATCAACTTGTGTATTATGCAGATGCAGCCCGTCTAAATATCTAAAACTGATTTTCCTTTTCTCTAAAATAATGCCTAACCCACATTTATTTTAACTCTATACGTCTACATTTATTTATTTATTTATTAAGTAAATAAATAACACTGAATTAGGAAAAAGAAAAAAGTTTTACTCCAATCAAAGTTTCTAAATTCTAGATATAGAAAGTCTACGTCTGTAATACTATCATGTAGTTCCGTTAAAAAAAAGAGAGTTATGACGGCCGTTATTATGGTTGGACGGAATGTAATAAAACGGAAAAAAAAAAATTAAAGACCTCTGGTGAATTGTCTGGTCCACTTTGTAATGGAGAGAAAGGTAAATGTAAAAAAAATAAACAAACGTAAGAAAATTAGAGAAAACAATTAAGAGATAATTAAAATTGATTCGTAGGGTTTACATATAAAAACGAAAATGGATCAGAGATTGGAAACAAACATCTCCTTCTCTATCTTCCCCATTTCTCTCCTTCTGAAAACCCTAATTTCTTTCTCTCATCTCTTACCTCTGTGTGTGTCTTCTCTGTTTGTTCAATGAACAGAGATGATAAACTAACTTCAAAGCCGCGTGAATTTGTCTTGTAATAACGGGAAACAAGGTTTCAGGTACTCAGAACAGCACTCTTTAAATTTAATTCTTATTCTCTGAATGTTAAGCAATGATCTTTGATCAAGTACCTTACAATCTTTAGAATTCTGCTTTTGGGCTTGAGTTTTTTTTTTTTGGATTTGTTGTTGATTGATGTTCTAATGAGAATTCAATTGATCAACTGATGATAATTTGATTGGGAGATAAATATTTTTTTGTTTCTTTGTTCTTGCGATTTAATTAAGTATCAGTTGTTTCGGATCGATTCATCATTCTGATTTGTTTGCTTTCCGTCGAGCTGGATTCTGATCTTGATTTTATGATCTGATTTGTATTAATTCGAAGATATTGTTAATCGATTTTGGGTTTTAGCTGAAAAAATGGCGAGAAATGCTTGCGATGTGAATCAGCTTGATTCCGATTCGCTTCTACCTCCACGGAAGCGATTACTCGCCGGATTCAAGAAACAGAACGGCAATGGATCTTCTCCGAGCCCTCCTCTTCCTTGTTTCGCTTCTTCCTCTTCTACTTCCTATTCAAACGGCTCTTCCTCTGCTTCAACCGATGTGCAGACCCACCTCGACAATCTTTTGACTTCCCAACTCAACGATGACCAAGGTCGGTCTCCGGAGGAGCTAGCTCAGGCATCGAAAGCAACCGCTGCTCTAGCGGTTAAGATTGCAAAGGCGGCGAGAGCCACAGCTAATGCGAAAGCCATCATTGCTTCAAAGGCCGTAGCTGCAGCCAAGAATGCGTTGGACTTGTTCGCTTCTTTTCCGGCTGAGACGGTGAAGGAGAGATCTCCAAGGAAGAACAAGCAGAAGAAACATGTCCCTGTACAGCTTTTGTATTCCAAAGGCATTGCGGATGAGGATTTAGCGCGTAGGTTGAATCGAGCTATAAACAATTCCCCTAGAGTCTTGACTGGTCATAGAAACAAGAAGCTAAAGAGCGTAGCTACATATGAGAACAGTGCAGTGACTAGTACTATGTACGATGGGCATGATGTTGCTGGTGTTGTGGATTCAGACACCACCACTGACGATGAAGTAGACAGAACACGAGTAAACGGGAAGGAGAAAACAGGGGAAGAGAGTAGCTCATTGGGGAAAAGAAGAGGAAGAGTGAAGCTAAAGAAGTTACCTTTGAGCATGTGTGCCTCTAAGGATCAAGAAAATGGGATCATCACTAAATCTCAATTAGCCGAAAAGAATGCTGGCGTCAGTAACCTGCTGGCTCAGCCGGAAGGTTCTAATGGTGGTATGGATCAGGTAAGATCGTAGTAGGACTATCTTGGAAGTGTTAGGACCTAAAGTCACAGCAATGTGTGAAGCAGAAAACGAAGTTGTACGTTCATATCAACTCTTTTACCTAAAAGAGATTAAGAGAGTGCAGATTCAGAAGCATTGCCATTTTCAGTAGAATCCGAATGTTGTTTCTTTTTTTCCTTGTTCTGCTTTTTTGGGTAATGTGTTTGAATTTATGTTACTTGTATATTTTGGAACAATATCTAGATACATAGATTTTATGTATATGTTGGTTGTTGAATCATTGTATTTGTAGGTGTTTGTTGAACAAGGAATAGTTATTGGGACTTGTAGCTGAGAGTTGAATTTAATAAATTGATGACTTTTTGTTGTTTGTTATGTTTCTTTTGTTTTAAGACATTTTTTCTCCAAAGCAAACATAGTCGAGAAATCTATACAATAATTTTTCATTCAAATTTTTTTTTTAATGTCTATCTCATCTGTTTAAGAGAATTATGTAATTGATTTATTTAGAAATGTTCTTGCTCTTCTAAAAAAAAAATCAAATGTTCTTTTCTTGTACTTGTTCGATAATTATATCTTTTATTATACAACATACATTTCCTCATAAATAAATATACTAATCAGTCAATTTATTTGGCACTTTCTAGTACATTTGACAGAAAATAAATAAAAATTAATTCTTATAATTAAACTAGATTTTTTGTCACATAAGTAGCAAACAAAAGTAAAAATAAGGAAATTAACATTTATTAAACCTGAAAAGATTAATTTATCTTAATTAACTGAAATTTTAAAATAAAATAAATATTTATTTTAAAAATAAGATAATATCTTTTAGAAAATAGAAGATTAAAATTTTTGTACTTATTTATTTTTAATTAATATATGGATATTTATTTATTAATTTTATACCAGTAAAAAAAATTTGTAATCCAAAAATGCTATATCTATACTTTTTTAGCATTTCTTTATATTTATTTATAAAAATTGATTTTCTTATATTTAAAAGTATTTTCTAAATGCTACAACTTGGTAATGTGGAAAACACCATTTGTAGATCTTCTGCTAGAGCCTCACGGCTTGTTGGTTCGACACAACTAACGTTACTAAGACATGTGTGATTGAAGCAAGTGTGTCTCATAAATTTAGGTAATAATGACATCCGTAGTTTCATACTGATCATATTACGTTTTTCACGTGTTGATAATCCGTTAGGTGGTGTGGTACGTTGTAATTTCTCATGCGTGTTGTTTTGGAAGGCCTCCGGATGAGATAGATATTGTCGTAGTTCACTGGAAGATTTCATATGGGCTTTAATATCTATGTGGCATGATTTAATAGATAAATTTTACTTTCAATATGAAAGTATTTTAGAACATTTCACATGTGCGCATTCGAAAATTATTCTGCTTAAAAATATTATCTTTTACTTTAGTTACTTTTTAAATATACACACGTATAAAGTTGAGAAGCCAGTAAAAAAACGATGAACTTACCAAAATAAGTAAAAAAAACCATGAACTTTCAATTGAACCATTTAAATTTTTATTTTTTTAAAAAAATGACCAATTTAAACATACATTTAAGTTCATTACACCATTTTAACTATCAAAAAGTCAACCGTTATTAGCGACCGTTAAAACCGAAACGACGTCGTTTTATTAATTTAGTTCTTTTGGCGTCATAAAGATAAATGTATGTTTAAATTGAACATTTATAACAAATTTATGATTTAAATGATGCAAACTGAAATTTGGTAATTTGTTTGGCTTCGTTTGGAAAGTTCATGGTTTTTTGGCCAAAAGAATTATGATTCAAAACACCACGGCTTCATATCATTTGGGGTTCAGTTCGGATTCGGGGTCCCGTTCGAAGTCATGTTCGGGTTTTTCGTAGTTTATGTTTTTCTTACTCCGAACGGGAATCCGAATCCGAACGGGACCCCAAACGACCTCATGCCGTGGTTTTTTGAATCATAATTTTTTTAGTCAAAAAAATCTCGAACTTTCTAAATAAAGTAAAAAAAATCAGCAAGTTTCAGTTTGCACCATTTAAATCATAATTTTGTTATAAATGTCCAACTTAAACATATATTTATCTTGATTACGCTAAAAGAACTAGATTAATAAAACGACGTCGTTCCGGTTTTAACGGCCGTTAACTATTTTTAACGGTTGACTTTTTTTAGAGTTAAAATGGTGTGGTCAACTTAAATGCATGTTTAAATTGGTCATTTTCAAAAAATTAAAAGTTTAAATGACTCAATTGAAAGTTGAAGGTTTTTTTAGTTTATTTTGGTAAGTTCATGGTTTTTTTGGCCGTTTTTCCTATAAAATTGGGGTTTCTAATGAATTTTTATATATTATTAATGCATCAAATATATCTCTGAAATAAAATTTGTATATTTTAAAAATAATGTGAGACATTTAATAACATGAAAATATATGTATAATCAAGTTTTAAAAACACAATCCTACAAGTTTTTTAATATTCATGAGTTTTCTTATTAACAAAATAAAAAAACACAATTCTACTGTAGTTACCAATCAAAGCTTAAATATATATAAATTAATAAATTTTGTCTAAAAGTTCTGAATTATGAGTATACCAAATGTAAATAGTTTTACTGGTTTTTGACCAACCTCCAAAATAGAAAAGTTTCAGAAACTAGGGTTTATATGGAAATAATTAATTTAAATGTATTTGAAAATATATGAATCTCGATCCAAAATTCTTCAATTAACCAAAATTTACAAAAACAGAAGAGAAAAACAAAACAACAGAGCTACAACGTAAGTATAATGGATGACTAAATTTGCAAGGTATAATCTCAAAATTCTAGATTTGGATTTGACAGAACAGAGAAAGTGCAGTCCACGTGAGGATTTTAATACTCCCGAAAGCTCCCTCAATTATCACTCTAATTATCAATTGCAAAATTAGTTTATGATGATATTTTTATTGATATTCACGGACTACAAAGGGACATAATAATTTTGTTATCTTCTCAAAAGTTTCAGTTTTTTTGTTTTCTTTATGAGCCATATTTCTTATCCAAGTACGAGTATTACGACTTCATTGACTTTTTTTGGGGGGTCAAAACATTGATTATTTCTAGAACTGAATTTTTATGTCTATCTGATTGTGCACGAACCCCACCAAAAACATGAACTGTTTTGTTTGCATTCGGATTAACTTTCGAACCTTTAAACTCAGCAAGATCTATAGATTGATGGGTGTGTAATGTAGTATAACCAAACTTAACACAAAACCAGGAAACAAAAAACACCAGATTATGTAAATGAAGTTAGAATTTTGAAGGGGAAAATCTCTTTTTTTTTGTAGGATTAATTTGTTTTAGTTAAAATTATACTACTTTATATCAATATGATCGTTATATCATACCAAATATTTACACTCATGGATTTACTCGATGATAGAACATCTAGACTATGTACGAACACTAACTCAAAATCATATATGATAAATAGTTTCATGTTATATGATAAATATACATTAGAACATTTGTATTAGTAATATTTTAAAAGTATTATTTAATTAAAAGAAAATAAAAATAAAATTTAAAAGATTTTTAGTTAAAAACGTCTAAATTAAAAAATATTTAGAGATTATTTCAAAAGATTTTCTGATACATATTTCAATATTATTATTTTAATATTTATTTAATAATATAATATTTAAAAATTTAATAAAATTTAATATAAAAATAGTAATTTTAAGATATTCAAAAGGTATCTCTTAGTATTAAACTAGTGGCCCACGACAAAACGGCTTTTTCCATTAACTTTGACAAAAAAAAAATGATTTCATTAGTCTTTAATACTAACTCGCACTAAAATAGTGGTTAACTATTAAGACCAAGAGGCTCCACATCTTTTAGTGTTTAACCTCTTTTTATTTTTGTCCCATATTTTTTTTGGCTTTTTGTTTAATACTAGTGCTCCTAATTAATTAATCCTTGCTTCTTAGTTAATGATCTGATTAGTTTACATTACTTTATATACTTGACTACTAGAAAACAAGGCTTCTCATTCCTTTCTCCAAGTTTGTTATTTTAATATGATCCCTAAAACACTCTTTAACATTGCTAATTTCCACTCACTAAATTATTAGAAAATAAAGTATGGTAATTGGTTGCAAGAAAGACAACAAAAGATACTTTTGCCAATATTTTCTACACAGAAGTAAATAAATACATTGTGAAATAAAATAACGCATTTGTTTAAGAAAAGAAAAACGAAAAAAATACGTAGAAAACAAAACATGCATTTGCTTATAGAAAAAAACAGGATGAGGAAAAAAAAAACAGAGAAAGTGGAAAGAACGTGACATACTGACAAACGCCGAGTTTATAGATAACTGATTGAGAGTGACTCATTTAATTTAATTTAATTTAATTCCTCTTAATATTATTAAATTCATATTATACGATCATGCTAATACTTAATTACGTTTTACGTCAAATCTTTGTGATTAACAAGGAATACTAATAATTATCTTTTTAAATTATTATTTTGCAGGTCGAGAGAGAGATGGAAGAAGAAGAAGTGACGAAGAATGAGAAGACGACAGAGAGAGAATGATGGAAACAGCTGTATTGTTTGAGGCTAAACAAGAACCTTTGTGAATTATCTCCATAAATCATCTTCTTCTTTCCAATTATCTCTCGATTTTTTTTTTTTTTTTAATTTCGTAGATTGTTGTTCATAGATATGGATAAACGTTTGGATTCGATGAATCTGGTGGTGGACGAAATCATGAGAATTCATAGGTCTTTACCATCTAGACCAGAGATCGACGATGTTGAAGCTGCAACTTCTCTGATGCACAACGTTGAAAAGGATGATCAGAATCGCTTGGAAGCCATTGATAGACAGATCAAAAGCTCCGAGGTTCCTCAGGTGCTTTTCAACGTGTTGCAAGAGATGAGAAGAGGTCTTGTTTATTTCCAGAGCAAAGAACAGAAGAGAGAAGCTATGAAACTTCTCGATCTGGAATCTGTACACGTTATGTTCGACGATTTGATTCAGAGAGCTTCTTATTGCATTGCTTCCCCGCCTTCTTCCAATGACTCTACACCTCTACCTCCGCCGCCACCTGCCCCATCGTCGTTTCTGTCTTCTGATTCTCCGGCGAGCTTGTATTTTTCCGATCAGATTCCTGTCAAGTCCAAGGAACTGTTCACGCGCGACGATACATTTGTGACCAAAGTCAAATCTTCGCTTTATAGTGACGGTTTGTTAGCTCCTCGGAAGCCTCAGGTTTCGGATTCAACACTTCAGGCTAAAAAAGTCTCCGGTGAGTTCGATTCCTCCGAACTTTTGTAATGTCTTTGAACTGATTCTGATCTTAAGAATCAAATAGCGTTTTTCATGATTAGTTTGGTTTCCAATATAATCTGTTTGTCTCTAATTGTAGTGAAATCATTGTTATATTTATGTTTAGGCCATGATGGGGAGAAGTTGAGTCTCATAAAGCTTGCTACTTTGATTGAAGTATCGGCCAAGAAAGCTACGCAGGAGCTAAATCTGCAGCACAAGCTGATGGATCAGCTGGAATGGCTTCCAGATTCTCTAGGCAAGTTATCGAGTCTAGTTAGGCTAGATCTGTCTGAGAATTGCATCATGGTACTACCAGCAACCATAGGAGGGCTTTTGTCTTTGACGAGGCTCGATTTGCATTCAAATAGAATTGGTCAGCTCCCTGAATCTATAGGAGATTTGCTAAACTTGGTCAACCTGAATCTTAGTGGAAACCAGTTAACATCTCTTCCATCAGCATTGAGTAGATTGATAAATCTCGAGGAACTTGATTTGAGCTCTAACAGCCTCTCTGTTCTTCCTGAAACCATCGGTTCTCTCGTGAGCCTCAAGAAGCTCGATGTTGAAACAAACAATATCGAAGAGATTCCGCCTAATATCTCAGGTTGTTCTTCCTTGAAAGAGCTCCGTGCAGATTACAACAGGCTAAAAGCTCTTCCGGAAGCTGTTGGGAAGATAACTACTTTAGAGGTTTTGACCGTCCGTTACAATAACATTCGGCAGTTACCTACGACAATGTCCTCCATGGCTAACCTCAAAGAGCTAGATGTGAGTTTCAACGAGCTTGAGTCAGTACCAGAGAGCTTATGTTATGCTACAACGCTTGTTAAGCTGAATATTGGGAACAATTTTGCCAACCTGAGATCACTCCCGGGGTTAATAGGTAACCTTGAGAAGCTGGAAGAGCTTGATATGAGCAATAACCAGATCCGTTTCCTTCCTTACTCTTTCAAAGCGCTTTCACAGCTGCGGGTTCTTCACACACAGCAAAATCCACTTGAAGAGCTTCCAAGGGATATAATCCAAAAGGGGGCTCAGGTTGATTCTTATCTCAGTTTTTTTTTTTCTGTCCTTCTGCGACACATTTCTTTGCTTGTATGTGTCAGTCATGGATGATTGATTGTATTATTGTTTGCCATCCTCTCAGGCCGTGGTTCAATACATGAATGATCTAGTGGAGACAAGAAATACCAAATCTCAAAAAACTAAGCAGAAGAAGAGCTGGGTCGACAGAATCTGCTTCGTCTGCAAGTCCAGTAACTAGGGAACACGGAGCAACATGAAAATCCTCTAAGCCACTCTTGACAAATCTGACTTTTTACCATCAGGTTGATTTCTTTCTTACAGCTCCTGAAAGTCTAATCAAAGATCCCAATGTATACTTTGTCTTTGTTCATACCTGACTGGATCCTGGGGAAATTGTAATTCAATTTTGTAATCTCAAAGTGGTTGTATTCTTGTTTCTCTTGATGTAACTTTCTTCTTTTTGAAGGATGAAATGTAATTCAATGCTTGTTTCTTTTTGATGTACCAGATGCAATTTGAGGTCAAGTCCAGAATTGTGAATATGTTTAATTTCAGAATAACATCAAGATGTCATACAAGATATTATAGTAGCCATATGGCTCTTATGTTTTGTTTTACACAGGATGGTTTTGTTACATTGCTAAAACATATTTAAGGTTAAAAATGATTTACTAACAGCAAAACAATCAAAAGTTGATACAAATCGAAGGATTAAAATTTCAAATATGAGTACTAATATACTAACAGAACTCAAAAGTTATGAGCTAACTAAGATCATCAAAGCCTTCAGCTACTTGGTTTTAATTAGTTTAGTTCCTATTCCCTTCTGACCCATTTTGGTTATATGAAACTCCACACAGATTCTTCATGCTATTGGCAACACGTTTCCACAGGCTCAGCATTTTTAAGTTCTTCCAACTATGCCACTCGAGCCCTATAATACAGAATCATGAGAAGACATTAACTACAGATCAAGCATACAAAATATGTCCTTTCAAAATCAAACAAACTTTGGATGCATTAAACAAACTTTCTTGTGTGTTACCTGCAGTAGATCTTCCAGGCCAACTTTAGAATCCAAGAGAAAATATTACTGATCCCTTAAAACCTCTCGAGGATACTCCCTTCTGCAAAAAAGATTCTTTATATCTCAGTTGATGATGGTTTATCAAGATCAAGCGACAAAGATGAATACAAGAAAAGAAGAAGCAGGCGAGTGTTACCTTGAAGAGAGAAGAGCCCAGAGACTCTCCTGACTTAAATAATATAAATGGAAATAAATGTAGCATCGGGGATTTGAACTAGTCAACCTATAGCACTAACCAAACGGCAAGTCATGAAATCGACAAGTAAACAAAAAACATATTTTAGCTTCTTTATTCTCTTATTATTATTTTTTTGTTCGTTTTGGGAGAAAACCTCGGCTTTTTGTATTCTTTTGAGAAAATTTTATGAATCCTACTCTACTTTTTATTTATGAATAAGATTTTTTTCTATCGTTTACAAAAATTCTACAGTCGTTTTGCCTTTTTCCATGAAGAAGTTAATAATCTCATTGGATGAGACTATAGAGCAGAGAAGATGATAGTCACAATATATATATATATATATATTACATTTTTTCTTGACGAAGAAGTTTAACAATCTCAGTAAATATGGCTAGAGATATAGGCAGGCTGAGACAAAGTATCAAAATATCATCATTAAATGCATTTACGATGAGCACTATGCATATTGAGTTGTCGTAAAATATGGTGTGCATGCCTATGCTTCCCTTATTTTTTGAGTACTAGTGATTCATGCATTACCGAAGGCTGGATCAAGAAAATGGGGTACTATGAGCCTTTGCCTCACGCATCTAATTAAGCAGCTCCCGTGGTTCATCTGTTCCACTTATTAGACCAAAAGAGTGATGCTCCAGGCCAACTTATTCAGTGATAGTGAGCAAACCAAGCGGTCAATGAAATAGAGATTCACCTGACGCATCTATATTGTCAATGTGGTTTTTGTCTCTCTTTTATTTTGAAAAAGGTTATTTATTTCATTTACATAGTTGTTTACCGAAAAATTGGTACGTATTACCTTTTTACAATATATATATATATATATGTAGCATATCACTTTTTTTTTGTCAACATGTAGCATATCAATTTATTGTATTTAGATCCTTCTGTTACAATAAAATTAAATTTCCAGAAACAAAACGCATTTACAGCTTTCATATTTTTACCTTATTTTAGACTATATATTTAATTTTCTTACAAAAAGTATAATTAACAGAATCCTTTATAAAAAAAAAGATAAACAAACAAAACGTGGAATTGTATGTAATCATAAAGATAATAATTATAATTAACAAAAAAACTTTAGTTTTGTATTACGTGTTATATATATATATATTAATAAAATAAGGAAATATTTAAAATAAAAACACTATATATAATTACCATGTTGACCAGAGTTACAAAGTTTTCCAAACTAAGAACTTTGAATTAAATTATTTTCCTGGAAAAAGAAAAAAAAAAGTTAGCAAATTATTTAACCTTTACCAATATTTAGCCTATCATCATTGGTGTAGACAAGGCGCTCAGATTTCGAATTTCCAAAATGCATGCTCGCTAAGTGTTAAACGATAAGGTTTCTCATCTGAAAAATTTCTAGGGTTTTATATTTTCATTTTTATGTTTTGGTGGAAAATCATTTCCACCTATCTTTCTCCCGTAGGAGCTTACTTTTCCTCTTGTTTTACTTGTTTCCGATTCATCTCGAAGCATCAACAAAGAAAAAGCGTGGAGAAGAAGATCATCTGTATGTATTCAATTTTGATCTATTGAATTATGTGACTGGAAAGCAATTTTATCTTGAAATTATGGCTCTAGGAATTTTATTTTTGTTTGATTCAGCTTCTGGAAATACAAATCTTTTCCTGGAAATGAATGATATTAGGTTATTTAATTAACCGTTGAAGAAAAATTTTATGCTCTCCTGAATATGAAATTAAATAGCCTTAGATTAGTCTTGTGTGTATCTATACAACAATTACTTATCTAAATATATGTGTTAACGCATGTTACATCTCAATACAGAACATGTTTTAATGTACATGTTTGAGTTTTTTACGGATACAGAACTTGCGAGAAAGAAGATGGCGAAGATGAACAATTCAGAAACAGGAGTTGGTTCTTCTTCATCAGACCACCCTTGTCCTGTGGCTCTTGTCACGGCCTCGAATAAGCGCAAAGATACTCTGGTACTTAATACTTTTTTGCATATTGTGGTTTAGTCTCTCACTAATAAACCAAATAATGCTAATAATTATTGTATGTTGGAGTTTAATCACTCACTCAATGAACTGCTCTTCTAAAGTTGGGTACTTTGGTTTGACTTGATAAAATATCTTGGGTAATTGTATGTCTTTTCTCATGTTTGTTGAAATTTTAGTTTAGTTTATTTTGGTGTGTATATATATTGAAGTAAAACTAAATTTTGTTTTTTCAGTTCTCTTTGTTCTGATCTGATATCATTTTGTTAAGTGTTCTACAACTTGGCCTGTCATGAGGAAATCTTGAAAATGTCTGAACCCTTTCTTGCAGTGTGTTCCACAAGATTTATGTGCCACAGAATCTATCAATGATGGAACACAAGGAGACACTAACAAGAAAGAGTGCTGTATGGATCTGGAGAGAAAGAAGAAGCGTCGGGTACGTCATCCAACTTCGCCAAGTCAAAAGCAATTTATGACGCTAAAACTTGCACATGACAGCCTCATGAGAGGTAGACAGGTGAGTTCTAATTAACAACTAACTCTTGTCTTTTTCAGATGGTTAGTAATTAATTAGTTTTTTTTAAATATATTTTGCATACTCGTATTAATTATTCTATCCTCGTAAACATTCTTCAGTATGTTTCACTGCCATTAATGAGAGCAAATGGCATGACCAAACTAGGGCTGTTAACTCTGGTAGGAAAAGATCTTGTAAAGTGTCAAGTAAATCTTAGAGGTGAGAAATCTGGAAGACAACTGTGTTTGGGAGAGGGCTGGAGAGAATTTGCTATGGCAAATGGGTTAAAGACGGGTGAATACTTCACCCTGGAGTTTGTCTGGGAAAATGGAACTCCTATGCTCAGATTGGTCAACACAGTGTCTACCACTGATAGAAAGCAGATAGGAGAGTCTTCAAAAGCCATGGAGAAAGAATGCTTTTCCACCGAACCTTGCAATATAAACCAGACCAATAAAGAAAAGAACAACATAGACGAGAGGAGTACTAGTACATCTTCACTAGTCCAAAACCGAGAAGTGACATTAGCACTTGTACCTGAAGATGTCAAAGACTGTGCATTGGTAAGTTTATAAAGAGATGGGTTAATTTCTATATTGAAGTCTAATGAGTACGTAGCTAAGGGAGTTTGGTCAAATCTTTTTGCAGCATCTTCCAAGTCAATTCGTGAAAGCTATGGGCATCCAGAAGCGTGGGAAGATAACTCTGATTGGTAAGGATGAAATGAAGTGGTGGGGATATCTTTTGTCAAGAGATGGAACCGTAGCTGTTGGAATTGGATGGAGAAACTTCTGTGAGGCTAATGGCGTAAAGCCAGGAGAGTCGTTCACTTTGAAATTCATTAAAGAAGAAGAAGACAACAGTTCAGTATTTCAGTTCTGTCCCAACTCCGTCGACTAAGAAAAAATTATGTTTAATTAAAAGCATCTGAAGTGCTATTATAAGTCTTACTTTAAAACAAAAACCCTTTTATGTTTATATATATATGAAACTGTGACTCTTGTTATTGTATAAACTAAGAGCATCTCCATCGAAGAGAACCCATAAAAGTTTCTTCAAAAAAAATAATAATAATATTTTAATATAATTTAATTAAATAATTATTTTTATTTTTTATTGACCACTAGTTAGCTGACATTTGTAGAACCTGTTTCTTAAAAAAATCTTAGAGCATACGCATCCTTAAATCGGTACAAAGTCTCTTAATAATATTTTATTATTTATTTTATTATTATTATATTAGTAAAACAAAGATAAAGAAAGAAAAACGAAAAATGTAAAGAAAAAGTGGACGAGACGGTCTCATAAAACTCACCCCATTGAGACGGTTCTTATGAAAATCTTAACTGTTTCAATTTTTTATATTTTTTTATTTTCTTTTTAATAGAAAGAAACTCTTTCGGTCTCTACGATGCTGATGGTCTTAGAGCATGTGCATTGGTGAAACTATGTGAGTATCATATAATTAAAAATAAATAAAAAATAAAAGTTAAGAAACTTTTTTTGAAAAAAGTATCAGTAGAAAGAGACTTTAGAAACTCTTTTAAGAGACTCTATCATAGGTGTCATAATATTATTGGTTCAATATTTAACTAACAATAAAATTAATAAAAATAAATAAAAATTATTAAAATATTATTATTTTTAGAGACTCTAAAAGTATCACTGTTGCTGATGCTCTTAAAGATCTAAAATAAGGATCGATCCTATACTGTAGCATTTACTTTTATTATTTTTTTATTTTAAGAAACTCCCTAAGAATCACCGATGGAGATGCCCTAAGGGCTGTCTCTTGTCCAAGAGTTTGCTTGCTACTGAGCGTTTGGTTTTCTTATTGGTTCACTTTAGTTTTATCTGTTATTCTCGAATAAAGTAAGGTTAAATAGTAAATTGTACATACTAAATCCAAACTCTAAATTTAGAACCTTATATAATGGGACTACAAGGACCTAAGATCAAAGAAAGCTAAAACCCTAAGTTCTAAATGCGAAAGTCGTAAAGTCTAAACCATGAATCCAAACCCTAAAATGTAGAAAATGTCACAACAAATGAGTAACCTAAGTAAAACAAAAGCTTAATGTTTATACATTTCCACAGAATGACGATCATAAGATATTGGAGAAGAATACACTTCCACTGAATTTAACGGCAAAGAAGTGAATACCACAATAAGCTAAAACCGATTTAGAAGATACCAAGTTTCAAAACCTCTTCACTTATACTCTCTCTAGTTATATATAATCTAATAATGGAATTTACAGAATCTTTCATTGGAATTCGCAAAGGGGAATGGAATAAACACGACAGGGAAGGTAACGATGCTTGACATCACTTCGATGGATAACGAAGGAGTTCATTCAAACAAACCAAAAAGTGAAAAAACATCAAGTAACCCTACAAACACAATTATCATCTCATTTAGACTCAATTATAGAAACCCCTCACGTATCTTTCTGACATAAGTACTTCTAAAACAAGCAAGATGTTTATAATGTCGAAGTTCAAATAGAAAAAAATCTTCAAATCCTCAAAAATTTCTAAATTGATGAATCCTAAAAATGTTGAATCCTAATTTCAGATAGTGAGATTCTCTTGTTTGAAAGTTGATTGAAGAAGATATAAACGTCAAATTCATTGTACAGCTTGATAAATTATTCCAGTTTCTCAAAATTTCAAGTTCTCCACCTTTTCTAGGCACTTAAATCTTTAAGAAGCTCAACACCTCCTACAACATCACCAAATGGCTTCATTAATCTTAGCATTGTTCATTATAATATTCCTAATTAAATACCGTTCTCAGGTTTTCTCACTATACTCTTTCAAAACATCAACCGATCGAGAAACCACAAGCTTCTCGATTTTAGATTAATTTATCATCATTAGATTCGTCTAGTGCAATGATTTGACGTGAAATGATTTTTTTAGATCGGACGCTCCCTTAGTTTATCAGATGCATAACACCATTTTTTGCTTACCTCTTCCAAGGACGTCATATCAGCCCTAAACGTCTGAAACATGAAAAACATCAGGTGCATACCATTAAATATAAACCATAACTATGTCTTTTAGAAAAATCAAACAAATTCAGATAACCATTTCTTTCTTACCATAAAATTAGAAGTCACATTAGCCAACGACTGAAACATGAGAAAAATCAGGTGGAGACATTAACAAATCAACGGTAACAGAGTCTTTTCAAAACCAAACATGCATTTTGCCTATTGTTAATTTCCAAGTTTCTCCGAATTTGAAAGTTACCATTTCTTGCTTACCTCTTTCATGGATGCATCTCAACCGTAAACTCCTTTTTTTGTTGTCAACATAATCTAGTGGTTTTAATATTCCGTTTAACATTGCGGGGTGCTGAGTTCGAATTACAGACATGTATCATGAATTTCAGAGATGACCACCATTGTGTCACATGATTCTGATCATTACACAAGTAAACCATTCCTTTACAAAATCTAAAGAGCATTAATTATATTCGGATCAATTTGCTTACCTGTTTGGTACGATCTGAGTTAGGGAATAAAACAGCGTCTGAAGGAAAGACAATAACGCAATGATCAGGCTTCTTTCCAAAAAAGCAAAGCAACAGCTATAATCACAAACTAATCCAATAGCCAGTAATGCTCCATGAACAACACCTCTCTGAAACATAAAATTTTAGGGATCCTCTTATTGTTCAAACTAATGGAGTATTAAGAACAAATACCTTCAGAAAAAAACCAAAGCTTTTTAAGCTTATGGCTCTAATGGGCTCTGGAGAAAACGACTCTAACACAAATGATTTGCGAACTTACCTAACAACAATATGGGACAGAGAGAAACGGGCGTTGACCGAACTGACGATTTGTCTTCGGTTTCTATTTTGAGAACAAAAGCAATGACTTCTTCAGTACCGTTAACGTGAAACGCTGGAAACAATAGGGAAGAGGCAAACAAAAAAAAAAAACAGAGAGAAAGCTTTTCATTTCAATAGCAAAAAAAAACGTTAGAAACAAAGGATAATGGGGGAATTTTCGGTACTAGGGCTTTCGGCTTACAGAGCAAGTAAGAAAATAAATATATTCTACAACAAATATGTAAATTAGATATATATATATATATAAAAGAAGCATGGAATCACTGGTGATAATATGTTTCTTGCTTAGGAAGCGGAATCACAAATGTAATCACTCGAAATTATTTGGAATCGTCTTGGAATCGCGATTCTAAAAATAAAGCAGTTGAGATCGTCTTGGAATAGCTTGAAATCGTCTCGAAATCGCGATTCTAAAAATGAAGCATTTGAAATCGTCTCGGAATCATCTTAGAAATATTTTGTAATCGTGACTCCGAAATTATAATGTGATTATTTCCAAAATATTAAAATTTGTCGTCATCGTTGTCAAAGAGATCAATAGAATATTATTAAGTGAATTCAATCTTGTACCTTTTTTGTTAAAAAGTTCTATGTAAATAAATTGAAATAAAGAGATGTGATCATAATTATTCGTTTAAAATATCTAGACAAGATATTGATTAATAAACATAATATTGAATGTGAAATTATTTATAAATAAGACTTTTTTGACCGAGAAAACATTTATTTCTCCTATGCAAAGTCACACATAAAAATCGAGACAAACACAAAATTATATTATTAAAATAAAAACATAATATAAACTTATATGTATAATTTTGGAAATTATTCACACAGAATCTAATAATCTCTACAACAACAATATTTTATATTTAAATATAATTTTATTATAATATTTCATATATATATATATATTTCCAATATGTATGGGTTTCTTAAATATTTTCAAAAATTCGGTTTTAAATTTCTTAATATCTCCGTTTCCGGGTACCGGTTTCTCCCTCCATGAACTAAATACCAATGTGTTAGGTACCTGGGATTGGTCCGGTTTGTTCCCTTAACGGTTGAAACCATTTTTGGTTTGTTTTCTGTGGAATTAAGTTCGGTTTACTTCGGTTGGGAGTTGTCTTCTGCTTAACTATTGCTAACTGAGCCATTATAGCTGTTGGGCCGTGTTTGTTGGAAAGCTCGAAAACCCATAAAGAAAAGTGGTTAATTAATTACTAGACTAGAGTAATGATTCGACCACACAAAAAAAAGAAAACACAAATAATTACTGGAGTAATTTACACTTTTCGTTACCTCCATAACTGTTATAATTAACCGAAAATACAACATTAATGAAACACAATTTTGACTGTAAGCAATTTTTTACTTTCGACAAAAAAATAATCCCCTTGAAAATAAATTTCGTAATTTTGGAGAGACCGAGGTGGCATGGATGTTCCTTTTGTTCAAATAAGCTCACATGGCCGACTCTATTAGCTGTCTAATCAATAATCAAATTAAAATTATATAATTTACTGATCTTGTAAATTATATTTTTGGGAATAATATGCATCAAGAACTTTAAACTTCATCTAATTAATTTAAACACAATGGATTACAAGAGACATAACACACAAAAAAAAACATAAGATCTCTATTTCCTAATTAAACTCACTTTACATAGTTATTGAAATAATTATTCGGAAAATAAGAAAAATTAGTGGTAACTAAGGAAGAAACGTAGGAATAGAGGAAGTGAGCTGAGAGGAGTGTTGGTGATGTTGATGATCTTTTATTTGACTCCCTGCCGTGGAAGCGTGCCCACACTGGTCACATCTCACCGGCGTAAGAATCCGGCGACAAGAAGGACACGAAGACCTAGAGACAAGCCATTTGTCAATACACGCCACGTGGAAGGAATGGCCACAGAGAGGAAGCACTCTGATTTCTTCTCCGTCCGCGAAATCTGTGAGACAAATCGCACATTCCGTTGAATCTCCACCTTCGTCAGCGGCGGCGCCGGTGGTTGATTCCGCGGCGGTGAAAGTGGATCTGGGAAGAGACTGCAGCGCTTTCTTCTTCAAACCTTTGTTCGACGACGGCGAATTTCCTCCGTTGGTAAATCGGCGGAGCCAAGCGCAGCGTACGACGGCGGCAAGACCAGCTACGCATATGAGAGCGCAGAGAAGAGCTGACAAGATCACTACCATGTCGGATTCCGCCGCCAGCATCTGCTGTGACGGTTGTGGTGGTGGCGTCGCCGCCGTCTCGAGGAATCTTGACGGTCGAGTCATTTTTGAGTTTTGGGAATTTTTAACTTTTTTTCTTTTTCTTTGTGTGAGTTTGAAGACAAAAGAATGTGACAGTGATGAAGATAAGAAAAGAATCTTGATCCACGTTATAATAGAGAGTCTTCAAATCTAGGGGAAGGTTCAACAAAAAAAAAAAAAAAAAAAATTTAGGGGTAGACAATCTAATTTAATCCTAAAATAAGATATCGAAAGTTTTCAGAATTGGAATCAAATAATTAAATTTAAAAATTAGAATACTCCACCTGGATTTTGATTAATTTTTATACATAATTTTCTACATATATATATATATATATATATTCAAATATTTATTTTTAAATATCACTAAAATTATTTTAGTTAATTTAAATATTTTAATAATTAAATAATATTATTTCATTTATTTTAAACTATTTTAGATGGATGCAAATTACATCTAAATATCAACATGTATTGGCGGATTTAGACCTAATAATAATTTTTCTGATCTGACAGATTCGAATTCATATACCTTAAGATATATATATATATATTTGTTATAATATTTGCACAATTGCATACAAATAAATTATTTTTGTATTAAGCTAATAAAAAAGTATCTATATAATAATACACTCAGAAAAATTTGGAAGAAAGGGAGATAAATTGTGTTAAAGAAAGGTTTAGACACTAATTATTTTCAAAATTAATGGCGGAATTAGTGTTTACATGCAATTTGCATCTTCCTAATTAAAGTATTGTTGTTCCGTGTGGACACATATTCTGTTAACGGCTTGAAAACAAATATTTTGCTCTTAAAGAAGATCCATCTATCTCCAACTAAATAAATCATTTAGAAAAAATAAAATAAAAAATGGTATGTTTTGTGTATTTTTTTCAATTTTATTATGAAACAAACTCTGATGACTAGTCAATTGATGTTATAATCACGACTTGTTTCAATTCGTTATACGTTTAAAATAATATATATGTTAGTTATGTTGCAGAAGGAAAAAGATAATGACAGTTAAAATTGTTTGTAGTATAAAAAATATGTAGTAAAGACACACTATTCAAATTGGAGGGAAACTTTGAGTAAAAACAATAAAAATAGAAGAAGAGATGGGTACGTGGGTCGGCTTTATTGGTTCAATTTTGACGAACACATTACCAAAAGGTAGGTCTAAGTAAGCTTCTTTCTTACCTAAAGGACTAAACCTACAGCATGTAGTCCAGTGGTAAATGGTGTAAGTGGGGGTGGAATCCTTTTACATGGATTTGAGTATTCGGTAGCATTTTAGGTGATGAGAACATGTAGTTTAGTTGGTAAGTCGTTACCTCTAAATTTTTCAATATCACTTCACAGTCGGGGTTCGATCCCTACATTTTACCCATGATAATATAAATGTAGTATAATCACTGGAATAAACATTAAAAAAAACGACTAAACCTACTTTGGATTAGACCCCTTTATTCTCTCAAAATAAGATTACATTTACCTATTTTACAAATGGATAAACAAACAAATCAAAGGACACTAATTAAGTATACTTACTAAATTTCACCGACCATTTATTGGTAAACGAGTTAATTTAGATGTTACAACCTTCAAATTCGCACTTCGATTCGAATACATTTGTTTTTTGTTTAATTTGTCTTCCCAATACAATTTAGAACTTGTTTTTGGCCAAAAAAAAAAATATAGATAAATATTCATTTTGGATCTTGTAATTTTGTATAGCCTAGGTGGGATCTGGTTTTCAAATCTATTACCAAAATCAGAAGTTTAAAAAGTGGATCTACGTGTCCCAAAATTTGGTAGGGATACGTATATTTATATCGAAAAGAATACAATTTGAAACGTAATGTATTGGTTTTTTTATAATCGGCAGGTACACGTCAATATATGTTTTATGTTTGTCAAATTTACATATGAAGTTCAAACCCTAACCCCGTGGAGGCGATTACACAAAATTAATTAAGAACGTATTGACTTTCTTTTAGTCTACAAAGTTTTGTGTGTTGACTGTAAAAAACTTGAAATTTAATCTTTTCTATACTTTCATAAGATGTTTCTTTACCGTTAAATTATAAATTAAAATCCAAAACTAATCATGATAATATATGAAAAAATCCAATATATATATATATATATATTATACTTAAGATAACCGGCTATGTTTAATATCATAATAGAATAATTCGAACCCTAATCCCTCAATTCCACATAATATATCTTCAATATAAGACTAGAATATTTTTTGATTTTTTTTTAAATATTATAATTATATTAAGATTTCATCATCATCATGTTTTCTGTGCAAAATGTAAACAAAAATTTGCCAATTGTTAAACAAACAAACAAAACATGGCGTCACTTGTTTTATAAACGGATAATGTTTCTCTCTTCTTTTACTATTTTGTGTAGCTCATTACACCAAATAAGAAAAGAAATTACAACTTTAACCAATTTAAAGTCATTTGTTTTTCGATGATAAAGATAGTAGAACTTGAAGCATAAAGACATCCGAAATGGAATCTCTTTACCTGCATGCTTTTTTTAACGTTTCTTTACCTGAATGCCAGACATGTGAATCTTATTAAAAAAAAAGAAGCAAAAAAAAAACAAAAAGAAAAGAAAACCAATAATGGATTAAAAGAAATTTGGCTTGTGCTTTGGCTTTGGCTGCGGTTAGTAGAGTTTATGTATATATAGAATAACACATGGTAGTTATACTCTTAACTCTCTAGGGGATATCTTATTTAATTTTGTTGCTTAGAGAGCATTTGGAGTTATGATTTCTAGTTTTTTTAATTGAATCTACAATACTACATATTTGAATAGTAGTAATAGATCACAAATTTGGGGGGAAAATTGCAGAAATAACAACTCAACCTGATATCATTTCACCCTATTCAAAACACAGCAAATAAATATCTAAACAACTAATGCAAAATCAAATTGGTGTAGAAACGTTGTTAGTTTTTATAAAACTTTTATTAACGTTTTCATAAAAATTTATAGATTTTTTAAGAAAACACTAATATCATTAAAAAAAATTTTAAACGTAAATGATATATATATATATATATATTGAAATGTCTATTCGAGCTGAGTTTTGAAGTCTACTCTAATTATCATAAAAAAATTTGGTTAAACGTAAATGCCTATTCGTTATCATTTATATATATATATATATATATTGAAATGTCTATTTGAGCTTAGTTTTGAAGTCTACTCTAATTATCATAAAAAAATTTGGTTAAATGTAAATGCCTATTCACTATCATTTATATATATATATAAATTGAAATGTCTATTCCAGCTGAATTTTGAAGTCTAATCTAATTATCATAAAAAAAATTTGGTTAAACATAAATGCCTATTCGTTATCATTTATATATATATATATATAAATTGAAATGTCTATTTGAACTGAGTTTTTAAGTCTACTCTAATTTTCATAAAAAAATTTGATCTTAACCAGTGATTATAATTCGAAAAATAACTAAAAAACCTACTTATCAAAAAAAGATGGTGCACATGTGCTTGTCCGTCTCTTCGACCTTTCATTTCTAATCTTTTTTTTGTTCTGTTTAAAGCGAAGTATGCCTTTTAGTTTGAAGTTATCTGTGAAGTACCAATCACAGGGATTTTGTAAGGAAACCTTTTATCATCTTTAAGATACCAAATGATATAATGTTTTGTATCCCATGTGCTCCCCGCTGCTCATAGCTTATCCATCAACTATCTCAATTATTCAGCATCATTATATATTGGTCACTCCCAAAATAAATTAAAAATAATAAAAAAAATCTATAGAGGATTGTTAGGTGACAAATTCATCAACCAATCAGTATTTGATAACTGTTATAAGTGATTGAACAGTTAATTGGGAGGTTGCCTAAAGGAATTAGATAACCATTAGAAAGATCTTGACAACCATCAAAAAAAATCTCAGAACTCACTAATGCCTTTTTACAATCACTAACCCATCAAAAATAGATCTTTAATCTAATAATGATAGAACAATAAGGGATTTTTAAGGTATCCTAATTCCAATAATAATATTAATATTGACAACCATCAAAAACTTATTCAAATCTTTAGGATTTTAAACTCTTTAAATGAAGAGATTACAAATACAAGAACTAATATTACTATATTTTTAAAAAATTTAATAGAGGTATTTTAAACACAGTAACACTAAATTTTAATAAATGATTTAAAATCAATTTTTGACAAAAAAAAGATTTAAAATCAATCATTGAATAAATCCTAAAATAATTAACTTCAAATTCAGTATTTAATAATACCACCTAAAGTCTTTTTACAACCACCTACCCATCAAAACTTAGATCAGTTGCTATTGAAAAGTCATAATCCAAAAAGAAAATAAGATCTCGAGAAATAAGAAACTGTTAAATTATTTTCCTGATTTTCCATAAACTAGAATCGGCAATAGATTAATAAATAAAACAGTTTTTGAAAGAAAAAAAAAAACAACACAATAACTTAAAAATCCCTAAGAGCTACTCTCTCACAACTTCCCAGAGCCATCATTAGTCGATAGTAGTAACTTTCCTCCGGCAACCAGATCCTCCGGCAACTATATTTCTAAATACTCGATATCACTATAATTTGTGGGTCGTACGTGAATTTGTTGATCAATAAAATTTATATTTTTTAGCTATTTCGTAAATTTTTATTTATTTCAAGTCTGTCGAAATTATCTAAAGAATAAAAGATAAACTCTTTTGTACCTTTTCCCATCATATCACTGAAATTCGTAAGTACACACATACATATATATGTATATAATACGATCAATTTCATTTGTCACGGTCAAATTATATATTCAATAAAGAGTTATGTTGTTTCATTTTAGAGCTATATATATATATATGTTGTTTCTATCTTACAAATTAAAGGTGGCGAATGTATTATAAATTAATTCTGGGTAATAAAATTATTTTGGGTAATTTAATTGAGTTTTAGATGTTATTTTTTAGATTTTGGAAAGGAATGCTGATTTTTATAGATGTTTTTGAAAGAAAAAAAAAATTACACATGTGGTATACAATCTTAGCTAGCACAACTGAAAAATATTAAAGCAACATGAACAGACTCTTTTTTACGCCCATAGCAATTTGCAATTGTCCCATTAAGTTAATGCTATATTAAGTGCCATTATCTCACCTTCAGAAGAGAACAAAGAAGAGGACAGTGAGTCCAGAGATAAGACCTGGAGTAGATGATCAAATAGAAGATAAGAACACACATGAACATTAGACAAATATTTCCTTTTCTTGAAACTTGGTTAAGACATCTATAACCTAAAATCAGACAGCATTACCAATGTGAGCTAAACGCTTAATATTGATTATGCATACACTTATATCAACCCAAAAATGTCCCAATATTTCACCCTATCTCTGGATTTAGTTTCAACTTGTGCTAAAGTATCCCTTGAGTCTCGTCCACAATCCCTCTTGATCTACTACGTTAAGAGGAGTCTGATCAACTTGATCTTTGAAATCTGCTTTTGTGCTAAGCTCCTCAAAGGCATTGACAAGGTTCTGCAGCCTTGCAACAAACTCAATCAGAAGGGAAGCAAACGTCGCCAAAGACAAAGAACTCGCGCTTTCGTAAACTTTACATTCCATCTCATTCACCACAGAACCACCAATGGAGGACACACTTGGCCACGTCTCTCGATTCCTTAACATAATACTCTCTGTTGACATCCATATTTGAGACTCGTTACCACTAGCTACGTACTGATTGTTGCTACTGTTGGTATCCCAAACCTGACTTAGTGATTTGATCACTTTGGTCTCATCGTGATCGTTTACTCGAGCTTCTTCTGCTTCAGCTTGCTCTTTAATACCCGACCAGCTTTCGGAGTTGACAAGAAGATACGATTTACTGTCTATTTTCATCTGAAGCTCCTCTGCTGCACCCTGAACGTCCTTCAGAATCTCTCCGGGGCTTAGCTTCTCCATTTTCTCCACTTTTTCTCCAATCATACGCACAACTTTTGCTCCTTCAGTACCAACTCTTTGAAGCTCATGACGGAAAGCCTGCCGTTTCTCTGGAGCTGCCTGTCAAATCACAGAGCTCATTACCTCACCAATTAAGCGGCATACAGTGTTCTCATATCATGCAACCAAAATAACACCTTAAAATTAATATTCCTCATTATAGGGGTGGGTAAATAAACCAAACAAACTAAACCAAACTAAATTATTTATTGTTAACCTAAAAGTGATCAACAAAATTTCTTTATAAATTAAAAATTTTCATTTCACTATTCGAAATCCGAAACTAAAACCATATTCTAACCGAACCAATCAAAACTCAATTTTAAATTATCAATATATATATAGGTACATCAATTATATTCAAATATATATATATATATTAAAATTTATAAATTATAATATTAAATAAATCATATATTTTTAAACAAACCTGAACCAAAAGCCAAAGCAAACCGAAATTTCATCAAACTGAGCTGAAACCAAATCGAGTTGGAAATGGTTTTTATTTGTTGACACTTCAAAAAAAAAAAAAAGGATCAAAACCCAAAAACAGAGGTAACAAAAATCTAAACCGGGGGAAAAAATAATTATTGGGATTTTCATGAAAGCAAAGTACAACAACTTGTAAGCTTTAAAAACTATTATTTGGGTCTGAAAAAAAAAAATAGTATGATAAAGAACCTGTATCTCTGAAAGAATGCAACCATGCATTGCCATGACTGTGAAAGCACAATGCCTTACTGCACCACTAAGTTTGACATAGTTTTTCCAGGGATGGTTTAATGTTCTGTAAGGTCCATGTGGAGGTTCCCATATGGCAAAATCGAGCTGCAAGATCACAAGTCTTAATGCTAATATCATCCAAATTGTTTTAAGCTACTTGTCTCATTTACGAACATACCAGAGAATCTTCTTGACTTGTAGATTGAACAGCGGATCTGTACCCGCTGTATAATGGATCATCTGAAGCTTGGTACGTGAGAATCTTCGAAGGTACTCTCTCGTATTCCACACATTGCAAGTAACCATTAACACATTCTAAATGTGTAAAGACAAACCTGAAAAAAATCAGTCGAAGGACAAGAAGATAAAATGCTAAGTTATGTTAATTTGTTTACCTTCTAGCGAATTTGCTACACTTTTGAAATTTGTAGCCACCAACTTATGGAGATCTTCACCGGCCCATGTTGGGAATACAAATATATTCACAACCAAACAGATGGTTGCACCAAGGACAATAAACAAAGACCTGTAATAAGCAGTGCTAAAGAAATCTCCGGTGTTGTTTCCCGAAACTAGAACTATACAGTATGTCAATAAGAACACCCTGAATGCATATTCATATGGCTTCATGGCCGGGTGTAGTTTCAAATAGCTAGCACCGAAACCTGACAGAACAAGGTCAAAGAGAAAAATGTTACGATCTATCTCCAAAACCTCAAGTATGAATGAGACAAGGAAATGCGGCAACCTGCAAGGAAAATGCAGATGATGATGATGAATTGTTCGAAATCTCCTGATAAAACAGAGAGCCTCGCGATGCCAAGAGCAAGTCCCCCAGCAGAGAATGTGCCTATAGCCCTGTTGAATCCTTTGACCAATGTTGCTCCTGCAAATTAAACATGCATTAGTTTAAGTAGATCAATAAGAGTGCCCCAAAGAAGAAATTATATTAACGATACCAAACAAAAAAAATTAAAGTGCTGAAAATGTTCATATATAAGACAGTAACATGCAAGTCAATAAACATATATTGTTTAATAAAGCGGAGGGTGTTAGGCGAACAAAACGTAGTACCTAGCACCTCAAGGCCGAGTTGAATCCAGCCTTAGTTATTAATTAGGCCGTTTAAACATGTGTAAAATAAAATAATATATATTAGATAAATACTACAACGTAACATGAGTAGCTACAAAACTCCAACTACACTAAATCGTTCAAAAGAAATATTATAAATATCAAATTTGAAAAATGAAAAATTGTAGTAAATAAGGATTAGACAAAACATTCATGTGAAAAATCAAGAACGTTAAAAATAAGAAGAAACGAACTTTGAAACACAATCAACTATAAATCAAGAATGTATCCAAACACAATAAACTATAAATCATACCAATTATTAATTGTATTAAAACTAATTAAGCATAATCTAACCATCAAATCATTTTAGTTTACTTTAAACAATAAATACATAATTGGATAACCATGTATTTAATTCTATGTAAGTAGAAAGTAAAAAGAACTACTATATGGTAAAAAGCAAAAGATAAACATTAAAATAAATGATTTGATGGTCGACTTAATAGATAACAAAAAGTTCAATACCAAAGCATAGTCCCTAGACATCGCCTAGTCTGTTTTCTGAAACACTCTCAATATGTAGATCGAAGAAACAAAATAAAAAGATTGAATCCAAAAAAAGGAGGAATAGTGTAAGTACCCCATTGAGTAATAGAAGAATGTATAATGAACCAACGCCTTAATCTTACTAGGATTGGTGCACATGTGCAACTGTCATGAAATGAATTTTCATAAACAGAAACCTCAAAAACCTCGTAAAGATCCAACCAAACAACAAAATCAACCAATCATAAAATTCGAGAAGGAATAAAATACCTACGGAATATTCGAAAACCACAACAACAGTAAGGATGGCCCAGACATAGAATTTACTGGCATCATGCAGCGGCTCTTTGAGGAAAATGACGAAGGAGCAGATGGCGAGAGCCATTCCCATCTTGACGGCGAAAAGAAGCTTCCGCCGATCAGAATGTCCCATCTCGTACAGTTTAGCGATCACACAGAAACATCTACTCGAGTCATTGAAGCCAAAACCTGAGTATCCTTTCCGCGAGAGAAGCCTCTCTCTGCTTTGCTCTGGAAGTGAACCCATTTTGCGTGCTATGTTCTCATCTCTTTGTCTTTTAAATAGAAAGAGATTTGTTTTTCCAAGGATAGTTTTGTACGTACGTTGCATCTACTTTCTTTCCCATTAATACATACATTCTCATTTCGAGTTATAACATTTACCTTATTTGTTCCTTCTGCCAAATAATAAAGAATGCCAGAAATGAGAGTTTGTGGACCAATAAGCGGTGATTAAATGCTTGCGTCTCTTAATTTCACGTAGAGACAAGTTAAGAGAAAAATATAATATATCAAAAGAGCAGTTTCATAATTTGTGACTCGTGAGTCGTGAGTGTGACATTTTGAAAGCGTTATCATTTATTACATCTACCGCTCGCTCACCATTCTTCAAAGGTCCAACGAACCCACCAAACTTGTCATTTCCCCCTACGTTTAAAACAAAAAATAACATTTCGTTTGGATTTTGGCCGAAATTAGTTTACTTTTCTTTAATTATGGTTTGGTCTTTGGTGAAGATGGAAAACACAATGTCTATATAGTAATTGTTTTTTCCATAATATGTACATATATATCAAGGAAAATTTAGTGAAAGAAGTAATAAGTTTAAACAAAATGGAAGTAATGAAAAAAAAATATAGAAAAAATTGAAATTTATAAGTAAATAAATATGCAAAACACATGCGAAATGTACAACCATATTTTGTGACATCCAATTCAGCCACATGATCCTTATCACCACTTCTATATGCCCCTGATAAGTCAGCAAAATGATTTTTTTTTTTAAAAAAAAGGCATCGACTTGCAAAACAAAAACATTCGCCCTTCGTTCAATCCTAATCATGCTTCTACTAATATTATCCGGTTAAGGTAAAGTTGGTCTACATGACTCATCTGGATAAACTATACAATTTATGAAATTGCATTTTTTTTTTTTTTGAATATTGTGAAAGTTGTGGGTCTAAAGTCCATAATCTTCCCTGAATCCGGAGTCAGCTTTTAGAAGTTCTGATTTAAAATAATCCTCCATACCATAGGAGATTTGAATTCAGAGCACAAAAAAACCAACCCCCTTGCATTACCACTAGGCCATCAACACTTTGGTAAATTTTAATTTGAGCAAAACAATTACGAATTTCTATTTTGAATAATTGAGGAATTGTGTTTCTTTTTGTGTAAAATATCACTACAAAAAGGTGATTTGCTATGAAATTTGAAATGAAAAAATATGTTGTCGTGCATTTGCGGTGAAATTATTATGATTACCAGATTTTTCGTAAACTCATAGTAAAATTTGCGACAAATTAAACCATAATTGAACTGTTGTCAAACTGTGTTGGCTGATATCAAAATTATATATACAATATATAATATACTTTTAACAATAACTTTAAATTGATAGTTGTTCAAATACAATATGTAAAATACTGTAATTTATTATATATATTTTATATTATAAACAAAAAATAAAAAATAAAAATTAATTATTAATAATTAAAATTCTAATTTAAAGGTGATAAATGATCATAGAAATAAAAAATGTGAAGACAAACATTAGATTATAAGTTAGTCAAATTTTATAATTTTCTACTAAAATATTCTCTCCTCTACGGTTTGTAGTCTATATAAAATTAAGACTTTAATTACAAGATAATTAAAAAAAATATTATTGTTCGACGAAAAAAAACTTTCACCATATAAGATTATTGGTTATCTTTATGAATCCAAAAAAATACATAGTCAAAATATTTGATGAATTTTTGATAAAAAAAAACTTTCAGAAAGTATCAATCCAAAAACTATATATATTAGATGTCAAATTTTTTATCTATCACAAATTTCAGATTTTAGAATAATTTTTAAAAATTTCTAAACTCTAAACCCCAATAAAATTCAAATTTGTGAAGATTTTCACTTTTTAAAATTGCATTATGCGAAAAATTGTGAAATTGTGTACAATCATAAAAAATTATTAAAAAGTATAAAAGGTAAACAAAGATCACAACTAATTTACGATAGTGTTATCATTCCTCAATTAACCATAATCGCAATGCTCTCACATTCAAATTGTAATCACACTTAAATAATGCTTTCATTTATGACCGTGTGTTGCAAAAAAAATAAAATATATGTGGGATGAAATTAGAATAACTAATTCGATTTGGGTGTGATTCACATTTTTGCCTGAAATACGGAGTCAGGTTTTTAGCGGAGAAAACATGATATAGCATTTTTGTTAGAAAATTGCAAAGGCATGTTTTTAACAGAAAATAATATATTTTTGTAAAAAATATAAATTTATCTGTGTACTTAAAAAATGAAATATTTTAAAAACATGATTCCATTAATTATCTAACAGATTCATATTTTTTTGTTAAAATGTGATCCTATAATATTTTTCTTTAAAAATACGATTATTGTTTTTTATCAAATATATAATATTTTTTTAGTCAAAAATATGATTTGAAAAAAAAATTAGAGTATAATTCCAAACTTTTTTGAAAAAATATAAATTCTTATTATTTTTTCAAAAACATAAAAACAGATGTTCACATTTTTCTATTAATATTGTGTTTTCTCTTCCACCAAAATTAATTATATGTGCTCCTTCCTCCTTAAAAAAAAATTCTGTATTATTCAAAAAATCTGCAAAATCGCATTTTCCTAAAATGCAAATATAGGATTTTAGATTTTCGTCAGAAAAACATAAATTTACATTTTGCTAATAAATAACTGTTTCCATGAGAGTATATTTGCTACCTGACTTGTCCCGTACAAATACTATAATTAATAAATTGTACTTGTAAAAAACAAGTACTTGACCAAACATGTACTGTCTTGAAGCTTAATACTTGCAGGTTATTTGTCTTGTTTTACAAAACCGTACTAATATTAATAACTAACATAAACGGTTAACAATAAATAAAATGCTTCAGTTTTCTCTTTTTAAATTACAATAATAAAATACTATTGTTATATAGCAAAAAACAATTAAAAACACCAAAAAAACTAAATTTTAATTATAAATATTTTTTTTTCTTTTATACAAAATTAGGGACCAAACTTTTTAATTTAATGTTTTTAAATAATTTGTTACGATGGATAAAATAACCAACTCTTTTAGTGGATGATTGATTAGGACGTATCTCAATTCTATAGCTTTATTTAGTTTAAGAACGTCAATGCATAACCAATCAGACTGTAGCTTATACAGCCTACAGAAAAATTCTACCAATATTTACCAACGATGTAGCTTCTTTCTAAAGATAAATTCCAAAAAAAGAAAAAGTTTATTTTCTTAGTTGTATTACACTTATACATCCCTATTATTTGGGCTGTAAAAGTTTTAAAGGAAAATAAATCTTTCAAAACATAGATAAATAAAAATTATCAATTGTAAACATACAAAAATCCAAGAAATAAATTTGAGAAAACAAACCCTAACCTCTTATATATTACAGTTGATCTTCCAAAACTCTTTACTTTAAATACAACAAAACCTAAAATCTTTGTTTTCATTGCTCATCAAAAATATTAATAAAACCACATTGCTCATCAAAAATATTAATAAAACCATCTCTCAATCATTTTGTTTTCCATAAACCAGTAATTTTTTTTTATTGACGTGAATTATATCCTTAAAATTATACGACATAATAGAACACTTGTTTAATATTTCATGAAGGAGAGATGTTTTTAATGAATCACATGAACTTTACTCAATCATTTGTATTTTTTTATTATTTATAATTTGTAAGAAATCAATATTTTTTTTGAATAAATATTATTATTTATTTTTGTTTATTAATACAAAACATTTTAACTAATAGAAAAGTAATTATTTTATATCCACATCTCATATTACATATTTTATATTTTACCAATCATGCTTTATTTTAAAATATCTACAGCTATAGCCAACACACATGCAACAAAAAGTTTATTGCAAAATTTCTACCGCAACAGCCCAACTAATTATCCACTTAATATTTTTATTTATTTTATTTCTGTAACATTAACAATTGTTTATATTTTCAAATTCTTTTATTTGGTTATGTATTAAGACTATGAAAATGTCATTAACCTATAAAAGTTCATGTAGTTCATATTCGGCTTATCCAGACTACTATAAAACTTCTAACATAGACCCATATATGCAGCTATCTTCTATTATTGAGGTATAAATTATATAATTAATGAAGTCTTAATCGAAAGTAATAACTAACAAAAGATGCTCTTATTAATTTTTTTTTTTTTTTTTAAATTGCTCATTTTGTCTCTTCAAATTGTTGAGTTAAACATATAGGCTTTTGTTAGTAAAACCCCAATACTTTATAATATAAACTTAAAAAGAGCTAAGAAAGAAAGCAATACACGATGTAGGACATTTTGATAGTAAGAATATTTATAGAGGTTTAAATGTGAATATCTATAACAGCCCAATCACTTCTTTTTGTGTCCCCAATATGTACCAGGACCTGCTAGTCATTTTACTTCGATTTTGGTTTAATCGCGGTTTACTATAAATCAAACCAAGATTATAATAATCTATGGCTATTCCGAATTCGAATATACATTGTACGACAATGTGACAAAGATTGAGAACGATTTTGAGAATTTGACGAAGTTTTTGTTTCTGACTATTTGTCCTTCATGTTCTTAAGCCACATCACTTATAGCAGATTCTGGATGGGAACAACAATAGCAATGGCGAAGACAAGACCCTAACTTAATTAATATGGTCGTCACTTCTTTACTTTTTCGCCACGGCACTGATTTACAAAACCATTTAGATAAATAAACTACAAAATAAAATATCTGCAGTAACCATTATTTACTAATTTGGATCTTAACTCAGCGGAGGCTTGACAAAATAGAGCTATATCGAATCAGTTTCACCGTCACGGACTGGTATTACCGGTCTTGCGATGGTTCTTTACTTGGCGCAGGCTTGACAAAAGAGAACTCCTTAGAATTACTTTCACCGTCACGGCTAGTTTCACCGGTCTTGGTCTCTAGTTTATCTTGTTCAACCTTCACGGCAAGCTCAATGCCTGGAGACATGGGTGGAGTAAAAGCTTCGTTGTCTGTGTCGAGATCCGATGTTTCAGGGTCAAGTCCTTCGTATCTCATCGAATGTCCTGTGGTTTTATAACGCTGCAATGACCGGAGGGACAAAGAAGACCTAACCGTTGATACCGTGGGGCTCACGCTTCCATCTCCACCTAGCCTCTTGGTGGTGCTACCTTTCCCGCCTCTCTTCTTCTTCACGGCCATTCTCCATTTCTTGAGCGCCTTTGATGTTTGCTCGTCGAATACAGATTTCTTCATCCGTGAACCCATCTATATTACGCAAATTTTTCGGTTCAAAGTTCGAATGGGAATGTTTATAAACAAAGGAAAGTTACCTGAGTAACGAGTGCGTAAAGAGGGAGTGTGATGTAGCTGCAAAGGCATAAGACTCCTAGACTGAAACAAAATTTCGTGTATGATCATGTGTTTTTGATCATAATACAGATCAATATCTCTTTTGTTTGTGAGATTAGATTCTTACCCTATGGCTACTTTTACAAGTGCAATCTTGAAGTCAGGATGGTAGCAAGAATTTTTTCCAAAGGAATACTGATGGAAAAACAGAGGATTAGTCATTCTTGTAACAAAACAAATCATTAAAAAAGGGAAGAACAGTGTTCTAAATTGTTACCCATATCCAGAAGAAGTAAGTGATCTGAAACGCGTTCTGCAAAAGAGAAAACATTCAACAAAACAATCGAATCAGAAAGGAGAGATAGAGAGAGAGAAGTTATGGTTGTGTTGTGTGATTACTCTGTATCTAAGTACCTGAAACAAGGCGAAATGGATGAGATGCAGAATCAATTGGGGACGATGGAACCAGAAATAATCATCGTTGCCTTGTACAAGTGGCATTCCTTGAACGACTGCATGTTTATCGGTGATCCCAAGAGCCATCCTTGTCATGATCGCTTGAAGCTTTGTCCCCACAGCTAAGATTATCTGAAAAGAAGAACAAGTTTATCACAAAACTGTGAATCAACAAGTTTTTTATTTGAGTTAAAAAGAACTATCTTACGATAACCGGCAGTGCAGATCCGACGTACAATATCTTGAAGCCTAAAACACCAATTAAAGAGATTAAAAACACAGTCCAGTCATTAATGTATTATATCACTCAGATTCTGACCTTCAACATTTAGGAGAAGGAAAAGGACAAAAGATGCCCACAGGACAGGGCTGCAACAAGAGGCAATCGAGTTAGTGTTGCAAGAAGAAAAACATATTCTACTTATCTTAAGTGTTATAAGAGAAGTTAAGTTACCTGACTCCGACGACCAGCTTAAAATCATCTTCTAAGGATCTTTTAATATACTTCTGGAAGTTGAATTGACTCCCTGGAGATAGATGAACCTGCACAAACCATAACATAAAACTCAGCAAGAACAATACTAAATCTGACAAAAGGACCGTAAATTGGAAATCTTACAGCAATGAATCCATTTCGCAGTGTCAAATAGTCTGTTCTCCCGACAGATCTGAAAAATTGTCGGAAAAAACATCCCTGAAAATGCATTGAATTTACAGAAAGGGAGAACTTGATTAAGAACAGTTCCCAACTAGAGTTTTGGTATGTGTTCCTAACATTATATATAAGTTGACTAAGAAGACAGTATAAACAAGAGGTTGATAATTCTTACTACATAGAAGAAGAACGGAATCCTAGTCCAGAAACTAGTGTGCTCTCTCACAAAAGATGTTTCGTGAGTGAGCCTAAATCTGGAAGTATCTGCAAACACACAAAGTCAGTAAAGAGAGCTCAAGACCAGATTTCGGGTAAAGAAGCCTGAAAAGTCAAACGAAATGTACCTGTTGAAAACTCGTAGTTATGGGATGATGTCTCTTTCTCCCAGTGTTTCCATCCGCGAATCTGAAAATACACTCATTCTATAGCAAAACCAAGATTCTGAAAACTAAACTGAGATGCCAAACTATAAAGTGGGAACGATTTTAAAAGTACCTTTAACCTCCCAAGCATCATGGTCAAGAAGCTGTAAAGAACGTGGAAAATGGCTAAGAAGAATATGAGTATATGCAACTGATGAAGTGCCTCGCTAGAGATAAGCTGTTCATAACCCTGCACCATCATTAAAATAACAAGATATCTCAGCTACTTACAATGTTTCAGTTTCACAATCTCTGGAACAGCAACACAATATCTGATTTAAGAAAAAATAACTCACCTTTTTGCACTTTGTGGAAGATGATTCATCTCCGGAAAGGAATCTGTGCTCAAACCACAAGAGTTTCCTATGACCTTCTCCTTTATCATCTTCCTCCTTTTCAGAGATAGCAGGGCATGGGAGCATCGTATGAGCAACATGTGAAGGGATACAAATCTTCAAAATGTAGCTTGATCCGAATGTTAGAAGCAAAGAGATGAATCCAAGAACCATCAGCTCTGCAACAGAGAGGAAACGATTCATATTGATAACTCAAAAATGGGGTGGATTCAGATAAACCTAACCAAGAAAATTTCTAAACAATCAAAACTTGCAGTCAAGTCCGTGGCCAAATAGCTCATACTTGGTCAGAGTCTCAGATTTTTCAAACAGAACAGAAATGGACAAAGGAATAAAAAACATTGCAATTTTTACCTGACTTGATCTTCTCCAAGGCATCTAGAAGAGCTTTCTTGTGCCGGTCCCATAGAACCTGAATCAAGAACAAGTTCACTTCAAGACAAATACCCAATTCGAATACGAACATAAACCCAAAACCTCAAAGACAACAATGAGTTTTTTTATAATCAAAGAGAATCCATCTCCATAAAAGCCTCCAATTTAAAATAAATCAAAAGAAGACAGACACTGAATAAGCATATAAAACAAAAATCTAACCGTTCCAATTTTGTGAATCAGCTTTTCAAGAACAACAGAGACAACGATGAAGAAGGTGCAGACAGCAGCAACAGCCCAAGTCGGCGTCTGATTAAGCTCTCTCTGTACCACTTTCTTCTCATTCTCCGCCCTAACCACCACCACCGTCTCTTCGCCGAGCAAAAACCACCAGAGACAGAGACAAATCATCCGCCGAAGGAAAGAATCGTTGATTCCCAACATAACTCAAGCGTTTTATTTTTCTCCAGACCAAGTTGATTGGTTGTACCAGCTTCGCTACTTCAACACAACAAGTAATTTGTAGAAGTTGACAAGAGTGATGATGAGCTGTCTTCGAATTCTCATTTAAGGAAACTAATACAGTACTTGTTTTGTTGTTTCACGCGGTTGAATAAAGTCTCGAACTTGTTACCTATTTCGAAAACCCAAATCAATGGAGGATGCAAATATGAAATCTGCCTCCGGAAAGTATAGATCTCCCTAATCGAGGAAGCTTAAAAATTCTTCTTTTTTTCTTTGTCAGTAGGAAAAATGATAGGTTTCTGTAATAATCATTTATGGGGTTTTAGGCAGAGGAAGGCAGAAGACAGGAGAGAGTGAGTTTGAAGCGCGTGAAGAATTTTTGTTTTTTTAAGTTGAATTTGAAAGCAGTGAAACATGGCTTTGATTTGATAATTTTTTTTTCAAATTCTTCGTTGACCCGATAAATATAAATTCTGGAAATTGAAAGAAAATGACATTTTCCATACTCGAATATCTAAGTAAATTTGGTAACACTGGATTCTCAAAATTTTAACTGAATAGCATTTATTAGATTGAACTGGTCTGTCTAATTTAATGTTAAGCTTTACGTAATCGTTAAGAAGAAAAAAAATGGTTAAGCTTCATAATGTGCTGGTGTGTCTTTTAAACCTTTTCGCTTTCTACGCTTTATTCTATGTTTTTTTTATTGATTTCACATTGTATCTAGAAACACAAATCTTTACCTTTTTGGATTTATTTTTCTTATATTTCTTTAACAAAATATAAAAGGGCTGTTTCTTGCAGCAGCGTTCTCCTATTCAGTCAACCAAATATTACAAATGAATTTTATTTTTATGGTATATTGTTCAAACATCCTCTATATATTATTTAAGAAACATTTTTAAATAAAAATCCAACTTTTATGTATTATTTACAAGTTGATTTGTAATCATTAAAATTTTTCTTATATTCTTTTTAGATATAGGTTTAATTTAATTTAATAATTAAAGCTAAAGATTTGTGTTTCTATGAATAAATTAATTATAAATTAATCATTAATCGAAAAGAAATTATCCCCTTTTTCTTTATATGAAAACTATAAAAACTATTAAATAAATTGAAATTTTGAATAACAAAGATTTGATATCCAAATTATTTCGTATTATTGTTTTAAATCATTTTATATTTTTTAAAAAATAACTGAATCAATACATCAACTATATAGTAAAAAAAATTAAACTTTTTTCGCATATGCTATAGTTTAAATTTTACAAAATCTACATAAATTACTAAAACTTTTAAAAATCCTATATAATTTTTTTAAGATATCATGATTAGACCATGATGAATATATAAAAATATATCAATTGAATTTTATTTTAAAATTATTTTGATTATAATATTTTATATTATATTCTGTTAAATATTTAATTAATTTGAAATTGTAAACAAATTAAATTTATATTATATCATCTGTATAATTTTATTCTAACTTTTGAAGTATAATAAATTTCTAACCTTTTAATTTTATATAATTTACGATATAATTTAAAAATTAAATATTGTAAATCAATTAATGAATATTTTATCGCGCATATTATTACTTAGTACACTATATTTTGCAACTAGAAAGATGATTTTATGATGTAGTACACTTTTATGTTGGCTATTTCGGTGGATGTCTTTTATATAAGCCAAAAGAAGAGACATCATTTCATTCTTATGATCAAATAAAATAAAGTAAAAATAAAAAAGTGAAGAACGCCAATGTTGGTTTCGTCGTTCTTCACCTAACCAAATAAAGCATTGCATGTTGATAATTACTTTCGCATTCAATAGTAGACTGTTTCTGTATTATGATATATGATAGAAATAAATTTGCTTATTGGATAATAAAAAACTTAATACTCAAATGAAAAATAATAATAATACCATAAGTGGCTACATTTTTTTTCTTCTATTTGAAAATCCATAATATAGATGTAAAGTAAATTTATAAAAGAGACTTATCTCAGAAAATGCATTGCTAATAATAGAGCTAATGAAGAACACAAACAAATATACAAATTTCCTCTATGTTCACTGAATATTACTAAGGTATTTGATACAATAAAATGAGATGTTTTTACCTGCTTACTGAAATATGATAGGAATAAATCTGTTTATTGGATACAAAAAAAAAACTAATGCTCAAATAAATAATATAAATAGCTATGATTTGTTTTCCTTTATTTGCAAAATTCTGAAACACATTATAAAACGAAGACGTCTCTTAGAAAATATATTGCTAGCAACTTAGCTAATGAATAATTAACATAAAAATATAATTTATCATCAATGTGCACTAAAGATTGATATTATCAATTCATATGAAACAGTAGGATGTGAACATTACAAAGAATGGGCTTACTAAAGCTAATTCATGTACTGCATCATTCTCGGTATGTTAATGGTGACTATTATGAGCATAAATTTTGTAGATATATTGCTGACGTTTTGGTCCAATCTTGCTCGTGGTCCTATTCACGCGGGGCTAAGTTGATTATTGAGAATATTTTAAATTTTACAAAAAAAAATTGTTGAAGGATTAATACAAACTGATATCAAATTGGTTTGCGTTATATCATATTCCCAAAGTATTTAAGTAGTTTGTTTCTTCTTCCTCATTTTATTGTACAATATAGATCATGCTAAAAAATTTCCAAGGTTGTCACTGATAAATCGAAATTATATAAAACAAAAAGCTTAGGTTATGGTGAATAAGTTTTTCCATTGTTATGCCTACAACCCATACGAGTATTCTACGATAAGGCCCAAAAATAACAATGTTCAAATAGATTAACAGCAGAGCACCAAGCAGCCAAATGTATTAAGACACTTTAATATCAATATTACTAGTCCAAATCATATTGGGCCTATTATATAGATACTACTAGTCCACCATCCAACTTACATTTGACGAGTTTAGAACCACACCTCAAAGCACATTTAATTAGAACAGAAAAACACGAATATGTCTCCATCCAAAAGCACCAATTTGTTTTTTTTTTTTTGTGTGCTAATTTTGGTTTTTTTCTTGTTTGCTAAAAAGTATGGAAAAGTGATAAATCAATTCGCTACAACAATTATTTGTATTTCCCACGTGATTTGTTTTTTTGCTACATCCATTATTTTTAGTTTCCACGTTATTATTATTTTTTTTGGCTACATCAATTATTTATATCAAGACAATATACAATCTGAGTTAATTTATATATTTTTAATTTTTGTAGTGGACTCTCATGATTAGTTTTTTTTTTCACATGGCATCAAAGCTTAGTAATGCCATACATGTATAACCAATCTATTAAAAAGAATTGGAACTCCAACCAATTCGAGTTAAATGAGCCAAATATAGTATAGAGAAAATATCCTAAAATATTTAAAAATTCACCTATTGGGATTGAAAAAGAGCCAAGACTAATAATTAATATAAAAAAAACTCTAATCAGTCTATAAGTTAACAATTAGTTATTAATTGGAATTTTATCTTGATATTTTGTATGGTTTACACCCTATAAATAAGTGAATTATCGAGACACATGTGTTTTTAATGGTTTACAATCCATTTTGATTCACCGCAACAGGTTAAGGATTCTGTTTCTTGTTCTTTCATACAATTTAATAACACATGTAAGCTTTGTAAAAGCATATCTTGTATGAAATTTTTTGGTCAATTATTCTGCTGGATCACTTGATTATTGTTTTTTTCTTCTCTTTATTAAGTTACGAATAAGATATAAATTTAAATAAGAGTAAGTTAGGTTGATATACACAATTGATTGAAAAACTAGATAGGTACGAGTGATAATTTGATTATTAGTTTCCTAGCTAACAATAACATTTTATGTTTATGTTGTCCATCTCATTTTGTATAATTACATGAAGTAACATTGATAAAACTAAATATTGGGGAAGTGGTTCCAAGATCGATAATGGTAAAGCGATGACACTATTCATCACATGCCAGAAAATTACTGTTCATCCGGTTCATCAATCATTCAGCAATTAAGAACTTTTCATTTGGATCATGATTTTCTTATTTGATTAAGGTGATAAATAATGTATATATCGATATGATCAGATTCCGACTACAACGTTTACGTTTATCAATAATTCGATTGATAGCAATTTATAATAATAAAAAATAACAAAATCATTAATAAGTTAACTTTACGTGTAACATACTAACATCTAAATATATTGTTTGCTATTTATATTAATCTGTTAACTTATTGCGTATCATGATATAAAAAAATGAAACATATTATAACTTAGTGAATAACCGTATATATATATTATGTTAACTTGTTAGATTACCTATAAAACATATATTATTAACAAGTTAACTTTACGTGTAACATGTTTAAAAAAAACTACAGTTTATCATCTATATGAATTCTGTTAACTTATTGTTTATCATGATATAAAAATGATATAATCTGTTAATTATTTATTATTCATGTAATAGTTCTCACATCCTCAGATAAAAAGTTGATTGAAGTGGCAACAAAGGTGGATTTATCAAACCATTGTTGACCCATATTGAAAGACGAAAATACTTCTGTCTTTGAAGTTCGACAAGATCTTCGCACAATGGTTTCTCTCAGGTCTCATATTTTTCATCAAAATCCACAAATTTGCACAAGTTTGCCATTAAAATCCAAAACCCAATTAGCAATTCTCTGATTGGAGTCGGTTTACGGTGGAGTTACAATGGAAGAAGATCTAACTGTGGCGTGGAGAATAGTTTAAGACAGAGAAAAGAGTTGAACTAAGAAAAGGATAAAATAGAGAGATTTTATTTCTCATTGTTACTCACTTAAACAAATAAAAAACATCACTCGTAAGTCATAACCAAATCAATTCTGAAATTTTCTGCTACCATGAATTTGCGTGACTAAATAAATAAATGATTCTAGTTGTATTGTTTGCTTATTTGTATAACCGATATGATCTCAGTTCAAATGATTGGTCTGTTTTTAATTTTCTGTGTTGTCCAATTTACGTGATCTCAGTCGCATGTGTCATGTGTCATGTGTGCATGATCTGTATATCTGTATTCCTGTATAGATGGATGTCTGTGTATATATATATGTTTGTTGAGGGGAAAAAATTACATAAATTTTCATTTAATATGGTTAAGAGAATTTATTTGCATATATATATTTATATATTATTGAAATATAATATTTACTAAGAGAACTCTGCTAATTATATTTTAAAAAATTATTTTACTGACGTAACTGTAAGTTTTATATCTTTTCTTAGCATAAAATCTAAACCCAATAGAAAATTATATAGTAGTGGAATAATAATGTATCGATGAAGAAATTACAACTTTTATAAGATATAAACTTGAAATAAATAACAATTTGAAACAATTTAAATATTGTTTTGGTTGTCACAAATTATATATATACTTTTCCATTATTTTTATTTCTATATCTGCAATAGTGCAAAAAAAAAAGTTCCAGTTCTAGTACGTGGCTACGAACCACAATGTGAAATTCTTCTCAATTATTAGGGTATCTGTCCTTATTTTAGTAGAGATGTCTCTATCTCGTTTGGATTTTTTAATGTCTAATAATTTGAAGTTAAAGTCGTTATATATATATTTTTTTGGTTAACTATGACCATATTTTAAATCAAATTTGATTTGGGGTATAAAATTTCATAGAATCTAAAATTGTTGGAGCAATGTTATTTACATGGAAAGTAAGATCTTTTGTGACCTTATTATATTAAATGCTAATGTTTTGATTTGGACATTTTTCTCTACTTTTGAGAGGAGTTTTGCAGATTAGTTGTTGACAATGTTATTGAGTCTGTTTTGAATGTAAGCAAGACTTTTTTTATTTAGAATGGCTCTTATATCCCTTTCATGGAAAATACCAATGGTCCTTTTAATCTTTTGGTGTAACTTTTTCTTTCCAGAAAAGATCGAAAACTTGGCTGGGTTCAACTGTTGACATGAAGCAGCTCCATAGATTTTAATAACTTTTAGGATCTCTATACATTGCAGGACTTCTGCGTTGCAGAAAAAGGCTATACAAAACTGAGATGAGAAACTCTAGAATTAGTTCTCGTAATCCTTAGCCCTGTTAAACGTCTTTCTTCTTTCGCTCTATTCAGAAAGGATATAAGAGATTTCGTACAGATTCAAGATGATTTTGTAGCTAACATTTACGTTGCTCTTAGTCTATTCTTACGTTGCTCCATTTCTATCGCACTCATGGATATATTTATTTAATTTTGGGGGTAAACTTGGCGTGAGTCACGTGTAATGTGTTGTTTATGTCTTTTTCAGGGATGACTTCCTGAATCAAACACTAGACATTAAGTCTTAATAGCTCAAATAATCAGAAATAGCATTTGGCATTAGTCCAATTACACAAAATGGTACCCACCAAAGATGTCCCAACGTCGTCTCCATTCGCTCGAAGAACCACATTCAGCTAAAAAACCTGTTTTGTGATAATAATAAAATATAATTAGTGGTTGTAATATGTGAACAAAAAGCTTAATTGGAAAAGCAGAGCATAGCGGATCATGCAATGCTGATTTAGTAGATTAAGCCGATCAAACGGAATAAATGTGGATCTAACACATTTAACGTTACAAATATGGATCAAACGGTCAAATATATCTAACAATTCAAAATAGATTTTTATATAAAATGTTAATTTTAATTATTTATTTATTTTAAAATTAATATTTATTATTTTTTGAAAATTTAATTTATAAATAAATAAACATTATATTGTTGTCTACAAAATACTATGCATATTTGGAAGTGCAAGGTGGATGGTTTCTAAAAAAATTTGAAAACATTTTCTGGTCAAGGATGGGTGTGTTCAAAGCATGGGACGGAAGACCAGTTGTTTGGAGCAAGAAACATTTGATGTAGCCAGTCCCCCCTACACGCGGAGTTGAAAGCACTTATTTGGGCAATGAAGTGTATGTTACTTTCCCAACACCTAGAAGTAATATTTGCAACCGATTGCAATGACATAGTAAATATGGTGTCTTCACTGGAGGAGTGGCCAGCATATGCAGTTCACTTGGATGTAATCAGCAAACACGTAGACAACTTTCCGGATATTAGATTTATATACATACCAAAGGAAACGAACACGATATCAGACAAGATGGCGAGGAGTACAAGAACGATGTTATCGGAAGCGGTTTATATCGGCCCAGTTCTACCAGAATGGATAAATAGAGCTCAACAATATGTGAGAGATGTATGATGCCAAAAAAAAACATTATGCATATAATAAATTTGAATATATTATTTGTATAAATTATTATTTTTATATCAATATTATTTAGTGTTTTTATATGAAATATTAACATAAGTATAAAAAATTGAAAGTATATATTTAATATATTACATGATTTTATTTCAAACATATAAAATAATAGTGAATAAAAATTGAAAAACACAGTGATTTGATATTTAAAATATTATAAACATATAAAAATAGGAGACATAAAAATCTAAATAATAGATTGGATTTGAATAAATGTGATACCTTAAAAACTACATTAATTCTTACTAGGGATAAAATAAAAATTTAGCTTAAAAGTGATTAAATTAATTTAATTATTATTACTATTTATCAATTAAATTAGACAAAAAATATACAGAAGAAATACTTGAAACTCCTCAAATGTGATGAGTTATTACTGTAGCACCAGAATCATGTTTTTTACTTATACATTTGAACTTTAGCAGTTTATAATTATTTTATTATTTATTAAAATGAACCACTTTGTAATTATAATGAATTGATGAATGGCAATGTGAAAACGGTTCCTCCGCCCAAGTGTACGAACCGTCTTTAGGTATTGAATGGGAGACATATATTTAGTAGGAGATACACCAATATATTTGATTCATTAATTAATTCACATTCATCAAATTCTATAAATAAATAAAAAAATTGGATGGTATACAAGTAATCTGTTTTTTTTTTCCTTTTCTAGAAAAAGTGGATGAACCACCCATAATTCAAGTCATATGAAAAATCAAGTATTTCATCCACTTTTTTTTGTAGAACAGTTTTACTATATTTTTAATTTTGAAAATATATCTTTTCTTTTCCTTTCTTTAAAAATAAAACTAATTTTTACATATGTAAACACCATATTATATCTTTACATATATATGTTACAGATTTTATTCAAATCAAATACAAGATTTGATTTATATGTCTTACACTATATTTATTACATATATTTTCTCAAATTAACACTATACTATCATGTGTAGTTTTTACTTTGTTGGAGTTTTAGTATAATCACAAGCAAATAACTCAGTCGTTCTAAGCACTTTTTTAAAAAAATATTTTCACTATTTCTTGATTTCGACCAAATTATAATCTAACATCTCGTTGAACTATGTTGTATCCACGTATCCGTATAAAATCGTCTTATTCCATCTTGTTATTGAATTCTAGATGTAGGAATCTGAAAAAAGCTACATGTGAAGAATTATGATAGAAATGCTCATGAGTAAACACATTTGAAGGACGCATGTCATCATCAAGCTAACTCGGTAGACTTCTTCATTTTCTTGTATCTTAGGAACTTAAATATGTTGCATATCACCATCATGTGTTTCATAATACACATGACCTTCATCATTATTTTGATCCTCATTCATCAACTCTTCTCTTCTTTGGTGCTTTGAATATTGAGACTGCGATTGGATGACATATAATATGAAACATCGTTGCATCACATCCCAAAGCTCTGGCGTTTTTTATTTAAATAATTTTACAATTTTACATAGTTGTTAATAAGAAGATAAAGTTTTTAATTTACAAATTTTATAAATATGTAAATTTACAAAACATATTTTGAATGTAAAAGTAAGAACTTATTTTACGATCTTTCCACCATGAATTAGACGCAGATATCACATATGTGGTAAGATCTACTGAAATGCCCATAAATGTTTTTTATAAGATGCTTATACTTCTTATACTTTCTTTTTAGTTGATCAAGTCTTCTTTTAAATAATCGATAGTTTCTGTTAAGATTAAACTCCTAGTTGATCTTATCAACAAAAAACTCTCTACCAAGAGGTGTAAAATCATTGAAACGGTAATTGTTCATGGCAAATACTTGATCGTACAATTTAAGAAATATTTTTTCTCGGCTATGTATCCACTTAAAATTTTCTTTGCTCTATAAATTTCCAAAACTTTTAATTATGTTTCTACTAAATTTTTAACTATTCTAAAATTTGGAAAATTATAATTATTTACATTTACTGACGTTTATGAAGAAAAATTATATCTTCTTCATTAGAAAAACTCGTGTTTTGTAGGCGATTATTGTCACATTATTAAAACTTTCAGCATAAACATCATTGTCGCATTATTGCTTATTATCATAATTAAATTATGTTTAAATTATTGACATTAAGGTACCTTATGTATATAAATCTACTCCAGTTTTTAAATATATATATATATTTTCATTTTCTACTATAGATTATTTATATTGACAAAAATTAACATATCTCCTTGTAATTAGTACACATATGTAAATCACTATATTATATATTTACATGCATATATTACAGTTAAGAAAAACCATACCAAATGTTTTAAAAAATTATATAAACAATTTTTAATGCAACATATCATATTTTAGAACTACTAACATATATTATATATATATTGTAAATAAATGAAAAAGTTAGGTTATAAAAGGAGGGAGTGATGAACTAGAATGAGAGAGAGCTAGGCGATATTTGTGATAGTGATTGTGTTTGTGAAGTGATACATACAAAAAGATAGTAATTTATAGAAGAAAATTATATGTGTGTTTAAAATTAATTATTTTAAAAAATTTAGTTATTGGCCAGTTAAAAGAAAAAAGAGTTAACAGTTTCAAATATGAGGTGGACGAGAGAGATGCATATTGTTTTGCACAAAAAAAAAAAAACAAAAGAAATTGGATTATTTTATGATTGGAAATGAAGACGTCTTTCTAGCCAACTCTAGAAAGAAGAAAAACAAATAAAGAACGTAATTTGTCTTCTCATGCATCGGGAAGAGGTAGATCGATCCTTCTGAGTTCTTGCATGGTTCAGGTACTTTTGTTGTTTTTTTGTTTTTATAAATCTGTGTTCTTTGCTTCTTATAAAATAAAAGAAAAAGCTGGTAAACGGTGTCGTCTTTGGATTTTCATTCCAAGTTTTTTTTTAATAGGGAATTGCATATAACACAACTGAGAATACGTTTGACAAAATACTTAATCATTGATATGTGACCTAAGCAATGATAAATACATAACATGTTACACGTGTAGAATCGGTTTTCATACTTCTTTTTCTTTGCTGCAGATTTGCATATTCATGCTTAAGATTCAACACCAATAATTAAGTTAAACAAATCTCCATTATTATGTGATATTTTAATCCATCATTCAATCATCCCTGAATCTCCATATACTTGGGGTCCACCATTGATATGCTTTATTTGTTAATTACATATAATTAGATTTCATCTATTTTTATTTCTTAAAACATTCTAAATATCTTCTCAAACTTACATGGCATATGAGGTAACATTTTACGTAGCAGCCTTAAGAGGGTCAAGACATTCAACCGCTTCGAAATTGAGTTCGGATGTCCAGAACTTTGTTCAAATCCAAAAAATTCACACAACCATCACATCACCCAGGTTAAAAGTGTAAAAAATAGGTAAACCAAACCAAACCAAATCATAATTCAATAAATTTATATTACTAATTTATTTAATAAATATATCAAGTCAAACCATAAACTTATTTAATTTTATAAGTTAATTATTAAATAAGTTAATTATTATAAAATTAAAAATATAAAAATATAAAAAATAATAATAACAATAATCATTATCACCATCATCATTATATAATCATCATCATTATCAAAATCATTACCATCATCATTATCATTATTATCATCATTATCATTATTATTATTATTATCATTATTATTATCATCATCACCACCATCATCAACATCATCATCACCACCACCATCATCATCTATCATCATCATTATCATCATCATCATCACCATCATCATGTAAATTTATGTTTTACCTAAAAATTTGTGAATTAACAATTTTTGACAAAAAATTACATATTTATGTTTTAGTAGGAAATTAACATATTCTCATTTTTGACAAAAAATTACAAATTTATATTTTTGTGGAAAAATTATGGATTTATGTTTATGAAAATGTTGATGATTATGATAATGGTGACGATAATGATGATGATATGATGATGAAATAATAATGATGATGGTGATGAAAATATAATAATGATGATGTTGGTCATGACGATAATAATATGATGATGATGATGGTATAATAGTGATGGTGATGATGATGGTGATGATGATTATGTTATGATGATATTGATGATGATTATAATGATGGTATGATGATGATCATGATGATGATGGTATGATAATGATATGATGATGATGATAATGATGTTGATACTGGTGATGATATGATATGATGATGATTATGATAATGATGATGATATGATGATGATATGATGATGGTTTGATGATGATGATTATGATGATGATGATGGTGATAATATGATTGGTTGGTTGAGTTTAAGTTTTTAATGAAGTGAAAAGATAAATATGGTTTGGTTTGAGTAAATTAGTCCATCTATTTTAATTATATTTATTTCAACCTAACTTATTAAACCCATAAATTTTTTTAATCCAAATAATTTATTAAGATCCTAATCTTCAATCTATTAAGTTTATGAATTGTATTGGATTGAATTGATCCATAGAATTCAACCTATTTTAACAAATCTAACGAGGCAATGACAATTTAAAGAAAATTATAACATCCAATTACAGAATTTCACGATTTAAAAAATATTTTTTCTCATATAGTTCTAAATATTTTAAAATATACATTTTAAAAATGAATCGGATAGGTGATCTTATCTTTTCTGCAAACGTAATAATATGCCATTTGGAAATTTTTGTTTAATTGGAGTAAAAAAAAAAAAGGGTTTGGAACTTTGATTGATCTATTTTCTAGCAATACGGTTATCAATCCAACAACTAATCAGAGATCGTCCTACAGGTTTCATATATATAATATATATATAAAAAAACACAATTAATCAGCTGTCGTCGAAAGAGTATCTTATGGGACAATGTTTTTCTTATCTTTTCAAATTTTGTTTTTACAAGTCAAACATGATTAATGATAAAAACAAATATAATTTGTCCTTATCAAACACTAATGAAAAATATATAAAATACAATATAGCAGAATGATTGAATATTTAATAGGTGTCTGTGAACTTTGGTCAAAACAAATTCACATCAAAATGGAAATAAAAGTATTTAGTTTGAACAGACGCCTCTTCTACTTCTCCCATGACATAGGCCTCAAAAGAATCAAAACTCCTGGCATGTTTTATGATTATTAAACTTAATTATCACCGCTTTCGTTAAGAGTCAAAATTTTACGAGGAAGTAAATATAATTTTGTATATATGTATACACATATAGGTCATTAGAAATCTGTGCTTACCACGTACCTTTGCTCTCTTCTCAGGGCCTCAGGCTTATAAGTTTTCTCTGCAGATTAACTGCAAAAGAAGAAGAGACGAACAAGATCAGAGAGCTTGACACATAGTGATCCATCAGTCCATTAAAAATCTCATAAAAGATGGGATTTTGGTCACTGTTGGAGGTGGCTTCTATGCCAGTCATTCAAGTCCTCATCATAAGTCTTATTGGAGCTTTCTTGGCCTCTGATCGATGCAAGCTCTTCCCTGTCGAAGCCCGCAGTTCCATGAACAAGGTAAAACTAGTCTTGACCCGACGCTTGGATCTCTGCAAAAACATAGCAAAGAATCAAGACTTGTGTTTTTTTTTTTTTGTTTCTAATGAGTTTTCACAAATATTAGGTGGTGTTTGTAATATTTGCACCGGCTCTCATGTTTGCAAATCTAGCCCAGACGGTCACACTTAAGGACATGATCTCATGGTAATAAAAAGTCCCATTTTCTGAATCATGGTAACAAAATGTTCAACTGTAAATTTTTATTTTCTTTGGGTTTTTTAATGATATGAAATTAAAGGTGGTTTATGCCGGTGAATATGGGACTTACATTCTTAATCGGAGGAATTCTTGGTTGGATGGTTGTTAAGATTCTGAAGCCACCTCCTTATCTTGAAGGTCTTATTGTTGCAACTTGTTCTGCAGGTATGTGACAAATTCTTTATTTGGACCCTCCTATGAACGTTATCATCATCAATCAACATATGCGTATCTTTTACTCTATGTTGTATAGTTCTCATGACAAAACTCAATGTTGGTTTAATATATAGGAAATATGGGGAACCTACCAATCATACTTGTCCCAGCAATCTGCGACGAGGACAAGAGTCCATTTGGTAACCGGAGTGTATGCAGAACCGTTGGTCTCTCTTACGCGTCTTTCTCCATGGCGGTATGTAATGTTAACACTCCCCTGTTTCTATATTAAAGACATGAGATGAGGAAAAAGAGAAGTAATAATGAATCTCAATTGTACAGTTAGGGGGTTTCTACATATGGACTTACACATTCCGGCTTATAAAAGGGTCGGCAATGAAATTCAAAGACATAGAAGAATCTGAGAAAAGAGCAATCAGATCATCCAATAGTGACTTAGAGGCTGATCACAAGACCAAACTTCTCGGTGCACCTGAAGACAAGCTGGTAAAGGAAGAGACAGGGTTTTGGAGAAAAGGAGTAGACTTCCTCCATGAGATATTAGAGGAGCTTCGCGCACCACCTACTGTTGGTGCAGTAAGTTCGATTTACAGACTAGCACAGAAAACTATACCAAGAATAATACTTAATGTGAAATGTTTGATGCCTTTCAGATTATTGGTTTCATATTCGGTGCTGTTACATGGCTCAGAAATCTTATCATTGGTGATAATGCTCCTTTACGTATAATCCAAGGCACAGCAAAACTTCTTGGGTATTTACCACAATCTTGTCATTAATAACCTCCTGGACCATTTGCATAGGTATACAGTTTAAGTTACTAACTTAACCAATTGTGCAGCGATGGGACCATTCCTTGTATGACAATTATACTAGGAGGCAACCTCATACAAGGTAAATTAATTCCTCTATCAACGGCTCATATTGCACTTTTCAATCTAAAACAGAAACTTACTATGATTCAAATCGACCAGGTTTACGTTCTTCCGCAGTCAAACCGGTTGTTGTTCTTGGAATAGTGTGTGTTCGGTACATAATTCTCCCAGTCATCGGCATAGGCATTGTCAAAGCAGCTGAGAGTTTCGGGTTTCTTCCACAGGATCCTCTGTTTCATTATGTTTTAATGCTTCAGTTCACACTCCCGCCTGCCATGAATATAGGTCAGTTTAATATATTATTAGCAGCTGAGTTCATGCAATTCTATAAGAAAATAACCAAAACGATAATATTAAACAAGGAATGACAAATTTTAAAAATTCTACAGGTACCATGACACAGCTGTATAATGTCGGACAAGACGAGTGCTCAGTGCTCATGCTTTGGACATACTTGATCGCCATTCTTGCCCTCACTGTTTGGTCCACAATCTTCCTTCACTTGTTAGTCTAGACAAAACCTGCAATTCTGTGTCGGAGCACAAGGAAAACAAATGCAAATGTTGTCTCACGTCAAGGGATCTTTACCATTCCTTTTTTTTGTCTATCAAATAAAAGCTTGATCATACTTGATAGTTTCTTTTAGTTGCATTTCTACAAGTATTCATTTTTCCCCATTGTGTCATGTATTACATCAGTTTAATGAAAAAGGTTTTTCTACTTTATGGGTGTTTTTGGGTGACAAAGAAAATATCGTTTATATTCATCAAGAAGAGCATATTTTTTCCAGCATAACATGCCAATATCAAGAGGATCATGAGTCTCAGACTCAATCTGAAATTTTTAAGTAATCGTTTCGCTGAATAAAGCTTTGAAGGAATTACAAAAGTCCAGGAAACTGTCTACTTTTTTTTTCCAATAATACTCTCTCTTTTATTGCCCTAGCTCTTTTCTTTTTTTGTTTTTGTTTTTGTTTCATTGTGTTTGAGGTCTACAGTACAAAGCAATGAATGACAAGAAGGAGGAACAAAAGACATCTAAGGTTTTGTAATTCTACCGGATTGATCTATGTAATTTTTGAGGAAATTTATGTTGGTAAGACTTACAAGTATACTTGCTCTACAAGTCGAAAGCCCGCCAAAAGAATCAAATTGGATGGTCTTTTTTTTATATATATATATATCCGAACCAATCAAAATTGTGTATGATCCGAGCAAATTGAAATTGAATATTGAAGTAAAGATGGTATTAGGGTTTCATTTGGCTTTAACACAATATTTTTTTTATTAAGGGCGTCTTGGATGTAACTAATGAGTTTGCTCAAAATGTCAGGCTTACATATCAATGCGGCAAAATCATCTATTTATATAGCTGGAAATGCTGACTCTACACTTCGGGTGGTGCGGAAGAAGCATGCATTTATGTTGAAAATCTTTCTATACGCTAATCTTGGACTTCCTTTAACTACTAAAGCCATGTCCTAGTTAGATTATGAGCCATTGTTTGATAGGATCAGAAACTGGTTTCTCTCTTGGACGCATGAATCTCTTTCTCTCGCTTATCAAGCCAGTGATCACTAGTATCACTAACTTCTGGAGTTCTGCTTTTATTCTACAGAAAAGCTATTATGATGAAATCGAAAAAATGTGTAATGCATTTCTTTGGTTTGTATCACCCAATGATACGTACAAAGCTAAGATTGCTTGGGAAGAGGTGTAGAAGGTGGTCTGGGTGTGCGTCGTATCAGCTCTAAGCTTGATTTGGTGTTTATTCATTCTCTCAGGTTCTCCGTTGATAGTTTGGACCAAACGAGTGAATAATGGTTCATTTTGGAGTGTTAGGGATGGATCAAAAGGTTTTTATATTAGGAAGAAGTTACGAAAAATCAGAAACCAAGCTTATGAATATATATTCGGTTTGAAGTTAACATGACTTCGTTCTGGTATAATGACATGTTCCAAGAGTGCAAACTGATTGATGTCACTGGAGTTGTTAGTACTAGGCTCTTGGGAGTAGCTCAGACCGCTACAGTAGCAGAGGCTGTAGGTAAAGTTGGATGGCGTAGCCACTACACTTTCCAGCTTTGATTGCAAGAATCTTAGCTACCCATATTTTGTGCCAACTACTGACACTACCCATCTTTCTTAATCATCACCTAAATTCAGGCCAAACCTGCTACTTTCAACAAACGGCTACAACTGTTTCACCAACTCCTTTTGCTTGTTTAACTAGTTTCATCTTAACTAAATCATCAATTTGTTTGAGTAACAAAATGACACATTCCAACAGGATCATATGTTTTGTTTGCTTGTCCATATTCTCACACGGTTTGGACAAGTGTTTGGGGAGGTCTACTTGATACTATAGCAACTCCGGACTGGACATACACAATTGAGTCGGTAATCCATGTAAGTCGCGACCTCATGGACTCTATTATGTTGTGTATGATCTTCCAAACGACTATTTACTTCATTTGGCAAGAACGTAATTCTAGACGTCACAATAGTACTTGCATTACGCATTACCAGCTTGTAAAGATTATTGAAAAGCGATTCAAAACATGATTTTATCGCTTCGTTACAAGTTTCCTCATAAGCTGAAGGGCATGTTTAGAACATGTTTGAAGTTTCACAATCATTTCGGATTTTCTTATTGTAGGGGATGTGTCAAAGCTTCTTTATGAATTAGAGGTTTTGTCTCAAAATTTTAATTTGTTTTTTGTTTTTTTTTATATTAATAATGTTGATAATCTGTAAAAATATTAACAAAATAATTTCAAATAATATAGTGAAACATATAATATGTTTTTTTATCAATTTAATCTAATAGTTTGTCGGAATCACGTGGCATAATGGTAACAACCTCTGAAATTCATGACACATGTCTGACATTCGAACCCAGCACCCCTCGATGTTATAAGGGATATTAAAGCCATTAGACTATGTTGACAAAAAAATTTAATAGTTTTAAAAGTCAGAATCATGTGGCATAATGGTAATCACCTCTGAAATTTATGACATATGTCTGGGGTTCGAAACTAGTATCCCTCGATGTTACGAGGGATATTAAAACCACTAGGTTATGTTGACAAAGAAAAATTTAATAATTTTAATATATTTTTAATATTACGGAGTGATGAGTTTAAATATATAATATGATTTTATATAATAAAATAAAGTTTCCTAAAAATTAAAAATTAGAATTTTGATACGCTGATCCATGTCCACTTTTCTTCTAATAATTAGAGCTCTCACATGCTGCCATATGTCCTCTACTCTTCCTTTTCTATAGGTCTTTCTATTAGGCTCATCTCTGAATTTAAAAAACTTTTCTATGAAAATCTTTGCTTGGACCCATTTAATTTTTATAGATTTTTCAATTGGACTTATTTCCGGATTTTAAAAAACTTTTTATAAAAACCCTTTGTCATCCATTTTTTTTTTTTTTTTTCATTTTTTCCATTTTTCTCTCCATTTTATTGTTCCTAAGTTAATAACTTTTATTTTATGAAAATGTATCTATAAAAATAATTTTAGTTTATTATATTCATTTTTTTAGTTTTTATATAATATCTTGAAGTTTCTTTCCAAGACAAGTTTTGAGAAGCTGTCATGTGTATTTAATCTTTTTTTTCCATTTTTCTTTCTCTATTTTATTGTTCCTAAATTAATGATTTTAATTGGTGTGCAAATATGTCTATAACTGTTAATGACTTTTTTTGTGCAAATATATATATAGAAATTATTTTCATTTAGTCCATACATTTGTTTTTGTTTTTATTTAATATTTTAAAGTTTTTTTTTCAAGACATGCTTTAAGACACTGCCTTATATCTCCAATATATTTTTTTTTTATTTTGCTCTCTCCATTTTATTATTCCTAAGTTAATGATTTTTTTTTTGGTGGGCAAATGTGTCTATAAAAATATTTTTAATTTTGTCAATACACTTTTTTAGTTGAATAATTTTTATCATAATTTTTAATGAAAATAGCAAATAACAAAAATAAAATGATGGTTGTTAGTATTTAGGAACTAAAGATTAAAAACAGAATAATTGTTTACCTTTTTTTAAGTTTCTAAATCTGACAATCGAATGGACTTCGAATCACCAAACGCTTACAGAATCTTGGTTAAACACAAAACATCAATGAAAAAAGTATATGGGTTATCAAGAAATCCACGGTATCACAAGTGATGCATAGCCCAACAAAACTGGCATCCATTAATAGATAAATGAAATGATGATATTGACTTTAACAATGAACACAAAGTGGGAAATAAAAAAAAAAGGCAGAAAGTAAACAAAACAAATGTAAAAATACCACATGAACTCTTGACAGTCGGTCCATACCACATAAGTAGTGAAAGTGAGACTTAAAAGGTTGAAGAGTTTTACAAGAGGGTGAGTTCGAGTTTCGGTCGATTAGGCTGAGGCTCCACTACCTCCATGTGAATCCTCACTGTTTGCAAGACACTGTAAGATAAACTTCCATCCATCTTAACGATCTTCTGCTTCTCCTCATCTACGTACCAGTCACCAACTCCTTTCTCACCTTTTGGTGTTAAATAAACAGGGCCTTCTATTCCATACCTGCATCATAAATCCATAACGATGTCCAGTGTAAGAAAACATGGTTGCTAGGGAAGTACGAGGAAAAGATAAGAAGAATAGGCAACACTAGCTACCAATGCTAATAAATTTTACTATGGTAGTGAAATAAGTAAAGGATAGAGAACGTACTTCGGGACGAATACTATGAAACCATTGGATCTTATCTTCACAACTCTCGCCTCTGCATCTGTGGGTCTGCAACATAAAACATAGAATTTTCTCTTAGTTTTTACCAGTCCATGCGTTTAAAATCAAGTATGATTCAGGAAAAACAGTAGACGATCTATACCGGTTTCTGAAGTATATGAGAGTGTGCAGCTCTACTGAAGCTCGACTTGCCATCTGGGCATTCCTATGCCGATAGTTCAAATCTGTAACAAGTCAATGAATTAGAATACTAATACCCCGGTGCATTAATAAAAAAAGAAAATCATCATCCGAACAGTTGAATTGTAGATATTTTCTCCTCATCGCTAGCTAGATATGACAGGGCAAGATCATATTCAGGAAGCGACGATAAGACTCCCAAGTTTACAAATTTTGTATGAACACTTAAAATGCTGGAAAATAATAAACCCTTACTATCAGCAACGCTAGTAAGTTGAGGTCTGTCTTGGAACACCGTTGGAAGCTTGTATATTCCTAATGCCGCGGCAAGTAATCTGTGCACAAAGACATCTAGAACCAGGGAAAGAAGCAAGGTTATAGCATCTAACAGGTGAAAACAAAAGGAGAGACAGAGCAAGTTTTCACTTACCAGCATATCTTCGGATAGGGGATGTAAAATGAGTATATAAGGGTGCTGCAAGTCCATAATGAAGATATTCTGGAGGACTGAGATCCCCACTACAGAAGTACACAGCCTATGTAGTAATTAATTTAAATTGTTAGATATGGCGATATCCTGCGAAAATTACCAGCAATATAACTATTCAGTCATCACGGAAGCATTACCTGTGTCATGCACCTAGTTGCCAATATCCTTATCAGCTTATTGAAATATGGATCCTCACCCTGAAGAATAACGACATTTGTTAAGACTGAGCGAAGAGAAAGTAAGCTATTTGGAGCAAGGAAGAAAGTTACTTAGTTAAAAGACGTGTAGCAATCAAAAACAACTTAAAAGTGACAGCTGAATTTAACTATGAGTAGTATGAGCAACCCTAGTTGTCGAAATGGAACCGAGGTACTCAAAATGGCTAAACAGTGGCTGCGCAAACAAGATAGTGCAAAAAAAAAAAAACTCACCACAGCTCGGTCCAGTGAATCAGCCAAAGCTTTAGATGAAGAGACATCTAAGCTAAGCCCAATAGCTGCAGCAGTACGCAACAGCGGTTCAAGCATTTCTCTTGTTGGAGTAGGATGACGCCTGCATTAAAGAACCAAACCAGAGGTATGATGAACTGTTATTGATGATATAAATGATTAGAAAACATGCAGAAAATGCTCATAAAAGATAACAACTCATCAACAGCTACTTGGGATCCCATAATATGCATTAAGTTAAATGAGCATAATATCATCTAACCTAATTACTTATGGCCAAATTTTACATGAACAAAATTGTAAACAGTTCATGTAAGCAGTATAGTCATCTTTGGCAACAATTGAAGCTAATTTGGTCACATCTTGGGAAATATTTGCAATCAGTTTTACGCAGAGAAACACTTCAACATATACAGAATGATTGCCATCTTTGAGAAGCAGACGCAAACTTCAACATATACAGAATGAATGCCATCTTTGAGAAGCAGACGCAAACTTCAACATATATAGAATAAATGCCATCTTTGAGAAGCAGATGCAAGCCATAGAACCTTCAAGAACTATCGCAAACTTTACCTTAATAGTGAACAAGAATGGAATTGTTTAAGGATTTGTTCAGCGACTGAAACATTTGCAGCAAGCATGAATTCCTCAACCATTTGGTTTGCTTCCCGAATCTGATACATGCCTGTGGAAAACAGTCACAGAGACGGATGAGTACATCGTTCAGAAGGATAGAGGTTGTTGTACTTCATGAGTGTTTTGGTGACAAAGACTAAGAAACTATCGTTCATATCATCAAGAGCATTTTTTTCTCAGCATACATACCAATGTCAAGAGGATCATGAGTCTCAGTATCAATCTGAAATTTAACTTCAGCAGAAGCAAGAGTTAAGGCTCCCCTATCAATACGCCTTTGCCTCATTATCTACAGGTTTCAAAAGCAAATAACAGGTAAAAATTGTGTTCTTCTTTCTATCATTTCTGGAACATATGACAACAAGTAAGAGGAGGTGTGTTAAACCTTTGCCAGAGTATTCATATTCCTCAGATCTGTAGTCACGGGGTCCGTCAATCGGCTGCAAAAAGTAACAACACTTATTAATTTTGTGCATAATGTAAAAAGGGAGTCTGAAACCACTCTACAAATCAAAATAATAGACAATACAATTCATCGGTACATTAGGTTTCTTTTCTTAAAAAAAAAATTCAATAATTTGTTAAAAATTCTTGCTAACACCAATTCTACTGTCAAATTACCACAGAGAATGAAATGAAATAGTTTTACTGTAAGAACAAAGATAAGCAAACAAACATCTGACCCTCTAACATTATGGTAAAAGAATTTACCTGTCATCCATCCGAGCCTGAGCTTCAACATAGGACAATGCTGCAGAAGACTTAATTATACTCTTTGTGAATCTCGTTGAGATAATTTCAGCTTCAGGGCTCATTTCCTAAATATATGAATATGCTTAGGCTAACACCTTTTACCAATTTGACAATATGTGTAACAAAAACTTTTGGGCCTCAAATTGATAATAGATAAAGCATACCCAAATAACCGAGAATGCAAGCCTTTCCACATCAGCTCTAAGCGAGCAAATATCTGCAAGCAAAACCATGTTTCTTGAGTGCATTAAAATTCCAATATAAAGGGAACGTATCCTGTAAGAAGATGTTACCTTCAGTTAAAGGCTTCGGAAGCATGTCAATACGGCGCTCAACAAGGTAGACAGATGTGCCTCTTTTTGATGCCTCATCATCCAAAGGAGTACCAGGGTGTACAAAATTTGTTACATCCGCAATGTCTAATTAAACATGGTCAAGGATAAGCCTCATAAATTCACTCACAAGACATGAAGAGAATCCAACGGAACTAGCCAAATATTCAAGAAGAGAATGAATACTAATAGGTATAAAACAGATCACCTCAAAAGCACTTTTTGCACTATATGAGTTTGATAAACTCATACAATGAAGAAAAACGGTAACAGGAGCCATTTCAAAGCTTTGGTTATATATACATCACAAAGTGATTTGTAACTCATTGACTCTTGACATGCCCAAAATTGAAAGCTCAGTCATATATAAACGAGATACTGTGGACTCTAGGATACGGACTCCCAGTTCAAAGTTCCCGTTTGGAAGCGATGTACAGTGCAATGCATCATCAATATCCTTGCAACCTGTTGGCACCAAAAACAAGTTAATCTGCAAGTACACAACTAACTGCAAGACTCCGAAAGACAATTATCTTGGCAGAACTCATAAATACTATCAAACGAGTAAAGTTTCAGGTATATACCCGGAGGGTCCACACTAAATACAAGCAAATGTCGTAAGTCTTGCCTAACAGGATTGGAGATGTCTTCAGCAGATACAGACCAGGGTAAGGGTGGCAAGCATGCCAGAACTTGAGAAGAGAATGGCGAGTAGTCAACATCGTTCTCTATCAAGACAACCTGCAACATCCACAAGAAAGAGTATCGACGCTATTGCCCTCCCACTTCCTAGCAGAACAGAACCCAGTAATCTAAAAGAATGCCCCTACCTCTGTTTCAGTTTCCCTGTCACCTATTTTTCCGATTGGTCGTACATAATGGCCAGAAGGATATCGAGACTGACGGTCCCAGGAATCAACTGCAACTACTATCCTCATATCCAAAAGGTTCTGAAGCTGACGAGTGTTAATGCGAATCTTGGGAATTCTGCGGTCTTTCGAGACAAATAAAGCATGCGCCGTTCCACCACTTCCGGCAGGTAGTGACATTGGTTCAATAGATCCACAATAGCTGCATAATATCATGCAACTTAGAGACCGTCACCCAGAAACCACGGCTTGAAACAAAATTTCAAAGTAAGAACGAATTAAGGAAAAACAAAGCGTAGTTGAACAGAGAAAAGACACTGAAATCAAGAGAGCTAAAGATAATCGCCAATTCACATATGTAGTCACCAGAAACAAGCACATCTAAGTAGCGTATATTGGCATGTTGGTTATGTTCATATGATGCATCCATGTGTATAAAGAAAAAAACCAGCAAGAAGACAAGGGTAATCATGAAGCGAACTCACGAGTGCCAATTTCTACGGATAACACCGACTACCCGACCTGATGGACGAGCAGGGTTAGCATTTTTATCCCCAGAAGTTTCTTGGGCTAAATTTGAGGTTCTAGGAGCATCATCAGCACTGTTGGGAGCCAAATGAACAGTATCTTCCTCTTCCTCGTCTGTATTTGTATTCGATATGTGAAAGAGAGATATGTTTGACACAATTTCATGCAGGCAGATAAATAGTTTGATACATATGTAGATATTAATTGAAACCTTCTTCAGCTATAGATAATGCCTTCTCGTCTTGCCACTGATCACGAGGCAAGAGTTCTACCGCAACAATATCACCATCGAAAGCCCTGTTCATGTTGCTTCGCCCATAGATAATAATCTCTTCGCCAATGCTCTCGCTTCCAACATAAGCTTCAAAAGGATTAAAACGATTGACACGGAGTTTTCCTTGATGAAATATTCCACGGTGTAAGCCAGCAGTAATTTCAGACATAGGCTTATGCTGCAGGCAGGCAAAAGAACATAATTATAGGAGACAACAGTTGTTTGATGGCAGTATCTAGTCACCTTAATCCGAGACTTAAAAAACAAGTATGTTTTATCTCCATTACCTCTAGGTATACAAGTTTCCTCTTTGAAGGTCTGGAATCATCAGCATCTTCCATGGTTACGTCTTCAGCGGTTGGTTGGGCAAGCAGATCCAACAATTCAGGTTGCCCAATTGATTTGACATAAGCCTCAACTGATACAGAAACATTCATTGATAAACTTCTACGTCATGCCGAACTGAGATTTGATATCTGGAATGCTGGAAAGTAATTCGACTTCTATGAAAAAAGGCAAAATATGATTTACATACTTGTCTCTGCAGATATTCCCTCTTCAGTGGCTTTCCGTTTATTCTCCCTGTCATTAGTGACAAGCAACACCTGAGATGAACCCCCTAGATGCTTCTGGTACCATAGCGTAGCGACACGAATAGCTGAAGATAAATTTAAAATTTTTAACAACAGATGCATACCAGGAGATGAAAATTGAAAGCTGCAGAATGTTTTCAATGAACTGATACATCATAAAGTAAGTAACAAGATGTTAGCAAACGAAGAAGGTGATTATATAGTATATGGAACCTCTATCATTGTGGTCATTGGCACTCTCTCTCTCCATGGCCTGCACGTAAGTATCCCTGTGGAAAGTTTAGTAAAGGTTTTAAAACAACAATAAGAACACGAAATTAAAAACCGGAATTACAGCTAAGTAAGTTCCAGTGATCATAATGAGATCATCCAATTAAAATCACCAAACAGCATATTCCTAGTCATTGAATTTCACATTCTTTATCTAAAATCTGAGGATTCTAGAAGCCCAAAGTTCGAACAACGTCTTACTTGTGGACATGATTGGAAAAAACATAGAATTGCTTCGCTGGATTGCTGCAGAGAGCTCTGATTCTATTGTAAACAGATCTGTTCCTGTTCTTAACCTCGTCCAGCACCACAGACAGAACAACAACATTGTCTATGGCCTGATTCTCCAACAAATCAATCTACCATACCAAAGATATATATTTTAATATCCGAAAATAAAAAATCTGAGCCGGAGAAAGCTCATAACTTTAGCTTTATGTATAATAAAAGCAAATTACTTGGTGAAGAACAACGTTGGTATCCACAACAATAATCTTAGGGGAAGACAAACGAGCAGCTGAAGTATCGCAAGACTTGCAGGAATAAGCTCCACAGTAAATGTCATCTCGTAGATACACTTCTCTCACTTGCTGTAGCGACAAAGTAATCAACAAAACTAAAAACTCGGAAGGAAGAAGAAGCATAGAGAGAGAATTGTTTACCAACAAAAGAGAGAGAGAGAGAGAGAGAGAGAGAGAGAGAGAGAGAGAGAGAGAGAGCATACCTTTTGAATTCGCCCTCCTCTGGTTTTCTTATTGAAAACCTTGCTCTGCAACATCTTCTTCAACCTCTTGCTGAAAAATTTTCGCCGGTGAAAGATTTCAGTCGTTAGAACGGAGACCGAGACTTTTAAAATGCCTTAAACCTAAGCCAAAGCGAGTCCTAAATTTTTGTACCTCCTTTTTCGATTCCAACCGGTTTGGTTATTATTTTCAAAACGGTCTTGTCTGATTAAACCGAAGTAAACACAAAGAAAATAAATAAATAAAACCCTCAAACTAACAAAATTTACAAAATAACCTCTAACTCCAAAAAGAGAACTAACCACACATCTAGTTAAATTACTTGGTCCAAAATATGCAAATTCAAACAAAACCCTTGTCAAAAACATACTATTAAGATGCATTACCAATTGTAGTAAGAATTACTTTCTCATGATCTTTGAACATATATTGTTACGTATATTTGTAATCTATACTATTTATATATAATACTTTTTAAATGTAACTTTTATTTATGTGTTATATACATCTATACCAAAAATAAATCTATTGATACATCTCAAACTTTTACATTAACAAATATATTTTTGCTAAAGAAAAATTAAATACTAGAATTTTTTTTTTTTTTTTTTGCTGTTAAAACTTAATTTATTAAATAAAATAGAGTATTGAACCGATTGAGATTTCGTGGAGTTTGAGGTTTTTATTTTATTTTTCCCTTTCCTATATTTTTCTAAAATAGTAGTTACTGTTAGAAGATTAAAAAAAACTTAACGCATCGGCTCGGCTCGGCTCAAACGCGGCTCAATAGTTGGAGTAAGATTGGGCAGGGGAGAAGAAACTCGACGGCACGGAGATCCTAAAACCGCAGTCTCAGACGAAGCTTCGCATATCTCCTTGGTTGACTTTACCGACAAGTCAATCCGAAAACCCTCGCTTAATCTCCCTCTTCCGATTCTTAGCTCTTCATCTCTTCTTCCGATCATCGAATCTTCCCTTTGTCACAGATCAATCATCTTTTATCTCTCTGATCGGACTCTGTTCATGGTCCATATGCTCCGGATGATGCCACGATGCCACTTTCTCCGCCATCTGTTCTTCTTCTTATTGCTTCTATCACCATATACATCTTATTGCGCTGCTGAGTCGTCCAATCAGATCTCCGTATACGGACGAGCCGCTAGCAGATCGCTGTTGCAGTCTGAGTGAGTTTCTCTCTTCTCGTTTTACTCTTTTGAATGACTTAAATTTGTGACACTGATGATAGTTTGGGTATGATTTAGCGTCAAAACCTCGTGGAGTATTGATTAGGTTCTGTAATTTGGTGGCTAGACTCTGTGCTTGCTTTTGCTTGGCTGAAATTCGATTTAGCTTTCTGAAATTGCAGTTTCTCCATACTTGTGATGAATTGGTGTGTAACCTTTTGATGTTTTAATTTCTCTTATTGGTTGTCATGTCATATGTATTGTAATCAGTGAAGAGCCAAACACGGAGCTTGTTGTTGATCTTTCTGGGAAAGTGTCCTTAATAATGCAGCCATCAAAGAAAGCAATCTGGTCTTTTGCATCAGGATCACCGATTCATTCGTCATATCAGGCTCCTCTAAGTGTTGTGAACAACACAGGAAATTCTACTGAGATAAGTAAAGCTTTCGTTGTAGAATATATAGACAACGCAGATGTTACTATGGTTGATGATGGCTATACTAGAAAGGTATGGAAAAAAACTGAAAGAATTTGATAGTTTCATGTTGAAACTTTTTATCTAACACATTTGCACATTAAATGCAGACTATGGAGGACTTACTAAAGGAGATGCCACGTGTGAGTGATGATGGTCTGACTCTTGGGTCAAAAACATCTGTGACCTATTTGGTTGATGGTTTATCAGGGAGGCTAATCCATGTTTATAAAACCACCCAGTCTTCCGGAGAAAATAACAACACTTATGTCATGGTGAAGCCCACTAGCACTGATAATTTGGCCAACATACAGCTTCTTATCACGCGAACAGATTCCAAACTAGAGCATTTTGATAAGACCTCAGGAAAGCCTGTGTGGAATGTGACGGTTTCTCACTTCAGAGCTGATTTACGTTGTAATCTAGCGTTCAATAAAGACAAAAACCTCGGTCCTGAAATTTTCACTGGAATTTATATGCCATTGCGATGTGGTGGTAATCACACTGACATCCGTGCCCTTATTAAATCAGGAGTTTTTATTAGGATGCCTCAAGATCAGCAAGTGAAACCTGACAGTGCCTATGAAGCGAAAATGCTGCCCTCTACAACAACCAGAGAATCCAGGAAGTTATGGGAACATGATGTGTTTGGCAAAAACTCTGGATGGTCGCCGGTAAAATTATTGGTCCCTTTATTTGTTCTGGGTGCTGTTGTCTCTGTTTTCGTGAAAATATCTTCATCGAGGGGCGGTGATTTGAATATAAAATCTGGACCATCCAAAAAGAAGAAGAACCGTAAATTGGGGAAGGATGGGCAGAGAGATAGGCAGTCAGAATTTGAGCTCATTGAAGGAGGTCAAATGTTAATAGGCTTCAATAGCCTTCTAAATGGTGCAGCTGATGGGCGAAAGATTGGTAAGTTGTTTGTGTCAAATAAAGAAATTGCAAAGGGAAGTAATGGGACTGTCGTGTTTGAGGGTGTTTATGAAGGCCGACCAGTAGCTGTAAAACGCCTTGTTCGATCCCATCATGAGGTTGCTTTCAAGGAGATTCAAAACCTCATTGCATCTGACCAACATTCAAACATTGTTCGGTGGTATGGTGTGGAGTATGATCGGGATTTTGTTTACCTTTCTCTGGAGCGATGCACATGCAGTTTAGATTATTTGATCAATACCTATTTAAATTTCTCTGTGACAAAAGTATTGGGAAACAGCGAATCTACCGAAGCAGCAGCTGCATATGAGATCAAACTGGATTCTTTGGAGGGAATTATGGAAGAAAACAATCTGTGGAAAGTGGGAGCCCACCCGTCACCTCTCATGCTAAAACTAATGAGGTTAGTTTTGGTTTCAGACTTTATGCATGTCATAATATTCTGAAATGTGTTATGTTTCATTTGAACAGCAAGGGTAGCAACCTTGGTTAGATGGTCCTGATAAGTGTAGGCTATGTAGTATCATAAAAGCTATATTAATTTAAAAACTTGTTTGCTGATTTGCTTTTAAAACTTATATTCTTCATACTATTGTGATGCAGGGATATAGTTTTTGGTCTTGCCCACTTGCATGACTTGGGTATAGTTCATCGGGACTTGAAACCACAAAATGTATTGATAACTAAAGGGATGACTTTGAGTGCAAAGCTCTCCGATATGGGTATTAGCAAGCGTCTAACCGGGGATATGTCGTCCTTGGGTCATCTTGCCACAGGTAAATTTATTTTTGTGTATTCTTGTTTGTCTTTGTTGATTCCCATATTGTTGACGTAAGAGAAGAATCACATAGTGGCCTAGGTTGGTCAGAAAAATGCTTGCTAGTGTCTAAACGCGGTGGATGATTGTTGGCTGAATATGTTATTATGTTTTGAAATAATTTTCAAACTACTTTTTAGAAACATTATTGTAAAATAATTGCAGGTTGTGGTAGTTCTGGTTGGCAAGCACCGGAGCAGCTTCTTCAAGGTCGCCAAACTCGTGCCGTGGACATGTTTAGTTTAGGATGTATCCTCTTTTATTCCATTACTGGTTGTAAGCATCCGTTTGGAAAGGATCTTGAGCGTGATGTCAATATCGTGAACAACAAAGTTGACTTATTTCTAGTGGAGCATGTTCCCGAAGCTTCGGACTTGATCTCTCGTTTATTGAATCCAAACCCCGATTTACGGTAATGTCATTTTCTTCTCTTCTCCAATGATTCGAAATTCACTCAACAAAACGTAATCTCTTATTCGCCGTTTGATATTTGCAGTCCTAGTGCAACCGAAGTGCTACTCCATCCCATGTTCTGGAACTCAGAGATGAGACTGTCCTTTCTTCGGGATGCTAGTGACCGGGTAGAGCTTGAAAATAGAGAGGCTGATTCTGAAATCTTGAAAGCAATGGAGAATACAGCTCCAGTGGCTATAGGAGGGAAGTGGAATGAAAAGTTAGAACCTATCTTCATTACAAACATCGGACGATATAGGCGTTACAAATATGACAGTATTCGCGATTTGTTACGTGTCATCAGAAACAAATTGAATCATCACCGAGAACTTCCTTCAGAGATCCAGGTTTGTCTTTTTTAAGTAAATCCTTCAAAGACTGTTTACACACATGAGCTTAAACTGGTTCTTTTAAAAATGTTAATGTCTTAGGAACTTGTCGGAACGGTTCCAGAAGGATTCGACGAATACTTTTCGGTTCGATTTCCAAAATTGCTGATTGAAGTCTACAGAGTCATCTCTCTGCACTGCAAGGAAGAAGAAGTATTCAGGAAGTACTTCAAATGCACCGACATATAAATAACCGTTTTTATTTGTAATCCATATATATATATATATTACAAAAATTAACTGCTATCTAAATTAACTAATCTATGTATATATATCTCGTGTAAAAAATATATTTCAGATGACGTATTCTGCAACAAAATAATGATATTTGTATTTCGAAATGTTTGTTTTCGTAGAGAATCAGTACAAAAGAAAGAGAATCTCGATGCTGAGAATCTCGGATCTTTCGACATCTTCTCGATGCGTGTCATTGACAAGACTATGGCTTCAACTACGTTGTCTCTGCTCATCTGCTCCATCATCATCATCGTCGACTTCTTCCCTTTCTGTTCCTAGCGATGACCATATCGTCCGTCACATTCTAGACCAGAAATCACCTTCTGGAGCTCTAGAAACTTTTCAATGGGCCTCGACCTTCCCTGGGTTTATCCATTCTCGTTCCACTTACCGTGCTCTGTTTCACAAGCTCTGCGTTTTCCGCCGTTTCGAAACTGTCTACCAACTGCTCGATGAAATGCCTCAATCAATTGGTTTGCCTCCGGACGATGCTATCTTTATAACCATCGTCCGAGGTTTAGGGCGCGCTAAACTGACCAAACGTGTGATCAATGTCGTTGATCTGGTTTCGAAATATGGGACCAAACCATCTCTGAAAGTTTTCAATTCGATTCTGGATGTTCTGGTGAAAGAAGATATTGACATAGCTAGAGAGTTTTTCAGAAGGAAGATGATGGCTAGTGGGATCCAAGGTGATGACTACACATATGGGATTTTAATGAAAGGGCTTTGCTTGACGAACAGGATTGGTGATGGCTTCAAGCTTCTTCAGATCATGAAGACACGCGGTGTGACTCCAAACACTGTGACATATAACACCTTGCTTCATGCTCTTTGCAAGAACAAGAAAGTTGGGAGAGCCAGGAGTTTAATGAGTGAAATGAGGGATCCAAATGATGTTACTTTCAATATCTTGATAACTGCTTACTGCAACGAGCAGAAGTTGATTCAGTCAATGGTGCTTCTGGAGAAATGCTTCAGTTTGGGTTTTTTGCCTGATGTTGTGACGGTAACTAAGGTGATGGAAGTTCTCTGCAGTGAAGGCCGTGTGTCTGAGGCACTCGAGGTGCTAGAGAGAGTGGAAAGCAGAGGAGGTAAAGTCGATGTTGTAGCTTGTAACACTTTGGTTAAGGGGTATTGTGCGCTAGGGAAAATAAGAGTTGCTCAACGCTTTTTTAACGAGATGGAGAGGAAGGGTTACTTGCCTAATGTGGAAACATACAATTTGTTGATTGCTGGATATTGTGATGTTGGAATGTTGGACTCAGCTCTTGACACTTTCAACGATATGAAACCGGATGCGGTTAGAAGGAATTTTGCTACATTTAACACGCTGATAAAAGGGCTCTCAGTAGGAGGGAGGACGGATGATGGTTTAACGATATTAGAACTGATGCAAGACAGCGAAACCGTTCATGGTGCCAGAATTGATCCTTACAATAGTGTTATCTATGGCTTTTACAAGGACCACCGTTGGGAGGAAGCTTTGGAATTCTTGCTTAAGATGGAGAAACTGTTTCCAAGGGCTGTTGACAGAAGCTTTAAGTTGATAAACCTATGCGAGAAAGGCGGTGTGAATGATGTAAAGACGGTGTATGATCAAATGATCGGAGAAGGAGGAGTTCCTAATGTTATTGTATCTCACTGCTTGATTCATAGATACAGCCAAGAAGGCTACATGGAAGAAACACTTGAGCTTATAAACGACATGGTGACCAGAGGTTATTTTCCTCAATCGTCAACATTTAATGCTGTGATTATCGGGTTCTGTAAGCAAGATAGAGTCATGAATGGCATCAAGTTTGTGGAAGACATGGCTAAAAGAGGTTTCGTACCTGATGGAGAAAGCTACAATCCGTTGCTCCAAGAATTGTGCGTGAAGGGTGATTTTCAGAAAGCTTGGTTGCTTTTCTCACGAATGGTGGAAAAGAGTATTGTCCCTGATTCTTCTATGTGGAGCTCACTGATCTATTGTATCAGCCAGAAAACCCCGTTCCACAAAGACACCTTATTGCAGGACATAATCAAAACTTAGGCAGTGACAAGCTTATATGCTTGTTGGGCTGGCACTTGAGGTATTGATAGTGCATCTGCAACAAATACAAAGAAGGGTCTAAACTGGCAAGCAGAGAGAGAGCGAGAGAGATCAAAGATGGTTGATTTGAAGATCTTTCAAAACCAAAGAGCTATTGGAGAAAAGGAGATACCTAAATGAGAGCCAAAACATTACAACACCATGAGAAAAGGGCAAAATGGAGAATTGGACAACGTTAAAACGGGAAAATGTTTGAAGCACCCATCCATAAAAAAGGACAAGACGAGCAAAAAGTGGAGAGAGTCTAATGCTTCGAGGTCCGCAACGCAATCTGAGTGCTATTCCTCTCTCTCTCTCTTTTTTTCTCTCTCTCTCTCTTTGTTCGAGAAATTAAAAAAAAAAAACGGAGCTTTTTAATTCAAAGATCCAAACTTTGACAATCACAATCCACAAAAACTCGGATCAAAACTGTGGAATTATTCAGACAGGGAAAGAGTAGATATGTCGTGTTCATCCTCATCTGGATCAGATGAAGACGATGAAGGTTTCGATGCTTACCGTAAAGGTGGCTATCACGCCGTTAGAATCGGAGACCAGTTTTCCGGTGGCCGTTACATTGCTCAGAGGAAGCTTGGTTGGGGCCAGTTCTCCACCGTTTGGCTTGCCTATGATACTCGCACTTCTGTACGTCTATCTCGCTTATATATCTTCATTTCCTTCCACTATCTCGTTTTACTCTTCCAACAAGATCTTAAATGCAAAATTTGATTTCGTAAATTTTTTTTTCCTTTATGATCGCATGTAACCATTAGTCTTCTCAAATTCTTTTCATCTGGGTTCTGATCAGTTTTGGTGCAAGATCTTGGCTTCTTCCAACATCTTCTTGTGAATTTATCTTTCATGAAAAGCGAAGTTCTGAATTTGTGTATCATGGTTCTCGATTATGACACTGTACTCTGAAGTTAACCAACCGTAGCAGTTTGTTTAAGGAAAAAACTAGAGCTGCGTATTGGTAATAAATGCGTATTATATGGCATCCCGACTTTATAAGTGTTCCATCAACTATAGGCTTAATTTCATGTTTTCTTCTCCTCTGAAGTCAAACCAGAGAACACGAATTCTTTACCTTTTTCCGAAACAGGGAAACAATTTTTACTCTCTTATATATTCTTTGATTATGAGAAAATAATTCTAATGTTTTGCTTAGCATGTAGGTACATGTCCATGTCTGTAGTTTTATAAAATTGAAATTGAATTAAAACTCTACAAGCTCCTTCACATAGAGATCTTCCTTTTTGGCTCTTGTGTCCATCAGTTATTGTTTCTTTCGGCTCACATTTGGCTTGTATATTAACTGTTCGTTTTCTGCAGAATTATGTTGCTTTGAAGATTCAGAAGAGCGCCCAACAATTTGCTCAAGCTGCACTTCACGAGGTCGAACTTCTTCAAGCTGCTGCTGATGGGGATCCTGCAAATACCAAATGCGTTGTTCGTCTTATCGATGATTTCAAGCACACAGGTCCCAACGGGCAACATCTATGCATGGTCCTTGAGTTTCTTGGTGATAGCTTGCTCCGTTTAACCAGATACAACCATTATAAAGGGATGGAGTTGAATAAAGTGCGGGAGATATGCAAATGTATACTGACAGGTCTAGATTATTTGCATCGTGAGCTTGGTATGATTCACTCCGACTTAAAACCTGAAAACATTCTTCTTTGTTCCACCATTGACGCTGCCAAAGATCCCATCAGATCCGGACTAACACCAATACTAGAAAAGCCCGAAGGAAACCAAAATGGTGCAGCAACCATGAATCTGATTGAGAAGAAGTTGAAGAGGAGAGCAAGAAGAGCGGTTGCTAAAATATCAGGAAGAAGAGTTTCCATAGTGGGTTTAAGTGAAACACCAACAAAGACCGTGAGAAATTTGGATGGGATTGATATGAGATGCAAAGTTGTGGACTTTGGGAACGCTTGTTGGGCTGATAACAAATTTGCAGAAGAAATACAAACAAGACAGTACAGAGCTCCTGAAGTAATACTTCAGTCAGGCTACTCTTTCTCTGTTGATATGTGGTCTTTCGCTTGTACCGCTTTCGAGCTTGCCACAGGCGATATGCTTTTCGCTCCAAAAGATGGAAAAGGTTATGGAGAAGACGAGGTAAAGATGGTTTTGTCAAGAAATCCCAAACCAGTTTTAACCAAAGAGTATTCCTTTTTCTTATATACATGCTTCTCCTTTGTTTTGACTTCAGGACCACCTTGCTCTTATGATGGAACTCTTAGGAAAAATGCCTCGGAAGGTACCTGAAAAACACTTTTGTTTTGTCTCTTTATAGCTCGGTTTTAGTCTGTTTGATACTTGTGATTTAATTAGATTGCCATTGGAGGTGCGAGATCAAAGGATTACTTTGACAGACATGGCGACCTAAAGAGGATCCGGAGGTTAAAATATTGGCCGCTTGACCGTTTACTGACCGATAAATACAAGCTTCCTGAAGCAGAAGCGCGGGAATTTGCGGATTTTCTTCGCCCGGTTCTTGATTTTGCGCCTGAGAAACGACCTACTGCTCAACAGTGCCTGCAACATCCCTGGCTGAATCTCAGGACACAGAACAATGAAGACCATATAGAAGGTCAGATGAGTAACTTGCAGATCAAAGGTTGAAGAATTGGAACCTCTTTATTTAATTTTTGGCTTACTAATGATATAGAACTTTTCTCTTTTTTTTTTTTTTTTTTGGTTTTTGTTCATTCTTTGGTTCGTTTCCATTTGAATAATTTTGTTTGTACTTCATTATTTTTTTACTAAAATTTTGGGGAGATATGATCAGTGTCTGACCATTGGTTTCATATATATACTTAATACAAAAACATTGCGAATGTAATTAGAACTCTTGAAAACATGGTGGAAACGCAAATAGATATGATCAGTGTCTGACCATTCGTTTCCATTCTAATTTTTGTTAGACATGTAAGAAGTAAATAGTTAGAAAATATTTACGTAACATTAACAAAAATAAAATTTGGTCATCTGAGATCTTTTAAGTCCTTTCTTATTTATATTATTATTATGTGCTGAAACTTTGGTACATATGATGAACAAAGCTGAGAAGGATGGTAAGATTATTGGGATGAAACTAACCAAAAAGTGTCCTTCAATCCAGCACTTAATCTTTGCGAATGACAGTTTGTTTCTTTGCCGAGCAACCTTACAAAAGTGTTCGTAGTTTTTAAATTGTCTAAAAGCTATATGGCAACGCATTTGGACAGGAGATCAACTTCAACAAGTCGTCGATTTCTTATGGACTTGATATTGATCCAGTTATGCGGAGGCTTATGTCGGAACTCCTAGGCATAGAAAATGAAGGTGGAGCCGGAACACACTTGGAACTACTGGAGTGTTTTAGTTGTTCTAAACAACAACTTTTAGCTTTCATTAGAGAGTTGACATTCACCTATACGACAAAATTTATGATTTATCAAGCGTTACTTTTATTTTACGTTGTTATGAATTTGCATTTTTAATGATGAATTTTATTGCGGATGAGCTTATAAAATCATTGTGGGTGTTCGGAGAGGATAGAAGGAAGTTTTGGTACCTGTGGAAATAAAAGGATAAATGATAATTAAGTCTTGACAAGAGTTATGAGGTTAGCTTTTTCAGGGATTAGATAACCTTTTCAATGATAAGAATCTACAAAATTACTATTTGTTGATTACGTACGAGGATGACTTACATGACCAGATCTTAACAAAGGACCGAGCAACTCGATAAAGTGGACTCATTTTCTTCTAATCGTCTGAACTCTGAACACTCAAGCTTCAAGTGTTTAGTATACCAGGCAATGTGGGTCGCACTATTAATGCCAAGGTAAAAAAATACATCATTCGTAGATTAAGTTAATATGAAACACATTAAACTCTTATAGGACCATTGTTGTCTCACAAGTTCCAGTTACTAAACTACATTGTTTCATCTAAAACTTTATGTAATAAGAGTACACTGAAAACAGAAAACAGCTAAGAGTGGTGGAACGGCTTATGCTGTTCTTGAAACCTTTCAGTAGCGTCCTCTGCACCAACTTCAAGATCAGACATCTCCTCTTCTTCTTCTTCTTCTTCTTGTTTGTAGTATATGGCGTTAGAAGAGTGACCAGTGGTCTTGGAACGGTGTAGAGTGGTTCCAGAGGAAGAGGGGGAGATGCTGAAACTCCCAGAACCACCAAGTGTCTTGCTCGAAAGCTTCCTTGCTTTTCCTTTCTTCATTTTGATGTCTTTGTGCCACTTCTTCAATGCCTTTGCCATTTGTTCATCAAACACTGCTTTCTTCATGTGTGAACCCATCTGCTCACACATCAACACAACATTTTATCATTTCATCGTTTCATCATTCAAGACTATACTCTCGTTAAGAAGTAACTTAGTTAGAATATCTAAAACTGTTGTTTAGAAGTTACCTGAGTCACCAAGGCGTACAACGGGAGAGTGATGTAGCTGCATAAGATCAAAGCTCCTAGGCTGCATAGACATATACATCCTCACATGTTCATAAATAAACTTTTCTCTATAGTAAGAAACTATACATAATTAAGGGTTTGAATAAGCGTTTTACCAGAGGAAGAGTTTGATGATTACAAGATTGAAATCTTTATGGAAGCATGACTTTAATCCAAAAGAATACTGCACACCCCAAAAGTTAATATTTCTATATAAGTTACTCAGTGATATCATTCCAAAAAATCCAAATTAAGAATACTTGCTTCTTTGTTTTACCCATATCCAGAAGAAGTGTGTTATCTGGAAAGCATTCTGCATGCAGAACACAGAGGAAATATTTACCGATCAGAGATGAACATTACAGAAGAAGAAAGAAGCTGAAAACATGGTGTTCATAGTGTTATTACCTGAAACAAGGAGAAGTGGATAAGATGTAGAAGCAATTGAGGGCAATTGAACCAAAAGTATCGATCTGAACCTTGCACTAGAGGCATCCCTTGAACTACTGGATGTGTCTCTGCGATTTCTAGAGCCATTGTTGCCATAATCGCTTGAAGCTTAGTTCCAACAGCTAAAATTATCTGCAACAAGACTTCTTCTTAACAAAAGAACTTCCAAGCAGTTTTAGTATAAGTAGAGAGAGAGAGAGAGAGATTGTCTTACTAGCACAGGAGGTATTGATGCCCAAAACAATGTTCTCCATCCTGGAAATTGAATAGATAAACTTCAGTATATGAACTGAATTTGAAAATTTAAAGACATGTGTAGCTCACCATTAACATTAAACAGCAAGAATATCACAAATGATGCCCAAAGAACTGGACTGCAGAGCAAAAAAAAAAATGTTCAGAAAACGTTTATATAAGACCAACCGAATAATCTCATTTGCATTTTAAGTATGTGGATTGTGTTGTACCTTATTCCAACTAGTAACTTGAAATCATCCTCGAGAGATCTTTTGATATATCTCTGGAAGTTGAACTTTCTTCCCGGAGCTAAATGAGCCTGAATCAGAGCACAAGAATCACACATCAAGATGGCAAAAAAGAGAAAAAGGGAAAGGTGGAAGATTTTTAAACTCACAGAGATGAATCCATGGCGCAGAGTCAAGTAATCAGTTCTTCCCACGGATACAAAGAACTGCCTCAAGAAGCATCCCTGTAACCACCATTTTTTATAAGAGCTCAAAATATTCAAAATCTAAATCAAGAACGTTTGATACAATTGGAAGAGAAAGGAGAAAAGGTTTCTTTACGACGTAAAAGAAGAAAGGAATTGTTGTCCAGAAACTTATATGTGATTTCACAAAAGAAGTCTCATGAGTGAGCCTAAGTCTGGATTGATCTGCTCCACAACCAAAGAAAGTCTTAAAGACATAAGAAAAAAGTAAACCTCAGGGCTTTAAATAGAATTTACCAATAGAAAACTCATAATCATGAGATAAGGTCTCTTGCTCCCACTTTTTCCATCCACGAATCTGCAACATAGTCAACACAAAATGAAGCATTGTTAACTCCATCAAGCATCAATTTGATCCAAACTAGATTCTTGTACCTTAAGCCTGCTAAGCATCATGGTGATTAAACTATAAAGAATATGAAAGATGGCCAAGAAGAACAACAAGATGTGAAGTTGGTGCAAGCCTTTCAAAGTTATGAGTGGCTCAGATCCATTTTTGCAATTCACAGATATATCACCAGCTGCCAAAAGATGTCTGCTAAGAGATGGAACGAGAGTATTTGTGTTTTCAAATTGACATGGTAACATAGAGAGAGCGGCTTTCGAAGGAACGCAGATCTTGAGAATGTATGTTTCTCCAAAGGTGAGTAATAAGGAAATGAATCCAAGAATCATCAGCTCTACAAAATCAATCACTTTTGCTTTTAGTTTGTTGAAAACCTAATCAAGCTTTGACACAATAGCAATCATTACTTACCAGCTTTGATTTTCTCTAAGGCTTCAAGCAGAGAGTTTTTATGCTTCTTCCATAACCACTACGAAGAAACAATTAAAATAGTTCAGACATTGAATGTTTAAACAAGAACACTTATAAGAAAAAGAAGAAGAAGTAAAGCGGACATTGCCGAGTCTTTGAAGACCCTTTTCGAGGAGATGGGAAATGAGGATGAGAAACGTGCAGACGACGGCGACGGCCCAAGTGGGTGTCTGAGAGAGCGTTTTCTCGCCGGAGGGAGCTCCGGTTGCCATAGCTCCACCGTGGAGCAAAAGAAACCATAAAAAAGATCTGTGACTCTTGCTTCTTGTGATCATGAGTGAAGGGAGAGGTAGAGAGAAAGAATATACAAACTGACGTAGAGTTTAAAACTTATGTTAGTGCTTCTTAATTACTATGTTGTACAACGTAAGTTATACTTGTATTTAGATAAAGAATTGGTTTTTATTTGACCATATTTATAGTGAGATATATAACTTTGCCTCTTTAAAACGAACATCTCATAAAAAATAATTAGCGTATGTGTTCATTAAAATGGTGTAGTTCAGTTTTGAACTCATCCCATGTAATTAGTGGAAGTTACTTTAGCAAAGTTGATGGCCAAAATTCATAACATTTGACTACATATTTGCTTTTAGATAACCGAAGTTATGTGAAGTAAACCGAGTTTGTATCCTAGTGGTATGACCTAATGCTGTTTCCATGTCATAATCTAACTTCAAATCCGAAAATGTGTGTATGAGTTATATAAAAGACAAAAAGAAAAAAGGCAAGTTTACATAATTCATATAGTTAGATCGATACTGAAATAAATTACTAGAAGATTATCAATTGAGAATTGACAAGAACTAATAAAGTAACCAGTATATCTAGAAAAACCAAATTCATAGTTTTATTGAGCTATAGAGACTCCAATCCAGTCGGTTCATTTTAAACTGAGACAACATAATCAAATCAAATAAAAAGTCCTCACCCGACCCGAGGAACAAATCAAGAGCAAATTGGTCAAAGCTGTGACCCACTACACAGTTATAACTTGGCACAAAATCCAGAATCAAGTCCAACTGCAAACGCACACAACAAAACTCTACTCAAACTCCCTCATTAAAAATTATCTTTTTGAGATCAATCTGATAATTATCTTTTCGAGAACAATCTGATTCTTTATAGTTTTTGACATTTCTGTAAATGACACAGCAAATAAGGGGGAGAGAGAGAGAGAGAAACTTATAAATGGGTCCTTCTCCTACACCTTCTCTAATCACTCTTACCCTCCTGAGATCCAATCTCCTGTAAGTAATGTTCTGCATCCAAGGCTGCCATACACCCTGCACCATCCATAAGTTGTGATCAGAGTTGCTTATGAAATTGGAAAATGAAAAAAAGATTACACTTGAATGTAATCACTGTCTAGAAAGGTACGCAAATTTGGTTTGACAGAAACACATAAGCGCTCTCTACCAAACACAAATCATGCTTCGACTACTTTGTTAAGTGAATCAAATGATATACAAAACAAGTCAATTTGAGAATATGAACGGGCCCATCAGAAAAAGCTAATGACTTTCAGAAAACCCGACTCCTTTTGAACAGATCAATCAAACAACTATGCCAAGCAGATAAACAATTGTTCAACTAACCAAACACCTAACTACCAAACACTCCTTAAAACATTATGCTATCAGATAACAAGTACACATATCAGATGCTGCTTCAATGATAGATGTTAGTTATGATATCAAAACGCTAACTTATTCTCATTATGCAGGAAAAGGTATAAAGAGAAGTAGAGAACGAACCAGTTCCTGCAGCTGTGATGGCCTGCCTATACTTCTTGTCTTGTACATCTCCGGCAGCGAATACACCAACCACGCTCGTCTTTGTGGTACCAGGCTTGGTCAATACATAACCATCTTCATCAAGGTCAAGCTGACCATCTAAGAATTTCGTTGCTGGCTCATGACCAATGGCGAAGAAAAGTCCAGATACTTTCAGGTCTGACACATCTCCAGTAACAACGTTCTTCACCTTCAAACCTCCAAGAACGCCTTTTCCGTTCTCGTCTCCGTAAGCCTCTACCACCGAAGAGTTCCAGATAACTTCGATCTTAGGGTTTGACAACGCTCTCTGCTGCATGATCTTGGACGCCCTGAACGTGTCTCGCCTGTGGATTATGTACACCTTAGATCCGTACTTGGTGAGGAAATTCGCCTCTTCCATAGCCGAATCGCCGCCGCCAATAACCACCAGAGGTTTGTTCCTGAAAATCGGAGCAGCACCGTCGCATACAGCACAAGCGGAGATACCGCGATTCCAGAAACCATCAGCGCCTTCACCAGATCCAGTGAAGATGAGGCGTTTGGCTACAGCTCCCGTCGAAATGATAACGGCGTCAGCGAGGACGGTTCTCGAATCAGTGAATAGCTTAAACGGCTTGGACGAGAAATCAACCTTGTTAACCGTCTCGGTGAAAATCTTAGTACCGAAACGCTCCGATTGCTTACGGAATTTCTCAACGATATCCAGGCCGAGAATACCGTCGGGAAACCCAGGGAAATTCTCGACGTCGGTGGTTGTAGTTAACTGACCGCCGGGAGCGATGTCGTTAGCCATCCATCCTTCGAAGAGAAGAGGCTTAAGCTCCGCCCTAGCAGCGTAGATCGCCGCCGTGTGTGCAGCCGGGCCACTTCCGACGATGCAAAGCTTGGTTTTATGGGTTTCCATGACGTCGGAGGAAGAAAACGCGGAAGCTAGAGACGGCGGATTCAAGGTAGATGCAGAGAGAGCAGATCCTAGTAGAAACCCTCCTGCTCTGCTTAATAAAGACTTTAGATGGCTCATACAGATCCAACACATCTTCCACAAAGTTGAATAATACGACCCAACCTTTATTCCAATTTACTTTTCACTTTGACCAAATTTATTTTTTTTAATTAACAAAATATTTGTTTTTAATTGCGAATTATTATAATGGAAAAAACATCCAAAAAAGTCGATTTGTTTTTTTTATTTGGATGGGTCCTGATTTGATGATATGGTCAATGATTTCTGCAAAGAGAATAAAGTATGTGGTGCAGTGGAACAAGTCTGGTACAAGCTTCCACATGAGGACATAGCTTCAGCAAGAATTATCGATGACAACAAAGAAGATGATGATGTTGTGTCATGAAGCTTTGATTGGTGTTTAAGTTGATGTATACATTCAGTAAGGTTGTGATGAGAATGAGGAATCCGATGAAGAAGATAAAAATGCTCAAGAACAAAGACGAGGGAGAATATCCAGTAGAAGAAGTAATGCAAGATGATCTGCGATTTTGTACTTTTTTGTGAAGATGTTCATAATGAAGATACTCACTAAGCTGCGGGTGAAGAAGTATTTTATTGATCTTAATGGGTGATTGTAGGACAAATGAAGAATTCGCGAAAGAGCCACTTTGAGGATGCTTTGAACATTCCTTATATGTTCAAAACAGATGAAGGTTGTTCAATAATTATTTATTAAAAAAAAAAAAAAATACATTATGACATTAAAACGTAAAAACTGTATTGTGAATGGTTTTGTAGGTATGATTATAAATCCTGATTTTCTTCCTCAAGTAGCATCGGTTTGCAAGAAAGATGACCATCTGATCGTGGTTAGATTCTAATATTTAACTAAGTAGTAGTTTCTATTAATTATGAGTAAATATTAGATTTTAGTTAAGATTTTCGGTTTCCTCATAAAACAAAGGCTTGTAACTCTCGAGGAAGAGCAACTCTTGCTTGTATTGATCTTCTTAATAAGGAGTTCGTTTCCAGCTCGATGAACCTGTATCTATAATGGCAAATTTGACACAAAAAAATATGTACAATCTTGAAAATCCCTTTAACATTGAAAACTGATTTTATCAATTTTGATAATGTATCATTACCGCATTTATTCTCATAAAAATATGGTTTTTAAACATATGTAACACGACATTAAACTAACTGTGATGTGGAAAATTTACTTATATAGATTTATATTTTTGATATAATTGTTGAAATATGTTAATAACTCATAAATATTATTATTAAATAAATCATATATATCATCATTAATAAAAAAAATTAAATTAATAATATAATTACAAATCTAGTAAAAAATTTACATCAATTTATGATTGAATAGATAGCAAATTTTTTATAATTACTTATAATTTTTTCAAAATAAATTGTAATTGTAAGTGTATCTTAACAAATATAAAACCAAAAAATATATTAAAATTATGTAGTTAGTTAAAATATTTAAAATTGTATTTAATCCAGTGTAAAAAATGACTAATCAAATTGTTAAATTTATTTGTATTTAATCAAAAAATATTTTGGTTGAGTGATTGACAGTTGATTTATTGGATTAATAAATAAATTATAAAAATTTATCAATTAAATATATTTAATTATAACAAACAAAAAACTATAATTTATTTTAAATATATATATATCTAAATATAAACATATTTAAAATAAATATAATTATTAAATAAAAATATAACATAAATAATTTTTTTATTTTTAAAAAATATAAACTTAAATTTAACTAAATTTCAATAAAATCAAACTGAAAAATAGTTAAACCAAATGGAAAAAGGTTAAATTATTTAAACTGATGAAGCTAAAAATTTTAAAATAATAATATCAAAATATAAACTAAATTTTCACTTCAAAATAAAGTAATATTTTTAAAAAATCACATGAGTAGTAAGTCTTCTTGTAAAATGTAAATAACAATTCAGAAAATGTGAACATAAATACTAAACAATAAAAGGGTTTGTGTTTCTTAATAAAAGGTTGTGCTACAAATTAATAGTGATTTTTAAGAATCTAATCAAAGAGAAGAGAGATCATAAACTAGATGGCCTAATTAAAGTATCCTAAAGTGGACTTTCTCAGGTTGTGTTATGCTCTCAATCATAATATACAGACAAAAGACCCTCACAACTACTTCTAAAATTATTCTAATCTCTCTCTCTCGGATCTTCAAGGCTTTGTTAAACTGTAAAATGTTTATAATCAGATTGCTCGAGTGGCACACGGACGAATAACTGCCCGTTCAGGGTCACCACAGCCGAAGTATGATGCGGATCAATTCTTGTCGGCAAACTTACCACCTACAATTCAAGAGAAAGTTAACAAAAATGTCATTCAACGTTCTATATATTCATCATGTAACAAAATGTTTTGTTCTTGCAACATATTTTGAATTATAAGAATCAAATTTTTCTAACGAGCATTACCTTTTTGAAAGGAGTAGCTCCCCAAGGATTCATAGGGTTCTCGGGTTCGCCACTTATTACCAACCGCCCTGCCGGATCTGATTGGACTCGGACCTGTGTTATTATTTCCAATATAAGTTGATATGTAAACAGAACTGGCGTTTCAAATCAAGTACAAATATTCTATTCCAAGTGCGTGAGAGAGCTGACCTCTTCACGGACTAGTCCTGGGACTAATGCATACACCTCAAAGCAATCTTGCTGCGGATATTGGAAGAGATTATTCATTAATACATATAAAACCAGGCAAGTGATTGCTCAGATTTTCAAGAAAGCAACATACCGTCCTCTGTACGTTAACCTTCACCCAGTCAGCTGGTGGTCCAACATCAACAACTGTCACATCCAACCTAAGAAGAACACACACAGAATCAGAATTCAAATGTGAAATATCATCTGCCGAGAACTCAGAGCACAAAACTAATGACCATACATAGGTTTAGACACTTGGATGGCATGTTTTGCAACATGTTCAGTAGACGATAGCCTCTTGCGTTTGAGCAAACCTGATGACATTGTGAGAATGTAAGTAATAAACTGAGTCAAAGCTTCAATAATACAAATGAATACAAAGACTTCTTCATCGAACAGAACGCATACCAGGGGAGGTTCCTATTGGTTTTTCACGCTTTTGATGAAGAACTAAATTCTTATCCTACAATTACAAAACAGCGTGCGGTTCAGACGATGACAACAAAGGTTTAGAGTAAATGTAAGATGAAACATATGTTTGGTAACAAGATTCTGTCGGACCTTAGTTGCATGGTCATTAACTTCACCGTTCCCATTGAGACGCTGTGAATGCCAACCTTGCATAGCACGTGCTGCTGCGTCTCTCCTCGCTCTACCAGATCCAGAAGCCTACATGACAGCAGGTTAAGTTATGAAAAACAAAAATTAATCATAAGAAGAAGATCAAACAAAAACTACAGACGCATGAAATGATATTCACGATCTTACCTGATTATCAATATTCATTGGTTCTGGTTCAATAGGAAGGGGTATCTGTAGTTCACCCCCGATGACTTTATGCCGCTCATATTCAAGAAGAGCCTGAAAAAATGAAGAAACGATAAAACGTTACAAGATGTTAATGGATATTGTCTTACAGAGAGAATTGAAGCATTGAGTCTCATGCCAGTGTATACAAAAGCCACATTATTGGGAAAAGAAAGCAGAGAATGGAAATCACAAAAGAGGGTGGACATATAATCTCACCTTTTCGTAGAAACCTCGAAAAGTCCATGACACTGTTGTACATGTCCTGGACAAACATTTGAGCAATTAATTAGAACAAATTCTTGGGAATATGCAAACAATTCCCCAAACTCAAGAAAAATCCACTAATAAGAAAAGCACAAGACCAATGGTAAATGGCCAAATTCTTCTTACTTTGGGGGCCTGAAAGACTCTCCTACTTGCCGCCATAGTTTGCATCCAGTAACCTAATCAGATTAAAGCATAAATTAATCATGTAAGAGGATCACCAAAGGAACGATGAAATGCAAAGGCCACATTCGCTCGTCAAAACAGATGCTGTGACGTTCATCAGGCGCATTGACAGTGAGACGTACCTTGTCATAACCGCCCAATCTAGTTACAGCTCTCCACAACCTTGCGCCAACGAAATTGAATGAATATCAGCTTCCACTGAAATTTTTAAACACAATAAAGTAACTAAATGAAGATTGGGAACCAAGCTTACTTAAGGCAGTTGAGTCCCTCCCCATAAAATTTTGGAGGTTTAAAGTCCATGTTTCTCTCTCTAAAGAAGTGATCCAATTCCTTCATAAAAGCAGATTGATCCTCCTCCGTTCCAGATTCATTGCCCTCCGACGTATCATCCAAGAGGAAAGAGCGCTTTGCGCTCATGGTCCCGTCAAAACCAGGTGGTGCCCGATTTGCGCCCACGGTTCCATCAAAACTAGGTGGTGGCGGACCTATTTTATAGACCCCATTATTCAAACCTCCACTTAGTCCCACTTCAGACTTTGTATCAGAAGATGCAACACAAGGAGGACCAGGTTCACAGCTCACTGATGCACTCTCATTATCAGCATCACTTCCCTCAGGTACTAATACTACAGAATAATCTTTCTTTTCAGCATTAGTAGGAGCCTCGACATTCACATCGTTGTTATTTGTAGAGTCAATACTAGCATCAGTAACCAATTTAGAATCAGGGACGTCAAGTTCCATGTCTTCCATAGGTTCAGCCTCAAGTGTAGCAACTCCTTCGTTATGGTCAAATGAAGTCTGGGTAGCGGGCAAGAGAGATAACCCTTTGTCACTGTCTCCTGAAACTCCAGCAGCCAACACATCAGAGTTTTGGTCATTTTCTGTCCGATTTTCAGTGGCAGGCATGTCTGTCTCATTTTCCACGTTCACTGAGGTTTCTATGAGAGGCTCAGATGGCCTATTCTCCAGATTTAATACGATTTCAGAAGCAGACACCTCTGTCCCTTTTTCAACCACCGTTGCAGTTCCTTCATCATGATCGACAGGCCCACTTCCATGGTCAGCCAAGTTCATATTGTTAGCCACGCCCTCGTCCATCCTGTCATTGTTCTCCTCAACAAGTTTAGTATCAGTATTGACAGGAAATTCGTTATGGTCTCCTGAGGATAACATGTCATGTTCTTCTGCAGCTTTGTCATGCTCCATTACAGTATTAGCATGATGAATAGGTGATTCTTTTCCCTCGGAGTGTTCGGTATCAGGAGTGACTGTAATCTCGTTACGGTCTCCTGAGGATGCCATGTCATGTTCTTCTGTAGCTTTGTCCTGCTCCATCACAGCATTATCATTATGATTTGGCGATCCTTGGTCCTCCGCGAGTTTGCTATGAGGTACTGTGGCCGTTTCTTCATGGACTACTGCCGTATCTTTGTCAACCATGACAGAATCTCGGTCATTTTTCAAGACACCCGAACTTACTTCGCTGGACCCAATGTTCTGTTCAACAGTGTCTTCCAAGGTAGGCTTGATAAACCCTTCGTCAGGATCTATAGCCACTGAAGGAGTACGACTTAGATGCGGGCTTGTTTCTAATTGGGAATTCTTCTCATCCTGTGTTTTCTCGTCATCAATCTTTGGTAAATCATCATCGTTGGCCCCCTTCCCAAGAGTGGAAACATGAGAAATACCTTCTTCAGTGATCATAGGAGAAGGAGAATCCTTATGTTCGCTTACTGGATCTTCCTCTCCTACTGTCTCTCCTGGATTCTTATTCTCGGTTTCCATAACAGTATCCTGACTTTGCTCTTCAGTCTCAATTTCCTTGTCGGTTTCCACAACATTACCCTGACTTTGCTCTTCAGTCTCAATTTTCTTATCTGTGCCTTGTTCAACTCTCTCACTCTTCATTTCTGTTATATTTTCCATAGCTGATTCCATTCAACAGCATTCCTATACCAATTCACGCATACAAGAATCTTATCAAATACGAATTGGAGAAAAACAAAAGAGATGAACACATGTTGCATTGAAGCTCATAAATTAGGTAAACCCCAAAACAGAAAAGTATCTGGTACACACTACAGAAGTACAAACAAGTGGGAGGGTGAACATCTTAAATGTTTTTTGATCATTGGTTGTACGGGAAGCCATAGTGGAAATCTATTCAACAAAGCTCCAGGATACGTCTAGTTCTTACTTAGGTTTTGGTTTACTGTACTAGATTGAAATCGAGATGGAGAATCGTTTCTGAACCTATAAGCGCCAGCGTTTCATATAAACAAGAAATATAGCACATTTTAATACTTTAAGTGTCAAGAAACTTTCACCAGACAAAAAAAAAGAGGAAAACGAAAGGAAGGCATCACAAAGCAAGAACCTTTTTCGCGTCAATTTCTAGCCAGTTAAAAAGGTTGCACCTTGTCTTGACTTCTCTAATCCAAACAAGAAGGCATTTTTCGCCCAAATTAGAAACCAATGCTCGAAATTAATTAAACAGTAACACAAGCAAAAAGCCTAATTCCTACAAAATTTCGACGAGGGTCACTAACAAACATCGAAATTGAAATGGGAGATTCTCTACTTACGCAGTCAATTTCATATTTCTAACAAAACAACACGATTTTCAAAACTCTAGAAGGAAGCACATAGTCGCAAATTTCGGATTCATCTCTAAAAGAAAACAAATAAAAGATTCCAAATTCCGAATACAAACCAAAAACGCACCTTGGAAGAGAAGAAGAAGAAGAAAAGGAAGAAAGGGAAGTAGATAGGGAGACGACAAGGCAAGGAATTTTCGCAGCTCCTGCAGTGACTGATACACTCTTTCGTCCTCTGAAATTTTTACCCACCGAAACGAAATTGGAACGAAGCAAAAGGACATCGAGGGTTTCATTTTGAACCGGGTTTTTTAGGTTATGGGCTCATGGGCGTGACCTAATATCGGCCCGATCAACATCAAAACTTTTTTCACGCGTATCAAGTTATTCTGGATAGATTTTCCTTCAATGTTATTGGATAAAATATAATATTAACCTTCAAATATTAAAGAAATATCTTATTACTGAGTCACTTTTTTTTTTAGTTTATAATTTTTTTGGGTAAAAAAAATACAAAAACGTGTATTGCTATTATAATTTACTAATTTACCATTTTAAAAAGAAATTATTTTCATAAAAATAAAAACTAAAAAAGGAGTTATGTTATTATAAAAAAATTCAATTGCAACTAAATCTGAAAACTAAATTTGAACGCAATCTAGAAAATAAATCTATAAACTAAATTTGAACAAAATCTATAAACTAAATCTTAACAAAATCTGGAAATTAAATCTAGATAAAATCAATACACTTACGGGGCGATGAAAACTCTATATCAGATGATTTAGATTAACTGCAGAAAACATGTATGCTATGTATTTGTTTATATTTGTGGCAAAATTTTTTTAGCTTCTGCAAATTTATTTTTTGTAAGCTTATTTTTAGTTGCCACAGATTTATAAATATACTGTAACAGTAAAATAAATCTGCGACAAAATCTAGAAACTAAATCTGAACAAAAGCTAAAACCTAAATATAAAAACTAAATAAGAAAAACAAATTTGAACAGAATATATAAAATAAATCAGAACAAAATATAGAAACTAACTCATAATGACATCTAGATACTAAATCTAGATAAAATCCATTGTTTTCAAAGCGTCGATGGTGACTAATGGAAATTTTATATCGGACGGTCCAAATTAACTGCAAAAAACAAGTATACCGCAGATTTATCTATAGTTGTGACAGATTTATTTTATTTTCTGGATATTTATTTTTTGTGGACTTATTTTTAGTTTCTACGGATTTATAAGTCTTTTATAAAGTAAAAATAAGTTTGCAAAAATAAATATGCAATAACTATAATAAATATGCACAATAATATATCTGATGTGAAGGTAAAATAAGCCTGTAAAAAAAATCCGCTTTAATTAAAACAAATCCGCAGCAAAAATAAGTCGTAAAATTAGTTATTCAAAAAAAATCTGTGTGATAGTAAATATGAGGTTACGTTAAAAATAAGTTTACAAAAAAATCCGATATAACTGAAATAAATCTATAGAAAAAATAAATCTACAATAAAATAAAAATAAGTATGCAAAAATAAATATATGTTAAGTACAATAAATCTGCGAAAAAGTATATCTGCGATAACATAAAAAGTAAGCCTGCAGAAACATCAGAAAAAATCTGCATAAACAAATATGCAATAACATCAACTAATTTTACGGGGAAAAAATTGCGATAATATGAACACCTTGGCGCTATTATAGTTAAGTTTTTCTTCTAATGTTTCAATATAGATAAAAATATGACTGGGTTTTCTTGAAAAAAAAAATACAGTTTAGTTTTTTAAAAATATATGAATTGTATAGACAATTAAAATAATAGGTTGACTATTACAGTTTTTATCCAATATTAAATAACAAATTTGGGATAGCTCTTTTTCTTAACATAAAAATTTGAGATATTTTCATTTTTACCATTTATATCAAAAGTGATTTCATCAGATCCGTTTTATTAGAGTGTTTAAAATCATATCACTGTTACTAATCACACCTATGTTACATTTAAAAGTAAAAACCCATGATACAAATGGAGAAAAAAACTAAGAAACGTAAAGAGAATAAATTCATGAAGAAATATATTTCATTACAAAACCATAACATAAAATATCCATTTTCACTTTCTTAATTTTTCATTTTTCTCCAGATGTAATAGTGAAAAAACCAAGAGGAAGGTTGAAAGAAGACAATGGACACAGAAGATAATATCCCCAAGAGTCGCAAGACATGTTCTCAAAGCTCTTAGAGGAAAGCATCCTTCTCAAGTAGCTTCACCACATCGAGCTGGTTGTTAAGCTTCGCCACATCAATTGGAGTTTTACTGTCCATGTTTTGCAGAGTGCTGCAAACACAACAAACAAACAAAAACACTGCAAGTCATACATAACCAGTTTAATAAAATTGCTTGAAATCTAAACTGAGATTTTTCAGCAAACTTACACTGCAGCACCATTCTCTAAGAGAAGGCTTACACACTCTTTCCTTCCATAACCGGCGGCATAATGTAATGGAGTGTTATTATTTTTGTCAACCGCATTGACATTTGCTCCAGCATCTAGAAGAACTTGAGCACATTTCATCTAGGAACAGATTCAATCAAAGATCAATTAGGCTCAAACACGCGATTAAGCTTTTATAACCACATGTAAGCGCAGTTAATAGATTAACGGTAACTCTAAGCTCCTTATTCATTGTTCGTAAACTATGCTTTACGTAATCCATTAAGTGCATGATAGTAAAGATTCTCAGTTTGTAAAGCCATATAAATTGCTTTGCATCATGATTCTGTGATATATAGTTTGAAAGGTTCTTGCTTGTTGCTACGGTTCGTTTTAAGAGATTGTCATACCTCGCCATATCCACATGCAAAATGCAATGCTGTCCTTCCCTCAGAGTCTTCTTCATCTTTGTTACCACCAGATGCCAACGCAGTTTTCAGACCCTGATTGGTTCAGGAAATGAATGCACAGTGAGCTTCAAAAGGTATCCTCGGGCAATAATCTCAATTAAGGATAAAAATTTACACCATCAAGAACATGAGAGATTAAGAGAGTAAAACCCAAAAGTTACCTCCACATCACCAAGACTAGCAGTCTGATGAACAATAGACTCTTCCTCTTCTCCTTCTTCTGCCTCCTCAGGTTCAGGTTCAGCTGCAACATTCTGGTCTGCTCCAACAGCTATACCCATTGCTTCACCCAGCTTCTTTAAAACATCTTTATCATTCCAGTACCTAACACCGTGATACAAATTTACTAAACCAATTAGAGATAATAAACCCTCATAGTTTCAAACGAATGATACTAAATAAGTTTCATCACATACTTCATCATAGCAGAAGGACCACCAGCGTCTATCTCAGCTAATATAGGTTTCAATTCTGGATCTTCTTTCAATTGCGCCATACGCTCAGCAAATTGTTCTGTTGCTCCAGGGTTACCTAGAGCCTCCAGAAACGGAGACATTTGTGGATCCTGAAACAAAAGAAATAGATATAAAATCAATCACAGATTCAATGTCAGGATCTCAAGAACAGTAACAACTTAACATGAAGCTTGTATTTGCTACCTGTACCAAGGCGTTACCGAGTCGCTCCGCCATTGTTCTAAACTCAGGGTTACCCATAACCTGATTCATTGTGGCCATGTACTGTTCCGGGTCAAAGTTAGGGAGACCTCCTTCATTTGATGCGGTGGGAACAGACTTCTGAAGCTGCTCAGCTAATTGGTTAAAGGCAGGGTCTTTGGCTATTTGCTCAGCCAATTCCTTGATGCTTGGATCCTGAAAGAATAACAAACCAAACCAGAGAGAAAACATTGAGTTATGTTCTTCAAGAGAAACTCAAAAGGAAAAATTAAGAATTGAAAAGAGACTTACATTGAGAATACCGGCCATGCCTGAGAAATCGAAAGCATTGAAGTCAAGACTCAAATCAGCCGGTGAAGGCGAACCTCTTGAGCCAGATTCCGGTTTAGTATTCTTACTCTCTTCCTTCTTGGAATCATTTTTCTCATCTGCATAAAAAACATGAAACGCTTTGTATATAAGTCGAAGGAATCAAGGAACAGCAAAGCAGCTACTAAATCTGACTAAAAAAGAGATAATCAACAATCGAATCTGACTAACAAAAACGCTTGATATAACTTCAGATAACTCAATACCTAAAAGAGGACGAGTATTCTCTGAACTTGAAGCCATCGAATATAACGTAAAACCCTAGTAATTCACAGAGATCAGTTCATCAAAATTGAAAAGAGAAAATCTCCAGATTGGGATCAAAAGATGATCCCCCACAAATCAAAGTAAAGCGAAGGTGGTGAAGACGATACCTTGTCGGAGCGAGTAAGAAACAGAGGCACAGAAGAAAAAAAGAAAACCCCAAGGAGAAATGTTTGTGGCAAAGGTAAATCTCAAAATAAAACTTACAATATTTGATGAGTTATTATCCATTATTATCACTAGATATAGAAAGAACGTTCAACAAAAGCCACGTTGAAATTTGGGCCTATAAGTTTAGAGGCCTCGATTTTAGAAGATATTTGTGCCATCAAGCCCAAATCCATAAATGTCTATTTTGAAATTCTAGAAACAGCAATCTTGAATGAATGTCGTACGATTGGGCAGAAACCAAATATCCGAACCGAACCGAACTGAAATATCCAAACTGAAACTGAAAAAAATCAGAATGGATTTTCAACCTAAGAACTAAAATATCTGATATTCGAAATATCCAAATCGAAACCAAACCAAACCGAGGATATTCGAAATATTCGAACTATAATTACATAGTATCATATTAAATTTGGATAATTTGTGTACTTTATGTACATTTTAATACTATAATATTAGAATCAAATAGGAACCAAACTGAATCAAAACCGAACCGAGTCCGAACCAAACTTTAAAAATACTCGAATGGATCTTTAACTTAAGAACAGAAATACCCGATACCCAAATTACCTGAATCGAACCCGAACCAAATACCCGAATGCCCAAACCTAGGATGTCATATCATATGAATAGGTGAATAATGAGGTTTGATGGGCAGAAGGTGATCTCTTTATGAATTATTGGTAGATTGTGCGAGGGGAGATGATCTGGTCATGGTCATAGATTATTTGGAGACTGTGGAAGGACAGGAGTTCCTCTATTGACAAGAAATAAAGTAATGGAAGATGCATGTGAATGGAGGAACGCCGAAGACGACAACTCTCGTACCTTGGAGCCTACATTACCGGAATCCAATTGGCGAATACCAAACCCTGCTTTAATTATATGGAGATCTCTTTGAGATACTTTTGATATGCAATATTAATGTATCTTGAAAAAAAGAATCTGCTGTTTTGGAGTTTAAGGTGGATTCTTATGAACTTTTTAGAGGCGATCAGGTTATTTGGTTCATAAGCTTACTCTCAGTTACCGTCTGTCCTGTATACTGAAGCTGTTGCATTAGTATGGTCCATTATTTGATAAGAGATTGAGGATGGAGAATGAAGATGCTATCCTCTGGAAAAGACGATCATTGATAAGAGACAGACAAATGACGGTCACGACAATTATTCAAAGATTGAAAAAAGATAAAAAGAAATTAACTGCACTGTTTGAATGATTAGAAGAGCACACTTAAGACTGATTACATACTTTATATATATATATATATATCCAAAAATGATCCAAGTTTTTTATATTTCCAAGAATGTTCCAGGTTCTTCTTTCAACATCGAAAAACACTACAAAAAACACACATATTTTTGATGGATTTTTCAACAACAATAAATTCGTTGGAATTTTCCGAGAAAACACCGATGGAATCTCAAAGAATTACCGAGAAAACTATTTCCGTCGATAATCCATCATAAATATAAAAATCAGTCGAAATTCCATCGAAAATTTTCAACAGAATTTTGGTAGCAGAATTTTTGATGAATTTCTGACTGATATTGTAGCCATTTTATACATCAAATAGCCGTTTTATATCAGTTGCATAACTGTTGGAATTTTCAATGTCTATCGGAAATCCTTTGAAAACCTGTCTGATGCGTTTTGAATTTCCTATAAATTTTATTATTTCTTTCATTCATAAGACAAGTTCTACCAATAATCTACAAATGTCTTCTTCAAACTCTTATCAGTTATTCGTTTATAGATGGATAAACCGCCACATGATCTAACGATAGGCTTTTTAACGGATGAGTTCGCAAACGATCTTAACAAATTTATGGAGCTTGCATCAAGCACGACCGTGACAGCGGAATTTGGTAAAATGTACTGTCTTTATCTTAAGCTAGAATCATAAATTATTTTCGTAAATGTAGTATGAAATTATCTTTAACGGTAGTTATTATGTCAGAAACTTTCTATCGTTATTCCATTTTTTATGGATTTCAAATTTTCAACGATATATTTGCGACAAACATTTTTATTGGAATTCCTCGAGAACATATGTTTCCGAGAGATTCCAAACGAATATATCCTGAATTATCTGTTGCTTAGTAATGAAAGAAGAAGAAGAGGCAGATAATTAGAAGAACACACTTAAGATTGATTACATACTTTTTTATTGCTTGTATTTACATCAGAATATTTGAAAATAATATCTACTTTTTCAGTTCTTATTATTCTGAAAGACTGCTTAGGAGGAGTATCTTTATCCCATCATTTAAAAGAAGCCTAGAAATTAAAATACATTTTTTTTACAATTCTACGAGTGGATACTTGAGAATATACAATGACGAAATCTTGTTTTGTCTGTGTTTAAGGACTCTCGATGTCTACTTATTTATTGTATGATTGTTCTCATATTTTATTGTGTTTATAATAATTTTGTTAACTATAAAACTTATAAAATGAGATGAAATATCTTTTTGATTCAATGATTATTTGTTATGTTCCTCTTCTTAATAAAACAGTCAACGATCAGTCAACAGTCGTTTGGCCGTTTGTTATCAATTTAGATAATTAATTTTATTGTTATCCATAAAAAATTGAGAAAGACAGTTTTCAAAAGTATTAACTGAAATCACATGAAATTCTTTTGATAAAGAAAATTAAGAAAAATATGAAAAAAAGTTTAAACGTTCTAGGTGAGAGAAAAGACACCAGTAATACCTATTTAGAATGTCCCGATCTAACATGATGTCTGGCAATATCACATTGATGAGGATTGAAAGAAGTTGGATAAATTTTCAGGTGAGGGGAGGATTTGTAACGAAAAATAGGGTGAAAGATCTATTGGTTGGAGCTAAGAATATTCGGTGTAGTCTTTCACTGCTGAGATAAAAGCTTTGAATTGAGCAATAGAGTATATGAATACTTTTCAAAAATTAGACATAGTTTTCGCAACCAACTGTTCTGATGTGACGAAAATAGTATCTTCATTGGAGTAGTGGTTAGCGTTTACAGCACACATGAAAAAGTTTCAAAAATGCAAAACGTTTTTTTATACCTTCAAATTTTTCTTTATTTCATAAATAACTAATATAAAAACTGACAACAACTAATATAAAAACTGACAACTTAACACGAAATGGACTGATTCTCCCAAAAACTATGATATATATATATATAGAGATATATGTGGATGCAAATCTACCTATTTGATTAACTAAAAGTTTTTCCCAAAAATATTCAGTAGAACACTTGTGTCTGCAAAACAAATTTACTCAAATAAATAAACGAGACTAATTAGTAAATAGAATAACAAAATGATTTTTTATCTCAATCAAATATTGATCTTCTGACAAAAGACTAATTTTTTATATATCGTTACAATTCACTTTTATAAGAATTCCAAAAATCATCATCATCTCCCTCATTATTGTCACATCCATCTCCACCGTCCGATCTTACGCCATTCTCAATATCCCCACCGTCCGATTCCTTAACGCCAGCTACTCCATCACCGACTCGCTCAGTCTCCTCAGACTTCGCCGGCTCCTCCTACACACATCAAAACGACAACGTTTACAGATTTTGGCGCCAACTTGAAGAAGAATATAAC